>OX465429.1:18629967-20072647 GCA_950005045.1 Agrotis exclamationis | reverse complement strand
AAGAACTTTTCACTTTCTCATAAAATATACACATTGTTTTTGTCATTAAACTAAACTGTAAGTAAATACTAATTTTTAAATACCAATTCTCACGATTGTCAAACGGGTGCTCGGCGGGGCAGAGCCCCTCTATTGCGTTTCGGTTCTAAATTTTATATCACGGTGTTCTTTCATGTACAAATTCGTCACTTAAACTCTATTTAAAAAAAATATTCAAATGAAGGATGATTTTGTACATTTTCAAAGTAAAAAAAAAAAGAAATTCGAAGACATCCGTTTTTCTCGTTAATAAAGTGTGATGATAGAATTCTACAGTCCTTTTGTTGATTACTTAAAAATAACAGTTCGAATGCATGCGCTCGGACCGGGCCGGACCGGGCCGCGGCCGTCCGTACAAACAAATGCGATCAAATGCTTATAGACCGGCTGGGACCATGCATCGAACGTATGCTAGTACACAGTATACTCCAGCGCTTTGATACAACACACACACGGTACCTACGTCTGAATAACGCGATATCTCTCTGCGATGGAACTATTTAATTTGCATACAACAAGTAGTGTTTTTTTCAATTTGTACACTCAATTTAGCTCGGGGAGAGCTGTTCTAGTCTCTGAACAGATCAGGACAAGCGAAGACGCGTGCTTTATTCACGTTAACACAAAAACCAATTTCAATTACTACAGCCGTAAATTCTATAAGTTTTTTACCCTATCATTGTAAAGGTTTCTTGTAAACGTGAATTCTATTTTACAGCTTCAGCGCGTAGCATGCACCACACGCGCATGTATAAATAAAACATGCGTGGAAAATTGGATTTACTGAATTTATTGCAATTCACCTTAAAATTAGACTTGCCGGTCGGTACGAGAGAAAAAAAAAAAGCAGAGAGAATCGAATGATTGCTAGCCATAATAAATATCGTTAGTGTTGCAAGTAATTAATTATTAAATTATACTAAAATGACTATTTCCGAATCGATGTGAAATTGATATAAAAATATTTTACTATATTTTATGTTGAATTTACTTTAACATAGTTGGGGCCGGCAAGTTGGTTAAACAACTAAATATTTAAATTTTAACATGCTTAATGTATAAGCTACTTAACATAAATGGTAAAACCACATAACTGTTATACTTATTTTTCTAATGGTAGAGGACAAAGTTTTCTCAAAGAGCGAGTGTAGATTCTGCTACCTATCTTACAATCGGCTACCCTGACCTTACCATCGGGGCCAGCGTAGATTTTTACAATTCTGGCCATAGGCCATGATAGTGGAGGCACATTATCTTGTTTAACAATTACTAAATCCCCTACATTTAAATTGGGATGTGTTTGATGCCACTTGGGCCTGTTTTGTAACAGTGTTAGATAGTCCCTTGACCAAGCCTTCCAAAAGTCTTGTTTAATCTTGGAACACATATTCCAGAATTTAAGTCTGTTCATGGGTATTGCTGAAAAATCTAATTCCGGATAGGAGGTCAAGGAGCTACCTATTAAAAAATGACCAGGCGTTAAAAAACCAAGGTCAGAAACGTCTGAGCTCATGGGCAGCAGGGGCCGGGAGTTCATCACTGCTTCTATCTCTGTTATGATAGTATAAAGACCTTCAAATGTCAAACATGAACTACCTATAATTCTTTTAAAGTGATATTTAAAACTCTTGATACCTGCCTCCCAGAGCCCTCCAAACTCAGGAGAATAACTCGGAATAAAGTTAAATTTTATCATATTTGTAGCACAAAATTGCTCTACACTATCCCTGTGAGGTGAGAGCCAGGTATCCTACACACGCACATGCATAAATAAAACATGCGTGGAAAATTGGATTTACTGAATTTATTGCAATTCACTTAACAATTAGACTTGCCGGTCGGTACGAGAGAAAAAAAAAAAGCAGAGAGAATCGAATGATTGCTAGCCATAATAAATATCGTTAGTGTTGCAAGTAATTAATTATTAAATTATACTAAAATGACTATATCCGAATCGATGTGAAATTCATATAAAAATATTTTACTATATTTTATGTTGAATTTACTTTAACATAGTTGGGGCCGGCAAGTTGGTTAAACAACTAAATACTTAAATTTTAACATGCTTAATGTATAAGCTACTTAACATAAATGGTAAAACCACATAACTGTTATACTTTTTTTTCTAATGGTAGAGGACAAAGTTTTCTCAAAGAGCGAGTGTAGATTCTGCTACCTATCTTACAATCGGCTACCCTGACCTTACCATCGGGGCCAGCGTAAATTTTTACAATTCTGGCCATAGGCCATGATAGTGGAGGCACGTTATCTTGTTTAACAATTACTAAATCCCCTACATTTAAATTGGGATGTGTTTGATGCCACTTGGGCCTGTTTTGTAACAGTGTTAGATAGTCCCTTGACCAAGCCTTCCAAGTCTTGTTTAATCTTGGAACACATATTCCAGAATTTAAGTCTGTTCATGGGTATTGCTGAAAAATCTAATTCCGGATAGGAGGTCAAGGAGCTACCTATTAAAAAATGACCAGGCGTTAAAAAACCAAGGTCAGAAACGTCTGAGCTCATGGGCAGCAGGGGCCGGGAGTTCATCACTGCTTCTATCTCTGTTATTATAGTATAAAGACCTTCAAATGTCAAACATGAACTACCTATAATTCTTTTAAAGTGATATTTAAAACTCTTGATACCTGCCTCCCAGAGCCCTCCAAACTCAGGAGAATAACTCGGAATAAAGTTAAATTTTATCATATTTGTGGTACAAAAATGCTCTACACTATCCCTGTGAGCTTTTGAATGAAATAAATCATATAGACCCTTCAATTGATTAGAGGCTCCTTTAAAAGTTTTTGCATTATCACAAAAAATCTGAGTAGGCATACCACGCCTTGCAATAAACCTTTTGAGACATGCCATAAAGGTCTCAGTAGTGAGGTCACTAACGAGTTCTATATGAACCGCCTTGACAGCAAAGCAAACAAACAGCGCGACATAGCATTTAGTCACTAGAGGTCTTCGAATCCTTGCAGACTTCATAGTGAATGGACCACAGAAATCTACACCTGCTACTTCAAATGGTCTTGTTGACGTGATCCTTTCTTTAGGGAGAGAACCCATCAGCTGTTTAGCCGCTGCAGCCTTTAAACGTGAGCACTTCACACACTTGTGTAGTACCTTCTTGACCTCTCGATGCCCACTGACAAGCCAGTAAAGCTGGGATAGCGAACTCAATGTTAATTTGGGTCCCGCATGCAGCAGACGCATATGTTCCCTTTCTATTAATAATGTTGTTATATGACAAGCTTTTGGTAAGATAATTGGGTGCATTTTCTGATATGGTATATTATTTGCATTTTGTAAACGGCCACCAACCCGTAATATGTTTTCTTTGTCCAAAAATGGATGAAGATTTGATATACCAGACCTTAATACTTTGTTGTTTAAAATTGAAACTATTTCTTTAGAAAAATACTTTTTCTGGGTACATTTTATAATGACTAATAAAGCCATTTGTAACTCCTTGTGAGTTAGCACACCTGTAAGTTTGTCATTTGAAATCAAAGTGTTATTTTTGAATCTAAGCATATACGCTATAACTCTTTGTAATTTATTTAGATTTGAGAATTTTTTAAAGATATTAAACAATTCTAACTGGTCGACCATAGATGGGTTTGCTACAGTAGCTGCCGACAGAGTTGGAGGTGGAATAGGTAGATTGCAATGAGCATAAAATGGGTGTACATAGTCCTTATCGGATAGCCCTGTGGGGCCATGCCACCACAGCTTGTTCGTCTGCAATTTTTGTGGCTCAACTCCTCTAGATAGCAGATCAGCAGGGTTATCTGAAGTTTTTACAAATGACCACTCAACTTTACTTGTTAATTCATGTATTTGTTTGACTCTATTTGCAACATACGCATTGGAATTAATATTGGTTGACTTAATCCATGCCAACACAATTTGTGAGTCACTATACAGGTATACCTTTAATGGAAATCGTGACAGCAATAGCTTGTTCACTTTGTGGGTTAGTTGGGCTAATAATAGAGCAGCATTCAGTTCAAGCTTAGGAATAGTTAAAGCCTTATTTAATGGAGCAAGACGAGACTTTGAACACAAAAGATTTACAATAACTGACCCATCATTATTCAAAATTCTTAAATATAGACAGCAACCAAATGCTTTTTGTGATGCATCTGCATAGCCTACTAGCTCTATGAATACTGTGCCACAAGAATTTACACAACGTGGAACAGTGACAGTACCCATTTCGGTCAAGTTGGTTAAAAATGTATGCCAAATGTCCAACAAGCTCTGAGGTAACATAGCATCCCATCCTAAATTGACAGACCATAACTGCTGCATAAAAAGCTTAGCAACTACAATTATAGGTCCTATTAAACCAAGCGGGTCAAACATTTTGCCCACAAAGCTAAGTACCTGTCTCTTAGTGTACATGCCATCTTTACATGGTGGACTTGTAAAACTAAACTGATCTAGAATATTGTTGTATTTTAAGCCCAGTGTTTTTACAATATTATTTTTATCAAATTCAATGTTTTCATTAAAATATTTATGTTCAATAGGAACATTTTCTAGCACTTGAGGAACATTTGAAGACCATTTGTGCAAATTAAAGTTTCCCAACTGTAAGAGTTCTACTAACTGTGCCTTGAGATCATGCAGGGACTCTGTAGTATCAGAGCCACATAGTACATCATCAACGTAAGTATTCGAGAACATAGCCTCTGCTGCAAGCGGATACCTTTTTCCATGCCTATGTGCCAACTCTATTAGGCATCTGGTTGCCAAAACTGTAGATGCTTTTAAGCCATAGGTAATTGTCTGCAGCTGTAAACAGCTGATAGGCTTGCATGGATCATCTCTCCAAAGTATATTTTGGAGGCAGGTTTGCTTTGGATTTATCTTCACACAGCGAAACATCTTAGCAATGTCGCAAATTAAAGTAAAAAGGTACGTACGGAATAGAAGCAGGATATCAAATAGCTCTTTTTGTACAACTGGTCCATTCAACATGACATCATTGAGGGAGACTCTACCTTTTGACTTCATGCTACCATCAAATACCACGCGCAGCTTGGTTGTTCTGCTGTCCTCATTGATCACAGCATGATGAGCTAAAAAATAAACATGTCCATTAGTCACTTCATACTCACTAATGTCGACCTTCCTGGCATGTCCCAAGGCAACATATTCTTCAATAAATTGTTTATATTTTTCCAGGTAGACTGGATTTCTTTTAAATTTCTTTTCCAGCATCAAAAATCTTTGGTGAGCAACTGAAAAGGAATCTCCAAGCTGTAGTTGTTCTAAGTCACAGACAAGTGGTATATTAACTTGAAATATATTATTTTCAATTTTAACTGAGCTTTGAAAAATAGTCTCAGCCTTTTTATACTCATTAGACAACTGATCAGCTGGTTCAGGAACCTTTTCAGTGAGCCAAAATTGCTCCATTACATTTTCTAGTTTTTTAGAATCACAGATAGCCAAATTTAAAACATAATTGTTGTCAACATTACATGTATTTGTAGTACCCCCAAGAACATATCCAAATAAAGTTCTTTGCAAAACAGGACCATTTGGAATTTTTATATTTCCATTTAACAAAATACTGAAGTATATATCAGCACCTAAAAGCAAAGAAATTTCTTCAGGAAGATTAAACTTATCATCAGACAAAATTATATTTTTAGGTAAATTAAGTTTTGAAATATCAATACATTGTTGGGGTAATTTTGTGGTTATAGAATCCACAACATGGCATTTTGCATTTAATTGAGTTTTTGACACTGGGGAATGTAAGTTTACATTAACAAAATTACTGATTTTGTTGTATTTATTTGTAACACCAATAATATGTGTTTCTTCTTTATTATATGCCAAACCCAAAGACTTCACAAGGGAGTTTTTGATGAGTGACACCTGACTGCCTGAATCAAGCAAAGCTCGGACATAGACTTCGTGGCCTGCAATATTAAATAATTTTACCTTCACAGTTGGCAATATAACATTGTTACTTAGCGCTATACTGGAGGATGTAACAGCCTCTTTTCCCTCTATTTCTTTGCCTACATGCAGAAGGGTATTGTGCTTCTCCTTACACACTTGACAGGTAAAGTGAAATCTACATTTACCATTATGTAAGTTTAGACATGTAGAACATAGTTTGTTTAGAGAAACAAACTTCTGACGGTCTTCTATGGAAGCCGTCTTGAAGGAAGGGCAATTATAAAGTTTGTGGGAATTTTTACCCTTGCAAAATGTACATAAATTCGCATTATTAGAAGTAGCAACATTGGTTACCTTATTTGACTTCTTTGAAGTGGCTTCATAGGAGCCGCAGTCTTCAAGCGCCATAGCACGCTTTTCAAGGAAAACTGTAAATTCTTCCATCGTTGGTAATACTTCAGGGTTCCTGTCAAGTTGATAGGCTCTGTTTGTAAATGTGTCTAGTTTCCTAGATAATATAGAAATAAGAAGCATGTCCCACGCCTTTGTGGGCTGCTTTAAATTTTGTAAAGCATATAGCTGCTGCTTAATTTCGGAAATAAATGACCTTATAGAGGCTGCAGTACCTTTCTGCATTGTAGGCAAGTCTAAAAGTACATTTATGTGGTTTATAATTAACCTGGACTTATTATCAAATCGTTTCTTTAATAATAATAAGGCCTCTTCATAAGATTGATTAACAAGAGGTAAATTAACAATTTCATTAAGTGCATCATCGCTTAAATATTTCCTTAAATAAAACAACTTTTGTACATCAGATAGCGCCTTGTTATTGTGTATCACAGCAGTAAACAAATCAATGAACGGTGTGTACTTTGTGAAATCCTTTCCACTGAACACTGGTAAATCAATATTTGGCAATTTAGATGAAGATACACTTGTACACTGGGACACCTCTGATGTATTCAAGTTTTTCAAACAATGGTTTATTTTGGATATAATTGAGAAGTATTTTTCTTCTAGAATGGCAACATCTTCGTTATCTTTACCATCTAATGATAAAATATCTAATTGGACCTTTTCGTAGTCCTTTAAAGTACAAATTAACTTTTCTTTCCGAGCTTGAAGAGCTTCAGTAGTGACACTAGCAATATTCACTGGGTCGTTGATAAAGTTATCAATACGAGTTACGGTACCTTTGAGTTGTCCGCGTTTTAGACGCAAAGTTTTGAGATCCTCTTCCATTCTGGTTAGGTTAGGTTAGGACCTTAGGCTGACCGTCCGCGTCGTACTAAGCACCAAGTAAACACCGTTGTACTAAACACAAAGTAAACACCGTTGTACTAAACACCAAGTAAACACAGTTGTATTTCTTGTTCTTTTCGAAATATTAACAACCGCTGCAACCGGTCACAAATAATCACAAACTCGGTCACTGTCAAATAGACAGCAGTGACATTTAGCTGTCAATGTCAACTGTCTTCGCGTTCGGCGTTCCCGCTTTTTCGTTGACGCTTGATGAAAAATTTTAAAGTAGGTAGACACCAATTTTTCAGGAACTGTAGAAGTAGGTACTTACGAACTTTTCACTTTCTTTTTTTTACAGCCACTTCTAGACTGTGAATTCGATTTTATAGAAATACGAACCAACACGATGACTGTAAGATGATTTGATGAATGATATTTTTGGACTGTAGGTATCTTGAAAACAATTATTTTTATAGGTCGATGGTTTCTTCGTGCTCCTTCAGAGCTGCCCAAGTGCGAAGTTGCTTGATAAGCTTGATTCCGCACGAAGACCTGCCCGGGCCGCAGGAGTAGGTATGCACGCGAAGTAGATATAGCTGTGCTTCACGAACAAAAAACGTCGCCACGAACCACGGAGAATAGTTACACGAAGTCCTCGTTACACTAATCGAAGGACCACACGCGCATGTATAAATAAAACATGCGTGGAAAATTGGATTTACTGAATTTATTGCAATTCACCTTAAAATTAGACTTGCCGGTCGGTACGAGAGAAAAAAAGCAGAGAGAATAGAATGATTGCTAGCCATAATAAATATCGTTAGTGTTGCAAGTAATTAATTATTAAATTATACTAAAATGACTATTTCCGAATCGATGTGAAATTGATATAAAAATATTTTACTATATTTTATGTTGAATTTACTTTAACACCTCCGGGAAAAAAAAAATTGTTTTTCCAACCCTAATTATAATGCCCTGCACAGCTCCAACATTTGTACTAGTTACCCACGCACCCACATCACGAGAAAAATTTCTTAAGATGAACAAAGATAAAAAAAACCGGCCAAGTGCGAGTTGGACTCGCGTGAAGAGGGTTCCGTACGATGTTACCTATCACGTTTTTTTTTAAATCTGACCCAAATTGGTACGCACAATATTGAGTGATTTACCATGTTATTTCATGGACTTCTTATAGCGAAAATTACCTCCCATATACAGATATGGACTTCTTATAGGTTTTCCTATAATCTATAAGTAGAAAACTAAATTCTGTATTTTTAAAAAAAAAATTAGGTTCAGTAGTTTCGGAGATAAGGGGGGGAATGGTCAAATTTCGTCTATTTTCTTGAATAACTTGGAAACTATTAATTTTAATATTACAAAAAAAAAAATATTTAAGATTGTCTCAACAAGACCTTTCATTTGGTATGTCACACGATGCAGATTTCAAATATTTTTTTTAATTTTCCCCTTACCCCCCAAAAATTACCTCCCATATACAGATATGGACTTCTTATAGGTTTTCCTATAATCTATAAGTAGAAAACTAATTACTGTATTTTTTTCAAAATTTTAGGTTCAGTAGTTTCGGAGATAAGAGGGGAGGGGGAATGGTCTTTCGTCTATTTTCTTGAATAACTTGGAAAATATTTATTTTAAAATTACAAAAAAAAAACACATTTAAGATTGTCTCAACAAGACATTTCATTTGATATGTCACACGATGCAGTTTTCAAAACTTTTTTTTTCATTTTCCCCTTCCCCCCCAAAAATTACCTCCCACATACAGATTTCATCTATTCACGTCACACCTCTGTGCTTGGGTCACAGGAATTGATATGTGTACCAAATTTCAACCCAGTCGGTCTAGTAGATTCGGAGATAATTGACTGTAAGCGACAGGCAGACGGACACACGAGTGATCATATAAGGGTTCCGTTTTTGTATTCGGACGTACGGAACCCTAAAAATGTGTTGTGGATACTCCATTTGGCCAGTCCTTACTTTCATCCACCGCCTATAAAAAAATACCTAAGTCTCGGAACATTTGTAACAACTACTGCAGTACCATATCCAGTTTTCTCTATGTATCAGTGGTTGGTTCTTAAACCCTCAAACTATAACCATTAATTTAATTACCTTGACCCGCAAGCAAGACGAAGCAAAGTAAAGTCGACCTTAATAGCTGGGTTTTATAATGCGGAAGAAGTACATAATTATAGTTTAACTTTAATGGCTGAATTAGGGTGTTTCTATATAATTAGTGACATGACCCTAGCTTATCACGCTGTCACCAATGTATGTAGTCGGCAGCTCCAAATCAAAATCTAGTCATAAGCGTAGCGTAATGTGTTCCCACGGCTGGGACACAGGCCTCCTCTCTGTGAAATGGACTGGGCTGTAATCCACCAAGAGGGCCCAATGCAGGGTGGTAGAGGTCACACATCTTAGAATGTAGGTTCTAGGACATGGCAGTTTCCTCATGATGGTTTTCTTCACCGTTTTGAGAGCAATGGTGATGAAATTAATTACCCAAAGAATTACGCCTGCCTGGGTTCGAAACTTCGACCTTACAACTCGTAAGCTACCACTGCTTGGGCAACTCGCCGCCCGACCATGGACCATGCCCGGATCGACGGCGCGTTGTGTTCCACGCGCGCCTCAAAGAGCGTCAGCAAGATGACGCCCCCTCTAGAGGGCCAAAGCCTGCCAAGGTGGCGGGACTTATCTCATTACCGTGACCCTGGAACGTAAAAGGCTACTGAAGGACACCGTGGATTTTATTCAGTACAAGTCTGACAGTCCCTCCCGCTCTGCCCTGGGTGGGAGGACTCATTTGATGATTTTACCACGCTAAAAAAAAAGGCCACCACTGCTGCATCTGCACACCCTGGATATAGGATTGTTATTATCCCGATTTTATCTTACCGTGGTATAATTTTTGGATTGTAGCGTGCAACAGCTAAAATATTATAATCACTGTGTTACATAATTACGTTTTTGACGCTGTTATTAGGATTAATCAATATATTTTTTAAAGCTTCCCAATACAAAACAACACGAAAATAGAAATTGTAATGTAACCCTAAAACAATCACATTTATATCAATTCATTGAACGAATTGTATAAAAGTAACAAATACCATGCGTTATATCGTACGGAACTCATAAAACTAAAGTGTAATTGGGGGTCCGTAACGACGCTCAAAAGCCTTTTCTTGAATGTTACGCACAAAGCAATCGTGAGTTTAATAAATTTATTGTATGTAGTACTTTATGATCCAATTTCCTTCATTGGATTTCATTTCTTAGGAATTGGGGATAAGTTTAATTTTAGTTCATAACGTATATCCTTTCACTGGCTAGCTATAATTTTTATCATACGAATTGATGTGATAAAAAACATAATTCAAGAAGATTTTATTCTTCGTAAACAGGGACTAAAATAGCTCATTAATCCCTAGGGATTAAAAGTGTAGTTTGCTCCCTCGATAAACAATCTTCTGTTATTCGTTTATCTTTGAGAGTACAAATTACAGATAGTCTATTGCCCAAAAGTCAAACAACCAGTCTTACCAAGGGGTATTTTGTTACCCAGTAGGTACTAACTGGTTGGCCCCATATATGGGGCCATATACCAACAAGGCAACGTGTTTAAACGTGAACGAAGTTCCTTACCGCGCGTTACGAAAGGGGGCTAGACGGAAAAAAATTAAGACGAAAAGTTGTAACGACACTTTTTGCTATAGTAAGCTATTGTAAGCCGTGCGGCGTGCGCATGTTTCCCTGTCTGTCTCTCTCTCTCTCTTATAGAAAGCAAGCCAGATATTTTTGTTTCGTCTTTCTATTTCGCATTGAACAGTGTGGTGTCACGACGATTATTTTTCTTGAGTGAATACAGTAACTTCGTTCCATCCGGGTGTATACAGAAACTTCGTTCCATCCGGGTGTCCCTTGACCAGCTCTCCACCTCACCTCTCAAGTTTTTTTTTCTTTTTTTATCGTGGTAAAATCATCAAATGAGTCCTCCCACCCGTCCTGTCAGAGATGCGATCTTAGCATAATTATGCTGCGTAGTCTAGGAGACCATTTTTACAGCTGTTATGACCTCCTCCGCAATTCTATAAAAACTGATTATTCTGATAGCAATAACAGAACTCACCTTTCATTAAAGTTGGTTAGACTTATCAATATACTAGCGTTGGATGTTTAAGTACACTTACCCAAGTAATTGTCAGCTGAAATATTTATTGCGGGTTCGAATCCCGGGTTGGTCCCGTGATTTATAGTGACCCCAGAAGTGTCCGGGCTTTTCGGACACTTTGTTTTAACAGCAAAAAGAATGAATTGGTAACACAAAAAGGGATTTTGGTTTTGTTTTTTTTTCTGTTACTTTTTAAATTGCGGATTTTCTCGGCTTCGGCTGATTGCGGGTTTCCCGATATTTTTTTAGTGATTTATATTAAGGTTTTCCATTAAGAAATTCTCAATAGCCTCAGGGAATATTTTCTCGGAATCTTATAAAAATATGACATAAAAAAGAATCGAGTCAAGGACTCGGAAAATATTGTTATAATAAATACTGTCATGTTTCTTTTCTATTCAAGTCAATTGATTTACGAAGGGTTTGTAAAAATGATTTACTTGAATCGTATACTTCCTGCCCGTTTAAATTGTTGGAAAAATAATGATAGTGGATTTGATGATTTTACCACGATTAAAAAGGCCCTAGCATGCCTCTTCCCGTTTTTGTGACGTAAAGTAAACAGGAACTTTGACGTTACCTTTAAGAAAAAAATTAGTACCTCGTTCGTACACCAGAGGTGCTTTTTCATTTTTCCATACTATAAACATTGTAACGTCAAGTACGCTGTAAACAAAATACAGTTAGAAATCCTGTGCTACGGCTTCAGTCTGGTCATTAACCAAGAGACCAAAGTATCGTCAAATAAACCGAAACATTAAAGCATTTACGCTTTCAATTTCGTCTCTGATTTACGGATACTACCTAGTCGGTGGTAAAATGGATGCCGGTACATTCACAAAACCGATTAGTAATAATTAATGTACAAGGGATCGGTAGCTCATTACATGTTCCCTCGAATTTATACTCATTAACTGTTTGAATTATCTAGTAATTTGTACTTGCACCTTTTATACGTCCTCCATTTATACTATCTATGAATTTTTAAGTAGTTTCGAGGCATTTCATCACGGAGTTTCAGGTTTATTGTGACGTAAGTAAACTTGTTACTCTTGACGTCTTCATGATAAAACAGCTAAAGAGTTTTAGATGACACTATACACTACAGGATACTGAAGTATCCACAAGAAATAGTAGTGAAATAAAGATTTTTTTAAATGCTTTTAGACTCTTATTCAAGCAAGGATCATTATATAATCCATTGTATAAATAAATCGGGACGACGGAAGTCAAATTAAAACAAAATATTTTTACATAAGAATACAATTTGTATGAACGCAAAAATTACCAATTTCATGTAAAGGTAATTTCATTGTATGGGAAGGTAAATATCTGGGCAGCAGAAGTGGTTCAAATCTCATGAACAAGAACTCTACGTGGGCGAAACCGCCGGTATGAACTAGTTTTCCATAATTTTCGTTTCAGTGGTCATCAACTTGCAAAGTGTTGTAGATTGTGGTTTTGAACCCAGACAGGCACATTGCTTTGCATAATTTATTCACCACAGCTCTTAAAACGGTGAAGGAAAACTTAAGGGCCGCTGCCTACATTTAAAGACTATTAAAATTTTTTAACACGGGTTAACGTACTTTAAGAAGCTAGCACGAATTCCACGTTTTAAATTGATCTTGTGACAGTAATATATCCAACCACCTATATGTTGAACATCGAGATGCCATTGAAAAACCGGCCAAGTGCGAGTTAGACTCGCGTGAAGAGGGTTCCGAACGATGTTACCTATCACGTTTTTTTTTAAATCTGACTCAAATTGGTACGCACAATATTGATGATTTACCATGTTATTTTAATATCATGGACTTCTTATAGGTTTTCCTATAATCTATAAGTAGAAAACTAATTCCTATATTTTTAAAAAAAAATTAGGTTCAGTAGTTTCGGAGATAAGGGGGGGGGGGGGGAGAATGGTCAATTTCGTCTATTTTCTTGAATAACTTGGAAACTATTTATTTTAAAATTACAAAAAAAATACATTTAAGATTGTCTCAACAAGACCTTTCATTTGATATGTCACACGATGCAGTTTTCAAATATTTTTTTTAATTTTCCCCTTCCCCTCCAAAAATTACCTCCCACATACAGATTTCATCTATTCACGTCACATCTCTGTGCTTGGGTCACAGGAATTGATATGTGTACCAAATTTCAACTTAATCGGTCTAGTAGATTCGGAGATAATTGACTGTAAGCGACAGACAGACGGACACACGAGTGATCCTATAAGGGTTCCGTTTTTGTATTCGGACGTACGGAACCCTAAAAAGAAAAAAAAACAGACAAATTCAACCAAGAACACAATCGATTTATTCTTGCAACAAAACAGCATTTTTGCAAGCATTAATGCGTATTACGGTGCAAGACTGCCCCGCTTGGGCAGAGCACCGACGTGTCCTCACGGCGGCGATAGGCGGAGACCTCTCGCGCCCGGCATTGGTCGCGGCCATGCTGCGGGTCGAGACGGAGTGGGAAGCGGTCGCCTCCTTCTGCGAAGCAGTCATGCTCGCGAAGGAGGAGGCGGGCCGCGTGAGAGAGAGGACAGTGTCCTCCCTCCGCCCCACCCGCAGTGGTGGACGCCCACGGCGACGGACGTCGCAAGACGATCTCCGGCCACCGTAGGCGCGGGCATGCGGGCGGCGAGTAAAGGGCAACTCGCTGCCCGACCATGGACCATGCCCGGGTCGACGGCGCGTTGTGTTCCACGCGCGCCTCAAAGAGCGTCAGCATAATGACGGGGCCCCCTCTCTAGAGGGCCAAAGCCTGCCGGGGTCGCGGGACTTATACCATTACCGTGACCCCGGAACATAAAGGGCTATTGAAGGACACCGTGGATTTTAGTCAGTACAAGTCTGACAGTCCCTCCCGCCCTGCCCGGGGTGGGAGGACTCATTTGATGATTTTACCACGCAAAAAAAAAAAAAAAAGCATTAATGCGTATAAAATTTATTTCTTCGATGGATCAACTTACAAATCCTAAAACAGGCTTCTTTTCTAAAACAACAAACAGAATGTTTACCCTCAATTTGCAAAAGCTATTTTAAAGATTAAAAAGCAATTCAAAATGTCTATTAAGACGCGATATTTGTCCCAAAGCGGGAAATAGTACGTTAAATGTCACTCGGTAGATTTATTTAAAGACTCGCAAAGCAGTTTGGGATATTTATGGCCCAATGACTTGGGACTTTTAAGTTTTTTTTTGGGTTCTAAATGTAGGGGCACTTTAGGAATTCTTGTTTTTTAAAGCCTATAAGCTTTTCGATTGCGAACTAGATTTACCAGCGTGTTTATTTCTTTGTTGTGGTCTTTTTTTCTAAAATTAACTCTTTTCAATTCCACAGTTTATAGAAGTTAAGAACAAGTCCATCTGAGTCGTTGTCTATTTTTGGATTATGATATAGAGTAGTCATGAAAAATTGATTGACTTTTCATTCACCCATTTGTTAGGGTTCCGTAGCCAAATGGCAAAAAACGGTGGTAGACGCCCACGGCGTCGGACGTCGCAAGACGATCTCCGGCCACCGTAGGCGCGGGCATGCGGGCGGTGAGTAATGGGCAACTCGCCGTCCGACCATGGATCATGCCCGGGTCGACGGCGCGTTGTGTTCCACGCGCGCCTCAAAGAGCGTCAGCAAGATGACGGGGCCCCTTTAGTGGTCAAAGCCTGCCGGGGTCGCGGGACTTATTCCATTACCGTGACCCTGGAACGTAAAGGGCTAATGAAGGACACCGTGGATTTTAGTCAGTATAAGTCTGACAGTCCGGGAGCCCTGCCCGGGTGGGAGTACTCATTTGATGATTTTACCACGTTTACCAGCGTGTTTATTTCTTTGTTGTGGTTTTTTATTCTAAAATTAACCCTTTGCAATTCCACAGTAGTTCATCTGAGTCGTTGTCTAAGTATTTTTGGATTATGATAAAGAGTAGTCATGAAAAATTGATAGACTTTTCATTCACCCATTTGTTTTTCTTTTATTCTACTTGGTCTTAAGCCTAGCGCGGTGGCGGCGGCGGGCGCGATGATATTGAACGTATGTAATCGCCGCTCGTGGCCACACTGAAGTGACTTAAGGCGGAGGCCTAGCGCGATGGCTACAAGCGATTTTGCGAGCCTAGGCGTTGCTATGCAATATAACGGGTGGGTGGCAGCGCCATCAAGTTATCAGGACATGCACTAAAATCCTACCGTAGGAGGTATTTGTAAATATTTAAATTATTTTTACTGTACTTGACTAGAATCATGTAGAATGGTTGATAATTTAGTTGTATACAATCCTAAACAACATATAAAACATTTTAAAATGATTTTTTTTCCAGTTTTATAGAAACTACTTTGTCCCACCGGTTTGCAACACCTGAAGGGGTTTTGTCGACGGAAGAATAGACAAAATGACAGAACGTAGAAATAATTTTAGCGTTTTAAGCATGGTAATGTAAATAATATAGAAAATAAACGTTCTATTCTTCAATAGTGTACGAATGGTGTCATATTTGTGGAAAAAACCGGTCGATTTGTTTAGAAATAACGATGAAATAACTTTGTCTTTTCTTCGTAGAATAGAGATAGAATCGCCATGCTACGCGAGCTGAAGTCGCCGCCACCGCGCCCGCCGCCACCGTCGCGCTAGGCTTCCATTGTGGACACACACTATCTCTGTGTCTTTTTCGAACTTAGGTACCGGTTCGCAAGAATCGTGTTCCACGCGCGCCTGAAAGAGCTGTCAGCAATCTGACGGGGCCCCCCTTAGACGGCTAAAGCCTGCCGGGGTCGCGGGACTGTCTCATCAGGTTTTCTCTCAGGACGTTTTTTAAGTACCCTCATGAGCCTATGTGAAATCAAAACATTTGATTTTGATCTTGAGGTAACCGTGACCCTGGAACGTAAAAGGCTATTGAAGGATCACCGTGGATTTTAGTCAATACAAGTCTGACAGTCCCTGTCGTCCTGCACTGGGATACTGTTCTTCTAAGTTTTATTTTCTTTTTGATAAAAGAAAAGGAATAAAACATGTTGTCTGTTCTTGAGGTATATTAGCCCACTTTATTCTTGTATGATGCAATCGTTCGTTCGTTCCAGTTCGCTTATTTTCGAACAAAATTAAACCGTGTTTTGTTTCAAAGGAGACTTCCCAGCGATTATGATAACAGTGCTTGCAACTTGTAAATGTGGAAAGTTAAATGAACCACGAAATAATTTGATGTCTATAAGGTTTGCCGGCTTGAACCCTCTGGACTTTGGAATTGTTATGGGTTTTGGCAAGTTTACAAGTATTTTTGGACACAGTTAGGAGTTTCGTTCGAAACTATTGGTGTTGACTTCTAAACGTTTGTTTCTGAAATGTTTATTCAATATGGAATGATGACGTCATCATTAAATTGCAAACCTCTCTAATTCGCTATTTAGGTTATTGAAAAATAATAGGCTCGCATTTTTTTGTTTATTAAAATCAATAAATATTAATGGAAGGGAATGAGGGCTCGTGACGTCAAAACAGTTACAAATTATACCTAAAAGTGACATATTATTGTTCGTATCCTTGTCAATTTTGGCTAATATAATTAAAGACAAAATACTGAAGCCTTAGCACAAGACGAATTTATTTTACCTACGGCGCAGGTAGGGGTAAGACGGGGATGCGAGGTATGATGGGAAATCATACACTTAAAGCAAACTTAACACAATACTAACGTAGCACAAGCGCCAACAGGACGCCATTTGCTAATGGCCGCTTGCAAATGAAGTCCTGATGGCGCTTGCGCTACGTTAGTGTTGTGTTAAGTATGCCTAAAGAGTGTATTTCCCCATTATACCTCGCGATTATTATCGTCACCGTCTAATACAATGTTCCCCTGCCTACTTTAAGTATGTACGGCGTTTATTGTATGGAAAACGAAAAAGCGTTTTTTTCCATCTTTACGTAAGTCCCCGTTTGCTTTATGTCACAAAAACGTGAAAGGCCGTGCTAGGTTCTCGGGTTATATATTTTTTTTGGCGGGCTAATGGTTTTTTTAGGGTTCCGTAGCCAAATGGCAAAAACGGAACCCTTATAGATTCGTCATGTCTGTCTGTCTGTCTGTCTGTCTGTCCGTGTATGTCACAGCCACTTTTTGTCGAAAGTATAAGAGCTATCCTGTTGAAACTTGGTAGAAAGATGTATTATGTGAACCGCATAAGGATTTTCACACAAAAATCAAAACAAAACAAATTTTGGGGGTGCCCCCCATACTTAGAATAAAAAGAAACTCAAAAAAAATTTTTTCACCAAACCCATACGTGTGGGGTATCTATGAATAGGTCTTTAAAAATGATATTGAGGTTACTAACATCATTTTTTTCTAAACTGAACAATTTGCGCGAGAGACACTTCCAAAGTGGTAAAAAGTGTGTCCCCCCCCCCGTAACTTCTAAAATAAGAGAATGATAAAACTAAAAAAAATATATAATGTAGACCTCAACCAAAACTACCAACGAAAATTGGTTTGGATGAGATACAGTTAGCAGTTTTTGAGATATAGTACATTTTCAAAAACCGCAAATATAACTTTGCCATTCATACAAATACTATGAAAAACAAAGTTATTTTTATTGTTTGTATATATTACTTACTAATCTCAATATAATTATATCTCTAATCTATGCTTGCTGCTACGGAACCCTTCATGGGCGAGTCCAACTCGCACTTGGCCGGTTTTTTTTTCATCCTGCAAAAGTCAAAGCTCTTGTCTTACTGCCAAAACTATGTTATTTTAGTGCCATGTTCCAAACATACCAATTATAATAAGATAGTAGAGTTAAAAAAAAAACATAACATTCAGGCCACCCTCAGCCACCACCACAGCCACCCTCAGAGTTATTTAAGCTACCTCTGGGTACCCCACAAGCCTCTGACACGACTTTGAACTTAAATTGATTATAAACTAGGTTTTTTCACAATATACCGATGTCAGTGATGTCCAAAATAAATTATGAAGTACATACTGATACTGCTAGCCCACATCATCCCACTGCTGGGCAAAGACCTCTCCCCATGACTTCGAGTTTTCACGATCCAGGGCCAAAGTGGACCACTGGTCATTGGTTTTGTCAAGCTCGTCCCGCCATGATATAGGTACATTAAAGAATTGTACAGGTTTAAACTCACAATCTCGTGTATAAGCGACGAGGTGTTAAACCTCTGGACTACCACGACATTTACGCATTAATGAAAATACCATTTAAGTCGTAAGCAACACTAAAACTCCAGCAAATGAATATTTTAAATTCTCACATAATTAGATATTTCAAAGGGTCGGGCTTTCTTTGTAATGCTACAGTATACATAAGCACAGGCCAACACGTGTAACTCCCCGTACATGACCTCAGGTGGTACGACTTACTTGAAACGTCACCCTCACAAGTCTGCTTGTTCGACTTGTGGTATCTTACTTGTTGCTATAAATGAGAAAGCTTTTATATTGGATGGTTAGTTACTTTCTCACACAAAAAGTTCTGACCGGATTTGGATAAAAAAGTGCCGCACATAATAGTTTACCATTTTTTTGGTTATTTAGCAATATTTTCACGTTAGATCACTACCACACTACATACTCGTATATCACTATTAATTAGCACGGACAATAAAACAGGAATAAAAAAGAACTAGATTGTTGTTGTGTAGCCGCGTAGATCATAACAATGTTTCCAATGCCATAACATACGTGGGCTTGGTGCAATAAAAATGTGAAACATCTTCCAATTTTTGATTATGGAATGCTAATTTCCTCGTTCTGAGAGTAATGGTACCAAGTATAAATGAATTACACGAAGATATAAGGACGCCTAGGTTAAACCCTTGACTAAAGGCTCCTGCAGACACACGCGATTAATCGCGCTGCGACAACGAGCCAAGTTAATTTCCACTCTAAAAATACCGCGACATGTCGCCCCGCGCGATTAATCGCGTGTGTCTGCAGGAGGCTTAACAAACAACGACGAATTTACTGTTTGTTCCGTGTTTTACTATTATATATTTCTTTTGTTTCACTTTTCGGTAGTCGCTCTCACAATACGCGTGTCGCTTTGACGTGTAGGTCGTGGCCGAGCGGTAAACGTTCGCTGGTACAACAAAGTGGTGAGGAATACATTTTCTTTTGATGTGTCGTGTGCCCGATTTTTGTATTTTAACGATGCGAAGAATATATTGTTATCTTTAGTTTCCTTTGCTAGTGTTTTTCTTTTTTCGGGGAAAAGGAAAATATGCTTTTGATCGTTCCACTTTCTTAATAAAGGTATACCTTTGCTGAGTTTACGAAGTTTGTATCTTTTTTGTTAATAAATGAGTAGTAGGTAAAGACGGTATCTCGGATAAAATAAAGATTATAACAGTCGAAACGATCGATCGAAGACACGAATACAGAAGACAGATCTTCTCTTGAATATGATCAATAAGCAGTTGGTCCTGGCTATTATTTGTAAATCTTTCACAGTTATTACAGTCGAAAATCAACTACCAGGCGTATGGAGGGGTAAAAGTCAAATATTGGCCAAAATTCCTTGAAAACTGCTTCGTAAGTATTCATATTCAGCTGCGTCTAATACTACACTGGAAGCTAACCCCAACATTATTGGGATGAGACTAAGCAGACGATAGTATTTTAATGGTAAATCATTAACGAAACTGAAACGTCTATGGTACATAACGTCGGACGCCGAGTCCCCATTACTTGCCATCCTCATGCCGATGCAGAGCCAAGCAAAAAAACACAGCACCTTTACGATCACACAACAATCTTCCTTCTACTTATGAATATCAACACACAAAGGATCTTAGATCCAAGGCAATGAAGCCACAAAGGTCAGGAAAGGAATGGTATCGTATGCCATCACCCGACACCGCCTTATCAAGTAACGACCTTGCGGTGGGCAACCTTGTGTGGTATCTCTCTAACTTGTATACTATACTATACTAGTCTTATATTTATAGTTTAGCATGCAGGGAGGATCTTTGGCAAAGGAAATTCTTATGAGAGATTTCCAGCTTTTTTCGGGTTCACACTAGCGGATGGTACTGTCAAACTCTTAATGACTTAAAACCACCCTGAAAGTTCACATTCCCTTTGTGTGGCTGGGTCGTGGTGAACAAAAGTCAAACTCCAAAGTCAAAAGACCTCCTACCCTACTCTCAGACTCGTAATGACTAAAATCCACGATTTTCCTTCAATAGACCTTTACGTTCCAGTGTCTCGGTTACCTGATGAGACAGTCCCGCGACCCCTGAAGGCATTGGCCACTAAGGGGGCCTCGTCAGATTGCTGACAGCTCTTTGAGGCACGTGTGGAATACGACGCGCCGTCGACTCAAGCATGTTTCATAATCGGACGGCGAGTCGTCGGTGGCTGGAAATCGCTTCGCAATGTCTGATACCGTGGGCGTCTCTCGCGGGTTTAAATACCCCGTCGGTACGGTAAATACGACATACATTCAAATCTATCTATCCGTATATCATTTTAATCTAGCTCTCTAACTCCCAGTCTAGATTAAAAGGTCTGCACTGCTAGAAATATGAGAGCGGACGTTACTAGACACGCCAAAGCTGTGTACAAACATCATTTTGTGACTAAATTCTGTGTGCATATGTCTAAATGCAGCGACATTTACATAGCATAGCATAGCATTTGCGTATTGGACGACTTTACTTTTGTGACACATTGGGAGAAAGGATAGTGAGCTAGTTTTAAACTAAGTATTTAATTCCTCTGTATCGGCAGAGTATAAACAAAGGCTTTTAACACGAGTTTTCACGTGCTTCACGTTAATTTGATGGATAAAATTAGTTCCCCACTACACTACGAGTACACTAGAGGTTTTCATTTTAGAGGGAGAGGACAGCGTCCTCCCTCAGCCGCAGTGGTAGACGCCCACGGCGACGGATGTCGCGGGACGATCTCCGGCCACCGTAGGCGCGGGCATGCGGGCGGCGAGTAAAGGGCAACTCGCTGTCCGACCATGGACCATGCCCGGGTCGACAACGCGTTGTGTTCCACGCGCGCCTCAAAGAGCGTCAGCACAATGACGGGGCCCCCCTTTAGAGGGCCACAGCCTTGCCGGGGTCGCGGGACATACGTATACCGCGACTCCGGTACGCAAAAGGGCTACCGAAGGACACCGTGGATTTTAGTCAGTACAAGTCTGACAGTCCCTCCCGCCCTGCCCGGGGCTGGGAGGACTCATTTGATGATTTTACCACGAAAAAAAAAAAAAAAAAAAGCTATTGCATAGCTTTTATTGCGGATTTATGAGCGCGGCGCGGCGCGGCGACCGAATTCCCAAAAACCTAGGGGAGACTTCTGCAATCGTAAAGGTACGGACAGACGTGCTCATAAAGGTACGGACAGACGTGCTCATAAAAGTAAGGACAGAGGAAAGCATGCTTTTATTGAGCAAGGGGCAATTTTATTGAGGGAGAGAGAGAGTGAGAGGGAGAGGTAGAGGGAGAGAGAGAGTGAGAGGGAGAGGGAGAGGGAGGAGGAGGAGAACGTTTCTTGACGTTTCACTTGATTGACGTGGCTGACCATAGCCTAATTAGTACAGTAATAAATATAATAAATAAATAATTATAATTGCATAAGTTGATAAAAAAATGCTATGCAATAGCTTTACCGCGGCAGTCCCCGAGTGCCACTTACTTTTTGTCTTTAAAAAAATAAATCTTAAAATAAATCCTAAATCTTTCTACATTGTGTCTATTTTATCGTCGAACCTTCCAAACACAGTGATAACGGACGAGGCTGTTCCTAAAATCGCTGTTTACATGTAAACCTCATATCAAAGAAAATGTCGCACAAAATGTATTGCAAGGTGTAAATCCAACGAATCTTCAAACCATCTTGTTCGCTTTCACGAAACGCTTCTTAATATCACATTTCAATCTGCTGAATATTATCTCTTTTTTTATTCCTCCAACGTATTTTAATTGAAAGAAATAAAGTTAAAATTACATTTTCATAGTCAATTAAGAGCGCACTCCATCTCATCTCATTTCAGTACAATATAATCAATGCACTGATTTTGAACGTACTCGTGTTACGATCGCATTGTGCTCTAGTTACAATAGGCATAAGTGCGGCAAAGTGGAATCAATGAGGTTGAGAGACTCTTGAGATGTTTGCTCAATGCTCAAATAACGAGAGGGCGTAAGCAACTATAAAAAAAAAGTTGTTTTATACAGGGTGTAAGAGACATCGACGCACAAACAGATACCATGGGTCCAGGACATGATTCTGGACCCCCCCGTGTTGGAATTTTTCGTCGGTTTTTTCCTATTTTTTTTATTTTTTAGAGTTTGTTTTTTTTATAGTGAGCCGTGCTTAAAGTACTACAGGAGTAAAAAAAAACACCATAATTTTTTTTTGAAAATTAGTTAAATTCCGACGAAAAATTCCAACACCCGACCCCCCCGTGTTCAGAATCATGTCCTGGACCCATGGTATCCGTTTGTGCGTCGATGTCTCTTACACCCTGTATATGAATGCTGATTTAACAAATCAAGCCGAAGTTTATTTTTTGAATGAAAATGCATGGATGAATGGATAACAAAGTTATTCTAAATTAAAGGCTTTTTGTTTCTGAATTTGATTGAAAAAAAGATGTCAACTCTTTGAGATTGTAAAAAAAAAATATTAAAATTACATCGCTGTAGTTTGATATCCAAATTGAATTCACAAATGCCTACGAAATTGAATTCTTAGCCGCAATTAGGTAAATTGGCAACAAACAAAAATACATTCGACATAATATGCCATTGACAATAAATACATATTTTACATTCATCATCATCATCAGCAGGAAGACGTCCACTGCTGAACATAGGCCTCCCCCTTAGACCGCCACGCCGAACGACAATTCGCCACTTGCATCCATCGGTTGCCCGCGACCCTCACGATGTCGTCGGTCCACCTAGATTTTATTTTATAAAATCTTTAGCATTAATTTGATAAGGATGCCTCATTTATAGGAGGCCCCGGTATCGGCTCCGATTTTCGAGTTGTAGGTCGTGGGTTCGGACCTAGCCTGGCGGATTATTTCATAACCAGTACTCTCAAAACGGTGAAGGAAATCATCGTGAGGAAACCGGCATGTCCTAAAACCATCAAATTCGAAGACATGAGACATCTACCAAACCGTACTGGGCCCGCGTGGTGGATTATGGACCACTCCCTCTCACAGAGAGGAGGCCTATGTCCCAGCAGTGGGAAAATTATAGGCTGATGATGATGATGAACGAATTGAGGAGATAGACACCTTATTCGACGATCCACCAAATATGTCTAAGAATTTAATTTGGTGGGCGTTTATAATAATACAATTATACCGTTGTCATTGAGAACTTGAGTCTCACGAGTAACTTGCTGAAATACTTGTGTCATACGAATGTCAAAATAAATATGAAATTAATCTTTAAAACATGAGGTTGAAACCTCGGACAAGCATATAAGGTAGTTATTATAAAACGTATTTAATTTTCTTTATGAAAACCTTTATTATTTCAGCCTCTGTTTTACTCGGCTCGACCAAAATAGGTTACCATGAATAATGAACTTCTTTTGCCGGAATAAAGCCTGTGTTGTCTGATGTCGTGAAAAATATTTTTGAACGAATTTAATGTTTGAAGAAAGACTACTTTGTAAATAAACTGTGTTCAATTATTTATTGATACGAAATTGCATTACCTATTGTATATTTTTTGAAAGATTTTGTGACTAACTTAGTAAAAATTAATAATTAAACCATAAAATGTAATGGTTTGTGTCAAAAATAACACACTATCCGAACAAAAGGCACCGTTTTCACAATTTTAATTTGAGCAGTTTTTAAAAGAAATTCCAAACGTTCTTTCTCTGAATGGTTTCTAGTTTCCAAACTTAATTCCTTCTCGACTTTAAATTCAACGACTTTTTTACACTTGGACAAAGAACTAGTAATTTTATTTTGTTTCTTTTAAAACTACTCGTAGGTAGATACATAAATATACATAAATTGTTGGGTGCTCGAAACTTTGTAACATCACTTCTTCTTCGACTGGATTAGAGTGTAGAAAATGGTCAAATAAGGGTGATTTTTATAGCCTAGTTCTTGTAACACTTTGGATCTCGTTTGGGTAGGTACAGGCTTATAGAATTGAAACCAAAAATTTTAAGCCGATTTTCGCACGGAATAAATATTTGTATCATCGTTATAATTATAGTTGTGTTATGTGCATGTTGGTAAACGCATTCACGATACGTGAAAAAAAAACATAGCTCAGCAACCTATTTAAAAATAATTATCATATACATAGACACTACCAGCGGACGTTGATCCCTCACCAGCATCTAAAAGTTTTTCCTAATGAATTTAAACTAACCTTGAGAATTAAGTTTCACATTGTCATAGCTCGAACTACAGTCCAAACCTAAATACAGGATGTGATATTTCATAGTATAATGCAGCCAGCCCATTCGGCTGACGAATTCATTATTTTGCATAACGAAACCAACGAGTATGACGGCGAAGAAACAATGACCTTCCTTCCCCTGAGGCACCTGTCCCACAGACGAATAAAAGCGATAAGCTGGCGATAATTTCCTTGCTCAAGAAACGTACAATATTTTCAATGATATATTTTCAAACCTTTTGGCCTACAATGATAATTATAGTGTGGGAAAGAGACAGAGCTACGTACACTGGTCAGGGAACGTACAGGTAATTTACACCGTTGCCTGTGGCAGGATCAGGGTGAGTGTAGACAAGCCAAGGAGGCGTTACCCGCCATCAATAGCCGCTTCACCAAACTCGTGCTAAGGTTAACCAAACAGCAGCTACGAACAATTACAGCCGCCCTGTCGGGACACGGCTCTTTTAATAAACACCTCTTTGTCCTAGGTATCACAGACAGCCCCCTGTGCAGAGCCTATATGGCGGAGGACGAGATAGCAGCCCATGTGCTCCTACACTGCCCTGAGATTGCTTCATACAGGGCAAAGTACTTCGGTAACCCAGGTACTCTCTACGAGATCGTCGGCGACACAAAGGCGCTGCTGGCTTTCCTCGGCGAGCTGGGGTGGATCGAATAATTTCTTTCCCACCCGCACGCAAAATACGCGCATATGACGTGGAGTTGCGGATACCAGCCCGTAATACAATACAATACAAGAGACAGAGCTATACAAGTCGTCTAGCGCCAACTCGTTCCCGCCACCTGAACTCTAAAGTCCAAACTTCTTACTAATATTATGAATGTAAAAGTTTGTAAGTATATGTGTATTTTTATTACTCTTTCACGCAAAAACTACTAAATGGACTTGGATCATTAGTTAGTGCGATAGATAGATTTTTATCCCGATTTAATGTTCCCGTGGGATGATTTTCTATAGCAACAGCGAGTAATGTTATAAATGCGAAAAAAATTGTTACAAATCACTGAACTCATCATTTTTCCTCTCAGGCAAGATTTAGGCTAAGAGCGAATACGTACCTATTAAATAAATAAAAAAATACATATAGCAGCAAGAAACTGAGCGTAAGTAATCATCCACCGCACTTTCTTTAACAACCGCTAATCGCCAGCAGTATGACGTGCGCCTCATAAGCTGAGGGTTGCCAGTGTAATTGCTGAATTGTTTCAATATAATTATGAGACGGAGCAGCTTGCCACTGTTTTGTTGTACTCGTAAAAGATTTTAATTTCATGAAGAATTTTGAATGGAAGTTTACTTATGTTGGTTAATGACAAAGTTACATGCAACATTGCAGTGGTAGAGCTGTTAATAATGGTCAGCCGTTCAGGTCAACGATCTTTTGGACTATGGGACACACGAAACAAACAACTTAAGTACTATTAGACACATTTGAATTTTATCTGAGTTTTTAAATCAGAAAACCAGATATTTTTTCTTTTTTTTGTGTGTGTGTGTGTGTAAATCTCTTCAAGTGAATGAAATCTCACTCTGTTCTGTGTGTTCCAAGACAGAGGTACCATTTTAAAACAGTCCCGTGACCAAAGCAGGCAGGGATTCTTCAGCTCTTCTGTACCTCTGCCTTCCCACGGCACTTTTTGGCAAATATTATTTTTTTAAGAAAATAACTGGCGTCTGTCTTAAAATAGCACAGTGGGACTAGAACGGAAGGGACAACCGATCGAACAGGGTGGACTTATATCAGTACAAACAGCAAAATCATGATTCAACACACCTTCCCCCCGGGTCGTGGGGCTTTCTGAACCGCTAAACTGTTGCCCGGAAATTATATTAAGCAATTTTATTGCAGACACAGTACACGGTGGATTTTAGTCAGTACAAGTCTGACAGTTGACTCTTTTGATGATTGTACATTTTGTACAACCTTAATCTTGTTTTTTTTTTTTTAATTCAGCCTTCCCGATATCTTTTCAAACGTCATCTCGAAGATCGCAGTCCATTTAAAAAATAATAAAAAACTTTCCACAAATATGTTGGTGTTGGTTCCCAGTTGCAACTGAATACAGTATTTTATGGAGTGAACATATTACGTGAATATTAAAGCTACATATCAACTCTGCGTCAAAAGTTGCCACCACCAAACCCCAGGAGATTCACATGATTTTGCAGATGACCTCATTCCGGGAAAAAAATGTTACCATATTAAACTTTATTATTACCGATATGGTTTACCGTTGAGGATGTATATCTGTATAATGGTACCTATGGGTTTAAAGCGATATTGATGAGTTTAAATGCTCATGATATCGTTTTAATGAGATACTTTACGGTATTGATAAACTTAAGCGTTTGAGCGAACACTCTAACGAGCATTCGGCTGGATTTTTGGCGAGCCGACTGTCAAGTGAGACATCTACATGTAGATTTTTTAGATACCTTTTAATTAGATCGTTCTCTAGAAAGATCTTGAAATTTGCAGCGATAAATATCGGTACTATACTATACTCAAGAACGCACAGAATAGAGCGAAACGTTTTGTTGATTTTCACGTAACTGAAAATATGGTATAAGAACTGAAAAAATGTAAGTGAAGTTCATATTTTGTGAAGAAAGGTGTCGCATACATCATCACACTGAACTACTTACTACGGTAGACCATCATAATAATCGTAAAAAAATATTCAGCCTACCCATACAAACCTACTCGACCCAATTGGATACCTTTTACCGCGATTATGAATGTTGGTCCAAAGGCAAAGTTCTTCAATTTAAAGCTGGGTATTCATTACGTTCGCGAACCTCTTGCGCTCCGCGCTCCCGTAACCGCTCTGATGGAGACGGTACGCGCATCTCCATAGAAACACGGCATAAGATGATATATACAATATTAAAAGATGTAATAGCTTTAAGTCCATATTACATCTTTTAATATTGTTCTTGTGAAGGTAGGATTGTACTTGAAGAGGGACATAGCATAGAGAGTTTCGTTTTCCCTGTAAGAACCATTCATAAACATCTGCTTCGACCTCTCAAACTAGGTATCTTTTTTTCGTGGTAAAATCATCAAATGATACCTCCTACCCATACTGTCAGAATCCACGGTAATCCTTCAATAGCCCTTTACGTTCCAGGGTCACAGCTACCTGAAAAGACATTCCCGCGACCCCAGCACGCTTTGGCCCTCTAAGGGGGCCTCGTCTTTATGCTGACAGCTCTTTGAGGCGCGCGTGGATCAGGACGCCTCATATTTTTTGGCGAGTTTTACTCATTTTTGTGGACAACTCACACTTGACCAAAAAGTAAATATGCCAAAACTGTCAACTTCAAAAAAGAGCTAAGGGTTCCTAAAATAGTTTTCCCGTATCTCTTATGAATGCGGAGTTCCCCCTGTTGGCCAATTTAAAAGAAAGACCTTGTATAGTGCGCAAAACGTAAGAAGACTTGTGGAAAAATTGTAAAAATTACACTTTTTAAATTAATTAATTAATTTTAATTAATAATTAATATAATTTAATTTTTAAATGTAATTATTATTTGATGTAACGACATACTAGCGCCGCGTCAAAAGAACTTCAGTCGTGAACCGTCGTTATCGGCCATCACTGTTTCACAACCAGAACCATTAAAGAAGTAATCAAACTAAATAAAAAAATACATTATTCCATTCTACAAAGTTTCCGAAAAACTTCTCCTTTTGCTCTTTAGGGATACAAAAAAACCACAACTCAGTTAACCTAGGGAAAAGGTAAAAAGCGTTTAAAAAAGGGTAATATAAACTTTGTTCCCTGTTTTAATTTTGATCCCTTTTGTTCAAGTATTTTTGGAATTAGTACATTCATACTTTTGTAAAACACGACTTAATTTATGTTGGGTCGAATTATCGTCAAAGTTAAAATAAAGTATAAAGTTTTTTTTAAGTGTTATTTTAACAATTATTCAGAGGAATACTTTTAAAAGAACTTTGAACCAAGTTGCTTTTACTTTAAAGTGTAATATGTCGTAGGTTTTTCATAAAATTAGGTCCGACTCGGACATGTTAGGTTAGATTAGAAGGGGATGGCGGGGTCTGGCAGACCCCACCATCCCCTTCGTGGTTATTTTTTTTAAACCACCCAGAAGTAGTAGCACCGCGAAACGGTGCTCCGTCGACATTTTCTGAAATATTTGTCATTTCACTGAACCAGTTTAGGGATTTGATCAAAGCACTAGATTTGTTTAGGGAAATGATAAAATCTTGTCGTTATTTTAACATCATCCGTTGTTTGATCAAAAACCTAATTTGATGAAAAACCTGCGACATAAATACAAGTTACGTTTCGGGTTTAAGGTTCAAGAAACGGGGGCGATACCACGGTAACAGCAAATCAAGATGTTGGTATGGGTATGTATTTTTTTTTCAATGAATTTTCTTCACTGTTGAGCATATACGAGTATTGCTTACTATTAGAACAGAGCCGTTACATAAACTGAATATGTCTCTTGGACCAGGTACCCAAGAAAATATGCCTGCAGATATTTTCTGAGGCCTCCGCCCGGACATTTCTCAATGTGTTCAAGTATAATGAATGAAGTTTCAGCTCGTTATTCATTCCTCGTCAAGACAGACTTCGGCCATTAGTATGCAAACGGTGCGTTTGTGACAAACTTATGTTCACGTTCAACGGAACGAGAAAGTTAAAAAATATATTGTGTGTATGTGATGAATTGTTTTGTCGCCCTTGAAATTATTAGAAAGACAGATAGATAAAACTAAAATAGATAGATAAAAATTTATTTTGAGTATTAACAGACACTAAAAATACAATTTAAAAAAACACAGTAAAAATTAAGCATAAAGAAGTGACTCAAAAAGTGTGCGTAAGAAGAAGTACGTTATTGGGAAAAGGTAAGACGTCTGACGAATGTCACATGTCTTCTAAGGTGCGGGCCACATAGAAAAGACATAAGACGCAGACGGGGCGGAGACAAATGTCTCTTCGGCGTCTCTTTCATACAAAATATAAAGAAGCGTCGCGACGGTAAAACACACAGAAGAGACGGGGCGCGGGCGCGACTCTCTTATATTTTCGCACGTCCGCGACGCGTCTTCATCTTACGTCTTTTCTATGTGGCCCGCGCCTAAGGTCGGATAGTCATAAATGAGCCCACTTCCCATTCCGTTTTCGTAGGTGCGTTTACAATCATATAAACTCACATACACAAACACGCAGACCTGCAACAACTACTTGTAGATTATACATATTTAGCTCGATGTGGGAATCGCAGCAGAAGTCCAATCGCACAGTCACTACGCCAATCGTGTCGTCAGACTAGATAATTATAATGTATAATCATCATCATCTCAGCCATAGGACGTTCACTGCTCAACATAGGCCTCCCCTTTAGATCTCCACATATACCGGTTGGAAGCGACCTGCATCCAGCGTCTTCCGGCGATCTTTATAAGGTCGTCTGTCCATCTCGTTGGTGGACGTCCCACGCTGCGCTTCCTAGTCCGCGGTCTCCACTCTAGCACTTTTCGACCCCATCGGCCATCTTCTCTGCGAGCAATATGGCCTGCCCATTGCCACTTCAGCTTGCTAATCCGGTGGGCTATATCGGTGACTTTAGTTCGTCTACGGATCTCCTCATTTCGGATTCGATCACGTAGAGAAACACCGGCATAGCCCTCTCCGTAGCTCGTTGAGCGATTTTGAGCTTTGAGACGAGGCCGACAGTGAAAGACCACATTTCGGTGCCGTAAGTCATCACTGGTAACACACATTGGTTGAAGACTGTCGTCTTGAGGCACTGAGGTATGTCGGACGAAAAGACATTGCGTAGTTTCCCGAACGTTGCCCAACCGAGTTGGATAAGGCGGTTGATCTCTTGAAGTAAGATAAAATGAAGTTGTAATATTCCTATCTACCGACTCCCTATTTTCTTTTGTAACTAAGATTTTTAAGGTTACTATATTGCAGGCGTAATATTTTTACACGAAAAAATGTCTCTTACTAATGTTATTCCTGCCATTAGTCCTGTTGTCTTTGTTACAAAATGTCGCATAGTCTACAGTATAGAGTTTCAGTAACCTTTAATAAATTGGATTTGTAGAATGTAAGAAAAATATGTCAAAAACTTAGGTAGCAGCAAAATGTTTAGAAAATATCAACTTACACAATGTATTTATAAGTAGAAAATACATTTTTTTGATCTAACATTATCTTTAACCTAAAGGTGCTGATGGACTTAAGCATTCACGTGTAAGAGAACATCAAGCATTTTGCCGTTGTTAATTTTGTCGAACTGAACAACGGACACAGCCGAGCACAGAGCCAAGCATCGTTAAGAACATTTTCACAATCTTTCTAGCGAACGTTCTAAAACATTTTTCTTCATGAAGATGTCAGATTTGACAGTCGGCTCGGCAAAAAGCTCGTCAGAATGCTCGCTAAAAACGCTCTTGTTTGTTTTGCTGTAATGTAAGATATGCAAGAACGCTCATTAGTAACAAAAAACTAAGCAGAAATATAATGAAAGAATGATGAAGATGTAACTGAAAAGAACAACTTAAACATTATTTTATACCTTAACAATTGAGGTAAAAATCTATGTTCCAACATCAACAATGAAAATAAAAACACCTAACAAAAAGTTACTTAAATGCCGAGGTACACGAAACAAAATTTATTGGCTACTTAAGCTTGAGTAATCAACTTTGTTGAGCTTATTAAGAAAGTTTTACATTACAGTGAATAAATTTTAATGTGATAAAAATTTAAATAAAATGACGGAAGAAATTATAAGTGAATATTAAATTATGTGGTTGAATATTAAGTATATGAACTTTCCTTGAGGTATTGATGTTACCGTGTGTTGGAATCTTAAGGGTTCCTCAGACACACATTGAGTGCATATTTACGCAAGTTTCCGATACCTTACGACTTAGGTATCCAGGTGTCTATCGCAATACAAATCCATAGAGGTTCGTACACAGGCAGGCATCAATGGATACCAAAGTCGTAATGTTGACTGTATAATGTATTGTTACGAGCTGGGTATCGGGATAAATTAATTAACACCAATTAAAACCAAATAAACTTTATTGACACACGAATCACTAATTAAAACAAACACCTAACACTTAAACACTTATACACACACTTAATCACACGTAAAAGTCATTTAGAGATCGCTACCAGTTCACTTTGAGTTGCCTCGATCGTAGTCAAAACCAGACTGACTCAGGTCGCCAATCGGCACCCCTTTTTATACCCCGGCCGAACCCACTAGATGTTTCTAGAAAGTGGTCGAATGTTCTGGAAACATCCATCGACTTCGACATAGTCCCATACCTTCTGGAACATTCCAGAACCATCTCGAAACTTCTAGAACAGGGTAGAATTTTCTAGAAACTTGCAGACCAATCTTCAGTAGAATTGTCGAGAAGCTTGTGGAACTTTCGAGAAGTCTGTAGATTGGTCTCGCAATACGATCGACGTAACAGTATGTATCTGAAACTTGCGTCGCCTAGTGTAGGAAGGGCCTAACATTTTCACCTAAACAAATGTTTAGGACCTCAGATCATTCTTGTCTGGAGGGAAGGGAGGAGGGGCGGAGGCCTAAACTCAACAATAGGGGGAACACGGCTGCCGATGATATTGATAGTCGTTACATTCAGCTATCACATAAGTAGTTCGACTTGATGCAAATTCCAAGATAGTTAAGAAAAACAGACAGATGTGTTGCAAATATACTGAACAAGGTGCTCTATACGCCTGAAAACAAGGTTCATTATCATCCAATACAAACGCTTTTATAGAGCTTGATTGTAATTACCTACTAGATAATTAACGAGATAGGTAGACGTAGGTATTACTCATTCCTGAGTTATATCTTAGTAGATAAAACCCCCAGGGGAAGACATAAGTAAACTCATTTCTAACTTAGAATACACGGAAATTAGAACTAGCTTTCAGATGAAATTGATATGAAAAGCTAATATTATACATACAAAGTTTGGATGGATAGATGGATATCATAGTCTACATTGGTGAACCAGACGGGTGAATCATGGGCAACAAAGGATGAATATTTGTAAGTCAATCACCTCAGAAGTCATAAATCTCTTCTCTTCTTGAAGAAATTTGGCTTAGATACGTTAAAGTTTGAAATAACAAATAGGATATCGTTTATTCTGATCGTATGTTCCCATCAGATGATTTTCGAGGAACAAGCGGGCGAGGGCACTAGAAACAGCTTTTGATAACTATTATAAACACACATGTTTTTCTCTTGACATAAATTAGAGTATTTACTGTTACTTTCCTTACAAACGTCTATTCCTTATACTGTGAGCTATTCCACTCATACACGCGCCGATTAGAGAACTACGCACCTGACCTATTTCTCTTCTTATTATTCATTCAATTCATATTTCAAGTTCCTTTAATTGATTGTGACGATACGTGGAACTGTGTTAAAATTATGAGCCTTTTCCCAACTATGTTAGCTGCATGAAAGTATTTTACAAATACGTCACTAATCAATAACAAGTTAGTCATTTAAATGCCACATTCTTTAAAAAAAAAACGTGTGGCACTCGGTGATTGCCATGGTAAAGCTATTGCATAGCATTTTTTATAAACTTATGCAATTATAATTATTTATTTATTTATTATACCTATTTATTACTGTACTAATTAGGCTATGGTCAGCCACGTCGATCAAATGAAACTTTCTCCTCCTCCTTCCTCTCCCTCTCCCTCTACCTCTACCTCTCCCTCTCCCTCTCCCTCTACCTCTCCCTCTCCCTCTCCCTCTCCCTCTCCCTCTCCCTCTCCCTCTCCCCAATAGCTTAATACTTACGAAAGACAAAGTCAAAATCAAACGAGTCTAAACTCGATGGGTTTGCGGCGTCTCATTACAGAGTTCCTATGGCCACCTTCCAGCTCCGTTATCAGATCAGTCGTTGTCATCATAATATTGCATTGTCACGCGAAATACATTTATACATATACGTGCAAAATTTCAGCTCAATTGGAAACCGGGAAGTGGATCTTTAACTTACGAGATTTGAATACAGACAACGGGACAGGTGAAAAGTAAACAGCGCCTGACGGGGTTCGAACCGACGACCTACTACTCGTAAGTCGAGGCCGATACCACTGGGCCACCACTGCTCAGAAAAACGATATATTCCCATCCAATACCATTTGGTATTAGTTTATTTCCGACTTTTGTTTTATTCCCGAGTACCACATTTCAAAACCAATACCAAAACAAGTTTGAAGAAATTAGGTACAGTCAGGTTCAGAAAAATTAAAATGCTTTGAGTGATTTTAATTAAGGTGTAAAAATAACCTACTACAGTTTCAAAGAACACCGACGATATCTTAAAAAGTTCGCTATACCATTTATGTCCAAACCTACCAAGGTAGCTCGACGGACCGACGGCAAACAGAAATAGACGGACGACAAACAGAAGGTTTAAAGTAATCTACCGAACCTAACCTGTCCGAGTCCGAGTGCCCCAAGTCCCGAACTCGCTTCGCTATGTAATTTGTGTAGCTGAGTGTACAAAAAGTCACGTTTTGGTATTCGTTAGTAATAGATTTTTTATTTTAAAAAATGTGGTACGTTGGGAATAAAAAACAAATTCGGAAATAAACTAATACCAAATGGTATTAGCTCTTGGTATTGGATGGGAATACACCATAAAAACCTGTAAAAATTCAGTTCGTGTAAGCGCAGTCTGCATATCAAAACAAAATAATTAACTTGCATTTTAACAGCGTCAATTTTCCAGTACAGTGTAAATCAGTTCAAAATGAAAGCCAAACAACAAATAAACATGATGAAAAAAGAGAAAAATAAACTAAAAACAATTTCGCGGCACCGTTCATCCAAACCGACTTCATCTCGACCAAAGAGCTCGCGAAAGCACAATTAAACTTTACCAATGCCTTGCCTTTGTTTAAAAACAAAACTCCGGGAAAAATTCTTTTCTCTATAACAATTTCCAGTTTCGAGACCAACCAACAAAAGGCCAATAGTTTTCAAACAATCTTGATAAAAAGCAATCGAGCGTTTCTTCGGCGCTCAACCCCAAAATGTTTCTATTTTTATCGCCACAACAAAAACTTTGTTTATAACTCTACCTTGGTTCTGCGAACAACCTCGTTTGAATATTGGCCGTGATAAAATTACAGCCTTTTTTCGGGAGGGAAATCAATTGCTATGGGGTGGAAGGGATGCGGAGGGCGCCTCGCCGCTCGATCATGGACTATGTCCGGGTCGACGGCGAGTAGTGTTCCACGCGCGCCTCAAAGACCTGTCAGCAATCTGACGGGGCCCCCGTAGAGGGCCAAAGCCTGCCGGGGTCGCGGGACTGTCTCATCAGGTAACCGTGACCCTGAAACGGAAAGGGCTACTGAAGGATCACCGTGGATTTTAGTCAGTACAAGTCTGACAGTAATGGGTAGGATGACTCATTTGATGATTTGAATTATTCCCGTTGGATCCCACTTTTGAATCCCACTTGAATATTTTTCCCGTTGGATCCCACAAAAAATTAAAATTTATTCCCGTTGAATCCCATAACAAAAGAAAAACGTTTTATTCCCGTTGAATCCCAAAATCTATTCCCGTTGGATCCCACATGCTTTAAAAATCTGAATGCGAGTACTTTCAACGAAAAATTTTTTTAGTAAAATTCATAAATTAGTAACAGAGAATAAATCTTTCAAATAAAGGTAACACTTTTCTTCTGACGGGAATAAAAAATGGGATTCATCGGGAATACCTAAAAAATGGGATCCAAAAGTGGGATTCAACGGGAATAAATCGATTATTTTACCATGATAAAAATTGGGGTGGAAGGGACTGTCAGACTCAATCAGACTAAAACCCACCTTATACCTTCAATTTCCGGAGTTTTAGGGCCACGACAACCTCTTAAGACATTTTCAAAAAGTTACAGATCTAAGGCCTTATCACAAGATTTCTGTATTTTATATCCAGCGTATTTGAAATATTTAAATACGCTGAAAACTGAAAAACCTATTAATGATAAATGATTTTTATTCAGTAAATTGGTTTTCGCAAACTCTTTTACACGTCAAAAAGACACTATTTTACACTAGATGAAGCCGATGTTTCGTACCTGACTACTCTGAGAAGAAACATCCGAAACAAACTCAGAGGTCACAGTCTCTTTTAAAGTCCAGACAACCAAGTGTATTGGTAAAGTTATATGAGAACCATGCAGGTGTCTGAGGTGGTCTTTTGGAGAAAGAACCACACAGATTTGAGTGGACCTGTCCAGTCAGTGCAAGCATGTGTCAGTACCGTGTAGCTCAACTCATAACACAAGGAGCTCAACGAAACTATATTCTTGTGTACGAACGAGGAACCGATTGTTTCATCAAATTAACTTACTTTACGTCACAAATTCGGGAATGGGCTAGGGCATGGGGTCCATGAAAATTGCCCGCACTCATTTTGATAAGGAATTTGTTTGCCCATAAGTCTGGCTTTGTTATCTAAAGTCATAACTTCAGAAATGTCACTTATACCTTCAAATGACACTTGACAAAAGCTTTTAGTACGAATTTAGAAGTTCAAGATCATAAACTTGTTATAAGGTCACATTTTCATTGTAGTAGAAATATTATACGTGGGTATGTATTAATATGATACAACTAGTTAAAGCCCACGGTTTCGGTCGAGTGAAATAAGGTTATCAAATGTTGTGTTGCAGGTGTTACATAATTATGATAAATAACCCTTATGTAATTAAAAAAGTGCACCAGAGCAGTGGTGGCCCAGTGGTGTCGGCCCCGACTTACGAGTTGTAGGTCGTGGGTTCGAATCCAGCCAGGCGCATTACTTTGTGTAATTTATTTCAGCACCACTGCTCTCAAAACGGTGAAGGAAAACATCGTGAGGAAACCGGCATGTCCTAGAACCAAAAATTCGAAGACATGTGTCATCCACCAACCCGCACTGGGCCCGCGTGGTGGATTATGACCCACTCCCTCTCTCAGAGAGGAGGCCTGTGTCCCAGCAGTGGGAATATTTATAGGCTGATGATGATGATGATGAATTAAAAATTATAATAAATATTTCGTTTTTCGATTTCGTTCGGAACAACTGATTTTCGAACGAAATCAGTTGATCACTTGCTATTTATGATATTTATAGGTATAACACAGGCATAAGAGAGTCGTAAACAGCATTCCTGCTCTAAAACATTTTATAAATACGAATGAGCCTTCCCCGAACAGCATCTTTTCCTATAATGTATACGAGCACATCAAAATTACGTTTTTTTTTAAATTTAATAACTCACATCTGAATGATTCAGGAACATTGATTTGAACACAACCATTTTAAGTTTATTGCTATGCTTTCCTACCTCTGGGCAAATGCCTCCCTATTCCTTCTCATTTCTTGCTTTGTTAAGTTTACGAAGAAAATCAGTCAGGAATGAGTTCAAATCGTTTGTAGGGCCTGACTCGGTGACAACAATTGTCTACCCTGAAATTTTTGATTTCTAAAGTTTTAAAAGAATGTAATTAACAACTTAAATCACTGTATTCTCATCATCTCAATACAAAATATTTTGATCCAAATATTAATTATGAGAGACATTCATAAAAATAATCTTTCAAAATTAACGTTAATTATAATCATCGACATTAATTAATTCTCCATCGAATAACGCTTCGTTGACTCCTAATCAAAATGTGCGTAAAGATACCTACTTGTACCATAATAACGTCTAAAACTCGGAAAGTCCGTTGTAATTTTGTAAATGGAGTATCAATTTTATATTGTAGGACGCCATTTTGTGTTAACTCTTGGCCACAATTCGTAAAACAGCGACACTAACCGCGGAGAAAACCAACGAAACATTTAGAATGCTACGAGACAAAACGTTGAAATTAGTGTTCAGTCAAAACGAAAAGAATGAGATTGGTCATGCTGCGATTCAGTGCCGCAAGACCATGCATGAGGGAGAGGACAAACTTCTCCTCATGCCCAGCCACCGCGAGAAACTACCATGGTGTTGGACTACGCCAGGCGATTTCAGGCCACTATTAACGGTGAGAAACGAATAGCTTGCTGTCCGATCAGTTGATCGGACTAAGTAGCCAGACCGAACCATCGGCAGTAGTTAAACCCCCCTGTTAACTTCTGCCGATGTCATTTTTTTTTTTATATTTATTTGGTATAGGACACACACACAGAAATGATAAAAAATAAAATTAAAAATACAATAATAATTTTGCTGAGCATGTCCACACCAAAAGGGTTACCAACTCAGCATTTGCTGGGCGAAAGACACCCAGCGCTGGTTATCAGTTGGCACCACGCAGTGACACACGGACGAGGGTAGGCAAAGAAAAAATAAATAAATAAATAAAATAAAATAGTAAAATAAAATAAACAATAACAAGTGTGTGTAGGGATACGTGTAGTGTATTAAATAATTAGTTAATTATTATTTAATAATAATTAGTTAATTTTCAGTACCTATTGTGCTAAAGTTACGTACAAGTAGTACAAACGTTTCTGAAAGTCTGAATGTTATTTCTTTTCGTACGTTAAGAGAAAGAAGAAAGAGAAAGAGTACTCACTCTACGACCACCATGAAATTCGGCAATGTTGGTACTTACTCAAATAAAGACGCTTCACCCGAAGTCGTGAACGGAGCCTCAGGCGTATTTATGGCGTTGATGGAAACCGACGCATCATTTGCGATCGTTATTTCTAATTACGGAGGAATATTTTACAAAATGTAATTAAGGAAATTGTATTTAATACTGTTTGGAATTATTTAACTTTCAACAAAGAAATAAATGGGTATATGTATATACAGTGAAACCCGGTTAAGTGAGACCTCAAGGGACCTGCAAATTTGTCTCACTTAAAGAGGTATTCAACTTACGCAGTGTCTCAGATATCCAGGTATAAATAAATATCTGTCTCATTTACAGAGGGTTCCATTAATAGAGGTCAGAATACAGGTTATCTCAGTTATATAGGTGCGATTATAAAATACATTGACGTATTATGTAAACATTATACGCGAGTTTAAAACCTTAATTGGGAATCAAAAAAAAGGTAATGAATGTAATAAAATAAAATATTCAAGCATGTTTTCTAAAAATATGCATTACAAAAATGAATGAAATGAAAATGATTTTTTATTCTGGATTATTGATGTTTTGAGCCTTCGTATCGGCATTTTTTAAATAAACATCCGTATGGTAGTAAAGGAAAACCAAAAATGAAGGTCACTTTTTTTTTTTTTTTTTTTTTGCGTGGTAAAATCATCAAATGAGTCCTCCCACCCCGGGCAGGGCGGGAGGGACTGTCAGACTTGTACTGACTAAAATCCACGGTGTCCTTCAATAGCCCTTTATGTTCCGGGGTCACGGTAATGAGATAAGTCCCGCGACCCCGGCAGGCTTTGGCCCTCTACAGAGGGGGCCCCGTCATTATGCTGACGCTCTTTGAGGCGCGCGTGGAACACAACGCGCCGTCGACCCGGGCATGGTCCATGGTCGGGCAGCGAGTTGCCCTTTACTCGCCGCCCGCATGCCCGCGCCTACGGTGGCCGGAGATCGTCTTGCGACGTCCGTCGCCGTGGGCGTCCACCACTGCGGGTGGGGCGGAGGGAGGACACTGTCCTCTCTCTCACGCGGCCCGCCTCCTCCTTCGCGAGCATGACTGCTTCGCAGAAGGAGGCGACCGCTTCCCACTCCGTCTCGCCCCGCAGCATGGCCGCGACCAATGCCGGGCGCGAGAGGTCTCCGCCTATCGCCGCCGTGAGGACACGTCGGTGCTCTGCCCAAGCGGGGCAGTCTTGCACCGTATGCTCTACTGTGTCCTCCGGGCGATCTTCGCAGTGGTGACACCCAGGCGTTTCCTCCTTTCTCCTTAGACACAGGTACCTCCCGAAACTTCCGTGTCCGGTGAGGACCTGCGTCATGCGGTAGGTTAGGACGCCGTGACTCCTATCCAGCCACTCCTCAAAGAGGGGTCTTACCGCCGCGATTGCGGCGTGCCCGGCCGTCGGTTGCGACAGTCGTCCCCTCCATACTGCCCTGAGATCGCGCCGGACCTCTTCCCGCCGCGCCTCGACTTCTCGAGGCAGCGGGGAAGCACCCCGGCTCTGCGCCTCCACGCGCCACTCATAGACGCGCTGGAGGGCAGTCGCCTCCAGATCCCAGGGCAAAAATGAAGGTCACTTAGGCTCAAAATTAATTAAGTGCGAAATTTGCGGGTAGAATAAGAATAAGTAAGTAAACAAACAAAACGATGTTGTCTCAGTTACAGAGGTTAATGCGTATTAAAATTTACTCGCTGTCTCAGTTATAGAGGTAACTATGACGATAAAATCGAAAGAACGAATCCCAGATATAGAGGTTCACTTCGTCCCACTAACAGAGGTAATTCAGTGCCATAGTGTCGGGACCTCAGCTTGAGTACCAGTTAGGGAGGTTTCTCACTTATCCAGGTCCCACTTGACCAAGTTTCACTTTACTATGAAGGTATAGAAAGTAGTAATATTAATTAATCAATTAATGAATTTGTATTTTCGTTGACGGACTTAGAAAATAGACCCTCAGTACCTTTTTTAGGATGAGAGGTACCGTACGTCTGTCACTGTACACCTGACAACGTATTATGCAAAATTTCAGGATGATCATTTCAGTAATTTCGGTGTGAAAAGGTAACAAACAAACTTATTTTCCCACTTTTAACATTAGTTAAGATACAGGTTTAATATAACCACTCCACATCATCATCATCATCAGCCGGAAGACGTTCACTGCTGAACATAGGCCTCCCCCTTAGACCGCCACGCCGAACTACAATTTTCCACTTGCATCCATCGGTTGCCCGCGACTCTCACGATGTCGTCGTACTGGTACGTTAATTTCAGAGAAATCTCACCCCTTTTGCTAGTGATATCCCTAACAAAAGGGGTGAGTTTTCTCTGAAGCTTACCATACATACTGTATACAAGGTCTTTCTTCTAAATTGGCCAAAAGGGAGAAATGCGCATCCATAAGAGATACGGGAAAACTTTCTAAGGAATCTCTAGCTCTTTTTTGATGTTGACAATTTTGGCGTTTTTATTTTTTTGGTCGAGTGTCGAGTGTGAGTTGTCTACAAAAATGAGTGAAATTACCCAATCTTTTTTGATGCAGTTCTCTCAGTTTCATGTAAGGATCATTTCATTGTATCGGAAGAAAAAAATCGGGACCAACTTCCTCCATCATCCATTAATTGTATGAACGAAAAAAAAATATGATGTCATTTGTTTTAGTGACCCTGTATATAATCAGAATTATACCATTTATTTTTAGGTACCCAAAGGGTAAAACTGGACCCTATTACAAGACTCCGCTGCCTTTATCTCCAGAACCCTTCATGCGCGAGTCGTACTCGCACTTGACCGGATTTTTTTACGAGTAGCCACACTCAAGTCTTTCAAACACGGCTCACAAAAGGCTTCTAGTAAGTATTCCATTACCAATTTCCTTTTCTATGTTGATTGACGCTAATAGGCGATGAGCCAGCAAATCGTGCCCCATTTCAGCCACTACCGTTAAGCACACTTTGTGGGTATTTCGGGCATATTGAGTCCATTTAGATGTTTGTAAATATGCTTCTGTTGTTTGCCGACATTTTCCTTTATTAGGTCGTGTTAAATTTTCTGTTCTGTGGTTATTTTTTTGTTGAAAAACTCTAATGGAAAGTGTTTTAATAAATGAGAAAGTATAGAGTGCTGGGGTGAATGTTTCGCCGCTTTTTCTACTCAATTAATTAGTGAAACTTTGCTTATTTTCAGCCTTAATCAATATTTTATAAAAAGCAATACCTCACTGATGTTTTTTGATGAAAAAAACATTGAATGTGCCCTCCCGCCTTTGGTGGAGCCGGAGAGACTTTTATATGGGATTATCCCACTACACTATTTCCAAAACCACTGCAACTCGAATCAGGAACTATCAGACACTTACAACTGACAATAAAAAACACCCTGTTCTACCGGTTGCTCTTTGCGTTCCAGGGTCCCCTTAAGACAGTCCCGCGAAGCCGGTCAATACCTCAGTTAACATAGGTCCACATGAAACAACTTTCCCTGTGGAAAATGAATCTGATGAATTTTCCAATCATAATATTATCCCATCAGATTATTTTTTCCCATAGACAGACAGAGACAGCAGTTTTCCTAAAAGTGTACCCATTATATCCTTAGTCCTGTTTAAGAATCATGTAAAAGAATATGAGTCTAGCAGTTGGGATGAAATAACTTACACAAAATAACTTGGTGCTGGCAATATCACCCTTGTCACTATGAGCGCTGACTGGGCGATGCAGGGAGGCGACCTTAAGGCTGGTCGCACGTACATACGTTTTCCGTATTCGATTTCCAAATTCGTGCTCCGTATTCGGAAACCTGACTGCATACATTTCATACAAAGTGTTCTACATAGCGTACACGTTTGTATTATTTTCCAACTGGAAAAAAATCCAACATTCGTTTCTAAACTCAGCCGCGCTAACACAAAATACAAAAATCGTAACGTCTGCGCTAGTCTCACGGAATTTCGAATCGAAATTCTACATCAGGAAAACGAATTCGGAAAACGTGTGTATGTGGCCAGCCTTAAGATCAAGTGTTTAGAAATGTTTGAAATACGACACGAGGTGCCACCAATGCCGAATTCGCGTACTTACAAAGTAATTAATGTCTTATTAGCGCCGCCCGTCGCACCGCTCACCGCTTGGACCAAAGAAGAAGAGGCTGTAAGACGTCTGACTAAATGTTAAATTAAGCTGTTCGATACACTGGCTCGTGCCATCATGTAGTAAAATGCCAAGCAAGACTGAACTTTAATAGCAATACCTTCACAACAACGCTGAAAGGCAACCTTTGTCTTAGAACCCCAAAATTCTCGCTTACCAGAATTCAATTTGGTCTCTGAGGTAACTACAACCATTTACCAGACCCAGTGTTACCTAAATTTTAATATATTTTTTTACAAATATTTCCTCTCGTTTTACCTTCGGGGTAACGAGGAGGTACTGAGGCCTTGAGGAACATAATGTGTTTCAATAAAGGCTACTGCATACTCAGATGTACTCAAAGTTTTGGAGTTGTGAACCCCGAAGCGGTTCTCTTGAAAGGAAACTTTTGTTTCGTTGTTAATATCGGTGGCCTACATTACTGTTTTGATGTAGAATTTTGTTGTGTGTTTATAAATGTAATTAAAAAAAAAAACAATTTATAATTGATCACTTTTGCTTGGTCAACATTTGATATGTAACAGTTCTAGATAAGCAAATAACATACGTAGTTGTTAAATCAAAAATATACGCTTTGTCAAGTCTGGAACTTTTTCAATCATGAAAACAAAAAGGTTTAACAAATCTAGTTACTTTTAAAAACTATAAGATCTTTCTAGTTTGATTCGCAAATACCAGACTTAATATGAGCCCTAAAAAGACCTAATTGCCAAGGCAAACAAAATAATGTAAGGGTTCATAAAAAAATTGAGAAACGCTCCCAAGATCTCTATACAGCTCGTGAATTCTCGGTTTTTATACATAAAGATAGAATGGAGAGAATTTTTTTTCTATCACAATTCTCATTTCATGCGAGAAGCACTCCAAACATAATATTACTTATACGAGCCGTGCTAGATTTATTTATAGGTTTTCATTCAAGGATCGATGGTGCGTGAAATATGAGGAGTGCGAGGGGAATGTGAAGTGTTACACCAAACAGTACTGAGTGATATATATGACCTAAATACGACCATCTTCTCGGCAATTTTGCGAGTGAATCTACGTGTTTTTACATGAATGTCTAAAAAAGGATTGATGTGATTTCAGGGTTCAAAAATACCTTATAGTGAATGTATGTTTGCAGACTTCTGTATACCACTTTTTTAGATTATAAAAATATGTAGCAGTAGTAAAAAAACCACAAACGTTATTAACCGACTTCAAAAAGGAGGAGGTTATCAATTCGACGGTATGTTTTTTTTTTTTTTTTTTTTGTATATTTGTTACGCGATTGCTCCGCCAATTGTGGACCGATTTGTAAAATTCTTTTTTTGTTCGAAAGGAGGTACTTCGGAGGTGGTCCCATAGTCACCAAGTTGGGATCTGATGATTGGATCCTGGAGAAATCGAGGGCAACCCTCGAATTTTATAGGCCGACACACCGTTTTTCGCAAATTTTATGAAGTAATTTAAGTACTTGGGTATGGTAATCATAATTTCATGTAGCTGAGCTGATGATGGAAGGTAGAACTCCTTGGGTGCGTCTCATTTCATATAAAGTTATTTGATATATTTTCATTTCAATAACGTTCACATGATATAATCAACGTGAGAAATACCCAACGATTGATATAATTTCTTTACACATAATGTTTATTTTATTTATTCTTTATTGTGTACAAAACAATTACAATAAAAAGCATATTACTTAAAATTAAGTTCACAAAGGTGAGCTTATCTCTTAAAAGAGATCTCTTCCAGCCAACCTGTAAAACTGATATATATACGACATAAATAGTACGGGGACAAGAAGATTGTACACACAAAATAATTAAGTTTAAAACAGAAAACCATCTAATAATACAAAAAACAAGAAATACCTACACACAATAAATATACATATTATATTAATATATAAAATATATGAACTACATATATAAAAAAAATATATACATATATAAAGTAATATATACATAAATATCAAGGTTGTTGCGAGAGGAAGTGCTCTTTCAATTTTTGTTTAAAAGATGTTACAGAGGGAGAGTTTTGGATTACTTGTGGTAAATTGTTCCAAAGTTTCGTAGCTCGATAAGAAAAGGAATTGAGGAAAAATTTTGTGTTCGCTCTAGGACACTCAAGTACCTTTGTGCAACAAGCGCGCCTAGGCCGTGGATTAGGTGGTAGTAAGCGGAAGCGGGAGCGGAGATAGTCAGGAGTGGATGGGTCTTTGAGGATTTTGTAGAGAATAGATAGGATGTGCACATCACGACGAAGTCGGATAGGGAGCCATTTTAACTGAGCACGAAATTCAGAAATGTGGTCATATTTGCGAAGTCCGAAAATAAACCGAATAGCAAGATTTTGTAGACGCTCAAGTTTATTTAGTAGCTCCTCAGTCACATCCAAGTAACACACATCAGCATAATCAAGAGTAGGAAGGAGAAGTGCTTGAGCAAGCATGACTTTAGTTTGGAAAGGAAGAAAGGTCTGGAGTCGTTTGAGAGAATGAAAAGAATAGTGCATGCGCCTGCTCACCTCGCTAATCTGGGCTGACCAGGATAAGTGACAATCAAATATTATTCCTAAATTTTTTGCTTTATCCGTGTATGGGATACAGGTACCATTAAAATAAATTTTGGTTTTGTCAATATTTTCAAGCCTACTCCTCAGTCTACTGCTACCTATAATCAGAGCCTGTGACTTAGTGGGATTCACCAATAAGCCAAAGTTCTCTGCCCAAGTTTGTATGGCTGAAAGATCCGAATTCATCGCTTCAACCGCTTTGGGGAATTCATCTAATGAAAAATGTCTGTAAATTTGCAAATCATCTGCATACAAATGGAAGGGAGAAGAAATGATACGAGAAATATTATTTATGAAGATGGAAAAAAGCAATGGAGAAAGAACGCCGCCTTGTGGTACACCAGCAGTGAGATTCACCCAGTCCGAACTTGAGTCGTCGGTTTTCACACACTGCTGGCGACCATGAAGATAAGACCGGAACCAATCGATCACAGAAGGAGCAATGTTAAGAGAGCTTAGGGTACCAAGGAGCATATCAAAATCAACTGAATTAAATGCGTTACTGAAGTCAAGCAGAGTCATAACAGTCAGCTTGGTGTTATCCATTGCATGACGAATATCCTCCGTGACATTCAGCAACGCACTAACCGTACTATGAGAAGGACGGAAACCGGACTGGAAAGGACAGAGTAGGTTATTGGAAGTAAGATAGGAGTAGAGTTGCTTGTGAACAACACTTTCAAGAACTTTCGAAAGTACAGGAAGGATGGAGATTGGACGGTATTGAGAAAAAGAAATTGGATTGGAGGTTTTGGGAAGAGGGATAACGAAAGCCTTTTTCCACGCAGAAGGAAAGACATTAGCCCACAATGAAAAATTTATAATGTGTGTGATAGTAGGCGTAATGCTTCCTAACACAGGCAGGAGCATGTCGAGACTGAGATCGTCACTGCCCACAGCCTTCGTTGAGATAGAAAGGATACTCTTCTTAACATTGTCCTCAGTGATCGGATGAAACGTAAATTGAGGGCAGTCAGGTGGGTCAAGGCTGGAAAGGTAAGAAAGAGATGACGATTTAGTAATAGTATCTAACGAAACTGGTGGAGTAGAGAAGAATTTGTTAAGCGCATTTAGATTCATGGTACCACAAGTGGCATCCATGGCCTTGCCCACGCCCAGTGACTTTAAGAATCTCCAGGACTGAGCCTGAGAAAGATTTTCTAATTTCGAATGAATAAAGCGACGTTTAGTATCCCTACACAATCTGTTGCAGATGTTACGCAATTTTTTATAGGCAGCTTTATTTTCGACAGAAGGATCCTTCCTAAGTTTACACTTAGCTTTGTCCCTTCTTGCCATAGCCCTCTTAATATCAGGAGTTAGCCAGGGAGCAGGAGCATGCTTTACACGTACTGGCCTAACTGGTGCATGAGTATCAAACAACCTAGTTATAATTAAATTAAAAGCAGCAACTTTAGCATCAATGTTGTCAGCTGTCAATACCGGCGACCAGTCGATACCCTCAGCATCTTCTCTCAAACGGTCCAGATCCATGTTACGAAAATTACGATGAAAAATTACTTTACTCTTGATTTTAGGAGGTCGCACTTTATACGCAAGTCGCACTTTATTCTTTATATTGTTTGTGTTACTCTAAAACTCATTTCATATAATTTTATTTGATATAACGTTTATTTAAGCGAAAATCATTATGATAACGTTTGAAACATATAATTTAACGTTTAAACCATTTTCTTTGATGACTTTGGCTTATCCTTTGGACTTTGATTGTTTGCCTTCACGAATGCTATTGTTATTAGAAAAATTTAGTATCCAAGAGCGAGCGAAGCGAGCTCGGGACTTGGGACATCCCGACACGGACAGGTTAGGTTCGAAGGGGGTGGCGGGGTCTGAAAGACCCCGCCATCCCCTTCGTGTTAGGTTACTTTAAACCTTGCACGCAGAAATAGGAGCCCCGCGAAGCGGGGCTCCGTCGAGCCAACATGACAGGTAGTAATCAGTTATTTGACCTTTTTTTTTTTTTTTAGGGTGGCAAAATCATCAAATGAGTCCTCCCGCCCTGGGTGGGGCGGGAGGGACTGTCAGACTCTTACTGACTAAAATCCACCCGTGTTCCGTCGGATGCCCTTTACGTTCCGGGGCCACGGTATCCTGGATTAAGAAAAATCCGCGACCCCGGCAGGCATTTGGCCCCATAAGGGGCCCCGTCGGTGACGCGTGAAACACGACGCGCCACCGACCCGGGCTTGGTCCTTGGTCGGACGGCGAGCATACCCATTACCCACCGTCCGCAAGCCCGCTCCGCCGCTGTGCCCTCTGCTGTTCAGAGGGACACGCGTTGGAGCGTCCACCCGACAGGCTATTTGCATACGGGCAAAGAAACCCCTTAGGCACACAGTGCCTAAGGAGAGTTTTTGCCCGCATCCCAGGGCGCACCGGCCCGAAAAACTGGTCTTCCCCCCGGACGTATCCGAGAGGGAACTCCAGTCCACGGGCGCACGTGGAGGTTTCCTGTCTTAGCACCCCAGTTATTTGACCTAGAATGCAAGAGCGAGCGAAGCGAGCTCGGGACTTGGGGCACCCCGACACGGACAGGTTAGGTTCGAAGGGGATGGCGGGGTCTGAAAGACCCCGCCATCCCCTTCGTGTTAGGTTACTTTAAACATTGCACGCAGAAATAGGAGCCCCGCGAAGCGGGGCTCCGTCGAGCCAGCATGACAGGTAGTAATCAGTTATTTGACCTAGGATACAAGAGCGAGCGAAGCGAGCTCGGGACTTGGGGCACCCCGACACGGACAGGTTAGGTTCGAAGGGGATGGCGGGGTCTGAAAGACCCCGCCATCCCCTTCGTGTTAGGTTACTTTAAACCTTGCACGCAGAAATAGGAGCCCCGCGAAGCGGGGCTCCGTCGAGCCAGCATGACAGGTAGTAATCAGTTATTTGACCTAGGATGCAAGAGCGAGCGAAGCGAGCTCGGGACTTGGGGCACCCCGACACGGACAGGTTAGGTTCGAAGGGGATGGCGGGGTCTGAAAGACCCCGCCATCCCCTTCGTGTTAGGTTACTTTAAACCTTGCACGTAGAAACAGGAGCCCCGCGAAGCGGGGCTCCGTCGAGCATTCATGGTAGGTGGTACTATTACTAGGTACATCAGAGTTAGATTACATACCAGGAAGAAAAAAAAAATAGACCAAATAAGTTTTATGTCTTTTGAGTGGTATACAAAACGATTTTATATTCATTGGTTGTTATGATTATAGAAATTAGTCATTATAAAATTATGTCAATCGTTTATTATATTAAGAGATTGTTATATCAAATAAAATTATATATTGAGTTGTTATCTCTTGTAAATATTAGAGATTTTGTAGTTATATCATATATTACTTACCCGAACTCCTTAATAGTAAGGAGTAGGCATCGACTGATTTAGTTTAAGATCGCATATCTCTGGAACTACAAGTCCGATTTAAGTAATTCTTTTTTTGTTGTACTAGGTATCATTTAACTTAGGGAATATTGCAAGTTTCATCAAAATCGGTTCAGTAGTTTTTGAGATAGGGAATTTTATTAGCTATGTTATGTTATGAACGATGTTATTACCGGTGTTATGGATTACAAAATTCTAGTGCACATGTTGTATTTGACAAGAATTCGGGTTGAATATTTAAATTATAAAGAGTAAAATAAAAACTTTTTCAAAAAAAAATGTAACCGCCTTCAAAAACAACCATAAAAAACGGTAAAAAAAGCTACAAAATAACTTTTCTTTCGGAAGTCGGTGGCAAAAAAAAGACAATGAAATAAAGAAATAAAGACACCGACTTCCGAAAGAAAAGTTATTTTGTAGCTTTTTTTACCGTTTTTAGGGTTCCGTACGTCCGAATACAAAAACGGAACCCTTATAGGATCACTCGTGTGTCCGTCTGTCTGTCGCTTACAGTCAATTATCTCCGAATCTACTAGACCGATTGGGTTGATATTTGGTACACATATCAATTCCTGTGACCCAAGCACAGAGGTGTGACGTGAATAGATGAAATCTGTATGTGGGAGGTAATTTTGGGGGGGAAGGGGAAAATGAAAAAAAAAAGTTTTGAAAACTGCACCGTGTGACATATCAAATGAAATGTCTTGTTGAGACAAACTTAAATGTATTTTTTTTGTAATTATAAAATAAATAGTTTCCAAGTTATTCAAGAAAATAGACGAAATTTGACCATTCCCCCTCCCCCCTTATCTCCGAAACTACTGAACCTAAAATTTTGAAAAAAATACAGTAATTAGTTTTCTACTTATAGATTATAGGTAAACCTATAAGAAGTCCATATCTGTATATGGGAGGTAATTTTTGGGGGGGAAAAGGAAAATTAAAAAAATATATTTGAAAACTGCATCGTGTGACATACCAAATGAAAGGACTTGTTGAGACAATCCTAAATATATTTTTTTTATAATTTTAAAATAAATAGTTTCCAAGTTATTCAAGAAAATAGACGAAATTTGACCATTCCCCCCCCCTTATCTCCGAAACTACTGAACCTAAAATTTTGAAAAAAATACAGGAATTAGTTGTCTACTTATAGATTATAGGATAACCTATAAGAAGTCTATATCTGTATATGGGAGGTAATTTTTGGGGGGGGGAAGGGGAAAACTAAAAAAATATATTTGAAAACTGCATCGTGTGACATATCAAATGAAAGGTATTGTTGAGACAAACTTAAAAGTATTTTTTTTTGTAATTTTAAAATGAATGGTTTCCAAGTTATTCAAAAAAAATAGACGAAATTTGACCATTCCCCCCCCATTATCTCCGAAACTACTGAACCTAAAATTTTGAAAAAAATACAGGAATTAGTTGTCTACTTATAGATTATAGGATAACCTATAAGAAGTCTATATCTGTATATGGGAGGTAATTTTGGGGGGGGGGGAAGGGGAAAACTAAAAAAATATATTTGAAAACTGCATCGTGTGACATATCAAATGAAAGGTATTGTTGAGACAAACTTAGTAGTATTTTTTTTGTAATTTTAAAATAAATGGTTTCCAAGTTATTCAAAAAAAATAGACGAAGTTTGACCATTCCCCCCCCCTTATCTCCGAAAGTACTGAACCTAAAATTTTGAAAAAAATACAGGAATTAGTTGTCTACTTATAGATTATAGGATAACCTATAAGAAGTCCATATCTGTATATGGGAGGTAATTATTGGGGGGGAAGGGGAAAATTAAAAAAAAATTGAAAACTGCATCGTGTTACATATCAAATGAAAGGTCTTGTTGAGACAATCTTAAATATATTTTTTTTGTAATTTTAAAATAATAGTTTCCAAGTTATTCAAGAAAATAGACGAAATTTGACCATTCCCCCCCCCCCCCCCTTATCTCCGAAACTACTGAACCTATTTTTTTTTTAAAATACAGAAATTAGTTTTCTACTTATAGATTATAGGAAAACCTATAAGAAGTCCATGATATTAAAATAACATGGTGAATCACTCAATATTGTGCGTACCAATTTGGGTCAGATTTAAAAAAAAACGTGATAGGTAACATCGTACGGAACCCTCTTCACGCGAGTACAACTCGCACTTGGCCGGTTTTTTATGGTTGTTTTTGAAGGCGGTTACATTTTTTTTTGAAAAAGTTTTTTATTTTAAAAGAAATACTTGAAAGTACCGTTTTAAAAATTTAATTAATTTTTTGAAGTCATCCTGGCGTATTTTGTTAAATTAATTCCAAGATGGTCTACTGGCTAAATAGCTGGGAATACAAACAAGCAATTTGCAACTGGCTTCCTTATTAATTACGTGATCAGGAAATGAGTCCTCCCACCGAGGGCAGGACGGGAGGGACTGTCAGACTCGTACTGACTAAAATCCACGGTGTTCCTTCAATAACCCTTTACGTTCCGGGGTAACGGTTACCTGATGAGACAGTCTCGCGACCCCGGCAGGCTTTGGCCCTCAAAGGGGGGCCCCGTTAGATTGCTGACTGCTCTTTGAGGCGCGCTTGACGAACGAAGCGCCGTCGAACCGGACATGGCCCGTGATAGGCGTGAACGGCGAGTCACCCATTACTCGTCATATACATGCCCGCGCCTACGGTGGCCGGAAACTCTCGACGTCCGATACTGTGGGCGTCACCCGCAGCGATGAGACTTAACATGAAGCGAGCTCACCCAGAAATTCCAGTACCTTCACTCAGAAGGTCTGGAACTCCTGTACACTGACTTTAAACGAGACTTCGTCATTTCCACCTGTGGGAGAACCCAGTGGGAAACCGATTTGCTTTCCAATAATTAACGCTGACACTATACGATAAAGTTCATTTCCGTATATCCTTTAAAACCAGTTTATCTCCGATGCTTCAGCAGTCTACTTAGGGTTGCTGATCCTTGAGCAAATCCTTCAATGTCTGTTAGGTATTAGATATTATATTCCATGAGCGCGTTCCCAAGTTGCTTTATAATCTCTTTGTTAAATTAAGATGGATGTAAAAAGGAAGACTTAAAACTAGAGAGTTACTTGTTCAACAAATTGTTTATGGTAGGATTCATTCAGAGGCCTTATCACGAGTTTTCACGATTTTGTGACGAGTTTTCACGTTTGTGTAAGCGAGGACTTTGACTTTTTTTTTTATCGTGGTAAAATCATCAAAAGAGTCCTCCCACCCCGGGCAGGGCGGGAGGGACTGTCAGACTTGTACTGACTAAAATCCACGGTGTCCTTCAATAGCCCTTTATGTTCCGGGGTCACGGTAATGAGATAAGTCCCGCGACCCCTGCAGGCTTTGGCCCTCTAGAGAGGGGGCCCCGTCATTATGCTGACGCTCTTTGAGGCGCGCGTGGAACACAACGCGCCGTCGACCCGGGCATGGTCCATGGTCGGGCAGCGAGTTGCCCTTTACTCGCCGCCCGCATGCCCGCGCCTACGGTGGCCGGAGATCGTCTTGCGACGTCCGTCGCCGTGGGCGTCCACCACTGCGGGTGGGGCGGAGGGAGGACACTGTCCTCTCTCTCACGCGGCCCGCCTCCTCCGAGGACTTTGACTTTGAGAAATGTACTAAATTACAATTGCCATGTACGTATGTAAGAGTAAATAAAAGGAATATATCCTCAAACACATATCAATAAAGACTATATTCCTCGTACACGTTTCAAAATTCACCACTGCTGCTTCCAATTGCATTCTTCAAACACAATATTGTGCGCACAACTCCCTGGCAATATTCCGGAATCTACCATCGAACACAGAAACTAGAGTATAATAAAAGAGAATGCCCAAATGCCTGCATTATCGGTACGAACTATGAGGAATACCTAACTCTTTTTAACAAAAGTATTAGGTTCCATGTTCGACGTGAATATTTTTTTTAAGCTATTGCATAGCTTTTATCGCGGGCTCTGAGCGCGGCGCGCCGCGGCGACCGAATCAAAAAAATTCCAAAAACCTAAGGAAAATACCTGACACCACGCATCGTCTAACATCGTTTCAGTTTGGGAGACTTCGGCAATCATAAAAATATCCGTCATAAAAACAATTTATTTTTTCTTACTGATTCTAAACGGCTAGCTACAAAAGGATTTTTCACAATGAAACCTACTTATAAAATTCTCCTATAACAAAGAAGTTCTTCATTAGAGTAGTGCACCACAAACATTTTAAATAAATTATATTCTCGTTAACTATACGCGATAGGCGATTTTATTTTTTTTAAATAAAAAAAAAATGTTATGCAATAGCTTCACCGCGGCAGTCTCCGAGTGCCACATGTATTTTTTATTTTTATGTAGGTATGTTCACCGATTTCTCTAGCCATCCACGCCCAGTTGAAAAATTCAACCTAAGTACATCAAATTTAATCGATTATATTGTTTTGAAGATTATCATGTGTAAACCTTTTGACATGCGATTTTTATTAAAATTTGTTGTGATTCTAAATCAGTAATAAGTACAAATTCTTATACCAAAGAAAGGATAGCTTTTTCTACCAAACGAACAATTTTGATTTAATACCTCTCGAATTCTTCGGACTGAAAGCAATTTTACTTGAAAACTTTTTGAGTTATGGAGATTACGCTTTGATCTTAGAGATAGCACTCAAGAGTAGAACTGCCAGATTCAAGCATTACGAAAGATCGATAGAAATTTTATGTGAAACTATGTAGATTAGAGATTTGTAGGCCTGAAGACAAAATTGTCCAGTCATTTTTGGTTTCATCTGTAGAAGTGAGCTGCATTTTGGTATACACCTTTATTAACGTGTTTCAATAACAATGTAATATAATTATTCACAATTATAATGTGATCAATCTCTTCGACTTCAGCCAAGTTTACCCGAACTAGCGTTAAATAGAGCGAAACTTTCCGTCTTACTACAGAAAATATACATCTATTGAACACCTTTTAAAGAAATAAGTGTAACTGCAAAACGACCGATTGACAGTTTTTTTTTTACAAGTGTTTAAGCGATGTCTAACTTTTTTGCAGTAAGATGGTCTAGGTCCACCAAAGAAGATTTGATCCCGTACAAAGGTATCTTGAAACTTTTCAGTTGTAACCCTGTTGCTGGACAAACCCTACACTTTATTACTTTCATGAGTTTTGACAACATGGGGAGTACGGACAACTGACCAATCGTTTTTCAATTCTTTGTGACGAGTTTTCACGTTTGTGTAAGCGAGGACTTTGACTTTGAGAAATGTACTAAATTACAATTGCCATGTACGTATGTAAGAGTAAATAAAAGGAATATATCCTCAAAGACATATCAATAAAGACTATATTCCTCGTACACGTTTCAAAATTCACCACTGCTGCTTCCAATTGCATTCTTCAAACACAATATTGTGCGCACAACTCGCTGGCAATATTCCGGAATCTACCATCGAACACAGGAACTAGAGTATAATAAAAGAGAATGCCCAAATGCCTCCATTATCGGTACGAACTATGAGGCATGACTCTTTTTAACAAAAGGATTAGGTTCCTTGTTCGACGTTAATGTTTTTTTATCAAATCAAATCAAATCATTTATTTCAAGTAGGCCTGTAACAGGCACTTTTGAATTGTCAAAAGACAAAAAATAAAATAGGTAATATAAAAATAGTTATGGTGCTACAGTCCCAGTCACAAGACATAAAAACTGTGAAAGTACCGTAGGTGCTCATTTTCACAAGTGTTTAAGCGATGTTTAACTTTTTTGCAGTAAGATGGTCTAGGTCCACCAAAGAAGATTTGATCCCGTACAAAGGTATCTTGAAACTTTTGAGTTGTAACCCTACACCTCATTACTTTCATGAGTTTCGACAACACATCCCCATGTGTGTCAAAACGGCACGTCAAGCAGTACGGGCAACTGACCAATAGTTTTTCAATTCTTTTTCAGGACTAAGGCTAACTGAATCCATATTTCTTATAATACAATACATTTCCTTCAGTAAAAGCCAACTAAAATATTATTTCAAGCAAAATAAACAGTATTTTGATGAAGAAATAGTTGTCGCTAGCAGAGAGTTGTGGAAGCCAAGAATGAAAGGTGCCAGCAAATTGGTTTAAATGTCTCTCGCTTTCATCTAACAGTGCAAAGACGAACGCCATATTACTTAGTTTCAAGAACTGGGTTGAAATACACGGAGGAGTAATTTGGATATAAAAGTGATAGGTTATGACGTCTGCTGGATGAATAAATTTGAACTAGAATATTGAATGGGTATTTTAATGCATAAATAAATTGAAACTGTTTAGTCCGTCAGAATATTGAAAAATAATGGACACGTTTTTTTGTATTTTTTTTTAATCAATGTATATAGAGATAGACAAAGATAAAACGCTCCCAAATTCGGGAGTGACTTGTGACGTCATAACGCTTATAAAATTGTACCCGACCGAGTGACATTTTGTGATTTATAGAAGAGTTGTATCTTTGTCTATTATGATTAACGTAAATAAAAAAGATAATCTATTAATTATTAGTACAATCTAATATTTTTTTACTCTATATTTCGGATTTATAACTTTTTTTTTGAGTAAAATTGCCTATTGCGCAAAATTGAGACACTTACCCAAGTACACGAAGTAAATGTAAATGTTTCGGTTTCAATTAATTATTTAAAACAATGAGTTACCTAAATCTAAATATTTACAAACGAAAAAACGATAAATTACTAATATAACCATAGAGTCCACGCTATGACAAGTACTTTTTTCAAACGGGGTGAATAGGGACGCAGGGGTGAATCGGGATAAAACTTTAGGAATTTTCATATTGAAATAATATGATAGGTTACCAACAACTACTCAATATTATTTTTGAAACTTATTTCTATTTTGAGAAATTTATTGTTAGAATCCCCTTTCAAAGTTTTATCCCAATTCACCCCTGCTCAGATGACTTGCAGCATTGTCACTTTGAATGGTTTAAACAATAACAATAAATAGTTGTATCTACAACCAATAAAAGAAATTTAAAAAATCAAAAATAATAAGGATAATTTTAGCACATATCTATATACCTATACAAAATTAAACGACACAAACAAAAAAAAATGTTACCATATATCCGTGCACCATCCATCGCTCGCTCAGACATCTATAGCTGCTATAGTTCACGTTCAGTATAGCGCAACAGATGGAATTCCAGTACACAATAGAGTAAAAACGGGAAATAGAAAAGAATAGAATAAAAATGCCTACCATTTATTGTCAATGGAATGAAAACTGAACAAAACATTCAATACTTTTTTCAGTGTTTTAAAACTGATTTATCATCATCAGGCTGCATTCGTCCACTGCTGGACATAGGCCAGAGGCCTTACCACGAGCTCTTAACGCGATCTACTTTAGGCTGTGCGAAAGAGACAGAGCTATACAAGTCGTGTAGTGCCATCTCTTTCCCACAGCCTAAAGACTCACGCTTTAAGAGTTCATGGTAGGCCAGGCATGGTAGGATTATTATTTTGGTCAAGCGGTTTTGGCGATGGGAGCAGGATCAAATTACAGGGGGTTAGGGCCCAGAGACAGGAACCTCCTCACAATGCGAGCCGTATCAAGGAGCTGCCTTCTGAACCAGGCTTTTGATCAAACCCCCTAGGTAGAGCCTCGAAGGGTGTACATCGAGGCTCTTTGCCGTTAGGCCATTGGCCGTATCGACAATCGGCATAATGATAGCCGAGTTCACATTCTACATGTCGATAACCTCGCGTGCCAATTCGTGATAAAATATCTAAACTAAGCAATTTTTACAATTAGTTTCGCTGCGTTTTGCAATTTGGCATACAAATATACAATTATTACGCTTTTGCCAATTAAGTGTGTTAATTACGTATATAATAATTCAGTAGTACCAATGTCAATAAAATTTATCTACGTAAATGTTTAATTTAATGAAATACAATGCCATAATATTCAAAGAAATGCGATTATGTCATGACAAATAATTATAATGTCAATAGGTTGAAATATTCAAATATATTCAATTACTAGTGGCCCGTCCCAGCTTCGCACGGGTATATTGAGAACCGCTCGTCCGATTTTGTGCAAACTTCACATAAAGCATCTACTAAATAGTTCGAACAAAGCCTAAACATTTGGTTTGGATAGGTGAGCCCGTTCTTGAGTTATAAATAACATTACAACGAAAAGTGGCATTGATTTTTATATATTAGTAGATTCATGCACTACATCTCCCGCGCCGATGGCTAATTTCCGTTGATATTGGCTGCCGTGGCTGAAATCGGTCAGAAAGACCTTCGTTCAAAATCTCCGATACCTCAGAACTTTGGTATCCATTGACGCGTGCCTGTGTACGAATTTGTATTGCGATAGTCGCCTGGATACCAAAGTCGTAAGGTATCGGAGACTTTCGTCGCCTTGTGTACGATAGAGCTAAGTATTAGTCGCACCATAGTAACGTGCCCTCCCCAATTACTCTCCCGTATATTCCATCCTGGAACCAACACAAAACTAACAAAGTTGTAAAGGAGCTAGACATTCAAATTATTTCGATACTGAGAACTGTACAATTTCGCGACAAAATGACGATTGCCAAGAATCCCTTTGTACACCAATTTCTTAATAGGTTTCAGGGTTTTCGGGTTTCAAAGGTATCTTGTAATGTTAAGGGAGATGGGAGTTTAAGTTATGGGACACATAGGGTTTACTTGAGCTTATCTGCTTTATGTTCGACCCAGTTGAAAACTAGTGTCGGGCACTCGGTGTCCGACATTTCGCCGAACTGGGCTTATTCGGTGATCATGAGGGACACACCCGGCACATGGTTATGTTGTTTTTATCGTTACTTTATTTGTATTAAAATAATATTTAATCTAAATAATTATTTACAAAACAAAACCTGTCAAAAAATCATAAACCATACTTGTTACTTTTTTTTCTAATTTATTTATATTTTCTACCCTTTTATACCCCTGTTTAAACGTTTTTTATTATTTTATTTTGAACCAGCTGTTCCCCGTGTTTTCGCCCCCGCTGCCTGGCTCTTTTTCAACAAAAAATAATTAGAACCAGTAGTTCCATAGATTAGCACGTTTAACCGAACAAACTCTTCGGCTTTATAATATTACGTATAGATTCACCGACCAAATGTTTTCTTGGTAAAATATAAAGTCAGAGCATTAATATACATTTAATGTCGAGGATCTAGGATGTTAAGGAACATTCAAAATATATAAAGGTCAACATTGGAAGGAACCCGAACAAACGATCTACAATATTATTTTCTGTTGAAGAAGTAATCATCATTACAGAGAACGCTTGCGCAGTTCTGTTGGTAATGTGCGTAGCTCGTAGGTATCTTACTAATATTATAAATGTGAAAAGTGAGTATGGATGTATGTATGTTTGTACCTACGGCTGTGACTTAAAAAAATCGCAGTCGCAGCAAATGCTGAGACAGGGGTCTTTTGGCCTCGTACAGGACCGATTTTGTTTTTTTATTTATTTTTCTTTTATAGTTTCCTTTTGTTATGATTTATGTACGTTACTTACCTAGTTGTTCTGTCCAGAGCCCAATACCTAGATACCTTTTTATCTTTATTTTCTTTTTCACACAAAAAGTACTGAACGGATTTGAATAAAATTTGGAAAACAGATAGTTTATAACCTGGATTAATACATAGGATGGTCTCTGTGTCGATTGTATGTTGTCGTGGTATAATTTTCGAGTAAAACCGCTGGCAACTGCTAGTTTTTAATAAAAGCCTGTATCGGCTCGTGGTCTCGAGGAAATAGTGACTACGTAATAACAACCGCATGGATCGATCTTCAAGGTCAAGCCACGCTTCCCTAGATCGGACGGTAGATATCATTATAATTACCACTAACGGCCCGTTCCGCATTGCCGCTGTCTAATATATTATTCGCGTCGCCTGTCGCTCCGCTTACCGCTTCGACCAATGCCGTGAACAAGTTGTTAAGCTATTGTCAAACAGACAGGTGAAGCGAATGCGATCCGAATCCTGTCATATAGAAAAGCGAAAGCGGTCCGATAGTCTATGTGACAGACTTCAAACAATTCCATACATTACAAACAAAAACGCTTCAGCACGCATTCGTTTCGCCTGTCTGTTTGACAAAGGCTTTAGAGATTTTCTAAACATCACTTGCGACATTCGTACGAAGATTCGTACAGAATCCGCAATTTTATTATTAAATAAGTGAGTTTGAATTTGCAGTCACTTGAATGAAGAGAGCTCGCGAATGTTACAGAATACCACTCCGTATCGAAATCAATCATAGTGCAAAATTCACATCAACCAACTCCACCTCACTGAATATCAACATTTCACACACCAATTGTTATATTAATACCTACACATACATCATTATTGAATACAATAATACGCACCGCCAACGATTACTCTGAGCGGTTGATCGAATCCAAGCGATATTCATTCTTGCGTGCTACGCAGCAATACGGATCATTTTCAATCAACGTGATCAATGGTTCCGATCGTGTTACCATTGTGATGTTTTTCGTGAGATTAGTCCTGAAATAAAGTACCTATTTTATTTTTAAGAAAGCTCAATTACTGCCGTTCCTCTATTCAGGGTGGCCGAAAAAGATCATGTAGTTTTATACTATCTCAAAACAAGGTTCTCGAATGGAGACCACGCACCGGTAAGCGCAGTGTAGGACATCCACCCACAAGGACGATCTTATGAAGACCACAGGATCACGCTGGACGCAAGTCACTTCCAACCGGTCCTATTGGAAGTCTTTAGGAGAGACCTATGTTCAGCAGTGGACGTAAATCATCAAATGAGTCCTTCCGCCCTGGGTGGGGCGAAAGGGACTGTCAGACTCTTACTGACTAAAATCCACCCGTGTTCCTTCGGATGCCCTTTACGTTCCGGGGCCACGGTATCCTGGGTTAAGAAGAACCCGCGACCCCAGCAGTCATTTGGCCCCATAAGGGGCCCCGTCAGTTTGCTGACAACTCCCCGAAGGCACGCGCGAAATACGACACGACGTGCCACCGACCCGGGCTTGGTCCTTGGTCGGACGGCGAGCTACCCATTACTCACCGTCCGCAAGCCCGCTCCGCCGCTGTGCCCTCTGCTAATCAGAGGGACACGCGTTGGAGCGTCCACCCGACAGGCTATTCGCATACGGGCAAAGAGACCCCTTAGGCACACAGTGCCTAAGGAAGAGTTTTTGCCCGCATCCCAGGGTGCACCGGCCCGAAAAACTGGTCTTCCCCCCAGACGTATCCGAGAGGGAACTCCAGTCCACGGGCGCACGTGGAGGTTTCCTGTCTTAGCACCCCAGCAGTGGACGTCTTACGGCTGACATGAAGACGATGAGGATGATCTCAATCCGAATCTCGATCCGTTTTCTTTAACGACTGCTTCTGATTAAACATTTTTTTTTAAATGCGATAGAAAACTCCAGTCGTTGATTGGTTACAAATAAAAATGTGGATGGATAGGAAAAAAAGAAAATAGCCGATAATGTTGCATCCCCATCGATGATGGGACATGTGCCTCAGAGATAAAGATCGGCCTACATTTTTCTTTCAACTAAAGAAAATTTAAGTTTCCTGTAATTTTCTCTAAGGAATTTGTTCCAATTTGCTTCAGGAAGCTGTGAATCGTTTCTTCATTGAATACGTGACGACATTTTGTTTTATTTATTTTTAGAATAGAACCTATCGTCGAGGACACTGCTCAAAAATATTGGGATCCAAAGTTGAGTCACTAATGCACAACACAATCACAGGAACACAACACTGCGTTCACACAACCAATTTTTAAGAGTACTCCTCTGATCTCACTTATTATTGTTATTAACCTAGAAATAGTAACTCAGATCTGTAGTATTTTTTGGATTTTATAGTATTTGTCGTTCAGATATTTGTATTTGGAACAACGTTCTGTCTCATATCTTCGATTATATGACTTTTACGGTATACCTTTTTGTGCATGTGAACGGCGAGTAATGCGTGACTCGCCGTCCGATCGTGGACCATGCCGTGGACCCCTGATGGACGTCACACCGTGTTCCAAGTGCGCCTCAAAGGGCTGTTTTTGAGGGCCCTCAAAAAGGGCCAAACGCCTGCCGGGGTCGCGGGACTGTTTAAACAGGTTATCGCGACCCAGGAACGTAAAGGGCTATTGAAGGAAAACAGTGGATTATAGTTAGTACGAGTCTTAGCGTTTATTTAGTGTAAGAATTAGCGTGCTTACGAGTATCTTTACATTTATGAATTCTCTCACTAACATGGTTTCATCCATTCATCTGACAAGGTTGTATAAGGCAAGTTTACTGTTAGTTACAAACCGTTTTCTCTAGTTTTGTTCAACGTGCCTTTCAATGGCGTAATTGTAATAAATGACTTAACTTTGACTTCTTAGATGTTTTCGCGTGAATGACTGATAGACAAACATGAATTTGAATGAAATATGATGATTGAACATCAAGTTTAGAGCGCACTGAGTCAATTAACACGTATTAATTATTTTATTAGTTTTTAATACGTAACAATTTGGGTACATAATAATGTTCAAAACATTGAAAAATTTATCGAATGACCATAAAACTTCAAAATCGAGCTCTACGTTCATAACAGCATGCATGCATAGCATTTTGGGTCAACACTGCTTCTACTGAGCCAACACTGCTCCTACTTGCCCGCCATTGCTCCTTCTGAGGCCTTAGCATGAGTTTTCAGTTATTGTGACGTAAAGTAAACTGTACCCTTAGCACGAGTTTTCACTCTTTTATTTTACAGCGTCTTTCAGTGTTAACAGCGTTTCTTGTATGGAAAAATGGAACAGCGCCTCTGGTGTGCGAAGAAGGAACTAATTTTTTCATTGAAAATTGTCAATTTGAAATTGTCAAAGTTCCAGTTTACTTTACGTCTCAAATACTGAAAACTCGTGCTAAGGGTACTGGAACTTTTGACATTAATTTCAAATAAAAAAATTGTTCCTTCTTCGTACACCAGAGGCGCTGTTCCATATTTCCATACAAGAAACGCTGTAAATACTAGAAAGACGCTGTAAAGTAAAATAGTGAAAACTCGTGATAAGGGCTCTGTAGAAAAAAAAATAGTTTTCCAGCAATAATTTTTGCTCAAGGTTACTAAGTCTGATTTCGGCACAGAATATTTATTTGACGGCTTCGTAAATGGTCCGTTAACCTTGTATAACACCCACACACGTCTTTTACTCCCAAAAACATCCAAATAAAAATAAATCCTTTAACCACAAATCCCGTAATATCCCTTGAAACACAAACGTATGGGGACCGCAAGATCCCGCATTATACGGCGGACGGGGGATGTCAAATGATATTGACAAGCGAAGCCAGGGATCTCAATAAAGGAGTCAATCCTGCTATTACATCCACCGATGGCAGAATAAAAAAGCTCTTCCCCTGCACAATATGTTTGTTAAATAAAAATGAGACGGAAAAACATTGAAGAGGAGTAGAGTCGTAACGTAAATAATATCAGCCGGGTCGATATTCAAGGCTAAACAGCGTTAGCCAAGGTCGGTCCTTGGATGGGGGACCATCCATTCTATAGCAAGTTTCCTCTATGCCTCGGAAAGCACGTTCAGCTATTAGGCCTAGGTGTCATTTGAAGATCTCTGACAGCTAGTCTTCAAGTGGATCCGAAGATGGATTGTACAGATGGGAGTAAAGACTTCAATATTCACCTGATGCAACTGGATTGGAGAAATGATAAACTGAATACGTGCTAACCTTTTAGAGCCAATATCCTCTATAATAAAACAAAAATCATACTAAAAATAGGTAAAATAATTTATCAACGGTAACGGAAAAATGTTACACTGGAATACGAGTATGTTGATAATCTTGTATTGGATATGCTCGCTTTTGAACACCATCTCTCCTGATAGTAAGCAATAATATGGTCGACAGTGAAGAACACTTGCCTAGACGGAACCAATTCACTCTTGAATTAAAGCACCCAAGATTGTATAGCTATCAGGAAAGACTCCGACTCCTTAGGTGTGCGGCTTTGTACGTAACTAAAAAACTTTTCACCTATTTTTCTGGCATTACATGCTGCCTACGTAAACAATTCGTAAATGTCAGTACAATTGGGTTGTTTATCTTTAAAAATAACATCCACGCCTGTCAATCATTAGTAATGCCACATGTCGCTAACATAAGCAAACAGAAATCATCATCAATCAATGCTTCCTCTATGATTTTGCTGTGTGTGTTTTCGCACACAACTCCGAGTCTGTGTGGTGATGGGCAATAACTAGAATGATAATTACGTCAGGGGTAATTATCATACTAGTTATAGCCCCTCGAATTTGCTTGCATGGAGTCCAGTAATTTTCCCACAGGATCATGCTACCGAGGTAACAGTATCTAGGTTTAAGCGAGCAGTCATCTAATTCTGATCAGTTGTTTTTTTCTTGAAAGAACAACAAATATCTATTCATCCTCACAGAAGCGAAACTTTGATATAACATTCTGATATTGAGCTGCATCCGTTTAGACTGGAAACAGTCCCAACATCAACTCAGCCTATCGTAGTCCATTGCTAGACATAGGCGTCTCCCAGGCTGCGCCACATTACCCTATCCTCTCCATTCCGCAGACTATCCCACTTTCTTAAGGTCGTCGGTCCATCTAGCTGGAGTGTTCCACACTACGCTTGCCAATCTCCACTCCAAGACTCGTCTGCTCCACCGGCCATCCGTCCTTCGACAAACATGGCCAGCCCACTGCCACTTCAGTTTGCTTACTCTGCAATCTATGTCGGTTACTCCGGTTCCACCCAGACTGGTCGACTAAAGGTTAAGTTACCTTTACTAAAGATGAGTGCCCATCCATTAAATACGAGACCCCTCCGTGTCCCAAAATGCACGTGAAGCTATTTGTCTCCGCAGTTATTTGGAGTTAACAACGGCAGTTAGTTATTTACCACGGCGGGCTCTGAGAAGCTCGAAAGTTTGATACTCGTAAGTGGTATCGTATTGCTGAGTAACTAGGTTATGTAGGTTAGGTAGGTAGTCACTTCAAGTCTTCATATATTATCAGCCTATTGCCGTTCACTGCTGAACGTAAGCCTCCCCCAAAGAGCGCCAACCCTCCCGGTCCTCGGCAGCCCGCATCCATCCGCTGCCAGCCACATTCTTCAAATCATCGACCCATCTTGCCGCAGGGCGTCCTACACTACGTTTGCCTATTCGCGGTCTCCACTCTAGCACCTGTCTGCTCCATCTACCATCGGTCCGTCTACAGACGTGGCCGGTCTTCATAGAGTTAAAAACAGATGAGGATTTTTCCGTCTACTGAATGCAATAGAGAATTTGAACCACCAATCAATTAACAAATATGAGCACTCAAAACGCGACTCTCCCATAGATTTTGAATGACAAAAGCAAACTGTGAAGTCACTAACTAGTTAGCTCAATGATCTTGCTAGTTATTCATTTCAGAGCTACAAAAAATCAAATTCAACAGGTTTTCGAGCCATTAAATAAAGTGTGTTTTTAGTGAAACTGCGTGCGTTTAGTATTTGGTTCATCATCATCAGCCTATGAATGTTCCCACTGTTGGGATACAGGCCTCCTCTCTGTGAGAGGGAGTGGGCCATAATCCACCATGCGAGACCAGTGCGGGTTGGTAGATGTCACATGTCTTTGAATTTTTGGATCTAGGACATGCCGGTTTCCTCACGATGTTTTCCATCACCGTATAGTATTAGATTAATAGTGTCAAACACCCAATTATAAATTGTGCTAAAATAAAAATGGATCACAATACTCTCACTTTTAAACCGCATTTAGCTCTACATATTTCTCTCTGTGTTTACCACACGAATATTTCCGAATTGGTTCGTTTCGATATCAAAAGCTGTGAATCACCTCTGATTCGGAACGTTATGGTAAATTGGGCGTTCGTTCGGCGAGGCAGTATAGTTGCCGAAACGACAGCTACTCGTAGTTTAGGCATTGGTTAGTTAGGCCAACCATTGCTAGTGTTGTACGCTCAAACAAGCTATATAGCGTCTGTATTGTATTATTGTCTTGACAACCTTGTATATGCTAAATTTTCTAAGAATCGATTCAGAAGAACTGATTCAAAAATTAGCGCTAGACTTGAAAAAATAAACAAAAGTAAGCTAAATAAATAAAAACCAGTGGTGCAATTAAGAAGTCTTATAGTTTCATCGGCGACCTCCTAGCGGTACACCCTTGCAGGGTGTTCCGTCGATGCGCAGGAGTTCCAGTTCCTTCTCAGTGAGTTCGCTTCACCTTAAGTCTCATCCTTATTTTTGGGCTAAATTGAAACCAAGAGCAAGATTATCATCGTAAAGAGACACGACATACAAAGTCTGTTATTTACATGGTAAAATCATCAAACGAGTCCTTTCCGCCCTGGGTGGAGCGGGAGGGACTGTCAGACTCGTGCAGACTAAAATCCAGCGTGTTCCTTCAATAGCCCTTTATGTTCCAGGGTCACGGTTATCTGTTCAGACAGTCCCGCGACCCCGGCAGACGTTTTGCCCCGTCAGATTGTTACCGCTCTATGAGGCTCGCGACCACTACGGGCCGGGTATGGTGCATGATCGGATGGCGAGTCACCCAATACTCGCTATCCGCATGCCCGTGCAAGCATAGCCCTTTCCATAGCTCATTAACACCATTATCTGACACAATCCTTAAAAAATTGCGCTAGCTATTACAAAATCGCACGTCAACGCAACTGGGACGTGCTGGGGTCACGTTCGGTACGCGTACGTACCACGTACGAACTAACACACGACACGTACGGTTCTATATAGAATACGTGTCGAATTAGGTGCATTATGTCGACACTCAGTTTAATTGTTTTGAGAATGGATAATCCTAAGCGGTGTGGTTGAAATTGATAGTTTAATTGCTTTGTTTAGAGGTTGAGATATTGTGGACGAAGGTTCCGCTTTTTAAGCTGTGGGTTATAGAATACTACACGTTTGACTGCTGATAGTTCTTTCGATTTTATGAAGTTTTGTAGTTGAACATTATTATGTCGTTTGAATTTTGTAAAGCAAGAATCTCGAACCCAGCCAGGTGCATTACTTTGTGTAAGTTATTTCATCAACACTGCTCACAAAACTGTGAAAGAAAACATGGTAAAGAAACCGGCATGTCCAAGAACCAAAAACAAAAAAAAAAAACTCGAAAACGTGATGTGACATCCATCTTGCACTGGGCCCGCGTGGTAGATTATGGCCCACGCTCTTTCACAGAGAGGAGGCCTGTGTCTCAGCAGTGGGAATATTATAGGCAGATGATGAAATGCCGAGTTGAGTAGAAAGTGACATAATTATAATGTAGATAACAAATGACAGTCGGGAATAACCACTGTTTTTATAGCGTTTGTTTTTTTGTAAATCGTAGTTTGTGGCAACTAGTCTTACCAAGGGTTATCTACTACCTAGATTCTGGGGATCAGATACAATTTTAGTTCGTAACTCTAACTATTTTCATGTCTATTAATGATAGACAATATGTTACGCCCGAAACGTCTGCCGAAGCTAAAAGTTTCGTGCTTAGATAATAGTAACACCTAGTTAGGCTGGAAAAACGTCATTCACCTACTTTTTTCCCAACCATGTTGAGGTAGGCCTCAACATGGTTGAGAAAAAAGTAGGTGAATGACGTTTTTGAAGGCGGATGATTTCCAACCATAAAATTACATTATTATGGTATATTTTAAAACCGTAACAAATTCATAATGACTTTAACTGGGCCACGAAACACAAACATGATGGTGGTAAAACTAGGGTGCTGTCATAACATTTTACTGCGCGCTAGTTGCAAGCAAGAATATCGCAAAGAGGTGCATACTTAAGCTGATATTGTAGTATGAGCAGTGCATATTACTAACTGCTTTGTGGGGTTTATGATATAATTTCTATGTAATACCGGTTTTCTTTTTCAGTGAAAAAAGGTAAACATAATCTGCCAAAATATTGAGGTACTCAAATTATTGGGGCTAGTATTATCTGCTCACGTTGCAATGAAGTTTTGGGCTTAGTTTATTTAGCTGGCCGCCTGCCTGATACTAACCCTCTTTGGGAATGCTTTTCTTAGTGGTTTCCACCACTCGGGTAACCCAAGGTGCTTGATTGCATGCACTGGGTCGTAAGTTCCATTAGTCGCCTTTTACGACACCCATTCTTCGATCACTAATAACAACTAGATACACAATCCCGTACAAAAACGAACTTAAAACTGTCCATAAGTAGGTTCGTAGAATAGAAAGAGAAAGAAAACAGAAAGAAACATAACTGGCCAACATATACCAAAAGAAATTAAAACTTATTCGAATGAATTAAAGTCGGATTTAGAACGGACATAAAAACACATTAAATTTTACGACCGCGACTCGCCGCCGCCGCGCCGCCGCGCGAACAGAATCGACACATGCTACCCGACTAAATCAAGTAGTCATGCGACAATATGAATTGTACGTTTAGTAAAAGTCTTTTCAATTGAACTGCTTTATAAACCCTGAAATAATCTCGACAATTTAAAAATAAATGTTTTAATGCGTTTTCTTGAAGAAATATCAGTATTTATAATGCAGTGATAGTCATTATATATTGGTAATATTAGCATTTACCGAAAAAATGAAATTTCGTCCTTTTTTCCCGGCCTAAGAGTGATTTTTGCACTTTTTAAACGAGCACGGAGGCATGTTTACGTTCCGAGCGTTGGAACAGTACTAAACTAAAAGAATGACCAATCTCTGATTTGGTCATTCTTTTGGTGAGGACGTTTTTTGGCGCTGATTGTGTATCTAGTTGTTATTAATGATCGAAGCACCCATTGGAAGATATGGGTGGTGCTATTCTTTATGTCCGGACACCACACTTTTTTCTGCCTGCCTGCCTCTTCCCAACTGTTTTAGGATAGTCTTACTACCTGTCAGATTTTATCGGACTACTGAGTACATGTTACACTTGTCAATCCTACTAACCCACTAATAAATGCAAATGTGTATATGTTAGTATGAATGGTACTGAGATAGATGGAATAGATAAGGTTATATGCTAAATAAGGGGGGGTTTCTATAAGTGGTTGTCTGGAAAATATCGCTATTAGCGATAAGACCGCCATTGTAACCATAGAATTAGATGTAATGTTTATAAATTAATTGGAGATGGGATCCTTAAAACTCAGTAGGTTAGGTACTTCTAGGCAACCATGTTTTACCGTCGACCACATTATTGCTTACCATACCATAAGGCGAGGTAGGGGTTAAAGCGAGACTGTCATAAATAAATAAAAAAAAGAATTGCATACAGAAATGTTACATTTCCTGTAGAAAATCTGATAAACATAAGCTATTTTTTAGAACATTCGTAAAATGAGATTCAAAAGCTGCTATCCAGCTTCTGAGCTTACCAACCCTAAAAAGACTTAACCCTCCAAATCCTTCTTCTAAATCAGTGTATAACACAAACGAATCAGCGTGTAAAACTACCAGTTTAGAGGGTTAAATGTATCGGAAAAGTATTTTCTGTGACCCCAGCAATACTGGGGCCATACAAATGTGTGCGCGAACAAATACATGAGTATTTACCCCTTATAATAGATACGGGGCCAGAAAAACTGCGATTGGCTAATACGAGCAGGGCATATATTTCAATCATAATGCGCATAATCAAAGTGTGGATCTCTGCTAGAATCTGTCTATAGATAGATCACTTTTAAATCAAAGAAAATTGAAACAAGTATTTTTTCTTATTCTGACTCTTCCAAACTCAGCCATACACGATTTCATTTACTGTTGTCGATCTAATTTAGAAATACACTGTCAAGTTTACCACACGCCGATTCCTGCTTCACCCTGCATAAATGACGGTAAACTAAGTTGTGTATGGCTGGCATTAAAATCTATGTTACCTCTCTAGCTATAATAGAGATTCGAGTCCGCCCCAGGCCGGTAGTAATAAAGTTGACAGGATATCAAAGGTGGCTCCCGTGAAGCAGTTGGATCATGGGCCTGATTTTTGACACGGATCGTATTGTTAGGAGGTTCCTTTCTCAGGAGTCCTAATGATCTACGACCCGCACCCTGTTCGCGATACGGCTGAATTAGTATTTTTCATATAGGTTTTTTTATTTATTTAATTAAACATGAAACAAATGAATGAAGAACTTAACTTTTAAATCTCCAAAAGCGGGAGTTTGTCTCTTTATTCAACTACAAATAAACAACTCTTTAAATTATCTGACATTAAATCCAAACCTTTTCAAAAACTTCTCTTCGTTTTTCCTCTCTGAACAACCAAACATTTTCAAAACAAACTTCTGCAATTGCCATCCCAAATTAAATTTTCATGAGCTTTGTGCCCGCTAGTTTCGGAGCCACTCTCTATATTGCTTCGCCATTGCCACTGAGCCGTTTGCACTGTCCTCGCGTCGAATGGAAGTTAAGTTCTAAGCGGTACCTAGATCTAGCTAGACCATTTCATTGTCTATAAACGTTATTATTGCGAAAACATTACGGGTAATGACGGAGAAATAATATTTGCTTGGTTGGAATTTCTTAGTCATTTCGTCTAATGTTTTTAGGCGGAAAATGAAATGAAATAGGGACATTTTTTGATATACCAGAAACAGTATCAGCCTTACTACAAAAACTTAAACATCAGTTAAACACTTGTCTAAAAAAAGTGTGACTGCAAAACGGACCTTATTTCAACGTCATAATCTGGCATTTTTTTAGACAAGTGTTCAACAGACGTTTAAAAGTTTTTGTGTTACGACGGTATATGTTTCGACAATAATCGTCTATGTTCGTATACAGTCGTTCTTTTAAGTTGGCCTATAGGGTTAATCAATCCATAAGAGATAAGGACAAAGTTTTTTTTTTTTTGTGGTAAAATCATCAAATGAATCCTCCCCACCCAGGGCGGGACGGGAGGGACTGTTACTCTTGTACTGACTAAAGTCCACGGTGATCCTTCATAAGCCTTTACGTTCCAGGGCCATTGTTACCTGATAAGACAGTCCCGCGACCCTTCTTAGGAAACTTTAGGTCATTTTTGGTGTAAACAATTTTGGCGTATTAATTTTTCTGTTAACTGTGAGACTGTAAGTTTAAAGTTGTCCATAAAAGTTAGTAATTTGGGTGCCGTTCGACTCGTTCGTTTCATGCAAGAAACATTTGATAAAATAATATTTGGACGGCGGAAGTTCATATGCAAAATGCCTTTTGATACAATTTGTATGAACATATTTTTTATGTTGTTTGACTTGATTTCATATGAGGATAATTCCATTATATAAGATGAAAAATATCTGGCAGCAGAAGTGGATCAACATTTTATAGAGATCTTTTATGATTCGGTTCTCAATTCCACCACTTGATCGGCTCCGGGATAAAACCTCGTTTGCGTCCAAAACTATTTACCTAATCCCGAAATAAGTATGTAAAAGAAAAACCTCAAACAATCATAAACATGAATATTTTGTACCCCATAAAGCCGGCTTCTTTTATGCAATCAGAGGTTAACACACACATACACACATCGAAAAAAGTTTGAGATCACTTTGAAAAATCGTTTTTTTTTTATTACAGCAGAATAATGATTTCTTCTTCTGTTTAGATTCTTTATTTAAAAATATGTATTACGTAAAATAGTCGTAATACTAATATTGTTGTATTGTATTGTGTAACGGGCTGGTATCCCCAATTCCACTTAATATGCGCGTATTTTACGAGCGTATTAATGCTGTTATTTTGATTACACTTTTCCTAGGGGTCGACTTCCAGACTAGCCGTCTAACCGGATGAACACTAGTATTTTACAAGGAATCTGCCTATAACCCAGTCAGTCCTGAGTAAATACCATGGTAAGACTTATTGTCAAACCGTCGAGCCTCTACCTACCTGTAACGACTATCAAAGATGTATGGTAAGCTTCAGAGAAAACTCACCCCTTTTGTTAGTGACATCACTACCAAAGGGGGTGAGATTTCTCTGAAGCTGATTGTTCAAATAACAGCAGCAGAAAACGACTAAACGGTTTCCTAGGTACCGCAGACCAACTTCGGCAATTGCGGTTTGACCTAGAAAATTGACCTGTGCGGCAGTCATTATTTAGCCACAAGCTCCTCGACTTAAACGAGGGATTATCATCAGCCTTTAAATGTTCCCACTGCTGGGACACAGGCCTCCTCTCTGTGAGAGGGGCCTTAATCTACCACGCGCGCCCAGTGCGGATTGGTAGATGTCACATGTCTTCGAATTTTTGGTTCTAGGACATGCCGGTTCCCTCACGATGTTTTCCTTCACCGTTTTGAGAGCAGTGGTGTTGAAATAAATTACACAAAGTAATGCGCCTGACTGGGTTCGAACCCACGACCTACAACTCGTAAGTCGAGGCCGATACCACTGGGCCACCACTGCTCTCAAAACGAGGGATGTATATCTTTAAAGACTGACCGGTTGTGATTATTTAGCCCCGAGCTCCTACTTGTGCAGTGACCTTAAAACATTAACGTCCAAACAATAGAACGTAAACGTCACTACGATCGTTTCCTACGGAAGTTTACGTCCTTTGTTTCACACGGGTCTTATTTTCATAGATTTTTTCAAAGAAACATAAGCGGTTATGAGCAGAACGACAATACTATAGTATAATAGTTGTTCTTTTGAATTCTGTGGTTTAACGCGTTTACGGATTTACGCCTTAAAGTTTTGTTGTTGGATTTTGAAATTCTGTTTTGTTGTTTTTTGGGTCACAATGTAATAGAGTATTTTTTCCGTAGTTTGTTGGTTTAGTTTAAAAAAAAAAACAGTACCAGCATTGTAACGTATTTACATATTGTTGTACACTGTTAACGTTATTTATTTCAAACATACATAAACTAACATCATTTTCTCATAGGGGTATACAAAACTTACTATTTTCTCATCTTATCATCATCATCATATGAGCCGTAGGACGTCCACTGCTGAACATAGGCTTCCTCCATAGATTTCCAATAAGACCGGTTGGAAACGGCTTGCATCCAACACGATCCTTTGGTCTTCATTAGATCAGCTATCCATCTTATGGGTGGACGTCACACAATCCGTTTGCCCGCTTGCCAGTTCTTGGCACCAGACCTTGAAGACCCTCATTAATACGCTCAGAGTATATCCTTATAAGGCATCTCCTCCCGGTGTTGCCACTCACATCTGCTTATATTTATTTAATCAATTCAGTGCCCTTTTGGGCTGGTAAATCATAAAATGGAGTGATTATGGAGCGAAGAGGGCTGTTAAACTCTTTCGCAGTTAAATCACAATGTTTCTTCGATAGCCCTTACGTTCTAGGGACACGGTTATCTGATAAGACAGACCCACGACCTCGTTTGGCCTACTATGTGGGGATCCGTCAGGTTGCTAACAGATCTTTGAGGCGCGCGTGGAACAAGACGCACCGTCGTCGACCCGAGCTTGGGCCATGATCGGACGGCGTCACCCATTATTCGGAGTCTGCATGCTCAATTTGATAGTTTTTTTTATGATTTAGCGTTTTTCATATGAAAAAGCTCGTCTTACTCACTCCTAAATGTCCAATCAACTCCAAAGAAATACTTATGCGAGTACGCCCTGAAGTAGCACTAAGTTCGCTAGTACACTGCATTTAGAGCAGTCTGTAATGAAAGTTCCAGAATCTACTTCGGAACTGCTCGTGAAACTTCGGAACTTTTCGTGCGTCCTCAGGCTTGTCCGCCGGAGCGTCGAATGCTCGACCCGTTTTCTTTCCTCAGCAATTAAAATTAAGAAAAGAATTGTCGTTTTGAGTAATTAAGTTAACAAAATTAGGGACGAACGCGACTTTTCTTGTTCGTTATTTTTGTCTTTTTAAAAGTGTTTACCTACTTCTGTTGTCATAATTTGCTTAAACTTTTCCCAGCTATGTTAGGGTCAGCATCAAATCCAACTGGATGCAGTAGAATACTAGTTAAATATATGGAGCGACTGCTTATCTGGCTTCGTTACCGTACAGCTCACTTCTTCTTCTTCTTATCGTGTCGATGACAATCTAAATTGGCTCGGACCAGAATTCAGCCACGAGTTTAGCGTTCTCCGAACAGTCCGTCAGCTTATTTATAGTATGTAAAGCGTTTATTGTTTGGAATATGAAAAAATGCTTCTAGTGTACGAACGAGGAACTATTTCTTTCTATCGAATTAACGTCACGGTTACGGTTTACTTTACAACACAAAAACGTGAAAAGTCGTGATATCTACATCTACAATGTCACTGGTTCAAACCTTCCACGGAACAAATATTTGATCTACAAGCAGTTTTTCGGGTCTGAGTCTATGTAAGTTTTAATGTGTGTAAACGCACCCACGATTTAGAAGAAATACCTAGTGTAGTGCAAATGACACTACTACGCATGCCATCACGCAAATCGCAGTGCGCGAGACTATGACAGGTTAGTGCCTGTCCACAAGAGTGGGCTAAGCCCCTTCTTACACTGACGGGGCCCCCCTCTAGAGGGCCAAAGCCTGCCGGGGTCGCGGGACTTATTGAATTACCGTGACCATGGAACGTAAAGGGCTATTGAAGGACACCGTGGATTTTAGTCAGTACGAGTCTGATAGTCCCTCCCGCCCTGCCCTGGGTGGGAGGACTCATTTGATGATTTTACCACCATAAAAGCCCCTTCTTACACAACGCAACGCAAGTCTGATACCTTACGACTTTGTTATCCAGGCGACTATCGCAATACAAATCCATAGAGGTTCGTACACAGGCACGCGTCAATGAATACCATTGTCATTACGTTTCGGAGACATGCGTCCCGTTGTGTCCGACGGGGCTTAATCTCCGCTCCTCTTCAGTAGTACAATCCCATTGGTTAATATTTCTCCGTTTCTCCGCTTCGAAGCCTCATTCCGCTCCCATGGACAGCCTGCCTAAGGCTGCGGTTCCACTGAGGCGGAATGGAGCGGTGCGGAGCAGAGCTGAGGCTTGAAATCCACATGTCCGCCTGGTCAGCAATGTGCATCAGCCATGTGATTGGTGAATCGCGGCACAGCTCTTCTACGTTCTGCTCAGTGGAACCGCAGCCTTTAGCGACTGAACAAGTTTTTCCTAAAAAACATTATCGATCACAAAAGCATCTTCACCTTGCGTCAGTTTAAAAAGCAACCAAAAACTTTGAAACACAGCTTAAGGTTAAAAGCATTTTAAAAAGGTAAACCTGCAAAAGACATAGAGCAGCTAACGAACTATAAATCTTTCAGGCGAGCTAAACTTTCAGTTTTCAGAGTTTTCATAAATTTATATTTTAATGAATAAGGTAAATAGTTTGTTTGTTCATGCGCTAAGTTTTAATAGAACTTGGCTGGTTTACTGCCGACTTTTGTTTATGAACATAATGGTGGATATTTACGCAGCACAATATAAAGAAATATGCGTTTTATTTTGGGTTTTCATAAATAACATTATGATTGTAGTCTTCCCTTAGAGCAGTGGTGGCCCAGTGTTACCGGCCTCGACTTACGAGTTGGAAATAACTTTGTTTTTCATAGTGTTTGTATGAATGGCAAAGTTATATTTGCGGTTTTTGAAATGTGCTATATCTCAAAAACTGCTAACTGTATCTCATCCAAACTAATTTTCGTTGGAAGTTTTTTTTGAGGTCTACATTATATATTTTTTTAGTTTTATCATTCTCTTATTTGGAAGTTACAAGGGGGGGGGGACACATTTTACCACTTTGGAAGTGTCTCTCGCGCAAACTGTTCAGTTTAGAAAAAAATGGTATTAGTAACCTCAATATCATTTTTAAAGACCTATTCATAGATACTCCACAGGTACGGGTTTGGAGAAAAAAAAAAAAATTGAGTTGCAATTCTAACTATGGGGGGCACCACCAAAATTTGTTTTGTTATTTTTTTTTTGTGTAAAAATCCTAATGCGGTTCACATAATACATCTACTTACCAAATTTCAACAGGATAGCTCTTATACTTTTGACAAAAAGTGGCTGTGACATACGGACGGACAGACAGACATGACGAATCTATAAGAGTTCCGTTTTTGCCATTTGGCTAACTTTTTTTAATAAGACGGCAAGTGTTTAAATAAAAACAACGATGGCTATCAGTAGAAAGGCAAGACCCTCCCGGAATCTGTTTCTGATAACAAACCTGTTCATTCTAAACGCTGTAAGAGATGTCTTTTGAGATAAATCTGCTCATTGCAGGTTCACTTATACTGGCTGCTTCTAGCGATTTAACCGAGATACGAATTTATTTTCCAGCACTAGCCACACATCTCAAGTAACATTTTCTAAAACAAAAATTAAAAACTAATTAATTAATACATATTTTCCAGACCACGTAGGTACCATTATTTAACAAAGTAAATTCGTACGCAGCAAGGCTTATAAATTTGAAGGCGGTTGAGCATAATTTCAGCAGCTGCAACAAGGTATGAAAATCTAGCTAATTACTACATGTTACAGATTGCCTACAACTGCACGTTTCACTTTAGGGTGTGCCTTATGTATTGGCAATGAGCGTTCCTTTTAATTTTTTTTTTGTTAAATTTTGCTCACCTTCCTTTCACTTGTATTGATCTTACGGAAAAGTAAGGTTATCATTTAAAAAATAGAAGCTTGTGGGTATTTAAGAGCTAACTTATTAAAACGACTTAAAAGTTTTTCATAGCATGCATTTGCATATTTAGTTTCGTAGCACTTTACGGGCTACGACGTAGCTGAAACCGTATCGCGTAGCAAGAACACAATGCCTATACGTGGATTTCTTTAAAATGCACAAATCTTATCTGTCTTACTGTCAACTGAAAAACGGCATTTGACGTTGATGTAAGGGTCGTTTTGCAGTTACACTTTTTTTAGACAAGTGTTCAACAGATGTTTAACATTTTGCAACATAATTCAAAAAAAAACCGGCCAAGTGCGAGTTGGACTCGCCCATGAAGGGTTCCGTAGCAGCAAGCATAGATTAGAGATATAATTATATTGAGATTAGTAAGTAATATAGACAAACAATAAAAACAACTTTGTTTTTCATAGTATTTGTATGAATGGCAAAGTTATATTTGCGGTTTTTGAAAATGTACTATATCTCAAAAACTGCTAACTGTATCTCATCCAAACCAATTTTCGTTGGTAGTTTTGGTTGCGGTCTACATTATATATTTTTTTTAGTTTTATCATTTTCTTATTTTAGAAGTTACGGGGGGGGGACACACTTTTTACCACTTTGGAAGTGTCTCTCGCGCAAACTGTTCAGTTTAGAAAAAAATGATGTTAGTAACCTCAATATCATTTTTAAAGACCTATTCATAGATATCCCACACGTATGGGTTTGGTGAAAAAAATTTTTTTGAGTTTCAATTCTAAGTATGGGGGCCACCCCCAAAATTTGTTTTGTTTTGATTTTTGTGTGAAAATCCTAATGCGGTTCACATAATACATCTTTCTACCAAGTTTCAAAGTGGCTGTGACATACACGGACAGACAGACAGACAGACAGACATGACGAATCTATAAGGGTTCCGTTTTTGCCATTTGGCTACGGAACCCTAAAAATGGAATAAAATATAAAGCAAACAAAGCCCGCTACATCTCCCAACACACACCCTCACTCCAGTTGGCCCAACCATTTCTCGTCTACTCAATTGTCCCACAACTGGGTCAAGCCGCTCTGAGTCGATTTTTGCCATTTAATTAGAGCCGAGCCGACGGGAATTCGCTAGTGCTCTTTTGCCCACTAATTTTCGAAGGCTGTGGGTGTGTGTATATGTGTGTGTAGGGTGTGTGTTTGAGATTAGAACACTTCATTTTCTGTCGGTCTTATGGTCGACTAAAAGGCGGGTTGCTATATTTTGCCGATGTCTTAACGGAATACGTATTCTTTTTTTCGTTGTATTTCAGCAAGAAATTATTTTGTCTTATATTTTCTTATAAAAAATGCAAAATTTTATGAGAAAGAAAGGAGTTTTGAATACTGAAGCCCTCCTGCCCTACCAGCAACCTAGCAACATTCCCCACAGTCCACTGCTAACAGCCTTGTACAGTTAGTAAAGCGTCCGGTGTATCGGAAGGTCACAGTTTTATGTCATGATGTCTGAACTCGAATTTTTCTTTCCATAGAAAGCCTTTTAAATTCGTGACGCATGCGTTAATTAGGTACTACAACATTTAGAAATACTATTCACGGAATTTTTAGGAGGCGTATTCTGCAACACATCTAAAATGCGTTGCCTATACGACTTTTCTTTCTGTATTTTCTTCATTTCCATATATCACTACATACATTAAACAAGGACAAAGCTCATAAATTAAAACGCGGGATGAAGTATGTTCAGAGTCTCAGGTGGCTATTACTGGGATGCTGGTGATCACTTTCCATATTAATTTGTTTTTTTACTCGCATATTGACCGGGGTCAAACGGGAAGTTGTAAAATCGGGGTCGCGGGAGTGTCTAAAAAGACACCGCGGCCCTGTAATTCAAAGGGAAACTGAATGAAAAGAACACAGGCAGGGACCATATACAGAACACAGGCAGTAAAAAAAAAACTGGTAACTGCCATGTATATTATGTATAATTAATTTGAACATTCATAATTCTTCTATTCTTTCTATCATAGGTCTGTGTCTTGAAAAATGCTTTTGAAATAAGCAACGCCTTTGTATAATTTAAGTTATGCTATATTTATTTTACCTTATATTTTACGCATACCTATGTTATTAAATAAATAAATAAAAAAACACACGACGAATATTAATAGGTAATCTATTTTGTTTGTTTGCTATTTTGAACTCGACCTTTGTCTGTAACCAATCACCAACCGAATTTGTCTGTCTAAGCCTGAAAGACGAAGAAGCCGTATAAGAAAACGGATTAGGATTTTGATTGATATATAGTATTGATATCAGGAGTAACCATCTACCGCTAACTCTATACATATGTAACATTGGAATCGAAGATTAAATCATAACAGAACCTATGATTTATTTTCGATTCCAATGTTGTTATTTGATTATTAAAATAATGTTTTTTATGTACGCACAGCTAATAGCGGCCATACACCATACTGCCTATCGTACAATCGGCATGACGATCGATTTGATCAAATTGGCAGTTCGTCCATATACACCATACACCATACTGCCTATCGTCCAATCGGCATGACGATCGATTTGATCAAACTTCAAATCGGCAGCAGTGATGCCAACTTAGAAACTTTATAGCTAGATCTAGCTATTATTCGGTGACCGACAGCTACAATTTTATAAAACTTGTCGATTAACTTTTTAGCTACTTTTTTAACGACTTGTTTTTTTACCGATTTATCCCACTACCTAATGGGAATCAGTTGGTAATACAAGTGAAGTTCAGAAAACATTTGCTTATCGTTAAGCAAATGTTTTCCGACCTTCAAGCGATTTTCGACTTTATTGACATTTATGCAAACACCGGATTTTAATGAAGGAGCAATATTAGCTAACGAGAATGTGAGAAAAAACAAACTAAATTTTGAATGTCAATAAGGTCGAAAATCGCTTGAACCTGTTTTTTTAACTTGCTTAACGATAGCAAGTTAAAAAAAGGTTCAGGCGATTTTTGACCCTCCATTCCACTCCACTCCACTCCATTACAGTCCAGTCCATTCCATTCCATTCCATGGTAATACACACATTACCCTCCTTTGCGTCGCGCAGTCTGTAAAAAGTGTCGTTACAATTTTTTCCGCCAAAAAATATACGTTTCGAATTGAGAACCTCCTCCTTTTTTTTACGTCGGTTAAAAAGTAGCTACCGAATATTAGCTAGATCTAGCTATAAAGTTGCTAAGTTGGTATCACTGCTGCCGATTTGAGGTTTGATCATTCCGATTTGATCAAATCGATTTGATCAAATTGGCATGATCAAATAGGCATGATCAAATCGGCATGATCAAGCCTATTGTCATGCCAATTTGATGGATTCCACGCCCACACACGGTCAAATCTAACTGATCAAATCGGCAGCGTCATGCCGATTGTACGATCGGCAGTATGGTGTATGGCCGCTATAAGGAGTCGAATTCCCTGCCGAGGTCTATTTCCTGACAGCTATAACCTGGTCTTCAAGTCAAGAGTGAACAGGTTACTTCTAGGCAAACGTGCTTCACCGTCGACCACATCTTCGTTTACCAGCAGGCGAGATAATGGTTAAATGCGAACTTAAAGTTAAATAAAATAAAAAGTTTTTTTTTTAACATTTTTTCATAATGTAAGACGATAGTCTAAGACAGCAGTTCCCAAAAGGTGTTCCGCGGAACACTGAGCTTCCGTGAAAGGCCCTCAGGGGTCCCGCGAAAATTCAAGATTTCCATATTGTAAATCGTTTCACTTGTGACAATATTACATTGACGTAATTAATTATTCATTTTCAATTAACTTGTTTTAGAATATTGCATTCTAAAATTCCATTTAGGCACTATGTAGGTAGGTTCACCATTTTTCGAAAAATTGTGAAACATAAAGGGTTCAGTTAGGTTAGGTTAGTTAGTTAGGGTTATGTTTATAAACCGTTTGTTAAACACGTATTTATTTATTTGTTTAATTAAGCATTAATTATTAGAATGTTGTACACCAATTATCTGTCCTCGCTAAAATAAAAATTACTCTATCGCTCTAAGGTTTGCTGTAAGAAAACCCAGTTCTGGGTTAAGCTCGCCTTTGTAAATTACTTACCCTATGTTAAATGTTTTCTTTTATAATTATGTGTACAATAAAGAATAATAATAATAAGTTCAGAAGCCAAAAGAATTCGTGAACCGCTGGTCTAAGATGCACTTTGTACTAGCGTACGGTGATTGTTTTATACACTTGTGATGATGAAAACCCAGTGATAAAAAAAAACAAACCGTCCGTGTTTGTTGCACGCCAAAAAACAGAACAGCTCATTCCAATTCTTCCAAACCATCGCTATACTCGTAACAATACTACCCAAAAATTGACCCTCAAAGGTACAACACTCGATTGAGTTGTTTATGTACCTGCCAGCGATTTCCCCGTAGGCCCTATAATGGAGCCAGTCCAACTTGCTGGCGCGTGCCCTGAATTGGATTGTCGCCTTATTGTGGGTGACAGGTTTATTGGCAGAAGTTCCAGACTTTTGCAAACAAAAGTCTGGGATAAGCCCAAAGGCTTGTGACTATGTTTTGAAAAATAATTAGTTTTTATCCCACAAGACAAACGTTCAGGCTTGGATCCAGGTTACAATCGAATCTGTGTGGTTCTTTCTTTAAAAGACCATTTCAAACACTAACCTACGTGGTCCTCGTATAGGCTCTCCTCATCATCATCAGCCTAAAAATGTTCGCACTGCTGGGACACAGGCCTCCTCTCTCTGTGAGAGGGAGTGGGCCGTAATCTACCACGCGGGCCCAGTGCGGATTGGTAGACGTCACATGTCTTCGAATTTTTGGTTCTAGGACATGCCGGTTTCCTCACGATGTTTTCCTTCACCGTTTTGAGAGCAGTGGTGTTGAAATAAATTACACAAAGTAATACGCCTGACGGGGTTCGAACCCACGACCTACAACTCGTAAGTCGAGGCCGATACCACTGGGCCACCACTGCTCTCCTAGTTTTATGAAAAGACGCGTAAAAGTGTTGACTTAACCTACTTGCATGAATGAACATCATTTCATTTCATCATTTTATTTCATATCAGTCCCCCCCCCCCTTCGCCCTCATGGATAACATACGTGCAGTAGTAAGAAAAAACAGGCTGTGCAACCAACCCTAACTCGACACTTGTTTTTCCCCTTTACGGGGCATCCTCAGGAAATGTTACCTCGACGACAAGACACGTGAAAGTTACTCAGAGATACTGATAAGTAAGTAGTGATTAAATACTTAGGGTGTCCAGCAAGCTCACGAACGGCCAGCGTTCGTCGCCGAATCTCTGGATGCTTTTTCAGGTTCGAATTAGTGGATTAAATAATATTCAGGATTCCCGTCAACAAAACATGCCTTTCATTCGAGTGTGACATTTTTATTATTTCTTTTTAAAAACAACATGACAACTAACGTTTCGTTCACAATAAAACCTCAACAAAGGGATATTTAACCCCCAACCGCAGTGGTAGACGCCCACGGCGTCGGACGTCGCAAGACGATCTTCGGCCACCGTAGGCACGGGCATGCGGGCGACGAGTAATGGGCAACTCGCCGCCTGACCATGGACCATGCCCGGGTCGACGGCGCGTTGTGTTCCACGCGCGCCTCAAAGAGCGTCAGCAAGATGACGGGGCCCCCTCTAGAGGGCCAAAGCCTGCCGGGGTCGCGGGACTTATTCCATTACCGTGACCCTGGAACGTAAAGGGCTAATGAAGGACACCGTGGATTTTAGTCAGTACAAGTCTGACAGTCCCTCCCGCCCTGCCCTGGGCGGGAGGACTCATTTGATGATTTTACCACGCTAAAAAAAAAGGGATATTTGACAGCAGGTCGGTTCAGTGACAGCTACGGCGCTGCGTGACGCGAGTTAGAGTCCTGCACAGAATTAATTTTTTTATGACTTATAAATAATAATAAAAATAGTTGTCCTGTGAAGAGCTTGTGGCTAAATAATAAGAGCCCCTCGATGTTATTTAGCTGCGCTTGTCGAGGTTGGTCTGTGGTGAGTGACCATAATTTTATTATCGAGCAAGTGTCCTCCGTGCCTCGGAAAGTACGTAAAGCTGTTGATCCCGGCTGTCATATGTAGAACTTTGACAAAGTCGTTAATAACAGCCAGATCTCGAAACCCAGTTACTGGGTTTTGGAAGTCAGGTAGGCATGCAGTCGCTCCACCTAAAATACTGATATTCAGCTGTATTTGGTTCGAACCCAACATAGTTGGGAAAAGGTTAGGCATATGATGATAGTTGTCTTGGAATTGGTTATTCTGTTTAATTCATATTCGCAATGCCTAATTAAATTGCACGCAAACGCTAATTAGATTGTCAGACTGACGAACAATAATATTGAAGAGCTTTAATTCGATTAAACTTAACGAACGACAGATTACCTTAAAATATGGCAATGAAACATTATTAGATTTGTAAATAACACACATTGGAGAACGAATTAATTAATAATTCTGCCTAGCTCGTCAGTCTAATAACGTAAATTCGTCTCTTGTATATGAGCAGTTTGTTGCGGCGTTTCTTAATCCAAATTAAGTGTATAACACTCGATTCACACGGCGCGTTTTTGTGTGAAATAAAAGACACGGGCCCGATACCACGCGCTGTGCCGCGCCATGCGCCCCATGGCGCGGCACAGCGCGTGGTATCGGGCCGTGTGAACTTGCTTCACATTCGTTATTTAGCAAGTTTAGTTTAATCATAATTACTAGCATTTCATTAATTTATTATTTATGTACATTTAATTCCTTTCATGATTTAATTAAGTTCGAGTTGAGCAAATTGTTACTGGGTTTTTCTATAACGAATTTCTCAATAGCAGCCACGGAGTCTGATAACATGTCAAAATCAAGGATTCTGTAACAAAATATGTTGTTAATAAATTATTTTATCTTTACAAAATCTAAAATTCAGAGGTATATTTCAACAAAATATAAAGGAGTAAAACGACTGTTTCAATCGGTAAATTGAGAAACCGGTTCCCTGTCAATCGTTGTCAGCTGTCGAGTCTGCGGTAACGGAAAACCGAATATCGGATCCGATATTTTGTGGTGAAAACTTGAGGTTTGTTTGGTATATCACTTTTTTTAAAATCTTTTACGAACGTAATATTTTGTTGATTTAAGTTGTAAACGTAAATGTCTTCTTCTTTTCAAATCGATGAAACTTGCGTATGTCAGGGTGTATGTTACACGGTCACGTCAAAACGGCTGGACGGATCATGATAAAATTTGATTTAAAGATAGGTTATTTTCTGAATTAACACACTTTAAAATAAGAGTTATAGAATGTGGTTCCTTCCCACAAAAAAGGTTCGAGAATGTTGATGATGTGAATATCATAGGGGAACAGTGTATAAGACGGGAACGTGAGGTATAATGGGGACATGCACTCTTTAGGCATACTTAACACAACACTAACGTAGCGCAAGCGTCAATAGGACGTCATTTGCAAGCGGCCATTAACAAATGGCGTCCTGTTGGCGCTTGTGCTACGTTAGTATTGTGTTAAGTTTGTGATTTCCCATCAAACCTCGCGTCCCCGTCTTATACACTGTTCCCCTACTAGTGAAAAGTAAAATCAAACTATAGGTAAGACGTTGACAGGGCCAAAGCCTGCCGGGGTCGCGGGAATTACGAGCTACCGTGACCCTGGAACGTAAAGGGCTATTGAAGGACACCGTGGATTGTAGTCAGTACAAGTCTGACAGTCCCTCCTGCCCTGCCCTGGGTGGGAGGACTCAATTGAAGATTTAACGACGTTAAAAAAAAACAAGTACACAACAGTTTATGCGTTCAAATTCAAAATCCAAATCAATTTATCATTATTTACATGAAAAGACGACATAATTACTAACATTTAATAAACATAGATTTTCTTATATAACTCTCCAATAAAACTCAATAAATTGAAATCGTTATTAATATTCATAATAAAATTACTTATAGTCATCAATTAAGATTATACCTACGAAAACTTAAATAAACTAATTTATTCAATAACTAAGTTTCGTAATTCAAATTCGTTTACAGAATATTTAAATTTAGGCATGGTTAACTCGCAGAGTATTATCAAACTATCAAGTGAAAGACACTGCCTATTAATCATTCAAAGTCGGTGAAGGTGACCTAGAATAATTATTACTCTAAAATAATAATCTATCTCGTCTTCTTGATTTATTTCTTCTTGTTTACTGTAAACTGATATAACAGATCACGGTGTTGGTGTTAGCGGCGCGGCGAGCGGTGCTGCGGAGCGTAATCTACGCCAAGTGTTCACAGTATGCGCTTGACGGCTGTTGCGAACTCGCCACTAACACGCTCCTCTATCCGAACCGTTTCGTTTCGCGGCGCCGAACTTATACGTTTGCACTTATGTTCTCCTGCTCTCCTACTACAACAGAAAACCGCGCGCGTTTTAGCTGTGGGCGGCGTCTCGTGGTGCGCTCTAAACATTTCCATACATTCGATCAACATCACTCGCCACCCCACGCTAAGTCACCGCTCACTACGACAAAGTCTCCTACGAGTAAACCGTAATTTTTTTAAGAGTTTCTTCGATTTCTCCAAACTCCTATCATGAGATCCTGACCTGATTACCATAGGACCTTCTGTGAAGATGAATTTCAGAGAAATTTAAGATTCCGTTGAATTCAGAACCTCCTCCTTTTTTCAAAGTAGGTTAAAAACAACTTATACTTCTACACTATCCCTGTCCAATGACAATAGAAAACGTTCTTTTTTACGTTAGGAACGGTTACCTTATGTGTTTTATCTTAATTTAATACAAGTTTGTGCGCCTCAGTTTTAGCTCGCCCTTAAGCCGGCCCAGATATGACGAGGCACGCTCTGATTATGTTTTATGAGACTTCGGAGCACAAACAGCTAGGATACGTCCACTTCTTAAGCCCTACGTCTCAGTTCGTAGCGATTACCGGTACTCTTAATTAGCATGTAAGGAGCTTAGGCATGCGGGCATGCGGATGGCGAGTAATAGGTGTCTTGCCGTCCGATCATGCACCACACCCCGATCCCATATATAAGGTGCTTCATTATTATCTGCCACCGCTTTAAGCGCGGGGTAGTATTGTGTTTAAACATTACAATAGTGAAGAAATTTTGTACCTTGGAACAGTTGATTCAATTTGAGAAAATAAACAAGTTAAATTAACATTGGCTCTATTCTGCATAACGTGGTTCACAAATTACGCGCGATGTGTCGCTTCGTCAATGAAAACAACTGCTATCTCTTTCTATCTGTTCTGTGAATGAAAACTGAAATCAGCTGGCTAGCTTCGTCACTATCTAACCTACCTACTAATACGCAGGCAAACAAATGTTTTAAAAGTGTAATTACTTACCAGCTACCACATTCTTCCAAAAAACTGACGTAAATAAGATGATAAACTTCCCATCACACTTAAAACAGGCTTTGGACTGACAAGTTAGTGTAAGAATCGCAATTTTTATTCTTATTATTTTTAAACAATAAGTACTTAGAATAATATCAAATAACAAATTACAGTAACTTGGCATGTTTAAAAGTTAATCATCTTATTTACAATAATTGCACAGTATTTACACTTAATTACATACTTCCTACATTAGCTACAAATAATAATAATAATAATTTATTTATTTATTTTACATGTCTTCCCACACTGTATAAAGTTCTTACATCCATTTTGAGAGCTAAAATTAGTAAACACATTGATGAGAATTCTATCATGTCTGCTTCTCAAAATGGATGTAGGAACGGGTCCCGCGGTACTAAGGAGCTGCTCCTCATTGATATTGCCATTAGCCAACAGGTTCGCCGTTCTCGAAAGGATCTGTCGACATGTTGGATAGACTATAAGAAGGCCTATGACTCGGTGCCACATACATGGCTCATGAGAGTGCTGGAGTTGTATAAAGTTGATACAACTCTGTGCACTTTCCTGGTGTCGTGTATGAGGCAATGGAGGACAGTCCTTCGCTATCCAGGATGTCGGCATATCCAGAGAACTAGCGAACCGATAAGGATAGAGCGAGGTATTTTCCAGGGTGATAGTTTGAGTCCACTTTGGTTCTGCTTGGCCCTGAATCCTCTTAGCACACTGTTGGAGGATTCAGGTCTTGGCTATCGGTTGAGGAGAGACGGTCAGGTTATATCTCATCTCCTTTACATGGATGACCTTAAACTCTTTGCCCCCAACAATTTACAACTGATGAAGCTACTGAAGGTAACTGAAACCTTTAGTAGCGCCATCAGGATGGAATTTGGTGTGGACAAATGTGCGGTCATGCATGTAAAGCGAGGGGAGATTGTGGAATCTGTGAGCACCCAACTCACGGACTCCATAAACCTTAGATCCCTCTCAGCAACCGAAACCTATAAGTATTTGGGTATGTCCGAAGCGTTGGGCATCAATGTTGCTGACATGAAGCAATCGTTGAGGGAGCGTTTCTTTGGCCGCCTGAAAAAAGTATTTAATAGCCTTTTATCAGGTGGTAATAAAGTGCGCGCCTTCAACGGCTGGGTCATGCCAGTAGTGATGTACTCTTTTGGCATACTCAAATGGACTCAAACAGAACTTGATGCCCTGGATAGGAGGGTCCGTACATTGCTGACTGCATATCGAATGCATCACCCACGGTCTTCAGTTATGAGATTGTATATCCCGCGAAAATGTGGAGGTCGAGGTTTTCTAAACGCTAAGACTCTCCACAATCGCGAGATATGCAATCTCAGGGAATATTTCCTAAAAGCCGACGTGGGAATGCATCGAGATGTAGTAGCGGTGGACAAGGGCCTCACCCCGCTCTCCTTGGCTAAAGAGAACTGGCGCAAACCTGCGGTGCTTGACACTAATGATCGCATGGAGGTATGGCAGAGCAAGGAGCTTCACGGACGCTTTTTCCGGGCTTTACATGGGCCTGATGTAGATTTGTCAGCGTCCGTGGCCTGGCTACGATCCGGAGACCTGTTTGGTGAAACCGAGGGTTTTGTCTGTGCAATTATGGATGAAGTTATGATGACGAATAACTACCGGAGATTTATTGTGAAGGATGGCACGGTTGACATATGTCGGGCATGCCACCGTCCTGGCGAATCAATCCGTCACATTATTTCCGGGTGTTCTCGTCTGGCTAATGGAGAATACTTGCATAGACATAACCTTGTAGCCAGGATAATCCATCAGCAACTTGCTCTGAAATACAGCCTTGTGGAATCGGAAGTGCCGTACTACAGGTATGAGCCCGACCCAGTTCTTGAAAGTGGCGATATCACACTGTACTGGGATCAATCCATCATCACTGACAGGACTATTGTAGCCAATAGACCTGATATAGTGGTGGTGGATCGATCAGAGCGGCGCACAATGATTGTTGACATAACCGTCCCGCATGATGAGAACCTCGTGAAAGCTGAAAAAGATAAGCAAATTAAGTATCTTGATTTAGCTCGCGAGGTTGTCGATATGTGGGATGTGGATTCAGCGATCATTGTGCCGATAGTCGTGTCGGTCCATGGCTTAATTGCCAAGAGCCTCGACCAACATCTAAGGAGGCTCTCTTTAGGCAGCTGGATCAAGGGCCTGATTCAGAGAGCAGTTCTTCTGGACACGGCGCGCATTGTCAGAAGGTTCCTTTCTCTGGAGCCCTGACCGTCGGTAGCTTGGACCCTGTTCCCGATACCGGTGGGCCACTATTATTTATATTTTTAAATGTTTTTTATTATATTATTTTCGTGAAAATATTTAAAAATTTATATAATAAGGTAAAAAATGAATAAAGAAAATAATTTATTTCAGACATTACATCCATATTTTGTTAGTAGGTACAATTGCGAGCTTACAAACTAGTGTTAGTAATATAATGAATTAATTGGTTGACAAGAATAGTGACACTGAGAACAATTTTAAATTATAATTTAAATTCAATTCAAATTAATTTCAATTGATGCAAATAGATTCAATTCAATTTAATGTAATTTAATAATGAATTAATAAACTAATTTAATTTTAATTTTGTAATTTAATGTAATAAAAATAATTTATAAGAGAGCATGCAGCCCTATCCAACGAGCTAGCATCGGAGAATCCCACCGGTCCACTAGCGCTCGCAAGATGGTATTGGGACTGTCGCGCGTGCGGCGCAAGATGGAAGCGCACCGTTTGCGCATGATGGCCGCGAAGCCGTCTAAGTTAGCCGCCGCAAACATCGCGGAGGCACTGCAGTGGCGCGGCAGCCCCGCTAGCACCCGGAACGCATTATTATATTGAACGCGCAGATCGCTGTATGTCCGCTGCGTATAGTTAACCCACAGGCTGCAGGTGTAAAAGGACTGACAATACGCTTTAAAAAGCGTAATTTTCACAGCCCCCGTGCACCGTGCAAACCTGCGGGCCAACATGTTACAGCGAACAGACAGCGCTCTGCGCTCCCTTTCAATATCCACACTATCCTTAAGGTCCTCAGTGACCCAGTGGCCCAAATATTTAAATTGCTCGACTTTTTTTAACGGTGAACCATACAAAGAGAAACTCGGAACACATGTGAATCGCCTGTTGTCCGACTTGAAAATCATTATTTCACTCTTTTTTGTATTATATTTGAGCCCATGAGTCACCGCATAGGACTCACAAATTTTCAGGAGTCTTCGCAAGGCACCAATCGAGGGGCTCAGCAGCACCATATCGTCAGCGTAGCTAATGTTATTCACGCACACTCCATCAATGTGACACCCGACGCCGGTGCTGCTGAGCTCAACGATCAGCCGGTCGATGTACAGGTTGAAGAGCATGGGGGAGGTCCGCCCCCCCTGCCTCACCCCGCACTCCAACCCGTACTCCGCAGAAAGAGAGCCTGCCCATCTTACAAAATTCTTCTGATTGCTATACCACTGCATAAACAATAACAATATCTCCCTCGGTAGACAAGTATCATCCCTTAATTTATCCCAAAGAATATTATACGATACAAGATCGAAAGCTTTCGATAAATCAAGGTAGCATGCATACACTAGGGTCTTTCTACTCGTGTAGTACTGCACAGTCTGCTTGCGGCACAGGATAGCACTCTCGGTGGAAAGCCCTGGCCTGAAGCCGAACTGCGCATCATTCAGCGAGACGTGTTTATCCAGGTGCTGACCAAGCAGACTGTCCAGCACTTTGGCAATCACTGTGGCTAGAGAGATCGGTCTATAGTTGTTTACATCTGATGTATCACCAGTTTTATTTTTGATGATAGGTACAACTATAGTACAACTATAGTATAACTATAGTACAACTATAGTACAACTATAGTACAACTATAGTACAACTATAGTACAACTATAGTACAACTATAGTACAACTATAGTACAACTATAGTACAACTATAGTACAAAACTGTTGCAAGAGTCCGCCTTCGCGTTGCACACGAACGAAGGCACGCTTAAGTACGTGTCTCTTCACTTTATTGAATGTGTCCGTTTCACTTTTTACCTGCCTAAATGCGCGTTTGATGCGCCTTTTAAGTTCTTCCGCACGCACTTCTAATATCATATCCAGTTTGGCCGTACACAAGGTCCTTTACACGACAAAAAAGTCTAAAGGGGTTAAATCCGGTGAGCGAGGAGGCCATGGCACTGGCCCTCCTCAACCTCAGACCTGCCTGCGTCAACGGAGGGCGGGTCAAAGCGGCCGTGTTTACTGAATCTGTACACGGCATCCAGAATGGTATGATGGCTCACTCGCACACCAAACCTCTGCTGGTACAAGTTTACTGCATGCGCAGTTATGAAGTTACACTCGGTCACTCACGGTAGCACAATACCATTTCAAGGTATTATTGATTGGAGTACCGTCGTCTGGGAGGCATTATTAAAGGAAGCGCGAGCGATTTTCCCGTCGCTAACTGCTAAAACTAACTAGTAACTACCGAGCGGGCGGGCGCGGCGACGGGAAGAGACTGGAGACTGGCGAGCGGGCGCGGGCGGTCGGCTAGCGCGTGCGATGAACAGAGTAGTGCGGGTGAGAGTGGGGGCGCGCGGGGGCGGGGCCGCGCCTTGACGACCGAGTCGCCGCCGGCGCGCAGCGGCATCGTTTGATAAGTATGGCAACAGTGTACGAAAGGCGCGCTGGCGTTTTGCGAAATGATTTCAATGAATTCAGTGCGGAGCGGCAACAGCATAAGTCTACTGGATGGTTTTATACTAATAAATCCAGTCAAATTTATACGTAATTATTTTTGTATGAAAAAAAATATGACAAATAATCAATTATTTATCTTTACTATTTAAATCTATACACGCAATACGATCTCCCTTTAAAGCGGTGGCAGATAATAATGAAGCACCTTATATATACCGATACCCACGCGCGTATCAAATAGATATAGTAAAGAGGGCCAAAGGCTGCCGGGGTCGTTGGACTGTCTTATCAAGTTATCGAGACCCTGAAACGTAAAGAGCTTTCAAAAGCTCTTTACGTTTTCTTTATTTTGAGTTAGTACGAGTTGTCTCTTTCGCTGCACACAGGGTGGAAGGACTCAATGGAAGATTATACAAAAAAAAAAAACAATTTGACATAAATTATATTTGAGCCAACAATCAGACAAAGTATAAAGACGGGAAGTAAGTTATCTTCATACAAACGCACCGCGCGCGGCTTGTATGTGTACACCGTAGTATCTATGTGTCGCCGCACGCACACTTAACAAAATCTCGACTCAATCCGAGGTGCGCCAGTCGGGGCTAACATTGTACGAGGTTCGCGCGTCACGGCTTTTCGGCACCGCTAAATGAATGAAAAATGTGTGATAATCGCAGGAGAACGTATTGTGTGATTCAATAGATATGTTTTCATTATTTGTGTTTGTATTAATAAAAAATAAATAATGGTCATTTATGTGTAAAAAATACTACATTATACCGATTAAAAAAAAAACAAAAAACTGATTAGTATACAACGTGTAACATAATTAAAGCTAACCTCTTATGGATATAAATACAACTTCCCGACCCTTACCAATTTATAGGCACTGAATTAAAATTTAGCTAAAAGTTACAACCCTAAGACAGTAAGCAATTATATCGCGGGTAGGGCCGAAGATAGCCTACTTCCCCTCTTTATACTATGAATCAGATGCGGCTTAGTAATAGACCGTAATCGATCCTACTGAGGCATTAGCAGGACTTTTCACGTTTTTTGTGACGTAAAGTAGACGGCAACTTTGGAAGTAATTTTACTAAAAACGAGTGATTCCCTGTCGTGCTCCGACTAACGTTTCCATCCTGCGAACTATACAGGGTGTAAGAGACATCGACGCATAAACGGATACCATGGGTCCAGGACATGATTCTGGACCCCGTGTTGGAATTTTCGCCGGATTTTTGATAATTTTCGAAATTTAAAAAAAAAATGGAGTTTTTTTTACTTTAGACTGTTCATAATCGTTATTTTTACCGTATAGTTCTCAGAATGGAAACGAAAAATTTCTACATAGAAAAAATCTACTTTGTACCAATTTTTTGTTTCATCAATAAACACTATATTATTTTAAAATCAGTCCTTTTTCAATATCACTAATTCTCCGGTTTGTTATAGAAAGAAAATATATGAAAAACCCAACTTCGAACAGTTCAAACTTCCATAATTTTCTAGAAACGTGCAATAAAATCAAAGTTGTTTTCAAATCAAATATCGCGCATACATCGAACTTGCTATTAATATCAAATTTCAAGAATACAGGCGAAGTTTTATGGAATTTCTGAAGGAATAATGTTATTGGTTGTTTTGGAATTTATGCCTCTACGTCAGGTGGTAGAACGTCGGCTGAAATGCCTCGCCTATATTGTTGTATCGTGCCTATTGTGGCCACTTTATTCCTGATGGATTTTGCGGTGCAAGTCATGAGTTACAAAGAGTTTTTATGCAAACTGGAAAAATAATCATCATCATCATCAGCCTATAAATGGTCCCACTGCTGGGACACAGGCCTCCTCTCTGTGAGAGGGAGTGGGCCGTAATCTACCACGCGGGCCCAGTGCGGATTGGTAGATGTCACATGTCTTCGAATTTTTTGGTTCTAGGACGGCGTTTCCTAACGATGTTTTCCTTCACCGTTTTGAGAGCAGTAGTGTTGAAATAAATTACACAAAGTAATGCGCCTGACGGGGTTCGAACATAACTCGTAAGTCGACGCCGATACCACTGGGCCACCACTGCTCTCAGGAAAAATAATGTTACACCCAAAATACGTTGTCCTTTGAACTATGTATGTGTCGCGGGTTTGATCCCCGCTCGGAGCAAATGTTATTGTGACCTGCAAATAGTTGTTCCGGGTCTGGTTGTTTGTGTATGTGAGTTTCTATGTTTGTAAACGCACCCACGCCACGTCACAGGAGAAATTCTATTCTATTCTATTCCTAGTGTCGAGCAAAATTTAAAAAAAAAAGTTAAATGATTTCTTCCTACTTTCTTCACCCCCTTAAAAAAAAACCGGCCAAGTGCGAGTTCGACTCGCCCATGAAGGGTTCCGTAGTAGCAAGCACTTTGGAAGTGTCAAAAAATTATATTAGTAACCTCAATATCATTTTTAAAGACCTATCCATAGATACCCCACACGTATGGGTTTGGTGAAAAAAAAAATTTGAGTTTCAATTCAAAGTATGGGGGGCACCCCCAAAATTTGTTTTGTTTTTATTTTTGTGAGAAAATCCTAATGCGGTTCACACAATACATCTACCTACCAAGTTTCAACAGGATAGCTCTTATACTTTCGACAAAAAGTGGCTGTGACATACGGACGGACAGACAGACATGACGAATCTATAAGGGTTCCGTTTTTGCCATTTGACTACGAAACCCTAAAAACGTGAAAAAGTTGCAAGGTCCATAGGCTACAGTGACCGCTTTCCATCGTAGGTAGGCCGTATCTAACGGGGCCCCCATTTAGAGAGCCACAGCACGCACGGATCGCGGGACTCTCGAATTACCGTGACCCCGCAACGTAAAGGGAAGGACATCGTGGATTTTAGTCAGTACAAGTCTGACAGTCCCTCCCGCTCTGCCCTGGGTGGGAGGACTCATCTGATGATTTTATCACGCTAAAAAAAGGTAGGCAGTATTGTTATTTAGTTAGTGTATATAAGAAAAGAGAGCAGTGGAGGCCCAGTGGTATCGGCCTCGACTTACGAATTGTAGGTCGTGGGTTCGAATCCCGTCAGGCGCGTTACTTTGTGTAATTTATTTCAACACCACTGCTCTCAAAACGGTGAAGGAAAACATCGTGAGGAAACCGGCATGTCCTAGAACCAAAACTTCGAAGACATGTGACATCTACCAATCCGCACTGGGCCCGCGTGGTAGATTTCGGCGCACTCCCTCTCACAGAGAGAAGGCCTGTGTCCCAACAGTGGGAACATTATAGACTGATGATGATGATATAAGAAAAATATTCCAGTTTGTTTCAAACACCTCATTTTTTTTTTATCTTTCGGGGCTAGTTTGAAGTTTCACAGTATCACCAGGTATCACTCGCTTACGCTTTTAACTTAAGCCGCTGACAGACTCAGCGAAGCCAAGTACGTACCACTGCGTATGAAATTGAAAATTTATGTAACAACAAGATTTGTTCCCTTGACCTTAATCTTCGTTTTTGGTGTATTTCGCGTTAAATTACTCTGCTATCTACCTCCTAATGGATCTTGCTTTGCTTAAAGATTATTATGTAGGGATTATTCATTAAAAAAAAATATGTATAAGGAAATTGAAAAATAATTGGACCAAAGATGTAGCCTTGAAGGACCCCTGTCTGTAATATGAAATTTTTTGGATGGGGCCCATTACTATTACATTGAGTTATCTTATTTTAAAAATTAATTATAATTATTATCAGCCTAGTATCAAATAAGTAACTGCTGAGAAAAGTTCTTTTCATACAGAGAAATGCATTGACTACCACACTTGCTCAAAACAAGTTTCCTTCAAGAATATCAGTAAATGTTCAAAACAAACTTAAAAAGAACATTTGTATTGAAACTCGCTTTCTTTAACTTGATCCCACACTTGGAATTTCTACTGCATGGTGATTTAAACCAATTAGTTCAGCCGGGCTTCAGACTCGCTAAAGTAGACTCATCTTTTATGGGGTACTGTTTAAAATGCTATAATAAAATTCCACAAAGTATTCTTGAACTAAATGAGACAAAATTTAAATCATGCATTAAACGCACACTATGTAAGCAGGCATATTACAAATTGGGCGACTATATCGCTGATAATAATGCTTGGCTCCATGCTGGTCCTGCTCCGTAGGACAGGGATATATTCATTGATAGCATATTTAATAGGTACTATTTTCGGAGCTGCAGAAGATTGTAAAACTATAATTGCATTGTATAAATTCATATTTCTTTGAATTATATAGCTGCATTATATTGTGTGAGTTCTATATGCACAAAGCTATTCACCAGATACCTACTTCTTAATTATTATTTTTTTGACATGAATGTGCTCTGGCAGTTGGGAGTATGTCATGCTCACTTAAATGTCTCGCTGATGGTGGCGCGTGTGTCGGATCATTTAGTTCCCTTCAAAATGGTTGAGCTGAATGGTGCTGATATCATGCGTCATGTTCGTGAACGGGCGCTGTCAGTTGAGACTTGTCATCTCTTAGCTGCCATGGTTTATTTTAATTATCAATAATTTTGTTTTTGAATTGTCTTTTTTATATTTCCTATGGACACTTTTTACTTGCTACATCGTTCTCACATAATGTACCATCTCAAGTTGAATGATGTAACAAAGGTTCTGTAATCATCTTGGCGATTGAAAAAGAGTGTCCATGGAGTTTCTTGCCCTTTCTTCTCCATGAGATCTACGCTTTGGAATGGGCACCTACAGTACTTTCACAGTTTTTAAGTTTTTATGTCTTGTGACTGGGACTGTAGCACCGTAACTATTTTTTAAACTATTTTATTTTACTTTTGACAATTCAAAAGTGCCTGTAACTGGCTTATTTGAAATAAATTATTTGATTTTGATTTTGAAACTCAGATATACAAACGCTCAGACCCGGAACAATTACTTATAGTTCATACACATATTGTTCCATTCGGGAATCGAACACGGGACACGCAGCACAGCAGTCCAACCGCTTAGTCACTGCGCCAACCGTGCTACCAACATTGAGTTCGGACTTGTCTGGATATAAATTCAGCACCTCGCGACCGACCATGGTTAATATACATCAAATATAATTTAGGAAATCCGATTTTGCTATCAACGTACTAATTTTCCTTATAATCATGTTTAATTTGCGTCAAACGCTTTAAGCTTCAATCCTATTTATTTTGCAAAGGAATTAATTGACCAAATGTTAATATTGGTAATGGAGAAATGTATTAAATTTGCCGAAATCCATGCAAATGAAGGAAAATATTGATATTTGAAAAAAACCACAATGTTTATTTTGTATTTCATTTAATCTGTTACGATATGAGATTTTGTTGATATTGGGAATGTCCGCAGGGCAATTTTACTTTTTTACTAGCTGTGTGTGCAAGCTGACTTTGCCCGAGTGTAACTCAAAATGTATCCCACGGGAATACAAACCGAAAAATATTACTTAACTAAATAATTATTCATAAATGCTCAAAGAAAGGAGTATATATTCTATTCTATAAATTTTAAGATCAATTCTTACATCAGCTATTCTCACGCGTTTGAGTAAAATGCATCCATCCATTCATCCTAACATTCGCGTTTATAATACGTTTAAATTAAGTTTATTAATACGTTATTTGCAAGGCTTTTATCCGGTAGTAAAGTTCACAAGCACACACGGTATCTGTCGACTTCGAAATTTACGACTTACCCGGCCGGTAAATCAAGCTCTCAGCTCTAAATTGTCTGACGTACCATACTTACATGTGATTATTATTATTTTTCCTATGTTGTCCTGTAGGGCTCGCGGCGGTAAGACCCCTCTTTGAGGAGTGGCTGGATAGGAGTCACGGCGTCCTGACCTTCCGCATGACGCAGGTCCTCACCGGACACGGATGTTTCGGGAGGTACCTGTGTCTAAGGAAAAAGGAGGAAACGCCTGGGTGTCACCACTGCGAAGATCGCCCGGAGGACACAGTAGAGCATACGGTGCAAGACTGCCCCGCTTGGGCAGAGCACCGACGTGTCCTCACGGCGGCGATAGGCGGAGACCTCTCGCGCCCAGCATTGGTTGCGGCCATGCTGCGGGGCGAGACGGAGTGGGAAGCGGTCGCCTCTTTCTGCGAAGCAGTAATGCTCGCGAAGGAGGAGGCGCGCCACGAGAGAGAGAGGACAGAGTCCTCCCTCCGCCCCACCCGCGGTGGTTGGCGCCCACGGCGTCGGACGTCGCAAGACGATCTCCGGCCACCGTAGGCGCGGGCATGCGGGCGGCGAGTAAAGAGCAACTCGCCGCCCGACCATGGACCATGCCCGGGTCGACGGCGCGTTGTGTTCCACGCGCGCCTCAAAGAGCGTCAGCACGATGACGGGGCCCCGCCCAAGAGGGCCAAAGCCTGCCGGGGTCGCGGGACTTATCTCATTACCGTGACCCCGGAACACAAAGGGCTATTGAAGGACACCGTGGATTTTAGTCAGTACAAGTCTGACAGTCCCTCCCGCCCTGCCCGGGGTGGGAGGACTCATTTGATGATTTTACCACGAAAAAAAAAAAAAAAAAAAAATGTTGTCCTGTAGGGCAAAGGCCTCCATTCCCTACTTCCACCTTCCACTATTGTAGGTCAATCCTTCAGAAATGAGTATACCTCATCGGAAATGCAGGAGATAAGGTGCTGTTGACTTGAGCATTCACTTGTAACAGAACATCGAGAATTCGCCATTTTTAATTTTGCCGAACTGAACAGCGAACAGAACAGAGCATAGAACCAAACATCGCTACGAACATTTTCACAATCTTTCTAAGTATTGTTCTAGAGATTTTTTCTTCAAAAAAAGATGCCAGACTTGACAGTTGGCTCGGCAAAAAGTTCGCCAGAATGTTCGTTAGAATGCTCGGTAAAACGCTCTCGTTTGTTTTTCTGTAATGTAACATTCGCAAGAATGCACATAACAAATGAATGCTCAAGTTTATCAGCACCTTTATATTATGTACCTAATCTATATATTTTTTCACATATTGCAGTAAAAAACAAACACATTTCAATTTACAATTACTACGTATGATATTCGTCTCACGTAACCTTTAAATTGGTAAAAATATGCAAATCAAACAATAGTTCAATGTTGGACCCAATAAAGTTGGCAAATAAAAGTATATGGTTCGTGTAACATCAAATTTAATCAAAGTTCGTCAATATTTATTCACATTGGTGTATGTGTATTCAGTTTTGATATCCCGACCTTTAAAAAAAAACACAGGTTTTTTATCGTGGTAAAATCAACAAATGGGTCTTCCCACCTAGGGTGAGATGAGTTAGACAGTCACTGTTTTCAAACCACTACAGCTTCTGAAAACCCAAAACCAACACAACTACCAGAAAAGCATAAGCAATGAAGCGAAGTAGTGTTGGAGAATTTATGTAGGGGAACAGTGAATAAGACGGGGACGTTAATAATCGCGAGGTATAATGGGGACATACACTCTTTAGGCATACTTAACACAACACTAACGTAGAGCAGGCGCCATCAGGACGTCATTTGCAAGCGGCCAGACGCAAATGGCGTCCTGTTGGCGCTTGTGCTACGTTAGTTTTGTGTTAAGTTTGCCTTAGGTGTGTGATTTCCCATCATACCTCGTGTCCCCGTCTTATACACTGTTCCCCTAATAAAATTAACTGTAAAATTTTGAAGACCAAAATAATGACAATAGGCACAATGAAAAGTTTGTATTAACTGAGATAAAAACTGAGTTGCTTGTCAACCACATTTAGGAATTATTAAAAGTTAAAAGAAAACAAATAAACATTTAAAATGTCCCAAAACTTTTGCGAGTGATGAAATAAAAATATAACCAACCTCAAAAGTTGATAAATAAAAATGAAAATGTATTATTTTTAGTCACTGATATTTTTCTGTCGTGTTGGCATGACTGTCAGTCGGCACAACTTTCCCGGACACAATCTTATTTGACAGCCGGTACTGCCAACTTACTGGTAATAGATAAGTTGATTTCTTTTGATAACTGTCAGATAACGCCTATCCGAAAGAGGTAAATTGACATTTATATGTATACGTCTGTAAATATTTGGATGATTAGATAAAAATATATACGAAAATAATAATAAAACAAAATACAAGATATGCAGACGGTTTCTTACTTGATCATGCTCTAGGCTCTGTTCTACCAATCTGACTGCTAAACTTCCCTATCCATGTATTAAGGGTGCCCTAGTCGGCGGGATGAACTCGTTGGCGGGCGGGATTAAAATGCATGCTATTTCGTCCAACATTACTTACCAATGAGATGGATGAGCAGTAAGAAGCTAGGGCGCCTACGCACACATACTCCAACCTTCGACTGACTCATACATGCGTGATTTCATTGAAGAATGGACTACTGCAACTTTTCAAGAGACCTTCGGGAGTTTGGATATTATAATAAAACTACTGAATATATCTGTTCCAAATAAAATAATTTACATTTTAGAACAAATTATCTATACCTGTATGGTAATTATTTTACAATTTACCGTATTCTTTTGTTATTTATTTCCCCCCGAAGATGCGTTAAAATTTGTCTTAAAATAAGGAAGTTTCGACACCCATAACTCATAATAGATGTTTTTTTTTACTTTTTTGTTTCCATATAGGGCTAGATAACGATGAGATGAATGTCAATCATTGATTATTATGACTGTATACCGTCAAATGTTGGAGTAATCGCCAAACTACGTTTGTATGGAAGAATGATCGACTAGCGTACCCTTAAGAACAAAAATATCCATAAATCCTCACAAACATTCACATTTAGATTCCTGACGTAACATCGTCGGTTAAACACGTTACAATGTTTGTATATTAAATTATCTCATCACAGAGAGAAACTTTAATTGAATTAAAACTTCGTTAATGAAAATTAAGAGAATTTATTAATTGAAAGCCCTTGATGTCAATTAAAATGATTGAGCATCGTTCTGTTAAGATTCGATGAGCCATTATTGTATTGTAAAGTTATGCGCACTTGAAAGCTACTAATGAAAATAGAAATAGGCATAGGTTTGCCCTAAACTTGGAAATTGGAACTCGAACAGCAAAATATTGTTTCTTGTAAATTTAATAAACCTAGAAGTTTATTTGATGTATATAGTTACCAAACGATGTGTACTAACATAAAACTTTAATAATGTTTGCATGCCATTTTTATGGTGAAATGTGTTTGAACTTATATTTCTTTTTACCATCCTTGTACATACCACATTAAAATCAAATAAATAATTTTGACTTTGAACATAACTGGGACATACGAGTGTAGGTATAATATCAAGTTTGACGTAAGTGGGTTTTTTTTATCGTGGTAAAACCATCAAATGAGTCCTCCTATCCTACTGTCAGACTTGTACTGACTTAATACACGGTGATCTTTCAATAGCTCTTTATGTTCCAGGGTCACGGTTACCTGATGAGACAGTCCCGCGACCCCGGTAGGCTTTGGTCCTCTAATGGGGGCCACGTCAGATTGCTGACAGCTCTTTGAGGAACGCGTAGAACACGACGCGCCGTCGACCCGGGTGGGAGAAGTGAGATACACCGCGGGCAACGGCAGCACAGTCTACCAGTTACCTTTTTTAAAGTCACCAAATGAGTCCCCTCGCCCTGGTTGGAGCAGTAGGTACTGTTGAAATCATCATCATCATCATCAGTCGGAAGACGTCCACTGCTGAACATAGGCCTCCCCCTTAGACCGCCACACCGAACGACAATTCGCCACTTGCATCCATCGGTTGCCCGCGACCCTCATGATGTCGTCAGACCACCTAGTGGGAAGCCTGCCTACGCTGCGTCTTCTGGTCCGTGGTCGCCACTCAAGAACTTTTCCATATTTGATCCGTGCGGGAATCGAACCCACGACTCGCTGCGCAGCAGTCGAATCGCTCAGCCACTGAGCGGTGGTAAACCTCACCAGTTGCAACCCCATGAATACCAGACTGCTGGAGTCCGGCGCAAACAAGATATTTTTACTGTGTTCCATCGTTCTTAGGATAAGGTTCCTTCTGGTTGAGCTCGATCAGGTTTCATCTTTGCTTCTATGCTAGTTTGTGGCCAAGAGCGAACCTTCATCAAAATAAATAACAATGTGTCACAACTTCATGAAGAATCCACTTACACCGTGGGGGTAATAATTTACTATATAAAAATAAGTCGGGTTTTCCTTCCTGACGCTATAACTCCAGAACGCACGAACCGATTTCCACGGTTTTGCATTCGTTGGAAAGGTCTCGGGCTCCGTGAGGTTTATAGCAAAAAAAATCTTCTTCTTTTAATCACCAAACGAAAAGTTACATAAAACGAAGCCATCTGGTGGCGAAACGGAGTTCGCCGGGTTTGCTAGTCTATATCTATATTTTTTTTTTCTCAATGTATCTATACATATAATAAATCTGTAGAAGGGTCAATTCTGTACATTGAAAATATTGAAAAAATAAATAGCGTGGGGTGTTGCTGGATCGATACCAAACCCAAATATGTGTTTAAAAAAATTTTTGTCTGTCTGTCTGTCTGTCTGTATGTGCAGGCATCACGTGAAAACTAACGGTTCGATTTCGATGAAACTTGGTATAATTATACCTTATTATCCTGGGCATAAAATAGGATACTTTTTATCCTGGAAAAATACGTAGAAAAACAAATCTTATTTTTCAGTTTTATTCATAGACGTTGTTCTGTAGAACCGCGAACACACGTTGCATTACCCGCAGTGGATTCAGCGCCGTAACCTGTAGCGCCGAAAGTCGGATTTGGCTTGAACCGTTTGCGGCACACGCGGGCCACGCCTCCCCGACTCCTATATAAGGAGCCGCGTTCCGCGCCGCGCGATGCATATAAATTCTGAATTTTGATGCGAGCGGACGTGTCCAGTGTGGCGAGCGGTCGTCCGTGGAATTAATATTGTATGCGTGTCATTTTAAACCGTGCTTTTCAGCGCGACCTTTTTGATTACTGTTCCGATCAGTTATTTGTAAATACAAGGTCGGAATTACTATGAAAAAAATACTTACTACAGAACGCGAGCTCAACAGCAGTAGCTCAATAGAGGGATCTCCTTAATTATTATAGGCTTAGCCGTATTTGGGTCCAATAGATATTTATAAGATGTCATTGTCAGAGTTACTCAAAATGGAGAAATAAACCATCCACGCGAAGACCGACATCCGCGCGGACGGAGTCGCGGGCGGAAGCTAGTTGTAATTATGATATTTTCCATTTCATATAAATGTAAAGTTTTAAGACTTCCTCTGTGACACTGAATATATTTTTATCTAATAAAATAAATATCTGTAAGGGAACAGTGTATAAGACGACGACGATAATAATCGCGAGGTATAATGGGGACATACACTCTTTAGGCATACTTAACACAACACTAACGTAGCGCAAGCGCCATCAGGACATCATTTACAAGCGGCCATTAACAAATAGCGTCCTGTTGGCGCTTGTGCTACGTTAGTATTGTGTTAAGTTTGCCTTAAGTGTGTAATTTCCTATCATACCTCGCGTCCTTGTCTTATACACTGTTCCCCTACTGATATTATATAGCTGAAGACATAAAACATAAAAAACATAAAAAGTATTTATTGACATAAAACAATATAACAGATGCATTGAATTCTCTGACTCCTGCACTAGTTACAACTGTGTTGCAGGAGCCAGTGTCCTCCCGTAATAAAAAGACACGCCTTTTATTGTTTCATGACAAAAATTTAAATTTCAATAACAATGTGTGGGAAAGTAAGAAAATTAGATAAATTAAAATTTAAACTAAAATTAAGATCAAAATAAAAAAAATAAAATAAACATAACTATAACACATTTCTACTGTTACGCACGTGTGTGTGTGTGTGATTGTGTGTATATGTTTGTATGTGTGTGTTTGTGTGTCTGTTTGTATGTGCGTGTCATTATTCAAGTCACCACCTTTAGCAAGTCCTCTACCGACTCATAATCAAGTGACATCAGCCAGATGAAGATGGCTTTTTTAAATTTGAAAATGCTCAACTTACGAATACTGTTTATTTTATTGCATTTGTTGTAAACATGAGGGGCAATGAAGTTAAAGTGCCTTTGACCAAAAGCCGTTCTTTGACGAGGAACTGGACAAAGTTCAACTCTTTTATTTAAAACTGGTAGTGCTGGCACATATTTTTTGTGATATCTACGCAGGATTTCGAATACAAATATAGAAGAGTTAATTTGTTTGGTTTGTTTGTTTGGAGCTAGTATAGTATCAAAGAAAGAAGATTTTTTTCTAACTTTAGCCTCAACTTTCAATGAATTTTAAGTAGATAGGTACATAAAAAAAACGTAGTAAATATTTCTCCAAAAGATATTTTAACAGGAAAAAAACTTTATTCAGGTTTATCGAAATAAGCTTCACCGATAGAACTATACGCTCGTTTGAATTGCTAAAATCACAAGCCTCCAGTTCAACCGTAAACGAGTAAAAAACTCAATTTTCGACCCCAACTAACGGCTTAAAACAACAAGCTAGCGCTTTATACAAAAACTGAACTTCAAAACTATGCTAGACTGACGTGGTTTTACAAAAAAAAAAAAAACTATGAGTATATTTGTACTAAAAAGTGCAAGTATTCGGAACAGTGATTTGTTTGCGGTACCACGTAAAATAGAACTGTTACAACGAGTACGCGTAGTTTGGACATGTTTCGGGATTTTAGTTTATTTATGCTGTCCTAGCTAGGTTTTGGTCTAAACCAGTTTTAGGTAAACCGATGTACAGTCAGAATCAAAAGTTGCTGACCACATTCAGATTTTCAAAATCGCTGTACACCGTAATAATATTACGGTATACAGCGATTTTGAAAATCTTTTCAGCTTCATAAAATTAAATATAGAAAAGCTAGTTAGTAATAAATTCCATTATACCCAGCTCAAAATACATGCTCTAACTTTGGAACAGAACTGAATGGATACTCAATAATGTACTGTAATCCGGTCTTCGACATCTACATATATCGGCTTCGAATAGATGTAAATTGGCCAAGAGCGATCTTTGCGGTAGACCTAAGTTTATGTTAGAACGCAACGTTCAGGCGAAGGGTTATTTCTAAAATTTTAACAACCTTTCATGGCCTGAAAGTACTTATGGTTATAAATAACTTTGACTATAAAATCAACCTTGAATGACAATTAATGAGTTTTCTCATACATTGTCAACGGAAAAATATTCGTAAGTAAAATTTGAGCCGCGAAATCAAATCCTGCTCGTGGTTAGAATTTTTCTTTCCAAAGAAAAGTTTCGAAATTCGCGACGCATGCGCTAATGCGTGGGTTCGATTCCCACCCAGGACAAATGTTTGTGTGATGAGCACGATCATTTGTTCTGTTCCGGGTGTAATTTATCTATAATATGTACGTACCTATTTAGAAATATATAAGTATGTTTATCAGTTGTCTAGTACCCATAACACAAGCACTGCTTAGCTTGGGACTAGATGGCGTTGTGTGATAGTTGTGGAATATTATTATTGTTATTATAAATAACATTTTAAAGGTACAACATAACATCCAAAATAATAATTACTATGAAATGGCCCAGCCGCAGTGGTAGACGCCGACGGTGACGGACGTTGCAAGACGATCTCCAGCCACCGCAGGCGCATGCGGGCGGCGAATATGGACCATGCCCGGTTCGATGGCGCGTTGTGTTCCACGCGCGCCTCAAAGAGTGTCAGCGTAATGACGGGCCCCCCCTTTAGATTGCCAAAGCCTGCCGGGGTCGCGGGTCTTATTGAATTATCGTGACCCTGGAACGTAAAGGGCTATTAAAGGACACCGTGGATTTTAGTCACTATGAGTCCGACAGTCCCCTGCCCTGGGTGGGAGGACTCATTTGATGATTTTACCACGATAAATAAAAAAATACATGTGGCACTCGGAGACTGCCGCGGTGAAGCTATTGCATAACATTTTTTTTTATTTTAAAAGAATAAAATCGCCTACCACGTTTATTTAACGATTTAAAATGTTTGTGATGCACTACTGTGATAAAGAACTTCTGTGTTGTAGGAGAATTTTAGAAGTAGGGTTCATTGTGAAAACTCCTTTTGTAGCTGGCCGTTTAGAATCAGTAAGAAAAAGTAAATTGGTTTTATGACGGATATTTATATGATTGCCGAAGTTTCCCAAACTGAAACGATGTTAGACGATGCGTGGTGTCAGATATTTCCGTTAGGTTTTTGGTAATTTTTTTTTTTTGATTCGGTCGCCGCGCCGCGCCGCGCTCAGAGCCCGCGATAAAAGCTATGCAATAGCTTTAAAGGTTGGAAAATGTCTTTTTCGCAGAATGTTCCTTTCGCAAAATGAAATAACAATATTCGCTATAATAGAAAAAAAAATACAAACCCCTTTACAACCAAAAACACATTCAATATAAAAGTTATTAAGTTACGAACATTTCGTAGCACGTAGCGGTGCTGTTATCAGCTACGAGCGTAGCAAGCGTAGCCTTGACACAATTACCTCGCCTACGGCGTAGCAACACTGCAGTCCAGTGTAATTGAACCTGTGTTTCATGGGAACTAGGGAAGGTATTCTGTGTATCTTGTGTAGAAATTAGGTCTAAATTGGCTTGGCAAACTACTATGCCACTTCTGGGAATTTAATCAGGACTAAATTGTCTACGCATTGTTTAACACCCGCTTTCTCTTTGTGAAAGTTGCCGTAATTGACCATGCAGTTTCTATGCAAGTTAGTACATGAGTGTCATTATATCTTCGAATTTTGGTTCTAGTTTGCTGAAAATATTCAAAATGTTTTTCTTTACAGTTTTAAGAACCAATTCGAGCCTTCGTCACATAAATCGGCAATTTCATTCGTTCTCAATATGTTGGTTCCGAGTTTCCGTTTCATAAAAAAAACACCACACCGCAATCATAAAACGAAAAATATTGTTAAAATATTTATATACGGTCAACAAAAGAAATAATAATGTCGATGCCTTCCGGCCCAAAGGGGGTAAGCGACATTTTTTGCGAAATAGACTTATATATATGGTTAGAATCAGCTTTTTTTTCTGCGTCTAATGGTCTAAGTTTCATGGCTCTAGGACAAACTTTTTGTCGCTTAGGCGTTAAAGGAATTGAGGTTCTAACACTAAGTTTTTCGTCATAAACGACAGTTATTTTTGGTATATTTTGTATTATGGTGGTTGGATAAAAATAATGTTTCAAAACTGTGAGATAAGCAATTTTGGCTTTGAATATTTTTTCTTTACTTGAACGTTAAGTAGTTTGGGCTGGAATATTGGTTTACTAAACTTTCGGTTAGGATATTAGAGCAGTTTCTTTGGATAAAATATATGTCATTTATTACATTTAGGCCTCATTTCCGTGACTTTATTTGGCGCTTATTTTTATTTTCCCTAGTCACCAAATCAATCATCGAAGGCGCTTAGGATAAATCATCCAAACGAGTGTCGCCTTAGATTGTCGCTTACCCTTTTTTTCCCTCCCGAAAAAATATCTGGTATGGTGGTTAGACAAGAAGATTAATCAAAGGTTTGGTGGTTAGCTTACACAAGAATGACAAACAGCATCAGTTATCACTCTCTTTCGTTCGAACAAAATGTCGTTAGCGTTGCACACCGATCATACAGTCTGTATACGACCACGGCGTAAGCACCACCGTGCTCGTGGATCATTTTGGCCCAAAGTTTTATAAGGAAAATAAAACGGAAAGTTTATTTAATAGACTTTATGTTCATCTATGACTGTGTATTATTCTACTTAGTTATTTTAGACGTAGAACCTACAGTTTTGTTTTTCAGTACTTTTGTTTGTTTGTTGGCTAGTATATACGGCTGAGAAACATGATCAAGGGTTCGAATCCAAGGTTGGGCCAGCAAGGAGTTATTGGGTTTTTGTGATGAATTCTCTGCAACAGCCAAAAGTTAATCCTGTGCCTGATCTGACCCTTCTTTATCATGGTTAAATCATCCAAGGAGTCCTCCCAGGGCGGTACCTACGGGAAGGACTGTCAGACTTGTACTGACTAAAATCAACAGTGATCCTTCAATAGCCCTTTACGCTCCAGGGTCACGACTTCTTGATTAGACAGTCCCGCGACCCCGGCAGGCTTTGGCCCTCTAAGGGGGGCCTTGGTCGCGGGACTAACGAATACCGAGACTCCGAAACGTAAACAGCTGTTGACGGACACCGTGGATTTTAGTCAGTACAAGTCTGCACCCGCACTGGGCCCGCATGGTGGATTATGGCCCACTCCCTCTCTCAGAGAGGAGGCCTGTGTCCCAGCAGTGGGAACATTCATAGGCTGATGATGATGATGATGAAGTCTGACAGTCCCTCCTGCCCTGCCCTGGGTGGGAGAACTCATTTTATGAATTTACCTTCAAATTGCCGGCAGGTCTTTGAGGCGCGCGTGGAACACGAAGCGTTACGCGCCTACGGTGACCGATCGGAAATCACCTCGCGACTTCCGATGCCATAGGCATCCCGCAGCGGTTAGGTTGTGAGGTGGAAGCTGTTCTCTCCCTCACGGTACCCGATACCTTCTAAGTTAACATGACAGCTTCGTAGAAGGAGGTGACCGCTTCCCATTCTGTTTCGCCCCGCAGCATGGCCTCGAACATTGCCTGGCGCCAGAGGTATGTCGCCTCCGTGAGGATATAGCGGTGCTATGCCCAAGCGGATCAGTCCTGCACCGTATGCTCCTCCGTGCGGTCCCCGCAGTGGTGCCACCCAGGTGTTTCTTCTTCCCAATCAGACACAGGATCCTCCTGAAACTTCCATGTCCGTTGAGGACCTGTGTCAGGCAGAAGGTGAGGACGCCGTGACGCCTCTCCAGCAACTCCTCGCATGCCAGAGGGTCATAGCTATCAGAATGATCAGAGGATACCGCACGATCGCCTTCGAATCGGCCAACCTTCTTGCCGGATCGCTGCACTGGGATCTTGAGGCGACAGCCCTCCTGCGCGTCTATCAGAAGCAACGACTGTCGCAACCGAGGTTCGGGCACGCCGCAACAGCGGCGGTAAGACCCCTCTTTGAGGAGTGGCTGGATAGGCCCCACGGCGTCCTCACCTACCGCTTGACGCAGGTCCTCACCGGACTCGGATGTTTCGGGAGGTACCTGTGTCTGATGAGGAAGAGGAAACGCCTGGGTGTCACCACTGCGAGCATCGCCGGGAGGACACGGTGGAGCATACGACCTCTCGCACCCGGCATTGGTCGCGGCCATGCTGCGGGGCGAGACGGAGTGGGAAGCGGTCGCCTCCTTCTGCGAAGCAGTCATTCTCGCGAAGAAGGAGGCGGGACGTGGGACGGAGACGACAGCGTCCACTCCTCATCCACGCCACAGTGGTAGACGCCCACGGCAACGGACGTCGCGGGACGATCTCCGGCCACCGTAGGCGCGGGCATGCGGGAGTCGAGTAATGGGCGACTCACTGCCCGACCATGGACCATGTCCGGGTCGACGGCACGTTGTGTTCTACGCGCGCCTGAAAGAGTGTCAGCATAATGACGGGTCCCCTTTAGAGGGCCAAAGCCTGCCGGGGTCGCGGGACACACGTATACTGAGACCGGTACATAAAAGCTACTGAAGGACACCGTGGATTTTAGTCAGTACGAGTCTGACAGTCCCTCCCGCTCTGCCCTGGGTGGGAGGACTCATTAGATGATTTTACCACGTAAAAAAAGCCACTACTCAAAGAGGGGTCTTACGTTTTGTCATACCTAAGAGGTAGTCCATGAGTATGAATTGCAGCATGGATGTATAACTATCAAGACTAACTTACTGTTAATAACTATTGTTTTGTGTTATTCTTTAAAATGAAGACAAAGAAAAAGAGAGATTGAGCATAACATCTTTTTTTTATATCCGCATCTTAGTAAATGTCAGTTTAAAAACTTAAAACGGTCTAATCTACGTATTTAAGTGTGGATGTATAATTTTATAAGAATTAAACACAATGTGCTTTCGCGTTGTTTATAAAAGTGCTAATTATATTTCTTATTGATAAGGAACTTATTACAATTTCCTTGATCATCTCTCATTAACTAATAGCCGGTTATATCATATTGGCTGGACTTGATGAACAGAAAAGTCACAGGTATGCTCTTTTTCTTCAATAGAAATAAAACGAATGGTGCACTCAAATCATTTAGGTTGGAACTCAACCATTGAGTTGTTTTCATTTAATACGTTTTTTCCTGTTAGTGAATTCGGGACTATTTGAGGGTAAGCGACACTAAATTGTGTTAGGAGTGTGATTTATTTTAATTAACAATGCCATTTCGTAGAGACCTAATCAAAAGCTAAACGGGTAAATTTTGAAACTTTAGGAACGTACAGAAAATTTTATATGATTTTTTTTCACTTTTTTTGAACTTTAAACTACTCTCCTGTAAAGTTTGTAAAGTGGCGGTTACCCCCTTTGGGCCGGAAGGCATCGATGTATTTAGACGAAAATCAGTTTTCCTGTGTTCTATATGCATGCTACATGCTGTATGAATGTGTGTGTGTGTGTATGTAAGTTTGATACGCACAACATTAGAAACCGTTCAAATCTTGCTGTCTATAATACATATCCCTTTTTTAGAATTCCGTATCCAAAGGGTAAAACGTGTCTGTCTGTCTGTACGTCCGTTTGTCACCAGGCTCTATCTCTTGAACCACTTGACATGTTCACTGATGATGTATTTTTATTGAGGCCATAACAACAAATACTCATCATCTTCCTGTCCTTATCTCATTTTACTTGAGGTCGCGGTCGGCGCAACACGTTTTCTTCTTCCATTCTCCCCTATCAGACGTCACAGTATCATTTACTGCTTTTTCTTTCGTATCATTCCGTAGACAAACCATCCATTTTTTCTTTGGTCGTCGATCCGTGGGTCGCAAGTTGTTCCGGTGACCTGTTACCATTTCATCCATCCCGAGTTGATCCGGATGTCCCGGTCTACATCGCCGTCTCCTTTGAAAAATAACAACAAATACTAAAAAATAAAAATTTAATAAAAAGTTTTTTTTTTGTTTTTTGCCGTTTTTGTAGACATGGAACCATTCTTGCACGAGTCCCACTCACTCTTGGCCGGTTTTATTTGTTGACTGTACTTTCTATTACTATCACAAATTCCCTTACAAACTACCTATCACAAGGAATCAGTACTTTACTTATACCGCAGTTTTGCTCAAAGCTGATTGGATTAGTCCCTTGTCAGTGCAATCACCGGCTATTACTTCTCATTAGTTCCCCTTAGGCCCTTGTCCCACCGCCAGCGATTAGCGAGTACAGCTAACAACAAATACCGTGTTTTAATTTTGATTTTCTGACAGTTCTCGCCCGCTACGAAATAGTCCAACTTGTTTACTTTCAAGTCCATGTTGAAACGATTTTGAAAATGTTATGTATATGTCGCAGGTTTTTCATCAAATGAGGTTTTTGATCAAACAACGGATGATGTTAAAATAACGACACGATTTTATCATTTCCCTACACAAATCTAGTGTTTTGATCAAATCCCTAAACTGGTTCAGTGAAATGACAATAATTTCAGAAAATGTCGCCGGAGCACCGCTTCGCGGTGCTCCCACTTCTTGGTGGTTAAAAAAAAATAACCACGAAGGGGATGGCGATGAACTTCCGAACCCCGCCATCCCCTTCTAACCTAACCTGTCTGAGTCGGGGTGCCCCGTGTGTACGAAAAGGGAACTGACAAATAAAAAATGTCGTAGAAACGATTGGGGGCACCCCGAAATTAGGTTTTGACCAAAAACCTAATTTGATGAAAAACGTACGACATATAGATAGGAATCCTGGAGGTTATTTTCTCCTTGTTTATCCTTTACATTCTTTTTAAACTGGGGATACTAAGGAACTAGGAAGCTATATTATTCCTAACTGCTATACGCTAAAAATAAAAACATGAATTTTAGCTAAGCTATCATGTTTGTCTGGCAAGTCGAAAAAGTAATGAGTTGTTTATTTGACATTATTGTTTATGACATGTTCAGGTACAATGTAAATACTATTGAATAAATGTAATGAGATTCTATTTGTGTGCAACAAAAAAGTTGACAGCTACTCGTTAATTCGCTGGCAGTGGGATATTGCCCTTACCTTTCAAGGTCCATTTATAAAGTGAATGGGTTGCGGTATTTAAGTTATAAGCTGCGGTTGAAGATTCAGCCATGCTGCTTTAATATTTTGAGACGGTGAAAATTAGGTATTAAAATATTCTTACAAAAATAAGTTTTATTTGCTGTTATGTTGTTGAACCAGGTGGCCTACCACCGTGGTCTTAAAGCGTGAGTGAGATAGCGACTAAGCTATACATACAAATCTGCTAGCGCCATCTTGTTCTAACAACTGAACTACGCACGCTTTAAGACGTCATACCATGACGGCCATCTGTGGCAAAAGTTGTTCAGTTGTTTGATATGATTCATACGCTTGAATACTACTATACTTTTCTGAAACTAGCTGCTTCACAAATTTGAGCCTTTGGTATAACGTGTCTTCGATGCTTTTTAGGGTGCTTCCTCACCAAGAGCATTCGCGCTTTGCGCCCGAGCGGTTGTCGAGTCAACATCTCCTGAGGATGCCCCGTGGAGGGGCGAAACTCGTATCGAGTATAGCTTTGATTGCATGGCATGTTTTTCCGCTTTTCTTGCATATGTGCATATGCATGATTCCTTTTCTGCATGTGCATAATATGCATGAGGGCGGGAGGTAATACGCATGAGACATTTAATGTTGTGGCTTTCCGCCTGATTCTTTAATTTAACAAATATTTTCTCTTTATAATTTTGTAAAGTCTATGTTAAAACACATTCACCTAAATTCAAACCGTAGTAGAGTTCGAAATAACCAAGAAAGTCGTAGAGAAATAGTTCCAAGTTTCTTTGAAGAAAATTAAATGGCAAATGAACGATATTTTACTGCATTAACAGAAATTGTAAGTAAGGGTGGTGCGCATTACCGAAACGACAAACCGCAGAGATACTGCATTGCGCTGTAGGTGAAATTCAGAACACCCTGTATGAGTAGGTATATAAGTTTTTATATTGACACTATCATTCAAGCTATTTTTTACTGTCGTAAAATCATCAAATGAGTCCTCTTACCCTGGGCGGGGCGGTAGGGATTTTTTTTTTTTTTTTAGGGACAAACCCACCACACTATTCCCAAACCACTGCAACTCCTGAGAGCCAGAATCAACAGTGGCAACCACCAGAAAAGCGCCGAGACAATGAAGCTCGACGTGTCCCGGAGAATGAATTTACCTGTCTTGGATCCTGCACGAAATTAATCAGAAAAGAATAGTGGAGGAGTAGGAAAAAAGGGGCGGGGGCGGTAGGGAATGTCAGACTAATACTGACTTAAATTCACGGTGAATAGCCCTTTACGTTCCAGGGTCACAGATTACTGATGAGACAGTCCCGCGACCCCGGCAGACTTTGGTCCTCTAAGGCCCCCCGTTATATTGCTGACAGCTCTTTGAGGCGTGCGTGGAACACGAGGTGCCGTCGACCCGGGCACGGTCCAAGATCGGACAACGAGTCGCCCATTACTCACCGTCCGCATGCCCGTGACATACGACATGCTGTTTTTCAATAACTTTTTCATACGCAGTCCAGTCGTAATACGGGTTCGAACATACAGCTCACGGCCTTGAGATTACGCTAAACTTAGAACATACCGAACATACATAAGTGAAACATTGTACAGATAATTTAGAACTTACAAACTTAGGTATAAAGTACCGAAGCAAATTTATAATAATTTTCCCTTGAAACACGCGTTGGTTAGAAACTTGTTCGTGTAACAAGCTGGCGGAATAACTAACAAATATGTTAATTACTGAGTGACGTCATTACTATGACGGGGAATTTTCAATCGAAGCTTGTTTGTAGATTTTCTAAAGTTTACAGGAAGTTCATTGATTTTGAACATTGTAAGAAACTAGTAAAAGAGGTTGATAGTAACCCAGTGGTAACGGGCCAATCACCATTTTTTTAGTGATGGCAAAATCCTCCCGGTGATTCTGACTGAAATGCCTGAAATGAGTCCTCAAACACAACGCGCCGTCGACCCGGGCATGGTCCATGGTCGGACAGCGAGTTGCCCATTACTCGCCGCCCGCATGCCCGCGCCCGCGGTGGCCGGAGATCGTCCCGCGACGCTGGTGAACGTGGACGCTGTCCTCTCCCTCGCGCGTCCCGCCTCCTCCTTCGCGAGCATGACTGCTTCGCAGAAGAAGGCGACCGCTTCCCACTCCGTCTCGCCCCGCAGCATGGCCGCGACCAATGCCGGGCGCCAGAGATATGGTAATAAATAGCGCAATTTGTGCAATCCAGATGGTCAAATTCTAAATTAACTCGAGGAAAGCCGAGAGAATATCTAGTACACAGTACCAAAACAAACATATTTGTAACGTAAAACCGAACTAACAAATCACAAAATAACATTCGTAAAAACTGACGTTGTTACTCGTTCTATTTCGAGTTCTGTTCAAAACAGATCCTTATCTTAACAAAACTGCAGTATACATAAAAGTACCTCTAGTCGTACTAGTGGCACTTTAGTACCTACGAAGTACCGCCACAAGTGCTTTTAATCTAGATGCTATCTGCGATCCACACGCCAAATGTTTCAAACCTGCTTCGTGATTATTACTAACACTGTCACTGTACAAGGGTGAAACAGTATTTCAACTGGACTATTTTTGTGTTTTCTTTTTTCTGTAAAACATGGCCCTAGATTTCGATTTTTCCTGTGTCGTGGGTGAGTTTAGAAACATTATTATAAACACAACAAACACACAGACGCAGAACAACTTGTAAGTGATAAAAATGTTTGTTGTATTTGCGTGTGCATGGAACAAATTTTATATTTGTTCCGTCGATTTAACTTAGGCCTCATCTTTGCTTCTGGGCTAAAACAAGGCCAAACCATTAAAGAAAGGAACGTTTGGTATTAGTATTATTTGGTGGTATGATAAAAGATAGCTGTAGGAATAGGAGACCACAAACAAATACGAATCAACTGTATCAATTAGATGCGAGTAATAGAGAAGCGCGATTTGAGAACAGGAATTATATATAAGTTTTAAAGTGGGATATATACCATTTTTGTTATTTGTTTTCTTTTTATTGTATTGTATTTCAATTGATCCGTGATCAAGGCGCTTGCAACAGTGCTGAAATATCGGAAACTCAAAACAAATAATAAACATGGTAAATATCCCGCTTTAAATCTAAACAACAGGAATTACAATAATTTTGATACCCCAAACCTTCTATTTCAGATAATTCAGTTACTGGGAATTTTTCGTCAAGGAGATACAAATTGCTCTTAGTTGTTCTACTGTTTATCGGATGCACTGTGTCACTGTTTCGGTTTTATATTCTTTTGAAATGTTTTTAGAGGGAAAATGTTTTGGTTTCAGTTATGGCTTTGGTCTAAAATGTGAGCAGAATGTTTATAATGGAGTTCAATTTTTAATCCAGAGAACGAACAAAAACAAAAAAGTGTAGGTAAATATACTTTTCTTTCGGAAATCGCTGTGTGTTTTTTAATTCCATTTACTTTTTTTGCCACCGACTTCCGAAAGAAAAGTTATTTTACACATTTTTTTTCATGTGGTTATAATTTTGTTACCTTTTTTACAGGATATTTTTTTTTCTGTAGTGCGAATATTTTTTTCTATGGTTCTTTTTCAGTAATAGAACTCCATGAATAACTTTTTTTCTTTAGATTTTTTAAAATAAATTTTCTTCGAAAGTCGTCAAATGTATCATGTCCCGAGTGGAGCGTCAGAAACTTGATTTTGGGTAAAATCATCACGCAAAAAAGAAAAACTATAAAAAATACGTGTTTAATAATATTCATTGAGCAATAACATACTAAAACATCCGCACTACATAAAAATTACTCTATAATTTGGTTCATTTTCTGTTATTTGTTTTGTCCTGTATAAGTTCAATCAACTTTTTCTTTCAAAAGCATTATCAAATAAATACTAAAATTTTCTTCGTTCATATACAAAATGAAAGAGAAAATATCTTGAAGGTCCTAACTGTATTTAAAATGAGGTCGGAGTGGCTGAATGCAGGAAACTTGAGGGTTTTGAAAACAACTTCATTTTCGCTTTTAGTCCTTAGGTGCTGTTGCCATGCAATATAATCATATTTACTTTAAAATTTTTGCTGTTGTATATTTTTGGGACAGAAACTCGTGGTTACATAACAACAGCATTATTTTTTTGTATCGTAGTAAAATAATCAAATGAGTCCTCCTGCCCTGTGTGGATCAGGAGGGGACTGGGGACTGTTAGACTCGTACTGATTAAAATCCACGGTGTTCCTTAAATAGCCCTTAACGTTTCAGGTTCACGGTTACCTGATTAGGCAGTCCCACGACCCTGGCAGGCGTGCAAATAACAGCAACACGTATCCATCTTTAAGGTTAAGCCGAGCTAGCCTAGGCCGGTTCGTGTATGGGACAATAAATTAGTAATTTATTTTAATTTAAATAACATGATACGTAATTTAAAATTACGTATCATGTTATTTTCTTGAAAACCACGTTAAGCTGTTCCAGGCTGAAAATTGTAGATCTTCAAGTATTCAGTTTTCCCCCAAATTCTGACGATCATTCTAACCAAGGGGTATGTTGTATTACCCAGTAGGTACTGACTATATTAGACTGTGGGAGTCAGAGGCTTTAGCAAATATTCTACGTATTTGACCGTACTTCGTTCTTCGTTCTGCATTTATAACGTAAATTGTAAGGAAAATATCAAAGCGCCTCTAGTTTCCGAACGAGGAAGTAATTATATCCATCAAATTATAATTTGCGTTTACTTACATCACAAAAACGTGAAAACTTGTGCTAGGTTCTCAGAAGGGCAGTTACTCCAAGTAAGCCCAGTTAGATTGGATTATCGGGTAACTAAAAAAGACAAACCCAAAGCTGGAATTTGAATAAAGTTTCTGGGATGAGTCAATTTTAAAATAATAAAACTATATTTGAACTAGATTGTGGTGAATACGAATTTAATTAAATTCCCAAGCTGTTTCTTGGAAAACCAATCACAGTTCAATAGTTAAGTGAGTGTACGTGCAAAACAAAAATACAGTTTAGTTACCTCACATACAACAATCAGATTAAAATAGTTCATTGATGAAACAAAAAAACTAGTAAATGCTGTTCACGTCAAACATCATCCTATAAAAATTCCCACTATCCTGTATGTGTGAGAGAGTGGGTCGTAATCCACCACGCGTGACTCTTACAATGTCTTCGAATTTTTGATTCTAGGGCATGCCGGTTTCCTCATGATATTTTCGCTTTTGAGATCAATGGTGATGAAATAAGCTACACTAAGTAATGCGACAAGCTGGGTTCGAACTCAGCCCCGACCTACTATTACTCATAAGTCGGGGCGATACCCAGTGCCGGATCTAGGGGGGTCAGGCTGGCCACGTGCTCCAGGCGCCAGAACCCAGGGGCGCCAAAATCGTAAACATGATTGCTTACTTCCAAACAAGAATCTGAAATATTGGTAAAAGGCGCAAAACAATCGAGCTCGCTTCGCTCGGTGTTGCGTCGTTCTTAGCTCTAGACACCTGAATTGTCAAAAGCGATGTTAATAACCCCTCTTAACATAATATCCTGCCTCGTTTACAAGTCTAATGCAATAAAAATATATTGATCAGGTCAAATAACAAAAATGTTTTGAGGTTTTTTGCAACTGGAAAGGGGCGCCACTATGAAGTTTTGCCCCGGTTCGAAAAAATCGTAGATCCGGGCCTGTACTAAGCCACCTCTGCTGACTGTTCAAGTCAATAATTAATTGAAATTTTAATTGGAATCGTTTCGTCTGTTTTTGCCAAAAGATATTTTCATTGATTAACACATTTCAATAACAGACATGGCATGGTCGTTAATGACTTTACAATGAACAGAATAAATACTAGCCTTTTACCGAGGTTTCGCCCGCATTTATCTCGAAAATGATCTCACGGGAATGTAGGGGAACAGTGTATAAGACGAGGACGCAAGGTATGATGGGAAATCACACACTTAAGGCAAACTTAACACAATACTAAAGTAGGCCAAACGCCAACAGGACGCCATTTGTTTGTCGTGATGGCGTTTGCGCTACGTTAGTTTTGTGAGTAAATGTCCCCATTATACCTCGCGTCCCCCTCTTATACATACCCTGTTCCCCTAAAACTGGGATAAAATGTATCACATGTTTTATTCCTGACTGTAACTTATCTCTGTACCTGATCTAAATCCGTACAGTAGTATTGTGTGAAAGAGTTTCCGTTCAGTTGTTTTCTCGTAAGCCTCTTCGTACACAAGACGACGCAAGTCTCCGATATCTTAAGACTTTGGTATCCAGGCTACTGTCACAATACAAATTCATAGAGATTCGTATACAGGCACGCGGCAATAGATGCCAAAGTCGCAAGGTATCGGATACCTTGGGCAACTCGCTGTCCGACCATGGACCATGCCCAGGTCGACGGCGCGTTGTGTTCCACGCGCGCCGCAAAGAGCGTCAGCACGATGACGGGGCCCCCCTCTAGAGGGCCAAAGCCTGCCTGGGTCGCGGGACTTATACCATTACCGTGACCCTGAAACGTAAAGGGCTAATGAAGGACACCGTGGATTTTAGTCAGTACAAGTCTGACAGTCCCTCCCGCCCTGCCCTGGGTGGGAGGACTCATTTGATGATTTTACCACGATAAAAAAAGGTATCGGATACTTGTGTCGCCCTGTGTACGAAAGGGATTTATATTCATCCATCCATTATCATACACTATTGCATTTATATTACTTAGTTAAAATTAGATTAACTTATTTGTTCTCATGAGTTTGACGTAAGTACTCCTATATTGTTAGAAGCTTTAGAAAAACTGTATGTAGCTGTAATAGTATAGTGCAACGCTCGGTATAGTGGCTAATCGATTGGCTGGTACGCTGCGTGTTGTGGGTTCGATTTGCGTACGCAAAAAGAGTGTCCTAGCTTTAGGAACATTGTAAGCTGATTCTGATAATAATATTAAATATGCAGTGATATTAAAGTGTCTTATTTGCATTTACTAGTATATTATTATACATTTTTTTTTTTTGGTGGCAAAATCATCAAATGAGTCCTCCCGCCAAAATCCACCCATGTTCCTTCGGATGCCCTTTACGTTCCTGGGCCACGGTATCCTGGATTAAGAAAAATCCGCGACCCCAGCAGGCATTTGGCCCCATAAGGGGCCCCGTCGGTGACGCGTGAAACACGACGCGCCACCGTCCCGGGCTTGGTCCATGGTCGGACGGCGAGCGTACCCATTACTCACCGTCCGCAAGCCCGCTCCGCCGCTGTGCCCTCTGCTATTCAGAGGGACACGCGTTGGAGCGTCCACCCGACAGGCTATTCGCATACGGGCAAAGAGACCCCTTAGGCACGCAGTGCCTAAGGAAGAGTTTTTGCACGCATCCCAGGGTGCACCGTCCCGAAAAACTGGTCTTCCCCCCCGACGTATCCGAGAGGGAACTCCAGTCCACGGGCGCACGTGGAGGTTTCCTGTCTTAGCACCCCTATTATTATACATTAACATAGTTATTAACTTATTATTCTACCAGACTTGAGTAAATCTTAGCTTTAATAATGAATTTACAGTGTGGAATGTGATATATAATGAAAGAAGCCACAAATTAAACTGAATGAAATGAAACCTTAAAGCAAATCGTTTAAGGTTGAAAATTAAACGATATCAATAGAATTTTAAAACAATATTCCATGCAGTAATTGGATAAGCCAATTTAAAATGCTGAAGATATCTTCACTTTATTGCGGCTTGAAAATATTTAACCCATTTTTCTAAATTCTGCTTTCAACTTCAGAACTTAAGGTTGATTATTGTTTGTGTTAGTAGAAGAAGAAAGAATTTAAGTATTTTTAAAAGCTAACAGGGAATTTATTTTAAAAATTAGCTTCGACATAAACAAGCTTTCATAAATTATTTATTCATGCTTTAAAAATAGTAATGGAACCTTGGATAATACATGGAAAATAAATTTAAATATTTATAAAATGTCTGCTAGAAAATAATGATATTGATTGGAGATATTGAGTTCTTTAAGTTAACAATATTTTAGACTCGGTCGGCCGCGAGCATTCACCTGTAATGTAACGTTACAGTGAGTGGAGACAATCGAGCATCACAATGCGCACCTTGTATCAAATCTGTACTAAATGTACGCGAATGCTCGTCAGTCAGGGAGGTAGTACTGTAATGTAATGCTCAAAGTCGAATCTATAATGTTACATTACACTCGAATGCTCCCGGTGAGCGAACGCCTTAAGAGATTATTGCTCAAAAACAAATAGTTTAAAAGCAAGTTTATAAAGTGGGTTTTTACGTTAATTGGATCGACGAAATGAAAACTTTATCTATAATATGTGAAGCTAAAACGTTGTACTTATTTTTTACAAAAAATACTCGCAAGGAGTATGAAAGTAGTTCAATTTATTGGTAAAAAGAGTACAGAAAGCAAAAATAACTTTCTCAAATTCAAATTAACTTACTTCACGTAAAAAGACTAGCAAGCGCAGCGTAGGACGTCCACCAACGAGGTGGACAAAGGACCTTATAAAGGTCGCCGGAACGCGCTGGATGCAGGTCGCTTCCAACCAGTATATGTGGAGATCTAAAGGGGAGGCCTATGTTCAGCAGTGGACGTCCTATGGCTGAGATGATGATGATGATGATGTAAAAAAACGTTGCCCAACATTAGGAATTGTGATTTTGAAACTCATATAGGTACGGGACACTTCTAGTTCATACAAATATTGATTTCGTGCATTGATCCCACGACACGGAACGCAACAGTCGATCACTTAGGCACTGCGCCAAACGAGCCGTTATTAAAATGTATTTGTTCTAAAAATCCTTTTATTTAAAGTTTTGAAGTAAACACTACATTATACAATGTTCTTTTTTTTTCATAAAGTAAATAGAAACCCACAAATAAATCTGTCTCTACCACTGTTGGTACGTATGTTTGCAAATACACAATCATACACAAACATTGAATCCCGGAACATCTTCTGGCCAAATATTTGTTCGGTCCGGAAATCGTCGCACGATCCCAACACTTGCAAAAATGTCTGTCAGTCAACATATTGATGTAGGTACTACACTATTTTTACTCTTATAGTACTGACAAACTTAAGCATTCACTTGTGTGTCGGATGGGGAAGGAAGAAACGCCTGGGTGTCACCACTTCGAGGAGCTCCTGGAGGACATGATGGAGCATACGGTTCAGGACTGCCCCGCTTGGGCAGAGCACCGCCGTGTCCTTACGGAGGTGATCGGCGGAGACCTCTCGCGCCCGGCATTGGTCGAGGCCATGCTGCGGGGCGAGATGGAGTGGAAAGCGCCTCCTTCTGCGAAGCAGTCATACTAGCGAAGGTGGAGGCGGGACGCGTGAGGGAGAGGACAGCGCCCACCTCATGTAAGACATAAAAACAAACGAGGGCGTTTAAGCGAATATTCTAATGAGCGTTCGGGCGAGATTTTTGCCGTGCTGACTGTCTGACATCTTCATGAATAAAAAAAAAAAATAACGACCATTGACTAGAGCATTCTCTAGAAAGATCGTCAAAATGTTCGTAGCAATATTTAGGTCTATGTTTGACTCTGTTCGTTGTTCAGTTTGACCAAATTAAAAACGGCGAATGCTCGATGTTCTGTTACAAGTGAATGCTCAAGTCTATCAGTACCTTTACATGTGTTTATAAGTAAAGAAAATATAGATTTAATTACATGCCTACCCTTTTCCCAAATTATTTGAGTTCCAGTCTATGTGAGCAGACCCTCACAAACCTCTAGGAAATTTTATTTATTTGTTTAAAACTCTTATACTAACATTACAGGTTACAAACATGATAACCCGTGATAAGATCGGTGGTCTGTACCCTTGGTTATATTCTCGTACTAATACGGTAAATAACAGTACGGTGGGGTTGTCCCAATGAAAATAAGATTAAATCAAGTTTTTTTTCGTGGTATAGTCATCAAATAAGTCCTCCCGCCCAGGGAGCGGAAGGGACTGTCAGTCCCGTACTGTTTATGTTCCAGGGTCACGGTTACCGGATAAAACAGTGCCGGAACTATTCGATAACATGACTGCTTCGCAAAAGGAGGTGACTGCTTCCTATTCCGTCTCGCCTCAACCAATGCCGGGCGCGAGAGTCGTGCCGGCCGTCACCTATCGCCTCCGTAAGGACCCGACTGTGCTCTGCCCAAACAGGGCAGATCTCTAACTAGGTAGGTATTCTTATTGTATGAAAACACAAAAACAACGCGCAGTTTAATAATAACTAACTGGCTACAGCATTATCCGTTTACAGCTTGACTTATAAACCACTAATTAATTGCTATTTCAACAGTAATTGCCTTGATAGGTACATATAACCACAAAACAATGTGTTATCATATAAGTAATTGGGTAATTCAGCAGCTCATTTTATAGTACAGAATTAAGGAATCCATTAGTATTTACATAAAATAATTGTTGTTTCGTACGAATACTATAATAATAGTGTGAGAGTTCAAGGTGAAACAAATCGTATGTGCTTATACATAAAGTGCAGTAACTGTTAGTGAATTAGAGTTGATGTCACAGATTTAAATTCATTTTCATGAGTGATATACGCTATGGTCATATACAGAAAAAAATGAAAACTTGAGAGGTGTCAAGGGACACCCGGAACGAAGTTACCTACTGTATACACTCAACAAAAATAATCGTCGCGACACCACACTGTTCAATGCGAAATATGTAGAAAGACGAAACGAAAATATTTAGCTTGCTTTTTATAAGAGAGAGAGAGAGAGAGAGAGACAGACAGAGAAACATGCGCACGCCGCACGGCTTACAATAGCTTACTATAGCAAAAAGTGTCGTTACAACTTTTCGTCTTAATTTTTTCCGTCTAGCCCCCTTTCGCAACGCGCGATAAGGAACTTCGTTCCAAAAGTTGGTAGCCGGCGCCGATCTGCCAGCGCTTATCGGCGCTGGTCCATTCTGGTAACAGTTACATAAAGCAAGCAGATTGAAGTAGAGTTGTTCATTAATTTTAAATGGCGGGTGGCGCCACGTCGCATCGCGGCGCGTCTCTGTGTAAACTGACCTTTAGGCCACAGCCCGATATAGCACAAAAGAAAACATTTCCCGCACATTATCTTGCAATTACCTTGCAACTTTAAACAGAAACAGTTTACAATTGAAAATGCGCCAACAAACCAACAGTTGGTTCAGATATACATAACTTATTGCTTGCAGCAAGCCAGCCAGGCTTTACTAGGGAATATATACGCTGGGGTTTAGAACGAAGATATACATGTGCACTGCAGAATACGGTACAGAGAGACCTAGCTCGAACGACTATGTATAAATTTACTTATAAATTTACCTGGATTCAAACGACACTCATAAGTCAGGGGATCGATACCACTGGGCCACAAGTACTTGATGCTGTGTTGCGATGATAACGCCTGCTAAGGACATTATTTGCCGCGCGAAGCAGCTCGATTAGTGTGGACGTGTCTCGGCCGAGGAAAGCGTGCGCGCTGCCGCGGTCGATCGACCGAGAGCCTGAGCCATCCAGTATCGGCTTTTGTTTTGCTCGCGTATATTGTTTCGTGCCTCGGTCGAGAAACAATTGCCCATTTGCTTCGCGCTGCAAATGCCTCGCGAAGCTGCTTGCTCTGTTTGGACGCACCTAATTAGACATTTTGATAAACATTTTCGGCTGTATTTCAGTTTCATTAAAAAATTGATATAACCTAAAAAGTACTTAAAAGGTTTGGGAGCATATTAAACTTGACACGTAGACGTCACTGCGCGGATTTCCCTATTTAGTTCAAATCTCTGTCACATCGCGCGCTTTGGTCGATTTGATAGACCCTACCACTAACTTCGCACATAGCATATAATTATCATCATCACCTATAAATGTTCCCACTGTTGGGACACAGGCCTCTTCTCTGTAAGAGGGAGTGGGCCATTATCCACCACGCGGGCCCAGTGCGCGTTGGTACATGGTAGCGTTTATGGTACTGCATTTTATATAAAAATCACTCGTATTTACGTTCCGTTTGCGTCGCAACTTTGTGTTAGTTCCTCTGACATATTTCCCGGTTAGCCGGGATGGGCAGCGGTGGTACGGTCCGTTTGTTTCGTGAAACGGACTTCTTTTTAATGTGGGTAGTTGTGACTGCAATTGTTTTTAAAATATATATGCGTTATCTGGCTGCACTGTGGAACAAAGGGTTAGGTTTTCAAAAAGAGTAAATAGGTTTTGAGGTTTAGTGGATGTAATGTGAAAGATATTCTGATTATGAATGTGGTCTTATTTGGCGTAACTGTGAGGTAATAATATTATTACGTTTTTTTTTCGTTTTTTTTGTAACTGTCTTTTAAAAGGTGGAAGATGTTCTCAACTGGTCGGAATCTGTTTTTTTTTGTGAATGTTCTCCGATTACCCGGGATGGATTTAGATGATTTCTTTTGTTTGAAAGGGTATACTGTCCAGGTGGTCCCATGACCATAATGTCAATATCCAATGTCAGAAAAATCAACCACGTTTGCTGCTAAATATTGCTATTTATGCCTTGTTAAACGATACACACAATTTGTCTCGCTTGTAGGTACCTAGTAAACAGAGTGTAATAAAAAGGGTCGTTCCCAACAGGTCCACGAGTCAATTGTTCTCAAAAATTGAACGTTCATACATTTGTTCCCAACGGGTCCACGACATTTCAAAATATTGAAATTTTTGTTCCCAACGGGTCCATGAGAATGTTTGGTACAGTCAACAACAAGCTTGGTTATAAGCTTAAAAACTGAAATAACGTTACTAACCAGCAAAAGTACTAGCCTGGCATAAGTTCAAGGTGGTTTTTATTTTAGGTTATAAGTATTTAATCATTGTTAATAGTCATAAAGTAAAAGATCAAGATCGGTCTAGTGTAGGTATTCAATTATTCAATAAAATACATACCTCCTTGAACTTATGGTACCTAGTACTTTTGTTGGTAAGCTTTTCAGTAAACCTTCCTAGAATAGTTATATTTAAAAACAAACCAGCCTGTTTGAACTCATGTAAGCCTAGTACTTTTATAAAATATCACATAAAAGAAGCTGGTGTAATTATTAAAGAGGCCATTCTCATTTCATTAGTTTTTATCGCAAGCAAAAAATGTTCAGAGTTGTCTTTTCGACTGGTTTAAATCAGTCGAAAAGACAACTCTGAACATTTTTCTTTCTCTTACATGAAATCGTTCTTACTGACTGTACTTTTAATAAATCTCGTGGACCCGTTGGGAACTCATGTAGGCAAATTCAAAAGAATATTATAATTTGTCATGGAGCCATTGGGAAACAGAGCAAAAGAGAATCGTGGACCGTTGGGAACGACCCTAAAAAAATCTTCATCGGCAAATTCATTCACAACATATTTCATTTTTTATTCATTTAATGTACAAAACTTTTCAGTTTTAGTAAAAGCAAAATGAAAATGTTCGATTTCAGTAACACTATTAATAAAAGGTGATAAAATTTTATCACTTCCAGTATGAACTTGCTCCATAAAATTCCAGTTTATGCTTTCGCCAGTAGTTTTTTTGGGCGTTAGTCGAGCGCCCAGTTTTGAACTAACCCCCCTACTTTTAATGGATACCCCCAAACACCGGTTTCGTCTCGTTGTTCTGTGAAAAATAGCGTAGCATCGAATACTTTATTTTTTATTAAAAACTCCCTGTTTTGCATACGGGGGTCGGTATGAACTATTAAGATATTTTTTGTTGAACTTTATGATTTAATTTTTTGATACTAAACTGAAAAATTACTATCGTTATGAATGACCGTAGTCACTATGTATATTTAACATCTTGAATTCTAACTCCGTGGCTGCCACTGTACCGCTTAGGAAAATTCAATCGAAGTTTCCCCAATCTGAGAATCGAACCCAGGTCCACTTGCTCTTGCTAGCAGTTGCCTTTACGACCTTTACGATCAACGAGGCAGCCAATAAGAATATCCATACTATAAACACAAATTCATGAATTTCATATTCATGGCAAAGTTTTCAGTAAATACAAGTACTTAAAGAAACTTTATCAATATTCAACTGTTACAATGCTATACAAATTATTCGCACGTATATAAAATTAATCAGTAATTATTCAAGAGATCAACATAAATTTTCACTAGGCGCTGAGCAAAATACTCGTACATTACATGATTTAAATATATTTTGAACGAACTTTTGACACTTTAAGAGCAGTGGTGACGCGGTGGCAACGACCCCGGATTACGAATCATGTTTGAACTGATCCATTGCATTTGAGTGATTTATTTCATCACTATTTCTCTTAAAACGGTGAATGAAAACATCGTGCGCTTTATTTTGGGATGTCATCACATCATCATCACCATGTATTAGTCCACTGCTAGACATAGGCCTCGTTCGCGAGATTAACGAATTACCGTGACCCCGGAACGTAAAGGGCTATTGAAAGACACCCTGGATTTTAGTCAGTACGAGTCTGATAGTCCCTCTCGCCTTGCCCTGGGTGGGAGGACTCATTTGATGATTTTACGAAGTAAAAAAAAAAGTCAGGCCTCTCCATATGCACGACACTAAGACCTTTTCATCCAGTCTCTACCCGCTGCCTTTCGCAAGAAGTCTCTACATGGCCTACGTTCAGGGGCGTAGCTACCGCCGTATCTGCCGTATCAATTATACGGGGCCCCCGGGCCACAAGGGCCCCCAACGTGCGTAAACAAAAATTAATAAAAACTTAATGATTTATTAAGTAAAAAAGTTATTTACTTTTATACATTTTATTTGTCTAATCCATCTCTGGTGTTTTTATTATTATTATTTACTAGCTGGCCCGGCGAACTTTGTTCCGCCTTAGAGGCAATAAATGAGCAGATTTTCGATTTTTTATTAGGATATCAAAAATAATTTAAAAAATCAAGTCAAAAATCAATCATTTATTCTTTATTAGCCATGTATTTTGGTGCATGGGTTGCACTGTACAGTGAAGCACGTTCTGATAGACGACATTTTTTTATTATTATCACGCGCAAGAACAAATAACGCAGATGGTCATCCGACTCATGAACATGCCACATACCTATATATACCTAACTGACCATGTGAAAAACATGGATTTTCTATATTCAGACCACAAACTTCAAACATTGGCCTTGTGATTTGTTAATGGTCATGGCGAATGCAAGATGGATCGGAAATTGAGGTCGTTTAAACTCAAACGGCAAACCTATCATATGGGATCCTCGAAATGAGAACTTCCTCAACTTCGAATTTTCCTTTGAGTATCGTCACGTAAATCACATTGTTCATCAATTTACTTACCACCAAACGCGTTCTGTTGCACAGTTTTGGTTGGTTTATGTTTCGAAGCCAACCTTTATTTGTAAATTGTGCGGTGGTAAGTCAGGCATATCCAAGGAGTTTTAATTCAATTGGAAAATTGGTGGCTAAAAATGCAACTGACATTTTTTTAGCGTGGTAAAATAATCATGTGAGTCTCCCACCCCGGGCAGAGCGGGAAGGACTGTCAGACTCGTACTGACTAAAATCCACGGTGTCCTTCAATAGCCCTTTACGTTCCGGGGTCACGGTAAATCGTAAGTCGGTTTTGGCCCTCTAAATAGGGGCCCGTTATAATGCTGGCACTCTGCATAACCGGGCAAGGTTCACCGTCGGACAGCGAGTCACCCATTACTCGCCGCCCGCATGCCCGCGCCTACGGTGGCCGGAGATCGACTTGCAACGTCTGTCGCCGTGGGCGTCTACCACTGCAGCTGGGCTGTGAGGTGGACGCTGTCCTCTCCCTCACGCTTCCAGCCTCCTCCTTCGCCTGCATAACTGCTTCGCAGAAGGAGGTAACCGCTTTCCTCTCCATCTCGCCCCGCAGCATGGCCTCGACAAATGCCGGGCGCGTGGGGTCGCCTCTTTGTGGGTTTGTAGTCTTTTTTTTTTTCGTGGTTAAACATCATAATAATATGAGTCCGCCCTAATAGCCCTTTATGTTCCAGGGTCACGGTAATGAGATAAGTCCCGCGACCCCGGCAGGCTTTGGCCCTCTAGAGGGGGGCGCCGTCATCATGCTGACACTCCTTGAGGCGCGCGTGGAACATAACGCGCCGTCGACCCGGGCACGGTCCATGGTCGGACAGCGAGTCGCCCATTACTCGTTGCCCGCATGCCCGCGCCTACGGTGGCCGGAGATCGTCTGCCGACGTCTGACGCCGTGGGCGTCTACCACTGTGGCTGGGGTGGAGGGAAGACGCTATCCTCTCCCTCACGCGGCCCGCCTCCTCCTTCGCGAGCATGACTGCTTCGCAGAAGGAGGCGACCGGTTCCCACTCCGTCTCGCCCCGCAGCATGGCCTCGACCAATGCCGAGCGCGAGAGGGAGGGTTTGTAGTCTACTATAAAGTTAACATGTGTACTTACTAACTCGAAAGCGAAAATTTGGGTCCAAAATTTAGACTTCTGCGTTAAGCGGTTCTGGCTCAGGAGAGGCAGGACAGAGGCGGGGTATTCAAGTTTAAGGGAAGGACTTTAAGGCGTCTGGCAGAATGATTGGCCCATCGGATTGGTCTGGCAGCTTACAAAAGGTCTTGAAATAGTACCATAAGTAACATCATGTAAAATGTAGGCTTGCTAAAATGACATAGTTGATTTTATCCACCTTCAGGTCGCGTTACCTGTGGAAGGGCCCGCTTTCAAGATAGTAAGTACGCATACCGGTACTGTCTTAACTTTATAGTTGACTACAATCAAAATTTCAGCTTTGCTAAAATAACGTAGGTCTGGGGGCTCTGGGATCTCACTCTATAGTACTTTTTGTTCAGATCCCTTAATCAGTTTCGGCACCAACACCTTCTTCGTGATCATGTTACTACGTTTTATGTCACGTCTCACGGAAACAGGATAAAAATTTGATCATCTTGGTGGCAGCATAGCATTAATAATTATGATAATATCGGCACAATAAGCTTAGAAACTCAATACAAACACATCGACCGGTCAATTGATGTTTTGACACAGGTTTTGATTGATACATTTTTCGTTTTGCTGTCACTCCATGTCAGTTGCGTTTTATGATACCACGTTTTATGTCACGTCTCACAGAAACAGGATAAAAAAAAAAACAAAAAAAAAGGTAAAAAGTATCCTATATGTTAATCCTGGTTCTAAGCTACCTTCCCACCAATTTTCAGCCAAATCGGTTCAGCCGTTCTTGAGTTATAAATAGTGTAACTAACACGACTTTCTTTTATATATATAGATATGTAATACTGTTTAAGCATGAGATTGTCTATTTGAAATCCCGGGAAGATCCTTATTAATATCAACATTTCGATGCAAGCATTAAAATAACTCTAACTAATTCCGCGTGAAGTCGCATCTTGAATTTTTTGATGACCTTTTTTGACCTATTTTTTGTTTATATTTCGGCGTAGATACACAGAAATGCATTTTTTTTTCTTGAGAGTGATAAATCTTTACCCTACCTAAGGGGCCCCCAAACAAATTTTTATACGGGGCCCCGCCAAGGCACGCTACGCCACTGCCTACGTTTGCTTAGTCGCGGTCTCTACTCAACAACATATCTACCCCATGCAATGGTTGTCTGTTCTACGAGAGATATGTCCAGCTCACTGCTACTTTGGCTTACTCATTCTGTGTGCTATATCAACAAGCTTAGCCGGATTCCATCCATCAGAGTTACTAAAAGCATAGCTCATTCCATGGCCCGTTGAGCGACTTTTGGTATGTAAAATCATTAAATGAGTCCATGAGCTTTCGATGGACCGGAAAGTACTGTCCTACTTACTGATTCAAATCACCCTGTTCTTTTGGTTACCCTTTGCATCAAGGTACAGTCAGCATCAAAAATTGCTGAATATTTAGATTTTCAAAATTGTTGTACACCGTATTATTATGTATTATTACGGTGTACAGCGATTTTGAAAATCTGAATGTGGTCAGCAACTTTTGATGCTGACTGTACTAGACTTGAGCATTCACTTGTAACAGAACATCGAGTATTCGCCGTCGAACTGAACAACGAACAGATCCAAACATCGCTACGAACAAACATTTTCACTATCTTTCTAGTGAACGCTCTAGTCAGAGTCATTAATTTTTTTTTCTTCAAAATGACAGACAGCTCGTAAAAAAAGCTCGATAGAACGTTCGATAGAATGCTCGCTAAAATACTCTCTTTTGTTTTTATGTAATGTAATATTCGCAAAAATGCTCATAACAAGACGTGAATGTTCAAGTTTATCATATCAAGTCCCGACTAGTGGGCTACTCTAAAACAGTTCACGCTTGAAATAATGATAATTTAAATTACATTTACCGCAGGAACTTACATTCACACATAGCACACTCATATTACAAATTGGTATGTCAGGAAAGACGTGTCAATTACCTACACCTGACATCTGTCTACCCTGAAGCACAGAGCCGTGAAGATGCGGCTGGCATAGATGACGTGTTTGCAAAATAAACGAGTCGTGTCTCTTCTGTTGTTCTAAGTTCCCCTCTGTGGACTCTGCGTCAATATTAACAGACTCGCGTATCGTGTATGGGTGGGTAAAATGTATGGAACGGTGACATTGTACTGCTTGTAAAACCAGCTGTTGTAGACGAAACTGTTCGTAAACTTCTGTTTACAATTGGTTTAGCTATTGGTCCGGAGGTCTTAAAATAAGTTTAGCGTATTATACTGTACAGCGGCAGCGTACTTGAAGTCTGTACGGCGCTTATTGTATGGAAAATTAATAAGAGTTCCGTTTGTTGCCATTTGGCTACGAAACTCAAAAAACGCTTTTAGTGTACGATCGAGGAACGATTTTTTTTTTCATAAAATTAACGTCGGTTTCCGTTTACGTTATAAAACGTGAAATGCCGTGGCTTCAGATCTAATATTGTACTGTATTATACAGCATTTTCTCATTCCACAAAGTAAAAAACTATCCAAGGATACCCATTTATCGTCTTCCCATCTGCCTATACGATGGCGTTGAAATGAATTGTAAACATTTGCTGACCACGTATCCTCCGTCCCTGTGTCAGTTTTATCTAAATATGTAGTTCACAGACAGCCTTTGGCGACTGTGAAACCTTTTGTCTGGCTAGAATAGGCATCAATCTTACGATCCCTGAAAGATACATTATCTTTCTTTTTTTATCTGCTGAAATCATGAAACGATTCCTCCCGGGTGGAGCAGTATTGTCAGACGAGTGCTGACTTAAATTCACCGTACTCTTTTAACTGCCTTTTACGTTCCAGGGTCACCGCTTTGGTACGTAAGGCATTATCTACCAGTCAACCTTTGGGTCAAAAGGAGCGCTGTTGGAATAGATACAACAACATGTGATGGTAAATAAATAACACTAATCAAACAATTTAAACTATTACATCTAACTAAAACTATTTATAAATAATATACTAATACATATGACAATATATACCTTCCTATAATATATTATACCTAAACATAAATAAAAAATCACATTTAAATTGATACAAAACATGACGACGATCATATCAATAATTGGAAACTTAAGGATCGAGCGATTGAAGAAAGTATTCCCAAACTTGGCGTTTAAAAGAAGATTTACTCGGAGTTTTTTTTAATATCAAAAGGAAGCAGTGGTGGCCCAGTGGTATCGGCCTCGACTGACGAATAGTGGTCGTGGGTTCGAACCCCGTCAGGCGCATTACTTTGTTGAATTTATTTTAACACCAATATTCTCTAAACGGTGAAGGAAACATGGAAGGAAGGAAACAAACAAAGAACATGTGACATCTACCAATCCGCACTGGGCCCACGTGGTAGATTACGGCCCACTCCCTCACAGAGAGGAGGCCTGTGTCCCAGCAGTGGGAACATTTTATAGGCTGATGATGATGATGATGAAAAGGAAGCACAATCCAGATTTTAATTGCCGTAACCACGAAGGAGTTGGAAATAAAACCTGTACAATCAGAAGTTATCTGAAGGAGTAAATTTTCAATATAAATCCGTTCTCAAATATCGTTACGTTTCAAAGAGAAACTCCTTGTTGAACTGTAAAAGCAATATGTCTTAACCAAAGTTCCGGTTGCAACCAATGACGTTAAAGTTCCGTGAACTAATAACTTGGGCAGCGTCCAGTGGACCACGCTCTGAATATCCAATTGAACAATTGTTGGATCTGGATACAGATTCTATCGGCTAGTTGTATTTAGACAATAGCATCACGACTGTAATCAAATGGTTAGGCAGCGGTTAAACTTATCATACACACCTTTTTCACCAGATATGTTTAGTTAGGTCATAGGACCTAACTAAACATAATAAAATAGAAAGCATAGGCTTTCTATTGACGAATTATATTTATGGGCGCCACCTCCACGAGCGAGAGAATCGCGGCGATATTATCGTCGTGCCACGTATTTCCATACACTCTCTATGAACGCGTCTCCACACTGCGATATTATCGCAGCGATGCGACGAGTGGCAATGTGTGACATTAGTCGGGCGTAACGCCGCGCGCTCGTGGCGCTCTCGTAGCGAGCGCGCGGCGGGCGCGTCGAGCGTCGGCGAGTCGTTACTCGCAACGGAATCGCCCCGCGCCCGCGACGAGCGCTTTACCAGTAGCGAAACAAAACAAAACTATAGCACAACGACTCGTCACGGGCGCGCGGCGATTCCGTTGCGAGTCGTCGCTCGCGAGCGGCGTTTCCGTGACGATACGCTGGCGGAATAAACGCTCGTCGTGGAGATTCTCCGACGATAGAAGGACGGACTCGCAGCATTTTCCTCGCTCGTGGAGATGGCGCCTTAATTTTACGTTTTGTATTGAACACGGAATCTCCACGCGTTCCTGCGAAAAAGATCTTCACAGATGGGCAACAAAGTTATCCTTTAAGGGATTTCCTTTTGAGGTACGAAACCCTAAAAAGATAAATCGTGGATCTACATCTTTTGAATAATTTCATGAAAGGGATTAAACTGAAATAATCTCTCAAGAACAATTTCTTCTTAATTTTTATATCATTTTGTAAATAATTTATATTATCAAGTACTTAAGTAGACACGTGTAAAACATCGAACATTATAAACTCGTGTAAGATATCGATTACCGACACCTAATTATAACTTCCTCACTGATAGTTGGCGCAGTGGGTGAGCTATCGACAGCTGGGCAGCAGGTCGCGGATTAGACTCCCGCACGGAAAAAATATATCTATGACCTACAAGTAGTTGTTGCGGGTCTGGGTGTTTGTGTATGTGTGTTTCTATGTATGTAGACGCACCCACGACACGGGAGAAATTCCTACAGGGTAGCAAAGTTTAAAAAAAAAAACAGATTAGAAATAAAAAAATATGAACGTACTAATAAAATAACCTAACTCAGAAAGCCTACTGGATGCCTTATCACGAGTTTTCACGTTTTTGTGAGCAAACGGGCTTTGACGTTAATTTGACGGAAACAATTTTATTAGTTCCACGTTCGTACACTAGAAGCGCTTTATAATTTACAAAATAGTGAGTAAATAATGGGCTCGAAAAGGTTACGTTGTTAGATTAAACTCAATACACTAAGCCTTATTTACGAGTAATACAGACTACTCTTTTATTCCATCCTTTAAAGTAGTCCTTCGAGCCGGATAGCTTGCTAATTAACTATGTAGTAATACCAGACCCACACAAAACTTGATCCTAATGGGAACTAGACCTTGATACCAATATCAAGTCTGTTAAGGGCAGCATACCAATATGCTGGCCCATTCGATATACAGACAGATCAATAGGTTCAGAGATAATGAAATTTGTGTCTTGTTACGTTATAAGATCATACCGAGGCCTTATCATGAGGCTTAGAGGCGGATCTTATCGAGAGGCCTTATCGTGATAAGGCTTCAGATCAATAGTAACAAGCATCGTGTTCAAACTGATAGAAAAATAGAACGAATATACTTTATTGTACACCAAAAATAAAATTGATGGTGACAGGAGAACAACTACTAACCGATGGTTATGAGCTTTTAGTAGAATGTTCGCATGATATTTTTTCATCATCATCATCATCATCATATCAGCCGTAAGACATCCACTGCTGAACATAAGCCTCCCCTTTAGACTTCCAATAGGACCGGTTGTGAGCGGCCTGCATCCAGCGTGATCCTGTGGCCTTCATAAGATCGTCTGCCCACCTAGTGGGTGGACGTCCTACGCTGCTATTGTTTATTAAAAATAATTATGGAATTTTTTTTAAAAAAACTGATAACTCGGGCTGATCTTTACTTGTAATTTTATAAAGCTGAAGATATTTGATTTTCCATTTATCGAAAAAGGCTGTAAAACATCACACTACGACCGAAGGGAGCCAAGCCGCGGGAGTGAAACCACGGGAAGTGCTAGTTAATGATGAAACTTTAATAGCTTTAACTTAATAGTATGTGTTATTTCTGTCGTTAAATAAAGAAACAAAAAATCATAATTAAAGTAAATGAATAAAAATGCAAAGTAACAAAACAACAAGAAAGTTAGATTTAATTTTGCAAAAAAGTAACTCTTTTGCAAATCGCAAATAGTTAAACCGTTGGATAGGAACGATATTATAATTGGTTTAGTTAGTGAAACTCCAACGATGTCAGTCGAACAGCGAACGCGACAGTTTCAACAGTTAGATGCATTAGTTCGTTCGGAATTACAATGTCTTTGGGGAATAATGTGGATTTGTGACTGCTACAAATATAAAGGCATTTTTTGAATAATCCATAGTCCAACTATGTTAGGGATGGAAAAACATATACGGACCGACTACCTAACTAGTACTGAGAGTAATACCCCCTAGGAAAGACTTTTTTTTTGGAACGAAGTTCCTTATCACGCGTTGCGAAAGGGGGCTAGACGGAAATAATTAAGACGAAAAGTTGTAACGACACTTTTTGCTATAGTAAGCTATTGCAAGCCGTGCGGCGTGCGCATGTTTCTCTGTCTGTCTATCTCTCTCTCCTATAGAAAGCAAGTCAGATATTTTCGTTTCGTCTTTTTATTTCGCATTGAAGTGTCGCGATGATTATTTTTGTTGAGTGTATACAGTAACTTCGTTCCATCCGGGTGTCCCTTGACGCCTCTCAAGATTTTGTTTTAAACGTTGTCGCACACAACAAACTAGGACTTTCCCCTGTATCGTGGATGTAATTTGCGATTTACAAATATTGAAATTCACATACACAAACATCCAGTCCGGGAAGAACTACTTGTAGACCATACAAATATTTGTTCCGTGCGGGAATCAAACCCACGACACGCACCACAGTAGTTAACCGTGAAGTTAAGTTGTCAGACTTATGAGCCACAGACTACATATGACTGTCAAAGGTGTACATATTACAGTGGAGAAATAATAATTCTTTAATAGTTTAAAAAACTAAAAACACACTTTTAGCACGCACTAAAAATTATACTTTTTAGTCTTCTTATTCAAACCTAATTTACTACTTATCCGCCACTTTGGGACGGCCGCCATGTTGGATTTAGGTCATGTGATAATAAAGCAAACCCTTTCATTTGATACCTATATCATGGGGGTGGATTTCAAACAGCCAGTCCGCCATCTTGGGGAGGCCGCCATGTTGGATTTGTTATGACGTTTCTTAGCTAGTCATGTATTGTCTTCAGAACTCAGAGCGTGTGCAAAATTTCACACTAATCGAAGACCGGGAAGTGGGTCAAATCAAAATTCCAAGATTTTCTTACATACATACAAGTGAAGCTAAATAAGCGTGTTAAAAACAACAATCTACCGAATTGAACTGAATCAAATCAAGGTGCAGTCGTTCGAAAGCTACGGGTGTACAGACAGAATTAAGCAATTTTAATAATAGATACCAGCCTATTATTTATCTACAGTTGGATCGCCTTCGGTCTCCTCTTTTATTGAGAAGGCACGAATTTTGACTAGAAAGTTCCTAAACGACATTGTTCTATCTTCTCTGGTACGCGTACATTTTATTCTTTGAAAGCCGTAAAAAGTAATGCAGGTGCAAATTGCGGCATTTTTCTTTTGGAAACAAAAGAAAAATGCCGCAATTTGCACCTGCATAGTGCTAACACAAATCCGAAGATACCATTACTTTTCATACTTTTTCTATTTCCAGATATTCCAAAAACCTTACTTTGCTTTAATGTATACTCTAGAAAATTACTTCTGGATCTGATTTCCGACTTACCCGGAATTTCCTAACTAATGCTGTTTGCTTTTCCCTCGTGAACTAAGCCGATTTTATACCGACAGATTTACTGCAAGATAATATGAGGTAAGTATGTTATCGTATATCCTCAATCTCACCATTTAGTCTTAATTGATGTTGTATAATCTAATCAGTTACCAGATTACATGAACGTGAGATTAAACATAACTCGAGTTTGATTTATTGGTATTTACAAGGTTCAATTCGTTAGTGATTTAAGAGTTGTAGTATTTTTATTGTTTTGCTGGCAAAGACGATGGCCAGTGTTATGTATATAAAAAACCTTTAATGTCAAGTTATAATGTCGTCGAATCATAAACATTATTTCTTTTTCTAATAACTCATACAGAATTCTAAACCAATGCCAATGACCAATAATTTACGATAAAACAGAGATCCACGAAGACAGACTAACAATGAAAACAGTAATAAAAGAATAATCTTTAATGTATGATGCCAAAATGACATATAAAAGAACCACAACCAGCCCAACCATTGTCAAGGTTTGTTGCCTCAAGTAATTCAAATGTAATGTTATACTATGATTAATGATTTCACTTGTAACGATAATCCCAGTTGGGCGGCAATAGGGTTTGTAAGGTCCTTTCGTCTCTTACCACCAGCTGCCAGCGTAGATTGCCATGAGACTATGGGTTCTGTTCGCATGAGGTGTTGATTGAAATAAAAGAGATACTTCCGTCTTCTCAGCTATTTAATATGTTGGTGCACACTTCAATGACACAGGAACATAGCATTTGTCAAGCTTCCTTATAATGTTAGGTTATGGAAATAACACTTACTTTAGGTAGGACATACTACCATCTATCCAGGTCGATCAGTTGATGTGCAACGAAGACGGCATTGGAGCCTGTGTGATTTGCTGATTATAACACGTGGCTTAGAACCAGAGCTTGTTCTAGATTACTTCATGTTATGTGCCATGAGTTGAGAAGACGTTTATTATATATTTATTTAATTAAGTTTAAATTAATGTTTGAAACCCTGAAAGTATCAGAAAAGAAATCTATGAGCATTTCAACCCAAAATCATGGTGAAAATGATGTTATGTAATTATAACAAAACAGGAAACAATTATCAATACATACGCTTATGCGGTTCTCTTATATTAATGCACTTTCATCTTAGGTGCTCTTCCACGCCTTGTCCGCGACATTAATTATTTAATTAAATATATACTGTTCTAATTAGCGTCTTAATCGCGTGTTCCGGTTCTAAGAAGAAAAAACTAACCTTCAAGTTATACGTCAATACGTCATCATCTTAACTTTTTTCAGATTAGTTTCTAGGCTTTCGTGTTTTAGACCATGTTGTATTTATAATTAAACTCAATTCAACTGAAATCTATTACAATTAATTATTTGAATTTTATGTATGTAATTATTATATTTTATTTAGAATTTAGAAAACAAATACATATGTTACACTCTAACGCCATCTATTTTATTTTTTCAGAATCAACTGCAACTATTTCCCATTAGTTCGCGCCTTTGTCAATAGAGGGCGTTACCCGTCTCCAATATTTCCAATAATTCATTTTATTCCCGTTACAGTACACCTTTCCCCAGTTAAAAAATTTTTGCTGACAAAAATTTTTTTTTTTTCATGTGTGTTGAAAGCTCGAAATCATTCTATTGAAAACTGAGACAGTCTGAAACCAAATGCCTTAGACTTACAGACTAAATTACTAAATGTTAATGGCTAGTAGCACAATTCCGAAACAAAACCTATTTGGCAAATTCGTACATTGATTGCTCCTGCCTTAAACTATCTAAGTACTAAACTAAATATAATAATAAGCGCATGTCTGCCTATCTACATATAGCACGTAGCTACTCTCTGCAGACATCAACTAATTAACTAAATTTTTATTGACTAATCATGCCTTAGTCTAATTAATTTACTAATTAAGTTAAGTTTTAAGTTAAATAAACACTATCCTTGAAACCTAGATAAGTGTTATCTAGAAAGTATCAAGCCAAAGTATAGGCAAATACTTATTTAAGTTCTTAAAATTATTAAGTAAACCCTATCTCCAATTGATGTAGATAGGTGTTTTATTAAGTATTAAGTTACAAAGTATAGGTTATTATACTTGGTAAGTTTTTAAGTAAACACTATCTTTAATTAATGTAGATATGTGTTTTATTAAGTGTTAAGTGGTGATACTTTTAAGTCCCATTCGAATACTACTAAGTTTAACAATCATTGTGTTTTCTTTCTTACATCTGCAAACATTCCTTATTAATAAAATTGCTATAGCTATTTAATTTTGAAAAAAAAACCTTTTACCCTACCAACATGCATCCATCCCTCTTCAAGTTAAATATTTGCACGTCTATTGCTAATTTCGTGCAAATATTGGATTAACAACAACAATGTATAAAAACTAGGAGTCTTCATATTTTAAGATGTCTTTAATGTGAAATTTACCTAAGTCTTTGTCCTGCATGTCTTTTAAACTATACACTACAGGTGAGTGTTTCTTTGAAATAACACATCTTATAAAGCGCGGTGCTAGCTTTGAAGTAAAGTTTTTACTAGCATCCGACAAAGTAAATGTTCTTTTATAGACAATTTGACCTACTTTAAATTCTAAAGGTCGCTTTCTTAAGTCATAGTGCTTTTTATTTTTATCGTGCACAAGTTTCAAGTTTTTACTAACCTCCTGGAAAATTGATTTAAGTTCTTTTAAGTCATCACCATGAATTCTAGGGTCTACAGTTGATAGATCTGAATCAGGCTGTGGCACTTCAGAGTCTTTATGTAACTTACCATCTACAAACATCTCTCTCCCATGTACGAGAAAGTAAGGTGAGAATTTAGTTGACTCGTTTACTGAGGTGTTCAGTGCACACTGAATTTCTGGAATGTGATCGTCCCACTTCCTGTGATTTGTTTTCACATATGAGGCAATCGCATACAGAACATTTCTAATGGCTCTTTCTGCCTGATTAACCTGCGGGTGATACCTAGGATTATAGTAAATATTAGGCACATTATATTTGCACATTAAATCTCTAAATTGTTTTGAAATGAATTGCGGACCATTGTCTACATAGACAAATTTCGGTATCCCATGCACCAGAAACACTTTTTCTTCCAGAATTTTAACAATAGCATTGCCTGTTGCGTTCCGTATAGGAAACAACATAACATACTTACTAAAATAATCTGAACATACTAAGAGATTCGTGTTCCTTTTAGTGGACACAGGAAAGGGTCCTAACAAATCGCAACAAATCGCTTCAAATGGTTTTGTAACCTGTTTAGGGTTGCCCATTAAACCAGGTCTCGACGAATTTACCGGCTTGTACTCTTTACACGTTTGACAATTATTAACATAATTTTCGACATCTTTATACATATTTTTCCAAAAATAATGTAATGCTAATCTTTTATGGGTTTTAAATATACCTAAGTGGGCGCCTGTGGGATCATCATGAAATTGTTTTAATAGAGGTCCCACATCATCACTTGGAATCACTTGTTTCCAAGTGAATTGTGATGTTAAATTATATTTATTTTTTGAATGTCGAAACAATTTACCATCTTTAAGAGAATAATTTGGAAATTTATGGGGAAAGTTTTCACAATTTTCTACCATTTTTAAATACCATTTATCTTGGATATTGTCAGATATGTCTAACGATTCAATTTTAATTCTTGAGAGTGCATCCGGTAAAACCATCTCTTTACCCTTCCTATGAACGATATTAAAATCAAATTGGCTTAAGCGAATACTCCACCGAGCTAACCTGCCTGTGGGATTCTTTAATTTATAAAACCATTGTAGTGATGCATGATCAGTGACTATATTACATTTTTGACCCTCAACATACATTCTAAACTGCTCTAAAGCAAACAAGACTGCTAATAATTCACGTTCTGTAGTAGTGTAATTAACCTCGTGCTTATTAAGTAATCTACTACAGAATGCTACAGGATGGTCAAAATTGTCATATGACTGTGTCAGCACGGCACCAATAGCATATGCTGAGGCATCACATTGAATTGAAAATGGTAAATTAAAATCTGGACATTTAAGAATTGGAGCTGAGACTAAGTTTGATTTTAATTTATTAAAAGCCTCTTCTGCTTCCTCTGTCCATTCAAAGTTTATATTCTTACAAGTTAATTTACTAAGTGGTCTACTAATTTTAGAAAAATCCTGTATGAATCTACGGTACCAACCAGCCATTCCCACAAATCTTTTAACTTCTTTGGGTGAGGTGGGTGTGGGGTAATTGAGAATAACTTCCACCTTAGAGGGATCGGTACGAAGACCCTGCTTATCAACCATGTAGCCAAGATATTTAAGTTCCTTTCTACAGAATTGAGATTTACTCATATTAATTGTTAAGTTTGCGTCTGCTAAACGTTGACATACTTTTTCCAATAACTTAACATGTGTATCAAATTCACTGGAAATGCATATAATATCATCCTGAAAAACAAATACTTTATTATCAAATTCAGGACCAAACAATTTATCCATAAGTCGTTGCATAGTGGCAGATGCTCCTACCAGACCAAACGACATAGTTGTATAGTGGAAGAGACCACGTCTAGGGACTGTAAATGCAGTTTTTTCAGCAGACTCCTCACTATCATATTCAATTTGCCAATATGCAGCACTCAGGTCAATTGAAGTTAAATATCTTGCATCTCTCAGGCTATCAAGTATTTGATGTATGTAAGGCAAAGGATAAGCATCAGCCTTAGAAACGGCATTAAGTTTTCGACAGTCTAAACAAAGCCTTAGTTTACCATTAGGCTTGGTTACCATGACAACTGGGGAATTCCAAGGTGAGTTAGAAGGCACTACAACTCCAAGTTGCAGCATTCTATCAAGTTCCTGTTCCAGTGCTAATTGTTTGGAAGGTGACAAAGGATAATATCTTTGTTTAATTGGTGGGCTATTACCTGTGTCTATTTTATGAGTAATTAATTTTGTCCTACCTAAACCTACTTTTTCAGTATTAATCTTATCAAATTTATCAATGACCTTCTGTAGAATTAATTGTTGTTCAGAAGTCAATGAATCAAAACATTCTAAACCTTGGTCCAGGCTAACTGAATTAATATAATTGTCAGGTATATTAAAAATTTTATTATTATTTAATGTGCTGTCTAAAGTTATCAAAAATGCTTTGCAAAAATCCATACCTAAAATGATTGGAGTAATTATGTTGGGAACTATGTAGAATTTTATAACTTTAATTTTATTTAAATAATTAGTGGGTAACTGCATAAAACCTAAACATTGAATTCTTGAACCATCTGCAGCCCTTACATTTTGACCTTTTGGTAATTTAACTAATTTAAATCCATATTTCATAAATAATTTATGTGAATTATCCCCCAATATTGAGCAAACCGCTCCAGTGTCTAGCAAACCATAAACTTCCAAATCTAAAACTTTTACCAATAAATGTGGTCGAATGTCATGTGTCTTAGCTTCAAAGTGAGCCACATCAATATGTGATGGAAAAGATGTTAAATTAATCACTAAGTTTTTGTGACTCACGTTAATTAGTTTTTTGAGCACTTAGGACAGTTAGTTCTTTTAACGCCTTTTTCACCACATTTAAAACAGACCAAATCCTTTGATGTTTTACACTTGCTTGTGAAATGATTTGTGCTGTTACACCTAAAACATTTTCTCCCTTTTGCTTCTGAAGTAGAAGGAGCGTTAACGACAGCAACTGGTTCTCCAGACCTATCTGACCTTGGTTTATGATCAGTTTTCTTCGTAGGCTGAAAATCCTGACTAAGTTTCGCTTTTGAGAGATTAGGTTCTACAAATTGTTCTGACCTAGCACGAGCAAGTTCTAATTTCTTACCATACAAAAGTAGATCTTTAATGGAATTAATATCTAGTAATGCCATTTCCCTCATATACTCAGGTCTTATGTTGTGCATTAGGATTTCTAATTGTTCATCGTCAGAGAGAGGTCTAGACAATCTATTAAACATACCCTGCATAAGTGACAAATATACTATTATTGTCTCTTGCTTCGCCTGCGTACGGGAGCGTATTTCCTGAGTCAACCTATAATCAAGATCAGGAATGTCGAAATCTTCCCTTAAACGAGCAAGTAAATGTTTATATGACGTAAAGGTGTGTTTGTATGATCTAAACCAATGTAATGCAGACTTATCTAAAAGATCTGAGAAAGCAATCAATGCACGATCTGCAGATATACTTCGAGCCTGTCTCAACTCTTCTAAACGTTCAATGAAACTCCTAACACATGTAGTACCATCATACTTTAAATTTAAAGAACACAGATTAATTGGTCTATCTTTAACAACAACTAATTGTGTTTTTTCTGCTGATTCATTTTCAGAGGAGGGATCATGAGTAGACTGCATCTCCTCTTCATCAGAGCCATCCTCTAAAGATGTTATCAACGTTACCAATTTATTTTTAAGTTCGATTAATTCCGGTGATTTATCATTCACGCGTGAAATTCTCATCAAGTAATATTGCGAACGAGCTAATATTCGCTTAACAGTGGAGCTATCTCCCTCGGTTATATCCTTATGTAATAGGCACAGCTCCTCAATAGGTTCCTTGCATAAGCGTACCTCATCTGCACTCGCTGGGGTTGCATAATCCTCTGGTTTAATGCTACCTCTCCGAAACAAACCACACAGACTGCGATACCGCTTGCGAAGCACATCCCTGGTCGCCTTTACATCTGTGGATATATTAAAATATTTAAGCTCATGTAATAATTCTTCTTTACGAAGATAGTCAATCCAAATTGTCTTATCCATATTGAATTTAAAATATTTAAACAGTCTTTGATAAGTATTTTAAATCTAATTTTTAAGTTAAATGAATGTAAATAGTAATTTTACATTAATCAAGGTGAATTAAATTAAATTAGAGTCAATCCATTCAAGTAATTTACAAGTTTACAATGTTAACATGACATGTGGCATAACCTTAATTTTTAACACAAGGTGTTGATGTTTCTAAGTTGTATGACTTTATATAAATTAAGAGGAGTCTATACATTTAAGCTTTATAACATCAATTATGTGGAAAGATTTACCTTTTAATAAAAATGTTAACATGTGCTATCAACTTATTTTGAAAACTCAAATTCACAAAAATGTACTAAGTTAAATGACTCTAATTACTAATCAATAAGTTAAATCAAATTAAGTCAGATCAAGCTCTTAATCTTGAAGTGAAGATTCCAATCTGACCTCATGCGACACGTAGGGCGTCCAATTGTAAGGTCCTTTCGTCTCTTACCACCAGCTGCCAGCGTAGATTGCCATGAGACTATGGGTTCTGTTCGCATGAGGTGTTGATTGAAATAAAAGAGATACTTCCGTCTTCTCAGCTATTTAATATGTTGGTGCACACTTCAATGACACAGGAACATAGCATTTGTCAAGCTTCCTTATAATGTTAGGTTATGGAAATAACACTTACTTTAGGTAGGACATACTACCATCTATCCAGGTCGATCAGTTGATGTGCAACGAAGACGGCATTGGAGCCTGTGTGATTTGCTGATTATAACACGTGGCTTAGAACCAGAGCTTGTTCTAGATTACTTCATGTTATGTGCCATGAGTTGAGAAGACGTTTATTATATATTTATTTAATTAAGTTTAAATTAATGTTTGAAACCCTGAAAGTATCAGAAAAGAAATCTATGAGCATTTCAACCCAAAATCATGGTGAAAATGATGTTATGTAATTATAACAAAACAGGAAACAATTATCAATACATACGCTTATGCGGTTCTCTTATATTAATGCACTTTCATCTTAGGTGCTCTTCCACGCCTTGTCCGCGACATTAATTATTTAATTAAATATATACTGTTCTAATTAGCGTCTTAATCGCGTGTTCCGGTTCTAAGAAGAAAAAACTAACCTTCAAGTTATACGTCAATACGTCATCATCTTAACTTTTTTCAGATTAGTTTCTAGGCTTTCGTGTTTTAGACCATGTTGTATTTATAATTAAACTCAATTCAACTGAAATCTATTACAATTAATTATTTGAATTTTATGTATGTAATTATTATATTTTATTTAGAATTTAGAAAACAAATACATATGTTACACTCTAACGCCATCTATTTTATTTTTTCAGAATCAACTGCAACTATTTCCCATTAGTTCGCGCCTTTGTCAATAGAGGGCGTTACCCGTCTCCAATATTTCCAATAATTCATTTTATTCCCGTTACAACTGGCGCCCATGCTGGGCCACTAACAATTTATGCCCCAGTTCAACCCTTAATTTGAAGGTAACTATAATTAATTGCTAAATGTATTTTAGGCTACTTTGTAAGTACAGAAGTTAATATACATTGGGTAATTGATTGGAATATTTAATTAGGTGAGCGATAGTAAAGCTTGGGAGCAAAATAGCTATTAAAATCACAACTGTCTGTTGAGTCTACGCCACGACTCAAATCCTGCATAAAATTCGTGGTACTATTTTTTATGATTTAATTTGATGTAATGACATAGTGATCAAATACACCGCGAGCCTAGCGCGGTGGCGGCGGCGGGCGCGATAATATTAAACGTATGAAATCGCCGCTTGTGGTCACACTGAAGTGACTAAGGTGGGAGCGATTTTGCGAGCATAGGCGTTGCTAGGCAACAACCGATACAACGGGCAGGTGGCAGGTGTATCAAACCTTTTCGGTCTTTTAGTAGCGCCATTTATAAGAACCATCTAGTTACCAGAACATGCACTAAAGTACTACCGTTGGATGTTTTTGTAAATAATATATTTAAATTATTTTTACCGTACTTGAGTAGAAAAATGTAGAATGATTGATAATTTAGTTGTATACAATCCTAAATAACTTATTACATAAAATTGAAATTAATTTCTTTAAACAAGATTTATAGAAACTACTATGTACCACCGGTTTGCAGCACCTGAAGGCGCCGCAACAAAAAAAAACGCCTGATCGGCAGTGTACACACTTCTAAATACTAATAATTGGTTGGAATAAGTTTACATTTCACAACTGACCTTATCGGTAGTTACTTTGTATTTGATGTCTTTTGACAATTCAAAAGTGCCTGTCATTGACCTAGTTGAAATAAACGATTTGATTTGATTTGTAATTACTAAATTTGTTAGTAACACTGAAATTTATGGCCAGAATAATATTATTATGAAACAAGTAATACTAGTTTCAAACAAGAACAATAGAAACTTTAGCTGTAACAACTAAAAATAAACTATTCATACGTTATAGTCATTCAATTATACCCTGACTGGAACTAAACTGGAATTTTCATGAAGAACTTATTTGTTACTCCTTTGTATTGTGACCACTAATTACTTCAATACAAAGAACCTCGACTAACTCTGAGGAGGCTCATCTGAAGCAGCTAGATGGACTTCTATGCAGTTCTTGAACAGCACTTATTGAAAGGAGGTTCCTCCCTCTCTCGTCCCAATACCGCTGACCTTCAATTTAAATGACTGATACAATTCTAGGGTATAGCAACAGCAGTATCAATATTTAATTCCAGTCGTTTAAAAACTAAAACTCCAGAAAACCGTTATTAAACTGGTAAAAGTACCAATCTTAAAGCAATTTGATTTCTTGTAAATCTTTTTTCAAATTGAATTTTGTGATTGGTAGAGAGACTTTTTATTGTTACCGTTCTTAATTCAATTTTTATGAACGGTATAAGAATAGGTTAAGAAAAGCAATTTCGCCGTCCAGTGTTTGCGCTTAGAGTTTCGTAGCGACAGTGTTGTCGATGGGAAAACTTTATAATTCTAAACTAGATGTGTCCCGACGTATCACCCTTTTTAGGGTTCCGTAGCCAAATGGCAAAAAACGGAACCCTTATAGATTCGTCATGTCTGTCTGTCTGTCTCTCCATGCGTATGTCACAGCCACTTTTCTTCGAAAGTATGAGAGCTATCCTGTTGAAACTTGGTAAGTAGATGTATTATGTGAACCGCATTGGGATTTTCGCACCCCATACTTAGAATTGAAACTCAAAATTTTTTTTTCACCAAACCCATACGTGTGGGGTATCTATGGATAGGTCTCCCCCTGTAACTTCTAAAATAATAGAGATTGATTAAACTATAAAAAATATGTGATGTACATTACCATGCCAACTTTCAGCGAAAATTAGTTTGAATGAGATAAAGTAATTCGTTTTTTTTAATACGTCATAAATCGTCGTCGTCAAAACCGCAATTTACCTTTCAAAGTTACAACCAATTACCTACAAGAACTTTTATATTATGTTACTTGCTGCTACGGAACCCTTTATGGGCGAGTCCGACTCGCACTTGGCCGGTTTTATTATTGTATTGTTAAGTCATCCCTACATAAAACCCTTCAGTTGTCCTACGCGGCCAATTTGCTATTTCCTCGAATTCTTAAGAATCACAACTTAATATTAAATAACATAATAACGTTTCTCAAGAATTTAACCATCATCATGATCATCAGCTGGAAGACGTCCACTGCTGAACATAGGCCTCCCCCTTAGACCACCACGCCACGAAAATTTGCCCGCAACTCTCACGATGTCGTCGGTCCACCTAGTGGAAGGCCTGCTTAAGGTGCGTCTTCCGCTCCGTGGTCACCAGTAGAATTTAACCATAACAACATGTAAACAGGCTTCTTCTGGGCAAGCTCTCTCCATCATAAAGTTTCTATCTTACCTTATCTTATCTTATCTATGTATTATACTAATGTATATTTTTTCTCTCACCTTGACTAGAATCAAGAGGAAACCCTACTACGGACAACCGTATTACAGACTTGCCAATCATTAAAGAAAAAGATACGTATCGCTGCTTTAAAGCAGAATCGAATCTTTAATAGTCGGTCTACACTAACGGAATTTTCTGTTGATTTCGCGAAAATAGACTTTAAATGTTTGTATAAACGTCCATTATACAGGGCATCCCACGGCTATGACACATGGAGCGACTTCTCAAGTACTCGTAGGTACATTTATAAGTAATAGGTACTTATGATTATGTCAGTTGTTTGTCCTAACGGCAGTGTCAGCTTTTCATTTTTCTGAACAAAATATCATATTGCAAATGTTAAAATTCATGGTGTTCCTTTTATTTCTGACAGTTATCTAGCATAGCATCCTTAAGATGAAGCCTTTCGATCGGTATGGTAAAGCTACAAGTTTTTTTTCTCGTGTAGCGTGTTCGACTCCCGGTTCAACCATGTAGTTAATTATTTAAAAATCTATGAATGTAGTTTAAATTGTTTTTTAAATTAAAATAATGTCTTCTTTCAGTAAAATGTTCCATCTACAATATTCAGGTCGCGGGACTTATCTCATTACCGTGACCCCGGGACATAACGGGCTATTGAAGGACACCGTGGATTTTAGTCAGTACAAGTCTGACAGTCCCTCCCGCCCTGCCCGGGGTGGGAGGACTCATTTGATGATTTTACCACGCTAAAAAAAAAAAAAAAAATCTACAATATTCAAGGTACTTTCCCTCCATGTGGCATAGCCGTGTGACGCTCTGTATATATTTCGACGTTGTTGCAAGCGCCATAATCGCGGATTGACTCAATATGGAAAACTCAAACCAATACAATAGTCACAGAAGATATCCTGTATAAGACATTTAAAATTCGTCAATGGATTTCTAACAATCACTCCATTCGATTTCCGAACTTTGTCTCGACCGGTTCTCTCTTGAATTCGTGCTTACTTCCTCTCCGTGGCTTCCCGAATATCTACGGACTTGCCAGTTGAAATTAATTTGTTGTTTCTCGGCTATCCTAACGTTGTTCCGATGTTTGTTGTTTTGAAATACGATATCGAGTTTCAATGTATGGAGATGAAGTGTTTGGAACTATTTGTTTTGAGCATGGATAAGTTTTGATAACTGTTTTGACGTTAAAACGAAAGTCAGATTTCAATATTTTAAAGAAACCGGCTTTGGCAGGTCTCAACACGTGTGTACCTGTTCATACTATGTACGTGCGTTTAATATAACATGGGTGTATTTTACCTGCACTGACCGGGGGTATTACGTCTTAAAACCAGGCTTATTCCTGTGAGTGAACGAGATGGCGCTAGACAACTTGTATAGCTCTGTCTTTTTCCCACAGTCGAACTACTCTCGCTTTAAGACGGCCCCCTGTACCGACCCGTATCGATCTGTCGGTCACCGACAACTTGTTTCTTTATAAAAGCACCCTAAAGGTGCCGGCCGGGTTCGCGCGCGAGACCGCCACGGGAGACCGAGACAGAAGACCGCGACAGGCGACCGCGACCGAAGATTGCTACCGTATCTGTCTCCTGTCGCTGTCTCGCTCGCAATCCGACACCTTTATATTGCTTAGTTAAGCAAGGTCTATGTAGTTCAAATTATATTGCAGAAAAAAACTTTTTCAAAAAAAAAATGTAACCGACTTCCCACAAAAAAGTTCTAAATAACCTACAAAAAAACTTTTCTTTCGAAAGTCGGTGTCTTTCTTTTTTATTTCATTGACTTTTTGTCACCGACTTTCGAAAGAAAAGTTTTTTTGTAGGTTATTTAGAACTTTTTTGTGGGAAGTCGGTTACATTTTTTTTTTGAAAAAGTTTTTTATTTTATCCTTTTTAGTTTCATTATTCAACCTTCTTACATATACACTAAAATATTGTAATCCGTAGCACCGGTGATAACATCGTCCATGTATGTACTCTTACACAATGAGCTAAAAATTAAAACTGCTGCACCAAACTAAATGAAAATTTTATGGGACCAAATGGCAGATATACTGTATCGAACAAAAAAAGAATCATCGAAATCGGACCAGAAACCTCGGAGTAATCGGTGTAGACAATGTTGAAAACTTTTTAGGTTTTCGTTGTTTTTTGTTGATTTTTCAAAAAGTGCTAGTCCGATTTCGAGATGAGAGATTTTTTCAAATCGGTTGGTAAATGACGGAGTTATGCCCGAACAAACATAAAAAAAAATATATATATAAACATTCGAATTGAGAACCTCCTCCTTTTGGAAGTCGGTTAAAAAAGAGCATTTTTCCTAAATTTTAGGGATTTTTATACATAGAAATAAGAAAACCAAGGAGCCAATCGGTTAACTGTTGCTATATTGTAAAACTTGTATGAAACTTGTCAATATTTAACATTTTGCTATGTAGCCATAACGAAATGTATAGTTTTTTCTATAAAATTTCCTCTGAAAGCTGCTCTAAAGTATTTCAAACGGAACAGACAAGAACAGTCACCATGAATACGAAACCTGCTTTCGATATTCAGAAATAATTACATAATCCTATTATAGACCCTATCATAAACATAATTACCGTCATTATTGTCTGTACGGATCATACAAATCAAAGTGTGTGCCACAATGGATAAGATATTCATAGACGAAAAAAAGTCTTCGTTAGTGATAGGCGTGGATTGTAAAGACGATAGTGTACGTGTCATTCTAGATTATAGTATCGATAAATAGATATCGATACAGAATAATCCAAGGGTATTCTTTTTGTAATTATGGTTATTTGAAATTTAATTTCAAAGTTTTTAGTTAGGTACTTACTTTATTTTTTTTTTCAATGATTGTATTGGTTTAACATCATGTGCGAGTCATATTTTTTTAATAATGTTAACAGAAATTGACACTGTTCTCGTTTCGTTCAAAAGGGAAACATTAAAGCTCGCAACAGCCGCCCCAGAAAATTATCGGAAACAGTTGTTGTGGACAAAGTCAACTTGATAGCTACGTTCTATTAATGTTATTTACAGCACAATAAAATTATTCAAATTCGTTTTAACATAAACGTAAACCCTAATATCAAATAAAATCTACCTTTTAAAAATCTTATAGAATAACCCCGCTTATTTCAAAACGTCCAACGAAAGTATCGTAAATTAATTAAATCGATACGATAAAATTAGTGTCACATCACTAAAGAAGCCCTCCGTTAATCGTCTCCTTATAATTATAGGTTATCGTCGCGCATGATTTCACTGGCTTCTTCCACTTCTTTCTTTCAAGCCAGACAGCCGCGTTAATTAGTTGTCATCACCAAACGAAAACCAACCCTATTCGTAGCTCTACACGGTTCACTTTCCCGTTCAACTACCCTCAGTCGCTTTCAATGACACTTCGGCAGGCTGAAGAACTATTCATTCGACAGCGCCTGATTTTTCCCTGATATTTTGTGTGACATTTTTGCTAGTTTTTTTTTTTGCGTTCCGTGCAAGGATTTTCGTGAAAATTCCCCTGTTAGTACGGGATTGATGGGCTCGGCTTCTGACCGGTGTGTTTGAAAAGTCACGTTCTGTTTCATGCAAGCACTCGTGGCCTTTTAATACATTCTGAATGGATGAGGTGTTTTGGTTGTTTTTGAATTCTGGCATTTTGTCACTGTGACCAAAATTTTCCTCCAAAGGCGGAAAATAAATGAAAGACGTTCTGTAATTTTAATTAAATCCGCAAATTTAGGATTACAAAATACTTTTACAAATAAAAAGAAAACATCCATTAATTCAATATTCATGAGCATTCGAGAACTCTGCGGTCACGAAACGAAACATATAAAATACTTTTAGTAATGAGTTTTCAGTGTCCCACTTGTGCGCCAATAAAGTAAATTGGCGAATTAACGTTATTGCGAAGCTATTGATAAAATCTACTTAAGATATATGCGTACTAATTGGATTCTCACTTACTTCGGTATATTTCTGCTTCAAGAATCACCTGAAATGAGAGACACCAGTAATTAGTTGGCTAATTACAATTTATATGAGACGTTTAATACAGATGTTCATGTAGACTTATGATTATTAATATATTTGTATGAAAGAGGGTAATAAGGATAATTCAATATGGTTCTTTGATTTCGTTGTCAGTAAGCAATGAAATTTTTTGGAAATCGAACATAAGGTACAATATACACACAATAAAAAAGGTGATCAAAATGGTCAAGAAAATAGTCGAAGTACATAATTTATTTAAAATGGTATTTAAACAATGTACGCTATTGAAAAAATGCTTTAAATGTTTCTAAATACACACCTAAACTTCAAAAAAATAAAAAACGGACTGAAAAAGTCTAGTGAGTCCGTCGGTTAAATTATCAAAAAATATTTCATCATCATCATCATAAGCCTGTATTCGTCCAGTGCTGGACATAGGCCTCTCCCAATGTGCACCACTGTCTTGAGCTTTCCTCATCCAGTCTCTGCCGGCCGCCTTTCGTAGGTCGTCACTCCACCTGGCAACGGGCATAGTACCTATAAAGAGGGGAAGTAGGCTATCTCCGGCCTAATCCGCGATATAATTGCCTACTGTCTTAGGGTTGCAACTTTTAGGTAAATTTTAATTCAGTGCCTAAAATTGGTAAGGGTCGGGAAGTTGTATTTATATCCATAAGAAGTTAGCGTTAATTATGTTACACATTGTATACCTACTAATCAGTTTTTTTTTTACACATAAAGGACCATTATTTATTTTTATTTAATACAAACACAAATAATGCAAACATTTATCTATTGAATCACACAATACGTTCTCCTGCGATTATCACACATTTTTCATTCATTTAGCGGTGCCGAAAAGCCGTGACGCGCGAACCTCGTGCAATGTTAGCCCCGACTGGCGCACCGCGAAACGGCTCGAGATTTTGTTTAAGTGTGCGTGGGCGACGCATAAATAAATAAATAAAAATAAATAAATACTATGGCGAACACATACAAGCCGGGCGCGGTGCGTTGTATGAAGATAATTTACTTCCCGTCTTTATACTATGCGGCGGGCATCCCAAAAAATATTTGACCAGTATTTTTTTGAATTTTGTTGCCTAAACTAAAATTATCAAAGATACGACGCTTTTAAAATCCACAATAAAACACTTCTTAGTATAATTTCTACATAGTTCTGACGTCACAAGTCCCTATTCCCGAGTTTTAGAGCGTTTTATCTTTGTTAAAATTCAATGAAAAAGAAAATGTATGTCATGTGTCGACGATACCCTAGCTAATGGACTACATAGGTTTACAATATTTATTTATGCTGATTAAAATGCTAGTTACAGAGATTCCAGTAACTCTATCGTAATGAGAAGCTCTGTAACAATGATACATCGCTTGCAATCCATAGTTTTAACAATAATAATTAAACAAAGCGCATCGGTTAATTTAACGTAAATCCAATACTTAATTACAGTTGATAAATCGAATACCAATTAATAACAAACTGAGTTTAACGAATGTGTAAATTTATTAAATCGCGTTAATCTTCGTATTGGTTGAACATTTATTTATTAATTGAGAAATGGATTTTTATTACTACAACTAATGCCAACAGCTTCGTCTGAGTGAAATTCAATATTTTTTAGTACCAGAATAAATTAAGTACCACTGTTGACGTCTAAGATTAGACGTATCGTAACCAAGACAATACCTATGTAATAATTACGAAGAAACCAATCACACAAAATAAATAACTTCAGAGAATCTCATTTACTCAACCAACCAAATAACAACCATAACAGAACTATTACAAACGAAATAATCGTTTAAGGCCGATCCTTCCGAAATCGTCACTTCCTGTTTGGCCTAATAACCGCTGCAGAGCCAATTTCCGGACGCCATATTGAGAAATCCGGTCCATTACCAGCTAACGCTACTTTATCTGTGGCTCTAAGAAATTGGAACGATCATGATGAGTGTTTATAGTTTTATTTCAAGGTTATAATAGGTAGTACCTTGATGGCAGCCAGCTAGGTGTTTTATTTAAAAGTTTGATAAATATCTCGCCTGATCGTACGAGGATTATAAACAAAAAAGTAGAAACAGGTTTTTTTCGATCAAATAGACAAAATGACAAAATGTAGAAAGATTTCTGTCATTTTAAGCTTGCGGACGGCGAGTAATAGGTGACTTGCCGTCTCATTATGGACCATGCCCAGGTCGACGGCGCCGGGAACCCTCTTAGACAGCTAAAGCCTCCCGGGGTCGCGGGACTCTCTTATCAGGTAGGTAACTGTGTCCATGGAACGTAATACAGGCTATAGAGGACACCGTGGATTTAGTCATTACGAGTCTGACAGTCTCTCCCGCCCCGCACTGGGTGGGAGGACACATTTGATGACTTTACCACGTTAAAACAGCTGGGCGATAACGAATAATTTTTTTTACCTATTTTCTACATTTCATATACACCGTGACTTTTTAGTCGTCTTACAACGGCATAAAAAAATAGGTATTTAAGAGATTTGAAAAATTTAAAAATAAAATTTTAATTCGTTATTATGACGCAAGGCGTAGATATAAACACACTTGTCTCATAGAAAATGGAGATGGAATGATCTGCCCGACTATTGCGCTGGGTAGGTATACTCTACAGCTTGATACGTAAACATTTTAACAGGGTGTTTCATATTTCTAATGTATCTATTTATTAAGGCGCGGTCTTATCTCATATTCCCAAAAATTGGTTTCTTAGAACGTCGAGTATGACGTAATGTAATAAAAAATAAGCAACGCGAAAAATACAGTGAACAGAGAAGGGTATAAAGAAGAATTTAAACCGAACAGAATAATAAATAAGAGTTTGATATTCCCAATAAAAATTGGGAAGTTGTAGCACAAAAATAAACTTTGACGTCGAAGATCTCTGTATTTCCAGCGATAACAACAGTTTTTTTTTTTAAGAATTTAGTAGGTTTTCCATTTTTTTTAAACTTTAACCGAACCATTATTTAATTTTATGTCTATATTTTAAATAATCTAAAGAAAAGCAGTAAAATAAATGCCCATTCGCAGCTTACGTCACATTTCAACACAAATGTCATTTTTTCAATTTTCAATCTTATTGACGCTCCATAGTGGTGACAATAGTTTACGCGGTCATAAGCGATGAAAATCGTAGTCAGTCCGCGTCTTAATAATAAAAATTAAAATTAACGGTTAAAAACAAAAACTTGCCTAGAGGTATTTTAGGTCGGATACATTAAGTGGACCACTTTTGTAAGACGACTCAAAAGTCACGGTGTATATTTATGTAGATATAAAATTGTATAAGTAGGTAACTTTGTCTATTCTTGGTAAATTAGAAATGGAATTGGTCATGCTACGCGCGATCTGATCAACTGATGTTCCCAAATATCAAACTTTCGACCAATTTCGCTAATGGTGAACATGCAACATTATGTAAACTTTCAGAGTTTCTACAAGCAACCTGTGTAAGACAAAGTAATACGTTCTACTCGACGAAAACTAACATCGCGAGCTCAAACGAGAATTGACTGATTCTCGGTTAAGTTATCTTGAATGTTATATTAATTACATTGAATTATACCGAAATGCTTTGAGGAAAATCCGGGTTGGAATGTTTCGAACCGACAAACAGAAATAAACCATTATGATTTTAATAGATAATAATAATAAATAATTATCCTCCGGTACGTAAGAAGAGTTTTCGGGAAATTCCACTCCTCAGCTGTCTAAGGAGTGGAATTTCATACTGAGGATATGTTTCCTGATAGGTATAACTTTGGGGTCTTCAAGGCAAGAGTGAAAAGGTTACTTCTAAGCAAATGTGCTTCACCGTCAACCACATCTTCGCTTAACAGCAGGCGAGATAGTGATCACAATATGCGAACCTATAGGTACTAAAAAAATCTAAGGAAAGATCTTTTTCTTCATCTTTTTTAGACGGTCGTAAAGGTAGAAACAGGTCGAGAAGAGACCTATCTACTACCTAATTAATATAAAAATAATAATATTCCACAACTATCACACAACGCCATCTAGTCCCAAGCTAAGCAGAGCTTGTGATATGGGTACTAGACAACTGATAAACATACTTATATATTTCTGAATACATAAATATTATAGATAAATTAACCCAGACACAGAACAAATGATCGTGCTTATTACACAAACATTTGTCCTGGGTGGGAATCGAACCCACGACCTCCGGCATAGCATTACCAATCAATACAACAAGATCTTTGAAGAAATCGACTTCTTTTCTATCTCAGCTCAAAAATTTAAAAATGCCATATATAAAATAATTTTAGACTATAATAGTTAGTTTAAATAAGCTCTAGATCATTATTTCTCCTTCTCTCTCACTTTTTCTCTGTTGTTTGCATGCCTGTTTATGTTTTAGATTTCACTGTCTGTACTCATTAATTTTCTGTTTTAATCGCTTAGAATATCGCACTGTTAAATATAACTTTTAATATGCTGTGGAAAATGTCGTAGGTTATACATTGATATTGTATTTTAATAATTTTTAGTATAGATTTAAATGTATAACTGTTTATTTTCCCGAATAAGTAAAATAAAATAAAATAGCAGTCAGGGTCACTAATCACTAGACCAACAGGCTTGTCAAATTAGCACGTTCATACCTAAAAAAAAAACTTTTAAGAAACAAAAAATCACAGTGACTGTTATCATAAAAGGACCATTTTCAATAGATCAGTTGAAACCTTCGTTCTAAAAGAAACCCTCGTATTATAAGTGGAATTCGAGTCTTAAGAGATTTTAACATTTAAAAAACATTCTCAACGGTCATTTGTGGAGTTTTTCGCTGTGTCAGCTGAAATCTAGAGCGCTTCCAATAGGAAGCGGTTATGAATTTTGATTAAGAGAAGAACTTGGGGCTTGGAAAGAGGGCCCTTTTTAGTCTACAAAGAAATATTTAATGAAGTTTTGAATACTGAACCCAAGTAAGTATATGTTATCACTAACTTAGGTTTAGAGACTGTTATTGGCGTGGATATTACATAAATAATAGTTATCTTTGACGGTTCACAAATTTTATATATTTTAATTTAATTGAGCAGATTACAAAGGCACGGTGACATATTTCTAATAAGTAACCGACCTTTTTTTTTAGCGTGGTAAATCATCAAATGAGTCCTCGGGCAAACCGGCAACTCGGCAACCCTGGGCAGGGCGGGAGGGACTGTCAGACTTGTACTGATGTACTGACTAAAATCCACGGTGTCCTTCAATAGCCCTTTATGTTCCGGGGTCACGGTAATGAGATAAGTCCCGCGACCCCGGCAGGCTTTGGCCTGCTGATGAATGAGGGGGCCCCGTCATTATGCTGACGCTCTTTGAGGCGCGCGTGGAACACAACGCGCCGTCGACCCGGGCATGGTCCATGGTCGGACAGCGAGTTGCCCTTTACTCGCCGCCCGCATGCCCGAAGTAACCGTCCTTCGAATAGTATTGCTAGCTTTACTCAATTCAGGGACAAGCTTTTAAAAGTTAAGCTGCGCTTACTTAGCATACCATTTTGAATTTTGGAAACTTTGAAGTTAATTTGATTGGAAATAATTCGTTTCTCACACGTACGCTAGAGGCACCTTTTCATTTTATACAACAAACGCCGTAAATACTTCAAGTGAGTAAGATAATTATCTACTCTATGTGTTGCTTGAGCAATAGAATAGAATGTTCCATTTTACGAATTTTATAGTAATGTTGTTAAAGTGGCCCTTTTTAACCCGCTGATTTGAAGAAAGAAAAATGATTTATGATTCTATGCAATATACTATACATATACAATATACTATATATTCATTTATGATTCTAGTACAAGTTCTAGTCAAAAAACTTATCAGGCTTATCATATTGGTCTAAAACTAATACAAAGGTTAATCTGTTAAATCTAACTTGGGTCTACCCTTCAAAGCCTAAACTTGATCTACTTACAAGCTCAAAGCGGTTTGCCAAAAGTCTAAGCTTTTGTATTTTCTGTGGTTCTCAAAATGGTGTTAATTTTGTTTTTTACACTGACAACATTTTCAATGATTGAATTTATAGGCAAAGGTCTAAACAGTTACAAAACAGCAGCAAGTTATGCTAATATTTTTTTTTTCATGTGTAATGAGTTTGATCTTGACTTTAGTCTAGGTCAGGAGTCACTAAGACAAGGTCGACAATGGAGCGAGCTTACCCAGGAGAAGCCTGTTCACTCTAACTTTGAAGAGATTAGGGTTGTATGCGTTCGGAAACACAGACGCAGGCAGAGAGTTCCACTCCTTCGCTGTCTGCATTATAAAAGACGTTTGGAAACGCTTAGTGCGAATTGGTGGTATAGCAATGAGGTAAGGATGGTAATTTGCCGTGCGTCTTTTTACTTAATTTTTCTACTGTCTTCAAGAATCTTATTTGCCCAAGTTGACCCAAGATTCAAAATAATATTTAATGATCTCGTGCCCAAATTAATGGAGAAAAATGCATCTTTATCAAGCTCATAATTTCAGAATTTTACTACTGCTATATTTAACTTGTACAGTAAATTTAACCCAAAGAAAGAGGTGTGAAAATAAATGAACTCACTCTTTAAATAAATCTCTTTCCCCTCTTGCTAGGAAATCGCTAATTCATGCGTATAACAGCTGAAGCCTTTGAGAAGCACTAGAAGTGTCAGAACTTAGAATGAAAGGGAATTGTGATTATGAAAGAGGTGAGAACGCCTTGATATTTTAAATGGGATTTATTGACAAGTTGGGACTTTAATTTTAAATTAATTGTGATCGCCCAACAGCCGAAATTCGTCCGTAACTTATTTTAATTTGAAATTGGAACGTTTTCACCTCGAGGTCTAGGTCAACTTCGATTTTTAACTTGAGTTAAATTTCAAACAATGTCAAGAACGACTAATGTCATACTGTATGACATTTGATATTGAAAGCGTGTTAAACGGTCAAACGGTACTGTGTTAATTTTTTTGTAAGGCAGAATATAAAGTAAACTAGCCGCCATTGCACGGCTTTTGAGCTGAATTAAAAAACGGAGTAGGTTTTCAATTCAACTGTACGTTTTTTTTTAATTGGGCATTTTTGCCAAATTTTTGTTCATGAATGATTTTTTTACTTCAGATTCAGTATAAATTCATAATGGTTCCACAAAATAAATGTATCTTAGTATTTATATTCCGTCCGTAGCTGCACTCTGAGGCGGACGTTGCAACACGGTGCATATTATTTTTAATATCGTACAGCGCGGCGCAAGCCGACGCTCGTAATTGTATTGCCATGAGCGATAAACTTGTGCCAAACGAACTGCTGGCGTTCCTGCAGCAGAAGCTGGACGTGATGGACGAGGTGTCCGCCATCCAGATCTGTGTCACGAACTTCAGCGAGGAAGATGTTGCTGCTGCAAAGCTGCTGCTGTTCCGGTCACTTAATAAAGTCGACCAGATGGTGTCTCGTCGGCGCGACGGGACGAAGAAAAGTGTGCAAGACATCATCACGCTTCTGAAGGCTACCGATCCAGACAACGTGCCGACGTTTGTGGCGAGGGATCTGAACAAGTTACCCCCAGTCACATTCGACCACGTCGACGTTACGAGCCTGTTGAGGGACATTGTTTCTTTAAAGGCAAGTCTGACTGATGTACAGAGGAAGTTGGAGACATCCCAGAATACCGTCGCGGACCTGCGCTCAGAACTCGACGAGTTGCGCAATTCAGTGGCGTTAATTGGGTCACCGGCGGCGCGTGTAAGTAACGTAAATAAGCGCCGAGGTGTTGGCTGCCTCAATACATCGGTCACGAGTTTTGCGTCAGCAGTTTTGTCGCCGGCGCCGATTGCTGAGCCAGCGAGGAGCGCTACAAGTGTGCCTCGCTGCCCTGCCCCCGCCCCCGCAGCTCCTCCCCGCAGCGCTGCCCGACTGATGCGATCATCGAACCCGGTGGTCACACCCCCGGCTCCCCCCGCAAAGCCCATGTCTTCAGAGGACACGGAACGGGCTGATGACGGCTTTGTGACGGTGCAAAGGAGGAAGCGCCGCCAGAGTAGCTGTAAGAACCGCTGCGGCAAGGCTCATATAGAGCCTAACATGAAACTGCGTGCTGCGAAGCCGAATACTCCGGTGTATATTTCGCGTCTCCATTACACCACTGACGCGGAAGACATCGTGAAGTACGTGCGCCAAAGGCTGAATTACTCGCCGAGAGTGCAGTTGCTGGAGTCGCATCGCAACGTCAACTTTAAGGCGTTTGTGGTGCGCGTACCAACATGCTACCTGCATCAGGTGATGGAAGAAAGTTTTTGGCCACAGGATGTGGTATTCCGCCGTTTTCGCGGACAAGTGCCACCAGAACGCACAAAGACTTAGTGCAAATTAGTGATACTAACATAGTTTTAAGTTATATTTACTAATACAAGTGTAATAAAACGTATGTATACTTAGGTTAAGGTATATCTATGGGTCTTTGTTACCTGATAATAAATGTTTTATTATTTAACTATTTATGTACACAGAATAAATAGAAAACGGAAATCACATTATGTGTAACACTAAATTACAAAGGTACTGCGTATTAATAAGAAACTTCTGCCAGCAAACTCACAAAAGGGACACAGAAAAAATAAATAAATACAAATAATATATTTTTGTATATTATTATTAATTTAAAACCAGCACAATTCTATTAATGACAATACAGAGGAAAAACTAAATAAGTGTAATACATAGGTTTGATATTCTTAATAGGTACGTTACTATTTTTAGAGGTAGTCAATAAATAAGGGATTAAGTGGGTGTCTTCCAATTAATTTCTTGATTTTCTTCAGACCAGATTCACCCACGCTGCTTCGCTCCTATTGAACATAGCGTGACATTATATAGTCTATGGCCTTGGGAAGTGGAAACATATTTTTCCTACTCCTCCACTATTCTTTTCTGATTAATTTCGTGCAGGATCCAAGACAGGTAAATTCATTCTCCGGGACACGTCGAGCTTCATTGTCTCAGCGCTTTTCTGGTAGTTGCCACTGTTGATTCTGGCTCTCAGGAGTTGCAGTGGTTTGGGAATAGTGTGGTGGGTTTGTTCCAAAAAAAAAAAGTCTATGGTCTTCCTCGATAAATTAACTGTCCCACACAAAAATACTTTTTTTTTATTTACTACCTGCAATGAGATTAGCGCGTTCAGCCAAAAAAACTCTTTAGCATTATAATTAATAGTATAAATAGTTAATTTAATTGTTTATTATTCCATCAAGGGTGTTTTTATCCTGAGACAGTGAAGCGGTGTCGCGGTAGACCACGAAGGAGATTGTGGGATAAACTATACAAGTTCCGTCCCAACTGGAAGGAGGACGGTGGAGCTCCTTCCACTTCTGGAGGCCTTAAGAGCGCATATTCTGAAAGTTGGCAACGTCGCAAATAGTTGTCAAATATTAACAAGTTTTAATTAATTTAGCAATGTTACTGTATGGAAATAGGAAATATGGCTCTGTAGTGCACTAAAACATTGTTATAGGAATGCAATTAAAACACTGAATTTGATGTTGTAACCGTTTCAGGTATAAAAAAAAGCACTTGGAAGGTTTCCAAATACATTTTTTACATCTAAAACTATATATTCGTTGTTACGATATTAATTATTGCATTCCCTAATCAATGTTTTAGAGCAGTACAGAGCAATATTTCTTATTTACAAACAGAAAATTTTCCAAATTCAAACTTGCAAATATTTTACAGCTATTTGCGACGTTGCCAAGTTTGTGGTTATGCGCCCTTAACATAGGAGTGGGACAGCATAGGCTTACAAATAAAAATGTGTTTTTGGTCAATTTATGTGCGATTTCGAAAACACCAAATTTTCTATTCTGTTTATCTAAATTATATACTTTTCCTTTAATAAATATAACTAATTTATTTTCTTAATTTGTTTGTGTTTTATAATATTTGGTTTCTTTTGAGTAGTAACAAGAAACCGATAATTGATGAGTCTTATTTGATAACATTTTTTAAAGGTTTTTCTTCCTTCTAATTAATAAACAGTGGGTATATTTTTTTTGGGTTTGTGTAATAATAATTTGTTTAATTTAGAATATTTGGACTCTTTATTATATAGTACTAATAAATAAGTACCGTAAATACGAATATATTTGTCTTATTTTCGTTTGATGTGTTTCTGATAACAGTTTGTGTTAGATGTTTTTTATTATTATTATTTTTTTGTTAATATTTACTATTAATAGAGACAGTTTTTTTTTCTAGATTATTTGTTTTGCTCAGAATATTTGGATTAATTTCAAAGTTTTAATTATGTAATTATTTTTTTTATCTTCATTATAATTTATTTTCCTTTATTACAGTGGCGCACCACATTTTTTTTTAAAGAAAACAATTATGTAAATTATGATGTTTAAACAATCTTTTTAATATAATTATAATTTCTTTTCTAGAACCAATGCTGCTAAAATAGTAATTATACATCCCCAGTAACTAACAAAATAATGGTATTCAAAAGGATAATGGTAGAACAGGAATAAATCACTAAGTAACTACGGTAGCACTCCAATATTCCGTATGGCAACATTAGACCATCTTAGAGGGGATTATACGTACCTTGTGGACGCTACAAGTACGAAGATTACTGCAGATTCATGGACTATAATCTCTGCTTATACACCTGCTAGTAACAGCTTGGTAATAGCCGTCGTTATTCGATGAGGACCTATGTTGAAAAGTGGATCAATATTAACGGATTTAATACTTTTGTGAAGAGGTTTTGTTGTAAAGGTTACCAGGATGTCAAATAGTTTTGATTTCAACGGTTTGAATTGTTATAAATCGACTTAAAAAATGACCCAGTGGTATCGGCCTCGACTTACGAGTTGTAGGTCGTGGATTCGAACCCCGTCAGGCGCATTACTTTGTGTAATTTATTTCAACACCACTGCTCTCAAAACGGTGAAGGAAAACATCGTGAGGAAACCGGCATGTCCTTTTTTTTTTTTTTTTTTTTTCGTGGTAAAATCATCAAATGAGTCCTCCCACCCCGGGCAGGGCGGGAGGGACTGTCAGACTTGTACTGACTAAAATCCACGGTGTCCTTCAATAGCCCGTTATGTCCCGGGGTCACGGTAATGAGATAAGTCCCGCAACCCCGGCAGGCTTTGGCCCTCTAGAGGGGGGCCCCGTCATCATGCTGACACTCCTTGAGGCGCGCGTGGAACACAACGCGCCGTCGACCCGGGCATGGTCCATGGTCGGGTGGCGAGTTGCCCTTTACTCGCCGCCCGCATGCCCGCGCCTACGGTGGCCGGAAATCGTCCCGCGACGTCCGACGCCGTGGGCGTCTACCACTGCGGCTGGGGCGGAGGGAGGACGCTGTCCTCTCTCTCTCGCGGCTCGCCTCCTCCTTCACGAGCATAACTGCTTCGCAGAAGGAGGCGACCGCTTCCCACTCCGTCTCGCCCCGCAGCATGGCCTCGACCAATGCCGGGCGCGAGAGGTCTCCGCCTATCGCCGCCGAGAGGACACGGCGGTGCTCTGCCCAAGCGGGGCAGTCCTGCACCGTATGCTCCACCGTGTCCTCCGGGCGATCTTCGCAGTGGTGACACCCGGGCGTCTCTTCCCTCCTTATCAGACACAGGAACCTCCCGAAACTTCCGTGTCCGGTGAGGACCTGCGTCATGCGGTAAGTCAGGACGCCGTGACGTCTTTCCAGCCACTCCTCAAAGAGGGGTCTTACCGCCGCGATTGCGGCGTGCCCGGACCTCGGTTGCGACAGTCGTCCCCTCCATACTGCCCTGAGATCGCACCGGAGCTCTTCCCGCCGCGCCTCGACTTCTCGGGGCAGCGGGGTTACACCCCGGCGCTGCGCCTCCACGCGCCACTCATAGACGCGCTGGAGGGCAGTCGCCTCCAGATCCCAGGGCAGTAATCCGGCAAGGAGGTTGGCTGATTCGCCGGCTATCGTGCGGTATCCCCGGATCATCCGGATAGCCATGACCCTCTGGCATGCGACCAACTTTAGTGGTCGCGTCCGGATGCTCAAGGCCCACACGGGGGCCCCGTAGAGGGCCATGGACCGCACGATACCGGCGTACAGCCTACGGCAGGAGGCGTTTGGCCCGCCGAGATTGGGCAGGAGTCGCCTGAGGGCGCCTGCTGCCCGGTTCAGCCTTGGGGCCAAACTCAGGAAATGCTCCCTGAAGTTCCACCGGCTGTCGAGGACGAGTCCCAGGTACTTCATCGTCCTCCCGACGCCGATGCGAACCCCCTCCACCGTTATGTGGGACTCGGACCGTGGCGCGTTCAGACGACCATGAAAAGACATGGCCTCTGTTTTGTGCAGCGCCACTTCGAGTCCCAGCTGCCGGATCCTTTCAACGACTGTCGCAACCGCTTGCGTCGCCTTGTCGGCCGCCGCCTGATGCGACTCTCCCTCCGCCAGGACGAGCGTGTCGTCAGCGTAACATATTACGCTGACGCCGTCAGGGAGGTCGCCGCGCAGCACCCAGTCGTATCCGATGTTCCACAGTGGCGGCCCCAAGACCGATCCCTGTGGAACACCGCACGACATCTCTCGCCGGTTCCACACTCCCCGGTGACCGGGGTAGATGATGGCCCTGTCCATCAGGTAGTCCTCGACTATACGACGGAGGTAGGTCGGCACCCGGTGATACCGGAGTGCCTCCCTGATGCAACTCCAGGGCAGGGTGTTGAAGGCATTGGAGATGTCCAAAGACACCGCCAAGACGACCCTGCCCCGGGCAACAGCATCCCCCGTCGTGAGGGCTCTCACGCGCATGATGGCGTCCACCGTCGAGCGCCCCCTGCGGAAGCCAAACTGGCTCTCCGCAAGATCCGGACCCACCCGATTCAGGTGCCCGACAAGGCGGTCTGCAATTACTCTTTCAAAGAGCTTGCCCACCTCGTCGAGCAGCACGATGGGCCGGAATGCGGACGGAGAGTCCGCAGGGCGCCCGGGCTTCTGGATCAGGACCAGTTTCCCCGTCTTCCAACGAAGCGGGAACTGGCCCCTCTCCAGGCATGCGCTGAAGAGCCCCCCCAGTCGAGGACCGAGAGTCCCTGAGGCCAGGACCCAGGCTTTCCCTGGCAGGCCGTCGGGTCCTGGGGCGGTATTTTTGGCCTTGAGCCGTTGTACCGCCACTCTCATGTCTACCTCGGTCACCTCTGGAGCGTCGTAGACGTCGTCGTCGCTGTGGTCCGCGTTTGCGTCAGCTTCATCGTCAGATTCCGTCGGAGACGGAGCCATAGGCGGGGGAGTATGCTCCCCTCGCGATGGGAACAGGGCGCTCACCACGTCCTCCACGAACTGAGGCCGGAGACTCTGCGTCAACGGGGGAGCCCAGGGGCGGAGCTTTTCGCGCACCCATTTGTAGGGGCGGCCCCATGGGTCCCCGTCCAGAGTCCCCAGCATCTCCGCGCGGGCCAATTCCTTGGCCCGCCAGATTTCGTCGCGGAGGACGGTCTTCGCTGCCCTGTAGCCCTCGTACAGCTCAACCGGCATGTCCTAGAACCAAAAATTCGTAGACATGTGACATCTACCAATGTGCACTGGGCCCGCGTGGTAGATTATGGCCCACTCCCTCTCACAGAGAGGAGGCTTGTGTCCCAGCAGTGGGAAAATTTATAGGCTGATGATGATGATGATGATGATGACTTAAAAAAATAGGTTTTTAGTTCAACCCGTAGGTATATGTTTGTTTTATTATTAACCGCGATTATCTCGCGTTTGGCTAAACCGATTTTGATATGGTTTTCAGGTAAAGTGTTCCTTACATTCTGGAGAAGGTTTTGATATAGGTACAACAATATTGGGAATCCCGTTTCGTCGTCGGTATGGTTCTGTTATTATTAATTGGCATTTTTAAGTATTATTTTATTATTTCTGAAAATGGGTTTTCTCTTAGCTTCAATCTAACCGAGCTATCAGAAACAAAAAAAAGAACTGAAAATCAGCAGTCTCAAGCCAAAAAATCATAAAGTGGCTTCACACTTTCATCACGATAATGGCATAAAACTGAACGAAGAGGTCGCTGTAGCACAACTATACGGGTAACAACACATCACTGTAAAATGTATGTAGTGTAATAACTTTTAACTCAGTATACGCACGTCAGTCGGAGTTTTGAATACAATTTTGCTACTAATCATAAGTTTATGTTGTAACTGTGATATTATGTCCGCAATGCCGCAAATGTTGCCAATGTTTCCAATGGTGCATTTTTATTATAATTGCCAGCGGCTACGCCCGCGTGTATCCCGAAAATCCCACGGGCACATAATTCAGAGATAAAAACTATCCTACGTGTTAAATAAGTTATAAACTATCTGTGTCCCAAATTTCATACAAAACCATTCAATAGTTTTTGGTAACAGACAATCATCCATCTATCCCCCTAAACTAAATTATAAATGCGAGGGTTTATTATAGGGGGTTTGCCCATGGCTTTGTGGCCGTGCTATTAACCGTTATAATTTCAGAACATCTCCTCATCAGAGGAAAATGTTCTAATCCTTTCATCTGTCGCGTTATCTACACCAACAGTTGTCCAGTTTCAGTTCACTTGAGTGGACAGAACAAAATGGGTTACAAATTAAAGAAGTTTTATAGGTTTCAAATCATCATCATCATCTCATCATCTTCCTGCCATTAACCCATTTTACTTCGGGTCGGCAACACGTTTTTTTCTTCCATTCTCCCCTATCAGACGTCACAGTATCATTTACTCTTTTTTCATTCATATCATTCTTTAGACAATCCATCCATCTTTTCTTTGGCCTTCCTCTTCCTCTCCATCCATCAACATGAATGTTGATGGATGAATACTCATCACTCTCTTAGTCACGTGAGTCTCATCCCTCCTCATCACATGTCCATACCAAGACAAACGATTCCCTTTCATTTTTTCTGTAACAGGCGTTGTAAGAAAATTAAAATCTTGTACAAATATTGTAAACTGTCATCTCTGAAATCAAGAAGTGTACTAGAGACAGACAAAGCCTTAAATAGGCGAACAGAACGATGTATGCATAAAACATTATCCTTGAACAAGCCGTGGCTCACGCACAACTGTGTTAAAATGCGAAATGAAGGGTAGTTGAATATTTATCACCCACAGAACGGGCGATGCAATTACTGAGGCATTGCCACTGACAGTGTCACTGGAACATTGGATATTGTGGTTTTATCTCCTTGTGACTCATTGTTCATTACCATTGTGGTTTTAATATTGCTTCGGTAATAATTGATATTGGATACCCTATCATCCAATAACAACGGAATTTTGAGGCTTTCATGTAATCTCATAGATCAGCGCAGCGTGCTGCGGGTCACCCGTCGCACGCGGCGCGGGCGACGAGTGTCCGTGTGGCGGAGCACGCGAGCGGAGATGTTTCTAGGAAATCAGTGAGCGCCGTTGCGTTAAATTCTCCTCACAACAATCTAGCCGTGACATATACATGATATCGACTGTACACCCGCGCGATCAAATTGGACTGGCAGCGCTGCGAGAGGCGGGAGACCGTCGCGGGCGTCCGCGACGGGTTAAATTTGTCCGCGACGGAGCACGGCCCGGGTCCCCGCGACGGACACCCGCGACGGACGCCCGCTTAACGCAGCGCACGGCCTTAGTGAGGGTGGGGGAGGGAGCATAACTGCATAGCAAATTGACACAGTACGTTATTTCATCGTATTATAAAGCATTTCTTACGACTAGAACTAACTGGGTTGTAGAGGTTAAGAGCGCGTATTCGGTCGCGGGACATACGTATACCGCGACTCCGGTACGCAAAAGGGCTACCGAAGGACACCGTGGATTTTAGTCAGTACAAGTCTGACAGTCCCTCCCGCCCTGCCCGGGGCTGGGAGGACTCATTTGATGATTTTACCACGAAAAAAAAGAAAAAAAAAAAAAAAAGAGCGCGTATTCTGAAAGTTTTCAACGTTGCAAATATTTGTCAAATATTAACAAGTTTAAATTAATTTAGCAATGTTACTAAGGAAATAAGAAATATGGCTCTGTAGTGCACTAAAAAATTTATAGAAAAATAATTGACCGTTCACACTCAACGGATGATCCGTTTATGCGTCAAGTGTGAACGGTCAAGTGTTTTTCTATACATTTGTCTGTTCTGGCGATCCGCGACCGATGATCCGCGACTTATGTTCCGTCAGATATGAACCCACCCTTACTTGCAGTTCTCAATTGAGTAGGTTGACAGTTACTTGAAACAAAATCTACAATTTCAAAACTAAATGCTTGCAAACCCGTAGCTTGTATGTAGGTTTGTTCAAGTTCAATACAAATTTCAACTTGGTAACAAGAAAATTGTGTAATAGAAACGTAGAAAGTAAACGTTTTTGTTCATGATAATTTAAGCTCTCAAATATTAAATTCATACTAAAGACTCACAAAAAAATCTGCTTCTGTTATCTCTCCCCGCTTCAAACATTCCCTGCCAGTTACAAACACCTAGTCAAAGATAACCTCCTCCATTTATCACACCGCAGTATCTAGACAGAATCGCCGCCCTAAGATTAATACCCCAAATTTGCACTAATTAAAACTGAGTTCCTTCCAACAAAAGCTAGGGTAGCCACAATTTATGCCGGCCGAGTGGACCGGGAAATTAATCTGGTCAGTTGTAAACAACCGCAGATGCGTTAGTCGGCATTTGGCAAAGGTGCAATGAAAGGATTTTTGGCGGCGTTTGTGTGTGGCGATATTTCCAACAACTAGGTATTAAATTTTTAAAGAAGAGAGTCCCATTGGAAAAAATACTAAACTCACGAATGAATATAAGCTTTAACCCTAATAAAACACCAGCTGTTGCCCCTAGATTTTTCTTGCTAATATTATACAGGGTGGAATTTTTTAATGCCATCTGGAGGGAAAGTACTCTTAATACTGCAGATAGAAAATTTTACTCAAAGGAAACATTCCTTTATTTTTAAATAGAAAGCAAACTGCATTCAAAGATTCCAAGAGAATGGAGCCCATTTCGAGCAACTAATTAGTTTACCATTTTTTGTAAATAATTAAATTAATTTAAGATTTCCTGGTTTTCCTTTCATTTAATTTATCATGTTTGTTAGAGAGATTTCATCCTTATAATTGACCCTAACGATCGATGCAATAAAAGTACAGGGTATTATTTTTTCAGATTTTAGCCGGTTCGATTCCCGGGTGTGGGATATAAGAGAATTTTCGAAAATCTTTGAATGCAGTTTGCTTTCTATTCAAAAATAAAGGAATGTTTCATTTGAGTAAATTTTTCTATCTGCAGTATTAAGAGTACTTTCCCTCCAGGTGCCATTACAAAATTCCACCCTGTATATGCGAAACCTTGTGAGGATGGATAAAAGGGTGGATCGATGTTTGTTAGTCTTTCACGCAAAAAGTACTGAACGGATTTGGACGAAATTTAGTAAACAGATAGTTGAATACCTGGATTAACAAATAGGATTAGTTCTTACACCGATTTTGCCTAATAGATAATTTTCGAGTTACAGCGAACGATGCCACAGGCAACTGTTAAGTCTAGGTATTTGAGTTCCCATTCAATTCTCTGAGTTCTGGATGTTTTTGTTTGTGGAGCAAACATCACGATACAGGAGAAATTTCTAATATGTGACAATGTTAAAAAAAAAAAAACAAATTATTATCATCAAAATGATCACTACAACCAAAGCAGTTTTAGGGATATCTCAACATGAGTTTATCGCTATCCCAATTTATTTTTAATCCCACAACCAAACACGCTTTCTGTCTAGGAATAAATTAGTGACTGTCAGCGTTTGTAATTAAGCAGCAGCGACTGAGACGTGTCAAGCCGCCGTGACAATGCCGTATCGTGTTTCTAATGGCGTACAAGGTTGACGAACACAAACAAACTATCACAGAATAAATTATTGTTACTAGCGACTTTTCTCACGTTTATCTCTCAAATTATATCAGTTTAGAAAAAAAAATTATATCAGTAACCTCAATATCATTTTAAAGACCTATTCATAGATACCCCACAAATATGGGTTTGGTGAAAAAAAAAATTTTGAGTTTCAATTCTAAGTATGGGGGGTACCCCCAAAATTTGTTTTGTTTTTATTTTTGTGTAAAAATCCTAATGCGGTTCACATAATACATCTACTTACCAAATTTCAACAGGATAGCTTTGATACTTTCGAAGAAAAGTGGCTGTGACATACGGACGGACAGACAGACAGATATGACGAATCTATAAGGGTTCCGTTTTTTGCCATTTGGCTACGGAACCCTAAAAACGAGAAAAGTCATGATAGGGGCTCAAAGCTCTCTGTACAAAGCTTCAACAAATTAACATCGCGTACGTAACAACTTATACAGGGTGTTTGGTGTGTGTGGTGATAGACTGGAGAAGTAATCCTCATTAATTCTGTAGGAAGATCCCGGGCGCTTTTAGTTTTTTTTTTTTTTGTAGCCTTATAACATGCAGCTTTAATTTAAGTTTTACCTTTGCGAGTGCATTAAAAAAAACTAGGTGACTAATGTCACTAATTTTTGTATTTAAAAGTACTCATAAACAATACAAATCGAAATAACATTAAAATTCAGAGTCTACGCCTTATATTTAAAAAAAAATTGTATTTGAATGTATCTGGGTCTTTTTTAGTAAAACAATAAATTGTCATTAAATAAAATCCACTGGGCATGGGGCCATGGGCATGAGGGGTGTTAACGGGTCTGAAAGGCTAGCAGGTTACCACCTCAGTCGACCATTTCAATTTGGCACACGATGCACCAAACACCCTGTTTATTCTTGACCTTTCAAAGAAATTCTTCGAAGAGAATATATTTATTATCATATTCTTGGAACATTCTTAAACACTAACGCTTAATCGGCTGCCAACACCCAACAAGTTATATTTTCTTCGGAGAATTTCCAGAACATTCCACACAACATGATATATTTTTCTGAGTCGTTTGTACTTCTTTCAGGCAGCAATAAATGCGAGATTTTAGAAGTCTCTAATATTAAATAAAGAAGATAAAATGCGAGAGTAGGTATATGTGGATGGATAGATGGATATTTATTGATCTTTCACATCCCTATTTTGACCCAAATCTATATGAAAGCGAATTGAGCGTTAAGACGCGGACTGACTACGATTTTAATCGCTTATGACCGCGTAAACTATTGTCACCACTATGGAGCGTCAATAAGATTGAAAATTGAAAAAATGACATTTGTGTTGAAATGTGACGTAAGCTGCGAATGGGCATTTATTTTACTGCTTTTCTTTAGATTATTTAAAATATAGACATAAAATTAAATAATGGTTCGGTTAAAGTTTTAAAAAAATGGAAAACCTACTAAATTCTTAAAAAAAAAAACTGTTGTTATCGCTGGAAATACAGAGATCTTCGACGTCAAAGTTTATTTTTGTGCTACAACTTCCCAATTTTTATTGGGAATATCAAACTCTTATTTATTATTCTGTTCGGTTTAAATTCTTCTTTATACCCTTCTCTGTTCACTGTATTTTTCGCGTTGCTTATTTTTATTACATTACGTCATACTCGACGTTCTAAGAAACCAATTTTTGGGAATATGAGATAAGACCGCGCCTTAAGTTAGGAATTTCTTTTAAAAAAAAGAACCGGTTTGTTTTAAGTTGGTAAATTAATCATCAAATGAGTCCTCAAACCCAGGGCGAGAGAACACAGACTGCCAGACTCGTACTGACTAAAATTTATGGTGTTCCTTCAATAGCCTTTTACGTTCCGGGGTCAATGTGTCCTGATAAGACAGTCCCGCGACCCCCGGCGTCTTTACCCCCATGGAGGCTCCGTCAGATCACTGACAGTTGTTTGAGGCGCACGTGGAACACGACGCGCTACCGACCCTGGCATGTTCCATGATCGGACGGCGAGAGATCCATTACTCGCCGTCCGCAGGCCCGCGCCTACTGTGGCCAGAAAACAAGCACATTGTATAGTAAGAGTAATCAAGATCAATTTACTGATATTAAAGTTCCGTTTCTGAGAAAGCATAATACTAGTTTCTGTAGTTGAGGAAATATTACTTTGTGTTAAATGGGATATGAGGAAACCTTTCATTTGCTCAATAACAAATAATATAATATTCTAATGTAAAAAGAAACACATTTATATACGGAAAATAAGTACCTAATATATTAAAAGGGAAAGTTTGCATGAATTGTATAATATACTCGTATGTATATAGTTTATACTCAGTCACTTGACGGATCTTAAAGACATGGGTACTTATCATCCCGAGCGTACGATCCGTTGATAATAATAATTGACAATAACCGAAATCCACGCCGATGAAGCCTCTAGCATCATCATCATAAGTCTCTCTCTTAGAGGGAGTGGGCCATAATCCACCACAGGGGCCCAGTGCAGGTTGGTAGATGTAACATGTCTTCGATTTTTTGGTTCTAGGACATGTTGGTTTCCTCACGATGTTTTCCTTCACCGTTTTGAGAGCAGTGGTGAAGAAATTAATTACAGAAAATAATGCAGGCGCATTACTTGGTTGGGTTCGAACCCATTACATACAACTCGTGTAAAATGGGATAAGGGCAGGAAGAAGAAGAAGTGGTATTACAAATTCATAAAAAAATATCACATAATATTTTCCTCATCACTCAATATTATAATGACCAAGCTTATGTCGCTGGCATAAGCTTGGTCATTATAATATTGAGAATTGGAAAATATTATGTGATATTTTTTTATGAATTTGTAATACCACTTCTTCTTCTTCCTGCCCTTATCCCATTTTACATGGGGTCGGCGCAACACGTTTTTTCTTCCATTCTCCCCTATCAGACGTCACAGTATCATTCACTCCTTTTTCATTCATATCATTCTTTAGACAATCCATCCATCTATTCTTTGGCCTTCCTCTTCCTCTGCATCCATCAACTTTCATACTCATCACTCTCTTAGTCACGTGAGTCTCATCCCTCCTCATCACATGTCCATACCAAGACAGACGATTCCCTTTCATTTTTTCAGTAACAGGCGTCACGTTCAAACTTCCCCTTATAAACTCATTCCTTACTTTATCCATTCTTATACCACTGTGAAACATAATACGAGTATATGTAATAAACTTTCGACTTTTCCCTCGGTGGTATATGCAAATAATACAGAACGTCATCTGCTATCACATAACAATTCCTTCAAACTCGTATTGTTTATTGAAACATTTAATAAAACCAAAGCTTTTATCCTTTTTCAAGAAAGGCAAACATGATCTACATACAATATAACAATCTAGAAAGATATTCAACAAATACTTATTGAACACAGAACAGATTCAATACTGTTAGCAAATAGATACGATCCTATATGAGATCGTTATTGGGCGACAAAATCCCTAATAACGGCTGCTTTTGGATACAAAGTACCCGAAAAAATCTTCAAATAGGTACCGTAATAGGAAAGAATGTTTTTAAATTATTTTCGCGGAGATTTTGGCGAACAGGAGAAAAATATAAAAATGTTATTAGCGAAATTGCTTTGCATACCGTAAGCGTTTTGGAGACAAAGAGTTTTTGGAACGGTTAGAATAATAAACATTGATAAGATCAAATGTTGAATTTTTGTATCATGGAAAAAGATCTTCCTCCCAAAGGAAGATCTGAAATGTGTTTGCTTCCTTTTACTCGAGACCTTGATTCTTTTGCCATCGTTATTTTGTTTTAAATTACATTGACACAATAAGCGTTACTTAGCACCTTCTGTAGACAGGATATTCACCCGTTACATTTTTTTTTATTATTGCAATAGTTATCATCATTTCATCAGGTGATAAGGAAAAACTAGGAAGCTTTCTAACCTTTGCTCAATTATTTTGAAGTCAACTTCCTGAGTATCCGGATACTGTTGAATGCCAGTAGTTTACATATAATACGTAGCGACTATGTTATCTCTTGCTATGTTTGGTTTTTCAGGCTCGAGCAACCTGTAACTACTGCGGAAGATTCAAAGACACAGAAAAAACTCAGTACTTAATAGATAGGTACTGTCCTTGGCAAGTCCTTTTTAACCTTGAAGATTGACTGACCGTCTTCTTGTGCATATTACAAGTTTTTACAATAATACTGTGCAAAATCATGTACTGTTTCTTTGTTTCTATCTCAGACTAAGAGTAGAAACAACATTAGGAAAATGGATTGCTGGAACTAGCTAGTTTAGTAACTATCGTCTCGATTAAATATATTTGCAAACTCTGAAGTCCAAACACTCAACAGGTCCACCAAAGGTGTAAACTGCAACACTTTCACAAAAAAACTGCCATCCCGCTGCAGTTAGAAGCAAACTCAACTCCTGAATCATAACTTTGAACAGACAATTACCTACGATCGCTTTGTCTATAACTAGAAACTACCCTCCAACCACATTTAGTTTCCATTCCTCCCTCCCTACAGTTGTTCCGGAAACATTAAACAAAGCAATTCTCATGAATGCTAAGAGGGATCACTTGACAACCGGATGTTTTTACTGCCAACTTAATATTAATTTTCTGAGCCGTCGATCCGTTTTAAATTGCGACTACCCTCCGAATGAAGCGGTCGACAGTTCAGCGGATTAACTGTTTTTTGGCCTGTTACAATTTATCGGTTTTTTAACAAATGAAATGTTTCGTTCAATTCTTTATTTGGCTTTAACACTTTTTTGTGGCTTTTAGAAATACGCAGAAGTGTGAATTTTTTGGTCATTAGTATTTTAAGTAGAGTTAGCAGATAATCGTCACATATACAGTATAAATAGTGATTGCGAAACCTCTATTATTGAAATAAAATATTATTCACCTGTCCCCAGGAAAAGTGTTTCCTTACTTTGAAAACAATTTAAACGTTGCCCCACACTATAAATTACCATACTGTACCCTGAGCACGAGTTTTCACTCTTTTACTTTACAGCGTTTTTCCAGTATTTACAGCGTTTCTTGTATGAAAAAATGGAACAGCGCCTCTGGTGTGCGAAGTAGGAACTAATTTTTTCCTTGAAAATTGTCATTTGAAGTTGTCAAAGTTCCAGTTTACTTTACGTCTCAAATACTGAAAACTCGTGCTCAGGGTACTGTCTCTGCGTTTACAAAACCTTTAAAAACACAATATACAATAAGCCATGCCCGAAAAAACTATTTGTAGGCCACATTAATATCTGACTTGCACAGAGAAGCCATGATACCTAGCGCAGCTGTATTGGATCGTTGAGCCGCTGCACCTATCGTGTAGTGAAATCATTAATCTGCTGTTATTTTATTAATCACCATTATATTACCTTTGAAAATACTATTACTTAACCAAACATCAACATTTACTGACCTACTATTTATTCGAGGTCACAAATTGAATTTTAAACACCCTAGCTTCTGTCCCACGTTGGGCGCCAATAGACCGTTACTGGCGCCCCAACAGAGCCTAATGAAATCAAAGTAGTTACTCTCCCAAAAATGTGTTAGAACTAATAACGGTTCTCATTTTCAGGCAAAATTGAGTCTAGGGTGAAACATGTTCACGCGAAATTGTTTTGTAACTGGTTTTCAGCTACGGTATGTTTTTAGGCTTGCGTGTTGGAAATTAGGTAGTGTTTTTAAGGGAGCTTTTTCAGTGAAGCTTATACTATGGTCATATTTTTTGTACAGAAACAGTGCTTTGTTTACCAAAATTAAATTAGCATACCCTGTATTACTCAATTACTTAAAAGAGGTCAGGACAACACAAAAAGGTTTGGGAACGGGTAGATTAGCCACAACAATGAACATTAAATTAAAGCAAGTCAAGTTACTTTTTCTAAACAACACGCACTAGTTAACATTGCACAAAGAAGAAAGAGTAAAGTAACTTCCCGGACATCAAACAAAATATTTCTATTGTATTTTCCACTCGGTTAATTTCTGGCCAGTACCCTTTTTTTTTTTATCGTGGTAAAATCATCAAATGAGTCCTCCCACCCCGGGCAGGGCGCGAGGGACTGTCAGACTTGTACTGACTAAAATCCACGGTGTCCTTCGATAGCCCTTTATGTTCCGGGGTCACGGTAATGAGATAAGTCCCGCGACCCCGGGAGGCTTTGGCCCTCTAGAGAGGGGGCCCCGTCATCTTGCTGACGCTCTTTGAGGCGCGCGTGGAACACAACGCGCCGTCGACCCGGGCATGGTCCATGGTCGGGCAGCGAGTTGCCCTTTAAGGCCAGTACCCTTAGCACGAGTTTTCACTTTTTTACTTTACAGCGTCTTTCCAGTATTTACAGCGTTTCTTGTATGAAAAAATGGAACAGCGCCTCTGGTGTGCGAAAAAGGAACTAATTTTTTCCTTGAAAATTGTCAATTTGAAGTTGTCGAAGTTCCAGTTTACTTTACGTCTCAAATACTGAAAACTCGTGCTCAGGGTACTGTACCTGTATAGCTGATTACTAATACTACCTATTTAAAATTCTTGTCGAGCGCTCTTTACGCGCCAGACCAGACTTTATTGAACTAACCATCGTCTCACCTTTTGCCGTAGTTGTTTATTAACATCGGATGAAATACAACCTGTTTGTTCGCGAAGGAGCAAAGAAAATGTAGTTACTTCAATGAACCAATAGATACAAATTAATTTATGTTCTAAGATTTACAAATATGTATAAGATCTAAAATGACGAATGCAAGTGGACTGAATGAATGGGAATGAATGTGAGTTGATTGGCAGTTGGCAGATGAAGAACGGCGTCACCACGGAGCAATCTCATTGGTCCGCCGGCTGTCAATCTAAGTTGGCAGGCCGCGAACGTTCGGGCATGGCGCACGGAAGTACGGCGTGACGGCGCAATGAAGTACGGCGTGAACAATGTTTCTGATAATAATTTCATTGCAGCAAGATTGCGGTTTTTGAGAACATGTTTTTTTTTTGAAAGACAACTTTATTACTAGTTCATAATAGCTCACTTTACACTATTTTACTACACTAACTTCAAACACTCCTAACTTTTATCAGTCCTCGTCATTCTGAAATCAACTTAATTCACTCAGACATAAAATTGATAATGAAATCGAAATCAAACGAACAAGTTGGGAGCTATTCTTGTGTTTTCAACTGCTTTAAATATATGCTTTTGTTCGCAACCACTTTGTTTGAGTGGAGATCAAGTAACTTGAGGGTTCTAGAATTGAAGTCAAGTATGACGTGTTTATTTTAAATAAAGCTACGCAAATCACTTTAAAATTCTTTATTTTAAGTGGTTTTTAAAGAATATTTTGGTGTGAGAGGGTTGAATTTTAGTCTTTTTACAAATCTGCAGAAGTCATAATTAGCTTAAAATGGTCTCCTGTTGAGACTAATAAATGTTCTGTTTATAATACGACCGAAAAGTTAGTGGATCTCACAAATCCCATTAAATTTAAGAATAGTCTTATCTATTCTTTCACCTTTTTGAGAGCAGTAGTGTAAGAGGCGAAGTAGATCACTAGCAAGCATCAACTCACGAGTGTTAACAAGTCGAAGTATATTTGAATCTAAACATATATAAAGGAAAATATTTGACTTTGTGATTGATAAGTTTGTTTTTATTTAACTTTTTCACCTCTGAAAAGCCACAAAATCAGCGAGCAACATGAAATTAATGAGTAAAGCCTCCTGCAGGCACACGCGATTAATCGCGCTGCGACAACGAGCCAAGCTAATTTCCATTCTAAAAATACTGCGAATGGACCGCGACATGTCGCCCCGCGCGATTAATCGCGTGTGTCTGCAGGAGGCTTAAAACTGGGGTCGGGTGTTGGTTTTTAATTATTTTTTATGACAAATTCAATGTATCTATTAGATGATTTATGGATGTATTTGATGACAAATATCAAAAACAATAACCATTATAAAGTTAAACGTAATCCTATGAATTATTATACTTGATACTTCGGCTCCATAGTTAGAAGCAGTTCCCACAACCGAATTGCAATTCCGTAACACATCGAGTCGAGGGATACTTTTGTAACTTTTAATTACTTGCTAAACTGTTTCCCTAACTGGTATCATTGCAAATTGTACTACCCACCCCTTTAGAGTTACGTGGACACAGCAACTTGTGTATAATCTTTTTGTAGAGGAATTTTGGCAATAGGCTAGTTGCCCTAAAAAATGTAATTAGTCAGTCTTTTAGAGTATTCAAAAATAAGGGATACGTATTTTTTTATTTGTAAGTTAGAGTAAAAATGACAAAGAAGTTACGTGTGACGTCACGCCGCGTGGCATTTTTTCGCGCGGGGTGACGTCACACGTAACTTTAATGGGCTATATCTTTGTTATTTTTTGTTTAATCGAAAAAAGAAAAAAAAACCTGTCCGATATTTTTTTATAATCTAAAATACGGACTTAATAGAATGTAATTATTTTGACCCTGGAAACTACACTATTCTACTCATTATTTAATGTTATCATTATCTCTGACCATTATTTATTAACGCCTGAATTTAATATTCAATCTTCATCCAAACCCCGTTCCTTTTTATTTGTTTTTGATGGCTGCTAATGATTGAAAATCATAAAGGCTCAGGGGCCTTACCACAAGCTCTTAACGCGATCCAGTTTAGGCTGTGGAAAAGAGACAGAGCCATACAAGTCGTCTAGCGCCATCTCTTTCCCACAGCCTAAACTAGATCGCGTTAAGAGTTCATGGTAGGCCACCAATAGGAAAAATCGGTCATTCATTTGTTACAGACAAAGTTTTTTTTTTAAGTTTGGTAAAAACATCAAATGAGTCCTGGAACCCAAGTCAGGGCAGGAGGGACTGTCAGACTTGTACTGACTAAAATGCACGGAGTCCTTCAATACCCCTTTTCGTTACGGGGTCACGATAGCTCGTTAGTCCCGCGACACAGCAGGCTTTGGCACTCTAAAGGGGCCCCGTTATTATAGACAAAGATTTAATCGAAGATAACAACCGTGAGTCAAGGTATCACTTCTATATAAGTACTGTTACCTACTCGTCATCTCAGTTGTCATTATTATGACTTTCAATTTTACTCCTTGCAGCAGATACCTTGCCACTGTGAGCGGTGACTTAGCGCGGGGTGGCGAGTGGAGATAAAATGTATAGAAATGTTTGAAACACGTCACGATGCCCCGCCCGTGGCGAATTCGGGTACATACAAAGTAAATATTGTCTTATTCGCACCGCCCGCCTTAGACCAAGGTCGTGAAAGGGCTGTAAAAGGGACTGATTCCAACTAAGTTATCGACTGTCAAAGATCTTCAGATGACGACTGGGCTCAACAGCATAACATGCTTCCCTAGGGAAGCAGGAAACTCTGTATATTATTATAATGTTTAGAGTTTCACGGACAGATCCAGGCAATCGCGGCTGAACTGGAACTCGTTATCATCATCATCAGCCGGAAGACGTCCACTGCTGAACATAGGCCTACCCCTTAGACTCTCACGATGTCTTAGGTCCACTTAGTGGGAGGCCTGCCTATACTGTGTCTTGCGGTATGGACCGGAAGACGCAGTGTAGGCAAGTTCTTGAGTGGTGACCATAGGGTCGTCATTCAAGAACTTTTCTTCCCCATCGGTTATCAGTTCTACGAGCGATGTGAAGATGTAGTACTCCAACTATGCGGTTGTTATCACCTAGCTAGCTAGTCAAAAAAAACCGGCCAAGTGTGAGTTGGGCTCGCCCATGAAGGGTTCCGTAGTAGCAAGCATAGATTAGGGATATAATTATAATGAGATTAGTAAGTAATAATTATACACAAACAATAAAAATAACTTTTGTTTTTCACAGTGTTTGTATGATTGGCAATGTATATTTGCGGTTTTTGAAAATGTACTATATCTCAAAAACTGCTATGTCTCATCCAAACCAATTTTCATTGAAAATTTTTGTTGAGGTCTACATTATATATTTTTTTTAGTTTTATCATTCTCTTATTTTAGAAGTTACGGGGGGGACACACATTTTACCACTTTGTAAGTGTCTCTCGCGCAAACTGTTCAGTTTAGAAACAAAATTATAGTGGTAACCTCAACATCATTTTTAAAGACCTATCCATAGATACCCCACACGTAAGGATTTGGTAAAAAAAAAAATTGAGTTTCAATTCTAAGTATCGGTACCCCCAAAATTTGTTTTGTTTTTATTTTTGTGTTAAAATCCTAATGCGGTTCACATAATACATCTACTTACCAAGTTTCTACAGGATAGCCTCTCATACTTTCGAAGAAAAGTGGCTGTGACATACGGACGGACAGACAGACATGACGAATCTATAAGGGTTCTGTTTTTGCCATTTGGCTACGGAACCCTAAAAACCGCATGGACTACAGAAATCTAAAGAAAAAAAGCTGTTTTATTTTTTCCAAACAACAAATCACAATCTTATCAAACCTTTCAATCAGTGCCACACTAAAACAGAAACGCATAAAACTGTAATCGTTTAAACTAATCGATCACTTAATTGAAAGTCCGTGTAACAGTTGGCTTAGTTAATCAGTCAAAGGAAAAGAAATAAAAGCTTCGTACGTTTGCCGCCATAACTGAGTTAACGGCCATTTTGTCGATGGCCAATAGTCTTGGGTTTGGCAGCTTAAAGGATGAGTGGGACCGAGTTGATGGATTGGGACGAATAGAGTGTTTTAGGACCGATTCCTTTTACTTACCCGATGTTTGAGAACGAGTAGAAAGAAAAGCTAACGCAATTGAGTTGGAATGCTCGGTTATTACAGAAATCGTTTTAATATACAACATTATTTTTTGTTTATGAGAAACCCAATATACCTGTCTAGTATTTTTGTGTAAAGAATATATGTACAAAATTTTAAAACCGTATCATAAAAAATCACAAAGTTATACCTAAGCTTGTATATTACCTGGTTGTCCGTTCAAAAACATACTCATTTCGCGGTACACCCGCGTAAACCGCGTCTCCTGTGTTATACACTCGTGATAATAGTTTGGCAATAGGTACCTAACCGTACGGTGATTGTTTTGTAATTAACTGGTAATAAAATTTAATTAAAAGATTTTTTTTTTAAATATAACATGGTGTAAAAAATATTGAAATCGAATTAGTTACTGATTCTGAATAAACTATATTCAGGTTTCGCATATACTAAAAATAATGCTGTAGTATTTGACTAAAAAAACGAATTAGACCGTCAGTTATATCAAAAAATATTTGACCCTTACTTTTTTTTTGTTACGTAAACCAAAATTGACGAATATACAACATTTTTAAAACCAATGCGTCACAAGCAAGTGCAGTATTCCCTTGCTTCTGAAGTCACGAGCCCCCACTTTCGAATTTTGATGGGTTATATCTTTGTTAATATGCATTGATCAACAGAAGGAAAAATACCTATCCATTATCTTGTGGGGGAGGTTCGTTTCGCTACTTTAATACCTAACGAAACCTTCTTCCTTTTAGTACTGTCTATGCAGGTTACCGCGGCTTTAGAACGCAAAGGGCATTTGAAAAAACGCGGCGAATTTTACTTTCAATTTCTCAGCCTGTGTGGAAAAGGCTTATTAACTGATAATTTTACCACCACAAAAACATTTAAAATAATAGGAAGTAGCGAAGTGCGGGCGATTTAAGTTTTGAACTCCGACCCACCGCGCCGAATCCCATCCGTGTGTGTCCACACTGGAAGCCTAGCGCGACGGCGCGCGCCGGCGGCGGCGGGCGCGGTGGCGGGCGCGGCGGCGGGCGCGATCTGTGTCCACACTGCCGATCAAGCGTTTGTTTTTGTAGCGGCGAATTCAGGTGTTGCAAACCGGTGGTATAAATTAGTTCCTATAAATCTTGTTTAAAGAAATTAATTTTCAAAAAGGTTTTATAGGTTGTTTAGTATTGCATACAAGTAAATTATCAATCATTCTACGTTTTTCTACTCAAGTATGGTAAAAATAATTTAAATATGTACAAAAACATCCAACGGTAGTACTTTAGTGCATGCTCTGGTAACTAGATGGCGCTACTAAAAGACCGAAAAGGTTTGATACACCTACCACCCGCCCGTTGTATCGGTTGTTGCCTAGCAACGCCTAGGCTCGCAAAATCGCTTGTAGCCATCGCGCTAGGCCCCCGCCTTAGTCACTTCAATATGGCCACGAGCGGCGATTTCATACATTCAATATTTCCGCGCCCGCCGCCGCCACCGCGCTAGGCTCGCAGTGTGTTTGAGCACCCGCCCAGTTTTACTTTTCCGACTTTCAAGACAAACATTTAGATGGCTTGCTTGACTAATGCATGAGACATAAGTTGTAGCCCATAGTATTCAGGAATAATGCAGCTTCCTACAAGTAAAATATAAATTGGGAATTGAATTATTTGGTCGCCATAAAATATTAATATAGATAATCTATACCCGATCCCTCCCGATCCTAATAAAACAAGAACATGATAACATAATAATTTCGCCTCTGGCACTGAAAATAAGTACTACAACTGACCTTTGACCCCAATTCCTTCAAAATTGATTCTTACTAATTACACTGGATACCAAAACACTATTAATTTATTTAGGACGGCGAATTTTAGCGTTAATTACTCTTTTAGTTCGGCCGCCACATACTGCGGTTCCCATTATTTCCTAAATTACAATTCTGGACATGAGTAGGGAACGAATGGAATGTTTTGTCGGCTTTGATATTAATAACTACAATTTTAATGTGATAATTAATGTTTGTCTTTGGACAGTTGACAGCTATTATTGTTCCATATAACAAAATGTACCTACTTTAAGCGGGTTTTTGGTTACATACTGGCTTGGTTACATACGTGACTGACCGTATACGTACGGATTTACCCGACAGATCTATCTAACAGTCGTGCCTGGCGGGCAAAACTGCAAATGTTTGGCAAGAATAGGCATATCTGTGCCTGTTCTTTTCACGATTTTTCATGTTTGTTTGAATTTATTCACTTTCATCAAAAATACTATAAAATGAACTAATTAAATGATCATGTTGTTAATTACAACAACAACAAAAAACATGTGTGCAATTCACACTTGGTAGAAGTGAAACATTCAAAAATTATTAAAAGAGAACCTCAAACATAAACACTGTATAATGCTTCCTGTCTCATTTTCTCCTACGTTAAATCTTATGAATTTATCTTTTTATTGTCGCTTTTCATTTCATCGACTTTCAAATCACAATAGTGCTAAGGAAGTTTTCACTTCCAAAAAGGTGATTGATTTTAAGTGCGAGTATGTACTATCGAACAATGTAATCTGCTCACTTTTAAAACAAAATCGCGTGCGCAGTATCCCACATCTGTGAACTGGCCACCTTTTTTATGAAATGGATGACCCTTTTTTATGAATAGGATGAATGGTCAAAACAAAGGGCTTAGGAAGTGAAAGTTATAACTCTGCAAGCAGAAATAGTCTTTACGGTGGTCAGTATATACATTGGGCGATAGTACCTAAACTCAAGATGACAACAGAATGCACTGTTTATGCAAGCTTGCACCGTTGATCCCTGACACTCCATTTACGCTTTACCCCATGGAGTTCGATGCATTGTTCGACGTACCTACAATAATAACATTCCGCAACAAATGGCAACAATAGCTTCTGAATCAGCTATTTAGAATCGAGCTTTGTGCTGCCATATTTTGACGCAAAATTACATTTGTTTGTTAGCCCGTTTTCAGGTAGAACACGGAAAACTATATATTAATTTGGACAGCCCGATGCAGCTTGCACAGTTACGTCCGAAATTAATATTGTATCTCAATCCCATATTCATTGACTGCTGAGCTTCATCTGATGGGACATAACACATCATTTAAGACTCGGTTAACCAAATTAGATCGTTGATTGGTTACAGAAAAAGTACGATATAAAACTATGACCAGGATCGATTATTAACTTCCAGTGTATGCGTATCCTTATAATAATTGTGAATATTTTTCTCAAATAAATAAAATCTAACTAATCTTATAAATTCTTAGGTGCGTTGTTTTCTTTGTCTCCGCGCTTTCTCCGTAAAGCGTTTTACTATTTTTGATTACTTTTGTTGCAGAGATAGACGGGAACCTGGATACAGTTATGGAATTATTTTTATGCATACAATTTGACGCTGGATGCAGGTCGCTTCCAACCGGTATATGTGGAGATCTAAAGGGGAGGTCTATGTTCAGCAGTGGACGTCCTATGGCTGGATATATGGATGATGATGATGATACAATTTGAAAGGGAGGAAAAGCTACTAAACAAAAAAAAATATTATTATAATCAAATTATTTAAATGAAAACAGTTTATGTGTTCGTTAACCCGTTCGTATTTAATAAACAAATGGACCAAGCCTTTGAAACCAGACCCTACAAACCCTATTAAAAAAAATTGAAAAAAAATACTGATTTTAACTGAATACCCCTTTGAAGTCTTTGCCAGGGCTTTGAAAATGAAATTACACACGTTAAAGAACTTAATTTGGTTACTCACTGGACCAACGGCGAATAATTTGATAAAAACTTTTTCAAAAGATAAAAGTAAATATCAAATGCCACAAGCGTATTAGCGACCCTGACTGCTATGCCGGAGGTCGTGGGTTCGATTCCCACCCAGGACAAATGTTTGTGTGATGAGCACGATCATTTGTTCTGTGTCTGGGTGTAATTTATCTATAATATGTATGTATTTAGAAATATATAAGTATGTTTATCTGTTGTTTAGTACCCATAACACAAGCTCTGCTTAGCTTGGGACTAGATGGCGTTGTGTGATAGTTGTGGAATATTATATTATTATTATTACATACAGCGGACGTATCTGTAGGTCATCCAATTTTTTTGTTACATGCGAGAATCAAACCCGTGATACGCAGCACAGCAATCAATCGCTCAGCCGGGTTGTTGTAAGTTCGCCACAAAAATAATACCCCACGAAAAAGTTTTGATCCTGTTCTCTTAGTACTTTCTGTTCAGATTCCACATTGTGTCCTCGTTTTCGGTAGTTTTGTGCTGGATTTTATTATTTAATTGTTCTACTATCCGTGCGGATTATCCTTTGGCTACTAAATAATTTAAACATACTTTTTTTCGTGGGGAATTATTTTTGTGGCGAACATACAACAACCCGCTCAGCCTTCTGAGCCAACCGTGGCGTCAACTTGTTGACTTTTCCCTCTACGCAGACGAGATTCTGTGGCACCGGGCGCCGCGCGGATAAGCGGTGCGTGCTCTTCTTGGCGGGACAGAAGACAGAGACGGAAGAGAAAACTTTAAAATAAAAGAAGCGACTTCAAAAACAAACACAAAAAAAGTTGAATCGGTTTCTTTTTTTTGACATATCTCTGAAAAGATTTGTCGTCGGATTCACGGGTCACTGACCTATTACTTAAATGATTTCTATAAAGCTTTTCACACCTAAACATATGCAAATTCTCTTGAAGACACGGCAAGCGTGTTAAACCACCATTTTATTTCACACAATCGCACAGAAATTGAACAAAAATTTTTGGCACCTAAATGTTGCCAACATAATTTCAACCTGCACAATTCCCGTCCAAAAATAGCTTACTACTTCAATTCAACTCGTAGTTTTCAAAAGTTATTAAACTTAATATAAATTCTATGTTTTTGACATTATTTAAAGGCTCACAGTTGCGGGTCATATGCAGAATTGTAACTGTAAATTACGGGTAATAATTTACACTCACTGTGTATGGGGAAAACAGTGCAAGTTATAAGATAGAAGCAGGATCGGGTGTGGAAATTGCCAAAAAAGCAAATGTTTTCGGGAGTAAGGAGTTTATAGTAGAGGGTGGAAGTAGTGATGGCCCCGTGATTTACACAAAATAAGACTAGAGAATTTTTAGAGTGGGTGGAATTCATCTCCTAACGGTTCGTCACGGGTATTGGCACCACAGGCTAACTAAAGCCTACGGTGACGCCTGAGTAGATTTACTGTGTTCTGTCAGTTAGAAGGAACTGGAGTTTCTCCTGTGTGTGCCTGCTCCCTCTTTAGGCCTCAATTTTGATTCTGAGCTAGATTGTAGCGAAAAGAAAAACCCATTTTATATAGAGAAAAAAATGCCTACACTACACGCTATAATTGTCATATGTGTTAGATTATACGACTGTCGATAGAAGCTAAATTCCTTCACCCAGCGGTCACACTGACGATCGTCTACTGTAAGTTATAGGGGATTTCTTTCAAAGAAGTCGCTATTCACCAAACTTTAGACCAAACACCAAAGCAGGCATGCAAATTTCCGACTAAAACCCACTTTAGGTTCATTTTTTTATGAATAACGTTTGAATTTTAGCCGCGTCGAGTATATGGTAATATTTTTCGCGTTTAATGAATTGTACAAAGCGGTTACCAAGTTCTAAAGGGGAAATTCATTCTTTCTTACGTTTTTTTTTTGAGGATAATACGACGTAGTAAATAATGAACCGAGTCTCTAGTACGAATTCTACGTATTTGACCATACTTTATATTTGAAGTTTAAAGTATGACGTAAATTGTATGGAAAATGAAAAAGCGCCTGTGTGATCATTTTCCATACAATTTACGTCAAAGTTACCATTTACTTTAAGTAGCAAAAACGTGAAAACTAGCAGAACCTACAACAAAATCTTTCTCTACAAACACACAATCCAGCAATTAAATTAGCCATTAAAACATAAAACGAACATTAGTATTCTACATATGAACTCCCAATTAAGTGCAATGGGTTTACAAGTCTCTGAGGAGTGATCCCATTAAAATCACTGCTTCTATGTAATAATTATGTATAATATAAGCTTGGGATGTTGTGTAACAGTCGGTTTTCGTATTTTACGTTAGTTGTTTAAATATTAGGTACGTTTGATCATTTCATGCATTTTACTTAAATCTTTCTTTTTCTCGTAGTCATGGTATAAAGTATCGTATGCAACTCTTGAATAAAACGGATTTATATCGAGGGCCATGAATCACTCGCGTCGCTTAGAATTCAAATACTTGAATCACTTGCTGCGCTCGTGATTCAATCATCATGAATCACTCCCTACGGTCGTGATTCAGTCATTAGAATCCTTCGCTTGCTCGTTATTGATATAATGGCCCTCGCTTTAAATCCGCTCTTTATTCACTAGTTGCATAAATAATATTTTGAATTCTACTGCAAAATGTCAAAAAATTGTTCCTGGTTCATACATTGTAGCGCTTTTTTTTATTTTTCCATCTAAATAAAATGCAAAAATCTTCTAATTATGATATTTTTAGATATCTTGGCTAACTTTTTAAGTCTATTTTTTAAATGATAAATAAGATCGTTCACTTCAAAAAAATATATCCAATTGATCGTTAGAAACCTATTTAATTACGCGACCACAGCAGGTGATTGGTCCTATAGTAGCTGCGTTATTTTGTTGACACCTAAGATCAAAGAAGTCAAATTTTTTAATGATAAATTTTTCTATTTTCCCAGGAATTTCTCCTGTATCGTGGGTACGTTTACAAAAATTTTAATCTCACACCCACAAACACCCAGAACCAGAACATTCATATAGTTCATATAATTATTCATTCCGTGCAGTAATCGGACCAAAGTCGCAATTGCGCCAATAGTGCCGTCGAAGTATTACACCGGTAGTCCCAGGGTTCAAACTAACGACTTGTAAATCGAGGCCATTACCCTTGGGACACACTATGAAAGACTAAGTCAACTGAGTCTAAATTACTTACCGTTATGCTATCCTCTTCCCTACGGAAATTGAGCTCGAAGATAAGCAAATACGTCCAACTGTAAACTAGAACAGTAACAGTAATTTGCTCAACTTGCGTAGACAAACCAGTTGTGTCAACAACTCATTTGCACACTCACACACGCATCACTTATTCACTACACTGTGCCAGAAACGCACTCATACAAACCGTATTTGTTTAGGCGCTCCCCAGACGGAGTAATTATAGTTGATGTAACTGTCAACTTTTTAAAAGTTGACGTATGCAGATGCCAAAACATTTCAACATTGTCAGTTTTTTATGGGTTAAATTTGTCAAGTGTGCGATAGAACTGCAAATTTAGCGTAGCCCTTTCCATCATCGGACTTCAAAATGTTCGGCAATGCGAAAGTAGTCATAGACATACTACCCTTGCGTATAAAGCGTTTTGCCAATAGGTACTTTTATTATGCTCACAGCCAAGGAGTGGATTTCCCTGCCGGAATATGCATTTGCTGATAGCTACCTTGTTGTCTTTAAGTCAAGACCTAATAGGTAATAATAAGTTTTAGGCAAGTGTGCTTCGCCGTCGACCAAATCTTCACTGACCATCAGATGAAATGAAGTCAAATACGAGTATATCGCTAAATAAAAATCCTACTAATATTATAAACGTGAAAGTTTGTTTGGATGGATGTATGTTTGTTCCTCTTTCACGCAAAAACTACTGAATGGATTTGGTTGAAATTCGGTACATAGATAGTTTATAACCTGGATTAACACATAGAATAGTTTTTATCCCTATTTTATGTTCCTACGGGATGATTTTTGAGTTGTAGCGGGTGAAACCGCTGGCAACAGCTAGTAATAATATAAAAGGCTGCGACCGCCTGGGAAGACAGAGGTATCTGTCTAGGAGAGGCGAGGTTGACAAATCTACGCTTCGCTAATGAAATTGTGCAGTTCTCTTCTCACAAGAAACGCCTAGGTGTCACCACTGCGAGGATCGCCCGGAGGACACGGTGGAGCATACAGTGCAGGACTGCCCCGCTTTTTTTTGTTTTTACGTAAAAAAAGGGATGTACACCCACATATACCGGGGAGCCTCATCATCTTTCTGCCGTTATCCTATTCTACTTGTGGTGGACGCAACGCGTTTTATTCTTCCATTACCGTCTATCAGACGTCACTTCATCATGTACTCCTTTTTCTTCTCACACTATTTCCCTGATCGAAACTATTACTGTGCATATCAACCAGGCTCAAATCATAACTCCAAACCTAGGATCTCATGATCATGATGTATCACTTGCGACCATAGACCAACGTGTTTTCACAGATCATGTAGTTGTTGAGTACAAAAACAAAATTTGACATAGGTAGTCGGTTTTATTGTGTTTGGAACATGTTGTTTTTTATAAACTGCGCAATAACATTTTTTTGCAAGTACGTTGTTTACCATTACTTATATTATGTTACGGATTTAAATTGTTGAATAATAATTAATTAAAATGATAACAAATGTTTTAAACATTGTTCTTACGTATTATATACATTTTTTTTATATTTGAATATGTTTTTAAGATGTAAAATAAGTAACCCACCGCTACTAGAGGGTCATGGTCCATGCTATTGGTGGCTAACCTAACCTGTTCTAACAATTCCCTTGCAATGTAATTATAATAAACATTAATTTAATATGACGACAATGATGACGCATTTTCACAGTATAATTTAAAATGTTATTGTTATAAATACAAATAAATATTCATAAGAGCGATAAAAATCTCAAAATGGAGTGGCTTTTTTTAGTAGAAGTTGCAGATAACAAAACAATTATTACTACTTATACATAATTATAAAGTTCAGTTTACGTTGCAACTTTAATTAAATTCATATTAGATAAATATAACTAGTCGTTACGAAATCAACTTAATTTGCATTTGTGTGGAGTTGATAATTAGGTGCAAATACATAACATTGCTAATGAATAATAAAAAAATGGCCCTTAAGCAGTGTATAATAATATTCATAAAAACCACAAGATTTAGATAAAAATAAAACATTTACACGAAACAAAATAAAATGTACGAGAAGATTATTATAAGACAAAATATTAATTGTTTTTTTTTTATGATTGTCCAAATGTTCATTGTAAAATTAATGTCTGAGAACAGTCTTTTACTTACCTCATTATACAGCATGTTTGTGTTATGTGAGCAGTAGCCCAATGATAACGGAAACTTAGGTACAGGTTGCTGACCGTGGGTTTGAACTAAGATAGTACTGCGAAATTAGCCTAGAATATTCCTACAGCTGGACCACAAGGCCACTTTCTATGAGAGAGAATGAGCCACCCTAAAGCTACATGATTGAACTTTAGTTTTATTACTTACTGGTTTATGGGTGTGAAGAACAGAGTCTAAACTTCCTACAAGCATACTCTTTGAAAGGGAAGTATCTCCCACATGAAGGCGTGTATCGGGTCGGCGTTCCGCCCGAAAATCGTTCTTTGAATCTTCTTTACCTTCTAACCCCACGTAGAACTTTAATTACCTTGATTTTTAGTTCCAGTATTAACCCATAGATGTCACCTAGTTTAATTTTTGACGACATAATTACCCGCAACATCGGCTTCCGGCTGTTTTTTTCAACTCCATTCTGATATTCCAACTACTCATAGTGCTCAAACACACTGCGAGCCTAGCGCGGTGGCGGCGGCGGGCGCGGAAATATTGAATGTATGAAATCGCCGCTCGTGGCCATATTGAAGTGACTAACGCGGGGGCCTAGAGCGATGGCTTCAAGCGATTTTGCGAGCCTAGGCGTTTCTAGGCAACAACCGAACAATGAGCGGGTGGCAGGTGTATCGAACCTTTTCGGTCTTTTAGTAGCGCCATCTAGTTACCAGAACATGCACTAAAGTACTACCGTTGGATGTTTTTGTACATATTTAAATTATTTTTACCGTGCTTGAGTAGAAAAATGTAGAATGATTGATAATTTACTTGTATGCAATCCTAAACAACCTGTAAAACATTTTAAAATGAATTTCTTTAAACAAGATTCATAGAAACTACTTTGTACCACCGGTTTGCAACACCTGAATTCACCGCTACAAAAACAAACGCTTGATCGGCAGTGTGGACACAGATCGCGCCCGCCGCCGCGCCCGCCACCGCGCCCGCCGCCGCGCCCGCCGCCGCCGCCGCGCTAGGCTTCCAGTGTAACCACACAAATAAAAACATCATCCTATACGTTTCGACCTGAACTTCAACAAAGGATTTATAAAGGTAGGGAGGAACAAAATCAAACTGCGAGAATGATTACGCGTTATTTGAATTGTGTGAAACTGTCTAGTGTTGATATAAAAAAGAGGAAATAGAAAAAAACTGTAGAAGAGTAAATAATCCGATTTAACAAAAAATACGGTTTTCGAAATTATTTAAATAAATTAAAAATGTGAATAAGGGTTATTCAAAGAAGTTCAGCAGTTTAGTTGATTTTAATACTTACGAGTACATGACAAGGTAATTATTAGTCTTTCTTATAACTAATTTGTTGATGTTGATTACTCTTTTACGCAAAAACAGGTGAAAGGATTTGGATAAAATTTTGGCATGCAGATAGTTTACCTATAACTTAAATTTAGAATAGCTTTCATACAAATCCTGTGGGATAATATTCGAATGACACGCGAGTGAACCCACGAGAAAATGAAGTATTATTCCAATTAGTTATTATTACCGAACATTTAGTTACGTTGTATGGTGGTTCAATAGTGTTGATTTGAACTCAGATAGTTTGTTTTAATTCTATATTACCCTTTTTTATCGTGGTAAAATCAACAAATGAGTCCTGACTGGGGGACTGTCAGACTTGTACTGCCCTTTACGTTCCGGTGTCACGGTAATTCGTTAGTCCCGCGACCGTCTATGTTACCCTTGGCTTCAAATTTTTTATGAAAAGCATAGTATTTATGAAATGGTTATGTAAAGCTGTGAGCTAAACTCGATAGCGTCTGACATCACTGACCAACACTGCTCCTGCATATGGCATTTGGACTTGACGTCAAACGTTCTAACGAATCTCTCGCAGAGAGTTAGAAGTGACTTGAATGTATTCCATTATTATGACTGATTTTTGCCAATTCTTTTCTTTTCCAAAGGTCTAACTGAAGCAATGTATTCTGCAAGTGTTGTGGACATAATCAAGACTGTTCAGACAGGTCTTAGATACCTGGCTCTGGTGCAGTTCACAGCCTGGATGATGCCCCAACAAGCAATAGTTCAAGGTTAGTTCAAGTTGTGGTCTTCAACTTTCTCAATGAGACTTATATGTAACTGTTGAAAAAAAATTCAGCTGTCCTATAAAAATACTCATAATTGCTATATTTGTTAGACGATTAAGATGTTGGTCTCATCGATAAAGTAATGCGGTTCGATAAAATAAACCACAGTCTTAAATATGACTACACTCTTCTGATACGCGCTGTTTATCCATTTGTGAACAGACCGAAAGATTAAATAGCAAATCATTTACCTAATGTTTCAGATGGAGCCAGTTTCGACTACATAATAGTAGGTGGAGGAACAGCCGGCAGTGTTATAGCAAACAGACTGACAGAAGATATTAACGTCAATGTTCTTCTGATTGAAGCAGGTGGTGATACTCCTGTTGATGGCGTTGTAAGTTCAGATAATATTAATATGTGGCAGAGGTAGTTAAACTTGTAAAAGCGTAAAATAAAATTAAAACTTTGCGATGGAACTGCACTCTACCTGGCCCTTTCAATCATCGGACTACAAGACGTACGGCAATGCGCCATCGTTATGTGGTGGACATCCCTCCGGTACGTACAAAGCGTTTTGCCAATACTTTTATTGTGCGCACAGGTAAGGAGTGGAATTCCCTGCCGGCATCTCTATTTCCCGACAGCTATAACCTTGGGGTTTTCAAGTCAAGAGTGAACAGGTTACTTCTAGGCTAGCTGTGCTGGCAGTGCTTTACCGTCGACCACATCTTCGCTTACCATCAAGCGAGATAGTGGTCAAACGCGAAACTATCACAAAATAAAAAAGCAGAATGTTGCAGCTTCTGCAGACGATTAATATTGCATTTCTTAATAAAAGATAAGTTAATCAATTGACTTAAACAGAGCTGTATGAGGAACAGGAATTCCTTGGTAGTAGTAGTTGTCAAAGACATGATCAGTAATAAATATTTGTTTTACAGGTACCAGGATGCACACTATTTCTAAAAAGATCACGTCATGACTGGAACTTCACAACAGAAAATAATGAGTTTATAAAAAAATGCCACCAAAAACCATACTTCGAACCAAGCTCAGGCAAAATGTTAGGAGGTACCAGTGTTCTTAACTATATGCTCTACTTAAGAGGACACCCTACAGATTATGACAATTGGGCAGACATAACTAATGATCCTGCTTGGAAGTGGGAAAACGTGCTTCCTTACTTTAAGAAAAGTGAAAGAATTGAAGACGCAGACTTCCTCTCGTCTGAAGATTTGAGTAATTATGGCATCAATGGATTAGTGGGGCTAACAAAATATTCACGTGGACAGCTAAATAATATTTTGCGAAGCTTCGAGGAGCTCGGTAATGATATCGTTAATGACCCAGGAACTACACTGGGTTATTCTAAACCGTTTTTGTATGTAGCCACTGGTGGTCGACAGAGCAGTGCCTTCACCTTTTTAAGACCAGTTAAAGATCGTAAGAATCTTCATGTGCTGAAAAACACTTTGGTCACAAAAGTCAATTTCGACGAAAACAAGAACGCTGTAGGAGTACAAGCAATTTTAGAAAATGGTGATAGTATAAATATAAAAGCATCTAAAGAAGTCATCGTGTCTGCTGGTACATTTAACTCTGCCAAGCTACTATTGCTGTCAGGAATCGGGCCTAAAGAAGATTTGGAAAGCAAAAACATTGATGTGATATCAGATCTCCCAGTAGGGAAAAATTTACAAGACCATACTGGAGTCGTTATACTTCATGCCATGGAAAAAAGTGACCCAATACCTTTAAACCCTAACAAACACCCAGGTGCTCCTACGGTGGGATTTACAGCACTCGACAAAAGTCAGAAGTATCCAGACTATGAAACGGTATCCTTTTCAGCACATTCAAGATTGATTCTATATTTCTGTTCCTTTGGTTATAGACTGAGTTACGATATGTGTGACAAAACTTATGAATCAATGATGGGAAGAATGGGTTTGTTCAACGAAATTATTAATTTACGTCCAAAATCCAGAGGCGAAGTTACACTAAGAAGTTCCAATCCAATGGATCCTCCAGTGATTAAAACTGGGTATTTGTCTGACGAGTCTGATCTTGACGACCTGGTAAAATATATAAAAGACTTTATTCCCGTAGTCAATACAACTTATTTCAGAAGTATTGATGCAGAAATGGTTGACCCTTCAAAAAGCTGCACTGAATTTGATAAGGGCAGTGATGAGTATTGGAAATGCTACGCTTCGTGCATGTTTTCTGGTATTAGTAATTATGTTGGAACTTGTGCCATGGGCAGTGTTGTTGACAGTAGACTGAGAGTGATTGGCGTACAGCGGTTAAGAGTAGCAGACGCCAGTGTCATGCCTGTAATCACAAGAGGAAACACCAATGGTCCCGTGGTTATGATTGGTGAAAAAGTTTCTGATTTTATCAAGGCAGACAATAAAGAAGATTAAGTTACTTTGCATTTATCTGCATCCTCTTCTTAAAAAATTGTAAACTGTTGTAAAAAATAAAATTGTTAATCATTTTACGTGTTCACGCTAATTAGAATTAGTTCTATATCTTTACTTTGTTCAAGTATTTTTATACTACGTTACTTTTTTACATTTTTCTCCAATGCCAAATTCTAGAAATAAGATCTGTATAATTCTCACATCTGCTTTCGCAAAAGTCTGAGTATCTTGAGTCAAGCCAACCTCTACAGTGTATATTTTTTCCTCCCCTTTACTTTTCTTTAGTATAAATAGTTAATCTCCGACTACGCACGCAACGCGCGCAATAACACAGAAAATAAACCTTGCAAAAAAACCCTCACATAAACTGGATAAAACACCGTATTCGTATTTACTATTCAACAAAGGGTTAACGTTTATTGCCTCTCGACCGTTGAATACACCGCAAAACCGGATTTATCCTGATATCCACGCCGTCACTAAACCAGTTCAAACCGCTTCATACCGGATAGGACCGGTAAACAGCTAGAAAATAGCGGAAATTATCGGGAAAATAAGACGGAGCTTTGTATTAAGTATTTGTGAGAAGTTTCTTTTATAAACATTTACTCGTAGATTTTGTAAAAGTAGGTTATTATAAAACGTTATAATATCATGTTTGTAATTTTTGATCCAAAACACAGAGGTCACCGTAAAACAGAGGTCACTTTCGCCATTTATACCGATAATGTGTCTTTTAGTTTGCACATTTTCAGAAAGAAAAATCAGACTGTCTTGAACTAGAATCGATCGCATGTCTCCCTCCAAAGTAAAGCAAACTTCTCGATTCTCCAATCTAACGGATAACTGATCTAACAAGACAATTGACAAACCCTTAGAGACGTCGTCTCGATCCCGTGACGTAATACATTATGAATAAAAGATCGTGCTGTGTAAAGCGACCCTAGCCTAAAGCTCATCTCGTATTACGTGTCGTATTGACGGGCTTTGAAATAGGGACGGGAAATTGTGCTAGCATGTTGGAGTTAATTTAATTGTTGGATGAACATGCCATTACGCTTCAATCTGTGTGGGTAGTGCTTTGGAGGATATAGAAGCGTTTTACTTTTGTGTAAACGATGATAGAAGGTAATTTTAAAATGCAATTTTATTACACTGGCGTTTTCTTTCGACTTAGACCGGACGTTTTAATTGAAGATGGGTCAGCTTGACTCGAATTGCCTGCTAGTCGGTCTTCTACATATTGTACTTCGGAGAGTGTGCCCAAGAACTCCACGACCTCATCCCGCCAGCCCCCTTCTATCATCGCACATCTAGACGCACTGCATCTTATCATACTTACCTTATTGGTATTCCACCAAATCGCACTAAGCGTTTCCAAACGTCTTTTATAATGCGAACAGCGAAGGAGAGGAACTCTCTGCCTGCGTCTATGTTTCCGAACGCATACAACCCTAATCTCTTCAAAGTTAGAGTGAACAGGCTTCTTCTGAGTAAGCTCGCTCTATCGTCGACCTTGTCTTTGTCACCCCTGACCTAGACTAAGGACTAGAGCAAACCCATATTACATAAAAAAAGTATGCAACATAGGAAGAGTACTGGAAAAATAAAATTTTATTCCGACTTTCTCAGGGTACTAGTACTAGCATAGAGCTAGTCGATGTCGATGTTTTTAAGCTATTGCATAGCTTTTATCGCAGGCTCTGAGCGTGGCGGGCGCGAAAAACCTAACGGAAAAACCTGACCACATTTGTCAGCACGTCGTTTCAGTTCGGGAGACTTCGGCAATCATAAAGGTACGGACAGACGTGCTCATAAAGGTACGAAGAGGGATTTACTTTTTCTTACTAATTCTAAACGGCCAGCTACAAAAGGAGTTTTCACAATGAAACCTACTTATAAAATTCTCCTACAACAAAGAAGTTCTTTATTACAGTAGTGCACCACAAACATTTTAAATAAATTATATTCTCGTTAAATATACGCGGTAGGCGATTTTTTTCTTTTAAAATGAAAAAAAAATATATGCAATAGCTTCACCGCGGCAGTCTCCGAGTGCCACATGTATTTTTTTTGTTTTGCAAATTAAAATTAACTTTAATTTGAATTAAATTTTACCACATTCTTGTTTTTAAGATAAATTATTTTCAACTACCCTTTACCTGTAGTCCGACGCGCACTTGGCCAGTTTTTTCCAAGTATATTCCAACCCGGGCACGCCGCAATCGCGGCGGTAAGACCCCTCTTTGAGGAGTGGCTGGATAGGAGTCACGGCGTCCTGACCTACCGCATGACGCAGGTCCTCACCGGACACGGAAGTTTCGGGAGGTACCTGTGTCTAAGGAGAAAGGAGGAAACGCCTGGGTGTCACACTGCGAAGATCGCCCGGAGGACACAGTAGAGCATACGGTGCAAGACTGCCCCGCTTGGGCAGAGCACCGACGTGTCCTCACGGCGGCGATAGGCGGAGACCTCTCGCGCCCGGCATTGGTTGCGGCCATGCTGCGGGGCGAGACGGAGTGGGAAGCGGTCGCCTCCTTCTGCGAAGCAGTAATGCTCGCGAAGGAGGAGGCGGGCCGCGCGAGAGAGAGGGCAATGTCCTCCCTCCGCCCCACCCGCGGTGGTTGGCGCCCACGGCGTCGGACGTCGCAAGACGATCTCCGGCCACCGTAGGCGCGGGCATGCGGGCGGCGAGTAAAGGGCAACTCGCAGCCCGACCATGGACCATGCCCGGGTCGACGGCGCGTTGTGTTCCACGCGCGCCTCAAAGAGCGTCAGCGTAATGACGGGGCCCCCTCTGTAGAGGGCCAAAGCCTGCCGGGGTCGCGGGACTTATACCATTACCGTGACCCCGGAACATAAAGGGCTATTGAAGGACACCGTGGATTTTAGTCAGTACAAGTCTGACAGTCCCTCCCGCCCTGCCCGGGGTGGGAGGACTCATTTGATGATTTTACCACGAAAAAAAAAAAAAAAAAAAAAAAAAGTATATTCCAACAAATCTCCCAACAAGTTCGTCTCCCGACCCATCTTTCTGCGTCCACAACAAAAATGTCGCAAGGCATCATCTGAAACGTCTGTCATTTCTGGATGCCGTCTCATTTCGCGGCTGAACGACTCTATTCCCTTTGATTCCCCTTCATTATACTAAAGTGCGCCCTCCAGTAATGGAAACCATTCGGATAAGATAATATTATATACTTCTCATGACAGCTTTAAATGTTTGTTTTGGCAGTTTTTTTTTTATATAGATACAATAGGCATGTTGACAAAATTACGCAGCTAGAGTTTTGAAAAATAATGGATACGTATTTTTTCGAGAGTTCCCGCTCATGACATCAGAAGCAAGTATTGGCATTTAAGTGTCATTTTTTTTTCAATTTTGGTTTACTTAAGAAAAGATAATCAGATGGTCAGTTCACACCGACACGCGACGCAGCGCGACGTGACGTAACGATACTGCGAATGTGTATCTTATCGTTTAGTAAATAAAGTTAGATTTTGAGTCGCTATTCAAATGCAGCGCGGCGCCGCGCTGCGTCGCGCTGGGTTGCGAGAGGTGTATCTTTCGTGTAGGAAATAGAGTTAGATTTTGAGTAGGTAGCTCTATAGAACTGTGCGCGCAGCGTCACATCTCGGTCTGTACCCATACCATGAGTTGTCATTGCGATACTGGATCATCGATATCGACCGCGTTTGGCGCTCTCATTGGCCCGCTCCAAGGTTGTATGAACTCTCAACCAATGAGAGCGCCAAACGCGGTCGATGCGTATGATCGAGTATTGTAATGACAACTCATGGTAGAGGCTCTGAGCTGACCCTGATTGACGAACTAATTCATTTTTCTTTGTCAATTAACCTATTGCAGACATTTACGAAATATACTTATAGAATAGACACTGCAAGGTTATGACTACATTCAGATGATGCTCACGAGCGTAGTGGTTGAATGATTGATTGCTGCGCAGCGTATCGGGGGTTCGATACCCGCACAGAACAAACATTAGTATGACCTGCAGATAGTTGTTCCGAGTACTTATCTATTTAAGTTTAAATGTTTGTTAAGGTATCTATCCACAAAGGGAATACAGTCTTAATTATTGGTCACCCATCCTAAGACTGGCCCCGCTGTTGCTTACCCCTGAAGATCCCCATATTACACAGTTGAGTTATTATTTGCGTTAATTCAATGAAGAGAATGACCTCACTTCAGAAAGGATAAGTCCTTGTTTAAATATTGTCTTACTTTGTACATAAAGTCCTTTTTAATGAGCCTTGACAAGAGCATTGGACAACGAAAGGCCTTTTGATATCAAAGAGGTTTTAATCTTGTTTTATGTTTATGTTAATTAGTGAAAATCTTTGTGTAGTCTTCTAAAAAGGTTATTACTTATTAAGGTTTATTGTTTGAAAGGAAAAGCTCGTTCCCAAATAATAACAACCCTTTGGGGTCCTTCTTTAATTTAAAATGGTTTTCACTTGGTCTCTGAGATGGAACCTAAGATGTCACGAGCTCACCTAGATGTGACTCGAACGCCTGCGCACCGACAGAAAACAGTAAAAACAGGTGGCCTACCATGAACTGTTAACGCGATCCAGTTTAGGCTGTGGGAAAGAGATGGCGCTAGACGACTTGTATAGCTCTGTCTCTTTCCCACAGCCTAAACTGGATCGCGTTAAGAGCTCGTGGTAAGGCCCCCGTTTGGCGTCGGACTGCGACGAGACAGAGGTCGAGAGCCAAGTGGCCCTAGTGAGACCTACATCGCAGTTAAAGAAAGAAAATCAAAGAACTGTCAGCAATATGACGGGGGGGCTTGAGAAGGCCAAAGCCTGCCGGGGTCGCGGGACTACCTTAACAGGTATCCGTGACCCTGGTACATAGAGGGCTATTGAAGGGACACCGTGGTCTTTCACTATCAGCCTCATCTCAAAGCTCAAAGTCGCTCAACGAGCTATGGAGAGGGCTATGCTTGGTGTTTCTCTACGTGATCGAATCCGAAATGAGGAGATCCGTAGACGAACTAAAGTTACCGATATGGCCCACCGGATTAGCAAGCTGAAGTGTCAATGGGCAGGCCATATTGCTCGCAGAGCAGATGGCCGATGGGGTCGAAAAGTGGAGACCGCGGACTAGCAAGCGCAGCGTAGGACGTCCACCAACGAGGTGGACAGACGACCTTATAAAGGTCGCCGGAAGACGCTGGATGCAGGTCGCTTCCAACCGGTATATGTGGAGATCTAAAGGGGAGGCCATGTTCAGCAGTGGACGTGACGTCCTATGGCTGAGATGATGATGATGAAGGGACGCCGTGGATGTTAGTCAGTAGGAGACTGACAGTACCTTGCGTTCCACTTAGGATGGGAGGGGAGAACTTATGGGATGATTTTGCCAAATAATTTTTTTTTAGTTTTTTTTTTTCAATGTAAAAACTGTTTATAATGATACAATAACCCTTTAGAAGCTTCCAACGAAGGTTGTTCAACGGCGTGTTATTTATTTAATTAACGTTCTGCGACGTTTTAACGTTATTTTTAAGACACCCGATACCTTTTCCTTAATCTCCCCTTACAAAATCTGTTGATGAGAAGACAATGGGGGAGGAAAATGGAAACGTTTATTTTGTATCTCAGTAATAATCTAATTTTCACTGAAATATTAGAACAATAATATTTTGTTAAAACAATTTTGATAGACTCCTAAGAAGGAGACATTTTTGTTACCTACGTTTACTTTCTACAATAGAGTGGCCATGCAGTTTCTTGTCCGTTCTCCATAGAAATCTACGCTTTAGAACAAGCAACTAGGTACTACTTTCATTAGTAATATTTTTTTTATTATGTAAGGTGGTAAGCGGGCGAAGCCGCTGGCTAAAGCTAATTATGTATAATGACCGTAGCTCTATAATTTTCTTTTTTTTTGTCATTTGACAAAATTTGACAAATTCAAAAGTGCCAGTAATTAGCTTTTAGACTGACGTGGTCACTGTTACAAATATTTGGGCTTAAAACGGGATATTTACCATGTTTATTATTTGTTTTTCATTTCCGATATTCCGGCACTGTTGCAAGCGCCATGATCACGGAAGAACTGAAGTTATTGCGGGTGGATGTTTATGAGCAGACAAATCGGTCTACCCTCCTTCTCGTTTGTTTTTTGCGTTCGACACCACTACTATTGTCACTCGTCTCACTCACAACACGATATTGTTCCCGACACACAAAACTCACTTTATCCGCTCGCGAAGTGAAACGGGATATTTACAGTGTTTTTTTCGGTTTTTACACAATTGGACCAATGGGTTCCAGTACAGTAGTTTGTGTAAAAACCGAAAAAACACTGTAAATATCCCGTTTTAAACCCAAATATATGCCTGTATAATGCTTATTTGAAATAAAATGCTTTGGAAGTACAGAAGTGATATAATATCGTGCGGAGTTTAAAAAGTGTATTATTGATTATATCCCCTTTACTTCAGTTCGTGTATTCCCAACAATAAAAATAAAAAGAAGATAATTTCATTCAAAAAACAAAATAAAAAACACTGTTTTCATCCCTGACACCTTTTTTAGCCGACAAAAGAATTGACCAGCTCGGTGAATACCGGAAAAAACTACGCAAATACGGTCCACACAATAACCATAGTACGTAGACCATGTAGTTCTTCATTTATGCCACACTGCCTATCTCTGTCCAAGCCAGGCCGTAAAATAAATTGAAATTTTGCTATGCAGGTGACCGGAGAGCACGTAATATACAGGGTGGCTTGCCCAACTTTTACGGACGCCTTTTGTCCAAAACTGATACAAAAGCTTACTTATAGATTGTATCGATGGATACATCGTGAAGGAGAATGAAGGGGGCTTTTGTGTTTTTACTCAATGTGGTAAGTTTTATAGTTATCTTGCGGTTTTCCTGTGACTTCGTCGGAATTTATTTTTGACTTTGTAGCCCTTTTTAACCTCCGATGGGGGTTGTCATATCCAAATAAGGATAAAAGCCCCCCCCCCCAAAAAAAAAAACTAAATAAAAAAAAACTCCGAGGGGATTTTTTTATGTCAGTAACAGAAGGCTTAAATATTTGTTCTTTCAAAAAGAGGGTATCGTTGCTAATAATACAGCAATTATTTTTTAAATGAATAATTTTCCATAAATTAAAAAAAAAAACTGCTGTGCATAAGATCAATTCCTAGTTTGAAAAGTATTTTTGGGTTTTATCCATAGAGTCAGAGTCACCGATTGCTGGCAAAAGGCTACTCCCTTATTCCTTAAAAGTACGACTGGCGAAATCTGAGTGTACTTTAATGGGCCTACCACGCGCACAAGCTTCACCACAGTTCTGCCTGCGCAAGTTACGGTGCATCCACACCGCAGTTACTTTTTTTAGCTCAACGTTTCCAAATGTTATTTAATGTTACTAAGTGTTGACGTGTTACTGTAAGTCGAGTGACGTTGCTCGACAATCGGTAACAATGTTACCCCCTGCATCCACACCGCAGTAACAAAATGCAACACGGTAACATTCGGTAACTTTTGTGGCTCCTTGTTACGCCAACAAAAATTAACATAGAATAACTTCGACATCATTACACATAATAAATATTATAGTAGCGTATCTTCGTCATCTGTGATGGCCTAAGATATATTAATATAACATCTTAAGATAAAATATTATAGTATCTTAGCCGTGTGTGATGTGCTTTATTTAGGTATTGCAATGTTGAGGTAGCATTATCTAACAATGTTACCGATTGTCGAGCAACGTTGCTCGACTTACAGTAACACGGCAACGTTTAGTAACTTTTTGTTGTCGGATGTTACTGCGGTGTGGATGCACGGGTAAGTAACAATCAACAAATAGTAACAAGGAGCCACAAAAGTTACCGAATGTTATCGTGTTGCCTTTTGTTGCTCCACAAATGTTACCGGCGGTGTGGATGCACCGTTTCTCGTATGAAAACACTGTAACTGGCGCGTGATACAGTTTTACCAACCACATGTACGGTGTTCCGTGTACAAACCGGCTTGCGCAGGCAGAACTGAGGTGAAGTTTGTGCGTGTGGTAGGCCCATAAGATATCTCTGCTTTCCTCTTTAATTAAGTATATTGACAAATACATTGGACGCGTGGCGTATGGCACAAGCATAAAGGTTTCCCATGCTTGTAGAATCTAGAAGAGATTATCTGTGTTACAACCAAACGAAAGCCATTTAAGTGTTTAAAAAAATATCTCAACAGCAAGTTACGTTATCACAATCTGTTTTTCCCCACCCTTTAGCTATCCTTTGGTAGTCTGATCTTTTATCAAATGTCAAAGTCACCCACGTGAAGGGATGATATATTCTTTTTCAAGGATATTACCTACATAAAGCAATTTGGGAATTAGGATTTATTTATAGCTTTGTGTCCGAAAAAGGGGCACAAAGGTCTTTGTACGATTATTCGTCGGTTTGTATTAAATCTTTAATCTTTTTAGGACGAAATATATAGGTAGGTATAGTACAGGTCTTTTTTACATTTAAGATGGGTTTGGTCTTCACTTTAGTCTAGGTCAGGAATGGCACAGACAAAGTCGACGATTGAGCGAGTATACCCACAAGAAGCCTGTTCACTCTAACTTTGAAGAGATTATGGTTTTATGTGTTTGGTAATACAGACACAAACAGACAATTCCACTCCTTCGCTGAGGAGATACATTTTGTTTTTCATTAGAATACCATTTAAACGAGATATAATTTTGTACAGAAATTGATATTTATACAAGTTAGGATATAATTTTGTCACTTGACGTAAAACTAAATGAATTCAAGTAGATCAACTCGACGCAACAAACTCCTTTTTCAAATCTCTTTGAAAACACATAGGTACAGTGGAACAAAATATTCGAGGAGAAATACCGAAGATTGGAGAAAAAGAAGAAAACTTTATTTTTGTAAATACGAGTAAGTAACAAAACTGTTATTGGTGAAAATAATATCCTATTTTCTGCCGCCTCATGGTCACAATAACTAACATTGCTACAATACAATGCTATTATTCCAGTGCTATCTATTTCACGGTGTTGCACTGTCCCATTTCTGTCACGCATCGTTTATTTCTACAACTTACACTGTGAAAGCAAAGAGTAACTGAAGACATAATAACTAAGACATTTCGAAATGGTGTACTCTATTTATAACACGTGAGACTAAGATTTAAGGTTGTTTTCATTAGCGAAACTTTATTTAAAGCAAAGCTTTTATGATTTTTTAAAATAAACTGCCTTCAATGATTCCTAAAACACAAAATTGTGTAATAATTTTGCATTCGAAAGTAGGTGCCATTGTTTTTTAATTCGTTCACTATTTTGCCATTTTTTTTTCTTTTGGTTAAACAACGAATATTTTAGAAGATAAAACGGATCACAATATCGAGAGTCAGGCTCGTAACGTCTGAAGTATTTAAAAACAATAAAATTGTACTTGCTTGAGACATATTGCTAATTTTAAAAGTACTAAAAAGAACATACTTTTCAATATTTTTTGGAAATCGAACTTACGGACTAATTCTTTTTTTTTTTCTTTTCTATTTTTAAAACGTAGCCCAAACTAGGAATTTCTCCTGTATCGTGGGTGCGTTTACAAACATATAAACTCACATAGACAAACGCCCAGACCCGGAACAACTACTTGTAGATCATACAAATATTTGCTCCGTGCGGGAATTGAACCCGCGACACGCAGCGCAGCAATCCGTTCACTCAGCCACTACGCTAAACGTGCCGTCAAACAACTGTTACAACAACAACTACTGTTAGACTACCTACCTGCTGAGTTATCAATGACTGGTCGGTGTTAATTTCTGATGAATAATTATATTATTTTTTTATCAGAAGACATCTAGATTCACAATTATTAATGACAATTTCATCTAGCTTAGCCTTTTCCCAACTACCTATGTATATTGGGGTCGGCTTCCAGTCAAACCGGATGCAGCTGAATATCAGTATTTTACATGGAGCAAATGTCTATCGGACCTCCACAAAACAGCAATTGGGCAATACGATACCCCATGGTAAGACTGATTGTCAGACTTTAGAGCTGACTGACAGTAACGACAGTCGAAGATCTACAAATGACAGCCGGGACTTACGGCTTTACGTACTTTCCGAGGCACGGAAGATACTCGCTATGACAGAAGGTCACCCATTCACAGACCAACCTCGGCAAGCGCGGCTTAACCCAGAAGATCAGCCTGTGCTGCTGTAATTATTTAGCCACGAGCTTCTCAAATTAATAATAATTTAGAAGAAAAAAAGGTAATCAAGTTAGTAAAATCCGTGGCTTTGGAGCCCATATTCCTAAAACGTGACATCATTTCTTATTTCTTCTGTCACGTTGCCGTGAGGTATACGACAATGTTATTTAACGTGGTAAAAAGATTAGTCAGACAGCTGGGATTATTGTTACTGATAAGGCTTATATTATTACACGTTCCCTCACTTATTCATTCAGTCCTAACTTTATAGAAGACAGAAATAGGAGAAAAAAAAAAGTCACAATCTTACACGAGACCCACAAAAATTTCCATTTTAATGCCTTCTCACTGTTTTATATTTTCGATTACCTAAAACAAAAGCCAAATCTAGGCTTTATTTCTAGAATTTTATTGCCATAATAAAAATTTCAGGCTTTTTGTAAAAAAAAAAGCATGTGACACGCAATTAAAATAACTTTTAACGACCCTAAAATGCCCTCAACCATACTCTGTTGTACTAACTTTGCTTGTGGCCTTGACCTTGACCTTCGTCAAGGTCGAAGTTTAAAACTGAGCGTTAGTGAAGTCCATTTTACTTTATTATGATAATAAACTTCGCTCTAACCTGGCAATTGATACAATATCGAAACGATACGATTTTGGACTGACTTCAAAAATTGGACAGGGTTCTCAATTCTTCGGAATCTGATTTTTTTAAAATTTTCAAATTCGTTCCCCAATTGCTCAAAGACGGCTGGACCGATTTCAGGTGAGGTAGAAAGCAGGTGGGGTTAATGTTTCTACTTCCTTACTTGTAAATGTGTAAATCGGCCTTAAGAAAAGAGTCTAATTCCGCCAGCCATGTTTACCGAATGCGTAGGTATAGTATGTCTTATTACGTAAGCCCATAACAATCATCATAAACAAAACACAAAATATCTCCATCAATATTCTTCAGCATTAAAACCCGAAACATGTCTCTCATTGATTACCATAAAGAAAAGAAAATCCATCAGTGTTGTCAGCAAAGAAAAATATCACAACTTGTATAACTCAATTCGTGACTCGGTGTCATTAAGAGTCCGCGGTGTACCGCGCAGTAATAAATAAAACGAGTGCACCCGGGTGGAAGAGCAAGCGAGACGTGCGGTCTGTGTACGACGAATTTGTTAGAATTAAAATTTAATTTAACATTTAGAGAAATGTTGTGCGGTGCAAGAGCGGAAGAGAAAATCAAAAAGACGTTCACCATTTAACTGTGTTGGTGAAAATTAAAGACAATAACTTATTTTCAGGGGTTGCACACACTTTGTCCCGTTCGCACTTTGTCTTGCGATTGCAGTCTAAAGACTTTTAGTACGTCGGCAAGTCCCATTCGTGGTTCCCATTCGTAGACCGTCCCATTCCCAATTTGATATTTTTTTCTGAACATAGGTACATACTTATAAAGGTTGTTATCTCGTTTCATTATATTGTATTTAATATTTTTATTTAAAACAACTTCGTGCTTGTATATTCAAACACGTTCTTTTTAAAATTTAAAAGGGTTTCTGGTGTGGTTTTCGCCATAATTGAGAGAGGTTTTATTTTTAAAAGGGTTTATTCTCATGACATGACATTGGCATGAAACTTACTTTCTTAGATAAACTTAATAATAAATTACACAAGTTTCACCGATAAACAACTGTACGAAGTCTGGGGCAGTTGCCAGTGTATAAATAAATAAACACTCAACTAGATTAGTATTCTATCCGTCAACATTGATTTTCTGCTGCATTGCCTTGGATTCAGAGCACCGCAAACAGACGTAAATACACGTCACAAGCTTCCCTCGGGGATTTCTTTAGTTTTCAATACATGGAAAAATTCTAGAATTTCTACAGAATATTCGAGACTTTCTACAAAAGTTGAGCCGATATCAAAACACTCAGAAGACAAGTGAATGATGTTGAGCGCAAAGTCTGACATGGTCAGAAGTGTACACTCGTCATTAACTTTCACATTTTGCAAATTTGTCTTATACGAAATTAAAAATGTCAACTCAAAGTTAACTTAGTAAAAATTAATTAAGAAACCGTTTCAGAAACTGATCATAAAGTTTAAAAGGAGCAGACGATAACATCTTTCTAATATTATAAATGTGAAAGTTTGTGAGCATGCAGGATCACGGCACGTCATATATGTATGTTTGTGGCTCTTTCACACCTAAACTACTGAACGGATTTGAATGAAATTTGGTGCAAATATAGTTCATAACCTGTATTAACACATATGATAGTTTTTATCCCGATTTTATATTCCTGTGGGGACATTTTTGAGTTGTAGCGGGCGAAGCTAGCAACAGCTGGTATAATTACATTGAAACGGCTTCAAAATTTTTCTACAGGAACTTAATAGGTACCGAGGTGAAAAGTAGCCTATGTGTTATTTCAGACTATAATCTAACTCTAATTTAACTAAATTTTATCCGTTCTGACATGTTTGATCAACAAAGATTCATTAATCAAGAAATTAAATAAGATAACTCGAGTGAACCATTCACTCAAATGAAGTGTCTGACATAAGCTTCAGAGAAATCCCAAATTTGTTATTCTGAATCCGCACTTTACTTGCAACTCTGTTTTATTAAAATTATAAGAGAGTTGTGTTGCAAGGAAATAAAATTCTACCTTGTTTGCAATGAACTATGTATTACAACCACTAATTAATAGTTTAAATTTTTAGATTTAAATTAAGATACGGTACATGAATTGGTTGACCGCAGTTGATAAATTTTCGAAGTTCAAACACCTTAGTATTCATAAATTTGTTTCTTTATTCTTGATTTGCTGAACAAAAACTTTACGTTGAATTTTAATGTTACCACATTAATTAGAAGAAACTTTCAGGCGTGTTTTCAGCTATAGAGGTAATTATATTGTAATTGTACACTATTATTTTAACTAACTTGAAAAGTTGGTTTACTGAAAAGCAATGTTGAAGGTTGACAACTGAAAGGCAAAGTATTTGTCTATTTCTAATTGAAAGTCGCTCTTTATTACAATTAAAGATTTTTGAGATATAGAAATAAAAGGGGTAAAACATTTAATAATCTTAACTATCTATACGAACTAACAATAAATAAGAGTTCATACTAAGAAGTGATCATTTGTATAAAAACCATTTAACGAAAGTATGAAACAAATTGATTAATCTGACCAACTTCAGCCATCCCAATATATTTTATCTAGATTACTTACTAATGCGGATTCTGATTTCCTCCTGTTGGTCAACTAAAAAAAAATGACTCTGTATGCATATTTTTATATGCAACGATGCAGTTTCAGTTTTCATCGAAACCGGCCTCCTTTCATATTTTCGCTACTTAAGAATCTGACATTTAATATAATAATAAATGAAAATTCACTGTTTATAGTTCGTTTATGAATCTAAGTTTGAAACGAGCGGCGAATAATACGCTTTATCTGAGTGACTAAAAACCGGCCAAGTGCGAGTTGGACTCGCCCATGAAGGGTTCCGTAGTAGCAAGCATAGATTAGGGATATAATTATATTGAGATTAGTAAGTAATATACACAAACAATAAAAATAACTTTGTTTTTCATAGTGTTTGTATGAATGGTAAAGTTATATTTGCAGTTTTTGAAAATGTATTATATCTCAAAAACTGCTAACTATATCTCATCCAAACCAATTTTCGTTGGAAGTTTTTGTTGAGGTCTACATTATATGTATATTTTTTTTAAGTTTTATCATTCTCTTATTTTTGAAGTTACAGGGGGGGGACACACATTTTACCACTTTGGAAGCATCTCTCGTGCAAAGTGTTCAGTTTAGAAAAAAATTATATTAGTAACCTCAATATCATTTTTAAAGACCTATCCATAGATACCCCACACGTATGGGTTTGGTTTCAATTTTTTGAGTTTCAGTTCTAAGTATGGGGGGAAAAAATTTTTTGGGGGTGCCCAAAAATTTTTTTTTGTTTATTTTTGTGTGAAAATCTTAATGCGGTTCACATAATACATCTACCTACTAAGTTTCAACAGGATAGCTCTTATACTTTCGACAAAAAGTGGCTGTGACATACGGACGGACAGACAGACAGACATGACGAATCTATAAGGGTTCCGTTTTTGCCATTTGGCTACGGAACCCTAAAAACCAACCTGTTCTTTCAGTTGCCCTTTATGTTCCAGGGCCGCAATTCCTTTTTAAGACAGTCCCGACTCTTGATAAATCCCCTTACACCGTGTTTAATTTCTAACTGGTTTAGGGCCTCTATTAAACTAATAGAATAATATTATTATATCCTAGATTAATAATTCTAACTTCATAACTCCGTTAATAGCTTAATACGAGTATGTATCTACAGATAGGTTAGTTACTAACCAATCTTGATCCTAGTACAGTTTATGCGCGATGTATCTACAAACAGATTTACGTGAACAGTTAATTGGAATATTATTTGTGGTTATTATTGCATTATTACAATTTACAAGTTTATTAAGCTACGAGTATTGCATAGCTTTTAACGCGGGCTTTGAGCGCGGCGACCGAATCAAGAAAGTCCGTAACGAAAATAAACCTAACACTGTCACTGTCACATCTGCCATGTCAACTTGAATGAATAAAATTTTGAATGAAAGATTTTTTTTTTCTTGACGTTTCACTTGATTGACGTGGCTGACCATAGCTTAATTAGTAGACTACCCGTAGAGCAACGATGGGATGATATTCTCATTAAATATTCGCGGTAGGCGATAATTTTTTTTCATAAATTAAATAAATAAATATTTTCATAATTATAATTGCATAAGTTGATAAAAAATGCTATACAATAGCTTTATCGCGGCAGTCCCCGAGTGCCACACGTATTTTTTTTCAATAGGTGTACAATAAAGCCGTGGTGGCAGTTGTAGGTCGTGGGTTCGAACCCAGCCAGGCGCATTACTTTGTGTATATTTTTTTAAAACTTCTTGAGGAAACCGGCATGAAAGAACCAAAAATTCGAAAACATGTGACATCTAGCAACCTGATACGTTGGCCCGTGTAGTGAATTATGGCCCAATCCTTCTCACAGAGATTAGGCCTGTGTCACAGCAGTGGGAACATTATAGGCTGATAAAATATGATGCAGAATAAAAACATCACCATTATCATCATCATAACGCGAAATTCTTAGAGGGGTTGACTTTTCAAAAAATAAACATATTGTGCAAATATTATAAAATTTTTAGTGGCATGTTATCGATGTGAACCATAATATTAATATTGTTAATATGATATTAACAGTAAATGATTTATTAGTTTTATCGAACAGATCTCTTATTATTGTTGTGTATTATGTTTTAATTGGGTTCGGACTAGTTTTAGTTGTTCCAATATATTGTTGATGTTATCGCGTTTCGGAAATAGGTTTCAGTAATTTTGTTGTGGTACCTACAGGCTGTTGCCAAAGGCTTCCCCCGCGTGGAACTACAATATTATTTCGTTGTTTTCGATGAACGTAATACCGGAATAAATGGTATCCTATTATATTATTACTCCAAACTATAAAACCGATCTTTGAGCAAAACACCAGAATTCTTTAGCTATTCTGTATTGGGACGGAGATTCATCAATCTTTGGCATTTACTAGTAGAATGATTATAAAAACGATATAGGTAAGTATAATTCATGTTTATACAGATACATTATCAGTTAAAGTCGCAAGATTTATCACGAGAAAATCAACCCCCGTATCCGTTTCATCGCCCTCAAAATACTTTATACATTCTTCCCAACAAAACCGGGGTAAACTAAAATCCCTTAGATGTCCAAAAAAGATACATACGCATGTCGAGAGAAAACCCCAAAAATGCCAAACGTTAGCATCGAGTGCCTCTATGATCTAGAGGCGATATCCGGTCACGCTTCCTTTACACCCATAGCAAAACGGATAGTAACAACAAAACGAATAGCAACGAATCCGTTCTGCAGCTGTTAAAACTGATTCTGAATACGTTTAGAGCTTTTTTGAATGGACAAAATTGTTGTTTTTTTTTAAGGTTTTTTTTAGTGTTTGTGAGCAAATTGTTGTTGCTTGTTTTGTATTGGTTTGTGAAACTGAAAGTTGTAGTGATCACTTTGGCACATGAACAAGTATTGTCGGCTGGTCGATCCTAACTTTAATATTGAACATGTGAGTCTGTTTATTTGTGCAACCGATTCAACTTTTTTGTAGTATGACGGTTTTCGTTGAACCACGTTTCACGTTGACATAAGAGTCGTTTTGTAGTGACACTTTTTTTTGTTAAATATTTATATTACTACTACTATTTCGTCTATTTTGTCTTTTGGAACTAGAGAGCATATTTTATAAATTCTCCGATCATCATATCGCTTGGCTTGTTATTCTTATAATTAAATGATAAAATCCACAGGAATAATACGTGGTTATAGACGTGAACAAAATGACAGCACAAAATTAATTTAGTGGTCAAAATTGTCATCACACAATGACATCCCGACAACGGTCCCAATCGAAAGTTTGCGGTTCTAAAATAACCCTAATCGAACTATTGTGGTTCACTCGGGCCTAAAACAGTCCCATTTAACTTAACTGGCAAAAGGGTTGGGTAGACGGAGAATTTTTTGTTGAACATATTGTCTGCTTTGATGTCGACAATTGCACGCACATAGTGAAATATTGAACATCGAATGGAATGTCCGTTATAAATTTTGACAGTTGAGTATTTCGATTAGCCTTTCATATTACAGGTGCTCTAAAAATCGTTGCTCAAACGGGAATATCTCAATAAATTCACTGTTGTGGTTAGCACTATTCTCGTGTAACTCGTGCAGAGATAATGGGGAAGGCCGGTCAAAGCTAATTGTAGATGGCGCCACCATAGCTAAGTCCTAATCCGACCAATGAGGTAGTACTATTTTGAAGTACCAATAAGATTTGAACCAATGACGAAGCTTGGAACAAGCTATACTAGCGCCATTAGTTCCCCAGTTGCCATCCCCATTCGTGTGATATAACAAAATATGTATAAAAGAAATTTGTGGTAGAAGTTGTTCCAGATCTGTTTAGTGTTACTTGTGGTGTTTGTGAATGCACCCATAAAACAGGAGAATTCCTAATGTAAACCAATGATTTAGCCCAAAAATTAAGAAAACTTGTCATCACTTTGAGAAAGGACATTAAAACAAATTCAAAGACTAAACTTTTTTTTTCAAGTCCAAATTTTGTCTTGATCAGATCACATTAGTTCGATGCTGGTCAGTGCCTGGGATAGTCTTTTGAGGAAAGAGCCACTTAAAGGGACCTGATCAGTTTTTTTTTAATGCAAAATGAAAGGGCTTTGTCGCACACGCATTTTCTGCTCTTATTGGCATCACAAAATCATATGTTATTAAAAATGAAGGAAACCTACGACTGACGTACTAAAAAATAAAAATATACACAAAAAGACAAACAATAAAATGTAAAATAGGACAACAATATCCGTTGATCAAAATAAAATAATAATAATAATACAAATTTTTATCTATTAGCCTTAGCTAGCTTGGAATGGGCACCCAAAGTAGTTCCACAGTTATTATGTCTTGTGACTGAGACTGTACTGGAATCATAATGATTTTTGTACTTTTTTTATTTTATATCATTTGACAATTCAAAAGTGCCTGTTATTGGCCTAGGCGATTTTTTTTTTTTTTGAATAAATAACCTAAGCTGCATCAGAAAGTGGCACAGCTACATTCAGAACACAAATACAATAACCTGTACCTTGAGCACGAGTTTTCACTCTTTTACTTTACAGCGTTTTTCCAGTATTTACAGCGTTTCTTGTATGAAAAAATGGAACAGCGCCTCTGGTGTGTGAAGTAGGAACTAATTTTTTCCTTGAAAATTGTCAATTTGAAGTTGTCAAAGTTCCAGTTTACTTTACGTCTCAAATACTGAAAACTCGTGCTCAGGGTACTGTTCTCGAATCTCCCAATCCAATCCACCAATTTATGCTCGAATGTGTCAGTAGTTTGCTCAGAGGCCTTATCACGAGCTCTTAACGCGATCCAGTTTAGGATGTGGGAAAGAGACAGAGCTATACAAGTCGTCTAGCGCCATCTCTTTCCCACAGCCTAAACTGGATCGCGTTAAGAGTTCATGGTAGGCCACCAGCACAGTGCAAAACTTAAAAGGTTATTAATAGTATAAAAATATAGCCACATCCCACCGCTAATGCAATAACTTAAGTGGTCAACTCAAGTAAAGTACGACGTTCTTAAGCATCTAAGTGGAGGACCTTTTAATATAAGATCTGACGGATTTACATCAAATGCTAGCTACTCGTAACATTTTGCATAAAAATGTCTAGATTTCTTTTTATGTACAATGTCCTTTCTCTTAGGATTAGTCTACGTCAGGAGTGAATTATGTTTTAGTTGTTTTTGTAAATTAATAAATCATTTTTGTGCATTTTGGTCCTGGATTGATGAAAATGGAAATTTTAATTATTTATTTATTTAAACTTTATGCACAAGTTAATAAAACGTGTACAGCGGCGGACTTAATGCCTTGGGCATTATCTTCCAGTCTACCTTAGGGTGATGCAGAGACAAAGACCAAGTAGGTGCAACTTAATAGACAATAAGAAAATGAATATAAATATAAATTACTACGTAAATATACAATACATACATACGATACATATAATACATACATACATACACAGTATAGAGAAATAAAGTAGAACTAACAATCAATTAACTTTGAGATGAATTTGCCAGCTTCTTAGTGATATGCTCACGAGCTTTCAACTTAAAAGTGAACTGACTGGATACCGTCCATAAATTCCGAGGCCTGGCATTGGAGTGATGCTGGCTAGCAGTATCAATAAAAATTACTAGCTTAGACTACAGTTACTACAGAAGCCTGCTGGCCTGGTGGAGCGATGACCAGAGAAAAGCAACTGGCAGAGACTGGATCAGGAAAGCTCAAGATATGGCTCAGTGGCGCACATTGGGAGAGGCCTATGTCCAGCAGTGAACGAATACAGGCTGATGATGACTTTAGTTATAATACCTATATACCGAATGCAACTGCAGATGGTTGCAGCAGACAGTTAGCTTGGTAAAAAAATATTGAATTTGTAAAAATCATATACAAAAAAAGAGTGATTAATTGTATTTTCATGCGAATTGCGTGATTGGTATTAAGGATGGATTTTTATCATGATATCACGCGTGCCGTGGTTATTTTGTCATGCTATTGAAAGCATTAACCCATTCTCTATTTTATTTAATATATTTTGTGTAAGCGTAGCCAAATATACTTGATTTTTTTCTAAAGGGCCAAAGCCAACCGGGGACGCGGGACTAACGAATTACCATGACCCCGGAACGTAAAGGGCTATTGAAGGACACCGTGGATTTTAGTCAGTACAAGTCTGACAGTCCCTCCTGCCCTGGCCTGGGAGGGAGGACTCATTTGATGATTTTACCACGCTAAAAAAATATGTTTGTGAGGTCGGATGGATACAATGTCTCCTTTGTCAACCATACCCACAACGAGTGCACGCCACTGGTAGGCAATACGACCGTAACGTCTCATACGATGGGCGCTTACTAAACACATACATTTTTTTATGATATCGGTAACGACACGACACTGAACATTTTCCCTTTTTTTTTATTGGGTGTCAAAATCATCAAATGAGTCCTGGGAGCCCTGGGTGGGGCGGAAGGGACTGTCAGACTCTTACTGACTAAAATCCACCCGTGTTCCTTCGGATGCCCTTTACGTTCCGGGGCCACGGTATCCTGGATTAAGAAAAATCCGCGACCCCAGCAGGCATTTGGCCCCGTCGGTGACGCGTGAAACACGACGCGCCACCTACCCGGGCTTGGTCCTTGGACGGACGGCGAGCTTACCCATTACTCACCGTCCGCAAGCCCGCTCCACCGCTGTGCATTCTGCTATTCAGAGGGACACGCGTTGGAGCGTTCACCCGACAGGCTATTCGCATATGGGCAAAAACACCCCTTAGGCACTGTTACGTACCATTCCATTTATATTAGTATTTGCATTCATTCATATAGTTTTCACCCCACAACATGATTACTAGACTTTTATGTGTAAAAGGACTGTGGTTTGATTTGAATTGGCCGCCGGATTTCTCATCGCTCCATTCGCTGAGCAATCCGATTGGCTGACGGCACAGCGGCGCAGTGGCGCCATGGGCTCCACGTGCGGTTTTTCATAGACACTACAGCTTCCCGCGTCTTGTTGGACGAGTGCCCTCCACGCTCTTATAATTTTCGAAAAGGAAATGTTCCCTCAGTGATTTCGTGCGACAATCCCCACATAATACGAACAATAACATAAACCAACGCCTGTGGATACATGTGCAGTAAAGGATAGCTGGATTTAGTCAGTCAGGACGACCGAGCACGACGCCGAGCCCTAGGAGCGCGAGGCAGTGGACGGGAGTTTTCTGGTGAGTACAATTCAAATTCACACCCTTTTCTATCGCACATAATTGTTTGGACCTTCGAGCTGGATCTATTGCTCGTTACTTGTTGTGGGGTTGTTTTCCTAGTGTTATTTAAAATTTATTTCATTTTCGTCGCCACGCGTCCAAAATGGCGGAACTAATTCAACAAGATATTTTCGAACGCGATATCATTTTCGATGATCTCCAACGGATGTTACAGTTCATAGATTCAGACGATCAACAGTTAAAATCACGTTCAAAAGAGTTAACTTTGCTTCACAGAAAGTTCCTCAAACTTCAAACAAAAATAGAAAAATTCTTAATAAAATCCAGTAAGTTCGATAAAGAGGAACAGCTTAAGATTCGTAGTAATTTTAACGATGGCTATTACGCAATAGTTGTTCATTTGGATAAACTAAAAGAAGAAGAAAGTGAGCGTAAACGAATAATGTCGTCTAGTACGCCGATGAATAATTCGGTGGTACATGTACCTTCCAACATTAATAATTGTGCAAGTAGGCTACCTACTCTTCCAATGCCTACCTTTTCAGGAGAGACTACGGATTGGGCCCCATTTTACGATCTGTTTCGATCAATAGTACACAACAAAAATACCTACACGGAGACGGAGAAGTTTCGGTATTTATTATTGTCCTTGAAAAATGAACCTTATAACCTTATTAAGTCCATACCAATCACGGACGAAAATTACAGTGTTGCGTTAGATATGTTGCTTTCTCGATACAATAACAAACGAGCTATAGCTACTAAACATCTCGAGAAAATATTAGATATTGAGCCTAGTTCCGAGAGAATGACTCAGGGTTTAAGAAATTTACTCAATGTTTATCAAGAAAACATCAAGGCATTAGAGGCCATGCAGTTTCCAATAGATCAGTGGAGTTTCATATTAGTCACGATTTTATTACGTAAAATTCCGTCTAGTATTCGAAAACGTTTCGAATTATCATTATCAAAACCATCGGATATACCGGACATATACGTATTGATAAGTTTCTTGGAACGTGAGTTATCCGCAAACGAATTCTCTTCTTACCCACACAAGAATAATATTGAAAAGGTGGGTACTGCGCGAACATCGACGACGCCCGCGCCCTCGCGCGGCAGCGAAGTTCCGCGACGTTCGCTCGCAGCCACTGCACCGAGCAACCAAAATAATTTAAAATATAAGTGTATTTGTTGTGATGCTCAACATACGTTGACAAAATGTTCCAAATTTCTTAATTTACCTCCCCGCGATAGATATTCTTTCATTCAAAATAAAAATGTTTGTTTCAATTGTTTACATGTAGGTCATGAGTTAAAACAATGCAAATCCAACTTTGTTTGTCGTTCATGTCATAAACGACATCATTCTTTAATTCATTTCGAAACGTCTCATAGCTTGACCGTTACCAATGACGCTCGTAATATTGACACTAGTGCTCTTTCACTCCCCGTGAATGAAATGAAAGAGCCAGCAGTACCCAGTGCTTCGCACACCGCAATGACAGCGGTAAATCACGCGTCGCCCGATAGCACGAACGATTCGCAATCCATTGCTCCATCGGTTAGTACGAGTACGGTGCTCTTAAGTACGGCGCTCATCCATGTTCACGTAGGCTCGCAAAAACACACAGTTCGGTGTGTTATTGATACAGGCAGCCAAGCAACCTTTATTACCGAGGCTTGTGTGCAGCGGTTAGGTTTGCACCGAAGGCAAGCGCGCGTTCCCGTGTTCGGTATTGGCGGGCCCGAAAATGTAACTTACCCCAAGGGTGTAGTATCGTGTTATATCACTCCGACGCGCGGGGATCAACCTTCAATTTCAGTTGACGCATTAATTTTACCTAATCTTATGTCACGTATGCCAAGTGTGACGTTGCCTGATAAGGGGTGGACACACATACAAAATTTAACTTTAGCTGATCCTCAGTTTTATCTTCCACAATCAGTGGAAATGCTTTTAGGTGCGGATATACTATCCCAAGTTCTATTAGGTCATGTGATCACGGGGCCACCCGGTTCGCCAATGGCTATGAACAGTATCTTTGGTTATTTATTGATGGGTTATGTTTCATGCAACCAAAATACACTTACTTCTCTTCATGTGTGTCTCAGTAGTTTAAGCTCATCATACGATGACGTCATCAACCTGAGACGATTCTGGGAATTAGAATCTCTTCCGGAAAAGAAAACCCTCAGTCCCGACGAAGCGTTATGTGAATCTATTTTCGTAAATTCGCATACTCGCGATGAAACTGGGCGATATATTGTTCCACTTCCATTCAAACCTGATGCTCCCGCCCTCGGCGAATCACGAAATATGGCGGTCACTAGGTTCAAAAAATTAGAATATAGGTTAGAACGTAATCCACAGCTTAAAGAAGCCTATCACGCGTGCCTCCAGGAGTACTTGGAACTCGGTCACATGGAGCCAGTTGAGATACCTACTTCTTCAGCTAATACCTATTACATACCGCACCACTGCGTGGTCAAAGAGTCTAGCGAGACTACTCGCACTCGCGTCGTTTTTGACGCGGGTTGTAAAACTTCAAATGGAATATCACTTAATGATGTTCTACTGACTGGTCCGAAGTTGCACCAGGATATAGTAGACGTTTTATTAGGTTTCCGTATTCATGCTATTGCCGTCACTGCAGACATTAAACAGATGTATAGAAATATTTCATTACAACAATCCGATTGGGATTTTCAACGTATTGTTTGGCGTAAGTCACCAACAGAACCGTTGCTTGATTATCGATTACGAACCGTTACTTTTGGCGTCAGTTCATCACCGTACTTAGCCCTTCGTACTATTCAACAGTTGGCTCACGACGAAGCCGCTAATTTCCCGTTAGGTTCTAAGGTACTCCGGGACCAGGTTTTCGTTGAAGACGTCGTTACAGGAGCTTGCGACGTAAAGCATGCACTAGTTTTACAACGGGAATTGGTAGGTATTTGTTCGTCAGCGGGTTTCGAGCTACGTAAGTGGCAGAGCAATTCGCCAGCGTTACTCGCTGCTTTGCAAACGTTAGTCGTTCAGGGCGAGCGGCCTGATAACGTTTCTTTCGCTCTTATGGAGAATGATAAGCAGATTAAAGTTTTAGGGCTTCAGTGGAATCCTAAATCAGATACTTTCACTTTTAGCGTTCAATCGACCAATGATAAATTCACAAAACGATCCATTTTGTCAGAAATAGCCAAAATTTACGACCCTATGGGATGGTTGTCTCCAGTAACTATTTACGCGAAACATCTCATTCAGTTGTTATGGATTTCAGGGGTTGACTGGGATGAGTCACCTCCCTCAGATATTGTAAATGCTTGGTCTAACTTTTTAAACGAGTTACCGTTATTATCAAATTTCCAAATTCCACGTTTCGTTTTTGCAAATGTAAGTGTAATTCAATTTCACGGGTTTTCCGATGCGTCCGAGCGGGCTTATGCCGCGTGTGTTTACGCCCGTATAACCGATAACAATGATAAGGTTAAATCATTTCTTCTTCTCGCGAAAACGCGTGTAGCACCCCTAAAACCGGTTCTTACGATTCCGCGCCTTGAGTTGTGTGCGGCGGTTCTATTGTCACAGCTGATTGAAAAGGTGAAAAATGTGTATAGTAAACACGTAAACTGTGAATATATTTATGCGTGGACCGATTCCTCCATCGTGTTAGGGTGGCTTCGGTCTCCACCACACGAGTGGAAAACATTCGTCTCTAATCGCACTAGCGAAATTTTATCTCGGCTTCCTGCCAATAGCTGGAGACATGTTCCATCAGCTGACAATCCAGCTGACGCACCTTCTCGAGGAATGCTTCCTGCAACTTTTTTACAAAATAATATGTGGCTACAGGGACCCTGGTGGTTAACGCGTGATTCTACTTCTTGGCCTATTCCCAAGAAAATACCTGTCGTTACAGAGGAGAAGCGTAATCTACCTATATCTATAATTTCAAATTCTTCCACCTCGGCGTCCCCTGACGTTACCGAGTATATTACAAGATTTTCCACTTTAGGTAAACTCGTTAGAATAACAGCGTTTATATTTCGATTCTATAATAAGTGTAAGAAGGTTCAAAATTCCTATCCAAAATATATAACTGTGCCCGAGTTTGAATTTTGTTTAAATCGACTTATCAATTTGGTTCAACATTCATGTTTTACTGAAGATATTAAAAATATTTCACTTGGAAATTATCCGTCAATTAAATTACGTCGACTCAAACCTTTCATTGATAATAATAATAATCTGCGGGTAGGCGGGCGGATTCATAAATCACTTTTACCGTTTATTTCTAAACATCAATTAATTTTGCCCAAAAAACATCACCTTACTAATTTAGTAATTGATCATACACATATCACCCACCTACATGCCGGTCCACAATCTGTGCAATACATTCTCTATCAAAAATATTGGATAATGTCTAGTCGTGACGCTATACGTATGCGCCTACATCGCTGCGTTCGTTGTTTTCGCGCGCGCCCCGTGCATCCGCAGCCGTGTATGGGTCCGCTACCGGCCGTCAGAGTGCGCCCCGAGCGGCCATTTCTAAAAACATCTGTTGATTACGCGGGTCCGTTTTACGTTCGCGCGAATAAAGTTCGGAATGCGAAAATTATTAAATGTTATGTAGCCGTTTTTGTGTGTATGTCCGTCAAGGCCATACATCTCGAACTCGTCTCCGAGCTGTCAACTGAGGCATTTTTAGCTGCGTTGCGACGCTTCACGTCCCGTAGAGGTTTATGTACCGACATTTACTCTGATTGTGGAAAGAATTTTGTGGGTTGTAACAATTACCTACAAGATTTATACAATTTTTTACGTAATGATTCTGTTCAAGCTATTCTTAACCGTAAAACTTTAGAACAAGGTATCACTTGGCATTTCCAACCTCCATATGCGTCACATTTTGGAGGTCTTTTCGAATCTGGTGTTAAAAGCTTTAAACATCATTTTCATCGAGTACTCGGTACTCAAACTCAATCTTATGATGAAATGCACACCCTACTTTGTCAAATCGAAGCGGTATTAAACTCACGCCCACTTTGCGTATTAAGTTCTGACCCGTCAGATCCTTTACCCTTAACGCCAGCTCATTTTTTAATCGGAGGACCGTTGACAACCTTACCAGATATTTCGTTATCCGAGGATATCTCAAACCGACTCACTAGATGGCGTAGAGTACAGCAATGTGTGCAACACTTTTGGAAACGTTGGAGTCGTGAATATTTACACGAAATTCAACAACGTAATAAATGGTTTCAAGATCGCGGCTCTCAACTCCGTGAGGGTATTATTGTTGTTGTACGTGATGATAATTTACCACCCTTACAGTGGCGGTTGGCTCGCGTCCACGCTCTTCATCCGGGTTCCGACAACGTTACTCGTGTTGTAACTTTACAAATGGGCAAAACCTTTGTGAAACGCTCAGTGGTTAAAATATGTCCTTTGCCCATCGAATAATAATTTACGTTTAGTTAATGTTGTTACGAATCTTAGGTTAAGTATTTACTTTTATTAAAGTTAGATTAACTTTCATTTAAATTTTAAGGATTTAAGTTTTCAGGCTTTCGTAGCATTTTTCTTTAACATAAGGTTAAAAGAATTAAATTCTTTTAAGGCGAGCGGCATGTTACGTACCATTCCATTTATATTAGTATTTGCATTCATTCATATAGTTTTCACCCCACAACATGATTACTAGACTTTTATGTGTAAAAGGACTGTGGTTTGATTTGAATTGGCCGCCGGATTTCTCATCGCTCCATTCGCTGAGCAATCCGATTGGCTGACGGCACAGCGGCGCAGTGGCGCCATGGGCTCCACGTGCGGTTTTTCATAGACACTACAGCTTCCCGCGTCTTGTTGGACGAGTGCCCTCCACGCTCTTATAATTTTCGAAAAGGAAATGTTCCCTCAGTGATTTCGTGCGACAATCCCCACATAATACGAACAATAACATAAACCAACGCCTGTGGATACATGTGCAGTAAAGGATAGCTGGATTTAGTCAGTCAGGACGACCGAGCACGACGCCGAGCCCTAGGAGCGCGAGGCAGTGGACGGGAGTTTTCTGGTGAGTACAATTCAAATTCACACCCTTTTCTATCGCACAGGCACACAGTGCCTAAGGAAGATTTTTTGCCCGCATCCCAGGGTGCACCGTCCCGAAAAACTGATCATCCCCACGGACGTATCCGAGAGGGAACTCCAGTCTACGGACGCACGTGGAGGTTTCCTGTCTTAGCACCCCGAACTTTTTCCTGAATGTATGAAACTATCCACCCCACCGATATCGTGTCGATATCGTTATCGTCTAATGTGAAAGCGCTCAACTGATTCGAACCTTCACTTCGTATAAAAAATCTAAACCCTTTATGCGAAATGGGGTCGGCTAATTGTTATAACTCACTATACACATCTGCCCAACCTTTCAGAGACGCATGTACGTTATGTTCAGTTATTATGTCAATGGGTCCCTTAATTTCAAACCCTAATTTATATTTAATGACAATGGGGTTACATAACAATAGAACTCATCTACCTGAACATATGAAAACCGTAACCGGAACGAGGTCTAACTAACTTAAAATCTCGAAAGTCGTTTCGGTAACCCTAAATCGGTCAATCTACGCGAGTACGCAAAATACCTTATTTTAACCTTAAAGTTTTGGGGTTAAAGGTTTTGTCACCATAAAATGTTATATGGTGGAAAAGAGAATGTATTTTTGCGGTGTTTCAAATTCGAAACTCACGACCACGTTTCTTTTTTAAAGTGGATTATGGGATGAAAGAATTTGGAATGACCTCTCTAAAAATGGCTCACGTCAAAGCAGTTTTAAAGTAAAAATTCCGTATTTTGTCGAGATGTAAGAGGCTTATGATAACTTAGATATATTGAAAGTAGTACAGACGCCAGCCTCTACCTCTACCTCAATCTGTCAGATTTCTTTAATAGATTTTCAACCTTATCACAACAACAGCGGAAGGTTAAAGTTCGATTGATAACATTTGACAGATTCGGGTAGGTTAACCTGCTGGCGTATGTACATCAAAGTTACATAATTAAAATGCTAATAGCGAAATCTTTCAGACAACCTTTGAATAGACCGTATGAACTGAAAATAAAAAGGTAACCTTTAAATAAAAGTTGTTTTAACGTCATTATTACTCAGATTTTTAGAACTGTAGAAAAGGCAATCTAGGTCTTCAATTAAGCCTTACGTTTGAAGCAATTAAAAAAAAATCTTCTACATTTTTCTTGAAAATATTATTCGGTATATGACTAGCCATCTACTGAAGGTAGGTTTTGAGAACAAGTTTATTCAGAATTCCCCGAATATCAATCATGTCCAAACTTTATAAGTAGTGCAAAAATCTTTGGAAAAGATCTGGGTTATGTCAATTACTTTGGGTAAAGTCAATAACTTTGAGCGATGTGTACTGGTATAGTTTATTTTATTTTAGTTTGAGTTTGCTTTGCTTTTTTTTTGCTAGAATTTCATCATAATGAGTGTTTAATGATTTATTTATTTATTTGCTTACATATACACAACACTGATTAGTAGGCATGCGTTAGAATTTCATGACTCAGTATTAGTACATGCACCCTGTAAGGGCACTGCAAATTTTACTGATACTGATACTGATACTGCTAGCCTACATCATCCCACTGCTGGGCAAAGGCCTCTCCCCATGACTTCCAATTTTCACGATTCAGGGCCAAAGTGGACCACTGGTCATTGGTTTTATCAAGTTCGTCTCGCCATCTTCTACGAGGTCTGCCGCGACGCGACTGCAAATTTTAAGCAATACTAATATCAGACATGGTACAATAAATTATATAATGTTAATTGTCAATACTATTTCCAATTCAATTACAATTTATAAGATAAAATAATACATGTCATTCAAAATATTTTATACATTTATCATGAGGATACAAATTAGTGTGGATGCATTTATTCTTAGTTGCTAAGTTTTGTCAGATTGCAAGGTCAATCAATACATTATTACAATAATTTGTCAGCTATATAATTATATTCGTCTACGGTATAATAGCATTTATTCCCGTTGAATCCCACTTTTGCATCCCATTTTTTAGGTATTACCGATGAATCCCATTTTTTAATTCCCATTGAATCCCACGTTATGAGAACATGTGTACATATCTGAAGAAAAGTGTTACCTTTATTTTAAAGATTTATTCTCTGCTACCAATTTTACTAAAAAAAGTTCTATGAAAAAAAGCAAATTTTGTGGTTGAAAGTACTCGCATTCAGATTTTTTAAAGCATGTGGGATCCAACGGGAATAGTTTTTGAGATTCAACGGGAATAAAACGTTTTTCTTTTGCTATGGGATTCAAAGGGAATTCTTTTTAATTTTTTGTGGGATCCAACGGGAAAAATATTCAAGTGGATTTTAAAGTGGGATCCAACGGGAATAATTATGTTGAATCCTGGGTTGAGTGAAACGTTTTGATAGTCCCAGACTCGTACTGACTATAACCACCCTGTTCATTCAGTCGTCCTTTACGTTCTAGGACTACAATACTCTCACATGACAGTGCCGCGATTGAGTTTTCTCTCGGCCTCATTCAAGCACTTTTTTATAGTGGTAAAATCATCAAATGAGTCGTCCCACCCGGGGAGGGACTGACTAAAATCCACGGTGATCCTTCAATAGCCCTTTACGTTCCAGGGTCACGGTTACCTGATGAGACAGTCCCGCTACCACGGCAGGCTTTGGCCTTCTAAAGGGGGGGCAGTCAGATTGCTGACAGCTCTTTGAGAGGCGCGCGCACACGCAACACGACGCGCCGTAGACCCGGGCATGGTCCATGATCGGACGGCGAGTCACCCATTACTCACCGTCCGCATGCCCATTATGATAATGATAGCTTATTCAGATTCAATAGGTACTTGTTTCTCGCTTGTCTAGCCGCTCACCGAAGACCGCGTCAAGTGTTCTCAATATTTCTTATAAGATACGTTACTCTATTTTACAAATACTACAATTTTGATCAGTACAAACAAGTACATTACTGTTCCGAGGAGTCGAAAGATATTTCTCAAAGCAAATTAGTGGAGAACGGGACAAAGGCTCGCATTGTTGTTACAAGCATGAGAGGCATTCCAAATGTACGTACCTATATAACTTTGTTGTAGAAGACTATAGAGGCTATGTCATGCATGTCTACCAGCATGGTAACTGGGTAATTGACCTTTTTTTTCGGTTTTGGTTGATAACGTCATCAAGTGAGACCTACCTCTCTGCGTGAATCAGGAGGGCAAATCAAATCATTTATTCGGCTACTAGACTCCTACTAACTAAAAGACCACCCCTGTTCATTAAGTTGCTTTTTGCGTTTCAGTGCCACGGTGTCCTTTTCAGACGGTACGGCGAGCATATTTATAACGAACTAGCTGACCCGTGCCCACTTCGTTGGGCGGTAAAATATACATGATATCTTTATAATTTATAGCCTATAGCACTCACGAATAATGTAGCTTTCGAGCAGTGAAACTATTTTTAAAATCGGTTCATTACTTCCGGAGATTAACCCCTACATACAAACTACCTCTTTTTAATATTAGTATAGAAGTATATATATATAGATATCAAATCAGTGGTTGAAGTTGTTTAAGTTAGAAAAAAAAGTATTAGCTGCCTTCACTCTTTATTTGTATGAACTTTAGAAGTTTTCAACAAAGCCCTCAATACGCTGACTTTTCATAAAAAGGGTACATACATCATTTTAGTTTAAGTGTTATTTATTGATCTCAGAGCAGTGGTGGCTCAGCGGTACCGGTCCCGACTTACGAATTGTAGGTCGTGGGTTCGAACCCAGTCAGTCGCATTACTTGGTGAAATTTATTTCATCACAACTGCTGGCTCTCAAAAAAGTGAAGGAAAACATCGTGTGGAAACCGTCCTAGAACCAAACATTTGAAGACATTTGACATCTACCAACCCGCACTGGGCCCGCGTGATGAATTATGGCCCACTCCTTTTCACAGAAAGGAGGCCTGTATCCCGATGTATGTATTTTGGAGTGAGATGACTAACGTTTTACAAACAATTCCGGCATAAATCCAACCCAGACACAGTGTTGCTAAAAACAGAACGTAACTCTTGGCCAAATCAGAATTAGTACTCTCAGAACATGTCTGCGTGTTCGAGAAACTTCCACGGATAGGCAGACATATTATACATATAGACATGAATTGCGTCACACCAAACAATGATACAGCAAGTCTGTGTACACTAGACAGATATTACGAAAGTCCAACAAAAGAGTTCTTATCTCGAAATAGATCTCACCTACGTCTATTTTCAGAGCCTACGCCTTCAGGATCAAAAGAGAAACTATTTCGAAAATAAAAGTCAACAACATTACAAGACCTGACATTTATCTAGCGAAATCTTAATATGACGTCAAAGCGTACTCCAAATTCGATTCTTTGTAACCGGATCTATCCAGATAATTCTAGTTAAATCTAGTTCTATCTGCTTTCCGGATTATCCGTTACAAAAACAACTAAATCCGGAGTAAAAGAGCTAGTAATTGTATTGCAATTCTATTTAGAGAGAAAAAACCGGTCAATTGTCTGTCGGAAAGCCACTTTGGGTTCTCAAGGTTAACGAAGTGGTTTAGATTGGATCTTCACGTAATTATTTATTTACTTGCTTTTGCCCCCAGGTTTCCCCTCTCCCCGTATTTCTCCGTTTCAAGTTTTACATGGAGTACTTTTATAGATTTCCGGTGCTATCTTTCTCTATACCAAAATTCATTGCAATTCGTTCAGCGATTTACGTATGAAAGTGTAACAAAGTTATAGATGATGTTGAGATTTTAACACATTACTTTTTTTACTTATTACAATTAGAAGTTACGGCCTATTTAACAAGGTCATTGTTGGTTTTGAGTTTCCAATATTTCGAAACTGCATGATCACAAGTGAGCCAGAATTAAAAAACTTTTATATTTCACACAACAAAAAACATCAATCAAAGGGATAACCTCTTTGATACAAAAAAATACACGCCTAAACTACCAATTTGTGTTTACCATACGTGTAGGGAACCCTAAAAACAATGAAATCTCAGGAACAGATGCCGCCTAAATCAAGTTTTCCCGGAGCTTCCCTTGGTTAAGGTAATCCAACCCTTTTTACTTAGTCCATATAATGCCTACGTTAGATTTTTTTGCTGGTATATTGGACCATCTTGGAGGGAATTAAAACTAGATGAGAAAATCTGTGTTGGGTTTTTGCGGAAACAATTTTTTTAAGTCTGTTGTGTATTGACCAGAGGCGTAGCTACAGCAGTATAAATTATAGAGGCCCCCAAATACGAAAGGCCTCCAACGATTGAAATAAAAACATAAAAAGTTTGCTCTTAAATGAAAACTTATCGCGGCCATAAAGCTCCAATTATCGAACTTCTAACTTTCAAAGTTTAAAAAAAAGAAAAAGAAACTGAAAAAGATGGTAACTAGAATGTCTAGGCTAAGAGATAATTTAGCATTGAAAAGGATACATATTATCGTAGTAAAAGAAAATGTATTTTCAAAATAGAACTGTGTAGAGATTTTTGAAGCCAAAAAAAGAACTATTAATCAAAAACTACACAAAAAAAAACAACTGCGTTACCCCGTTTCCATGTCCAAATACTATAGCTACTAGCTTTACATTTTACGAGGTGAAAAATTGAGGTCACATGACGTCTAACACGGATTTATTGCACGGGTCACACCACGTGCACAGGGACGTATGAGGTCGGTAACTGTCGAAGTAATATCATGGGGGAATTATCACATCGATTTTCAGGTTCTATGGTGAGTTGAAATTGGGCATTAGTGAGGGAATGTTTTTCTTATCATGGTTAATCATCAAATGAGTCCACCAGGTGGCGCGGAAGGGACTGTCAGACTTGTGCTGATTAAAATCCACGGTGATCCTTCAATAGCCCCTTACATTCCAGGGTCACGGTTTCCTGATGAAACAGTCCCGCGAGAGGGCATGATTAATGGTACAATGACCGGCATGGATCTTGAGCGCTGACCTTCACCTGCGCAGAAGTGAGTTATTAGGTCCCTTTGGTAGATGAAGTGAGGAAGGGGGCGGGGAAAGTGTAGTGATTGGCCCGCGTAGCGTGCCGTAGCGCATCGCGTCATAGCCGCCACTCGGGATTCGTTGTTTTGTGCGTTTTATTTGTTTTATTGTGCGTTTCATTTGTCGATAAGTGTACGATGCGCAAAGCGATCCCCACTCTTACGCCGAGCGCTCAAGAACCGTGCCGGTATTTGTAGTATGGGACGTGAAATTAGAAAGAGCGAAAGTTTTAATGTTTGGATGAATGTATGTTATTAGGTGCGTCGACACAGAGCGCGCAGCCTCGCGAATCATTTGCTGCGGGAGGAAACTGACAAGCGAGGCTGCTCACTCTGTGTGGACGCGTCTTTTGTTAGACCGAGGCACGAAATAATATACGCGAGCAAAACAAAAGCCGACACTGGATGGCTCGGGCGCTCCGTCGCTCGACCGCGGCAGCGCTGTCACTTGCCTCGCCCAAGACACGTCCACACCAACCGAGCTGCTTCGCGCGGAAAATGCCTCGCGAGGCTGCGCGCTCTGTGGGGACGCACCTATTCAATCATGTCAGAACTGCTGAATGGATTTTGATAAAATTTGTCTAAGAGATAGACCAATGTACCGTTTGTCGATATGCTATTTGTCGATATACCGTTTGTTACTGCGGCATAATTTTCGAGTAAAAAGGCGAAGTCGCTAGCAGCAGCTGTAATACATACATTTATTTTGATTTGAGGGCAGGTTTTTTACTTCTTTCATGTCAGATTCGCGCATGCTGAGTGTGAAGTTTCTCTTCAATTATGTTTGTTGCAGGTTGCGCGATGTGGATGTATGTATGTAATTATGTATGTGTTAAAAGTTATAAAGCACAGTGGTTCCATCAGCTCTATAAATTCCAATGAAATCAGAAAAAATCTAGAATTACGGACTTGACCTTGGCTGAAGAAAAAGTCTGAGTCATCCGTCCATCGTTTCCATCGTTTCTGACGCAATATAAAATATGTACCTATATCTTTCATATTTTGATAATTTTCTGAGAATTCGCTGTAGAGAATATCTACCGCGAAAGCCATCCCAGCCGGAATCGACCGCCTTAACCAAAAAATATTATGAAATCTATTTTTCTTTTTTATGTGATGTTCAGTTTTCCACTATATGCCTTAGCTAGTCTATAAAACTACCGATACAATATCAAAAATAAGTACCGTATAAAAACAAGATCAGAACATGAATTGTGTGGGTTCTTCCATCATGCGTAACGAGGGGATAATAACGCCTCTTCATCAAAAATATGGCACCAGAACAATGCCTTAATGTTCTAACAATACCCTTAAATGCTACATAAAAGGGTAACGCAAAAACTCTCTTAATTAACGAACCTTAATACAATTACGGTAGGTAGATTAGTGTCTTTGTTTAAACTTACATCATTATCATCATATCAGATGCTGGTCGTCCAATGCTGAACGTAGGCCTACCCCATTGGGTGACTTGCCGTCCGATCGTGGACCATGCCCGGGTCAACGCGCGCCGCAAAGGGCTTTCAGCAGTTTGACGGGCCCTTAGAGGGCCAAAGCCTGCCGGGGTCGCGGGACTGTCTCATTCGGTAACCGTGACCCTGGAATGTAAAGGGCTATTGAAGGATCATCGTGGATTTTCAGTACAAGTGTGACAGTCCCTCCCATCTCGCCCTGGGTGGGAGGACTCATTTGATAATTTTACTACGATAAAAAAAGACCTTCCCCATAAACTTACACAAACACATAATAATATAACTAGCTTGTAGCGTTACGCCACCTTCTAGTAGGTAGGACACGGGTCTCACGCCGTCCACCGAGATGCTGCTACGCTATGCCGAGGATGCCGTCGAAGTTAGCGGCCACGAAGGCGAGGCCGGCTATGGGTCCAGGGTTTATGTCGCGCACCGTGATGTCGCCCACGGTGTCATCATCGTCCTCCGAGAGGAAGCCGGAAAGGTTGCTGGAGCCGCAGTGTATGGCAAAGTCGGTACTGTTGGTGCGGTATTTGTTTAAAAAGCGGTATGTGCGGTATTTATTTAAGATGAAAATAAAACAACACTGCAGAATGTACAGCCGGAGCCGTGGTAAAAATTGTAATGCTAGAAAAGAATTGCAATGACAGAACGTAAATTCGAAACATGAATTTTTAAAAATTATTAAAACAATAAATAGATCTTAAAGTAAAAAGGTTGAAGGACAGAAGAGGTTGGATACCTCTCTGTTACAAGCTGTTGCCAGCTTAGACTCTGAGCGAAACTTACCCCACAGGATCGTAGTGTTATTCCAGACTATAACCGTTATTTGTGCCTTTCATCAACAATCATTCAGCGTCTGACGTGATTGAGTAACAAATATTCAGCTATACATTCCGCATTTGTAATAGTAAGTTACAATAGTCATTATCTTTCCAAAAATAATACCAATCCCATTTGTTATCCCAGGGAGTTCATCGAATAAATAAAATCTATCGAAATCTGTTCAGCGCTGTTCTGTTAGGTGCGATAAACAATTAACAAAATTTTCACATAATAATATTTGGGTTGTTCTTTTTTTGTCGTAAACAACATTTAACAAGACAAAGCAGCTTAATAACAGAAAATACAGATTAGATTATCATATTAAGATACCTTTCTTTTACAAAAATGAAAAATCCCAAAGTAAAAACCCGATAAGGACGACCTTCAAAAAAAACCCTAAAAATTTTCGTCGAAAAACTGCCATACATCAAAGAGTTAATAATATACCTTGCGTATAAAAACTATTTCTTAGAATGCGGCCCTGTATTTTTTTTTTCACTAAATTTTGTCTGGCATTTTCGATAAACGAAAAATACATTTTTTTTTAAATTTACATTTTTCTCTGGAACTGGATTACGCTTTTAGAATATTTAGTAGATGTAAATTTTCTGATGCTGATTTGTATTGAAAAGAAAAACATTAACAATAAAGGGAATTAGTTATCGTGAACCTTGTCTGAAGGTTAACAAAAGGTAAGGAAACTGTATTGAACTTATCAGAGGAAAAACTTACGAATTCTTGTCCAGGATTTGATTTGTCAGTAAAATTATTTATACTGATTGACGACAGAGGGATCGTAATAATATTTTGGAAGATTTTGATCAGAAGAGGCCGGCTATTCTTCTTTCATTCTCTATTCTCTACTTTTTTATGTGTTTGCTCTTGACCTTAAGTTGTCCATGAGATGACAACGAAAATGGAGCAATCTCGCACAAAACAAAAAAAAAATTTTCAAGGTTCAAGTTCCAGAGAATAATTCCCCAGGAAATATTTCGGATTGTGTAAACTACACACATCAAAAGTGTCTAGGGATCAAGCATTTTTATGCGGATTTCTTGAGATTGAGATGTGGCTTTGTAATAAATTTATGATTTTATAAATTTATATGGATCCTTTTTGGTGCATTTCATAATTTGAATCAGGAACTGTGAATCAAATTCGAGTAAAAGATGAAAATCAGCTGTCAATATTTTCCCTATAAAAACATACAACGCATTGAAGACATTATTAGTGCTACTGTTTCCCTACTACTGATTAAAACCAACGTTATTATGGAGCGGCGACGTCATTTAAGCAGGGAAGAAATGCTTAGAGCCGTGGGAATGATAGAAGCTGGTTCCCGGCAACGTACTGTGGCTTTAGCTCTGAATACAAGTCAGAGTGTTATCAGTCGACTTTGGACACGTTACCGAAGCACTGGTACCGTGGCTGAGCGCCATGGAGGACGGTATCGCTGCACCACACGGAGACAAGACCGATACATTCAAATCTTAACTCGAAGAGCTCCAACAATAACCGCCATGATGTTAGCCGTGAGGCTTCATCACTCTTCAGGGAACTTAATTAGCTACCAAACAGTCAGAAACCGCTTGCATGAAGTGAACCTTCATTCCCGAAGACCGCTACGGGTACCACCTATAGCAATGCACAATCGTAGGATTCGATATCAATGAGCTCTTGAACACAGAAATTGGGCAGAAGAACAATGGCGTTTCGTGTGCTTTTCTGATGAGTCTCGTTTCGGTATGAGACCGGATACAAGACGTATACGACACTGGAGAACCCCTGGACGCCAACAGCGATTAAAATCCTGCCAGGAAGTCCATCCTTATAGTGGTGGAACCATCATGGTATGGGCGGGTATTTGGATCGGCGGAAGAACTGAGTTGATTTGGATCAGAGGCAACCTCAACGCTCAAATTTATGCTGAGACGATTGTATCAGACGTCATCGTTCCTCTACAAGTGCAAATCGGTCCCTTATTTCAGTTAATGCATGATAATGCACGACCGCACACCGCAAGAGTTGTAAGACAGACTCTCGCCGCAGCTAACATCAATGTCCTGCCCTGGCCTGCTCAGTCGCCAGACTTGAATCCGATTGAGCATGCATGGGATATGCTACAGAGAAGAGCTCTGCCGAATATGGAGGGTATCCAGTCGCAAGAAGACCTTTTTTTGTTGTTGCAACGAACATGGGCGGCCATTCCACAGCGTGATTTGGATGAACTCATTTTGAGTATGCCAAACCGATGTTCTTGTGTTGTTAGTGTTCGCGGTAGAAACACGGATTATTAATTGTTTAAGTTACCCAATAAAATTTTAAAGAAAACTGTTATTTCAGTCTTTTTTTCGAACTTTTGTGTTAGTGGTTCAAATGTCAAAAATCCCTTTATTAGGAAAATGGCAAATTTCTTTATTAATGCAAAGGTGACTTGGTTTATCGTTACTGTGACAAACGAAAACACTTTATTTGATGAATCCTTAAAGAAAATTTTAATTAATATCAATCAGGAGAAAAGTTATTGCAAAAATATATGTTGATCCCTAGACACTTTTGATGTGTGTACATTAATTTAGTAGCGTCATTCAAGTTAACAAAAGATAATTGTTTTTTTTTCGCCTTTAATTTAACCCTGCGGGGCTGAGAGAGGGGCCACTCAAAACGTGGGGGCGTATCTTTGCAAGTTATATATATCCCATAAATAATCCCTTAAATAATATACGCCCCCACGTTTTGAGTGGGGCTCGCAGCCCCGTAGGGATATTTTCTTATTTTTAGGAAATTTAAAAACGTGGGTTTTTAGATTTTTTTAAATCTATAAATTTTGAGTTGTAGCGAGTGCAACCGCTGGTTACCGCTAGTTAATGTGTATGATAAAACTAAATGTTTCACAATGTACCAAAACTAACACCTTTTACAAACCTTGGTAAAACTATTCTTAGACTGCTTAGAGTGCTTAGCAAGAGAGGTTTACGTGTTAATCTGAAATGAAATTACTTACTTTGAATTTTGTATGATGTTTTAAGTGAAAGGCTCGGTTAGGGTTTGCAAAACATTTGATCATTTTAACACGATGAAAGAAACGACCTAGTCAATTATTTAACTGAAAACAGCTAAGAGAGTGAGCATGAATTCTACGTACCTATTCGGCCGTACAGCGTAGGTATTATGACGTAAATTACATGGAAAATGAAATATCACCTATAGTGTAGAACTAGTTTTATTCATCAAATTATCGACAAATCCCCGTTTATATTACCTACGTCACAAAAACGTGAAAACCCGTGAAAAGGTCTCAGTCCATCATACGTCACAAAAACGTGAAAACCCGTGAAAAGGTCTCAGTCCATCTTTTAGATTATGAGAAAATATTAGACGGCGTAGTTTTTCTTTCATCGCAATACGTCACACGCTAGTATAATTTTTACTAGATTTTGACGTCATAAGCTCCCCACTCCCGAGTTTGATGCGTTTTATCTTTCTTAATATTCTTTGATTCCACAAAAGAAAAATAACTGTAACTGTAAAACTAAATAGATTTGGAATTAATTAATTAGATGCTGCATGCTTATTGCTCAGCTCTGAAATGGTTCCTTTTTAACCCCCGACGGAAAAAGAGGGGTGTTATAAGTTTGACGTGTCTGTCTGTCTGTCTGTGTGTCTGTCTGTCTGTCTGTGTGTCTGCCTGTCTGTGGCACCATAGAGCCCGAACGGATGAAGCGATTTTAATTTAGTTTTTTTTTTTGTATTAAAGGTAATTTACGGGCGAGTGTTCTTAGACATGTTTGATGAAAATCGGTTGAGCCGATTAAAAGTTATGGGGGTGAAAGTGGGGAAGGGTAACCGAAGGTTTGCAAATAAACTCGAGTGGGGTTTTAAATGAAAGCGCACTGAATGGGAATATTGATGGTTTAATCGAGAGTGTTCTTAGCATGGTTTGATGAGAAAATTGGTGCTGGGGAAATTGGGAAATGGAAATCCGATGGTCAAGTGAGAGTGTCAATTACTACAATCTCAGTCTTTGTAATTCGTTAAAGATGATTTGTCAATGTGCTGTAACCGCCCAACATAAAATGATATAAAGTAAGTACCTATGTACCTACCTATAAAAAGTATGAAATAAAAAATTAAATTCAAAATTTAAAAAACCCCCGACAAAAAACCAAGTTCCCTTTAAAAAGTAATAAATAATAAAAACAAATAAAAAAATACGTCGCGTTGGGTTACTTTTTGTTGGGACCGAAAAAATCGTAGATAATCAATAATTTGAAGCGGTTCCCCAACGCGACGTATTTTTTTATTTGTTTTTATTATTTATTACTTTTTAAAGGGAACTTGGTTTTTTGTCGGGGGTTTTTTTTCATATGAAAACTTTCGAGTCGTTAGCGTTTCTGCAAATTAAAGAAAACAAACTTTAACCATGTAATGTGAGTCGCGGGACTAACGAACTGCCCTGCTCTGCACTGGGTGAGAGCACTCATTTGATGATTTTTCCACGCTAAAAAAAAACCTATGCAATTTGGATGATGGGCTTGACTGGAGCTAAAGGTCGATTTACACATCTATGAGTAAATAAGTAAGTAAGGAAGTAAAAATTACATGTGTACAGTGTACACCGCCCGTCAATAAGTAAGTTGCTAGAGTTGCTAGTTAATTAAGTAAGTAGATAATTACTGATGGATGTGCAAATCGGGCAAATCCGAATACCTCAAAGAAGTTTTAAAAATCACAGAGGTTTAAATTAACTAGTTGGTTATAATAATATACCTATTAAACTTATCGGTATGCATTTAAAATATTTCCAAACACGTAGAGATTCCATGCAGTTACAAATATTTGACTAACTTAATAAAATTCCCACTCCAGGGGATAAAGTAAAAAAAAACCTGTAGGTACAGAAAAACCAAAAAATGTAGCCCAGTCACGTGGAATTTTTAGTACCCAATCCGGCACTGTGACCACGTAAATTTTGTACGCTGCGACCAAACTTGCCATTTATTGTGGCATGTTGTGTAGGCACATGAATTTAGATTGGCTTTAGGAATGTATAAGTTTACCCCGTTAAGGGGGGCCCTGGGGCTGTCAATTAGCAGCTTACATGTACTACCAAAAGTGTCATTTTTTTCCAAAATATTGCTTCACTCTAGGATTTTTTTTTGCATCATGGGTGTGCTTACAAATATTTTAAGTCACATATTATACAATCACTCAGACCCAAAACAACTTGTTAAATCGTACAAATGTTTTTTCCTTGCAGAAATCAAACCCGCAACACTCAGCGCAGTAGTCAGGCGCACAGCAACTGCGCCACCGTGCTGTCAGTGCAGAATGTATGTATAACGGTGCATCCACACCGCAGTTACTTTTTGTAGCTCAACGTTTCCAAATGTTACTCAGTAACATCCGCCAACAAAATGTTAACGTTACTAAGTGTTGACGTGTTACTGTAAGTCGAGTAACGTTGCTCGACAATCGGTAACAATGTTACCACCTGCATCCACACCGCAGTAACAAAATGCAACACGGTAACATTCGGTAACTTTTGTGGCTCCGTATCTTCGTCATCTGTGATGGCCTAAGATATATTAATATAACATCTTAAGATAAAATATTATAGTATCTTAGCCGTGTGTGATGTGCTTTATTTAGTTATTGCAATGTTGAGGTAACATTATGTAACAATGTTACCGATTGTCGAGCAACGTTACTCGACTTACAGTAACACGGCAACACTTAGTAACTTTTTGTTGTCGAATGTTACTGCGGTGTGGATGCACGGGTAAGTAACAATCAACAAATAGTAACAAGGAGCCACAAAAGTTACCGAATGTTACCGTGTTGCCTTTTGTTGCTCCACAAATGTTACCGCCGGTGTGGATGCACCGTTAAATCGTAACAATTAGAGTACTGCAGTGCAGATTACGTTTTTACTTCTAGAGAAACAAAAAAGACTGTAAAATAACTTTTGAATGAAAAGTTATTATGATTCAGTAATACAGGCGTAATATTTTGTTGTGTGATTGTGTAAACAATGCACAGATATGCGATACCAGCAATCGCCACTGATTTGCTGTAATTTATTGAAGAGTTCCCTCGATTTCTCTAAAATCCCGTCATCAGATTCTAACCTGATTACCATGGCAGTATCTATAAAGTATACCCTTTCAAACTAAAGAAGAATTTTCCAAATCGGTCCAGGCATCATCGAGAAATGGGGGAACATACATAAAAAAGATTCCGACAAATTGAGAACCTTCTCCTTTTTTCGAAGTAGGTTAAAAGGCGTGAGTTATCGATATTTCAAACTTACTTAAGAGCCCATACTACCTCAAATGGCTTAGCAGAATCCTGTGATATGTCGAAAATACTGCAGCATTAATTTTGAAATAAATATGTGGTTAAGGATTAATGTTAGGTCTTATGTTTGGCGAAAACACGATTCCATAAAATTTTCTCGATAGAAAAAATCCCAAAGTTACCTCTTAATTGAACAATAAACCGCTGGCAATCATAAAATACTTAAAATTAGATCATGAAACTTTTAATACTAACTGAACTAACTATAAAGCAGGTCTTATGTTATTTGTTTTTTTGAATTTTCTTTTTTTTTTCGCCGTAAAATAAATAGATTTGTGTGTAGACAGCTATAAGAAAGAGCAAGCAATAGTGCGTGGTTCGTGCAAGTGCGAGCGAGTAAGATTATATGCAGCCTTAAAACAAGAATCTAATCAACCCGAGCCTGTTTGAACTCATCTGATTTTACCTCTATAAAAAAAGTAAAAAAGTCCAAATATCTACATTCTGTAGATATTTGGACTTTTTTGACTAATGTATACACCGTGTTCCGGACGATATACATAAACTTCGACCAGATGTTCAAACCACGGAAGTAAGCATTTTTCATTATGGACACATTAATAAATTCTTATTTTTAATTTTTTGTTAATTTTCATACAAACTAAATCATCATCATCATCATCATCATCTCAGCCATAGGACGTCCACTGCTGAACATAGGCCTCCCCTTTAGATCTCCACATATACCGGTTGGAAGCGACCTGCATCCAGCGTCTTCCGGCGACCTTTACGAGGTCGTCTGTCCACCTCGTTGGTGGACGTCCTACGCTGCGCTTGCTGGTCCGTGGTCTCCACTCTAGCACTTTTCGACCCCATAAACAAACTAAATACCTAGACGTAAATAACCCGATATGCATGCCTCTTTATCCGAATTGGCAACGTCATTCATAACATTTGGCGGGCTGAAACAAATGAAATGCAAATAGTATTTGATAGATTTCAAATTAAGATACTTTCTCACTGCATAGCTCAATTAAATTTCATTAAATGAAATTACAAATATCTTTGTAACGAAGCCTTTTTAAGTACTACTTCCTTTGTTGGATTTGATTTGTAAAAGCCATAGAAGTATTTGCTAAAGTTTATGGATAACGTGAAGAACACGGTGTAGAAAGTTGAAACGCAAATCTTGTAGAAAACCTTTGTATAAAGAAGTACAGTAGCAATTAAGAGTTGCTTGCCTTTCTTTTTTTTTTCATCAGGCGAGCCTTTTACAATCCAAGCACAATCCAAACTTAAATAAAACAAGTAAAATGAAACAACACAAATCTATAAACCATTGTACGCGCAAAATACTCGTATTTATAATTATAAAATTTATAAGTTATAATGATAGCGCATAAAAATGCATCGTTGAATTTATTTTCGCTTGTTACAGTTTATAAAATTGGACAGTGGACTGACGGCTCGGCGAGGCGGTTTATTCCTTTAAATTTTATAATTGCACTGTGGGTTATGCTGGCAGTGCAATTATAAATTTATTTTGTTTGTAATTAAGCTGCCTTTACTGACAAAGATACTGCAATATTTTTAAGTAACATAAATGAAAGAGATGAACGGTACCGTCGAGGTCCACCCAGAAATAAGTGGTAAGACGACTTGGACTCATACCGTGAGGGCTGGCTCGAGGTGACGGAGGACTTGAACTCTTGGAAAAACTCGGGAGCTGCCTCTGCCCACCAGTAGAAAAGTGCGAGCTAGACAAAAATCAGATGTGAATATTGAGCACGACTCAAATGCAGCTTATCGGGTTTTAACCTAAGCTCACTTATGACTTTATGTTATTTCCTTTCATCACCACTGCTTTCAAAACGGTATACGATATCATGAGAAAACCGTCTATTTTTTTTTTTATCATGGTAAAATCATCAAATGAGTCCTCCCACCCCGGGCAGGGCGGGAGGGACTGTCAGACTTGTACTGACTAAAATCCACGGTGTCCTTCGATAGCCCTTTATGTTCCGGGGTCACGGTAATGAGATAAGTCCCGCGACCCCGGCAGGCTTTGGCCCTCTAGAGACGCCCCGTCATCATGCTGACGCTCTTTGAGCGCGCGTGGAACACAACGCGCCGTCGACCCGAGCATGGTCCATGGTCGGGCTGCGAGTTGCCCTTTACTCCCGCCCGCATGCCCGCGCCTACAGTAGCCGGAGATCGTCTTGCGACGTCCGTCGCCGTGGGCGCCAACCACCGCGGGTGGGGCGGAGGGAGGACATTGTCCTCTCCCTCACGCGGCCCGCCTCCTCCTTCGCGAGCATTACTGCTTCGCAGAAGGAGGCGACCGCTTCCCACTCCGTCTCGCACCGCAGCATGGCCGCAACCAATGCCGGGCGCGAGAGGTCTCCGGAGAAAACCGTCTTAAAAGTAAACAAGTCTTAGAACCAAAACCAGCAATTTGAAGTCATCGCTGTGATATCCATGAATCCACACCGAGTGCTCTGCCTAACCCGTCGGGGTTACAGGTGTGATGTTATGTTTATCAAATAATTCATTTAGCACACTATTGTTTACCGAAAAAACTCTTACGGCATCTTTCGATCCTAGAAATAGAAAACATTACTTTTATATAAATGTTTGAAAATGAAGCCAAGAAACAAAGGTTTAAAATTGCAACAATTAAATGTTTCTAAAACAATGAAAAGGTACCTTGACAAAGGCAATGTAAAACCAGTGATTTTTCAAGTTTATCAATTTTCTACCTACATGTATTTTTATTTCTTTATAAAAGTTGACAGACAAAAAGAAAGTCTTTGAAAAACTGTTAACAGTTTTTGTACTTTTTGTTTATAAGAAAGTTAAAAGAAGGATTCTTTTATCCTTTTATTATAATTAAGAAAAAATACCTAGAGACACCTTCAAAAAGTCACTTTTCAAGAAACTCATTTATTCTTCTATGTATTTTCTATAGTAACTAAGTTTATGTATATAAATAGACTTGAAGATCGTGTACACTGTACGGCATTTTATATACAAATGTTTACTCCACTCTAACAAATGTCTACTCAATCAACCGATTTCATCATCGACATCTGAAACCTGTACCTTCTTTCTGTGCAAATAAAGAAATATTCTATTCTATTCACCCGCTATAACTCGAAAATTATCGCGAACATAAAATCGAGATAAAAACTATGTGGTAATCAAGGTTGTAAACTATCTGCATACCAAATTTCATCTAAATCCGTTCAGTGGGCATGCGGGCGGCGAGTAAAGGGCAACTCGCTGCCCGACCATGGACCATGCCCGGGTCGACGGGACGGCGCGTTGTGTTCCACGCGCGCCTCAAAGAGCGTCAGCATAATTTATTTATTTATTTATTCAGGTTAACCAACAACTGTTTACATCAACACATTAGCAGCTTATTATTATAATAGGATACAATTGCGGATGCAACAATTAATTATAGGTTAACACCGCTAGCACAAAAAAAACAGTGGTAGAACCATTAATTATTAAATTACAACAGATTCATAAATAAAAATAACAATAATAAGTGAATAAAATAAAACAAGTTACATTGACACTGTACAAGAGAAATCAAAATTAAAACAACAACAATCAATCATAATGACGGGGCCCCCTCTCTAGAGGGCCAAAGCCTGCCGGGGTCGCGGGACTTATCTCATTACCGTGACCCCGGAATATAAAGGGCTATTGAAGGACACCGTGGATTTTAGTCAGTACAAGTCTGACAGTCCCTCCCGCCCTGCCCGGGGTGGGAGGACTCATTTGATGATTTTACCACGATAAAAAAAAAAAAAATCCGTTCAGTAATATTTCCGTGAAAGAGTACCCAACATCTATATATCCATCCTCACAAACTTACAATATTAGTAAGGTACAAGAGAAATTCCAAGTGTGAAGCAAAGTTTTTTTGAAACAAATATAGTAAAGAAAGTCAGTTTGTCTTATCATATTTAGGCTTTACTTATTCCACCTTATACTCGTAATAACCTCAATATACTTTATCTAGTATCTCATAAATCGCAGCTCCTATATTAAAGCAGCTACCACAAGATCTCGTAAATACATAGTTTATTAAACAGAATATACGGTAAGATTATTCTGACGCCTGTGAGTTCAGAACTTGTATGAAAGATTTGATAGTTCCAACGAATCTTGTTTGAGAAACTTTGGTATGTTTTGTTTAGTCTAAGTATAAGATTTCCGTATTCCGGGCCCAAATATGTGTTTACTAGGAGGCTTTTTCATCGCGCACACATCGTATCCTGCACTAAAGTATTGCAAAAAACAAAATTAATGCAGTACTTCTCAGTTGCTACACCCTTGGCTGAGTGGTCGTGGTCGTCAGATCAGGGGTGGTGGCTCTCTTTACAATTCGCCGCCATTCCTCTCGCATCGCTGCCTTCCTGGTACATTCGTGTAGGGAACCATTCAATGCAGCCTTGATTCAGTCTGTCCAGCGCATTGGTGATCTTCCTCGGGCTCTGGTGCCATTCACTTTGCCCTGCACCACAAGGCGTTCCACAGACGAGTCTCCTCGCCGAGAAATGCAGTACACTTGTGTGTTTATTTTATCCACTTTTGTGTATATAGATATAAAGTTTAAAATCCAAAAAAAAGCTCCTAAATGCAACAACTGCAATTCAAACTTGACTGAAATCCGTATTGATGCTGCAGCTACTTCTAACTCCGAAAATACTAAACTAAAATGAGATTTATCTAGAAATTTTAGTAGCGTTTGCAAGCTTCATAATATTTTATGAACTAAGTCGAATAGATATATTTTATTACTACTAACGTTGGCTATTTTATTATGGGCTTGCTCCCACAGCATGTGTGTGGAATAGGCACTAGAGATAGATACCAGCGAGTTTGTCTAGTTTAGTGCCTAAATCTATATAACCATTACAATAATATCATTAATATTATTGTAATGGTTTTCTTCTAGTAGAGATTAAGGCCGGTCATACACAGACTACTTGAGCAGTTGACGCACGGGTGGCGCAGTGGCTCAGTGATCGACTGCTGCGCTGCGTATCACGAGTTCGATCCCCGCGCGGAACAAATATTTGTATGATCTGCAAGTAGTTGTTCCGGGTCTGGGTGTTTGTGTATGTGAGTTTATATGTTTGTAAACGCACCCACGATACAGGAGTAATTCCTAGTGTGGGGCAACGTTTTATTAAAAGAATAAAAGAGTTAACCAGTGATCAACATACACGGACTGCTCGAGCAGTCAAATTCAACTGCTTGAAGCTTAAGACTAAAAATCCACCCAATGCATATATCATCATCAGCCTATAAATGTTCCCACTGCTGGGACACAGACCTCCTCTCTGTGAGAGGGAGTCGGCCATAATTCACCACGCGGGCCCAATGCTGGTTGTTAGATGTCACATGTCTTCGAATTTTTGGATCTAGGGCATGCCGGTTTCCTCACGATGTCTTCCTTCACCATTTTGAGAGCAGTGGTGATGAAATAAATTATACAAAGTAATGCGCCTCACTGGGTTCGAACCCACGACCTACAATTCGTAAGTTGCGACCGATACCACTGGGCCGCCACTGCTCCCTGCACACAAAACACATGCACATTCGATAAAGTTTGATTTCTGTTGGTAAATATCTCGAATAATTAAATTCGCAAGCTCGATATTGAAACACTTCGAAATGCCCTCGGCATCTACTCCCCTCAATATAGATCAATATCCGTGAATGTCTTTATCACGTCGTCATGACGTCACGCCGCTGTCACTTTTGACAGCGCTCACTGACAGTTGAACTTCGCTGTCTATTTGAATTCAATCTGACATTCGAGAATTCAATCATTTTTGGTGAATCGTTTGTTTATTTCAATGGGGCGAGTGACGTCGCGTTGTCTATGGAAACAATTTATTGATAAGTGTTAAAATATCTGCTATTATTTTGTTCATGGTTCATAAAGTAGTAGCCGGAATGTTCCATCGAAGGTTTATGTAAATGTGTAGGTAAATGTTCCCAATGCTGGGACACAGGCCTCCTCACTGTCAGAGGGAGTGAGCCATTATCCACCACGCGGGCCTAATGCGGGTTGGTAGAATTTTTGGTTCTAAGACATGTCGGTTTCCTAACGATGTTTTCCTTCACCGTTTGGAAAGCAGTGATGATGAAATAAATTACACAAATTAAGGTTTATGAGACCTCAACAATAGGTCTATTTGTGGATGAGTTTTACTACTAAATCTTATTATATTTACCGTTAGTGTGACCCCAGCATTACAGATAGTCACCGGCCCCAAACTCTAACAGCCAGTCTTACCAATGGGTCTCATAACTCAGTAGGTACTAACTGATACCTGTGGAGGCACAAGCGTTACCACCGTAGCCTATCTAGGGGAACAGTGTATAAGACGGGGACGATAATAATCGCGAGGTATAATGGGGACATATACTCTTTAGGCATACTTAACACAACACTAACGTAGCGCAAGCGCCATCAGGACGTCATTTGCAAGCGGCCATTAACAAATGGCGTCCTGTTGGCGCTTGTGCTACGTTAGTATTGTGTCAAATTTGCCCTAAGTGTGTGATTTCCCATCATACCTCGCGTCCCCGTCTTATACACTGTTCCCCTAACACGTTCACTGCCACCACAAATTTTTTGAAGTTTTTAGCGATGCAGCCCTATATGTATAGCCACGCGGTCACGCCAAGTCTGTCGGCGGCACTGCATCTTGTTAAACATGGACACACTAGGCGTGTCCGGTGGCACTTCGATAGAGTTAAATTCTAAAACTGTCTTTTTTCGGTTTAGCGATGGGTATTAGTTAGTTTGCCATTCGCTGAGCAAAACGCCTGGCGTGTTCAAGGCATAGTTATATAAATTCGCAAGAACACGCTGGGCGTGTCGGCGGCATCGAACGTGTTAACATGTTGTTTTATTTGACATATTTTCAAAGAACACAAATTTAATGACTAATTTCCTTTTCTATTCAAAATCAATTACTGAGTATTCTTAATTCCCAAGTACTGAAAAAGGTGCTTAGCAACATTAGATCTTTCTATTCATAAAGCTTATCATTCTAACCTAATTGTAATTAGCGGATGAACAAAAAAAAAACCGTTAATTAAAAACAGCCGATCAACAAAGGCGTGCCGCTTTTAGGCAGAGCCAATTATTCTGGCTACACCCTGTATAGCCTTGTAAGTCGGCTGTGTTTGTTTATAGACTAACAAGGTCTATTTTAATGTCATAGTTACTAAGTTATTGTACAGACGCAAGCACATAAACCTGAAAAACTGTCAAATTTAAACAATAACCTTCTACTTTTGTAATCATCATCATTCTGAGCCTTTTCCCAACTATACTGGGGTCGGCTTCCAATCGAACCGAATCTGATACAGAAACACAGCTGCTATCAGTTTTTTTATTTTTTTATCGGACCTCCACAATCCAGTAACTTAATATATACCCATGGTTGTCAGATTTTTAGAGTTTCTGACTAAAGCCTCCTGCATACACACGCGATTAATCGCGCTGCGACAACGAGTCAAGCTAATTTCCACTCTAAAAATACTGCGAATGGACCGCGACATGTCGCCCCGCGCGATTAATCGCGTGTGTCTGCAGGAGGCTTAATAGTAACGACTGTCAAAGATCTACAAATGTCAGCCGGGACCAACGGCTTTACGTGCTTTCCGAGGGACGGAGGAAACTAGCTATGACAGATGGTCACCTATCCGCAGACCAATCTCGGACGATCGGTCTGTTGTTGCAGTAATTATTTAGCCAGGAGCTCCTCCTTTTACTTTTGTAATAAAGTTGGAAAATCTATAAAAGGACTTTGACAAGGTAGCTGGTTGGGTAGGTTGATGTGCTGGCGTCTATAAATCTCAAACTGTGGCCATTTTTTAACAATTGTTTTGACAATTGAAAGCCGACCAATTGGTCGCCTCCACATTACACCGGATACAAGACTAGTAAAAGTGTACAATCGTCTGGCCCTTATGAAAGCTCCATAACTAATTTAAGTGAATATTGTTTTTACAGTAAGTTCAATTCCTAATAGACGTACCTAAGCATTGGAAGAGATAATAATAATGTCTGACTTAGGGTCAATACACACCAAGACGCAAAGTGACGCGACGATACTGGTAATGTGTATCTTTTTGTGTAGTAAATAAAGTTAGATTTTGAGTCTATTGAAATGTGCGCACAGTGTTCGCGTTTAAGCTTCGGTTTCGAACTTTTTTTTTAGCGTGCTAAAATCATCAAATAAGTACTGACTAAAATCCACGGTGTCCGTCAATAGCTCTTACGTTCCGGGGTCACGGTAATTCGTAAGTCACGCGACCGCCATAACTTCGGCTTCGGTGGGAATAGATCGAAGCTGTAGGTCTAGATTGAACGATTACGCGACAGGTCGATTACAGATCAGGAGCCACACATATTTCGTGTTATCATGTCAAACTTGTTGCAAAGCCTACATTGCTGGGGTACTAAGACAGGAAACCTCCACGTACGCCCGTGGACTGGAGTTCCCTCTCGGATACGTCCGTGGGGAAGACCAGTTTTTCGGGCCGGTGCACCCTGGGATGCGGGCAAAAATTCTTCCTTAGGCACTGTGTGCCTAAGGGGTCTCTTTGCCCGTATGCGAATAGCCTGTCAGGTGGACGCTCCAACGCGTGTCCCTTTGATTAGCAGAGGGCACAGCGGCGGAGCGGGCTTGCGGACGGTGAGTAATGGGTAGCTCGCCGTCCGACCAAGGACCAAGCCCGGGTCGGTGGCGCGTCGTGTCGTGTTTCGCGCGTGCCTTCAGGGAGTTGTCTGCAAACTGACGGGGCCCTTTATGGGGCCAAATGCCTGCTGGGGTCGCGGGTTTTTCTTAACCCAGGATACCGTGGCCCCGGAACGTAAAGGTCATCCGAAGGAACACGGGTGGATTTTAGTCAGTAAGAGTCTGAGAGTCCCTTCCGCCCCACCCAGGGCGGGAGGATTCATTTGACGATTTTACCGCCTAAAAAAAAAAGCCTACATTGCTGAACCACGGTGATCCTTAAATAGCCCATTACGTTGCAGGGTCACAGCGACCATAAAACAGTCCCACACCCATTCCTAACTTCTTACGTTTCTGTTTGCGCTATCTCATCATCATCATCCTATAATGTTCCCATTGCTGGGATACAGTATACAGTGTAGGCCTCCTCTCTGTGAGAGGGAGTGGGCCATGATCCACCACGCTGGCCCAGTGCGGGTTGGTAGACGTCACATGTTTTCAAATTTGGTGGTTCTAGGACATGCCGGTTTCCTCACGATGTTTTCCTTTGCAGTTTTACGAGTAAGAAAAGTGGTGATGAAATAAATTACACAAAGTAATGCGCCAGGCTGGGTTCGAACCCGCGACCTACAACTCGTAAGTCGGGGTCGATAACACTGGGCCGTCACTGCTCTCTGCGCTATACATCGCATAGTTATGTTTTTGAAATTCGCGACGCCTACATCAATTCGTATTATAAAAAAAAATTTAGAGAAAAATATGATAATTGTCATTCTCAAATAGATTTTTTTTTTGCTTATTATATTTCTGTAATATAATAAAACCGTCTCATTGCTAGAAATAAATGAGAACATTTTCTATAAGATGATTACGTTTTCTCAACCGTACTCACATCGAGAGAAATAAAATATTCAAATTAATAATTATTAGAAGCGGCTTGTCTGCTGGATCAAGGGACTTGAATCAAACAAAAGTACTTGTGAATTCAATGAAATTACATTTTGTATTAGAATAATGCAAAAGAAAATAAAATGATTCATACAACTTACTTTCTTGAACATTCACGAACCTGAAACAAAAAGAAAAGTCGAATTATTTTCGTGTCAATCAATAAAATAACGTAGAAGAAATACTTGACCCAAAAGCACTGTTTTAGGTATTTTTTTTTGTAATTTAAAATAATAATTTTCAGAGTATTCAGGAAAGTAGACGAAAAATGACTCTTATGTCCGATACTACGGAGTCCATAATTCTGAAAAAAAATACACATAACGGTCCTTTGATTCTAAAGATCCTGTAATCTATAAAATTAAAGGACTAGTATCTGTATTTTTTTTAGATCACATTTTTAATGGTACAGAACCCTTCGTGCGCAAATCCGACTCGAAATTGTTCGGTTTTTGTTTACTGTTGGCTTCGGGTAACAACTAGTTACGATATATTACTGACATAGAAACACGGAACAAAGCCGACTAGTCGGCAAATCTTTATTTTTCCGAATTTGTTATCAATTTACATAACTCTTATTCATTCTGGGGGGGTATTACAACGTCTTAAAACCAGGCTTATTCCGGCGAGTGAAAGTGACAGAGCTATACAAGTCGTCTAGCGCCATCTCGTTCACTCACTGGAATAAGCCTGGTTTTAAGACGTTGTAATACCCCCCCTGGTCATCCTACACCCCGGCAAATGTTTGACCAGTACATACTCGTACCGTGCAGGTACCGACTTGTCTCTATTAAATGCGGTCGCATAATAAGATAACATGGGTTTATTTTGCCTGTACCGACCAGTCCGTACCGTATGCGTACCTACTTGTCTGTACCGACCTGCTTCGTTATAAAATCACCCTAAAGCTCGGCACCCACTACCGGCATCGGCACGGCTGAGGATAAAAGCATTAATACATTAACTTCATGGCAATAAAGTAGAAATTTCCATGATATAATGATCGTAGTAACAAAAATACCGCTTCGGTATGCTTGAGGCTACTGCACCGGCAATTTCTGCTCTTAATGCTTTTTATCACCTAAAATCCTCAGCCGTGCCGATGCCGATAGTGGGCGCCGGGCCTAACTCTACGGTTATTTCATGAAATAATAGCTTCTGAATTTTGCTATGCTTACATTTCATTGCTCGGTACTTTGGTGCAAGTAATAACTTATCAACTAGGTACATATGTACCAAACGTGATTGCTTTTGAATCTCATCAAGCAACCCTTTACGATTCATAGCACAAAAATATCCCAGTCTTATGCCATGAATCAGACTCAGTTTTCCATTAAAAATCATAATTCGGATAGCAAGTACTGACGGTTTATATTCGGATATCGATTGCCTATTTTGGTATACGAATTACCATAAGCTATCGGATAAAACTTAGTTCCCTTTACTTTTTTTTTCGTGGTATAATTTCAAGAGTGGTGAGATAAGATGAATGTGAGTCTGCTCCCACGCAGGGCGGGACGGAAGGGACTGTCAGACTCGTACTGACTAAAATCCACGGTGTTCCTTCAATAGCCCTTTATGTTTCAGAGTCACGGTTCCCTGATAAGAAAGTCCCACAACCCTTTTTAGGGTTCCGTAGCCAAATGGCAAAAACGGAACCCTTATAGATTCGTCATGTCTGTCCGTCTGTCTGTCTGTCCGTCCGTATGTCACAGCCACTTTTCTTCGAAAATATGAAAGCGATCCTGAAACTTGGTAAGTAGATGTATTGTGTGAACCGCATTAGGATTTTTACACAAAAATAAAAACAAAACAAATTTTGGGGGTACCCCCCATACTTAGAATTGAAACTCAAAAATTTTTTTTTCACCTAACCCATACGTGTGGGGTATCTATGGATAGGTCTTTCAAAATGATATTGAGGTTACTAATATCATTTTTTTCTAAACCGAACAGTTTGCGCGAGAGACACTTCCAAAGTGGTAAAATGTGTGTGTGTGTGTGTGTGTCCCCTCTAACTTCTAAAATAAGAGAATGATAAAACTAAAAAAAATATATAATGTAGACCTCAACAAAAACTACCAACGAAAATTGGTTTGGATGAGATACAGTTAGCAATTTTTGAGATATACCTAGTAGATTTTCAAAAACCGCAAATATAACTTTGCCATTCATACAAACACTATGAAAAACAAAGTTATTTTTATTGTTTGTGTAAATTACTTACTAATCTCAATAAAATTATATCCCTAATCTATGCTTACTACTACGGAACCCTTCATGGGCGAGTCCAACTCGCACTTGGCCGGTTTTTTTTTTTACTATTGGATGGATGGAAAAGTGTTCTGAACTCTTTCATGCAAAACTGGCTAACCGGATTTCGATAAAAGACTCGCAGATTGTGTATACCTAACCTAGATTAACAGATATAATGTTTTTATTCTGGTAATATTATGTTCCCGGGGATAATAAAAACGCTTATACAGCTTATGTGTCATACTTTAATTATTATCACCATAACACAAATTTGATGGTGGGACAAAGTTTTTTTTATTAAATCGATATAAAACAACTAATATTTTTATGTGGCCACTCTAAAGCTATTGCCAAACAGACAGGCGAAGCGAATGCGATCCGAATCCTGTCATATAGAAAAGCAAAAGCGATCCGATAGTCTACGTGACAGGCTTCAAACAATTCCATACATTACAAACAAAAACGCTTCGCTTCGCGTTCGCTTCGCGTTCGCTTCACCTATCTGTTTGACAATGGCTTAAATATCTTACCCATTGGATGAATCCAAAAAGTTACCAGTTAAAAAATATTTATTAGGCTTCGGAGTAAACATTGAAATCATTTAAAAACTTATATTTTTACGTTCCATTAGAAACTCCACCTGTAAAATACCTTTATAATTCCGTGAGGTCACATTTCATTTTATTTCGTTAAAAAATATGTAGGTACATACGAGCATGAAAACTGACACAGTTAATTTTATTTTTAAATTCAAAGCCGCAGACAGTAAAGACATGCTACGTTGATAGCGTAGGTGTAAAGTTTTCTCTAATGTAAGCTTCCACCCACGACGACGTCGTCGAACGCTTATTTTTGTTTAAATTAAATTACAATATGCAATAAGTTGACGACGTACTGCCGCAATTGGATGAATGGTAGAAAAAAATATGTTTGTTTTGTATTTTATCCGCCGCCATAAAATATAATACAATATTACTTTCTGTTCATCGGACACAACAACTAACCATTTTTTTATAACTTTTCAAAGTAGGCGATTTAAATTAAGATCGTCATTAGGTGCGTCCACGCAGCCTGCTTGTTTCGGAAGCGCAATTGTTTCTCTACCGAGGCACGAAACAACATACGCGAGCAAAACAAAAGCCGACACTGGATGGCTCGGGCGCACGGTCGTTCGCCCGCGGCAGCGCGCTCGCTTGCCTCGGCCGAGACACGTCCTCACTAATCGAGCTGCTTCGCCCGGCAAATGCCTCGCGAGGCTGTTCGTTCTATGTGGACGCACCTATTCTTTATGTCACACGAAACGTGCATTTTCCCTAGTAATAAGGATTATAAATTCGTGAAACAGAAAATGACGTTAAAAGTATTACTTGAATACTAAGTTCTCAATGCATGATTTTGTCAGATTTTTCATACTATATTTTGTCAGCCCCATTTCTCCATCTTTCAAATATCCCATTAATATTTGTACCAAAAAACATCAAAATCGGCGTAACAACCAAAACTCATTTTATTAACAAATGTCACACATAGCTATGATTTTACTCGCTCGTCGCTCACTGACGGACAGACCCTAACTTATAAAGGGGAGCATTTACATCAGACAAGGGATTAATAAAATATGATGGTGAGAAGTCTGTTCACTCTCAAGATGAAGTGTTTCCCTTACAAATACAATTTAGCTTGTTTCCCCAAACGCTCCCTCCGGGTAACTAACTATAAACATGTTTTTGATTGCATTTATTATTTACTTAGGAAAAGAGTACTGTAATGGAGCGAATGGAATTAAGAATAATGAGTTGTGTTTGATAGTATTAAGTGATGTGATTGATGGAATCTTGTTACCTAATTGCATCAAATATTTTCACTTTCATTTGACATAATATGCTGAAAATATATGTGTTATTCCTTAGCCATTTTCAACTACGTTGCAGTGAGCGAGCGAGAGCTAAGGGATAAAATAGAACGAGGTTATAGGAAGCTTTTATAAAGAAGCAGGCTGTCAGTGCAGACAGGTATCCGCACGGATGTCATCATCATCATCATCAGCCTTTAAATGTTCCCACTGCTGGGACACAGGCCTCCTCTCTGTGAGAGGGAGTGGGCCGTAATCTACCACGCGGACCCAGTGCGGATTGGTAGATGTCACATGTCTTCGAATTTTTTGGTTCTAGGACATGCCGGTTTCCTCACGATGTTTTCCTTCACCGTTTTGAAAGCAGTGGTGTTGAAATAAATTACACAAAGTAATGCGCCTGACTGGGTTCGAACCCACGACCTACAACTCGTAAGTCGAGGCCAATACCACTGGGCCACCACTGCTCTCCGCACGGATGTGTATAGGTAAAATAAACATGAAGACACAGTTCGGTTCCGACTGCCTGTGCCGATTCATGCGGGTTACGCATTTGTCGGTGCAGGATATCTACAATTCAGAAACTACGTAAATGGAGCGGATTAGGAAAATTGTGATGTTTTTAGTTTGGGATATTCAATAAATGTGTCCTTCAGTTACGGGTGCAGCAGAAGAGACTGACTGGTTAAAAAATTAACTGTTAACCTAGGTAGTACTAGTCAGTACTACCTAGGTTAACAGTTAATTTTTAAAAGCGGTAAAGTGTTATCCAGTCGGATAACACTTTACCGCTTAGTAAGACTGGTTGTCGGACTTTCGGGCCAAAGACTTCCACGGAGGAAGCTTTTTTTTTAACGTGGTTAAGTCATCAAATGAGTCCTCCCACCCAGGGCAGGGCGGAAGGGACTGTCAGACTCGTACTGACTTAAATCCACGGTGTCCTTAAATATCCCTTTACGTTCCAGGGTCACGGAAACAAGTCCCGCGACCCCGGCAGGCTTTGGCCCTCTAGAGGGGGGCCCCGTCATCATGCTGACACTCTTTGAGCATGGAGGAAGCTTGGTAAATATAAGGAATGGTCACCAATCTGATCCTGTTGGGTACCGGTGGCTTAGGCTTCAATGCGATGGGTTTGCTCATGAGTCTAGTCTAGATCAGGGGTGATGGAGACAAAGTCTTCGATGGGTGACCTTACCCAGAAGACGCCTGCTCACTCTAACTTTGAAGAGATTCGGGTTGAGTTGGGTTTTAGACGACTGATTACTTAGCTAGTACCATCTGGCTAGCCTTTTCCCAACTATATTGGGGTCGGATTCCAATCGAACCAGATGCAGCTGAATAGTAGTAGTAGTAGTAGTATTTTACTTGGAGAGACTATCTATCGGACCTCCACAACCCAGTAACTCGGTAATACGATACCCCATAGTAAGACTGGTTGTCAGACTTTTAGAGCTTCTAACTAATTGTAACGAACGTAAACTTTACATGTTTTCCGAGGCACGGAGGAAACTCGCTATGACAGATGGTCACCCATCCACAGACCAACCTCGGCAAGTGCAGCTCAACCCGGAAGATCGGCCCGTGCGGCTGTAATTATTTAGCCACGAGATCCTCCAATTATTTAGCTACTACCTCCTCCATATTTAGTACGTATCAAAATTCAGAACCAGGAACGTAATACGATCATTAAAGTAAATCAAAGAGGATAATTAAGGTATAATGAGTTTATTCTGAAACCCATCAAATTAATCTTGTAACTTAATCAACTTGCTTAAGAATACGAATAAGTAATGGGATCTGTTTCATCATTGTCTTGTCGTATTTACGATACTCGTCTGTTATGATTCCACCGTGGGATTAAGGCCCGTTCTTAATACAGTTACGGAATTCAAGTTAATATTTAATCAAGCAAAAACCAATTTTTCAATTTTTTTTTACCGTGGTAAAACCACGGTGAAAAAAAGTTCTCGAGTGGCAACCACGGACCGGAAGACGCAGCGTAGGCAGGCCTCCCACTAGGTGGACCGACGACATCGTGAGGGTCGCGGGCAACCGATGGATGCAAGTGGCGAATTGTCGTTCGGTGTGGCGGTCTAAGGGGGAGGCCTATGTTCAGCAGTGGGCGTCTTCCGGCTGATGATGATGATGAAATCCACGGTGATCCTCCAATAGATCCTTTACGTTCCAGGGTCACGTTTACCTGATGAGGCAGTCCCGCGACCCCGGCAGGCTTTGGCCCTCTAAGAAGGGCTCCGTCAGATTGCAGACAGAGCTATACGAGGCGCACATGGAACACGAGGCGCCGCGCGCCGGCGACCGGGGCATAATCCATGATTAGACGGCGAGTCATCCATTACTCGCCGTCCGCATGCTCGCGCAGTTTACATTAAATAAGAACTGTCTCATTGGTTTAGAATTGGCAAGGGCAGACGAACCCCGGGTTCGTTTGCCAAAAAGTGTTGTTGGATTTAACGCAGGTACAACGATTGGCGCAGATGCCGAACGATCAACTGCTGCGCTACGTAACACGGACTCGATTCCCACACGAAACAAATAGTGGTTTCTCCGGGTCTTTTTATGTATATTTATAAACGCACCCACACCACAAGAGAAATTAATCACTATCACTATAATTACATAGTATAAAAAAACTGTAAAATAACTTTTCTTTCGGAAGTCGGTGGCTTTGTTTTTTATTTCATTGACTATGGCCACCGACTTCCGATAGAAAAGTTATTTTACAGTTTTTGTGTTTGGTTTTGAAGTCAATTCCCCTTTTTTCAAAAAGTTTTTATATTTCCCTTTTTAATTGAGATATTCAACAAAAATCTTAATACACCGTGACTTTTTAGTCGTCTTACAAAAGTGGTCCATTTAATGTATCCGACCTATAATACCTCTAGGCGGGTTTGTTTTTTTTTTAATCGTTGATAATAATTTTTATTATTAATAAATAGGTACATTAGAAATGTGAAACACCCTGTTAAAATGTTTACTTATCAAGCTGTAGAGTATACTCGTACCAACCCAGCGCAATAGTCGGGCAGACCATTCCATCTCCATTTTCTATGAGACAAGGGTGTTTTTAACTACTCCTTGCGTCATAATAACGAATTAAAATTTTATTTTTAAGTTTTTCAAATCTCTTAAATACCTTTTTTTTATTATAAACGTGTTATAGTCATTGGATACATGAACTGAGCTGCCGTTGTAAGACGACTAAAAAGTCACGGTGTATAATCGGCGTCCTAGTAAGCAACAAAAACGGATCTATGCGAGCAACTTCAGGAGATATCCATTATTGTTATATACTAAAACCTTCCCCAGAACTTTTCTGAAAACTGCATCAAAATCGGTTCCGCCAAACGCGAGATAATCGCGGACAAACATGCAATCGTCTCTGAAAATCTACAATCCAAATAAGCAAAAACGGATCCACGCGGGCAACGTCACGGGATATCTATTAGTGTTATATATTAAAACCTTCTCCAGAATTTAATGAACACTTTCCTGAAAACCACATTAAAATCCGTTCAGCCAATCGCGAGAAAATCGCAGAAAAACATACATACATACAAACCATACATACAGGTCGAACTAAGAACCTACTTTTTTTTGAAGTCGGTAAAAAAAAACAAAGTCGCTTTTTCTGTCTGTCTCTATGTATGCTTAGATCTTTAAAACTACGCAACGAATTTTGATGAGGTTTTTTAAAATAGATAGTGTAATTCAAGAGAAAGGTTTATATGTATATAACATGCATAATATAATAGAGATTACACCCGTGCAAAGCCGGGTCGGGTCGCTAATAAAACATAAAACGTTATTCTCTTAAACCAAAATGAATACAACCAGGCCTGTCTCACTCCGCGGTGTAGGCATAAAACTGCAAGTAGTTGCGGGGCCATTATGTCGTGGCCCATTCACTACGGCTGCCACGCGCCACCCGTTACGCACGCGCTCCGTCTCCTTAATATTTTTGTTACGTTACGTGTAGTTACGCACAAGTTTCTTGCTTTAGGTGCTTTTGGTAAATTAATAACACAATATTATTATGAAGAAAAAAAATATATAGTACATATTTAGTAATGATCAACAAAATTATCTCCCTGCTTGTGAAGTATGGGCTTAGCTGATCATGATACCTAATCATGAGGTTACAAGTTTGGAAATGAGGCGAGATACTAATTGGGGGGGGGGGGGGGGTGAGCCTACTGGACGACCAAGATAAAAAGACGACACTCTCACTCACCGTAGAAAGTAGAAAGATGTTTGCGTTGTTGTTTAAAAGTTCTAACTCAGAAAATGGCCACACTACGCATTCAAGGTCAGCGGTCGTAATTCGCTGCGCCACTTTTTTACCTACCTACAAAGACACGCAACGCGGGGCCTGTGACAGTATGCGATAGTAATTGGTCGGTTACTAGGTTGAGTGCAAAATAATAAGGACTGGCTATTTTGCCATAGACGATAAAAATCTTTTAAATATTATTCTTTTTTTTTTGTAAGATAAATGTTCAAAAATATAACAATAATAGGTAGAAAAGATAATATTATTATAAATATTATTCCTCACGTAAGGTGCCGTAGGTACCTACTATTATCATTCTGTGCTAACAATCAATAATGTATGTAGTAATCGGTGACGAAACCAAAAAGATATAGGCTGATGATAAAAACAAAATTCCTTGAGGAACATATGTATTTATGGTAATAATGTAATTTAGCAAATGCATAAAATACGCATAGGTACCTACCTATTTGTGCCTAAACTCGCAAGTCGCAACCCTATTGAGCTTGACCCATAGTAACCTTTTAATGTCGTTGGCGTCAGATAAACCAAAATAAACTCTCGGGCGTAACCATTCAGTACATTTTTGCTTGCGCACGGGAAGTTTAGGCTATTATAAAAGTAGGTGGGCGGTACGGCTGCCAGTTAAAATGTACTTTATTCTCTCGTAAATAGATTTTACATTTGTTTGATTTTTTTTTGGAGTAGTCCTTCTGTACGTATAGTACTATTAATTATTCTGTGATACAACACTAATCGTCGAGAGCGGGAACGTAGGTAAGTTTTTTTTTTCAAATAAAATAGCAGATATTATCATGTATTATTATATTATTATTATTTATAGCGCTCTGTTACTAACCCAACTCAAACCATACCGACACAAAATCGTTTTTCTGAAAAACACATACTGTATACTCGTAACTTGAGTCCAAGACGTGATAATACTGGTTATCGGCCGTAAACGACTAGCAACATGTTACACCAGGTTATTGTCTACAAACATTTAGTGCTACACGCTGTCTTGAGCGCCAACACTGTTAGGCTTGGAGCTCTGCCCACCCGCTAGGAGTGACGGGTATGGCATAACAACATGTTTCAATCTCAGCGAGCTTTACGTGCGATTCACAATTTCTACTAACTAAAACAGAAAATCATCCTTGCTTCTAAGATATAATGATGCAATTCGACTGACTTACGTCGTCGTGGCGAGAGCGTGTTTTGTTTTTCATCTTTTCGTAGATAGCTGCACATTTTATGTCATACGTAAGTCGTAGTGCATTTTTTTTTTTTATTTGGTATAGGATCAGACTCGTACTGACTAAAATCCACGTCCTTCACTAGCCCTTTACGTTCCAGGGTCACGGTAATGGAATAAGTCCCGCGACCCCGGCAGGCTTTGGCCCTCTAAAGAGGGCCCCGTCATTATGCTGACACTCTTTGAGGCGCGCGTGGTACACAACACGCCGTCGACCCGGGCATGGTCCACGGTCGGACAGCGAGTCGCCCATTAATCGGCGCCCGCATGCCCGCGCCTACGGTGGCTGGAAATCGTCTACCGACGTCCGTAGCCGTGGTCGTCTACCACTACGGCTGGGGTGGAGGGAGGACGCTGTCCTCTCCCTCACGTGGCCCGCCTCCTCCTTCGCGAGCATGACTGCTTCGCAGAAGGAGGCGACCGCAAGTCGTACTGGTAAGGGTGATTTTCACTTGTAGTTGAAATCGGTCGAATTGCGACGCATCGCGTCATCAGCTCTCTTATGGTGGCGGTTCGCGCCGGAGACCGCGACAGGAAACCGAGACAGGAGACCGCGACCGGAGATTGCTACCGTATCTGTTTCTCTGTCGCTGTCTCGCTCGCGAACTGCATTGCCTAACGTCAAGTACGGTCTCCTGTCGCGGGCTCCGGCGCGAACCGCCACCTTTGCGTGTTTATATTCTGTAGAGCTTGAATTCCTCTTACGCCTTATGTCGGTCGCCTACGTAGGCCGCGCGTACGAATATATGTACATTGTGTTCTATACAGGGTCATTTATTATGTATTAAACATTTTTTTCTGTGGTTTTATTCAAGTAATATAGTAAGTATAATAACGCTCTTTCATATTTTTATTTTTTATTGGTAAACCTGTATCTTCTCACTCTGGGTGAAATGGAAGAAACATGATTTGCTCAAAACACAACCTGTTTTTCAGTTATACTTTGCGTTCCAGGGCCGCAGTGCATTTATAAGATAATTAGATTTAAATTACTCACAGGAAGCATATTTTTATTACAAAGATATGATAAGAAATGAATTCCTTTTAATAAAATATAAGTATATGTATATTTTAGTAAAAAAAATAAGGTTGTGCCTGTATTAAAATTTTATTTAGGTTTTGATCTTTTCTGTAGGTTTAAATCATAATTAGGGATGCATCGATACGCCATTTCGCCGATACGATACCGATACCGATATTCTTATAAAAATATCGGCGATACCGATATTCTTATAAAAATATCGGCGATACCGATACCGATACGCTTATTATGAATTAAAAAATTAAGATTTATTAAATAAATCACAAGTGATTTTTATTATTCGACAGGCCTGTTGGTCTAGTGGTTAGTGACCCTGACTGCTATGCCGGAGGTCGTGGGTTCGATTCCCACCCAGGACAAATGTTTGTGTGATGAGCACGATCATTTGTTCTGTGTCTGGGTGTAATTTATCTATAATATGTATGTATTTAGAAATATATAAGTATGTTTATCAGTTGTCTAGTACCCATAACACAAGCTCTGCTTAGCTTGGGACTAGATGGCGTTGTGTGATATTATCCTGCTCAACTCCTCACCGCTGACGGATCGCATGCTGTGACACCCAGCGTCAGCTCCAGGTGCGCCCTGGCGATCGCCCCCGGGCAGCGGCCCTATACGTTTACTTTTAGAACGAGTCTCCATTTTATTTATGGGTTTCCAGAGCCACGTTAGCCACGCCAGTAATTTCTCATTCGTGTGTCCGCCCCCCACGTGATTAGATGGTCAATCAGGACGTGTGGTTGTTTAGGGGGCTTATTATTATTAACATAAAAAGTAGTGACATAGGTTGAAATAAATACATGTAAATTTTTGTAATTAAAATTAACATTAATAAGATTTTTGTTTAAAAAACAAAAAAGTTTTTCGGAGAAAGGCGCTTTCGCGAGTCTGTCTGAAAAAGGCCTGCCCTGGGAAATTGTCTCTCAGATGCGTAAGAACTCACTTGGAATCTAAAGTACTTCTGCTCATTTTTTTCATAAGACGTTTTTTAAGACGTTTGGGTATAAGACGTCATTTCGCCAGAAAACGAATGGATCTGCATCTCTCGATATATTGAGAGACCTTAGGTATCTCTCGACTTGAGAGAATTAAAGCTCAGAGTAGACAGGGGTTCATCTTCTCACAAACACTCCAAAGCCCGCCAGTCGTAGGCATCTCAGAACTTATAGTTGCAGTACCTACAGGTTTTCCCCGGGCATAGTTCGTGCCTCGTTTACAACGAAATAGACGAGACAACACGCTCGTTTACAGTACATTTTTAAATTAAAAAGTATCGTTGAATCGGTCATAAAATATCGTCGATACCGATATATCGGCTAACCCGAAGTATCGCCGATATATCGGTATCGGTATCGGTATCGGATGCATCGCTAATCATAATAGTACCTTCCATATCGTAACTTTATTCTGCTTTCTTAAACTTTAGGGAAATAAAAATTATACTAGTACCTACAAGAGACATGACGTCACACATGTTGTACTTTAAAAAAATTGTCAGTTGCAAAACGCGGGATGCTTGTGAGTTTCCATATCCGTAGTTGATTAAAAAAAATAGGTACATAAAATAAAATAAAACTTCGTACCAAAAATCATCGCAATACATCTCATGTACTCAACAAAATTAAGAGCTTGAGTAAAAATACACACGAAAATAAACCTTAGAAACATTACACATCCGGCCGACTCATTCCGTGAGCGGAATACACGTTAAGCCAAGATTTCCAGCATTACAACACTTTATCCTTCAAATTATAATGTTAACAATGCGCAGTTTATTTCGGCTTGACGTGTAATTCGTTGAACTCGCGTAGGAATTTAATAAAAATAATTATGCTTGTGTGCGTGAGTTTTGTTTGATTGTATGCGAATTCATTTATGTGTAATTGTATACAGGATGGAACATAATCTAACTGGGTTGTCCATCCATCCATTTGTCCAGTCCATTAATTTAGAAGCGACTAGAGAACGAGCACATAAAATACATAATGAAACTGTATCTGATAAGATTGCAAGCCGAGTTCAAAATAGTTGGGAAAATGCTCGGCATAGATGATGTACACATGACCCAATCCGTTTGACACACCGAAACCTCCAAATCTATTATGTACTTTTTTCATAAAAGAGTAAAAAACATAAATAATTAAATAAATAAACAATATTCCACAACTATCACACAACGCCATCTAGTCCCAAGCTCAGCAGAGCTTGTGTTATGGGTACTAGACAACTGCAATGATAAACATACTTATATATTTCTAAATACATACATAATAGGTTGGGGAAAAAGTTTCTTCGCATTTTTTAAGAAAATTCAAAACAGTTTTTAATAAAGTTTATTTACATTTAACTAAAGTATGTAGGTACCATTTTGTTCGATAACTTTTTGCCATCTTGTAAGTAGGGACATGATCCCATTGCTATAGAAATTTTGGGACTTCTGGTCAAAATACCGCGACAAGTAGTTTTGGCAGTCCTCTCGTGATGTTAACCTGACACTGTCTAAAGAATTCTGAAGAGACCGAAACAGGTGGAAATCTGAAGGTGCAAGGTCAGGACTATACGGCGGATGCATTAACACCTCCCAGCCAAACTCTCTTAATTTTTGTTGGGTGGCTAAAGATGTGTGAGATCTAGCGTTATCATGATGAAAAACCACACCCCTTCTGTTGATTAATTCCGGCCGCTTTCTTTCAACTTCTTGCTTTAATCTCATCAGTTGTTCGCAGTAGAGTTCAGAATCGATGGTCCTGCCTGGTGGTAACAGCTCATAATGAATAATGCCCTTCCAATCCCACCACACACACAGCATCACCTTGTTGCGAGTTAACCCGGGTTTCGCCACAGTCTGTGAAGCCTGACCGGCCTTTCACCACGACCTTTTTCGCACGTTCTTGTCATACGTGATCCACTTTTCATCATCAGTTATCAGCTTCTTCAAAAATGGTTCGGTTTCATTACGTCGTAATAAAGAATCACAAATGAGTACACGGTTCATTAGGTTTCTTTCAGTGAGCTCGTGAGGTACCCAAATGTCGAGCTTTTTTGTGTACCCAGTTTTTTTCAAATGCGCCAAAACTGTTTTGTGGTCAATTTCCAGTTCTTCAGCTACGTCGTAACTACTGGTATGCCGATCTTACTCCACTTTTTCAAAAATGGCATCCATTTTATCCGTAATAGGGCGACCAGAGCGACGTGCATCTTTGACATCAAAATTTCCGGATTGAAAACGCTTAAACCAAATTTGTGCTACTCTCACAGACACTACACTAGGTCCATAAACATCGCAAATTTTTTTCGCGGCTTGCGTTGCATTTTTACCTTTTTTGTAGTAAAATTTTAAAATGTATCGAATTTCTTCATTAGATTCACTCATCTTGATGGTACGAAAAACAAATGAAAATCACACATTTTCCTAATTTGAATTTGGAATTATGTTCTTTAAAATTTAAACTTTCAATGATACCAAAACCAGCCAGATACAAATAGTATAGCCAAAGAGATTTTATTACAAGTTCATACATACTATAATGCGAAAAGACTTTTTCCCCAACCTAATATTATAGATAAATTACACCCAGACACAGAACAAATGATCGTGCTCATCACACAAACATTTGTCCTGGGTGGGAATCGAACCCACGACCTCCGGCATAGCAGTCAGGGTCACTAACCACTAGACCAACAGGCCAGTAAAAAAAAAATTGTTTTTAATTATGTCTGTATAGATAATATAATTATTTATGTACGACACAAATAATTATAATACTATAAATAAAATAAACAAACTTACTATTATAAATGCGAAATATATGCGTTTATAATAGTAAGCTTACGACGTACTAAAATATTTTGTATAATAATGTAGACTAAATAAAAATCTCACCACGCATTATATACCCTTGAAATACCATCGTAAATCCTTCACATCCAATCTCGAGTTATCCTTAAACGTACTTCCCCATCCTGTCTCTATTTTGAACGAGCGATCCCTTCTAAAAAAAAACACTCTGTATATTCAAAGTAACTTTAGGGATGCCTCACAGTTCGGGCCCCCACTTACCCTTGAAAGGGTTACCTTTATACCTACAGCATAAATTATTTCATAGCGATGCTACTGTTCGTATGCGAAATCGGGAATTTTGTGAAATTATTCATCAATTTTTGATCTTGTGACGGTGTTGTTAATAGTTTTGGTACGCAGCTTTGCCTAGCGTTTGGTGATCGAAAATTATTTGCGGATAAAATTGTTTTTAATTATTAGAAATTTCGAAGCAATGTGCTACCGGGATCTTGTATGTAATCTAATCTAATCTAAACTAAGCCAGATCACGGTCTTCTAGTAGGTGTGCTAAATTTGACTGAAATTCGTACAGCTGTTAAGACTAAGAAGCAAAAAAAAACGCATTACCACTAGTGTGATGTTATTTGTTATTAAAACATAAAGGCGTGTACGTTACTCCAGCAAGAAAGTATCTCCTAGAGTTATATGAGTAGAACGTATAGTTGGTGCCTTATCTGCTGTAAATGTGCCCCCACATAAAAAATGTGTGCCCCCTGTCGTTTTGAAAAAAAAGCTGAAAAACGATTCTTGCTGGGGTAACGTTTTTCTAGCAGGAAAATTCTAAACGAGTGATCGGAGAGAGAAAAATTGTGCATGGCCAGAGAGCTTATATGTGTGCCAAAATGTGCCCCCAAAAATAAAATCTGTGCCCCTTCAGATTTTCGAGATATTGCGTTTCCTGCTGGAGTAACGTTTTGATGAATCGTATATCTCTAAAGCCATAGCATGTGCCCCTGTAGAATAAACATACACGAGTAGCTCTTAATGTGTGCCCCTTAGTGCCCCAATTAGATTTAAGAAAATATTTATAGTTTTCAAGTTATCGCGGTTTTATGAAAACCCGAAAAAACATCGCAGCGCCTAAATGAGACAAGGCATAAGTTCGCTGAAAACTGTATTCGGTCCTTCTTGACGCTAATAATAACCATACAAAGTTTCAAAACTGTTCATGCATGCGTTTTTGAATAATCTTGCTAAAAGTCAAAACGATGGTGTCATAACTTTGACGGCAAAATACAAGGAACTGGCTCAATCTCAGATGTGTAGGTTTAAACCAAAATCATGTGCCTTCAGTCAAAAATATATGGTGAAAATATTGAGCTTGGAATGTTTCGCATTAAGTAAATATAAACAAAAAACCAAAATATGAAAACAACGGCTGGTTATCCGACCAAATTTGAATGACTACTAAAAAGCGACGGATTCATACATATCGATGACCTTCTTTACTTTACTCACTAACCGGTTCACACGTGTTGTGCCTGAGTACACTGAAGTAGAAAAGTAATAAATAATAAAATAAAGTTATTATTGGATTATGTTCTATTAGCTGTTTCTATGACTTTATACATGATTAAGTACATTATAAATAGTAGCCTAAGTGCTATTCCAGTAAGCTAAGCAAGGTAAGCTATCTTCTCCATTCTAAATTTAATTAAAATACATACAGTAATTTATGTGTGAACCGAAAGAAATACATCCAGATATTTGCCATTTGCCAGGTCTTTGACCCAAAATTTGATTGATCCCAATGTTAAAAAAAAATTGTTCATGAAATGTATGATGAATACCTACTACTAAAAAGAGGTAGCTCTTTTTTGTATTAAAGAAAAAGCCCGTATTTGTCTTTATATATATTTATTGATAAGCCGTAGGTTAGATAAATTAAAAGTAAGTTTTTCATCATTAAGGGGAATGCTCCAACCAGCCCGCGAAATACAAAATTTCTTGCGTTTTTTGCAATTTGCAGGCGTGCTAGGTTGTATGTTGATTAAAATATTATTCGCGGCTGTAAGACGTATAGCTTAGCCAGAACGTCTTGAAACGGAACTAATCTTTTTATTAGCTGACAACGTTTTAAAATATTTGATATTTGTTGTAAACAAAGACGCATGTTTGTTAGATTTATTATTGTGCCATAAAACTAACGTTATAAGTGAAAATAAATAAAATAAAATCATTCAAAGTGCTGGTAGCGAGAAGACAGTGGCGACTTCCGGTTTTCTACTGTTTTTTTTCCAAGCTGTATGCAGTTACAGAATTATAATCAACAAAATCATCAATACAACGCTCTAAGTTCATAAAGCTCTAGGAATGACTTTTTATGTTATTTTTTTGTTCCTAGGCCTTTAAGAAACTTAGTGTACCTACTTTAAGAATTAAAATTAAAGGAAGAAAAATAATAATTTACACATCAACAAGCTGTTTCATTAATATAGTCACAAGGAGGATTTAATATATTTTTTAATTAGCCCCCAAAACTTTTGAACGCAACTGTACTGACAACAGCTTAGGTATAATACGTCCAATAAAGAAGGTCATCGATATGTATGAATCCGTCGCTTTTTAGTTGTCATTCAAATTTGGTCGGATAACCAGCCGTGGTTTTCATATTTTGGTTTTTTGTTTATATTTACTTAATGCAAAACATTCCAAGCTCAATATTTTCACCATATATTTTTGACTGAAGGCACATGATTTTGGTTTACACCTACACATCTGAGATTGAGCCAGTTCCTCGTATTTTGCCGTCAAAGTTATGACACCATCGTTTTGACTTTTAGCAAGATTATTCAAAAACGCATGCATGAACAGTTTTGAAACTTTGTATGGTTATTATTAGCGTCAAGAAGGACCGAATACAGTTTTCAGCGAACTTATGCCTTGTCTCATTTAGGCGCTGCGATGTTTTTTCGGGTTTTCATAAAACCGCGATAACTTGAAAACTATAAATATTTTCTTAAATCTAATTGGGGCACTAAGGGGCACACATTAAGAGCTACTCGTGTATGTTTATTCTACAGGGGCACATGCTATGGCTTTAGAGATATACGATTCATCAAAACGTTACTCCAGCAGGAAACGCAATATCTCGAAAATCTGAAGGGGCACAGATTTTATTTATGGGGGCACATTTTGGCACACATATAAGCTCTCTGGCCATGCAGAATTTTTCTCTCTCCGATCACTCGTTTAGAATTTTCCTGCTAGAAAAACGTTACCCCAGCAAGAATCGTTTTTCAGCTTTTTTTTCAAAACGACAGGGGGCACACATTTTTTATGTGGGGGCACATTTACAGCAGATAAGGCACCAACTATACGTTCTACTCATATAACTCTAGGAGATACTTTCTTGCTGGAGTAACGTACACCATAAAGGCTCGAACAGACACGCGATTAATCGCGCTGCGACAACGAGCCAAGCTAATTTCCACTCTAAATGTACTGCGAATGGACCGCGACAAGTCGCCCCGCGCGATTAATCGTGTGTGTCTGCTCGAGGCTTAATCCATATTTAATACGGCACTACAACATTTTTTTTTCAAGACAAACTTATACTTTCCATTTTCTCCCACACTAGAAAAATAAATCCAAGTAAATCCACAGGCTCAACAAACATGCCTTCGTATAGGTATTTCTCATCATGTTGCTACCTTAATACCGTCTTAGGGTGTCAGCCAGCAGTGTTCTAATGAAATGCGTTAATGACTGGGAACACGAAGGCGTGTCGAGTTCTTAGTAATTCAGATAGAGGATGCCATTGTGTTACTGGCATGTAATTTAACTAATTTATGAGGAGCTTTCTAAATGCAACGCGCATTTGTAAATGTGAGATAATAATGTTTTTGAAAGGAATTTGTGTTTTATTCTCATTATTTTAAGTCTCTTAAAAGAAAGAAAAGTCAACGCGGCGCTCGCGCGGCGTGTGCTTGGCGTGGGTGCTCTACAAATATTGGAAACTAAAACTGTTTGTCACGACATTCAAGTCAGTGTAACATTACTACTATACAGGGTGAATTTTCCAAGTGGGCGAGGATATACGCGGATATACGCGACTTAGACGGTAAGTGATTATAAAAATTTTATTTGAGAACGCAATGTTTTGAAGATGTAGAGCGCTGCGATTGTCATCAATCACGGCCATAATTAATTAGTTAATTTAAATATTTAATCTATTTATTAAAAAATATAATTTTCCTTAAGTTTGCCGTATATTATTACTTCCCAGAATTTGATCCTTGTAAGCGACATTATCAAAGGGCGAAATAATTTAGGATGTGGCTTTTTTTCCAAAATTTTCCGGGTTCGATTCCTGGTCAGGATTATTGATTTTTCCAAAATCCTATAATGTAGTTTTAGTTTTCGTCAAAATCGGCCTCGAGACTCCTTTCAGCATTTTTCGACATTCCTCATAGTTTCGGATATAGCCATCCACGCCCACTTGAAAAAGTCACCCTGTATTACTGGACACGCACCGCTCAAATATTAATGCATCGATTTTTCATATCAGAGATAATTATAGGAACATGTAGATCGTGTTACTGAAACTTATAATTAATTTATAGAACGTTTGAAAATGTACGCACGCTGTAATTAATTTGTGATATTAAAATTTATAGAGGCAATAGCACGATTTTCGCGTTTTTGTGACGTAAACGGGAACTTTGATGTTAATTTGATGGAAAAAATTAGTTCATCTTTCGGACGCAAGAGGCGATTTTTCATTTTCCATACAATGCCGAACATACTTCAAGTATGGTAAAATCTAGTGGATTTTAGTCAGTACAAGTCTGACAGTCCCTCCCGCCCTGCCCGGGGTGGGAGGACTCATTTGATGATTTTATCACGCAAAAAAAAAAAAAAAAGCATGGTAAAATCTGGAAAGCTTGTGTTAATTGAAATTGTTTATTTTTCCGGATTTGCATCCACATAATTATGAATTATATAAAACTATACATATTGAATTAATTAAAAATAAATGATACACAATTGAAATAAAATACACATGGCGCCGCAAATTAAGTTAAGTTATTAATTAAGGTAAGTTAAGACCTCAAGTCATAATTTAAGAGTCTTCGTATCCATTAACTGAAAAAAATAATTAACAACTTGGTCCATGGGATCAAATTAATCGAGAAAAGATAAAATCAGCTGTTCCAAATAAAACTTAAATACTTACTCGACCCCAAAATGTTTGCAAAACTTTACAAACAACCTATCATCCTGACACTACACTCCCTAATTTCTCGTTCAAAACAAAAAACTTTATTCAGAAACCGTATAGCATAGACGTTTTTAATCTCGAATAAGCAAATCGCTACGCTCAAACTCGGCATTAATCAAAGATTGATAACGTTCCCGTTTAACACACACTTCATTAATTAATCACTCACCCGAACTCCGGAACTAGAAAGTTTGCAAAATCACTTAAAAACATAATCTAACTGCTACGCCGGCGTGGGAGGTTTCCCAAATACTCGTAGTTGGAACTTGTGGCATACCGTAGTTGGGGAACTTTGCTTACAATCAACTACCTGATATTTTGGGCCATTTATAGAACCGTATATGAACATTTCACTGGTTAAAATTTATTGTATGAGCTGGGCGTCAATTGTGTGGGACAAAGTTAGAGATACAATAATGAGTTTTGTCGAGAGCTTGAAATTTATGCAAGTTATGAGCTCATTTCTGAATTAAAATTCAAATAAGCGACTTCGCCCCGTAAAGTCAGTTTTTACACAACATCTGTTTTTTTTTAAGTAATTCTAGAGGTCCACAAATTAACAGCGTATCAATTTTTGTTTATTTGCGTGAAAGACCTTGATCAGACGGCAAGCGATCCATTAATCACTATCTGCATGTCCACGATAGCTCCATACTTGTTTACGGTATTAATTTTATTTACGTGTTTATTCTATTTACGTTACATTAAAATTTAATTTAGGTTAAATTGAACACATTAATTGTTGCTGAACTATCGAAAGTTTATAAATAATACAGGAGCAATAATGTCGAACGTATTATTTTAGTTAGAAAGTTTATTATATACTTAGCTCTGATTGATACTACAAGTATATTAAAACAATTCAGAATAGTGACGTACCAATATAGTCCAGAAAGCCTATATGTATTTGTTTTCAGTAAAAAATCGGCAAAAACCACCCACTATTTGTTTTAAATGATGATTGAAATGAAATTACAACTTTCATTGCATAATCAGCTTTACAATTTGTTACGTAATTGAAAAATCTGAACTTTTCCATTTGTAGTCACTATTTGAATTTTAATCGAGAAAAAATATTTCAACTATTAATAGCAAAATAAGTGTTCAGATTAGGCAACCTTTAAAAAGCTGACGAGTTGGTCAGCCGTTTAGTTGGTTCGCCGAATGGTTAGTCGTTCTGCCGGTAAGTCGGCCCATCTCTACTTCGTAACATACAATTCATAGGTCTCATTTCAAAAACAATATTGGAAGTTACTGAGTTTCATAAATTGATATTTGTATTCTTAAACATGGGTTTCAGCTTGTATTGGTATAGGTCCACTGTGACTATATTAAGTACGTAATGAATCTTCGGAAATACTTCTATTCTTGGAAAGCTATTAGTTATTTAAATGGCAAAATTTCCTTAAAGTTGTTTAAAGTTAATTCATAGTTGAGTCCATAAGTCCTGGGTGGAGCGAAAGGGAATCAGACTCTTACTGACTAAAAACCACCCTGTTACTTCGTGTTGTTTTCTGTTTCAGGGGGTCTAATCTCTAAGCACGAAATCTGTGGTTTCGGCCTTAGGGACAGACGTTTTGACAACGAGCTGCTTAGAGTGCGCGGCACCAATCATGACTTGCGGAAAGAGGTACATACTACATTTTTTTAAATGCAATTTGACGTAATGACATAGAACCTAGTACCGCGTCAAAATCACTTTAGACGTGGCTCCTGTATACGATACCGCCGACGCGCTGCCACCGCTCCGCCACCGCGCCGCTTTGCAACCTAGCACCGCGTCAAAATCACTTTAGACGGGGCTCCTGTATACGATACCGCCGCCGCGCTGCCACCGCTCCGCTACCGCGCCGCTTTTATGTACGGCGGTGCAGCGACGGCATCGTGTACAGGAGCCCTTATGGTAAGACCGCACTAGGCGGAACTGCACTGCAGCGGAACTGCGCGACACGACACGTACCTTTGCCACGCAGTTCAGTTGCAGTGCAGTTCCGTTGCCGCTTAGTGCGTGATATCTCGTATAATTTCATGTAAAGAACATTTTGACGCGTCGTGTCGCGCAGTTCCGCTGCAGTACAGTTCCGTCTAGTGTGGTTTTACCTTTATCCGTCAGAAATTTGATTTTGACGTTAGTTACGTTCGTACAGATGTACGGAAACCTTCCCGTTTTTCGTTGCTGCAGTACCCTATTTAGACAGTCAAAACCACGCGCAGAAGGTCTCTCTATAGTATGATCCTGTTGAACAATTTATCAATATTAATAGGCATAAAAAAGTACATTAATAAGTATGTTTTAATCTGATTATTATACTACAAAGTATGATTGTATTTAATTCAGCCAGAAAAATGCCTCCCAGGATAAATTGTGTCAGGGAATGATACAATTTCTTCTAAAATAAGTAAGTCATGCATAATCGAGACCCCAAAACAGATAAGAGAGATCGTCTGAAACATTATTCCATTCACGATCGAATACTAAACTGTCGCTATTTCGTTGAAACGTCGAATTTTGCTCGAAACGCCACATTTTGCTCGAAACGTCGATTCAGGCCGAAACATCGCTTTCGACGAGAATGTATCAAATTTTACGAGTCTACATTGATACCCGACGTTTGTCGTTCTCCTTTGAATCGAATTGAAAAATAATGAGAATTGACATATAAAAAAGAACATTATTCGTACATGCGACGACATACCGTTACTAGAAACCAGTTTAATCTGACCTCGCATTCTATAAACTTACTGCATAATAATAGGTCAGCTGAAACTGGATGTCTGTTAGTTGAATACGACCAGTTTAGATCGGACCTGTTATTGAATTGTCTTACGGGACAATGACAAATCAAGTTATACTGGATGTCTATAACTTGATAGTAGTTGCCGTACGTTCGATGCGAAGGAAAAAATACGTTTTGTTGATAACATTTTGTATTCAAAGGATTATAAAGTCTGTCTGAAGAGTCCATGATGACGCAATGGTATTTTTAATGAGGACCTCTTTATGTTCCTTTTCTTTATATTATTTTCAGGCATATTTGTCTCATGCCTTTTTACTTAGTACAAAATGGTATATACTTAAACAACATTATTTTTAGTATACTTATGCAAAACCTGAATATAGTTTGTTAAGAATCAGTAACTGATTCGATTCCAATATTTTTTACATCATATTTTTTTATTTCAAAAATATTTAATTTTTTTATTACCAGTTAATTACAATACAATCTCCGTACGGTTAGGTACCTATTGCCAAACTATCATCACGAGTGTATAACACAGGAGACACAGTTTACGCGGGTGTACCGCGAAATGAGCATGTTTTTTAACGGACAACCAGGTAAAATACAAGCTTATAACTTTGTGATTTTTTATGGTACGGTTTTAAAATTTTGTACATAGATTCTTTACACAAAAATACTAGATTGGTATATCGGGTTTCGCATGAACAAAAAATAATGTTGTATAGGTAAAGGTAAAGAAATATCCTTAAATCGACCTTATTATTCGTACTACTACTATTTCAAAATACAAAACCCACACACGATTCAAGAAAATTATAAGCCCCGAAAATTACAAAATGCGTTGAACAAATTGCCTGTCGAGGAGTTTTCCTTGAGGCATTAAGTATGGAGCGAAAGGAACTCCCTTAGCAATTTAGACAAAAATCAATGATGAATAATTTCAAAATCCTAAAACCTAGTTTACTACGTCGAGTTTTGAAATTGAGCCAGAACATTCGAACGCGGAGTGTCCATAAATTTTGAGCTACATGAATTATGAAGAGAAATAATTTTGGGTGTTTCAATATTTTTTTAAGCTATTGCATAGCTTTTATCGCGAGCTCTGAGCGCGGCGCGGCGCGGTGACCAAACCAAAACATTTCCAAAAACCTAACGAAAAAACCTAAGGAAAATACCTGACACCACGCATCGTCTATCATCGTTTCAGTTCGGGAGACTTCGGCAATCATAAAAATGCTTTAGTCATTATTCTGAGTAAAAATATCTGTCATAAAAACAATTTACTTTTTCTTACTGATTCTAAACGGTCAAAAGGAGTTTTCACAATGAAACCTACTTATAAAATTCTACTACAACAAAGAAGTTCTTTATTACACAGCACCACAAACATTTTAAATAAATTATATTTCTCGATAAATATACGCGGTAAGCGATTTTATTCCTTTAAAATAAAATGTTATACAATAGCTTCACCGCGGCAGTCTCCGAGTGCCACATGTGTTTTTTTTGGTTTGATATCATTATTGTTCTATAAACATTTTTTAGTTTTAAATGGTGGGATAAACTGAACTCATTCTTAAAGACACTTCCTCACAGGCGCGTTATAGTTGATCGATAACACCGGATACGTAGGTGATTCTGTAAAAATATCATCTTCTGCCTAGCCTTTTCCCAATTATATTAGGGTCGGCTCTAGCCGAACCTGGTGCAGCTGTATATCAGTATCTTAAATGGAGCGACTGTCTATCGGACCTCCACAACCCAGTAACTAGGTAATACCATGGTTAAGACTGGTTGTCAGACTTTAGAGCTTCCAACTAACAGTAACGACTGTCAAAGATCTACAAATGACAGCTGGGACCAACAGCTTTACGGTCTTACCGACGCACGGAGGGAACTCGTCACCCATTCACAGACCAACATCGGCAAGCGCGGCTTAACCCGAATGATCGGCCTGTGCGGCTGTAATTATTTAGCCACGAGCTCCTCTAGGTAATTCCGTACGTAAAACGTCCCAATTCCTTGCACCCAAATGCGTTTAGATCTTTTTTTTTTAAAACTTTCTATTGTATCGTGAATGCGGTAACAAACATTTAAGGGAACATAGTCAAAACACCTAGACCCGAAACAACGATTTAATGTCGGGCAGATTCTGATGCTGATTCAAACCAATATCATATTATCATAGATGTCTAGAACACTCTTAACTGACGACTTTAAGAATTTTAGCCTGGCGGGGTCGCGAGACTGTCTGATCAGATAACCGGTAACCCTGGAACGTAAGTGTCTTAACACACTATGCCGAAGTTACGCGACCAAAGTTCGGCACAATTACGCCTGCAATGCTATTTGAATTATTGACGACACACTATGCCGAAATTACGTCGCGTCAAAGCGTACAGCGTAACTTCGGTCGGGCATAAGTTCAGCGGCAACTTATTCTGTGACCACACATTATACGCGACCGAAGTTCGGTTCGATTACCGACGAAGATACGGGGGCGGGGAGCAGCAGGGAGCCGCCCGCGCCACCCGCGCCGAATTTCTGCCGCGTAAGTTCGGCACTTATGGTGTGTCATATCAGCCAAATACGTTGGAACGTGAAATCAGCCGCCGAACTTCGGTCGCATAACTTCGGCATAGTGTGTTTAGACACTAAAGCTACTGAATGTCAGTACAAGTCTGACAGTCCCTCCCGCTTCGCCACTGGTGGGAGGACTCATATTTTGATGCTTTTACAACGATTAAAAAAAACCGTCGTTAAAACCTTGGTCATTGACCTAATACCATCAATATCGCAGCTGTTAGTGTCCCAATACACGTAATTCCAAGAACGGATATCAGAAAATCGCAGGACGGAGAAACGCAGTCGTCCTACTTCTGTTGTGTCGTTATTTTCACAGCAGTGTTTGACCTTCGTAGCCGCCCTAATACGTAATGTATTAAACGCAGACAACATCCGGTATTATCGACCGATAACAACGCGATTGTGTGGGGGAGCCTTAATGGACTGACCAAAAATTGCACTATATCGTGAAAAGTGGAAGGTGAGACAGGGAAGTAAGATAACATAGATAGGCTTATAACATCAGATTGTTTTAAGTGTATTTTTAATGAAACGACATAATAGTTAGATGGGAATGTAATTCCAACTTATTCGTCAATTTTTATATCGTAAGTACAACACAAAGACACGAGCAAGAACCAGCGATTTTAGCGTAGTCCATAATTTTTTTAATTACATTTTTTTTCACTTTTTTAAATCATCATCATCATCATCAGCCTTCAATGTTCCCACTATTGGGACACAGGCCTCCTCTCTGTGAGAGGGAGTGGGCCATAATCCACCACGCGGGCCCAGTGCGGGTTGGTAGATGTCACATGTCTTCGAATTTGATGGTTCTAGGACATGCTGGTTTCCTCAAGATGTTTTCCTTCACCATTTTGAGAGCAGTGGTGATGAAATAAATTACACAAAGTAATGTGCCAGGCTGGGTTCGAACCCACGACTTGTTGTAACACGACAAGTTGTAAGTCGGGGCCGATACCACTGGGCCACCACTGCTCTTCAGTTTCTTCATTTTTTTTTTATTGGTTACCAACAAAAAGCTAGTTTCTAGCATACATCAATAAATTACAAACCTAATTAGTCCGTCAGAGTTTTGAAACGCATCAAAATTCGTAAGTGGGGGCTTATCACGTCAGGACGCACTAAAAATGTCACCACGGCATGATGTACTCGTATTATGAATTTTAAAACCGTCCTATCATCGTCAATTTTCATTTACGTAACTAAAGAAAACATACGGGTCAAATATTCTTTGATAATCAAACTGACGGACTATTCTTTTTACCCGACTACGGCAAAGCCAAAAGGAGGGTTATGATTTCGACCGGTATGTATGTTTGTATGTATGTTCGTCTGTTCCCTCATAACTTGTAACTACTTATCATTACATGACAAACGAGGTGTCGTTAGAAGCGTCTCAGTTGTCCGCTGGTTATAGGGTAGGTGACACGTCACCAAATCCAAAATGGCGCCCTCTAGGGGATGAAAAGTCGTAACCGAAAAAATCGCAGCCGTGGTCGTATGCCACCTAGCCAATAAAGATTGTGTGATACAACCGCAGGTGGCATACGACCACGGCTAGCACAATATCGGTCAAATGAATTTTTGTTCTTGTTTTATACTTTTCAGTGCGCGTTTTTTCGTAGTCGGGTTTTAGTTATTTTTAACTTATTTTTTACTGTTTATTAGAACAATATTATTTTATAACAGCCGAATTTAACTACCATCGCAAAACCCCATATTTAACTGCTACCAAAATCACATAGGAATATTCAATATCACATACGAACCGAACCAAATATAAATAAGCCCAATGCCCCACCGTGGGACCAAACATGTGCGGCCTATTATCGAAAATTCCATGACACGTATCCCACAATCGGTAAATAGATAGATAATATCATCATTTTATTATCCAGCTAACAACTAATTACATATGTTAGGTAATGTATTAATTAGGGGACATCGTAAGTGGGTTTACTTTAGGTACTTTTAGGTGGTAAGAGGTGTAATCATCAAATGACGCCCCCCCCCTCACCTAGCTGGGGTATACTGATAAAAATCTACCGGGGTTCTTCAATTACAATTAATTAGTCATTTTGTCACCTGTTTAATAAGTCCCGCGACCCCGGCAGTCGTTTGGCCCTCTATTACGGCCCCGTGTGATAACTGAAAGATATTTGAGAGGCGTGTAGAACATACCTCACGTCTGACATACCTCAGTGCCTCAAGACGAAAGTCTTCAACCAATGTGTGTTACCATGCAGTGATGACTCACGGCACCGAAACGTGGTCTTTCACTATCGGCCTCATCTCAAAGCTCAAAGTCGCTCAGCGAGCTATGGAGAGGGCTATGCTCGGTGTTTCTCTACGTGATCGAATCCGAAATGAGGAGATCCGTAGACGACCTAAAGTCACCGATATAACCCACCGGATTAGCAAGCTGAAGTGGCAATGGGCAGACCATATTGCTCGCAGAGCAGATGGCCGATGGGGTCGAAAAGTGCTCGAGTGGAGACCGCGGACTAGCAAGCGCAGCGTAGTACGTCCACCAACGAGATGGACAGACGACCTTATAAAGGTCGCCGGAAGACGCTGGATGCAGGTTGCTTCCAACCGGTATATGTGGAAATCTAAAGGGGAGGCCTATGTTCAGCAGTGGACGTCCTATGGCTGAGATGATGATGGTGATGTAGAAACACAAAATACAGTCGGACCGGGCGTGGTCCGTGGACTGCGATAGCGAACGGAACGAATGAAAACGCTCTGAAATTCTTAATAGATTTTCAACTTGATGCGCTAGGGTATAAAGTTGAAAATGTATTAGAGACTGCTGAGCGTTAACGTTTATCGCATGCCGCTGTTATAGAGGTTCTGATCGGACGGCGAGCTAATAATTACTCATTGTTCTCATGCCTGCGCCTAACTACGGTGACCAAAAAGCTTGGCGACGTGTGACGCCCCAAGCCAAAGAGGTCTTGCGGTAGACATGATGTCCGTAATGTGTACATATTTGATGACCTATTTATCGTTCCTTTTGAAGAAGGGTCAGGTAAGTATTGTTTATTTGGGAGGCTGCGTTAACTCTTAAATTAAGCCATAGGAACGTATATCGGGACAACCGGTAACAGTCCCTCTGAACCAAAGATCCGTTCAGCCATTCGTCAAAACTTTCTCATTTTCAATATTTGTTAGATAAATTGACTAGCATTTGCCTGCCTTGAGTGTAATCATCCTCAGCTATCCTCCTTAAAGGACAAAGCCTGCCTGGACTGTTTCATCAGGTAACCGTGACCCTGGAACGTAAAGGGCTATTGAAGGATCACCGAAGATTTTAGTCAGTACGAGTCTGACAGTCCTTCCCGTGCCGCCCCGGGTGTGAGGACTCATTTGATGATTTTACCACGACAAAAAAAAGGAATTTATTAAGAAGTTCATGTAGTCAGATAACAGCGGCAACGGCTTAGGCTGTGGAAACCAGTTTCGAAACCAGTTAAGGCTGTATAGTACCTCAATATAATCTTACTCGCTCGCACTTGCACGAACCACGCACTATTGTTTGCTCTTTCTTATAGCTGTCTACACGCAAATCTATTTATTTTACGGCGAAAAAAAAGAAAATTTCAAAAAATAAAAAACCAAAAGTTTCATGATCTAATTTTAAGTATTTTATGATTTTCAGCGGTTTATTGTTCAATTTAGAGGTAACTTTGGGATTTTTTTCTATCGAGAAAATTTTATGGAATCGTGTTTTCGCAAAACATAAGACCTAACATTAATCCTTAACTTTACCATATATTTATTTCAAAATTAATGCTGCAGTATTTTCGACGTATCACGGGATTCTGCTAAGCCATTTGAGGTAGTATGGGCTCTTAAGTGCCAGATTTCTCTAAACGGAAAAGGAAAATATCCTATCATTCCCGCTCACAGGCTTTGTGACCTAGCTATGTACAAAAACTTGAGTAAAATACAAATACAGTTTTCAGAACCCAATCAGAGAGTCAGAAATTGTATAAAAGTTTTCCTTTGAAAGCGATTAATGTATTTTGTGCGAGCTAGTACATCTAAATTGGTGAATCCTCTTTCAAAAGTTTTGTAAATCACAGCTACCCAGCCAGCAAAGGCTTTAAAAAACGATAATAAACGGATCGTTTACGAAAATCCCTTCTAAAACTCTTTACCCTCTAATGATTTCGTTTAAATGTGTCCAGCTCTTTGAACCGAAAATGGTTACCTTAAAAAAACATTTTTCGTAGTCCAATCCGAATCTCTTTGGTAAAATCACTGGGACAGTGGACCACTTTGATAAAAAAAGATAACCTAAAAAATATAATTGCGAAAGTCCTTATTTACATAATAAATCGTTATTCGATTCACAAAGGATGGTTTGTCAAAAAATTTGCCAACAATTTGGACATCAAAGTGTTCGCAAATGGGAGAGGAACTAGGGGCACGTTTAACCGGAGCTCCGTACACGCCAAATTTGCCATTACGGTGTTTGTACGAATTGAGACTTTGTGATGTGGTCCAATGTATGAATATAAGCGGGCCAAATTGACTGTTTAAAACCAAATTCACCACGTGACAATTTTGTCATTTTATCGTAAAACTAGCTTTTCCCCGTGGTTTTACCCCCGTTGTTCAGCTCCTACTAATATTAGCGTGATGTTATAAAGCCTTCATCGATAGATAAACTATCGAACGCAAAAATATTTTTTTTTTGAATTTCTATTAACAACCAATTCGCGTAGCATGACCAAATCACGACTCTATTTTACGACGAGAAGACAACGTTATTTTTATACAATTCGACTTTTTGGACCGAATACCGTAGACGACTGAAGAATAGAATCTGTTTTTTCTACATTTAAAACATCACTTTGCTTAGAACGATATAGATTTTTAAAATCTATCATCTTGTCTATTCTTTCGTCGCCAAATCCCGTTTCTACTGTGTCATGTTACGCTTGTCATAATAATTTGAATGTCCAGTTTCATGATACATAAAAATAAACAGTTTCTAACTACAGAAAATTCCTCTTTATTAGAGGTCATTGAAAGTCCCAGTTATACAAAATCCTCTCCTTAATAAAGTGTGGGATATAAATTGACCTCTTCAGCTCTTTGCGTTTGTATTTTTCTCTGGCAACATTCACATAAAAAATCGGGCCAGAGGTATTTTGGGGTCGCCAACATTTTGTGGCTCTAGCAACATCTGAAAAACTTAATTTACCTTTATGACCACTCAATAGGATACACATTTATTATTTTTTGATATAATATAATGTAGGTTTTTATGTTTTATGACGATGAGTACGTACGTAAGAGATTATTTTTGTATATCAAAAGATGTTCGTCGAAAAAATATGGTTCTGTAATGTGTGTTTATCCAACTGTGTAATAACAATAGGTCTTTTGAACTTAGCTTTACGTTGAAAATAAAATTGATAAAAACGATTTCCAATATCTTGGTTTCCAATGTTTTTACTTATTTAGAAAATATACCCTGAAATGGTACTTTATATTCTCAGGTTAGACAAGGTTATATTTCGGAGATTTTGCTGCGCCTAACAACAGGAGTGGAGTCTGATTCAGATCGGAGTCTGGATTTTACAAAAGTATTTTTTATTATCTTTGCCCTACTCTAGTAATACATCCTGTGCCGTGGGTGTTTCCTCTCCTATTAGATTGATTTTACATGGTGATGGTCAGCCGCATGGCTACGCCGTAGTGCGTCGACCGTCTAAATGACAACGCGTTTAGGCGGCAAGTGACTAAAATCGCAAATCTCAAGTTGGTTGCGATCCTTTTGCCGTGCGGCGGCGGCGACAAGCCGCATGCGGCAAGTAATTAAAATCCGTAGTGTACGCTATTTTGTCGGTACAATTCGTTTCAAAACATTGGCCCTGCTCAACATGAAGTTAGTTTCAAATGGATGGAAATGCGGCTTGGCATGCGATTTTTGTCGACCTGTGTTAAAGGAGAGGCGCTCCAAGTTATACGACTGGTGACTTATCGTATGGCTAATCGACCCATGTAAATCCCTCATCATAAATACCTGTTCCTTATTCTTTCGGTAACACAGGCGTGATTTAATTGTACTTAGTTATTACAATAAACCTACGCAAAATGAGTGGGAGGTACGCTTTACTAAATAATTCCTTTTCATTTGTTATACCTACAATTGAAGAAGATATCTTTGTATCAAGGCCTAATCAATTATATCCCTAGTCTACTCGTATTTATAAATCTTAATAGAACCACTTTCTACTTAATTATACAGGGTGTAAGAGACATCGACGCACAAACGGATACCATGGGTCCAGGACATGATTCTGGACGACCCCGTGTTGGAATTTTTCGTCGGTTTTTTCCTATTTTTTTTTTTTCATAGTGAGCCGCGCTTAAGGTACTACAGGTACTGTGGTACTGGACACAGTATTTAGATATACGATGACCTTTCATTATAAACATCTAAGAAGACACCATTTCTAGTTTTATTTACATTGCTACTTTTAGTGAAAGTAGTGATTTAATTACTTATTTATAAAAATCTCATTGCTTTAGGTAAGAATAACGATTATGAACAGATTTAGAAAATTAGGAAAACACCGACGAAAAATTCCAACACAGGGGCGTCCAGAATCATGTCCTGGACCCATCGTATCCGTTTGTGCGTCGATGTCTCTTACATCCTGTATAAATACTCTTAATCACTTCAAAAGTATAGGTAAAAGGATTATGAAAGATTTTTTTATAAATACATTTTTGCCATGCACGTATAGGTGCTGTTCGCGCGCGAGACCACGACAGGAGGCCGCGACCGGAGATTGCTATCGTATCTGTCTCCTGTCGCTGTCTCGCTCGCGAACTGCCGCTCATACATTGCCTAATGTTAAGTAGTGTCGCGGTCTCCTGTCGCTATCTCTTGTCCTGTCGCGGTCTCGCGCGCGAACCGCCGACCTTTAGACGTTAGCAATGTCTACACGATATCGGTGGGATGGGGTAGTTTCATACAATAGGCTATTTCACCACAGAATACTTAATAGTACAGTAGTGTCACTTCACTGTAAAAACCGCCGGCGGTGCGCCTGCGTGTGCTTTCAGTTTCATACCTACACCGCGGAGTGCGCCAGGCCCGCAATGGGCTGCCTCCCGCCGCCCGTTCAGACGCGCTCCGTATATATATTTTTGGTTAAAATGTACTTTATTCTCTCGAGCTTAGATTTTACATTTGTTTGTTTTTGTGAAGTGACACTTCTGTACGTAGTACTACTATCTAGAAACGAAACCCGTAGTTTCGGACATAGTTTCGGGCGGTCCTTAATAAAAATTGGTGCAACATGATTGGACAGCTGTTTCGACTCCCGATGTATTATATTATCAGAACTTATCAATTCAAAACTAATAGGGAGTAGGGTTCTATCAAACTTTGGCTCCGTATTTTCTTTGGCGGACTAAGAGTGTAGACTCTCTGGTTTGTAGTGATACGATACCTTGTGGTAAGACTGGTTTTCAGAATATCACTAACTACTTTCGATTGCCAAAGATCTACAAATGATGAATACTCGGTATATACAACCATACTACATAATTAAAATCACTGAAATACAGAATTTACATTTCATTACTTACTTGACTGAACTGAACTCATACCTCGCATCAAAACTCCAGGCACACATGCATGGAAAGTGAGGAAAATAAACATGCAGTATAGGTTTGGTTTGCATGGCATGTTAAGATTTTGTCGCTTTATCACATCGCATCCAAGCCTGGATGTTTGTAATTAAAACTAAATATTTAATAACATTTAATAGACAGAAACCTATAATCGGGGCTGCTACTGAAATAATCCAATAATCCATTATAATATATACATCCATTGTTATGAAATAATCCAATAAGGCTTTCACCGACCTGGGAATCGAACCTTGGCAATAGTGGTATCAAACACCAACAAGGAAATTAATTAACACACCGTTTTTTTAACGTGGTAAAATCATCAAATGGGTCCTCCCATCCAGGGCAGGGCAGGAGGGACTGTCAGACTTCTTGTACTGACTAAATCCAAGGTGCCTTCAATAGCCCTTTACATTCCAGGGTCACGGTAGCTCATTAGACCCGCGACTTTGGCAGGCTTTGGCCCCCTAAGGGGGGCCAAGACGCGTCGTCCACTCGGGCATGGCCCATCAGACAGCGAGTCGCCCATTACTCGCCGTCCACATGCTCGCGCCTACGGTGGCCTAAGATCATCCTGTGAAGTCCGTTGCCGTGGACGCTGTCCTCTCCCTCACGCGTCCCGCCTTCTCCTTCGCTAGCATGACTGCATGCTTCGCAGAAGGAGGCGACCGCTTCCTACTCCGTCTCCCCCCGCAGCATGGCCTCGACCAATGAAGGGTAGTAACACACCTACACTTTTAAAAATAATGTTTTAACGCGTCATCTGCCATTGAAGCTTTTCGGGAAATAGAGATATGTCAATATGATCCGACCGGCTTACGCAAGCGTCAGTCGGGGAGTTGAACGATTAAACCTTTTAATCTAAAGGGTCGGTGTTGCGGCCATATTGGAAATTCGAGGCAGAAGGTTCCATAGCAATTATTGTTTTTATTGAAGGGAAAATTTAAACAGAGAAATAACAAGAAGGATGGGCTGGTTAGAATCCACCTTCAAGCGTTCCGCCGTGTACCAAGCGCGCCTCAAAGAGCTGTCAGCAATCTGACGAGGCCCCTTTAGAGAGCCAAAGCCTACCGGGGTCGCGGGACTGTATTATTAGGTAATCGTGATCCTGGAAAGCTAAGGGCTATTAAAGGATCACTGTGAATTTTAGGCAGTAGGGGAACAGTGTATAAGACGGGGACACGAGGTATGATGGGAAATCACAGGCAAACTTAACACAAAATTAACGTAGCACAAGCGCCAACAGGACGTCATTTGGGGCTGGCCGCTTGCAAATGACGTCCTGATGGCGCTTGCTCTACGTTAGTGTTGTGTTAAGTATGTGTCCCCATTATACCTCGCGATTATTAACGTCCCCGTCTTATACACTGTTCCCCTACGAGTCTGATATTGTATTAGGTACCACAAAAACCACGATAAGCTATTGGTACCGGCTGTTATTTGTAGATAATTAACAATCATTACGAGTAGTGGACCGAAAACATCCAGTCTTACCTCTTAAGGGATATCAAGGTATCCAGTATCTAAATTGTGGAGGTCAGTCACTTCATGTAAAATACTATTAATAAGCTGAATCCTGTTCAGAGTTAGCTTTCTTATGTATCTCTATCACGGCTATTACAGGGATTACGTTTTTATATACAACTTGAGGAAAAAGGCAATTATATGTGTTTTTGCGTGCACTCGATCGAGAGAGACCATTGCGGCTGTCCGGCATGGCTTAATAGATTGGAATAATTTATTTGCTTTTTATTTTGTTTATCGGGGTATCCTTTGACCTAGAATTGAATTGGAAACGTCCTGAGCAACGTTTGTTTCATTTAAATTCTTTCCTGTATCATTGACTAAAAGTCCACCCTTTTATCCAATTAACCTTTACGTTCCCAAGTCAGGGTTACCTTCAAAGAGTATCTTTATAGTTTGTAACCTGGAAATTTTACTACCGAACCTCGCAGGCGACTAGCATCAGCTAGTCATTCTATATGGCCTGGTTCCCCAACTACAGACTGAACATAAGTGTAACTCCTTGCCTCGAAGTCGACTCAATTAGCCCTTTTTGGAAAGAAAACTTAACTGATAAACTCACTCTATTAACCCATGATGATGATGATGGGAGCAGTGGTTGCCCAGTGGTATCGGCCTCGACTTATGAGTTGTAGGTCGTGGGTTCGAACCCCGTCAGGCGCATTACTTTGTGTAATTTATTTCAACACCACTGCTCTCAAAACGGTGAAGGAAAACATCGCGAGGAAACCGGCATGTCCTAGAACCAAAAATTCGAAGACATGTGACATCTACCAATCCGCACTGGGCCCGCGTGGTAGATCACGGCCCAGTCCCTCTCACAGAGAGAGGAGGCCTTTGTCTCAGCAGTGGGAACATTTATGGGCTGATGATGATGATGATTAACCCATGAGGGTAGGCAAACTACATAACATCATAGGCTGCGATCCTGATATACTTTTTTCACCTCGTCCACGTTCATATAGCTGGTGACTACAAGCACGCTGGTTTTGAAGTAAACGCAGCCGATATTTCTGAAGAAGCTCACCAACAAGGTCGGTATAGATCCTCTTAGGGTGCCTCCTCCCGCTTTTCATCACCCTGTCACCGTTGGCTATTGCAGTCCAAAGCTGGACATAGGCCTCCTCCAAGGAATGCCACAGCGCACGATCTTCGGCTTTTTTCATCCAAAAACTAATTACCTTCTTCAGGTGAACCTGCAGTTTTTCCTTTCAGTCTTGCCGGGGGTCGTCAACACACTACGTTTACCTACGTACGGTCTCCATTCAAGAACCTGCCTACTCCACCTTTTGTAGGTTCAACGACAGACACTCTCAACATGACCAAATCACTGAGCATTAATTAACTATTAGCCATTTTTTGGTCCCAACCGTTTCTGGACAAAAACCTCTTCCATTCCTTCCACTTCTCTCAATAATCGACTAGCATGATCTTTTCAATTTTTACACTGAGGATTCGGTTCGAAAATATCATAAACCAAGTCAAGATCCAGTCTGAACACATTAAGAACACCGCACATACATATCGAATGGCAACATGAATTGCATTATCGTACAATGGCCGACTCAAAGCAACTCATGAAATTTAAATCACTCGTTACGTTTCAGTGCGGATCAGGAACCGGTAGGTATATCTCTAGAACCGGTAGGAATACCTCTAGAACCGGTAGGTATACCTCTAGAATCGGGAGGTATACCTCTAGTGCTTGTATAGTGCTTTTAGTGAGTGTATGACTGATGTATGAATGTGACGAAATGAGTATGTCCTTTATAGGAAAAGTTTAGAATAATTATATGGAAATAGGTACTTAATTTTATACATAATGCGAAAGTCGGGATGTTTACTTTTAAGGATGGATGTTTGTTACTTTTTCACAAAAAAAAAGAACTATTGAAGCATTGGTATTTAGATGTTTGGTAACACAACATACATCGACACTTCTATACTAATATTATAAAGAGGTAAACTTTGTTTGTATGTAGGGGGTGATCTCCGGAAGAAATGAACCGATTTTAAAAATTGTTTCCCTGGTCGAAATCTGCATTATTCGTGAGTGCTATAGGCTATAAATTATAAAGATTGTGTATATTTTGCCGCCCAACGAAGTGGGCACGGGTCAGCTAGTAAATTATATTGTTATTGACTCTGTGCTCGACTGCAGCGCCTCCTAGCGTTCGCACCTTTGTTGGCTCTGACCGTTCTAATTAAAATCAAAATATTTTAAAATTCACTTGGTTATGGGTACCATAGCGATCCATCGGCGCTGAAACAAAATTAAATGAATGTAGGCAAATGTATTCTATAAGAAAAATATCAAATACAGTGTTTAACTGAGGATTATGATGTTACTTACTTCTTGCTATTGACGGCAGGCATCCATTTCCTGCATTGTTCATTTTCCGCGGTAAGCAGCTGGGTTGGTGTGAACGTGTCTCGGGCGAGGCAAGTGCAGCGCTGCCGCGGTCGAGCGACCGAGCGCCCGAGCCATCCAGTGTCGGCTTTTGTTTAGCACGCGTATATTGTTTCGTGCCTCGGTCGAAAAACGATAGACGCGTCCACACAGAGTGAGCAGCTTCGCTTCCTCGCGCAGCAAATGCCTCTGTGTGGACGCACCTATTGACAGACGACAAAACCTATTTTTTTTTCTACTTTTTGCCTCAACTTGATGCAATCGATTATGATACCCCCACCTAGTACTTCGCGAATAGTTTATAACATGAATGATACTTATGGTCTCGGTATTACGTTCCCTTGACATAAATTTCGAGCAACACGCCGGTGAACTCACTGCAAGAACTACAGTCAAGTATAAATTCTTCAAATCATCTTGATCCATACATCACGGCCATCCCTCCATTTAAAGGTATCAAAATCCACCCTCAAACAGCCTTTCCGAATCATAAATCACTCACAAAATTAACAAAACAATGAGACGGACCACCTTTTCTTTCTACCATAGCCTCACAGGAAATGACCGGGCAGGGCCAAAGAGAAAGTGTGACGTAATTTGTAATCTTCAGCCCGCATCCATTGTCTATGGACCCAACATTAGGAGGGGTGAGGACAGTACCGAATGATTACGGTCCCTGTTTACAGTACCAAATAAATAAAAACATATTTTTTCGCCCTTTGAAGCATTTTAATGTTGACACACGTATCCGTGTTAGTGGAAGCGCCTGAGGTGGCTCGTATTTTGTGTGCGGATTTGTGTTTTTATTATTTTTTATATCTGTGCTGGCTGGGTAATAAAAAGTCACAGGGATTTTTTTGGGGTGTTCATGTAAAGTACTGGCTGTCAGCTGTGGTCGGTTAAACTGGAAGTTGGCCACAACAATGTTGCTTATGAAAGGGATTGGAGAAGAATTGGGATTTAATGGATAGGAAATCATTACCTAAGGAAAAGTAAGTGCATACAACTCACTCAAATAAACTCTACTTATAAAAGACTAGCGACCCGCCCCGGCTCTGTACGGGTGCAATCTCTACTAATACATAAATATGTTTTATGAACCATCCTCCCTAAATCACTCTATCTATTTAAAAACAGCATCAAAATCGTAGTTTTAAAGTGTATTATTAAGCGTAGCTTTAAAAGATCTAGGCATACCTACATAGGGACAAACAGACAGCCTGCGGGAAGCGACTTTGTTTTAAACTAAGTAGTGATATATAATATCTATCTATCTTCTGTCTCTGATTCTAAGAAATTGTCAAGCAATCCCACAAAGCAAAAAGCCAAGCGTGTTATATATTTTTTCACTTCAGTAGCTCAAACATGTAGGTTTTGCTGCCTGAAATCAGTGAGCAAAATGCGATTTTGCTCACTGAGTGAGACAAAGTAACTTTTTAATTTTTGTTTTCAGAAAGCCGCGAATATCTTATTCAGCCTTGACCAGCCCTTTCGAAATTCCGATTTTGAATTCGTCCTCAAAGACAAACACGCTCGGTTTGTACTAACTAAAGAAATTTTGCAAAAAGATAATTTTTATGTCTTAGTGTAATTTATTGAATGTTTAACTTATATTATTAATAGATATATAACCTGTAAGTATTTATTTCTAGTTTCAATAAAATGTTACGTAAATATTTTGAATAATAAAATATCATGGGTGCTATAATTTCCGAACACGCCTTAATTTAAATAAAAGAGCGGGAATAAAATTTCGTGGCTGGCGTAAAGAGTTGAATAAGTTGATAGTTATTTCAATCTATTCCTGTTTATTATTTTATCTCCTAAAGTGTTCTCGCTGCTGAAGTGAAAAGTTATGTGTGTTACACGAGAGCAAAGTTTTTTGCATCTCGTGCCTTTGAATCCCTCGCCACACTCAGGATTCAACTTTAAAATCACTCGCTACGCTCGTGATCGCTATGATCGTTGAATCCTTCGCTTGCTAAGGATTCAAAATCAGCACTCGCAGCAAAAAACGACTTTGCTCTCTTGTTGCACAAATAACTATTTCCACAGTGTGTCAATTTTGATATGTCGCAAAAATGGTTTTTCATTAGGAATTTCGCTCTAGCCGTCACCGAGCCTAGATTTATGTCAAGTTATTGGCAATAGGCTTCTTCATGGATTGAACATAACTGGCTAAATGCGAATATGATATTACAATTCTGCCTAAACCTTCATGCATTAGAGCCGTAACGTTATCGGGAGCGAAATAAAAAAATTAAATGATAAAAACATGTTCTTTTTTTCTAATTTGAAATTATCTGTAACAATGTCCCCGCGGGTTGGGCAAACATTGAATAAATATATAGGTTTTTTAAAGGGTTCTTTATGGGTAATTTGTGGGGTTATTTTTTCCGAATGATCTGGGTTTAAAGGGTTGGGTGCTCATTTGACGTCGGATGTGAGGTAAGCTTGTTAGGATGTGGTCCGCCGGTTTTGTTAAAGCATTTTGTTTTACGAATATTTTTAAATCGACTGCATTTTTGTCAGAAGAATAAAATAAATGAAAATAAATAAATAGATATAAAAACTACTGGGTTATGCTCAGGGCGTGGCCCGCTTGGTCTTAGGTATATTTACTTTTTTTTAAATGCCCCACACTAGGAATTTCTCCTGTGACGTGGGTGCGTTTACAAACATATAAACTCACATACACAAACGCCCAGACCCGAAACAACTACTTGTAGATCATACAAATAATTGCTCCGTGCGGGAATCAAACCCGCGACACGCAGCCCAGCAGTCCAATCGTTCAGCCACTGCGCTAAACGTGCCGTCAAGGTAAGTAACCCGTGGGGCAATGTTTTTAAAAAAGAAAACTAAAATATATGTCAATCTAGACTCTAGACCAAATTAACCTTACTTTACTATACATAAAATAATTATTCTCTGAAGAGACGAAAACAAAGCATGTCAAGAAATGTTTCAGGAACACAGTACGTAACTAACAATTGTGGAAAACTTTCTGAAAGATCTCCCACTGAAGCCGAAACTAAGTAAGAGCTAAAACGTTGGCAACACTGAGGACTTATAATTCTGCATTCAGTGCTTTTGTTCACTCATTGTTTTGAGTTGTCAGATAGAAATGATATACGATGTTTAGCAGAAATAATAATTTAATGGAGGACTGATTGCTTTCGTTGAATGAACTAATGATATACAAACATAAACAAAAACAAACACAAACATATTCAAATAAATAATTCCAACAAACATGAAGTAAAAACCAAGCTACAAAACTGGCTGTATGACCAGGATTATTCCCGTACAGAAGAGCTTATCTCTAAAATGTGATAGCTGTTAGACACGTAAGAATTATAAATTGGAAAGAATCAAACACGCAACACCATACACCTTACACAACTACACTACACTCTCCTTCAAATTACAGTCCCTCCATCTCGTACACACACAACACATACCACACCTCATCTCATTACACTCACACATACATCCCTCTCTTTTTACACACACTCACAAATTTCTCTCCTAACAATAATCCCCCTTTAAAGTGAGTTCATTATGGGTTTATTGAAGCACATAAACAAATAAAGGTTATTTTGTACATGAAGTTACAGTAGAACACTGACTCCTAGGTCACAGGGTTACTACGACTATTTGTGCAGCCTTTTCCGCAAATCGAATGCACCTGTTATTTGCTATGTATATTGTTTACAAAGGTTTTTATGTCAATAAACATATTTTTATTTATTTATTTTATATTTTTATTTGTAAGAATATAGGTAGTATATAAGTTCATTCTTTATCCGCATGCACAATAGTCGCTGGGCAAAAATATGCACTCAATGGGTGCCTGAGAATGGACGACGCTGCGCGCCGCGCCGAGACCAGCCCAAAAAGAGGTGGCAGGGCGATATAGACGCGTATCTTGATGGCTGGTCCGAAGTGGCACTAGAAAAGAGTAGGTAGAGTTCGATTCAAACTTAATGGCGGCTCGGAACATCGTGCGTTCCGATGCGCAAAACGCAATTTTGGGTATCAGCGGGGTGAAGACGGGCGGGGCACATCCCGCGCACCCTCTGTCTCACTCGCACTCGCGCGACGCGGTGTATGTTTGTTGTCAACTTGACTGTACCTGCGCGCAACTGCACTCGCAGCTAACTTCCGAACCGCCATTAAGTTTGAATCGAACTCTACTAGGAAGGATATGGGGGAGACCTTTGCCCAGCAGTGAGACATAAACTGCTTATTGTTTTCACTATATTCGGATTTCCAACATCATCAACATCAACCATTTTTCAATAGGTGCGTCCACACAGAACGAGCAGCCTCGCGAGGCATTTGCCGCACGAAGCAGCTCAGTTAGGCCCGGTATCCACCAAAGCGGAGAGGAGAGGAGATGTGTTTGAATAACCAATCAGAAATCCACATCTCTCCGGTTAGTTTCGGTGGAAATCTAAGGCCCGGTATCGCTTTGGTGGATACCGGGCCTTAGTGTGGACGTGAATCGGCCTAGGCAAGCGCGCGCGCTGCCGCGGGCGAACGACCGTGCGCCCGATCCATCTAGTGTTGGCTTTTGTTTTGCTCGCGTATATTGTTTCGTGACTTTGAGGAACGAGAAGTGAAGTAACCGATTCGATTTTTAATTCACTATTGACATATGGAATATAAATTAATATTATATCGGAAGCTGCGTATCTACTACGGTTTTATAAGTAAAATATTTTAAAATGTAACAACTTTTCAAAGCCAGTAAATACTCCGTGCTTTGCAACGTTGCTTACCTGCTATTAAAAGTTTACTGAGAGAAGCGAGCTTTTTATTAGTTCTGCGGTCTCTTGCAAAGGAATACTTGTTGCTGTATTGCGGATTTGATATCTATAAACATAATTTAAATAAACTTTGTCCCACAATATAATATTTTACTAGAATATTTCATTAAACCCTTTACCCACTGCGCCGATCCTTGCCGCCGACACGATCCTAGAAGACAAATCTTGAGGACGAGTCGATCGGATCGCAAAGATCTTTTCATTACTCATACTCTGAAAGTAGGTCATTACATGTCTGATTAGCCGTTTGAAAGTTATCCATTGCCGCTCTAGGGAAAATTGCTTTCAACTGACAGCTGCCAAATTTAAGAAAAAAAAAACTAGTTCTGTTTTGACATTTCTATTGAACCATGTTCAAACTTTTTATACAGCCACGAAATTACAGAGCGATTTAAAATTAAATTAACATAAAGTTAAGTATTAAGAATATAAATAATGACTTTAAAATAATTTAGTTTCAACTCTTTCTCTAAAATAATACAGATTTCGACAAAATCTTTGCCAATTTTTAAATAATGAACATTAAAAATCCTGGCTGTATAGATGGACGACCACAGCACAAAAATTAAAAAAAAAAAACAAGCGGCAAAGTGATAATCCGATCTATACTCATTTTTTCTTTAGCTAAAATTTATGTTGTTAATTTTACTTTCCTCGTATTCGTAATGAAAAGCACAGTGTTTACCTCGGGTAAATTACTTATTTAGTCCCTCGAACTGTTAGCGCCCTCACTACGTTACGGGCGCCAAGCCCCGTCTCGGGACGTAAATAAGTAACTTTCACGCCTTGGATAACAATGTACTATTACACTGCTCCCGATCCGTTCTACGATACATAACCAGGGAGTAGACTCCCTGGAGATTAGAAATCTCTAAGCACGAAACCTGTGGTGTCGGCCTTAGTTACGGGCGTTTTGACAACGAGCCCGAACTAAGAATGAATGATAATTACGAGTTAAGAGATAGCTACTTAAAGTCTGCGCCACCACTCATGGCATGAAAAGAGATGGACAAGTACAACAAAAACAAAGAAATCTACTTTTATTTTATGTCAGTTTATCGGTCTGGTCATTCAAATCGCATCGTCACATTGTATCGGCAGCACGAATCGGGTGCTGTGTGTAAAGGTCTTTATAACACCCCGGTTTCAAACAAGTTCCTACACTTGTTTGCGACAAGTATAAAGTAGAACACTCAACAAAGACATCTACATGCATAAACTTGCGATAACTTTAAAACGACATCATATTTTTCAATGTTGAGAAGCAGGAGTTGGCAACGTGCACGCATTGCATACTAAAAACCCAGAGATGTATAGGTCGCAGAGTTAACAACGTATTCTTGGCAACGCTTCAGCTGACTGAACAAAATATACGTTTCATAAAATTGAAAGATGGCCGTCTATTACATAACTGTATAGTAATGTCTCGGTGCTTCAGTGCCCGGAATTACGATATCAGTGAATTGAACACGGAATATTGTATGAATTTAGTAACAGTGCATTTTTTTTGTGGTAAAATCTTCAAACCTACCCAGGGCTAGGCGGGAGGAACTGTCAGACTTGTACTGACTAAAATTCACAGTGATCTTTCAATACCTTTTCTCTTTTCAACCCTTTACGTTCCAGGGTCACAGGCTTTGGCCCTCTGACAGTGCATGTTGAAGTGGCAGTGGGCAGATCACATAGCACGCAGAACTGATGGGTTTGAATGGAGAATAAGTATCGGTAATCGCAGCGTAAGAAGTCCATCTACAAGGTGGAATGACGATTTGATGAAGACCACAGGATCACGCTGGATTCATGCCGCTTCCAATCGGCCCTATTGAAATTCTATAGAGGAAGCCTATATTCGGCAGAGGGCGTCCTGCGGCTAATATTTTGATGAAGAACAGTGCCGCGGTTTTAAACAGCAAGTTTTTTTTTATAAATTACCATGGTACCTTCAATTTAGTGTAGTAAAAGGAGACCGTGACCTTGAAACGTAAAGACCAACTGAAGGAACAAGTTAAATTTTAAGTAAGCTAAAGTTTGACAGTTACTGTCGTTCCACCCGTAGTGGAAGGACTCATTTAATGATTTCAGGTCCCCAAAGACCCATTTTTATGTAAAATGTGTTTGCCCTTGACCTTAGTCTAGGTCAGGAGTGACTAAGACAAGGTCGACGATGGAGCGAGCTTACCCAGAAGAAGCCTTTTCACTCTAACTTTGAAGAGATTAGGGTTGTATGCAGACGCAGGCAGAGAGTTTCACTCCTTCGCTGTCCGCATTATAAAAGACGTTTGGAAACGCTTAGTGCGAAATGGTGGTATAGCAATTAGGTAAGGATGGTAATTTGCCGTGCGTCTAGATGTGCGATGATAGAAGGGGGCTGGTGGGATGAGGTCCCTTTAAATTGAAAGGGACTCATCTGTATTGGTATGCTGAGGAGGTATAATATGCATGTGGCTAAGAGAGTAGTGGATAGGATTGTTGAAAGATGAAGAGGAAGAGAAAGGCAAAAGAAAATCTTGATGGATTGTGTGAGGTATGATATTGAAAAAGGAGTTAATAATGTCGTACCGTCTGACAAGGAAGATTGGAAGAGGAAAACCTGTTGTAGGATGGAATAAGGGATGGAAGATGATAATGATGAGCAGTTTCAATTTGAAGATAGGCTGGTTTTAGACCTGATAGGTGCTGTGAATGAAGCGAGGGGATCGCAAGTACTATTTTTCTCTCTGCAATAATTTGACTTGTAAATGTAAAAATATTTTTTCTTTCTTCAAATTGGGCTCGTTTTTCATATTGGTGTTTGTATCTTCGGGTTACCCCCATAGGAATAAGTTTTAGTTTTGTTTATAACTTTGCTCCACATTAGGAATTTATCCTGTATCGTGGGTTCGTTTAAAAACATATAAACTAACATACACAAACGGCCGGACCCGGAACTACCTGTAGATCTTACAAATACAAAAAGAACAGCAAAACTTAAATATAACCTGACCCTTGAGAAATAAATCCTGAATTCTCCCTTGTTGACATTAAATGTCATATAAAAACAATACGAGTTTTACCTTCCCCTCGAGACTACCCATCAAAAGCCACGCAGAATGAGACATAGAAGACTTCATAAAAATGTAAAATGTATGCTCCCCCTCGTCTTCAAGACATATTGGTTCAATGTTCGCGAGACGAAATGACGTCACAAATGATGAGTAGTCGTAACACACGAATGTTTTATTATTATAACGTCCTTGTTTCACATAGAGAGAAAAGATGTTGATTTTGGAGATTTTCGTTTAGATGCATCGCAAAATGTTACAAAAAAAATGCTTAGAAAATGATGAGGTGCATGTATCTATTTAAACACCTACCAGTTATGTTTAAATTCCATGTAATTAGGGGGGGGGGTCTGTTACCATCGGGTACAAATCCAGATTCGTGCCTGCAACTGAGGTTATTTTTATAGAGAAACCCAATAAGACTGTCTGACCTTGAAATCGAACCCGGAACCTCATATTCAACAGTCGCGTATATTATTATTAACAATATTATACATCTAATATATAAAAATCAATGCCACTTTTCATTGTAATGTTATAACTCAAGAACGGGCTCACCTATCCAAACCAAATGTTTAGGCTTTGTTCGAACTATTTAGTGGATGCTGTTAACGCCATAACTTACCTAATTTTATATTTCATGCCTAATTACTGGCAACTCTAATTAATATCTGTAACACATAGGTAATTTCTTCCGCTTTCCTCTCCCTTCCGCATTCCTTATAATACCTGAGCGAGAGCGAGAAGGAAGAAAAAAAATGGCGCAAACGCTGCCGCCAAGAGAAAAAAACCGCTAGTTTTTCAACCGACATCGACGCTTGTGGTTCAAAATTAACCTAAAGTCGAAAGAGACTCAAATTTCACCGCAAAGAACGAGGATTGTTATTGAATTGTGCAAGTGTGTGTCTGTGTGTTGTGGAAAGTGCAGATTCTCATCAGTACGTGACATCCTGGACGGGCCGCCGCCACGTGGCTAAGGAAACCCTTCTCATCGAGTCTCCGCCATAGCTCAAGCAGGTATCTCATCATTTTCCTACACCACCAAACCCCTACTTGTGTTACAGAACCGCCCCTGATACAGTCCACTAAGAAAAATTCGATTTTCACCCCAAAGCTTAGGCCGCCGCATCAGATGCTTTGTGTGAAGTTTGCACAAAATCGGACGAGCGGTCCTTAATAAACCCGTGCGAAGCTGGGACGGGCCACTAGTTTTTTATAAATTTGAATATCCCAGAAAATTAATAATTTAGAATCCATGCAAGGCGTGGGTACGAACTCTCAACTCGTGAGCCTGAACTTATGGCTGTAGCCGTTTTCCTTCACAAAATACAAAGGTTTAGTTTCATCCCACCTACTTTACATAATCCCTATCCTCTGTCCCTTCTGCATAACTAATCTTTGTCAGAAACCTTTTTCTTTTCCTTACCAACTTAAGGTGTGGTCAAACCGAGCCGAGTTAAGTAGTCAGAACTGCAGACATCAACTATTGACAGAAGTCCGTTTTCTGGACCGATCCGTGTGACCGCAACTTTAAGAACTTTTCAAAACGAGGCGAAACTTCAGAGAGAGAGATGAAACACAGAATCTCACTCGTTGATTGATTAAATGTGAATGAAGTGACGCATGCCAGTTCAGTAAACGAGTAATTCTATGTACAGACATGTGGCGAAGAGAATTCAAGAATAATACTTCAATATAATACTGTTTTTTGCCCGATGCCGTTAGTCTGTATTTAAGTGCAACGAAGGTATAGGATGTGAGTGAATATTCACAATACTCCAGTTTGACCAGAGCCTTATAGTAAAGACCAGTGTTTCAGTTCATCTTAATTTTGCTTCTTGGATTAATCACGCTTAGTTAAGTGACTGTGTAAAGTACTGAATTTTCTTTTGAAACAATTTCTGTGATAATGAGATTTAGGAATTTAAATACTTTTTGCTTAAATGAAAATAACAGTATTTCAAGGATGCCAGGATTTGCGGCATTTTTTCTCCCCAGCTTAAAATTAGGTAGCAACAAAGAAAGGGATTTTTGTGGACTATTCAAGAAATTTTAATTTAAAAAGTGTCCGTATTGAACGAATTTAGAATTTATTTTAATCCGAGAACGAAATGAAATCTTTTGTACGCTTAGTATTGCTATATTTTTTAATACTTCGTCATGAGGAGCTCGTGGCTAAATTATCAAGAGCCGCACAGTTCAATCTTCAAGGTTAAGCCGTTCTTGCCGAGGAGGATAAATGGATGGATGTAATAAGACCTTCCGCCCTGTCCTCAGACTCTTTCCGACTTAAACCCAATCTGTTCTTTCAATTTGATTAATGATCAGATTTCTGACAGCTCCTTGAGGCGTGTGTGTAACACGACGCGCCGTCAACTTATATCTTGTTCTTGACTAGACGGCGAGGCATCCATTACTCGCCGTCCGCGCCTGCGGTGGCCAGAGATCGCCCACTGCTGGTTATAGGCTTCCCATGATCCAGCGCCAGCCTCATGGCATCCAAAAATAGTTACTCCTACAAAATTGTGTAGGTATCCAGTTTACTTCCAAAACTGTGAACGGTATTGGGAGAAACAATTTAGTTTGTCGATTTTCGTTTTGCTACGGATTGGAAATACAAGTGCTGAGGAAATGCATTTATCTACCCTCCACTGAGATTTCGTTTCAGTTTCGATTTCGGAGATAATCCTAATCTAACGGATTTATATTGAAACTGTTTAAAGGCTTGATAGTGAGCTGATTTCATATCGAAACTTTTGCTCGATAACTGTGTCATCATCAGCCCATAAATGTTCCCACTGTTGGGACACAGGCCTCCTCTCTGTGAGAGGGAGTGGGCCGTAATCTACCACGCGGGCCCAGTGCGGATTGGTAGATGTCACATGTCTTCGAATATTTGGTTCTAGGACAAGCCGGTTTCCTCACGATGTTTTCCTTCACCGTTTTGAGAGCAGTGGTGTTGAAATAAATTACACAAAGTAATGCGCCTGACAGGGTTCGAACCCACGACCTACTACTCGTAAGTCGAGGCCGATACCACTGGGCCACCGCTGCTCTTACGATAACGATATCTGTGTACGCTTCGATTTTTCTGAGTAGTAGTAAAGAGCTTTTGTGGCCCAGTGACTAAAGATTCCGACTTACAAGTAGGTCTTGGGTTCGAACCTTTTTTTTATCATGGTCAAATCATCAAATGAGTCCTCCCGCCCAGGGCGGGACTGTCAGACCCGTACAGACTAAAATCCACGACGTTCCTTCAATACCCCTTTACGTCCCAGGGTCACATATACCTGGTAAGACGGTCCCGCGACTCCTACCGGTCCCGTGACCCCGGCAGTGGGTTCCAACCTAGGCATTCATCATCATCATCATCAGCCTATAAATGTTCCCACTGCTGGGACACAGGCCTCCTCTCCTACGCATTATTTAGTGTAATTTATTTCACAGAACTAGAAGCTCCTAGGCGACGTAAAACTGGTGGATGCCAAGTTTCACACGCGAATCATCGCAGCATAGAGCCTGCTTGTCGATCTTTTCGGAGAGTGTGCGCATGGCAATGACGTATTGTAATATATAGACACGTCATGAACGAACATCGCGGCGCTTAAAAACGGCGACAATACTAGAACTACTTATACGCGTGAAGAATGAGAAAGAAATTATGACACCGTACAGCGGGAGGGAGACGCAACTAAGCGCAATGTGGCCAATTGGCTTCATTTTTTGTTGCCATTTTAGAGTGCGGACAACGTATCTGTAGTTTATATATCATTGGCGCATGGTCTCTACGATCTCATCCCACTGGCCCCTTCTACCATCAGACATCTAGACGTACCTACTACTAAAACACGACTAATTAAACTATAACATTATAACTATAAAAATAAAAATATGAAATTAAAATAAAACTAAACTAAACCATTACAGAGCATCAAAAAAATTCATCCTCTACGCTGTCAGCTGGTAATGTGCCCAAGAGACTGGCGGCGTTACCTCTTTGTATAGCTACGCTAAGCCTTTGACCAACGTCGCAAGACGATCTCCGGCCACCGTAGGCGCGGGCATGCGGGCGGCGAGTAATGGGCAACTCGCCGCCCGATCATGGATCATGCCCGGGTCGACGGCGCGGCGCGTTGTGTTCCACGCGCGCCTCAAAGAGCGTCAGCATAATGACGGGGCCCCCTCTCTAGAGGGCGAAAGCCTGCCGGGGTCGCGGGACTTATACCATTACCGTGACCCTGGAACGTAAAGGGTTAATGAAGGACACCGTGGATTTTAGTCAGTACAAGTCTGACAGTCACTCATTTGATGATTTTACCACGCTAAAAAAGAAAAGCCTTTGACCAAGGTAAAAGCCAACTCTTAGGTCACGGGAAGCGTCAAAAATACATCATGTTGTACGTGTTCCATGTTATAAATCCAATTCCGTTTTGTAGTTTTTGCTTGAAAGAGCAACATACATCCATCAATCCATCCTCACAAACTTTCGCATTTACAATTACAATATTAAGTTAGATAATATAAGAACTTCTCTATCTACACGTCGACGGTAAAAAAACGTGATATTGTTCAATAAGTCTTCTTCAAAACTTGTCGCAAAAAAGTTGTACCAAAACTTGTTTGAAACAGTGTATAAGGGACCAGTCTAGTCAAATATTGTATTGTTGAACAAAGTTTATTTAATATAGGTTTATAGTTTCCAAATACAAATATATACATAGCAACAAGTCTCCCTTTACAAGAGACCGCAGAACTAATAAATGGGTTTAGTTAATACCTCGTTTCTCAGTTAAATTTTAACTACAATTTATCAAGCAACATTGCAAAGCGGAGTATTTACTCGCTTTGAAATGTTCTTACATTTAAAGTCTCTTATAGGTAGGTAATTCATTAAAATTGTATGGCACTAGCTTTGGCTCGCGACTTCGCTTGTATTAATTTAGAATTTGACAATGAATTCGGCGACACGTGATGTCACTTTTAACATGACTACCCAAAAAAGGGGTGTTATGTTTTCGGGGTTCATGTATGTATGTTTGTGAGTTTATTTATTCCACCAAAACTTTAGAACGCTCTAAACAATTTCGATGTACCATCATTGTGTTATGGTGGGTAAAATATGAAAAACAAGGGACAATTGGAATGTTGAGCATTTCTTAGTGCATTATGTACAATAAAAGTTGATTTTTCAGTTCGCGTTTTGATAAGGTAGGCGTGTTTCTTCTATTTTTTTATTATATTTATATTTAACTTATGGCTATTCCACATCCGGGGTCGCGGGACTTATCTCATTACCGTGACCCTGGAACATAAAGGGCTATTGAAGGACACCGTGGATTTTAGTCAGTACGAGTCTGACAGTCCCTCTCGCCCTGCCCTGGGTGGGAGGACTCATTTGATGATATTACCACGCAAAAAAAAATGAATATTCCACATTCCTTGGGTTCAGAGAATCGCCATACATTCGTTTCAAGCTGTTTCAATAAACCGCACACAAATCACTCGATGCAAGCCCAACATTGCATCGAAAGCAAATTAAATTTACTTTAAAAATGTTGAACTTTAATTCCTTTGTATTCTGTTGCTCCTGGATTTCTTGAAAACTCCTGGAAGTGGATTCAGTAAAGCGTGTTTACATAATGAGTACTTCCTTTGAAAAGTTTGCAGAGATCCAAATGAAAATATTTGTACAGCAACTCGCTGGCTCTTCGAAACTTCGATGTAAGTTCTTTTTTTTTTTTGCTGAATCTTATACTAAGATGCTTTGGAGAAACGAGTGAATACGGTGTGATTTTGAAATTTTTCTTTCTGTGTAATTAGAATTGTTCAGACTCCTCGTATATTCTTAAAGCTGGTAACTTCATAACTAGCTAGTCATAAATACGGTTTTTTTTAACGACAAGTCATATGATTTTATTGAGACGTCATTAAAACAAAACGCCACGGGCGTCTAAAAATAGCCGGAACAGATTAATAAGGAAGTATGGAAAATGATCCCAAAGGAATAAGAACCCATAATCGGGATACTAATAATGAAAACGACAAAAACAAACAGAGGCCATAATTATAACCTATACTTAAACAAGTGTTTGTGTTCATTCAACAGATGTTGATGTTTGTCCTTGGTTAGGCATAGTCGTCGGACGTAAAGGTCTGGTTTTTATCACGCAGAATTAAAACCAAATATTACTCACAACATTAAACGTCATTAATTTCCGCAAAGTTACGCCTAATTCCATAATGGTAGCCATACACCATACTGCCTATCGTCCAATCGGCATGACGCTGCCGATTGGATCAAATTGGCAGTTCGTCCATATACCATATACACCATACACCATACTGCCTATCGTCCAATCGGCATAACGATCGATTTGATCCAATCGGAAGGATCAAATCGGCATGATCAAATCGACATGATCAAGCCTATCAAATTTAACTATCATGCCAATTTGATGGATTCCACGCCCACACACGGTCAATTCTAACTGATCCAATCGGCAGCGTCATGCCGATTGGACGATAGGCAGTATGGTGTATGGCTACAGTCATATACACCGTGTTCTTCACGTTATCCATAAACTTTAGCAAATACTTCTATGGCTTTTACAAATCAAATCCAACAAAGGAAGTAGTACTTAAAAAGGCTTCGTTACAAAGATATTTGTAATTTCATTTAATGAAATTTAATTGAGCTATGCAGTGAGAAAGTATCTTAATTTGGCCTATGTTGCCGCTTAGTGCAATTAAAATGATAAATCTATCAAATACTATTTGCATTTCATTTGTTTCAGCCCGCCAAATGTTATGAATGAAAATACGACGTTGCCAATTCGGATAAAGAGGCATGCATATCGGGTTATTTACGTCTAGGTATTTAGTTTGTATGAAAATTAACAAAAAATAAGAATTTATTAATGTGTCCATAATGAAAAATGCTTACTTCCGTGGTTTGAACATCTGGTCGAAGTTTATGTATATCGTCCGGAACACGGTGTATATAAAAATAAAGTTCATACCTACGATTTTGTCCTACTAACCTTTTTACAGAAGCATCTATAAGGCTCAAGATCCTCTGTCACCAACCGACCGGTAATCTCTCCGTACCACATATAGTATCTCCTCAAGCCATAGAGCAAAGTTCAAATTGGCCGTTAAAATAACCTAACCTTCCATGTTCTGACGAGGGGCCCTCTTAGAGGGCCAAAGCCTGCCGCGGGTCAAGGGACTTACTTACCAGGTAAACGTGTAAAGGACTGTTGGACACCGTTGGTTTTAGTCAGTAGGTACAAGTCTGACAGTCATTCCCGTGCCGCCCTGGGTGGGAGGACTCATTTGATGATTTTAATATGTGAAGAAAGATCATCTTCATTTTCACGTAAATTATGGGGACGGAGAAATAGAAATTGTCAAACACTTAAGCAAGCAGAAACGTAGCGTGAAACGCTTCCCGGCAAGATAAGACACATGACCTGAAGACGGTAGCTGGATGAATAACGAGGGAGATCATGCACTGTGGTGCTTCTTGGGGGAGGTCTATGTCCAGCAGTGGACTTCAATTAGCCGATGATGACTAAAAACTTTTCACCCCTTTTTAACGTTAACCTCGGACGGAAGAGTCATCATCATCATCATCATCAGCCGATAAATGTTCCCCCTGCTGGGACACAGGCCTCTTCTCTGAGAGAAGGAGTGGGCCATAATCCATAAACCATGCGGGCCCAGTGCGGGTTGGTGGATATCACATGTCTTCGAATTTTTGGTTCTAGGACATTTCCACAGGCCGGTTTCCTCATGATGTTTTCCTTCACCGTTTTGAGAGCAGTGGTGATGAAATAAATTACACAAAGTAATGTGCCTGGCTGGATTCGAACCCACGACCTACAACTCGTAAGTCGGGGCCGATACTACTGGGCCACCACTGCTCTCTAGACGGAAGAGTATGAAAGGCAAAATTAAATTTTAAGCACATGGAGTTCCGAAATATTTTTTTTTTGATCTGAAGATTTAGAAAAATTATTATTATTATATACTAGCTTTTGCCCGCGACTTCGTACGCGGATCCTGTAGCTTATGCCAGCACCACAGGGTCGTCAAAATCGATTCAATTTTTATATGTCAACAGAGAGTGCTCATTAGGCTGAACAACTTTTCTAAGACGTCATTCCTATATATGTTATAGTGTAGCTGGTCTCTTGGAGTTCCACATCAGGTGTTCCTGATCTTCAATTTTTATACGGCAACAAAGAGTGCTTATCAGGCTAAACAACTCTTGCTAAGACGTCATTCCTGTATATGATATAGTTTAGCTGGGGTCTTGGGGTTCCACATCAGGTGTTCCAGATCTTCAATTTTTATATGTCAACAGAGTGTGCTCATTAGGCTGAACAACTTTTCTAAGACGTCATTCCTGTATATGTTAAGGTGTAGCTGGTCTCTTGGAGTTCCACATCAGGTGTTCCTGATCTCCAATTTTTATACATCAACAGAGTGCTCATCAGGCTGAACAACTTTGCTAAGACGTCATTCCTATATATTATGTTATGGTGTAGCTGGGCTCTTGGTGTTCTACATCAGGTGTTCCAGATCTTCAATTTTTATACGGCAACAGAGAGTGCTTATCAGGCTGAACAACTCTTGTTAAGACGTCATTCCTGTATGTGATATAGTTTAGCTGGGCTCTTGGGGTTCCACATCAGGTGTTCCAGATCTTCAATTTTTATACGGCAACAGAGAGTGCTTATCAGGCTGAACGACTTTTGCTAAGACGTCATTCCTGTATATGTTATAGTGTAGCTGGGCTCTTAGAGTTCCACATCAGGAGTTCTAAATCTTCAAATTTATTCTCTCAGCAGAAAATGCTCATCACGTGGAACAATTTTTGCTATGGCACCATTTTTGTATCTCTTATAGCTTAGCTGGTCTGTTGCGGTTCTGCACCAGGTCTTAAAGTTTTCAAGATAAATTATAGCCTATGTGTTGGCCGTGTTGGCCAGACTTTATATCTATACACCAAAAAAAGAATCATTCAAATCCGTCCAGTAGTTTTTTAGTGAAAGGGTAACAAACATACATCCATCCTCACAAACTTTCGCATTTATAATATTAGTAGGATTATATATTGATTTTTGTAAAAAAAAAGAACATAATAAGTAAAATAACATAAGCAAATCATATCGAAGAACCCTTGAAATTTCCTACGCACTCAATAGCACCCACACATTGCAAAGTTGTACAAAACATTTGCAAAGCCATAGAGGGTTGATAAACAACTTTCATTTTGAACGGCAGATAAATATCATCATACCTACAGGATAACTGAAAATAAACCTACATTCTAGTTGTAAGCGGAATTCATTTCAAAGGGCTTTGATAGGAAATTATTTTTAAATATCTGCTATGGGATTTCGTGACGCACATCTAGACATTTGTACTTTATCTACTTAAATCGTAACTTAAGCTAGTAACTTTTTTGTTTTAAATCTAAATATACAAGTATAAGGCATATAATGGCATAGCAGTAGCAAATTGAACGGATGCAACATCGATTTATTTTCAGTATCCTTCCAGTCGATTCTGTCTCGCGAAGCAGACACGACTGTTGTAGCGAATAAAGCGATATTGTGTGTTACGATTTTTCACTACAATGATAATTTTAAAATAGACTGTTTATTTCAAACTAGCTATTGCCAGCGACTCGAAAATAGATCGCCGAATGAGTCAAATAGGAACGTGATACCGGGATAAAAGATATCCTATGTGTTAATCCAAATTATAACCTATCTGTATACTTTCATCCAAATCCGTTCAGCAGGTTTTGTGTGAAAGATTAACGAACATCCATCCATACCTCCGCACAAACTTTCTTATTTAGGTATAATAGTAGTCACTATTGATCGAAACTGACTATCTGATAAAAACACACTCAAAAATAATAAGATACTTAAATAATGAATAAGAACTTTCTAGGAATAGAAAAACATTTCTTAAGTCGAATTTCAAGCAGTTCAAGTCAGTGTGGCGTGAAATGTACAAATTACAGAAGAATAAAAACAGACAAGGTAGAGCCTTTTATTTTGCCACGAGAGGGATTAAAGAAAGCCCCTGAGTGGGACCACGCACTGGGTTTGAACAACGCGGAGGATACGAGCGTTGATATTTGATAAATACTAAGAAAAGAAATTAAAATAAAACTATGGTCGAACACACCACATTTTGCAACTAAAAAAAGAAAACTCTAACCTAAACCAACACTCGTGTTCAAATTTTCTGTTGTAAGTATACTTTTGCAATCTACTCAACAAATACTAGACAAGGATTTCATACATAATTGGATTTACAATAAAAACAAAAAACAAATTGGATTTGTTTTTGTGAACCATGGCCCTTATACCTACATATTTTTACGTAGCTGATTTTACTCAGAATAGTGCAATAGCTGTAACGATACTAAATACATTGAAATCGGTTTAAGTAAACACAGAATAAAGAACATTGAGAGCTGTTGATACCACTGCATCGGCCCCATACCATATTGGCCCCGGTTCGTCAGTTGTACGAGTGTGGGTTCGAATTCGAACCCATACAGGCGCATTGCTTTGTGTAATTTATTTCATCATCACTGCTCTCAAATCGGTGAAGGAAAACATCGTGAAGAAATCTGTGAATCAAAAACTCGAAGACATGTGACATCTACCAACTTGCACTGGGCCTGCAGTGTATTATAGCCCACAGAGAGGAGGCTTGTATCCCAGCTGTTAGAAAATTAAAGGCTAATATGCTAAGAAGAAGATATGCCAACACTACTTTTTTGAGAATTTCTATAAAAAGGTGGAACTTAAAACCTTTAACGTCTTTTTAACTGAAAGATTCTCAGGTCAGGTGTGTTCGAGAAAAAAAAAAGACACATCGCAAAGTAAAAATGAAAATCGTCCTTGCTACTGAGATATAATGATACAATTCGCCTGACTCGTGTTTATTCCTCTTTTGACTCGACTTTCGTTGACGTCGCCCTGGCGAGCGTGTTTTGTTTTACTCTACGCGTAGATAACCTTACTTTTTATTATATGTCATAATGTCGTAGTGGTAAGGATGTTTTTCAGTTGTAGTTGAAATCGGTCGGATTGCGTCGCATCGCCTCATCAGCCAGGATATTTTTACACGACTATCCAAAAATGGAGCGTTATGTTTTTATTTGATACATATTTTATTTGTACAATAAAAATGCAAGCTGAATTTTAACAACGGGAAAATACCTTACTGCAATTTTTCCTAAAATTCAACAATAAATATCGAAATGGCTCATAAAATATTCAGTTAGGTCTAGTAGAACTGTATTTTTAATGTTCATGTCACGTTGTTCGAAAGTTATAAAAACTAAAACTGCTAAAACTACCGTAAAACTATGGCACGCGATTTTCGAGTCATAAACAGTTACATTGCAGTGACTTTAGAGTTGAATTTTCTGGTTTTATTGTTGCTAGCTAAGAATTCTTCCTGTTTTTCTTTAGCAGCGAATAAACTAGTCTTGAGTGGCGTAAATGCGAAAATATTTTCATTACGTTGTGTCGGTCGGTGTCAGTTCTGCAATGCACGGTTGGTCTATTTCAATATTTAAAATCGGTGTATCTGTTTGAAAGCCAAAGGAACGTTTTTTTTTCATTTTTATTATTTTCATATTATATGTATAAGGGTATTTTACATAGCCTCACTGGATCCAGCAAAACAGGAGGCTTACTCCCGAAACTGATTCGATTCTGATTTTGTTTCCATTCCATTCGAATTTCGAGATGGCGCTAGACGACTTGTATAGCTCTGTCTCTTTCCCACAGCCAAAACAGGATCGCGTTAAGAGCTCGTGGTAAGGCCCCTGATTGAAAAATAGTAACACGTTCTATTCCTATCCAACCCTGGTTACCTATACTGGATTGAATGTTTAGTTTACATTATTACAGTGCCACTGGGATCCAGACTATCTGGATCCTGCTGGATCAATATAAACCAGCCTTAAAACCACTGGCACATTTAAATTGCACGTCGGAAACTCAGAATGAATTGCATGGTCAATCACCACAAACCGGCTGATGCAAGCGCGGCTTAACCTTAAAATTGAACCGAGCTGCTGCTGTAATTTTCCTCCAAGCTCCTTCGAATACAAATTTAATGTTGGTATACATAAAACAACTTTTTGAAAAAAAAGGAACCGACTTCTAAACACATAAAAGTGTAAAATAACTGTTTTTTATTTCTTTGACCATGGCCACCGACTTCCGATAGAAAAGTTATTTTACCCTTTTTAGTTTAGATATTCATGAAAATCTTCATGTAATTGGCGTCTTTGAAAATCTACAATCCAAGTAAGCAAAAGGATCCCTGCGGGCAACGTCATGGGATATCCATTAGTGTTACCTATAGGGGAACAGTGTATAAGACGGGGACGTTAATAATCGCGAGGTATAATGGGGACATACACTCTTTAGGCACACTTAACACAACACTAACGTAGAGCAAGCGCCATCAGGCCCTGCAGTCTCGACAAATATAACGACAAAAATTGGTCGTTAAGTCTAATCGATGTCAAATTTCTTTAATAGATTTTCAACCTTATACTTTGGTAATAAAGTTGAAAATGTATTAATTTGATAACGATACGACTTAGCGACCGATTTTTGTCGCTGTCTAATGTCGAGACTGCAGGGGCAGGACGTCATATGCAAGCGGCCAGACGCAAAAGGCGTCCTGTTGGCGCTTGTGCTACGTTAGTTTTGTGTTAAGTTTGCCTTAGGTTTGTGATTTCCTATCATACCTCGTGTCCCCGTCTTATACACTGTTCCCCTACCTATACTAAAACCTTCTCCAAAATGTAAAGAATATTTTTCTGAAAACTGCATCAAATTTGGTTCCGCCAAAGGCGAGACAAACATACATACATACAGGTCGAACTGAGAACCTACTTTTTTTTTAAGTCGATTAAAAAATCGGCTGTACTGACTATCCCAGGGCTAATATTTATTCAGCAAGCGCGGCATTTAATCACCCAGTGCGTTAATAAGAAAATCCATGCCGCCAAATATGTGCGAAGAACTCGGGATTATTTCTTTCTTGGTCACTTAACAGAATATCAAAAGATTTGTTGCGGATTTTAAGCTAAAAATTCAAATTCATGCGGCGTCGAGGCAAACGCCGAATTTAATATTTCATGGTACAGTTGAAAATATGTGTGGCTTTTACTTCGAATCGAATTATATATTTACGAGTGCAAGAGAAATCTTATTTTCATCTAAAAGACTTATGGGCTTTTTAGAATTTAGTTAGGTTTTGTTGTGAAAGGTTTTATTTGAATATAAATAATGGCTGCTTGCTTACCTTTATAGTACTCGGTTAAATAATTGAAAACAAATATTCTCTCGCTTTATAAAACAGGACTTTTGCCGTATGAGCTCGTACCAACCTTAATTCCAAAAAATAAAATAGAAAAAACCGGCCAAGAGCGAGTCGGACTCGCCCATAAAGGGTTCCGTAGCAGCAAGTAATAACATACTATAAAAGTTCTTGGAGTTGGTTCCAACTTTGAAAGGTTTACGATTTATGACGTATTAAAAAAAAAAACTTGAGAGGTGTCAAGGTACGTCGAAAATCGCTATGAACCTGTTAAAAAGGTTCAAGCGATTTTCGACCCTCCACCCCCCACCACTCCGCTCCACTCCGCTCCACTCCGCTCCACTCCGCTCCACTCCGCTCCACTCCGCTCCACTCCGCTCCACTCCGCTCTACTCCACTCCGCTCCGCTCCGCTCCGCTCCGCTCCGCTCCGCTCCTTTCCACTCCCTTCCACTCCACTCCGCTCCGCTCCACTCCACTCCACTCCGCTCCACTCCACTCCACTCCACTACCTATTATAGCTGTAAAAATGAAGTTGACAAACTTACATTTGCAGTTGTTCTCCGATACATTTTGTTTAGAAAAATGTTATCCCAGTACGTTTTATAAGTTGGTCAACTATTACTCGTAAACTTGTAAAGCCCACTTAGTCATGATAATTTTCTTTTAAACTTCGTTATATATACTACTATTGTAAATTTTTTCACACCCCCAAACATAACCGTTTAGCTGGTAGAGGGGGGGGACACTCGAGTAGGGCAAAAATTAGCACTTTAAAGCTTAATATTTCACAAACGAATCTTTTTATCAAAAAATTGTTGATGGAAACTACCAATATTTTTAAAGGCCTATTTAATGATACCCCACACTAAGGGGTACGCGAGAAAAAAAAAAAACATCCCCGCTTTACGTGTACAGGAGGTACCCTAAAAAAAAATATTTTACGAGATTTTATTTTACCACTTTTTTGACGCAACAAATCCGTATATTTACACCAAATTACAGCTTTCTAGTGCTGGGCGTCTCTGAGCTAAGCTGCGGACAGACGGACGGACGGACGGACGGACATGGCGAAACTATAAGGGTTCCTTGTTGACTACGGAACCCTAAAAAATACTTACAAGTTTGGATTGATGGATGATTGTGACATAATCATGTCAGGACGGCAGCTTGGTCCTTTATGAAGTTTCGTTCTTAAAAGTATATTGGTCCAGTGGGTCAATTTTCGAGAAATTACATTACAGAGAATTACATTACATTACAGATGTGACACAATTAAACATCACTACTATAATAATTTCTATGTTCAAAGTATTATAATAATCTACATATTAAAAAAAAAACCGGCCAAGTGCGAGTTGGACTCGCCCATGAAGGGTTCCGTAGCAGCAAGCATAGATTAGAGATATAATTATATTGAGATTAGTAAGTAATATACACAAACAATAAAAATAACTTTGTTTTTCATAGTATTTGTATGAATGGCAAAGTTATATTTGCGGTTTTTGAAAATGTACTATATCTCAAAAACTGCTAACTGTATCTCATCCAAACCAATTTTCGTTGGTAGTTTTGGTTGAGGTCTACATTAAATATTTTTTTTAGTTTTATCATTCTCTTATTTTAGAAGTTACGGGGGGGGGGGACACACTTTTTACCACTTTGGAAGTGTCTCTCGCGCAAACTGTTCAGTTTAGAAAAAAATGATGTTAGTAACCTCAATATCATTTTTAAAGACCTATTCATAGATACCCCACACGTATGGGTTTGGTGAAAAATTTTTTTTTGAGTTTCAATTCTAAGTATGGGGGGCACCTCCAAAATTTGTTTTGTTTTGATTTTTGTGTGAAAATCCTAATGCGGTTCACATAATACATCTTTCTACCAAGTTTCAACAGGATAGCTCTTATACTTTCGACAAAAAGTGGCTGTGACATACACGGACAGACAGACAGACAGACAGACAGACATGACGAATCTATAAGGGTTCCGTTTTTGCCATTTGGCAACGGAACCCTAAAAACAACAAAACCGCTTGTTCCACTCTACAGAATGAAATAAAAAAAACACTTTTCCCCGAAACATTTTTCAGCGAAAAGAAATTATAACCCGTCCCTGTTTTACATTTTACTGTTATACTGCCACTGTTCTTTAAACTCTATGCAAAGAGGCAAAAAGTTGAATTTAAAACGATCAAATTTATGATGCCGTTCTTGTAACATATTTGCATGAAAGTGTTGGTGTAGACAGTATCAGAAGTCCGACTACTAATGTGCGAAAATTTATGCATAACTAGTTTTTATCCACGGTTTCACTTATATCGATCGTATATCTGTTATCCCGCGGGCTTGCGGACGGCGAGGAATGGGCGACTCGATCTGAAGTCCGACTACTAACGTGCGAAAAGTTACGCATAACTAGTTTTTATCCACGGTTTCACTTATATCGATCGTATATCTGTTATCCCCGCGGGCTTGCGGACGGCGAGTAATGGGCGACTCGTTTTCCGACCATGGACGACGGCGTGTTGTGTTCCACGCGCGCCTCAAAGAGCTGTATTCAAGATGACGGGGGGGGGGGCATAGAAAATACGTAAAACGAGGACGCGTCGCGGACGGGCGAAAATGTATGAGAGTCGCGCCCGCGACGCGTCTGTGTGTTCACGTTCGCGACGCTTCTATACATTTTGTATGAAAGAGACGCCGAAGAAACATATATGTCTCCGCCCTGTCTGCGTGTTACGTCTTTTCTATGTGGAAGGTAGCGGGAGACCTTTGCTCAGTTATGGGACAGAAGAGGCTGTAGAAAAAAAAAGGAATTATGGTCGGAATTCGACAAGAACTAATCGTAAATAACCTTTCGATACTGATTTGTTAGTCGTTTTAAAGAAAACTCTGTTTTTTATTTAAATAAATTTTTACCTACCATTGCAAACAGTTGAATGCTCCAGAAAAATTCGTGTCACTACATTCTAATTTCACCTAAAACTCCTTGCAAGGAGAGGCAAAACTAGTTTTCAACAATAAAGTTTACGTCGCAACTCTGCAGGCATATTTCTATGAAAGTGTAACGACAGGAAAGTGAGTTCCGCAATACTAAGTAGGCAGTATGAGTGACAGAGGCGGCAGAAAGTCAAGTCTGATCGTAAAATAGTTTTATTACGATTGGCAGTATTCAGCAATCAAATCATCGTGTTCCCTTCGTGTTCCGGAAAGCACGTAAAGCCGTTGGTCTTGACTGTCATTTTTTGTAAATTTGACAGGCGCTATTGTAAGCGAGCTTGTTGACGACGACGTTTGCGACGCAATTCGACCGATTTCAATTAAAGGTGAAAATCATTCTTACCACTACGACGACTTATGGGTATATCTACGGGTAGCTGAAAAACAAAACACGCTCGCTTTGACGACCTAATTCAGGCGAAATGCATCATTATATCGTAGTAGCAAGGACGATTTTCATTTTTAGTTAATAGAAATTGCAAGTCGCACGAATAGCGTCACGAGCAAGCTCCCTTATCGGCCTACCACACGCACAAGTTTCACCACAGTTTTGCCTGCGCAAGCCCGGTCTGCGCGTAGTTGCCTGTGTGTGTTATTTATTATTACTTCGGGTGCCAAAAATCCGTGCTAGCTTTTCCATTTTCGCGCTCGTCTAAATCGGTATATCGTTAGTTGGACGTAAGTTTTAATTTTAAAATGGATCAGTAACGCATGGATCAGTAAATAAATAAAAAAATAAAATTTGTTTATTTCGTTACCACAAAAAAAAAACATGTTAGTGATTGGAGCCTCCTTGTAAGCAAAAAATGCCTGTATTAGGAGACTCCGCTCTTTCACAGCAAGTAAAAACAGTAACAAAAACAAATTTAAGAGAAGTAAAAATAAAAACAAAATAAAATTAAAATAAACACGTGTGTGTGTGTGTGTGTGTGTGTGTGTGTGTGTGTGTGTGTGTATATGTGTGTGTTGAAAGAAGCAAGTGAGTTAAATTATGCGTTGCAATAGTGCCTCAGTGTCGTCATAAGGTAATGGTTTAATCCAATCAATAAGATTTTTTTTACATACATGTTCTTGTTTATTGTATAAGTATATCTCTCTGTTTAACCTATTATATAGTTGAGCTGAACGTACATTGTATTGTATAGCAGCGAATTTAGTTTTAGTTTGTGGGATTTGAGCAATAATGTCTTTTCGTCTTTTAGAAATGATGTTAATATCGTAAGGAAGTGTCTTATGTTTTTTTAGGACCGTTAATATAATGTACAGTTTACGAACAGAAAGCAGACCGCTAATCTGGTATAGACTGTCAGTAGGGTATCTTCTCTTTTTGAAATACATAATTTTGATTAGTGCTCGTTGTCCTCGTTCAACGTCTATAAATCTTGATTTTGCCGCACCGCCCCATATGGGAATACAGTAGACCAAAACTGATTGCACAAGTGCCACATAAACTTCATTAAGAAGATTTCTATTAGGGCCTACTTTTTTATTTATATTTGTAGGGAGGACATGTCGTAATGTTTTAAATATCCAACCCAGTTTCCTAACTCTTCCCGTGACATGCTCAAGGTGAGCATACCATGATAGTTTTTGGTCTATCATGACGCCTAAATATTTAATCTGTGAGACTTTAGTAATTGCAGGGCAACTACAGTTATTTTTTGAAACTTCATCACAAGAGTGTATATGGACGCTAAATGTTTCATTTGGTTGTGAACGATTCGTGATGGTAAAACAAATGTAGTTAGTTTTAACTGTGTTTAGTGTCAGAAGGTTGTCATTGAGCCAGTTCGTTATTTGGACCATACCCGATTCTGCCTTGAGTTTGACATCGGACCAGCTATTCCCGGAAAACACAACAGCTGTGTCATCGGCGTAAGAAAAAATTCTTGCGCTATTGACTTTTAGGTTGCAAAGATCGTTAATATACGTTAAAAATAAAGTGGGGCCCAGTACGCTTCCCTGGGGCACGCCGAATGATATATCCGCATCATCACTAACATATGCTCCTATCTTAACCTTCTGTTTTCTATTAGACAGGTAATCTTTGAAAAAATTAAGACTGGTTCCTCTTATTCCAGCTCTTTCCAGTTTGGTCACAAGGGTGGGAACAGAAACGGTGTCAAAAGCCTTTTTCAGATCCAGAAATACCGTCAGGCATTTCTTCCCTGCATCGAGATGCTCAGTTACTAATGAGCTGAGGGCAGCAACTGCGTCTTCAGTGGATACTCCCTGTCTAAAACCAAATTGTGTTGATGATATTATTTTGAATTTATTTAAGTAGTTTATGAGTCTCGTATTAGTTAGTTTTTCTATAATCTTAGACAGGGCTGGTAGGACTGAGATAGGTCTGTAGTTATTGACATCATCTCTGCTCCCCCCCTTGTGTACCGGTGTAATAATGGATTTTTTCAATGGGTCTGGGAAAATGCCATTTTTAAAACAAAGGTTAGCCAGGTGGGCAATGATGGGAACCACTTCTTTGCAAACATATTTAAGAAAACTAGTAGATATTTTGTCCCATCCTGGGGCACTGGACGATTTCAGGCTCATCAAAATACTCTCAACTTCCATTGGGTCCGTGTCCAATAGTACAAAAGAATTAGATTGTGCAGGGGAAATGTTAGGACGGTCAGAGGGTACTTTATTACTCCTGGGTTGAATTTGTTCAGCTAATTCTCTACCAATTTTCACAAAGTACTCGTTTACAAAGTTAACTGATTCAGTTGGAGACGGTTTGATACTTAACAAAGCTGCACTTTGGCTGTTTACTTGATTTGAATAAGTGATTGATTTTATGTTTTTCCAGAGTAACTTAGAGTTTTTGATTGATTTAGTGAGTAATTCTCTTTCATATTTTCTTTTTATTCTTTTAATGATATTATTACAAAAATTTCTGTACCTACAGTATGTGATTTTTAATATTGCATTATGCGGATCAGAACGAGAGTTTTTCTGTAGTTTATTGCGATTTTTAATACAGCGTAGTATTCCTGGGGTGATCCAGGGTTTAATTATACGTTTACTGTTAGGAATGCTTGTTATTGTAGTATTATTATTAATAGCATCAGACAGTTTCTGTATGAGTAGGTCGGTTAGTAGGTTTGGATCATTACAAAATAACAACTCAGCAAGATTTTTTTCCTGTAAATATTTTAGTGCATGTTCAAAATTTATAGTAGTAGCAGTCTTTTTTATAGCTTCTTTATTTTTTATTTTAGAAAGAGATAAGAATGTAGTGTAGTGGTCAGTAATTGAAGTTTGTAAAATAGCGATTGACGCAGATGTCTTTTTTTTATGAATTCGCAACATGAAGTGGTCCAGGCAACTCAGCTCTCTGGTGGGCAAGGTATGACCAGGTAATATACCATACACCGACAACATGTCAAGGTAACTGTTTCGGTTTTTTCTTTCATGAGCCAATTCCACGTCTTTAGGCCTAATGTTAATATTTATGTCCCCCGCTATTACAACATTTTTTTGTGAATCTAATGAATCTAAGTGCATACTAAGTGAATCTAAGAAAATATCAGGATTTGCGTTTGACGGGGAACGATAGATACACATGACAGTATAATTAAGTAAGTCCAGTTGGAGACAAGACGCCTCAGATAGTTTTATTTCCTGAACCTTAGAATTGAGCGAGTTTTTTATATAAACCACTACCCCGTCATTCTGGTTCAAATGCCGTGTTGTTACGTAAGAGTGATAATTACTAAGTTGTGGTATGGGTTTATTTGTGTTTATTCTGCATTCCGTTAGTATTATTACATCAGTCTCGAACTTAAAAGTAGATAACAGAACTACAAAAGCATCAAAGTTGGCGTATATGCTCCTTATGTTTTGTGAGAAAATAGTCAAATCATTTTTATTTACGTAAATACGTTCAGTGAGACTCGAACAATCGCATTCAATTGAGCTCGCAATTTCAAGTTTGTCTATCTCATTTACCGTTTGTAAGGTGTCAGTCATTACAGTTATTTATTAATAAAAAGATAAACACTGCAAGGCAATCGCAAATAACACTGCAAAGTCTACTGAGGTTGAAATATGCAAGAGGACAACGATACGGTTTTATTTCTTGTAATAGCATGCACGATAGGTTTAAACTAAGTATATTTATATGTTTGGGTGTGATTATTTGTGATAAGTAAGTGTAAGAACAGCTGTGTAAGTTGCATAAGTGAAGGATTGCTTTTACATAACCTGTGGTCGACTTATGTGAGATGTAAGTATGTTTGTTGATGCGTATCTGAGTTATTGAAAAGTATTGGGACGTGTGTGATGAGTGTGTATATAGGTTAATATTCATAATCGGCAAGTGTGGTATGTAAAGACTGAGTGTATGTAGATTTATAGCGATTTTGACCTTTATTAATGAGTTAGTGTGGATATTGTGTGTGTGAGGCCATGAAAAAGTATTTAAGTACAGAATATAAACAAAAAGGTACCTTATAACTAAGTCCATAGTATCATAGTTACTCTGCGTCAGACAAAGCCGCATAAAAGCAAAAATCGGAGGGTATTTCTCTGTGAACACTATGATTATCACTAGGAATGAAGTTATCGCGGTTATACACATATTTTGTTGGCACAAATATCGAACGGTAAAGAGTCACATTTTCACTATTAATTGATGAACTTGTTCTTCGGTTCTAATAACAATAGTAGGTGCATGGTCATCCTTCTTGACATAGATTTTTCCATACGCAGTCCAGCAATACTTATATGCACCCGATTTTGTAAGGTCACGGGCAAGGAAATGCAGGCGAGATCCCTTTGGGGTTAAATGTTCAGACAAGAAGACAGGTGAATCTTCTTGTGTTTTGAAGCCGAGATGCTTACAGCATAGCTTGGACTTGTTTTTTATGTTGAAATTCTTACCCATTTTCATAATTTCGTTCTTTAGCAGAGTGGATCCGGTTTCAACTACAATAGGCATCTTTTGACTTTCATTGTTTTTTCCACGCACTCTGTAGACGTCTTTAATGTCGTACTTGGCTATGGAACAGTTAATATTCTGTGAAAGGCTCATTACCATGTCTATAAGATCTTGCTTAGACTCATTGGTAATTTTTGGAACATTTTTAATAACAAAATTGGATTTACGACTTCCTGTTTCTATTTCCTCAAGTTTATTTTCCAAAAGTGTGACATACTTTTTGTCTTCCTTCGACTGGTTTTCTAATTGGGATATTTTCTTTTGTAGTTCTTGATTCTGTGACATAAGGTTGGTAATCGTGTTTTCTATATTAATGTTGGATTGTTGTATTTCTTGTAATGTTGTTGAGACTTGCTGTATCTCTTTTTTTTGACTGGCCAAGAATAGATCCATCATTCCTTTTATTTCTTTTTTAAATTCATCTAACTGCTCACCAAATGAGAAATCTTCCCGACTTCTTTTAGCCCTCAGAAATACATAATTAGGTGGCGTTTTGTTATCCTCGTTTCCCACCAGGCTAATCTCCGATTCTGAGTGAGATTTATCCATTGGCGAAGTTAGCGATATTGTTTAGGTTGTTTACGTAGCAGCTTCGTAGCGAAATCCAGTCTTCTTACGTCACGCACACTGAGTAGCTTAGATCGGCGCGCGCGGCGGCGTGACGTCAGTGCAGAGCGATGACGTCTCGTGGCAGCAGACCTCAGATGGCGACGCGGGAGCGGGATGGCAATTATGGTGCAAGTCTCTTTTCCTCGCGACGTGCGGGTGAAGGGGCGCACCTCCTCAGCGCTCGAGACCCAGTAATTAGTGTAGGCAATTGTATGCAACAATATGTATTTGGACACTGGTATATAAGCACTATTGTCGTATGCGGTGGATAATTTATTTTGCGCAGCAGCGAGACACACGTCTGTTCTCAATGAGGTTTGGACGAAAATGGTTTATTGTGCTGTGGGACGAGGGGGCACCGTAAGCGGGGGCGTATTTCAATCGATTTGGTTTTCCCATAACTAAATAGTTTTAGTGACGTCATAACAGGTAGTCAAAAAATGGCACGCTTGATTTTCATACAGATCGTGATACTTGCGTTATCTAGGTAGGTATATCTATATCTGTGGTTGCCGATCGTGTATTGTTTTTTCATGCGAAGCTTGCGCAGGCCGAACTGTGGTGAAGCTTGTGCGTGTGGTAGGCCCGTTAGTCAGAATCTCGTCTATCCAGTCTTACCAAAGTAGTGTCGAATTATTCAGTTACTGGGTTATGTAGGTATATCAGATAGGCAGTCGCTCCATTAAAAATACTGATATTTAACTGAGGTTTGTCTGAAAGCCGACCCCAAAACAGTTGGGAAGAAGAGGAAGTACTATGCGACAAAAGTAACATTGAAGGTGAAAAGGCGCCATATTGCACGCTTTTCTAACACTTACACAGTCTTAAGTAAACAATAACTACATATGTTAGCTAGTTAGTTTTATTTTATTGAATTTATTTTACTGAATTTTGTTAATTTATTATTTTTTTGTTTTGTGTCATGGCAATGGGTGTAATTTACCTGAGAAAAAAAGAAATTATTTATTATTTAGTACATCACGATAAACATTTCTTTTTACATTTCATCACCACACTGTGAGAAGAGATATCTTATTCCGACAGAGAGTGTCTTATCTCGACAACAGCCCTTATTACTGAAGTGGTCGTACTCACCGTAGCGACGAAATCGCTTACCCATCCCTTTGTCACCCCTGAAACCTGATCACGATTCTCAACTCAAGAATGTTCATTTTCAAGTACAGCTTTATTATGCATCTTTGGAAGATTTACACGGCAGGGTATCATGACAAAGAGGTTCTTGGGAAATTGTTATCAGGGATTTATTCATAAAATACAAGTGGTTACGATATACTGTGTTAATAGGCTATTTGACAGTATTAATATATCACATATCTAATTAGTCCGGCATTTAGAGTTTTGAGAAATATCGGACACGTGTTTTTTCTTTTGTAAATTCAATTAACGTTTACCAAGATATAACGCATCGAAACTCGAGAGTGGGGGCTGGTGACGTCAGAATTCAGTAGAAATTGTACTAAATTGTGACGTATTGCCAATTTTGAAAGCGTTGTATCTCCGTCAATTTTGGCAGTCGTACAAAAAGAAAAAATACGAGGCGAATATTTTTTGATAATCTTACTGACGGACTAAAGTTTTTTTTTTTGTCAAAAAGCCTATTCTTAGAATAATAAATAAATAAATATGAAAGATTATGAGGATGGATGAATGGATGATTGTGACACAGCTTTTTTCCACTAATTTTACTATTCAAGAAAATGTGAAAAGAAAGGCCGTTTCTCCTCCTTTTCAAAATAACTCCATTGCGTTACTTATAATCACATGAAAAGATATGTTATGAGGGCTGTAAAAAGATTTTTTTTCAAACCTGTTCAGAAGTTTTTGCGTAGAGTAACAAATATCCACACAGGCACGGTTGGCGCAGTAATCGAGCGATCTACTGCTGTAAAGCGTGTCGCGGGTTCGATCCCCGTACGGAACAATTAATATTTGTTTGATCTGCTAATAGTTTTTCCGGGTATGAGTGTTTAAGTGAGTTTCATGTTTGTAAACGTACCCACGGTACAGGAGAAATTCCTAGTGTGGAGCAACGTTTTTTTTTTTAAAATAATCCGTTTAGAAGATTTGCGTAGAGCAACAAACATAAAAAAATTAATTTCATATTTATAATATTACTCATAGTAAGATAATAACATGTGTGGCAAACCTCTCAGCCCATTCAGCAGTTTTTGTGTAAAGGTAACAAACAGACATTCATCCTCATAAAGTTTAGAAGAAGCTCAAGTTTACAAGACCAAAACAGATGAATCTTATGACAAACTGTTTCGCCTGACACCTGAGCTTCTGCCTTACCTTCCTCGAGGAATCACGTCACGCGAGGAATGACAAATATGCGCACCCTGTAGAATAATATGTAAATATACATGTATGTACACCTTGATCTAAGGGAATACATGAACAAACTTATGTAAAAGATCTCACTATTCACGTATAGACGTAACTCGATTTGTTCACGGAAAAATATCATCTTTTTTTTGCACGAATTTCCATTTGTTATTTCTGCATCATTGGTTTTGTGATGGGATGCTTTTTGTTTTTTTTTTTATCGTGGTAAAATTTTATTATTAAATGAGTCCTCCCGCCCAGGACGGGACGGGAGGGACTGTCAGAATCGTACTGACTAAAATCCACGCTGATCCTTAATAGACTTTTACGTTCCAGGGTTACCGTTACCTGACGACACAGTCCCGCGAGCCCGGGACTGTTGATACTGTTGATGATTGTGGAACTGAGAAAAAAAAAGAAATCTACAGGTACCATGTGACTATAGAGATGGGTTTTTGCCCTGGACATATTATTATTGGGTACACTGAATAAACACCAGATAAATTCCCGTAAATGCCTTTTGCCTGGGCGTTTTGCCCATTTAAGTTTCTCCTAGAACCATCAAATTCGAAGACATGTGACAACCGCCAACCCGCACTGGGCCCGCGTGGATCCACCACGGTATGGCCTACTCCTTCTCACAGAGAGGAGGCCTGTGTCCCAGCAGTGGGAACATTATAGGCTAATGATGATGATGATGAAGTTTCTCCTTAATTTTGTACTAAACAAAGTTCTTCGTTTTTACAGTGATCGGGCATTAATTTGGGCGTAAACTCATTTATGTTCAAAATGCCAAGTTATGCCCATTTTGTTCATATTTTTTTTACCCTCAACCCATTTCTTCGCCTGATGAAAAGCAGTTACCGAAGCCTAGGGACGTCTGCAAGACCAGAAAAATCGCCTACGCGTTATAAACAATTTAGAGACTTTCTCACGCCCTTTTTGAAGAGTACCACGTTGTAACTCATTGCTTCTCGGAGGGGAAGTTCATTCAACAACCTAATCGTTTAACGTAATCTAGATTTGTGTTCGTTAACACTATGCAGTCTGTCTGTCTACTACATCTATCAACATATAACAGTTCTGTGAATTATTTTCCCGCTTCCAAAACAGGTGTCAAATTGTCATTTTGAGTACATATCAGAGGGATTGTCCCTTTGAAGTAGAATCATTAAAAAAAATAATGTAAAGAAAGCTGATAATATGTTTGTGTCACCTTCTGAACTGAAATGATACCATTTTTTTCATCTGATGAAAATCACAGGATCGCGCTTTTTTTTGTCGGCGCATTTGTCACGTTGGCTGAGCGATCGACTGCTGTGCATCGTGACGCCGATTTGATCCCAGCACGGAACAAATATTTGTAAAACCTAAGTAGTCGTTTCGGGTCTGGGTGTTTGTGTATGTGAATTTCTGTGTTTGTAAACGCACCCACGACACACGTGAAATTCCTAAAAAAAAAAGAATTACCTACATCATATTTTCCCTAAACGTTTTCAGCGTCAGGTGGTAGGTTATTTTTAGGGTTCCGTATTTTATGATGAAGAGTGTTGAAATTCCAGTTACCTCTCGTAAACACTTTAATATTCCGCACGCATCACTGAACATTCTGATTTCATCTCTCGTAAATGTTGGACCTTTTGTATTCCTGGAGCCATTAGACAGGTACGAATGACTTTTTATAAAATTATATTTTGAAAGTAGCTGTTGCTAGCGGCGCAAGTCAACCCGCTACAAATCAAATTAACGTCAAACGGGAAACCGTTTACTTTATATCACAGAGACTTTTTAAATTATCGTATATTTTTTTCTTAGCGAGCTTGTCAAGTAGAAAAATAATTAGTAATAATCATCAAAATCAGCCCACGCGTGTTTTCAATAAGGTGCCACAAAAGAACAAATATAAATAGACACCTAAATACTTATAATAATAGTTCTTTAAGTCCATCCTAAGGTTGTCTGGAAGATATCGCTATTAGTGATAAGACCGCTGTTGTGCCCTTAGAAATGTAAGTTTTGTATTTATTCATTTTGGTGTACCTCAATGAAGTATATTATATTATATTCTAATTACATTAAATTCCACGGTTGGGCGTTTTCACACTAGACGATAACGACATCGACACGATATCGGTGGTACAAGTAGTTTCACACATTTCTAAAAAAAAAAATGATATTCCAGTGTTTTGTCGCTGCCACGTGAAAGCGCTTGTTGTCGAGCATAAGGCTGCGTTTCCACCAGAGATGTGCGAGGATGCGTAGCGAGGGATGTGTTTGTAAAGAACCAATAGAATCGCTTCATTTACCTCGCCTCGGTCAGCACAGCTCTCGTGGAAACGGCTCAGCGGACCTAGATTTTTGCGCACACAAAACATGCGAGGGATTTGTGCGAGGGATGTGTACCAGGGATGTGTGCGAGGGATGTATTGCGAAGCTGCGAAATGTGTCGACGAGGGTGCGGTGTAGTAAGAGTCATCACACATCCCTCGCAACACATCCCTCGCACCACACAATAATGCGCATTTTCACAGCTCCGCTACACATCCTCGTAGGCACATTTTCATCGCACAGCTTTGGTGGATACCCCCACACATTTTTACAGCACAGCTAGACATCCTCCCACGACACATTTCCATCGCACATCTCTGGTGGAAACGCAGCCTAAATATTGTCAATCACTTGCAACCACTGGGCCCGATTTGTAGATTCCACTCTTATGGTGCTGATAATGGGCACGCCGCAATCGCGGCCGTAAGACCCCTCTTTGAAGAGGGGCTGGAGAGGCGTCACGGCGTCCTGACCTTCCGGTTGATACAGGTCCTCACCGGGCACGGATGTTTCGGGAGGTTCCTGTGTCGCATTGGAAAGGAAGAAACGCTTGGGTGTCACCACTGCGAGGCTCGCCCGAGGACACGGTGGAGCATACGGTGCAGGACTGCCCTGCTTGGGCAAAGCACCGCCGTGTCCTCACGGAGGCGATAGGCGGCGACCTCTCGCGCCCGGCACTGGTCGAGGCCATGCTGCGAGGCGAGACGGAATGGGAAGCGGTCGCCTCTTTCTGCGAAGCAGTCATGCTAGCAAAGGAGGAGGCGGGATGCGTGAAGGAGAGGACAGCGTCTACCTCACGACCCAGCCGCCGCGGGAGACGCCCACGGCAACGGACGTCGCAAGACGATCTCCGGCCACCGTAGGCGCGGGCATGCGGGCGGTGAGTTATGGGTGACTCGCCGCCATGGACCATGCCCGGGTTGACGGCGCCTTGTGTTCCACGCGCGCCTCAAAGAGCTGTAAGCAATCTGACGGGGGCCCCTAAGAGGGCCAAAGCCTGCCGGGGTCGCGGGACTGTCTCACCTGGTTACCGTGACCCTGGTACGTAAAGGGCTATTGAAGGATCACCGTGGATTTTAGTCAGTACAAGTCTGACAGTCCCTCCTGCCCCACCCTAGGCGGGAGGACTTTGATGATTTTACCACGCAAAAAAAAAGGTGCTGATAATTTTGAGCATACACTAACTTGTAATGACCATCCTTGTGAATTGTGAAACATTACAGAAAAACAAACGAGAACGTTTGAACGAGCATTCTAAAGAGCGTTCTGGCGAGCTTTTTTGCCGAGTCGACTGTCAATAAGTAAATTAATAATTGATGAAGGTAAAATATTTATTTGACGACCATCGACTTGAACACTGACTAGAAAGATCGTGATTTTCGCAGCGATGTTTGGATCTGTTCGTTGTACAGTTCGCCAAATTCAAAACGTGAATGATCAAGTCTATCAGCACCTTTACAAGAAGGAGACTTGTGCCGCAGTGGAAATAAACAATAAAGTCTGCTACTCACTGCAAAATAATCCACCGAACCACCAGCTTGATATTTATTTACACGGACGTGTACTTACACTTAGTGACAACAAAAATGCCATTCGTTTAACTGGCTGCATGAAAATATAAACTCCATGAATACGTAACGAAGACTTTCCTTCCCCTCCTCAGCCCTCTTTTGGCTCGGAAACATTTATTTTACCCCCAGAAATAGGTCAGGTGCCTAGGCTGATGTAAAATTATTCGCTTCCTGTGAAACGAAAGTGTTGAACCTAGTAATTTGTTTGGATATCTTTATTATTCCGGTCTTTAGTGGTGTACACTGGCTTGCTAATAAGTCCCACACAACTTAGTTTATTTTTCGCTGAGTTTTGACATCACGAGCCAGCACTCTTGATTTTTAATGCGATATATAAAAATATTTATAAATATTCATTGATTTAAAAATAAAAAACACGTGTTCGCTGTTTTTACTTAGAGCTTGTGTTACGGGTACTAGACAACTGATAAACATACTTATATATTTCTAAATACATACATATTATAGATAAATTACACCCAGACACAGAACAAATGATCGTGCTCACACAAACATTTGTCCTGGGTGGGAATCGAACCCACGACCACCGGCATAGCAGTCAGGGTCACTAACCACTAGACCAACAGGCCTGTCAACAGTTACAGCTGCACAGGCCGATCTTTCGGGTTAAGCAGCGCTTGCCGAGGTTGGTCTGTGGATAGGTGACCATCTGTCATAGCGAGTTTCCTCCGTGCCTCGGAAAGCACGTAAAACCGTTTTTCCCGGCTGTCATTTAATATTTTTTTTTTTTTTTAATAATTATGGCGTTGTGTGATAGTTGTGGAATATTATTTGTAGATCTTTGACAGTCGTTAATCACCGTCAGAAGCTCGAAAGTCTGACAACCAGTCTTACCATGGGGTATCGTATTACCCAGTTAATGGGTTGTGGAGGTCCGATATGCAGACACTACATGTAAAATACTGATATTCAGCTGTATCTGGTTTGACTGGAAACCGACCCTAATATAGTTGGGAAAAGGCTAGGCAGATGATGAAATTGCCCAGTTAAGTAAACAATTTTTTCATTAAAAAAAAACGTAGCCCCACATTAGGAATTTCTCCTGTGTCGTGGGTGCATTTACAAACATATAAACTCACATACACAAACACCCAGACTCGAAACAACTACTTGTAGATCATACAAATATTTGTTCCGTGCAGGAATCGAACCCGCGACACGCTGCGCAGCATTCCAATGGCTCAACCACTGCGCTAATCGTGCCGTCCAAAACTATCAACTAATGTGCAATACATTTTAACCTATCGTTAAAAAAATGTAAAACATTTAACTTCCCAATTACCGGTTCTACTAAACATCACCGTTTTGAAGACAGTCCTCAAAACGGTGAGGTTTAATGGCATGTGGTGCAGTGGTGTGGTGTGGTGTAGTGGCAGTGGTGGTGATGAAATACACTCGAGAGCAATGAATCCGGGTCACTTAAAGAATCCTAAAAATCTCGGAAACTAAAAATGCTAGGTTAATGCAATAAATTGTATTTAATAGACAATGTAATACTCCTTAAATGAAGGTATTAAAACTTCTTAGTTATTGTAAAGTTATATCATAAAAAAATCAAATTTGAAAAAGGGCCACTTTCGAAAATGGAACTACGAAATTACAGCATTTGGTTTTGCTTTTGTTTGTAATCTGTCATTTATGTGGGTACATAAACCATGTTGATAGTGCTCTATATTCATTATTCAAGCTGAAATTATGTCGCTTACGCCTGAAGAATGCACCAGAATACTTACAATGCTGGAAACCGGCCGGAGTCAGCGCGATACAGCCAGGACTGTCGGTGTGTCGCTGTCAACAGTACAAAGAGTTCTCCGACGTTACGAAGAAACTGGTTCTAACCTTCGCAGACCAGGAACGGGCAGAACCAGGTGTACCACAGCACGAGAAGACCGATACTTGGTGAACACCATGCTTCGAAATCGCTTTCTCACAGGAACTGAACTCAGCAATCAGTTTCGACGCCTCGGAGGAAGTAACCCAAGTGCATGGACAGTAAGACGTCGGCTTGCTGAATCTAACTTAAAACCCCTTAGACCTGCAAACGGCCCTAAACTGGAGCGTGGGCATCGTATTTCAAGACTAAGATATGCCCAGAGCCACGTAAATTGGAGTATTGAAGATTGGTCAAAAGTTATGTTCTCCGACGAATCAAAATTTATGCTCTACAAGCACGATGGAAGACACAGAGTGTATCGAAGACCAGGGGAAAGATTCAAGCAAGCATGCATCGAAGAAAAAGTAGCCTACGGTGGTGGGTCTCTACTTGTGTGGGCCGGAATTTCTTATGAAAGTCGCACAGAGCTGGTGATCATAGAAAACGGCTCTTTAACTAGCGTAAGATATGTGGAAGAAATCCTCAATGATCACGTTGGTCCATTTATGGTCAATTTAGGTGAGGATGCTATATTTATGCATGACAATGCCCGACCTCATACAGGTAGGATTGTGAATGACTACCTTCAAGAGATGAACATTACTCGTATGGAGTGGCCAGCGCGCAGCCCGGATATCAACCCGATCGAGCATGCTGGGGACGAGCTAGGCAGATGCGTAAAACAACGAAACCCTCCCCCAATCACGCTTCGTGAACTCAAAATTGCTCTCACAGAGGAATGGGAGAATATTCCCCAAAATCGTATAAGGAACTTGGTGTACAGCATGCCAAACCGCGTAAACGCAGTAATGGAAGCACGAGGAGGCAATACGAAGTATTAAAATTCAAGAAAATCGTAATAAAGTTCAAAAATTTCATGTTTCCTATTTTTGTTTTAAGGAGAGATCAGCAGTTTTTTTCTTTATGTAATTTTGTGTTAATAAAATGTATGGTGACTCATATTTTTTTTACTTTCATTTAAGGAGTATTACATTGTCTATTAAATACAATTTATTGCATTAACCTATCATTTTTAGTTTCCGAGATTTTTAACATTCTTTAAGTGACCCGGATTCATTGCTCTCGAGTGTATATTACACGAAGTCATGCGTCTTGGGCATGCGGGCGGCGAGTAAAGGGCTACTCGCAGCCCGACCATGGACCATGCCCGGGTCGGCGGGACTCGTTGTGTTCCACGCGCGCCTCAAAGAGCGTCAGCATAATGACGGGGCCCCCTCTCTAGAGGGCCAAAGCCTGCCGGGGTCGCGGGACTTATCTCATTACCGTGACCCCGGAACATAAAGGGCTATTGAAGGACATCGTGGATTTTAGTCAGTACAAGTCTGACAGTCCCTCCCGCCCTGCCCAGGGTGGGAGGACTCATTTGATGATTTTACCACGCAAAAAAAAAAGGCATGCGTCTTTCTGAGGCCAACACTATGTACACGGTACCCCTAGTATAAGTAAGCATAACCTACTATTAATAATGTATTTGCATTTAATACATAGTATTTCCCCACTATATTTACGAGAACGGTTTAATAGCTGAACAGAATAACAAGTGATGCTTTTAAAGTAATTGAAACTTTAATTAAACCAAGTTACAATGTAAACACAGTACACACGTATATAAGGTAACAGAATGAGTAATCCTACACATACGTTAAAAATACGGCTAATTGAGAACCTCTTTCTTTTTATGAACTCGGTTAAAGAATAATACCTCTTTTTTTTTGCGTGGTAAAATCATCAAATTAGTCCTCCCACCCTGGGCAGGGCGGGAGGGACTGTCAGACTTGTACTGACTAAAATCCACGGTGTCCTTCAGTAGCCCTTTATGTTCCGGGGTCACGGTAATGAGATAAGTCCCGCGACCCTGGCAGGCTTTGGCCCTCTAGAGAGGGGGCCCCGTCATTATGCTGACGCTCTTTGAGGCGCGCGTGGAACACAACGCGCCGTCGACCCGGATATGGTCCATGGTCGGGCAGGGAGTTGCCCTTTCTCTGTCTTACTCGCCGCCCGCATGCCCGCGAGCCAGTTCCACTTGAAAGAAAAGTAAAGACAATCAAACGTATTCAATTTTGGTTTGAGGCTTCACCGACATCTGTAATGTAACAAAACTAAAGTAGCACAAGCGCCAACAGGACGCCATTTGTGTCTGGCCGCGTGCAAATGACGTCCTGATGGCGCTTGCTCTACGTTAGTGTTGTGTTAAGTATGCCTAAAGAGTGTATGTCCCCATTATACCTCGCTATTATTAACGTCCCCGTCTTATACACTGTTCCCCTATGTTTAGCTTTAACTTCTTTTGAATAACTGTCGCTATAGTCTCTTATTTTACACTATTCGTACTCGAAACATTTGTTCAGCCGTCCCAATTTCACAACAAAATTCGAAACCAAAAACTTTTCATTCACTATATTAGTCTGGATTTACAATTTACATTTATACTCAAAACTTATCGTCCAGTATAAAAGCTAGTTCACTATATAAAGTGCTTGAACAAAAATAAAGTTTGCATTTTACGATAAGGCTATGAAAACCCGAGTTTTTCAAGAAGGCGATAAGGGTCACGAAGCTTATCGAAGTAGCGTTTAGCGCACTAATGACCTATGGCTAATGTGAACCCTTAAGGACGCAAGGACGTAATTAAAAATGTTTCAGCGGATTTTTTTGGTTTTGATACGAGATTACCGAGGGTTTAAAATTGCTTTAGATTGTTAAAGCGATAAGAAAGCTAGTGGCTTATTAATTACAACCGCGCAGGCCGATCTTCTGGGTTAAGCTACGCTTGCCGAGGTTAGTCTGTGGATGGGTGACCATAGTTTGCTACGTACCTCGGAAAGCATATACAGCCGTTGACCCCGGCTGTTATTTTTTTTTTTAGCGTGGTAAAATCATCAAATGAGTCCTCCCACCCCGGGCAGGGCGGGAGGGACTGTCAGACTTGTACTGACTAAAATCCACGGTGTCCTTCAGTAGCCCTTTACGTTCCGGGGTCACGGTAATGAGATAAGTCCCGCGACCCCGGCAGGCTTTGGCTCTCTAGAGAGGGGGCCCCGTCATTATGCTGACGCTCTTTGAGGCGCGCGTGGAACACAACGCGCCGTCGACCCGGCATGGTCGGGCAGCGAGTTGCCTTTTACTCGCCGCCCGACCCCGGCTGTCATTTGAAGATTTTTAACAATCATTACTTTGGAGGATGGACAGGCAGTAGCTCCATGTAAAATACGGAAATTCAGCTCCAACAGTTTTGACTGAGAGCCGACCCATTATCTGTCCGAAGCCGGCATAAAAATGATGATGATGATATTATAGCGATATTGCCGCTAGCTGGTTGCCCTCACACACCACGATTTTCAGTCGCTATGCAAACGCGATACTGTCGCGATGCAAATGCGATTCTGTCGCGATGCAAACGCGATACTGTCGCTATGCAAACGCGATACTGTCGCGATGCAAATGCGATTTAGTGACTCACGCGCACCCCCCTCAGTTCTTTCCCCGATGTCGTCCGACACGGTCGCGCGTTTGAATGGAACCAGTCACGATGCTGTAGCGCGTTTACGAAACGTACAGCATCACTCCAAAAATTCGCCATGGGCGAGGGGCCTTATGGTCAAGTACCAACAATCGGTAAACAAATTCTTGATAAAAAATTCTAAAAACACAGCTCGGCCCGTGAATCGAATACAACCTCGTTCTCAGCAGTCGTGCTTGCTACTGGAATATAGTTTCTTTGTATTTTAATTTTAAAACATACAACAACCCCGAAAAACATTACAAAAGAGAGGGGTTAGAAGGGAGGAAATATTATAATTAATTCTTCTCACGCGTGTCAAGTTTTCAAGAGTCTCGTCTCTTTGAGATAACGACCTCGTGATTACAAAAACAGACGTAACCGTATGAATTTCATCTAAACTCTTTAGGGATTGTTATAATTATTTTTAACCAACTTCAATAAAAGAGGAAGTTATAATCTATACCTTAAATTATATAGCTGAAGAGTTGATTTGGTGGAAAGCGCTAATCTAAGGAACTGCTAGTTAGAGTTGAAAAAATAGTTTTGCGTTGGATAGTCCATTTATCGAGTAAGGCTAGGCTAATATCTCCTTCTGCGAAGCAGTAATGCTAACAAAGGAGGAGGCGGAACGCGTGAGGAAGAGGACAGCGTCCACCTCACGACCCAGCCGCCGTGGGAGACGCCAAGCGGCAACGGACGTCGCAAGACGATCTCCGGCCACCGTAGGCGCATTTCACGCGCGCCTCAAAGAGCTGTCAGCAATCTGACGGGGCCCCCTAAGAGGGCCAAATCCTGCCGGGTTCGCGGGATTGTCTCACTCGGTAACCGTGACCCTGGTACATAAAGGGCTATTGAAGGAACACCGTGGATTTTAGTCAGTACAAGTGTGACAGTCCCTCCTGTCCCGCCCTGGGCGGGAGGACTCATTTGATGGGTTTTTGTAAGTTTGCCACAAAGTTAATTCGCCACGAAAAAATGTAAGTGTAAATTTGCCACGATTCTAATGTTTTTGCCACGCTAAAAAAAAAACAAAAAAAGGCTAGGCTATTAATATCACGCTACGGCCAATAGGAGCAGAGCAGCGGGTGAAACCGCGGGGGACAGCTTTTTTTTTTTATAGAAGGATTTACATTTTTTTCGAAAGAGGCTTATTCCTAAATGGTCCCATAAAAAATCGCATTAGGCAAGGCCATTTTCTATCTTTCTACATCTAAGTTGGTGTTAATAGTAGTAAATGTGTTTTCATAACTCGTACTCTAAAAATGATTTCATCTTATTAACCGACTTCAACTTCGACTTACCGAGTCTTTACCAATTCAAAAGTATTTTTAACATCTTTATTCCTGGAATAAATGCTTCGTTTTTGACCTTGCCAGCTTCTCAAACATAACTACTGAATCTACCAATAACTTAAACACAACTTAATTTTAAGTAGCCACTAAGTAAGTTACCGTAACTCTAAGTTGTATTCTAGCAGCAGAAATAACCCCTCTCTCACCGCGAACATTCGCCTGTAACGTAACATTACAGATTCGAGAATTTCATCAGTTAGAGTGGAAAATCGAGCATTACAATGCGCATCTTGTGTTATACCCAGATACATCAATGTTCTCCACTTGTAATTAAATGTGTCTGGCGGGCTGTATACGTTACACGCAAATGCACGTCAGTCCGAGAGGTAGTATTGTAATGACATGACGCGTTGTCGTTTCCTGCCAGTTGAGCTCTATTGGATCATCATCTCAGCCATAGGACGTCCACTGCTGAACATAGGCCTCCCCTTTAGATCTCCACATATACCGGTTGGAAGCGACCTGCATCCAGCGTCTTCCGGCGACCTTTACAAGGTCATCTGTCCACCTCGTTGGTGGACGTCCTACGCTGCGCTTGCTAGTCCGCGGTCTCCACTCTAGCACTTTTCGACCCCATCTGCCATCTGCTCTGCGAGCAATATGGCCTGCCCATTGCCACTTCAGCTTGCTAATCCGGTGGGCTATATCGGTGACTTTAGTTCGTCTACGGATCTCCTCATTTCGGATTCGATCACGTAAAGAAACACCGAGCATAGCCCTCTCCATAGCTCGCTGAGCGACTTTGAGCTTTGAGATGAGGCCGATAGTGAAAGACATCACTGGTAACACACATTGATTGAAGACTTTCGTCTTGAGGCACTGAGGTATGTCGGACGAAAAGACATTGCGTTTATTGCGACTATTGGATGGTTATTTAAAAACTTTGCTCCACTGACATGCGATTGATATGCCCAGCACAATTCCACATTAAAGTATCTTAATGTATAAAAATCACTTCAAAACATATTCGTCCTTTAGCTCCGAAGCCAACGACCCGTTTGAAAAATACGTACATTTTGGACCCGATAGGTCTCAGTGTTGTTAGCAAATTTACCCGTGCTAAGCCGGAGCGGGTCGCTAGAGACCTATAAAAAGCTCTCTATAGAGCCAAACTTTTTCATAAAGTTCTTATAATACATTACGGCCGGGCATTGAACCTAATACGGCTATGGAGCAAGTTTGAAAATTACTTGTTACAAAAGTACTTTTCCTTACAAACAAACTTGTCAACGGTGATCAAAGGCAATTTATCAAAATAGATTGACAAAGAATCCGATGAAGAAATCACATTTTCTGTCAATTTTCCAGTATTATTATCTACCTCGTTACGCACCATTAACAGACTATAATAAAATCTACTTGCTTGGGCGTAATACCCCATATTATAAGCCCCTTTCCAATAAATCAAGGGCTGCCTGCATTGTCAACTTCCATCACGCGAAAGTTACTAATAGTACTCGTAGCGGACTTTTATGTGTTTTTCATGGGGTATTAAAGGTCACACTATAAAAAATAAGTACCCGTAACTTTGCGCCCTGAAGGTTACGCATTTTAAGGTCAACGTAGATAAGAAATATTACATTAAAGGCGTGACAAATGAAACCATATTTTCAAGCGACCATAAAGCTGATTTTAAATCTTGAACTGTAAATCTAAAAGTATAAGATAAAGTTCAATCAAGTAATAAGAAAGAGATTTTTAACTTTTAAGAGAGTTATACCTGCTGTCACTAAAACCCTTGATATAATGTATTAAAAATGTCAACGTGAAAATAAAAAGCAGTATTACAGATAGAAAGGCACGATATCTGCAAAAAACGTATTCATCATGGACCCACATTTTGCGATCCTAACAAAAAGTTGAAATGGAATCGTTCCGACAAAATTCCAGGATTCCTTTATTCGTACGTCATATCTTTATCTCTGTCTTTTTGTAAATAAAAGACAAAGGGGTTTTATATTCACGACCGTATTATCGTTGAATAAAGAGTTGGGATCTTGTAGTCATGGTGAAGGGCACAGATTTATGTTCCAAAAATGGTATGAGGGATTTGCAGGACAGCCACATGGTATGGCAATTCATCAAATACACGACGAGGCCTTGGCCCCGTTATGAAACAGCCCATTTTAGAGTCCCTGTGCAAAATGGCCTTGTCATATTTAGGAAACGGTTTTTTTATCGGCATTTTATCCCACACATTTTTGCCAGCATGCAAAAAGTACCTAATGCCTTTTAATCATGCAAGCTTTATTGAATAGTAATGAGTTTGACGCAGCTTTTTTTGTTTTATGTTTCCTTTTACTTACCTCTTTTTCATTATAGGTTTTTCTCGATGTTTTAGCTGGCTCCAGTAAGCTTATAAGATCATTTCTTTTATCTATGAAATAGTAGGCTTGACATGGATTTACCGTCATTTTGCCGGCGTAAACCTTGGGGACACCAGATTTTCCTGATATCAATATACAAATGGCCGCTGTTACGACGCCCGTGAGGGATGCTATTCTTGGAGAGAAAGGAGCGGCGGGAATCAATAAATATCCTGGTCCGGAAACCTGTCACTTAAGTTCAAGACAACCGGCAGTAATATACGCCAGATTGTTTTACTAGTACCTTATCTAACCTGATGAAGAGTAAACCGAGTCCGTACCTCCACATTTATAAAACAGGAGTTAAAGCCTAAAAGGAAGGCCATAAATCTTAATTTTCCCCGAAAAAGGCTCAGGGCGGGAATAAAAAACATAAGTATGACTTAACCAACGGAAGGCCACTTCAGGCAAGGAAAAAAGGCCTTATTCAGCAAAATTAATGCCATCATTAAAGCGAAATCTAACAGAATTTACTCTTCATTATAATTTTTACGACTCCAGGCAATTATACGTGGGCTATCTGTTATTTGGATTAATTTCCATATCTTGACTTGTAATTGCTCCCCAACTCATCAAGGTCCCTTGAGAATGGAAGGAGAATATAGTCTCTTGACCACACTTTAAAGTAATACGCTTATCGCGATAGCGACTGCTTTGAAAACAAATGAATAAACATACTTAGAGCATTTCAGGAGTCAGGAGCCACCGGAGACGGGATTAGCCATGCAAAGTATGCGACAGACGCGTTGTATCGTGCGAGGTCATGAACGGGGCATAAGTTTAACTGTGAACCTTTCCAAAGTAAACGAGGCTTTTGAGGGTCTATTCCACCCCGGAGATTCGCGGAATCCACCCCAAGATTGTAATTATAATGAAAGGAATTATTCGAGTGCAAAAAGTCCCAAAAGTACATGTTGTGATGAATTTTTTTTAAATTGTTTTATTATTACGATTTCTTTGTTTGCGTACATTGTATTTTATCTTAAAAACGAGGTCAGGTGCGTAGTATTAAACCGGTTTAGTGTGTGGCCAGTTGTATGAAGCAAAATATGTAAGAATTATAGCAGAATTCGTTCTTTAGTTTCTTTCTACCCTTTTTTTGTCCTCTGGTAGCTGACAGGCTCATACTTTCAGTCCAGACGTAGTTTCAGCCAACTCTCATTAGGAGAAAAGTATGATTTTGTAATTTTATGTAGGTCGAATGAATTTTTAAAAACATCAGATGTGCGTCTTATTTTGAAACGTGTGTATCGTAATGGTAAAGGGATGACAAATAATTGGATGAGGGTACTTTGACACTTCCTAAACCGCTACCCTTTATTATGAAATAAAATTGTTTATTTTATTTGTGACACTTGGATTTGTTCAACATTAGGAATTGATAAACCAATTTTGATCTGTCTAAGCAGATTACCGTGACCCTGGAACATAAAGGGCAATTGGAGGAAGACAGTGGATTTTAATCAGTACGAGTCCACCTATGGACTCATTTGATACGAGTAGCATTACCAACAAAGAAATACAAATGTCTTAAAGGTACTTCTTTCGGGTCTGGCTGTTTGTGAGTTTGAATGTTTGTGAACGTACCGACATATCAGGATTAATTTCCAAAGAGTGGCAGCGTATATTTAGAAAAAAAAAACATTTTTTGGAAGTCGTTGTAGAAAGAAAAAGTATTTATTTGTAACAAAGCATGACATCTTAACAAGGCAAAAATGAAAAGATATAAAAAAAAGCGACTTTCGTCTTATAAAGTTCTCAGTTCCTTGTTAAGGAAAATAAACAAAGTTTTAAATTATCCTCCATTTTGTTATATGGCAACAGTTAATGTTCTCGGGCAACTTTTTAATGACTGTTTAAACAGTAATTTAATATTGCAATGTTATATACAAATCCTAAATTTACGTATGAACACGCGACCGCGCCCGCGCATACCTGCGTAAACAAGCACTAAGTGGAAGGCCTGGAAGTAACCTATTCATTCACTCTTTACTTGAAGACCCCATGGTTGTAGTTATTAGGAAATGTTTTATTAGTATTATTTCGAAATAAGTTTAAATTTAATGAACCAATAGTGGTTAATAAAGGACCCTAATCGCCCATAAGCCAACCAAAGCATTTGAAACTTTAGAATCTGCGGCTAAAGTTTAAAATCCAACGGCAAGCTGAATGACTCTTAGGCTATTTCATAATCACAGCTTCGCATTCACACGCAAATTATAGAGGATTATAATCAAACTAATAATATCGCACAAACAATAACAAATTCGACCGTAATCTACCAACACTAAACCAATTTAACTTTACTAAAATACATTCAAATGATCTTAACATAAACATGTTTAATCTAACTAATATGATGATATATATTGAATGGATGAATAATAGGGATGTAAGAATATTTGTTACTCAATCACGTCAGAACGCCCCCATAAAAGGTTAAGGCCTGCCGGAGTCGCGGGAGTGTCTTAACACGTAATCATGACTGACCTGGAACGTAAAGACCTAAACGGATATAGAATGAACACCGTGGATTTTAGTCAGTACAAGTCTGACAGTCCCTTCCGCTATACCTAGGGTCGGATGACTCATTTATGTTTAGTCGTGAAAACGGCTGAACTGATTTTGATGGAATTTAGTACAGGGATAGATGGAACCCTAGTAGGCTATAATAAAGGTGTGAGTTGTAACCGAAGCCCTAAGCAATAGTTAATAAGGAGAATGAACCCATCCTATTATAGAAAACCTTTGAAATATTAGCAGATAGGGCTTTTCAAGTAAAGCGTTTTTTTTTTTCATAGGCTAATGAATAGCACTATTAATAATCTGTAACATAGTGAAGGCAAGTAAGTTTCTACGAATTCTCTTCCAATATTGTTTATTTAATAGTCGACAACCGAGTCGATTTATAGTATGACATAAATTGTCTGTAGTCTTGTCAACAGCGACTCACTCAATTGAAGATAAATTGTTCGCTGTCAAATACAATTACTGGAATAGATCGTTTTATTTTTGGAGTGAAATACGTTAACATTTGTTCAGATGGAAAATATACAAATGTTAAAATTGTTTTCTGATTCGCTAGTTTCGCCATCACTTTATATTTTTGAGGAATCAATGTCATGATCATCATTATTCGTTATACCTTGTTACTTGGGGTTGGCGCAGCATGCCTTCTTCCACGCTTCCACTGTAGTTTTAAGATGTGCAAGCATACTACAACACTTTTTTTTTTTTTTTTTTTTTTTTTTTTTTTTTTTTTTTTTTTTTTTCGTGGTAAAATCATCAAATGAGTCCTCCCACCCCGGGCAGGGCGGGAGGGACTGTCAGACTTGTACTGACTAAAATCCACGGTGTCCTTCAATAGCCCTTTGTGTTCCGGGGTCACGGTAATGAGATAAGTCCCGCGACCCCGGCAGGCTTTGGCCCTCTTGGGCGGGGCCCCGTCATCGTGCTGACGCTCTTTGAGGCGCGCGTGGAACACAACGCGCCGTCGACCCGGGCATGGTCCATGGTCGGGCGGCGAGTTGCCCTTTACTCGCCGCCCGCATGCCCGCGCCTACGGTGGCCGGAGATCGTCTTGCGACGTCCGACGCCGTGGGCGCCAACCACCGCGGGTGGGGCGGAGGGAGGACTCTTTCCTCTCTCTCTCGTGGCGCGCCACCTCCTTCGCGAGCATTACTGCTTCGCAGAAGGAGGCGACCGCTTCCCACTCCGTCTCGCCCCGCAGCATGGCCGCAACCAATGCTGGGCGCGAGAGGTCTCCGCCTATCGCCGCCGTGAGGACACGTCGGTGCTCTGCCCAAGCGGGGCAGTCTTGCACCGTATGCTCTACTGTGTCCTCCGGGCGATCTTCGCAGTGGTGACACCCAGGCGTTTCCTCCTTTTTCCTTAGACACAGGTACCTCCCGAAACATCCGTGTCCGGTGAGGACCTGCGTCATGCGGAAGGTCAGGACGCCGTGACTCCTATCCAGCCACTCCTCAAAGAGGGGTCTTACCGCCGCGATTGCGGCGTGCCCGGCCGTCGGTAGCGACAGTCGTCCCCTCCATACTGCCCTGAGATCGCGCCGGAGCTCTTCCCGCCGCGCCTCGACTTCTCGAGGCAGCGGCGATACACCCCGGCGCTGCGCCTCCACGCGCCACTCATAGACGCATACTACAACACTTAGGAGCCGAATAAAATTAAAATATTAAGCGCAGTGTGTAAAATCCACCATCAGTCGGCTTCCAGTCTAAAAAAATGCAGTTGAGTACCTTCGTTTGTATGAAACACTCTATGATCACTATGATCTGACCTCCACTACCCAGGTACTACTTTGTAATACGAAATTGGTAAGACTGTTTCAAGTTCAGAGAGTTTCCGGCCACTGATTACCTGTAACGACTGTTAGAGATCTTCAAATGACTGCCTAGACCCACGGCTTCACACGGAGTATACATATACGTAGTCATCAGTTTGGATAATTCTTTTTTTTTTTAGAGATAGGTTCGCGTTTGACCACTATTTCGCCTGATGGTCAGCGAAGATGTGGTCACGAAGCACGCTTGCCTAGAAGTAACCTGTTCACTCTTGACTTGAAGACCCCAAGGTTATAGCTATCGGGAAATATAATAATAATAATATCCACTTTATTTCAGGCTACTTGGGCCCATAGATATATACCTTATAGACTAACATATATATTGTTATAGTACAGTTTGTGTTAGTATAAAGAAACTTAAGCATATGTTAGTAAACACTTCACTCAGCACTATTTTAAATACAGATGCCGGCAGGGAATTCCACTCCTTAGCAGTGCGTACAATAGAGGCCGTCAGCGCAAAAGTGGCCTAACCCACAATTTTTCATATTCGTACTTATCTATTGCAATTTATTTAAAATATAATTAATTTTCATGCAAAACCGGCCTATCCCTATTTTCATCCATGGATAGCAGATAGCGTTGTAAACATTCTTTTTGCGACCAATTTTTTTGCCTGCGACGCAGTGTAAAAGTGGCCTAACCCAACAAATTTTTAGTAAGTGGACATTCGTACATGACTTGTGATTAAGATTTTGGTCTAGTAGAAACCAAAAACTTTTTTAAAAACATTTATGTTCCGTAAAATTGGAATCAAGTGATTTTGGCTGCCCGGAAAAAAGACCATTCATAATCACTAATATGACAAAAGTTATTTTTTTTTCCTAGTCAGTCACTTCTAAGAAACATAACAAACAGAAAAGTTTCTAAGCAAGCTCTTTGTAAGCAAGGGTTTACCCGCTTGCTTGCTTGTTGAGTGGCTAAAAATGTAATGGTTAATGTTTCATGAAAAGCATCCATTCAAGTTTTTTTTTAAGTACTCCAATAATATTGATGTTCTATTTGAAGAGTTTGATTTGAAGAAACTCAATTCTGTTTCCATCCAGAACCTAAATATTTTATATTCTGATGGTCATGTCGTAAGTGATAAGAAAAAGAAAGATTTAATGGACTTATTACATTTTATACTACCTGTAAATCATTGTTTTTAAAATGAGTTAAAGACATCAGCAGCTGAAATTGATAATATTTTCAATGATGAACCTATTGATGACTAGTATAAATTCTCTTTCAAGTAGGTACTGTTTAAATTAAAATGTGATTTTCTATTAATTTTAAGAATAAAAAGGTGATTTCATTTACATTTTCATATTTTTTTTGGCCTAACCTTCTGGATATTAGGGAAAATATATAGTTACTTTAAATGCAAAGGTGGCCTATACCACAAAAAAATATTAATTTGTGATTATTTTCAAAAATAATCTTCTTCCTCACAAAGAATGTACCATAGTAACTAAATAAAATACACTTGGAAATTAATTTCAAGTATAATATAATTACTATGTATTCAATTTAATTTCACGAAAATTCAAATCTCATTATCTCCATACTAACTCTTTTGAGCTTAGGCCACTTTTGCGCTGACGGCATAAAGGTATTGGCAAAACGCTTTGTGCGTACCGGAGGGATGTCCACCATATGTCGATGGTGTGATGGTCTTAAAAATACCATAACATCATCAACATAAAACAATTGCCTGTTTCCTAACCATCCTAATTTGCAACGAATTCAATCATCCTACACACATGGCTTTATACTAAATCCACTTTCGAGTCCCAAAGTCACTTCATCTCACTAATAGTCCAAGTTCTTTTGTTCATAGATCTGCCTAACTTAAGATCCTATTATCGTTCCCTACTTGGTGAAACGCCTCGGGCAACGCAAGCTTTAAGTGGGGCCCTTATAACTCCTAAAACCATATTTCATTTACCCGAGTTTACCGTTGCAGGATCCCTACTGAATATGTAAGTTGCGGTCGCTGTGTTATTTCGGTGAGCCGATCTGTGGAGCGATTTGGGTTAGCTACGTTTTTATTTTGTGAGGTTTAAGATTGCATTTTTATGTGTCGTTTTTTTATTTTAATCTTGGGTCACAATCTTGCTTCGCACTTTATTTTTGACTTATCCAAACATGAAGATTTATTAACATATTATTATACGTTAAATATTAATTTCTAAGAAAACAAGTAACAGAAATTTCACACAGTGGGCGCCTAAAGACGGTTGTCGCTACGCCAAGAAACATCGTTGTGAATATTTATTAGACTCGTTCGTTATTAATTGGTCGTACGCGGTGAGACAGAACGGGAATTGGAAAGTAACGGGGTAAGCTTTTTGTCAGCAGTGGTAGTACAGGCTAGTTGGAATACAAAGAAAAACCTTCCATTATCAGTTCTCTAAAGATAGTGACTACTGCTTCATTAGTTAGCCCTATCTAAAAAAACTGGTATTCAGCTTCATCCTGTTTGATGTAAACCCAAGATAATTAGAAAAAGTTCAAGCAGACGACAATGATGAACCATCTAAATGACGATAACATTGACTCCAAGTACCGGTTCATCATCATAGCATTATGTTCTTCATTACCGATTAACGTTATACCACGATCCCTTCGTCGTCCTCGTTATTACAACTAACCTTTAAGTACCGACGTGTGGTCTGACAGACACTTTGGGTATTCGATTTGACTAGTTACCTGTGTTAGCGAAGATGTACCCCCCCGCGCTTTTCTCTACCCCTCGAGCAGTCGCTCGGCAGCGTTTGTGGAGAGTGGTTGTGTTTGCGCGTGCGATTCCGGTGAGTTTTGGCTTTTATAAGATCGCGAGTGGTCTACCAGACCACTCGTCGGTACTTGTGTATTTTTTTTTGAATTAGACTTGTTTGAGCATTTAGCTTTTTTTCTTATATTTTCAGTCAGATACGGAAATGGATCAAACATGTACTTCAGGAGTAAAACGTAACATAAAAAATACCTTACAAGGCCTCAAAATAAAGACCATGCGGACATTATAGAGGAATGGCTAAATGAGAGCTCGGAGTCCGACTGTGACGACATCGATCCCAATTTTGTTCTTATGGAGAGTGATAAACATTCATCAAGCGCAAGACTGCTGATAAATGTGACACTTGCATGAAACATGTGTGCTTACAATGCAGCAAAGACTGTTTGTAAATTTTTATTGTTTCAAATATTTTGTGCATTGCGATTTCCAAGAAATCACTTTATTTTTTGTTTCTTTTTATTTTTTCTTATTTGCTTAGTTATTAAACTTTAAGAAAAAAATGTTGGGAAGAAAAAATAATTGTTTACTTTATAAATATTAATTACTAAGTAAAAAGTTGATTTTTCATACAAAAAAGTTGAGACTGACAGATAAATGATTATAATTAGTAATAAATGTGAAAACTTTTATATTTTATTTTACTCTTATGATAACTAGATATATTAAAAATATATATTAACATTTACTTTTCTAAATAAACCAGAAACATAAAATTTTTGGTCAGTTAAGCTACGGTGGTCTGTCAGACGTCACGTCGGTACTTATGTAACTAAAGTCTCACGTCGGTACTTGAAGGCTAATTACCTCTCAATAGTCGATCCTCCGGGTTAATTATATTAAGGTTCAATAGAGGGCCCATTTTCCCTAACTACTATCGATTCTGGGATAGCTATTGATTGTATTCACATCATTAGTCACCTGATGAAGGTTCCAAAGAACGTTTCTTTCTAATAGATGGTGATTTACTGAATTTCTTTGTTTCACAGGCTCTTTCAACGATGGGGCGAACTACTTCTACGATTTATTAATTATGGTGACTATTGGTGCAGTGGCTGAGCGATCGACTGCTGAACATCGTGTTGTGGGTTCGAGCACCGCATGGAATAAATATTTGTAAGGCGTTCAGGGTTTAGCTGTTATTGTGTGTGTGTGCGTGTGTGTTTGTAAACTCATCCACAATAAAGTGAGGGACAAGCTTTTAAAAATAAAAGTAAAGTAGAACAATCACGTATTCTTTTAGGTCACAATTATTATTTGTAAAATAAAGTTAGAAATTCTTTTAATTGCTACACAGATTTCTTAATTGTCAGTAATTTTTAATTTACGATCAAAATTGGAAGCGTGTGGTCAATTGTTAAGTCATCCTTGGAAGTTTTCAAACTATTCCACTTATAGAAATTTCTATTCCAATTAGAACTTCCCCGAATTCAATAAACTCACTGTTATGAAACGTATATTCACAAATCAGATAAGCAATCGTCGAAATTGCATTGAGAACCTTAATTATAAGACTAGTAAATTCTTTCTCTGAACAAATGTTTTCCTCATTCCTTCAATATCGTATTTTTTCACTGATTACAATCTAAATTGTTCTTCTAACATTATCCTGGTATTTCAAGCCATTATTTTTCGAAATAACTGAACCTATTTTGTTGAAACTTTATTCCCATAAGCTAACTTTTAGACCTAGGTCTAAAAATTTCGTAGAAAACACTATCAAAAAATAACAGTACGACAGTTAAATTACACCGTTTTTTTCCCTATAAACAAAATGTTCTACTGTGGCTCGGTAGACACAACTTTGTGAAAGAAGCTAACGGAAGAATCCAGTTAAGTTGGGCGGCATTTGGAAAACTTCGGCACGTCTTCTCGTTTCCCATCCCGAAATGCTTAAAAACTAAGGTTTTCAACCAGTGCGTCCTTGGCGTTACATACGGTGACGATACGTGGACATTGACGGTTGGGTTGGTCCACAAATTCAAGGTCGCTTAGCGCGCTATGGAGCGAACTATGTTTGGAGTTTCTTTGAAGGATAAAATCAGGAATAGAGATCAGGAAAACAACCGGAGTAACCGACATAGCTTGGAGCACCTAAAGTGGACTGGCTAGGTTTATCGAAGAACCGATGGCCGGTGGAGCAGACGACTCCTGGAATGGAGACCGCGAAGTGGCAAGCGTAGTTGGGACGCCTCTCCGCCAGATGTATGGACAACCTTAAGAAATCAGACTGGATGTGGAAGGCAGAAGACAGGGTGATGTGGTGCAGCCTGAGAGAGGCTTATGTCCAGCAGTGGACTAAGGCTTAGTTGGTATAAAAAATGTTTTCTGCTTTTTAGACTATAAAATGCCGTACGACGTACATACTCTTAAGTAAATCTAATAGATTTCACGAAGGGTTTGCATTCTCAACGCTTTCAAAGGAAAATGTATCCGCGTCCGCAGCCACCGCCATATTACAGGGTCATTCCGCGGTATTCAAAGATGGAAGCCGTTGATTTTTGCGGTCACCTAAATAAATAAATAAACGCGGTGTTCGCCGCTTTATGTATTTTTTATGAAAATGTATGCGTGGAGTAAATGTTTGGTATTTGGGACGAGAACAGGCGAAGATTTAATGGCACTGGGAGATTGATTTTCATGAATATTTAATGGATTAAATAACAGTACAGTACCCTCCGTGTCAGACACAACAATTGTATGTACATTTGAACCGACTTTTTATAGGACATTCAAAAATTCAATTTAAATATTTTAAAGGTGCTGATAGACTTGAGCATCCGTCGTTTTTAATTTTGTCCAACTATACGTATATAACGAACAGAGCCAAGCATAGAGTCAAACATTGCTACGAACACTTTCACGATCTTTCTAGCGAATGCTCGAGTCGTCATAATTTTTTTCTTCATGAAGATGTCACACTTGACAGTCGGTTTGGCTAAAAGCTTGCAAGAACGCTGGTTACAATGCTTGCTGAAACGCTCTCGTTTATTTTTTCTGTAATGTAACATTCGCAAGAATGCTCATTACAAGTGAATGCTCAAGTTTATCAGCTCCTTTAAAGTAGATATCGTTAAAGAGTTATTAAAATATACTAAGCGTAACTGGAGCAGAACTCCGTTGTAAATTGGGCATGGTTCTTCAACACAAAATTAAAATTCGTTTCCAAGAAAATTATTAATAGGTTCTTAGATTTGTAATACAATGCTTTTAAAATTAAATACATATATACCAACACATTCTCAGCAACATAAATAATTTAAATGAAACTAAAATACGTAGTAACAATTATCTTTGTTTCTGAAACTTGCCTGAAGGTTAAGGGTAACCACAGCAGCTGTGTTTTATTTCTGTTGAAATAACAAATGTTTGGGTTAAAATATTAGGTTATTTTGGCATTTTAACACTAATACGAATGTTACCCAAATTCATAGTATTTACAACATAACCTTCCTTTCATACATTAAAGTGAAAACGTGTTGTGATTTTATGCATATTTTCGTTTGTTGTAAGCTTATGTTAATCTAATGTGTTTGTATTTTAGCACAAATATAAATAACTACTAAATAATAATAGCCACACTGTTGATCTTCAAGGAGCACGAAGGAGTCTTGAGCCCGATGTCGATAAAAACTAAAACAATATAATTGGATTTTTGAAAAAGCAATCTTTAGCGGCGTAATTAGTTTTGACACCAAAAAGTGGTCACATCATCTCGAAAAAAATAGACCATGAAATAAATATTTTGAGTTGGCGCGAAAGAACAAGTTCATAAAATGTTTGTTCAGCATTTCTATTTATTTAGAAATCGACTATTCTGGACCCAGTTGGCATTTTGAAATTCAATCTATTCTTATGCTTCTACATTAGTTTTCAAGGTCTTATAGATCCGGTAAATACAGTGAAGGAGAAATTAATATTTTACCTCGAGAGGAAAACGAAACCTGAGGCACAGATCAATAAATTTGTAAGCCTGTCTTTCCGTTTGTGTTACTGTCTGAAACTACTACTTTTGAGGGCCTGTGTGTGAAACAGTGTTATTACGTTTTTCCAAACAGAATTTCTCAGGAGCAGTTAACGAGTCTGGAATTGTGCCTAGTGGTAAATGTTGGAAAATCATCGGAACTACTTATTACATTCGGAAAATTATTTTACTTATGAAAGGGACTGGCTTGTTTTTGTACAGTCAAGTCCCGTCTACTCCTTCCAGCATAAGGACATATTTAACGATATTCCACCACATAAAAAGGAAGCAAACTCGCGGGTAAATGATAGTTTATTATAAACACCAAAAGCGAACTTCAAAGACCAAGTCAAGCCTTCCGAGATCTACCATCTTTCAAAGATAACAAAATCTTCAATTTCTTCAACATACGGCCTTATCCACGACTCAGGTAGACCTTAAGTGAGGGATAAGTGCCTACCCTAATCAGTTCCTCCTACGAGTAGACGAACAACCGAGTGTTATTTTCAAAGGCACGGTAAATGTTTTGTAAAATTCGGAGAATTTGTACAAAGTTTCGATAAGGCGTTGAATAAAGTGAAATTGGCGAAGGAAATAGATATTTATGTTTTTGGAAGAATGTGAAGATTGGCAGAGGACTCCTAGGATGCTATTGATAAATTACTAATGGAAAAACCTAATAACACTTTTCTTGTACTTAGTTATGAACTTACCTGAACCAAAACCTTACACAATTACTCATGCTTCCTTTTGTAAATAATAATTATCTTGTAGGTAACTTTATTTATTACTAGCTTCCGCCCGCGACTCCGTCCGCGCGGATGTCGGTCTTCGCGTGGATGGTTTATTTCTCCATTTTGAGTAACTCTGAGAATGACATCTTATAAATATCTATTGGACCCAAATACGGCTAAGCCTATAATAATTAAGGAGATCCCTCTATTGAGCTACTGCTGTTGAGCTCGCGTTCTGTAGTAAGTATTTTTTTCATAGTAATTCCGACCTTGTATTTACAAATAACTGATCGGAACAGTAATCAAAAAGGTCGCGCTGAAAAGCACGGTTTAAAATGACACGCATACAATATTAATTCCACGGACGACCGCTCGCCACACTGGACACGTCCGCTCGCATCAAAATTCAGAATTTATATGCATCGCGCGGCGCGGAACGCGGCTCCTTATATAGGAGTCGGGGAGGCGTAGCCCGCGTGTGCCGCAAACGGTTCAAGCCAAATCCGACTTTCGGCGCTACAGGTTACGGCGCTGAATCCACTGCGGGTAATGCAACGTGTGTTCGCGGTTCTACAGAACAACATCTATGAATAAAACTGAAAAATAAGATTTTTTTTCTATGTATTTTTCCAGGATAAAAAGTATCCTATTTTATGCCCAGAATAATAAGGTATAATTATACCAAGTTTCATCGAAATCGAACCGTTAGTTTTCACGTGATGCCTGCACATACAGACAGACAGACAGACAAAAAAATTTTTAATCACATATTTGGGTTTGGTATCGATCCAGCAACACCCCCCGCTATTTATTTTTTCAATATTTTCAATGTACAGAATTGACCCTTCTACAGATTTATTATATGTAATAGATTACTCAACGTGAAAATTTAAGGGGATAGATAGACGGATTCTTATAATGCCCGCTTCACACGGCGCAAAAAATGGCACATGAAATCACGCATAAGGTCGCGCCATACACACGCCAACGCCTATTATTTCAAACAAAAATCAGATGCACCAGTCCAAGTATTAGCGTGTGAACGCAAAAACCATTTCGCGTATTTAGATGTTTGGCACACAAATAGTTAAACGAAGCCACGGTCATATTGTAATACTAAACTACTAAAGAAACATTCGTATCAAAAGATCTTTCCGTTGCGGTTTACATTTCCATCTTTCTCAAAGAGAGCACTCCAAACTCAATGCACCAAGTTTTGTGCAAAACAGAAAACTAGCCCTTAACATCGTAAGTTCATAGCACACATACAACTACCAAACCGAATCATAAATTATGCCGGATTATGATGCAGTCCCATTAAGATTGCTTCTATGTGGTGTTTTATACTATTGCATTGTATTCTAGCATAGAATATCATTTCTAAGGTCGGCCACATACATCAGTTTTCCTGATCCGTTTTTCGAAAGCTGTACGGGAAGTTATCGAATGTGTGTGACATGCACACACATTTGTATGAATTCACTGCGTTCGGATGGAATCGGATCAGGTTTCCTGATCAGGAAAACTGGTGTATGTGGCCGCCTTAAGGGATAAAATCCGGAACGAGGTCTTACGGCATAAGACCAAAATTTATCAATATTTTCGAAAACTGTAGCAAGCTGTAGTGGTAGTGAGCTTGTCATGTTTGCCGCAGAACCGACGAAAGGTGGAGTAGGACGGGTGTAGGTAATCGTAGAGTGGGACGCCCCCCGACAAGATGGACCGGTGACCTGAAGGAGGTAGCTGGCTGCATGACTGAATGTAAAAAGCGGGAGTTCGTACTGAGAGGCCTATGTCCACTTGTCCAGTGTACTGCAATAAGCTGAAATGATGATAATAATGTCATAGAAAGAACATAACTGAAGATCTCTAGGATAAATAATAACAGCAAAACGGATCGGTCTTCAATTTAAAGTGGCACGTTTGCCGAGGTCGGCCTATGAATTGATGACCATTAATTATATAATTGAGTTTCCTTCGCGACTCGGTAAACAGGCTCAGCCGTTAGTTCCAGCTATCATTTGTATTAACTAAAACTTCAAACAGGTAACCAGTGGCCCGAAAGTTTGACAATCAGCCCAACCAAGGGGTAGTACCCATTACAAACCGAGTTGTGAACGTCAGAGTAACTCCTACAAAGGTCAAATGCATAAAATTTTTTAGCGATTCAGTCAAAAAAAAAACTGAGTCTAACTGGCACACGAAGTGTTCTGAATCATCTTCTAATATATAAAATTCTCGTGTCACAGTTTTCGTTGCCATACTCCTCCGAAACGGCTTGACCGATTTTGATGAATTTTTTTGTGCTTATCCGGTATCTATGAGAATCGGCCATCATCTATTTTTCATCCCCCTAAATGTTAGGGGTAGTCCACCACTAAATTTTATTTTTTAGATAAAATTTTTAATTTCTATTTTTTATGGCAAAACAACGTTTGCCGGGTCAGCTAGTTATCTATAAAAACGGCAAAACATCATGTCTGTTGTACGGAAGCCCCTTTAAATTTTTATTTTCCCTATTTTTCAATATTTTGTTGTTTGCCACAGAAATACATTATCTGTGAAAATTTCAACTGTATGATTATTATTATCATAATTATAAAACGGGGAACAGTTCTAGTTGCAAGTGAAGCAAATCCCGTGTATTTATGTGCGTGGTAACCTTCATCGCAATCTTTGAAACCGCCACATTTCTGATACACGTCTTTGCACTTCATCCAAAAAAGTACTGTTTTCTGCATTCAATTATTATAGCGCTCTAATTAATTATTTTAGTATTTTGGAGCTAAATGAAGACTAAATATGAAACGCTTTTCTGTTAATTACAATCATTCGGAGAGCCGAGAAGATATGAGTGCGCAAATATTGCAATGGCTAAATCACTTGAAATAATATCATGCCTAAAATCGAGTAAAGAGTATAGACGCTAACACCACAACCTACCCTAATCTGTCAAAATTTAATCTATTTCAACCATATTATAACAGTGGAAGGTTTATGTTCGATTGGTAACATTTGACAGATTGGGGTAGCTTGACCTGCTGGCGTCTGTAAGTAAGTAAGTACACCCAAATTTTTTCAGCAGTTTTTAAATTTTCCTCATGGTGGCTAAACCTGTTTCCAACACTCGAGAGTTGATGTCCAAGAGGTAACAGTGAAGAATATCAAATTAAGAATCGTTATCATTCACTAAAGTTTGTATCTCATAGAGTTGCGGTGGTTCATTGGTTACAGCCCCGACTTACGAGTTGTATGTCATAAGCTCGAACTGGGTGGGTTCGAACTTATGACTTACAACTGGCGCATTACTTTGTGTAAATTCTTTCATCACCTTCTTAAACGGTGATAGACTTAAGGTGAGGAAATCAGCACGTCCTAGATCCAAAAACTCGATGACATGTGGATTGCACTCTTTCTCACAGAAATGAAGTCAGTTCCCCAGTAGTGGTAAAATTAGGCTAATTATGATTATGCTATTCAGATTAATAACAACAAAACTTAGCAATCTCCTACAAAATTGACAATTTAAAACTTCCCTTGAAAGTTGACAAAGTATCATAATCTCGACAAGATTAAGGTAATCTAATTTACCTTTTACTCAAAAAGGGAAATAAATCTTGATTATTATTTATAAAATACTTCTGAGACGAAATGTCCCCCGGTGGCAATGGACTTTAAGAAAAAATATATTTTTGTCTTTTATCCATGACACTCGTACCTCGTGTACTTCGGTATCTGTGCCGCGTCTTTCCATTCTATACCAAGGCCAGTACGCAAGGGTAACTGACCGCGCTTAGATTGGAAGTCGCGTCTACTAATCGCGTTTAGCTAGTAACCTAATTGCTATTCTAAACATAACATCATACGTCAGCACGTTCCATAACTCCTCCAATGTTTTACGCGTATGTATCAGAAGAAAACGGTTGATGTCAGGAGCACATTGAGGTTAGGTTAGTATTGTTATAATTGCAGCCTAGAACAACATCTGAGGAGGCTCTCGCTTGGCAGCAGGATTAAGCGTCTCATTCAAAAGGCAGTACTTCTGGACACGGCGAGTATTATTAGGAGATTCCTCTCAGGAGCCCTGACCACCGGGCCCTGTTCCCGATGCTGGTGGAATGCTATTTTTGATATTTTTAAATGTTTTTGTAAAAACATTTAAAAATGTATGTAACAATTAGTATAAAAATGAATAAAGAAATAATGGCAGAATTATTATTAAATAATAAATATATACAGCCTTACTACAAAAACTTAAACAACTGTAGAACACTTGTCTGAAAAAAGTGTAACTGCAAAACGACCCTTATATCAACGTTAAATGTTGTTTTGACGTTGACAGTTCTTTTAGACAAGTGTTTAACACATGTTTATCTTTCTTGTGGCAAGACGGTTAATGTATATTTCTCTAATTAAGTAATTAAAATATAATTATACCTACATAACTAAAAATTTACGAACATTTACAAAAGATTTTTTATTTACAAAAGATTCTAAATTAAAACTAAAAATATGCCAAATAAATGTATTTACTTTCTTTCTTTAGATATAACACACAATAGTTCAAGCAAAAACAAGTAACACAATAGAAAATAACTATCCAAAAAACACAAGAGATATTAAAGCCGTCCTTGGCCTCAATATGGTAAACGCCAACATTTAACGTGATACAGAAAGCCGAAAGGATAACATCGCCACAAAACTTGTGTCTGCGCCATAATTTTGTGACCTCTACAAAGGATAGATCTGCATAAAGACTGTATAGTAAAAAAGGGAACATATGGACCAAGTTATGCTCTATATGAAGGCCAGTAATCTTTGTGTGGAATAAGTTAGAAGAAACTTGCTTTTTTTTCTCTCTATTTTTTGTAATACAAAAGAACTTGGGGTGCTAAGACAGGAAACCTCCACGTGCGCCCGTGGACTGGAGTTCCCTCTCGGATACGTCCGTGGGGAAGACCAGTTTTTCAGGCCGGTGCACCCTGGGATGCGGGCAAAAACTCTTCCTTAGGCACTGTGTGCCTAAGGGGTCTCTTTGCCCGTATGCGAATAGCCTGTCGTGTGGACGCTCCAACGCGTGTCCCTCTGATTAGCACAGTGGCGGAGCGGGCTTGCGGACGGTGAGTAATGGGTAGCTCGCCGTCCGACCAAGGACCAAACCCGGGTCGGTAGCGCGTCGTGTCGTGTTTCGCGCGTGCCTTCGGGGAGTTGTCAGCAGACGGGGCCCTTATGGGGCCAAATGCCTGCTGGGGTCGCGGGTTTTTCTTAACACAGGATACCGTGGCCCCGGAACGTAAAGGGCATCCGAAGGAACACGGGTGGATTTTAGTCAGTAAGAATCTGACAGTCCCTTCCGCCCCGCCCAGGGCGGGAGGACTCATTTGATGATTTTACCACCTAAAAATAAAAATAAAAAAGTACAAAAGAAATGATATCACTTATCTTTATCCCGGTATGACGTTCCTAAGGAATAATTTTGGAACTATACGCGAGCAACGCCACGGGCTTAAGCGAGTGTTTAATAATCTTTTGGCAGCTTCCTTTCCTTTGTTAGTCTGATGACAGCGATCAGAACAATAACCTAATTTCCTTCGAAATAAATTGGTTCGCCTTCATTTCAGCTACAGTAAGTTTAGATTCAGCGGCTGAATGCTCAGTAATTATATTAGTACTGGAGCTCTGTTCGTCTTGGAAATTAAAGCGTTCGTTCTAGAGTAATTGGTAAAATAATTTATAAATTTTGCCTTTTGCCGAGATAGTTCAGACGTAGATTTTGTTGTGTCCGATTTGTAACAGACACTTTCCAAAGAGTTGTTCGTTTGAAATTGTACTAATTGTTGTTGTAGTTTTAGAGGTATAATTTAATCATACAAATCAAAGTTTTCATGAAATACATTTTGATTTAAATTATACCCTTGAAGTTCTTTCACTTTAAACTACATATAAAATTAGAAATAACCGAAGACGAAATTTTAGTAATTACCAACCAAATCCTTTACACATTTTTTTTAATTCTTGATGCCTGAACTTGTTTGTAGGACAGGCATGACCACGGATCGCAAAAAAATGGAGAGGTTTGGAATGAATTGCTGACTAAAAACAAACTGTTCCACTGTTGCAGGGTGGATGCCTTGTTTAAACAGACCCGCAACTATGTTAAATCCCCTTTAAAAACAAACTATGTACACAAAATATATGAGGAAGGTTAAACTTAATTGTCGTCTCTATATGGCCATGCAAATATAATATTACAAAAATAATAAAAATATAAAAAGTCAATCAAACTCCCATCATCATTATCAGTATAAAAATACGTAGTGCAAATAATTTGTACCTAGTGCCAATTATTTGTATTTGCTGAACCGGCAAACTTCGTACCGCCTCAGAATCTTTTTTTTATCATATTTACTCACCCTTGAACCTTCCTTGGACTTCCAAAAATAATTTAAAACCAAAATTAGCCAAATCAGCCCAGCCATTCTCGAGTTATGAGTATGCAATGATTTTTATAAATATAGATTAATTATCTATATTTGGAATGTTATTTTGACATGATTATTGTTTATTAAAGAGCGTGCAATCATTATAAAATCGTGTATGACGTCACAATAAGGCGTCATAAAACTTTCGCAGTAAATGACGCATAATAATTCCATTTAATACTTTTATAGTAAAGCTTCGGTCATACAACTTAAGCTGGGCAGATGGTACACAGTACACCAGACAGATTACAGTGTCAGGGGAACTTGGACACAAATGTCAGTCGAGCGGCGAGCTTAAGGCGTTTCGGACATAATCCTTGGTCTATGCCTGGCTAGCAAACATTTGGGCAAAGTATACTGCCTAGTAGTAAACTTTGCCCAAATGTATTTAAATAACAGGACCACTAATCATGATAATGCTTTTAGAGAGCTTTGTGCAGAAGCGACCAGAGGGCATTATCACGAGTTTTCAAGTTTCTGTGACGTAAAGTAACCGGGGAATCTAAAATACGGAAAACTTGTGCTAAGGTGTCTTGTGTGATTTGTTAAATGTGGTCAAATACTGTAACAGCGTAAAAATTTTCGCTACATGTTTTTTTTTTTTTGTAAGCCTGAAGTAGCGAAAGTTTTTGTCAATCAATCGCGGTCACAAAGCGCATCCACTGGGCGTGCAGTCCGGAGTTCCATTCGATGTAAAACGCTTAAAACCATGTTTTGAAAAAAAAAACAAAAAAAAATTTAGCCAATTGATTGTTTTAGAGAGAAGGTCCTGTTTCCTTAGTATATCGTGGAAGGCGATGAAAAGATTTAGGGTAAGAGCAACATAACCTAGTACACTCTTATCTGTTAAGAAACGAAATACTCCAATAACAATTAAGATAATGATCTCCTAATGCTACATTACGGTAACAGCACATGTTACTATTGCTAAGAAAATAACAGTTACAAACCGTAACTTATTTGAAGGCAAAAGCCTTTTGGCAAAAAATAATCATGCAGCCTTAAAAGATTCCACAGCTGGGATTGTGGACAGTGTGGGCCATTATTTACAATCTGTTTAGCCATTTTGACGCGAATCATAACATACGCAGACTGCACGACTGCGCACCATGAAAGAACTCCCGCGGATAATAGTGTTACTACATTTTTTAATGCGATATAGTTTAATAAAGACACTAGCGCTGCGTCAAAGGGACTTCAGTAGTAGTGACGCGGACTATTCATACAAACATACACATTTCCACATTTATAACATTAGTAGGTAAATATATTATTTAAGTAACATTTTCTTTAAACTAGATGCCAATCACAACACCAGCTGCTCAACTGTCAATTGTCTGGCAAAATCATAGATTTTTTGTTCAGAATACCTCAAAAACAGTTTTTATACTAGAAAACCTGGAAGCACAAATCTTGGGCCATCCAGTAGTAACAAAAAAAAATACATGTGGCACTCGAAGACTGCCGCGGTGAAGCTATTGCATAACATTTTTTTTTAAAGAATAAAATCGCCTACCGCGTATATTTAACGAGAATATAATTTATTTAAAATGTTTGTGGTGCACTACTGTCTGTCATAAAAACTTCTTTGTTGTAGGAGAATTTTATAAGTAGGTTTCATTGTGAAAACTCCTTTTGAAGCTGGCCGTTTAGAATCAGTAAGAAAAAGTAAATTGTTTTTATGACGGATATTTTTATGATTGCCGAAGTCTCCCGAACTGAAACGATGTTAGACGATGCGTGGTGTCAGGTATTTTCGTTACGTTTTTGGATTTTTTTTATTCTAGAGCCCGCGATAAAAACTATGCAGTAGCTTAAAAAAAATACTACCCATATTTTTAACCCAGGAATATTCAAACTACGATCGCCTGTCTCACTTGCCACAGCACGCTTCTTGTGAAAAACTTTAGCCCCAGGCCGCAACCACAGCTGTGTTCAACTTTTGTTTGAAATACGATACAACCGGCTATTTTTATGAAAAAAAGCCGCTTTGCTGGAGTATTATCGTGTTGTTGGACCCATTTTTATGTTAATCGACTTAACGGATAAATGCGTCGAAGTATTTTTGTGGAGATGAAATTGTTTTAGTAGGATTTGATCGAGAATTAATAAATGTAAATTTAAGTACGGTAATTGCGAGATCGTAAAAATGTTAAACAAAACTATAAACTAGCCAGGGTCGCGGGACTGTCTCATCAGGTAATCGTCACGCTGGAACGCAAGGGCTATTGAAGGATCACCGTGAATTTTAGTCAGTACAAGTCTGACAGTACCTCCCGCCCCGGGTGAGAGGACTCATTTTTGCGTCCAAAAGTAAAAGCCTCATGCGATTAACCGTGCACCTGAGCCGCGGTGAATCGTGACATCTCTTCTTTCATATCTCTCTTTGATTTACTATCCCAATAGTCACTTTCTTTCTAGCCATCAGTCTCACACTTCACACACTTTCCATCGGCTATTTGATCTTCCTCGACTCTTACAGTCAAACATTCATTCTAAAAACTTTGAAAATCATCATCATTATCAACAGCCGGAAGACGTCCACTGCTGAATATTGGCTTTCCCCTTAGACCGCCACGCCGAACGATAATTCGCCACTTGCATCCATCGGTTGCCCGCGACCCTCACGATGTCGTCGGTCCACCTAGTGGGAGGCCTGCCTACGCTGCGTCTTCCGGTCCGTGATCGCCACTCGAGAACTTTTTCCCCAGCTTTGAAAATATCCGAATATTATCAACAGTGGTTTTGGTCATAAAAAGTAAAAATAACACAAAAATAAGTTCTTTAAAATAAGCCATTTGTGTCACAGACAGACGCGTTTGAAATTAAACACATTAATTTTATTTCTTGAGAGCAGATACTACAGTATTATTTTAAATTAGATTTATATCTTCGTCGTTGGTTGTATTTAATTAAAGTCAACTGTTACTTGATCGGTACACCAGACTTAATTTAAATTTAAACGATACCGAGAATCTGCAATAATATTTCATTGACTACTCTGAATATAGAGCAATTTTTAGTTAGGTACCACGAAACTATTAATATTGCAGTAAAGCCTCCTGCAGACACACGCGATTAATCGCGCTGCGACAACGAGCCAAGCTAATTTCCACTTTAAAAATACTGTGATTGGACCGCGACATGTCGCCCCGCGCGATTAACCGCGTGTGTCTGCAGGAGGCTTAACTCGCCCCGGGCTTGCTTAACGCCAAAAAAAATGATGAACGTTAAACATTAATACAATAAATCGTACTAATATTATAAATGCAAAAAATTGTGAGGATTTAAGGACGGATGGATGTGTGTAACTCTTTCATCCAAAAACTTCGGAACGGATTTGGAAGGAATTTGGTACACAGATAGTTATAACCTGGGTTGAGTTTGAATGACAGAGCTGTGCGGGTAGCCACGTATTGGTCGGATGTAATTTGAATACATCGACACGCAAAGAAGATAACCTGGATGAACATAAAAGATAGTTTTTATCTCAATTTAACCACTGAAGCCGCTGACAACTATTGTTGCCGCTGCCGATGATCGCCGGAGACGCCCAAACATGTGCCCGAACAGTACTTTTGATTAAAAAATTGGCAAATTTACCCTAATTTTAAATCACGTGCTCGTGCTAGCGCCTGAAAAACATTCAAATACAGACCATCAAAGCGAAAAAGGTCTTCACGAAACCAAGACCGAAAACTCAGAAATATTATAGTCTAAGTACTCATTGTAGATACTATTAGGTAATACATATGTTAACGGAAACGTTGTAATCCGTCTTTGCATGCAATTCCTAGGAAATGTATGTAATGCCTAAATAGCTTCGGAATTGTATACAAATCCGAGATATTACACATTTCCGGTAACATATATATGTATATGAGTAAAACGAATAGTTTGTAACTACTATCAATGTGTGTGATATTATACCTGGAGGAAATCTACTATTTAAGGCTTGAATTTCAGTTAGATACTCAGAAACTTGGAAGTCTGGCAACTGGCCTTTTTTAAGGTATCTCTTGGAAAGCGCAGTTGCCTTACTTTCGATTCAAGTTTGTATAATTGTGTGGGTTACCTGTTTTTAATTTTAAGATAAAGAACCCTAAATATTAAATCACACTCTTTATATGTACAGACGCCAGCAGGTCAACCTACCCCAATCTGTTAAATTTTACCAATCGAACATTAACCTTCTACTATTGTTATAAGGTTGAAAATCTAATACAAATTTGACGGATACGGATTGAGGTAGGTTGATGCGCTGGTGTTTGTACATATTTTTTGATAACTTCTATATTATATTAAATCGACTTCCAATTTCGCCAAAACTAGAGGTTACTGTTGAAATCCTAAAATTAATTCTGTGTCACTTATGGAAAAGTTCCACTTCAGTTCAAAATTTGACTTTTTTGCAACTTATGTTGGTTTTGCCAACCGTACTTGGCAACCGCTTAGCGTGCCGACGAAAACGCCTCAACTATGCGCTGTAATACATATTTTTTCAAAGGCCAAGGAACGGAAAGCAAGTTGAAATATTACAGGCACCCCGCAAATATTAATAAATGTTTGCAAAACTTTTTAAGGAATGTGAATTTTAATTATGGTGGAAGAAGACATACTCGTAGTAAGCCAAAAGCACTAAAAGAAAGTTTGTTTTTAAGCTATTGCATAGCTTTTATCGCGGGCTCTGAGCGCGACGCGGCGCGGCCGAAAACCTAACGAAAAAACCTACCGAAAATACCTGACACCACGCATCGTCTAAAATATCCGTCATTAAAACAATTTACTTTTTCTTACTGATTCTAAACGACCAGCTACAAAAGGAGTTTTCACAATGAAACCTGCTTATAAAATTCTCCTACAATAAAGAAGTTCTTTAATACAGTATTGCACCACAAATACTTAAAATAAATTATATTCTGGTTAAATATACGCGGTAGGCGATTTTATTCTTTTAAAATAAAATAAAAAATCTTTTGCAATAGCTTCACCGCGGCAGTCTCCGAGTGCCACATGTATTTTTTATTATTATGTGTTTATATAGCAGTTTTTTTAGTTTGGAAAAATAGAATCATTTATAATTGGACGGCACGGTGGGGTCAGTGGCTAAGCGATCGTGCTATACTGCGTGTCGCGGCTTCGATTCCCGCACTAAACAAATATTTTCGTGATCTACAAATGGTTGTTCTGGGTTTGGGTTTTGTATGTGTGAGCTTAAACATTTGTAAGCCCACACACGACACTGGGAAAATTCCTAGAAGAGCATTTTAAAATAATAAATATTAATATTTCTTTTAATTCAAATCAACATGTAAACCAATCTTACATTTGATATACGTGACAATTTAAAATCTAATATTCGTGACAAATTATAGCTTTTATGTTCAGCGAAGAGTGTCTGAGCTAAGCTGCAGGTAGGCTTTGTAGACTACGGAACCCTAAAAATGATCATAGACTACTTGAATGTAAAGTAAAATCGATATCCATACCGCCTCAAAGGTTTGAAAACAGATAACAGAGAGATTGACAGAGAGAATTGCCTTTTGTATTATCCTTCTAATAATATAAATGCTAACGTTTGTGAGGATTGCGGATGGTGAGTAATAGGTGACTCGCCGACCGATTATGGGCAATGCCTAGGTCTCGTATGCCACGCGCGCCTCAAAGAGCTGTCAACAATATGACGGAGCCTGGAGGGCCAAAGCCGACCGGGTTCGCGAGACTGTCTCATCAGGTAACTGTGACCCTGGAATGTAAAGGGCTATTGAAGGAACACCGTGGATTTTAGTCAGTACGAGTCTGACAGTCCCTCCCCGGGTGGGACGACTCATTTGATGATTTTACCACGATAAAAAAAAGGTTTGTGTGGATGGATAGATGGATATTTATTACTCTTCCACACAAAAAATGCTGAACGAACTTGGTACAGTCGTTATAGTAATAAAATGTACACACTTAACGAAATTCAAACGTGATGATGTCGTGAAATACTGGTTTCACTTTGTAATAAGGCCTATTTTGTAACAGCATGTTTACGGATATAGAAAATTCATGAAATCGCAAACGGTTAATCAATATGGCAGGAAAACATTGCTTTTGAATTCTGCTAAGTATAAATAGAATAGAATATGTACATGAATATGTTTACTTAGGACAACTGATATCTACCGAAGACTGCATGAAAAAAGAAATAGAAAGAAGAATAGCTAACACCTGGAAACGATATTGGTCACTTAGCGAAGTTATGAAGAATCAAGAAATGCCGATGAAAGAAAAAAGAAAGGTATTTAATATGTGTATTTTGCCATGCTTGCTATACGGGTGTCAAACCTGGGCATTGACAGAACAACTGGCAAACAAAATAAAAGTTTGCCAAAACGGAATTGAGAGAAGTACAATAGGTGTTAAAAGAAAAGATAGAGAAAAATTAAAAGACATTAAAAACAAAACTAAATTCAAGAACGCATTCACAACATACAAACAACTAAAGTGGAGATGGACAGGACATATGGCAAGAGAGAAGAAGGAAAAATGGACAAAACTAATAACAGAATGGTATCCGCTAGACTGCAAAAGGAACAGAGGAAGACCAACTAAGAGATGGGAAGATGACATCAGGAAAATAGCGGGTCCAACATGGACTCGAACTGCAAGGGACAGAATTGAATGGAGATCTTTAGAGGAGGCCTTTGTCGGAAGACAAGTTGAGGAATAAAAACCGTTTGCCGAATTAAAATCAGTAAAAAAAAAAAAAAAAACATGTATTAAAATAGCATAACAGTTTATAGATTATATTAGTTAGTAATTTTGATTGTAGAGTTCTTAGGCATACTTACAAACTTTTGTACTCAAACTGAGATCAACAATAAAGGCTTTTTATTTTTATTTTATTTATTTAAATATACACAGATCTAGAGGGCCAAAGCCTTTCGGAATCGCGGGACTTATCTCATTACCGTGACCCCAGAACATAAAAGGCTATTGAAGGACACCGTGGATATTAGTCAGCACAAGTCTGACAGTCCCTTCCGCCATGGCCTGGGCGGGAGGACTCATTTGATGATTTTACCATGATAAAAAAATAGTATACCCAGATAGTTTATAACTTGGATAATATAGATAGGACGAACTGGATAGGTTCCTTCCGAACTGGAAAGAGGAAGCGCGGGCTCGCGGGAAGTGGAAGGAGTGGAGGGAGGCCTTTGCCCAGGAGTGGGACAGAGCAGGCTAGCAAAAAAAAATATATATATATAGATAATATTATGAAGGATATTTTTTATCCAAATGTGATACCTACGTTCCCGTGTGTTATTAGGTAGGCTATTTTACTCAAAAAAATTAATTAACTCGAAAGATGGATTATATACAAAATATTTGACCTGTATTTTTTCTATTTTACGTAGACCAAAATTGACGAAGATACAACTCTTCTAAAAATCGCAAAACGTCACTCGGTCGGTACTATTTTACAGGCGTTATGACGTCACAAGCCTCACTCTCGAATTTCAAAACGTTTTGTCAATATTCCTTTACTTATTTAAAAAAAAAAACGAGTTTATTACTTTTCAAAAGTAACGGCACATTTTCAATTTATGTATGTAGTAAACTACCTTATTATCGAAATACACGCGGTCAACGCCGCGGGCGTAAACTAGTCGATTCATAAATCACTGAAGAGTACCCATTTTCTATTCACATCATACTAAAACTACATAATTTCTCATTACCATGCTACAACGCTTTGTAATTCACATATTGTATCAAATTAGCGAGGGTAGGCCACACTAATTTAAAATTTCATTCGCCTATTATGAAGGTAGTTGAGTGAAGATTTACTTAGGTTATTTGTTTAGTCCGGGTAACGGGATGCACGTATTTTTAACATAATAATGTTATAAGTTTACGTTACATGTTTCCTAATTACCCGACTGAGCAAGAAAGAGGGTATTGTTTTTTTAATCTATACCAACTGCTGCCAGCAAGTTAACTCAATTATTATAACACAGTTTCATTAATACTGGGTTAAACGGTACCCTTTGTGTTTTTCCAAATTACAATAACCTATCAAAATCATCATATCAGCCGTGAGACGTCCACTGCTGAACATAGGCCTACTATAGATTTCTAATGGACCGGTTGGAAGCGGCTTGAATCCAGCAAGATCCAGTGGTCTTCACAAAATCGTCTGTCCACTTTGTGGGTGGACGTTCTACGTTGCGCTTGCCGGTACGTGGCCTCCATTTTAGAACCTTACGGCCCCATTTGCCATCAGTTCTGCGTGCAATATGGCTTGCCCACTGCTACATCACCTTGACAACTCCTAATTCGTTGGACTATGTCGGCAATTTTGACAATTTTGATTTAAGTCTCCTTATTTCTGAGTCGATCACGCAGCATCGAGCAGAGTCCGACCATAGCCCTCTCCATAGCTCGTTGGACTATCTGGAGCTTACCAATAAGGCCTCATTTCGGTGCCATAAGTCATAACCTATCTGTTAACTAGATTTTTTAAGATCCTCCTGACGTGATGGACTCATTAAGTGATTTCCAACTAAAAAAAAGGATCGTAGCGTAGGGTGGTTCTGTGGTTTCTGCCTAGAATTTATACATGTATCGATCCAGAAACAATCTCTCACAGTTAAAGAACACCGTTAATGAAAACCAAAGGCGCTACATCACGCGATTAAATACTCCTTCGCGTGGCACACTTAGTGGGTAGCGCAGTAGAGCGATGAATTTTCTCAAAAATAAACTTTACACAAAGCTTAGAGTGATTATCTTAAGAAGCTCTCAGTTGCAGGCTTTTGTAAAGAAACTCATAGTATAAGTGAAATCTACTAATGGTACCGGCCTCTTTACAAGTTTGGCCACGAAATACGCTTTAATAAGTTTCGATGTACAGCCAACAGAAAGATAGCTTTTTCAAAATTGGATCGGATTCCAGTATTACCGGGTGCAGCTGAATCTGAATATTTATATACAATAAACGTAAGGTAAGACAGGTTTTCAGACTATAAGAAGAACAAAAGACATTGTTTCATTTTCGTGTTGTGTAAAATACTTTTTTGTATTGATTTTTTGATATTTTAAAACTAAAATGAATTGGCGGAAAATATTCGGAGAAAAATATTTTAACTCCTTCCCGTACCGATCACTTTACATAACATAATATTAAAAACATTATGAGAAATAAATATATTACAATAATTAAATCATTAATACCCTTCGTGAAAGTCGCTTAATACTTTTGCACACAAAGATTAAAAGTTTTAATCAAATAATTTTGTTCAAAGTTTGACTTACATTGACATAATTATAAAAAACGATAAAGTAAATTACCAATCATTAAATTTTAATTGAATTCTTAAAGTTTCAATTAAGACTTGATAGCATTTTCTAAAAAATTGTTCATTAATATTTACAACAACAACAAAAACTAGACTAAATCAAATAACTTATGTAACTGAATTCTTTTACATTATGAAGTCGTAACAGATATCCCCCAAAGTTCAATTAATTCACTTCACCCTTAACTTAAACTTTTACTGATGCATTAAAAATTCAAACAGACACTGGTACTTTTGATACTGACCGTACATTGTGGGTTTGCCCGCGATTTTAAACGATTTATCATCGAATAATAGGGTACTACATAATTTATAGCAATAGCTGAGCGCGAGATCTCTATGGATATCGATTTCCGAGTTATGTGGAATTATAAGTCAAGCTTTTTAGCGTGGTAAAATTATCAAATGAGTCCTTCCCCACCCAAGGCAGGGCGGAAGGGACTGTCAGACTTGTACTGACTAAAATCCACGGTGTCCTTCATTAGCCCTTTACGTTCCAGGGTCACGGTAATGGTATAAGTCCCGCGACGCCGGCAGGCTTTGGCCCTCTAGAGGGGGGCCCCGTCATCTTGCTGACGGTCTTTGAGACGCGCGTGGAACACAACGCGCCGTCGACCCCCGCATGGCCCATGGTCGGGCGGCGAGTTGCACATTACTCGCCGCCCATAGCTACATATTTTTTTAACGTTCTAACGTTTTTTGTTACTGTCCCTTTGATTTAGTAAGCAACGGGAAAGTTATGAAACATTTTTACAACGCCAACTAAATCTTCAAGTAAATAGATAACAACAATTATTTTTGCTTTTCCTATATGTTTATTAATAATCAAATAATTTATTAACTCAGCCACGAATTTTAAAAGTCAGCAATATTTTACGTCTTAAATTTTGCTTCACAAAAATAGTATAGTTCAACGTTCAACTAAAAAATATCATATTTATATTTTACTTTATGAAATACATTATCATTTTATTTTATCGTGAAAATTCTCTGACATGCTTTTTGGCACAGGGTTACTAATTTACTGCAAAAACTTGTAAACAGTAATAGGAGCACCACAGCGGGGCTCTATCTATACACCTTCTTACAATATTTAGATTTTACCTTGTATTTCGATGACTAATCAATTTATTTGATGTAAATTTAATGTACACTTAATTTAGATGGCCAATTAATAAAGGACGAGTTATAAATTACGCATTTTATTTCATTTAATTTTAAACGTACCGAGTTGAAAACTTAAAGTCGGTAGATTACTTTGTTGGAGTCATAAATAATTAAAAAGTTATTTATTTGAAATCGACAAATGTAGATGATAAAATATAAATACCACTCTGAGTTGTACATATTTAGTAGCTTACATTAAAATACAAAGCAACTAAGATAGTAATTTTTAGACGCACATTGATGGTAGCAAACTTTAGTTCAGAGTAAAATGTAGAATTTTAGTGGAGAATAATGATAAGAAGTAGAAATCTGTTAAAGTAGCATCCTTTGTTTACATAAATATTCAGAAACACTAACTGCCAGTGTTTCTGAATATTTATTATTTTTTACGAAAAAGGTACTTACAAGTTACAAGAAGTAAGAAAATACTAATTTACCTTTACATTGACCGTTCTGCTTTGCAATCCAGAAATCTGAAAAGACAAATCATTGGTTAATTAAATAAATACAAAACTATAAATAGTTGAACATTTATATTATTTCGGTGGCAAAAATCCATAAAATATAAAACAAAGCCACCGACTTCTGAAAGAAAAAATATTTTACGCTTTTTATTTTTGTTTTTGAAGTCGGTTTCTTTTTTTCTTCCTGGTAAAATCAGTCCATGATTCCTTACACCCTGGGTAGAGCGGAAGGGACTGTCAGACTAGTACTGACTTCAATCCACGGTGATTCTTGAATAGCCTTTTACGTTCCAGGGTCACGGTAACCTTATTATAACTGTCCCGCGACCCCGGCTGGATATTAATACTTGTGAACTAACCCCTACAACCCAATGGTATTACGAGACTCTTGGTTAATAATATCACAGAATAAAAGTTGTATTTCTATTCCTCAAAATAAATATCCCCTGAATAACCCCTGGGTATTACAATACTCCTGGTTAACAGTAGTACAGAATAAAAGTTCTTATTCTATTCTTCAAAAGAAATACAGCCAAAGTTATCGATCTTTCTTTCCGACAGCTTAAGATTTACAACCGAAAGCAATTCTTTTACACATGCAATAATTTATACAATTTCCTTAGAAGGAAATCAGTAACAAAATAGGAAATAAAAAGGCGAATGTATTCCCTTGGAAATAAAGAAACAGATACTTGCATGATATATGTTGGAACTTGGGGCAGTTATGACACAAATCTTAGATACATATGTACGGACGCCAGGACATCAATCTGTCAAATTTTCCCAATCCAACATGAACCGTCTGGTATTGTGTTAAAGTTGAAAATCGGTTGACGGCCGTTGTTGTTCTTATTCAAGAAATGCTGACACAAAGGAGCAGTGGTGGCCAAGTGTCATGTATGCGAGTCGAGTTCCCAGTTGAAGGATATTGGTTTGATTTTAGAGATTCAATTTACTAGGGATGCATCGATACGTCTTTTCGCCGATACGATACCGATACCGATATTCTTGTAAAAATATCGGCGATACCGATACCGATACCGATACGCGCTTATTGTGAATTAAAAAATTAAGATAAAATAAATAAATCACAAGTCAGATTATTTTTTTATTAATATAAAAACTAGTGACATAGGATGATATTAGACAATAATTATACATTTCAGGAATTAAAATTAACATTAATAAGATTTTTGTTTAAAAAACAAAGTAATCTTAAATTTTTCGGAGAAAGGCGATTTCGAAAGTCTGTTTGGCAAAATTTTCCCCGGTCATAGTTCGTGCCTCGTTTGTAACGAAATAGACGAGACAACACGCTCACACTACATTTTTCAATTAAAAAGTATCGTTGAATCGGTCATAAAAATATCGTCGATACCGATATATCGGCTAACCCGAAGTATCGCCGATATATCGGTATCGGTATCGGCATCGGATGCATCGCTACAATTTACTATAATATGCTATTTATTAAATAATCATTGTTCCTAAAAGAGATATCGCGTAAAAAAACAGGAGCGTAACGTGATGTTTAAATGCATTTTATTTTAAAATTTATTTTTATTATCATAAATGTGGAAGTTTGTAAAGCTGCGCTGGACCGATTTTTATCAAATACTGGATGGATTTGGGATTTGTACGAAAATCGTCACACAGGTAGTTAATACCTAATCAACTTAGAATGGACATTCTGACTAAACACAGATCAGCTAAAGATTTTAATACATTCTGGAAGGCTACAGGTAAGCATGATATTAAGCCTGGCCTCCCTGTAAGTGTGGATGGGAAAAGCGAACCGGTGCACGTCGCTAATATGTTTAGGGACCATTTTAAGGTGCGCTCCCCGCTTGGTCCATCAGTGTCGTCTTTTGGTTCTCATGCCAGATGTGATGGAGAGGAGTCTGTTGTACATGTTACTGCTAGTCAAGTAAGACATGTGATAAAGAAAATGACAGGCGGTAAATCTCCCGGTCATGACGGGCTTAGTGTTGAGCATTTGCGGCATGCGGGGGTTCACCTACCGAGGGTCCTGGCCATGTTTTTCACAATGTGCATTAATCACTCATATTTACCACATGACTTAATGAAAACCATCGTAGTGCCTATTGTGAAGAACAGGACTGGGGACATATCGGATAAGGGGAACTACCGCCCTATATCTCTCGCAACTGTGATCGCTAAGGTGCTGGACGGTGTGCTTGATTCTTGCTTAGATGATTACATCAAACTGCATGACGCTCAGTTCGGGTTTCGGCCCGGGCTATCGACTGAAAGCGCAATAGTAAGTCTTAAGCATACCGTCCGGTACTATACCGATCGTAGGACGCCGGTATATGCTTGTTTCCTTGACCTCTCCAAGGCTTTTGATCTCGTGTCTTACGATGTGCTCTGGAGAAAGTTGAGGGACAGGGGTGTGCCGGTAGCCGTGCTCAATATATTCAGGTATTGGTATGGGAATCAGACAAATTTTGTAAGGTGGGCTAATACACTTTCTGAAGCGTATAGGTTGGAGAGCGGGGTGAGACAGGGGGGTTTGACATCTCCCAAGCTCTTCAATCTATATATAAATGACCTCATCGTTGAGCTTAGCAGCAGGCGCGTCGGTTGCTCGATAGATGGTGTATGTGTAAACAACATAAGCTACGCGGACGATATGGTGCTGCTGAGCCCGACGGTGGGCGGTCTCAGAGAGATGTTAGAGGTGTGTGAGGACTATGCTGATGTACATGGTCTTCTTTACAGTGTAAAGAAGAGTGAATACATGATCTTCAGGGCCGGCGGTAGATGTCTCGATAATTCACCCAGTGTTACCCTAAATGGCTTGAGCGTAAATCGTGTCACTAAATTTAAATATCTTGGACATTTCCTTACCGATGGCCTTGAGGATGATGTAGATATTGAGAGGGAGCGCAGGGCTCTAGCGGTCAGAGGTAATATGCTGGTCCGCAGATTCTCCCGCTGCTCGGAGGAAGTTAAGACTACGCTTTTTAAGGCATATTGTCAGAGCTTTTACACGGGAAGTCTGTGGGTCAGTCACACCAAAAAATCGCTGGATGCCCTGCGCATCCAATATAACAATATCTTCAGGATGATGTTGGGGCTGCCCCGATTCTGTAGTGCATCGGGGATGTTCGCGCTATATCACACTGATGGTTTTCACGCCGTTATTCGCAAAAAGACTGTATCCCTGATCTGCAGATTGCGTGGCAGCCCGAACAAAATCCTGGAGACTGTAGCGGATAGGTTCTCATCCCCACTTTGGAGGTCATTTGTGAGAAGGGTAATTTAGTATTTTAATTTAATAATTTGATAATAATAATTCTTAATTCTAATATGTTTCTATGTTTATTTGATATCTTGTGCCTTAAATTTTTGAATGTATGATTGAATTTTAATGTATGACTGTGATTTTAATGTATTTGAATGTAATCCTAATGTATTTATTTTTATAATTTTAATGAATTTTATTTGATGAATTGTATAACTACTATGGATCTTTTAGACATCTGAAATAAATGATTTTATTTAATAACCTGTAACGATAATTTAACTTAATTTTAATAATGACCCAGAACTTTACAAACAACATTTTTGTGCATTGCAAAACGCAAATTTTTATGATTCACATAATAACATCATGCAATATTCTGACAAATAAATCCATAAATTATCATCATCAAACTACATAATAAGTTGCCATTTCTGGGACACAGACCTCTCTTGTGAGACAACGGGCCATAATCCACCACGCAGACCCGGGTTGGTAATAAATCCATTATATTCCATTAAAAATCTATATAAAATTTTTCCCCGCTAATCTCAAAGCCTGAAACGTCAAAACTACCATTCGGGGAATTCAGACTTAAATTTTAAATCCTATGCACCCTGAAAAGCACATTCCAGATTTTTGTGCCGCTGTACGTATGTAGGTATACTGCTGAAATTTTTGCCGTACAAAGTGAATAGAATTCTTTATGAGCCAACAAAATTTTAGCACTGCCCCAGTAACCGCTGAAAAACGTAGTTAGTTTGTGTTTGCCATATTATGTTGTTAGCTTAGTTTTTGTTTGGAAGATTTGACTTTGGCTGAGTACGCTAAGGGTCGGCTCAGACCGAAACGTGACACTGCGCGCACATTTCAATAGAGCTATTCAAAATCGAACTCTATTTCCTATACGAAAAGATACACCTGTCACAACCCAACGCGGCGCCGCGCTGCATTTTAATAGCGACTCAAAATCTAACCTTATTTACGACTAGCTTTTCCCAGCGGCTTCGCTCCCCCCCCCCCCTCCTATTGCCTATGTCACTCAGGACCAAAGCAGCTTTCAATTGGTGAAAGAATTTTTAAAATCGGACTAGTAGTTTTTGAGTTTATCCATTGCAAACAAACAAACAAAAATACAAAGTTTTCCTCTTTATAATATTAGTGTAGACAACAAAAGATACACATTTGAAGTATCGTTGCGTCACGTCGCTTCGCGTCGCGTCTCGGTGTGAACTGACAGTAATGGCTTAACGCGATTGTTTTGTATCTATTTTCCCAGATTTAAAGGCAGTCTCGACATTAGAAGCGACAAAAATCGGTCGCTAAGTCGTATCGTTATCAACTTTCTTTAATAGATTTTCAACTTTATTTCCAAAGCATAAGGTTGAAAATCTATTAAAGAAATTTGACATCGATTAGACTTAACGACTGATTTTTGCCGTTATATTTGTCGAGACTGCAGGGCCAGAGGCCTTACCACGAGCTCTTAACGCGATCCAGTTTGCACTTTAGGAAAGAGACAGCTATACAAGTCGTCTAGCGCCATCTCTTTCCCACAGCCTAAACTGGATCGCATTAAGAGTTCATGTGGTAGGCCAACAGGACGGCGCAGTGGCTGTGCTGCTTTGCGTGTCGCGGCTTTGATTCTCGAACGGAACAAAATATTGCTATGGTTTACAAATAGTTTTTCTGGGGCTGACTTGTGTCTATGAAAAAAAAACACGATCGAGAATCAGGCCCGAGTCAACGACACGTGCGTCTCAGAGAGCCGACAGCAAACTGACAGGGCACCGTGGCCCTGAAACGCAACGGGCAACCGAAAAAATGGAGTGAGTTTTAAATCACTGTACCTTCCTCTCAACCCCAGGAGAGACGACTTATTTAATGATTTTAATTATTTCTGCTGTTTTTGGGTGATAACAAAAAAATACTAATGTGAGATAGCTCATTGATTCATTTCAGAACAGCATGCATCAAAATAAAGCTACAACACAACACAAACACACCCGGTCACTTCCTTAATCCAGTATTATAATTAAAAACTGAATAATTTCCAGCAAGTTTGCTTGTAATTAAGGCGCGACGAAACAGCCGCATTAATACTAAATGGGGTTTACATTCGTCGCCAGTACAAACGGGAATATGCGTTTAATTAGAATAGAAACACTGCACTGAATTACGTAAGCATTTAATGGGATTGCGTTGCTCATGTTACTCATATATACGCTAATCTGATGAAAGAAAAACACGGAATATACATTTGAATTAATGGACTCTTTGAAAACGTGAAATGATTGGTTATTTTAGTCTAATTATTTTGAACTACACACAGTAGACTTCCACTTAGTGTGAAAGTTTAGACAATAATGACTTGACGGCCGATACGTAGCCGATAAGTAGTCTGCTACGATATTGTAGCCGATTGTCTACGCCGTAACCAAAGCTCTACGCCGTAGCCGATTCTCTACGCCGTAGCAGATTGTCTACGTCGTAGTAACACTTGTGGACTGAGACCAGCACGCGTAGTATGGCGATTCTATCTCTATTCTATGAAGAAAAGACAAAGATATTTCATCGTTATTTCTAAACAAATCGACTGTTTTTTTGCACAAATATGACACCATTCGTACACTATTGAAGAATAGAATGTTTATTTTCTATATTTTTTACATTACCATGCTTAAAACGCTAAAATTATTTCTACGTTCTGTCATTTTGTCTATTCTTCCGTCGACAAAACCCCTTTCTACGGCGCCATGCTACGCCTGCAAGAAAGGATTTCAGAACAATTATTGTAGTATGTGTGGAGTCACGGAAGAAGCATAATAACATTTTATATGAATGTATACGGATGGAGCCACAAAGACAGGTCAACGTTTGGAGCCAATATTTTTAGTGTAGGTTTTTTAAACCATATTCTATTCCGTCCATTTGCTAGGATGCTGCTTAAAATTATTATTTTAGGTTTACGGTTGCGGGTAAGTTAGTTTAGAATAAGTTAAATGTATTGTTATTTTCTTTTACTTAATAATGGGGTCTTTTAACATCTTCAATATTTTTAGGGGTTTTTCAACATCTTCAATATTGAAAAACCCCTTTGATAAAAATAAATATTATAAAAAAAGTTTTTTGAAGCAGAATTTAAGTATGATCATCCTTTTGATTTTTCTTTCTAAATTAGCAAACATAGATAAATAGAATATACTTTATTGTACACCAAAATTGTAACACAATAATTTACAATACTGCTAGTTCATAAAAAAATAATACGTAGTAAAAAACATTGATTTTTATTCCACACAGACAATATCGCAGGAAAAAGGTACTCAGTTACAACGCCTATTATTTAGATGTTACCAACATACTATGAATTAGACAGGCCTGTTGGTCTAGTGGTTAGTGACCCTGACTGCTATGCTGGAGGTCGTGGGTTCGATTCCCACCCAAGACAAATATTTGTGTGATGAGCACGATCATTTATTCTATGTCTGGGTGTAATTTATCTATAGTATTTATGTATTTAGAAATATATAAGTATTGTTATCAGTTGTCTAGTACCCAAAACACAAGCTCTGCTTAGCTTGGGACTAGATGGCGTTGTGTGATAGTTGTGGAATATTATTATTATTAATAAACAGACGTTCTAAACAAAATAACAGAAAAAACCTAAACTCTAAATAACTGTTTCAAAAACGAGAAAGGAAATAATGCTGCTATAAACAACAATAAAATAAAAGTACTTAGAAGTATAAAGTATTCAATGGACCGTGAATTTTTCCCAGGGCCGCATTTGGTTAAGATAGAAAGAAATTTTGAAGTAAAAATGTGTTCTGACCTAGGAACACACCGATTAAGTTTTAACTGCGTTTTTTGTATGTCTAATTATCTATGTTCAGACTGGTATCGGTTCTTTTTTCTTTTTTATCGTGGTAAAATCATCAAATGTCCCAGAGGGACGGGACGGGACTGTCAGACTTCATCATCATCATCATCTCAGCCATAAGACGTCCACTGCTGAACATAGGCCTCCCCTTTAGATCTCCACATATACCGGTTGGAAACGACCTGCATCCAGCGTCTTCCGGCGACCTTTATAAGGTCGTCTGTCCATCTCGTTGGTGGACGTCCTACGCTGCGCTTGCTAGTCCGCGGTCTCTGTTAGACTTGTACTGACTAAAATCCACGGAGTCCTTCAATAGCCCTTTACATTCCAGGGTCACGGTAACTCGTTAGTCCCGCGACCCCGGCAGGCTCAGACTGGTGTCGGTAGGATTAAAAAAGACTCGGACCTGAGCCCTTATCACACGATTTCTGTATTTCATTTACAACGTACTTGAAGTATTTACTGCGATACTATTGTATGGAAAAATGAAAAATAATTGGCTACTAGAGCCGTTTTTATGGACGAGGAACTAATTTTTTTACGTCAAATTAACGACATTGTTCCAGTTGAATGAAAATCAGCGGTGAACACTAGTTGCTCGACAATTTGCTGAACTGGACCTATTTGGCGCAGCCGTGGGCCACACAATGTTTTTTTTCTTCTTCATTTTTTATCGTTGTTTAGATTTAATTTTCTATCTTTTTTTTTTGATTTATTTGTATATTTTGTTTGCATCAAATAAACGTTTTTTTCTTTCTTTCAAAACGTGAAAAGTCATCTTATAACTTCTGGTCCTTGATCAAACGGCAAGCTACCCAGCGCAAACCTTCGCGCCTTCGCACCTACGGAAATCACCTCACGATGTCCAACGCCCTGGGCGTCTCTCCCTTACACATTCTTTCTCCTCCTTCGCATTACTATAATCAACTCCGGAGTCAAAATTTGAACAAACAATTAAAATATTTACTTTACTTCTTCTTAGGAGTATCTCCTGTACCGTGAATGTTTTTACTCACATATGCAATTACCTGCAGAGGCGTCTCTAGCCCTTGTGGCGCCCGTGTGCAACCAGTACCCTGGCGCCTTCTAGTCTAGTAGGAGCGAGGTCAAAATGGAATACTAACAGTTATATTTTCAATCGGAAATTCGGATGCAAATGGTGAAATTTTAAAATGGCTCAGGCGCAAAATTCGCTTTCGCAAAATGTCTCCTGGTAGTAAAATGTCTCTTTCGCAAAATGTCGTTTTCTCATAATGTCGCTTTCCCAGAATGACTCCTTTTTAAAAGGGCTCAGGCGTTAAATGTCGCTTTCGCAAAATATTTCCTGGTAGTAAAATGTCTCTTTCGCAAAATGTCGCTTTTTCATAATATCGCTTTCACAGAATGACTCCTTCTTAAAAGGTCGCTTTTTCACAATGCCTCTTTAGCAGAATATCTCTTTCGCAAATCTAACTTACTTAAAATTTTACTACCAGGAGACATTTTGCGAAAGCGACATTTTGCGCCTGAGCCATCGATCGACGCATCTTTGGAGGTGTCGCATTAGAGGGCGCTCGGCGCCCCCTTAGACCCGGCGCCCGTGTGCGCCGCACACCCTGCACTATAGGTAAAGACGCCTCTGATTACCTGGACCCTAAATAATGCTCTGTAAACCCTTCCTACATGTGTTTCGTGCCGGTATCGAATCCACAATACGCAGCGCGGCACTTAATCGCTCAATCACTGCGCGGTACTGTCATTGTCGAGATCTATCAGTAATAGTGCTGCAAATGCAAAGTGACAACTTTAGCTTGACTTGTGACACGGGATTGAACTCAACCGCACTGGTACGCTCTAATTTGCAGATTTTGCACAATTCATCAAGGGTTTGGACAGTTCTACAAACAGCGTTTTGGTTAAAGGTCTTGATATCAGACCAAATGCTATTTTGTTAGCGATAATAACGATAATAATTATAATAAATAATATTCCACAACTATTACACAACGCCATCTAGTCCCAAGCTAAGCAGAGCTTGTGTTATGGGTACTAGACAACTGATAAACATACTTATATATTTCTAAATACATACATATCTTATCTATCGTTGCCATACTCCTCCGAAACGGCTTGACCGATTTTGATGAAATTTTTTGTGCTTATCCGGTATCTATGAGAATCGGTCAACATCTATTTTTCATCCCCTAAATGTTAGGGGTAGTCCACCCCTAAATTTTTTTTAAATTATTTTATGGCAAAACAACGTTTGCCGGGTCAGCTAGTATTATAGATAAATACACCCAGACACAGAACAAATGATCGTGCTCATCACACAAACATTTGTCCTGGGTGGGAATCGAACCCACGACCTCTGGCATAGCAGTCAGGGTCACTAACCACTAGACCAACAGGCCTGCCAAAATGTATAGCCTAGATAATGAAAATGTACAGCCGGTAGCTTGGACCCTTTTCCCAGAACCGGTGGGCCACTATTATCGTTAAAAAAATAAATAAAGAATAAGTCAAAAAATAAATAAATAAAGGAATATAAATGAAAACGTCAAAAATTCATTGAAAGCTATTATAGACTACCAACCCGCCCCTGCTTTACACATGTGGGATTTTAAGATAAAATATTTCTAGTTAATTATGTAACTATGTTTTATTTCAAGTAGTTTTTAGTACATAGTTAAACTTTATTTAGCGTTTAGTTTAGTTAGCGTTGTAAAATCATCAAATGATTCCTCCCACCCAGGGCAGGGCGGGAGGGACTGTCAGACTCGTACTGACTAAAATCCACGGTGTCCTTCAATAGCCCCTTATGTTCCGGGGTCACGGTAATGAGATAAGTCCCGCGACCCCGGCAGGCTTTGGCCCTCTAGAGGGGGGCCCCGTCATCATGCTGGCGCTCTTTGAGGCGCGCGTGGAACACAACGTGCCGTCGACCCGGGCATGGTCTATGGTCAGACAGCGAGTTGCCCTTTACTAGCCGCCCGCATGCCCATTGGTTCGAATTAAAAAAAAATTTGGTGATGAGCAGCGGGGGTAATACCACTAATTTAAATAATCAACAACGATTTCGGTTACACCTACTCTTTTGAAAACGGGTAATAATCTTATTTGTCATCAAAAACTCCAGGTATATTTTCTACAAAATAAATAAATTTTAATTCGTAAAATAGAAAACTTTGTTCTCAAATCACCAACTTTTGAAAACTGTGTTGAAATGTACGTGGGTTTTACAAATCCTGAGGTAAACTAAGCATGATTTTATTCATTAGCCTTAATGAAGCGTGGGCAGAAGGTACTAGGTAGAAATCTAGCAAACCTAGACTTAACCCAAGCTGAAAACAGTGCGCTTCATTTAAAAATAAAACTTACTGCTATAAATTTAAGGTACGTATTCGTATGGCATGTCTAATGGCTATCGCTTGTAGGAATTTGAACAGTAACATCAAACAAATAAAGTTAATTTTAGTTTGAAAGGCTTTATAGACCCTTGTCTAAGAACCTGTGATTAAAATTAACATTAATTTACATTACAAAGTTAACACAAAAAAAAGGCTCTGTGTGAGCTACCCGTGGAGAATAACGTCATTATTAGAGCCTACAAAGAAAAATAAAACTTAGGGTTTATTTTGATCTGCCTAATCCGTAGGAATTACAGGCGCTCTAATTATTTCTAATAATAAGAAAACAATCCATTCATAATTAGTAAATACATGTTATTAACTACAGAACTTGAGGGCAGTTAAAAAAGATAAAATCTGCGGCTTCTAACTTATGTAGTTAAATAAAAAAGTCGAGCTTTTAACACCAAACGCCCTTTCAAAGTGATTTGAATGGAAATTAATTGAATGGCCTAATTAGCGTAATTAATACCAGAGTTCTGCGACTAATAATGCCAGAACAGATTATTTATGGGTCTAAAGCAACGGAAATAACTGCTGAAAGCACGTTTGTAGATCATGCATGTCATCCGACATAATCCTAACTAATACTACACAACATTATTTTTGGTAGGAGCCATGTGGGATAATATGTATTTTTTAATAATAATAATATTGATTGTCAGACAGTTTGAGTAACTTAAGGTGAATGCTCCAGGGTAGCCCGCGAAATTCAAAATTTCTTGGGTTTTTTGCAATTTGCAGGCCAGTGCTAGGTTGTATGTTGATTAAAATATTGATCGCGACTGTAAGACGTATGTAGTTACAGAATTATAATCAACAAAATCATCAATACAACGCTCTAAGTTCATAAAGCTTCAGGAATGACTTTTTATGTTATTTTTTTGTTCCTGAAGCTTTATGAACTTGGAGGGTTGTATTGGTGATTTTGATGATAATAATTCTGTAACTACATACGTCTTACAGTCGCGATCAATATTTTAATCAACATACAACCTAGCACTGGCCTGCAAATTGCAAAAAACCCAAGAAATTTTGAATTTCGCGGGCTACCCTGGAGCATTCACCTTAAGCGGCTTACACAAGTGTGCTTTCTTCGGTATTGTTCGTCGTGTCATTGAGCTCCTTGAAGTTTGAGTCGAGCTACACGATAACTGACAAATGCTTACACTGGCTGGACAGATTCACTTGAATTTATGTGATTCTTTCTTCAAAAGACCATTTTAGACACTAACTTGCATGGTACTCGTATAACCTGATCTACATTATAATGTTTGGACTGAGACCTCTGAGTTTGTTTCGGCTGTTTCTTCTCAGAGTAGTCAGGTACAAAACACTGGCCTCCCCTAATTTTATGATGAGACGTGTAAGTGTTGATATAACCTACTTGCATAAATAACAACATTTCATTTAGTATATGCGAAACTGAATATTGTTTGTTCAGAATCAGTAACTGAACAGATCCCTATAATTTTTACACCATGTTACATTTTGTTCCAAAAATATTTTAGGTAAATTTTATCACCAATTAATTTCAATACAGTCACCGTTCGGTTAGATACCTATTGCCAAACTATTTTATCAATGACAGTACGACAGAGCATGTTTTTGAACGGACAACCAGTTAAGATAAAACCTTATGACTTTGCGATTTTTCATGATACAGTTTTGAAACGCGCCTTAATGGTATACGCATTTTGGAGATTCATGCGGGCGAAGTCGCTAGCAACTGCGATTATTTAAATATTTCGAACTGCAGTATTTGAAAGAGTATACAAATTATTTTAACGTGTAATTTCACAGGCTCATGATTAGTAGTCCGGACCAACGTTGCGAGTTTGCTTTGCGCTCTGTAATCACTATTTACTCCAGGAAAACGGACTCGGGTTGCACTTCTGTGAAATAATTATAATTACAGTACGTTGTTACGTTTCAAAGCATTTTTTTTAATTAAAGATTGTTTTGACTCTATTCTACGAGTACGTCAAAAATCACAAAGAAAACGTCGACCATTGAATGAGCTTGCCCTGAAAAAGCCTGTTCACTCTACCTATGAAGATCTATGCGGTTTGTATGCGTTCGGGAAGACACCGTAAGTATGGCTTGGCTAGGTCGCGGGACTGTCTTATCAGGTAACCGTGGCTCCTGAACATAAAGGGCTACTGAAGGACACCGTAGATTTTAGTCAGTACAAGTCTGACAGTCCCTCCCGCCCTGCCCTGGGAGGACTCATTTGATGATTTTGTTGAAAAGTATGGCTTGGCTTGTGCTCAGCAGTAGGTTTTTTTTTTTTTTTTTTTAGTTTATGATGTACTATTAGTTTTTCCGGATCTAGGCGTTTGTGTGAGTTTAAATGTTTGTAAACGCACCCACGATACCAAAAAAAACTGATATCTCTGTAAACTGCGGACAAAAAGTTGCTTCTGAACGCTTTTTCAATTATTTTTTCCGAGGGTACCCTTAAATATAACTCCTAACATGTAGGTGTACGATAGAACCCCTACCACCAATTTTTATTTTATTATGTAAATATTTAATTTTTAGTTTTAAATGTTAATTGTAATATTGTAATAGTATTTGTCATTCATTATAATCATGTATATATTATTATCATATTTCTTCATTTATATTATAATACTGCAATACTAATATTATACCCAAACAAACTATAAATAAAAACTTACTATTAAAATGTACAAAAAAATAAAAAAAGATAACATTCAAAGGGCATCAAAGAATACGTCCACATCGCTGTCAGCGGGAACAGTGCTCTGAACGCTGGCAGCATTGCCACGTTGTATGGTAATGATGATTCGTTAGCCTAGAAATAGACCAGCCCTCTGAGGCCTTATCATGAGTTTTCAGTTACCCTGACGTAAAGTAAACTGGAACTTTGACAAATTTCAATGGACATATTTCAAGGAAAAAATAGTTCCTTCTTCGTACACCAGAGGCGCTGTTCCATTTTTTCCATACAAGAAACGCTGTAAATACTGGAAAGACGCTGTAAAGTAAAATAGTGAAAACTCGTGATAAGGGCTCTGGTCACCTGAAGAGTCGTCTAATCGCCTGACGATAACTTTAAAACTTTGTGAGCATTCATTCATTGAAATAAACGAGACACCTCTATGCGAGAAATTTAAAAAAAATAACAAGTATCTGAATACAGTCCTGTTATTTCTAAAATTACACAGCAGATTGAAAGTCCACGAAGTCGTATTGCTTCTTCAGTTCAAGTACACAAGTTACACTCGAATGGAGACGAGAGCAAATCATTACAAAAAATCGGTCAAGTGAGTCGGACTCAACCACCGAGGATTGTAGATTTATAAATAGTTCTTTCATCATTGACATCTTGTATGTAATGAACTACAATTACAAATATAAGTTTAATGTTTTTTTTTTTGTATTATAACTATAAGTTACCAAAGCTATTCTTTTGAAAAAAAAAAATCAAACCACGAGCAAAATTTAAAAACCTGCAACCTCCGGATTCAGTACAATGATTGAGACGTTACGTTAACGGCAGAGTTACAATCCTTTGCTTGGCGCATTATAAAAGATGTTTGGAAACGGTTAGTACGTATTGGTGAAATAGCAACAAAGTGGGGATGATGCCGTGCGTCTATATGTGCGATGATAGAAGGGGGCCGGTGTGGTGAAGTCGTGGTTCTTGGGAACATTCTCCGAAGTACAATCTGTAGAAGGCCGACAGGCAGGCAACCTATGAATCAAATACAAGCCATTACACAAAGTAACGCCGCCTGACTGAGTTTGATAATTTCATTTCAATCGTGAATCATTAAACTGAAAGGTCCTGATCCACAGACAAACACAATGGGTTTAGCTATTAATTTTATAAAACCACCAATTAAAGGTAAAATTCCTTTAGGAAGTAGAATCTCTTAATTGAACAGACACTTTTAAAACAATAGATCTATTATTGGATCAAGCGCACATTCCGGAACGATGGAGTTCAATAGACCTTTTATATTTACTGGGAGAGGTAGAAAATTGTTCTGAGCGAAGAATTTTCCGTTGCTATTATTATATTTTGCGCAATTCTCTTGTGTGGAGGGGATTATTTGACGTTCGATGTAATTTCAAGTTCAAGGGGACGGGATTGGGGTGCTAAGACAGGAAACCTCCACGTGCGCCCGTGGACTGGAGTTCCCTCTCGGATACGTCCGGGGGGAAGACCAGTTTTTCGGGCCGGTGCGCCCTGGGATGCGGGCAAAAACTCTCCTTAGGCACTGTGTGCCTAAGGGGTTTCTTTGCCCGTATGCAAATAGCCTGTCGGGTGGACGCTCCAACGCGTGTCCCGTCCGTAACTAACGTCAAAATCAAAACCGCGACGACTGTAGTCCTTTTAACGTGGCGCTAGTTTCTATGTTATTACATTAAATTGGATTTAAAAAATGTAGTGGGTACCACGAATTTTCCACAGGTCTAAGGAGCTATCCGTCAATTGTTACGAGTATGTCATTCATTCTTAGTTCGGGGCTCGATATCACAGGGCGTTTATTGGATTAGAAAATAAATAAAAAATATCTTACATTACCTGTATCTATTCTCGTTAAAAAACCGGCCAAGTGCGGGTCGGACTCTCCCAAAAAGGATTCCGTAGCAGCAAGTAACATAATATAAAAGTTCTTGTAGTTGGTTTTAACTTTGAAAGGTAAATTGCGGTTTACGATTTATGACGTATTAATAAAAACTAGTTACTTGATCTCGTTCAAACCAATTTTCGCTGGTAGTTTGCATGGTAATGTACAATACGGCCGACGTGACTTGGCGAGTCCGAACTTCGCGCAGAAGGTTGCGCAATAACTCTTTTTAGGAACCAAATGGTGACAGGAGGCGACGCACGGGGGGCGGTGGTCTAGGCTAGAGATTGACCTTATGTTAATACAATCGACCCTTTATCGATCAAATATCGTAATCCATAACTTTCATTTAGAATTTGTTGATTTTTGTTTATATAATATATGAAACGAAACAAGATTTAGAAATATAGTGAATTTTGTCGTTAATGAACGAGATTTCGACATTAGTAAAAAAATAAACTTAAAAAAAAAGAAATTTCTCAGTTGAAAGTCATGATTCACTTTTAAACCAGTTATCTATTAACGACTACTTGAGTAACGACTGTTTGAGAAAATTTAAAACCTCCATATACATTGAAAATAAATATATTATTAAGATTTAATGTCGATCGATTTGGACAGCGTATTGGACATCGCTTTTTGGTTACTTCGTAAAGCTTCGTGCGTATTCGGCAATGCTCGGTACACGATTATTGTCTCAGTCACACGTTAGCGTCGGTGTCGTGTTCGTGTCGCTATCTCTGTCTTGAGCGCAGTCGGTTACAAAAGTTTTCGTTGTTGTTAAGTTTTATTGGTATTTTTAAATTTTTTGTAGTGTTTATGATTGTTGTTACTGTTGTTAAGTTTTATTAGTATTGTTAAGTTTTTTGTTTAGTGTTTAAGATTGTTTTGTGAGTTATTTGCAAGTTTTAAATAATATTGTATGTGTTCGCGATAAAAATCTGCCACTATCGAAAGGTGAGCTATAGAAATTGAATTTTTAATTTATAAAATATTTTCTTTCTCGAAGATATTTGATATTTATTTTATGTGTACCTACCTACTTCGTTACTGTATTAGGTAAAATTTATTAGTATATTACATAGGTTAATAAAAAAATGCCAATAACAGTTTTCTTCACGATTGTACATGCGCTAAAGTTCGCAGAGCCTATGTTCAGACTCGCCAAGATACGTCGGCCGTATTGTACATCATATATTTTTTTTTGTTTTATAATTCTCTTATTTCAGAAGTTACAGGGACACACACACACACACACACACACACACACTTTACCACTTTGGAAGTGTCTCTCGCGCAAACTGTACAGTTTTGAAAAAAATGATATTAAGAACCTCCATATCATTTTTACCGACTTCAAAACAAAAGGAGGTTATCAATTCGACCCGTATGTATGTAATATTATCAGAACTGCCCCGTTTTCATATATGTTAGTCTATATCAGCGTCTGAACAAATGTGCCAAATTTCATAAGTGTATGTATGTATGTATGTATGTATGTTTTTATGTTTGTGCACGCATATCTCCGGAACTACAAGTCCGATTTAAGTAATTCTTTTTGTTGTACTAGGTATTGTCCAACTTAGGGTACACTGCAAGTTTCATCAAAATTGGTTCAGTAGTTTTAGAGATATGGATTTTTTTATGTTGTGACGGATTACAAGATTAGTGCATATGTAAGAAAATTTTGTATTTTACAAGAATTTGGGTTGAATATTTAATAAGTAAACTAAAGAAGTCGGTGGCTAAAAAATCAGTGAAATAAAAAATTCAGCCACCGACTTCCGAAAGAAGTTATTAATTAGGTTATTTCACCCTTTTTTATTTTGTTGTTGTTTTTGAAGTCGGTTACTTTTTTGAAAAAGTTTTTATTTTTAAAGACCTATCCATCCCCACACGTGTGTATGGGTTTGTTGAAAAAATTTTTTTGAGTTTCAATTCTAAGTATGGGAATCTCCCATTTTTTTATTTATTTTTGTGCAAAATCGTAATCCGGTTCACATAATACACCTACTTACCAAGTTTCAACAGGATAGCTCTTATACTTTCTTTAAGAAAATTGGCTGTGACATACGGACGGACAGACAGACAAACAAACAGATAGACAGACAGACAGACATGACGAATCTATAAGGGTTCCGTTTTTTGCCATTTGGCTACGGAACCCTAAAAATCATAAGCCCTGTGACAGACGGGCTTAAAAAAACTCTCAACAATTCAGTCCCTCAACACGGCAAACGACGAAGGTCGACAGTTCAACAATCGATACCCCTAGGGACCCGTATCTTGTCCCAACACTGTTCTTATAAAGCCTAAAGTACCCTTTTAAAGGGTATTTGCTCTTGACATGAAACATTAAATAATAATGTATTGAGAAATGAAAGAGCTATTTCATTTATTATTTATGCGTTTTTTGATACTGTCTCCGTATGGGAGGTTTTATTAAAATACTAGTGATCGCCCTGGCTTCGCTTGGGACCAATTTTAAATAACAAAAAAAGTGTGCTTACTGTACCATTATTTTGTAATGCGGGTGTCTTCATTATTATATATATTATGCATTAAAATTCAATAGTGTCGTAAAAAATTACCCATTTTCATAAGGGTCAGCTCCGACGACGAGACGTGATGTTGCGCGCACATATGAATAGAGCTATTCAAAATCTAACTCTATTTCCTACACGAAAAGATACACCTGTCACAAACCAGCGCGACGCAGCGCGGCGCCGCGCTGCATTTTATTGGCGACTCAAAATCTAACTTTATTTACTATACACAATAAGATACACATTTGCAGTATCGTTGCGTCACGTCGCGACGCGTCGCGTCTCGGTGTGAACTAACCGCAAGTTTTATGTAAAAGTAAAGCACTATTTTAGAATAGTGCTTTGGGTTGATACGTTGTAAAATAATAATAATCGTGGATCAGGAAAGCTTTAAAGCGTTTATCTAAAACCACACGAGAATCTGTACAGATATTTTTGGGTTCATCACAAACGGACAAATAGACAGACAGAGGCGCGGCTAGAGCGGCTTTTATCATCCAAAGTGATGATAAAAACCACAATTTTAAGTGAAAAGGAAACCTAAAAGATTTATAGTATTCTTTTTTTTTAATTTAACGATATCTTCGCGTATGACCACTATGTCGCCTGATGGCAGGCAATGGTGTGGTTGACGGTGAAACACGCATGTTGACTAGGTACAAATAATTTTATGTTCTACAGTTCATCAGAAGATCACACGTGTCATCCTCGAAGGGTTAATGCAGAGGGTATCTAATAATAAATCCACATTTCGTCAGTGATGCTTAATTCTTATGTTATAGATAGCTAACCTATTCCCATCCATCGGCCACCACAGTGGCTTCTTTGAGAAATTCCTGATGGAAAATCTCAATTGTACTTTGCCCAACCTGAGAATCGAATCCTGGATAACTTGCTCAGCAGTCGCGCTTGCACCTACTGAACCAACAAGGCAAGCATAAAATAATAATTTTCAAAAAAACAAATTTTTTATTTTGTGGATATCGTTATATCGTAGGTACCCACCTAACAATATTTACACAAAAATAAACTTTTGAATGATGGTGTCACTTTTATTACAGCTATGCTTATATTATAAATTATATTGGAAAAAACAGAGTGTGTAACACTATATTTTACTCGTAAATTTATAATTTATATTATAGACAACAAGTTAATTAGATATAAATTATAAAGTTGTCGATCGTAAAACTTCGTAATTTACGGCATTAATAACTAAGTTTATAATTTACGTGGTTCTTGTAAAAAGTAATTATAACAAGCTTTCTTTGGCTAAAAAACAAAAGTTGTAGGTATAGCCTCTCAAATTGTAGAATTTAAACTTCACTGGCAGAAAACTAGCTGTAGCTAGCTCAAGGCCGCGGCGTCGCCCGCTTAAACTTCAGTATTGATCCCACGCAAACAAAATTCGTTCAGTAGTTCTTGTGTCTAAGAGTAACAAACATACCTACATCCTCAAAAAAATTGCATTAACATACTTTATTGTAGTGGCAAGATCAAATTATCCTATAGTAGTCGCTTACGCGCTCTTCCGAAATTAATTTTGGTGTTTATTGATTCTGGATATTATTATAAGGAGGACAATGTCTATAATACGTTGAGTGAAAAATGCTGTGCACTGAACTCCGCCACATGTACGCGGGACCTTAAGCCCCTTCGTACACAAGGCGTCGCAAGTCTCCGACATCTAAGGGTGCGTCCACATCTGGCGAATGCGCCGCAAATGCGCAGCTCGCGCACCGTTTGCGAGCTGCCCGTGCACATTTTATGCTCTTGTGTCGTTCCTGCGCCGCTCGCGCGCCCTCTACGCGCCGCTTGTGCACGGCCCGTGAGGGGCGCATGAGCCGCTTACGACTTTTCTTTCCAGGAAACTATCGCAAATCCTTAGAGTACGACGCTAGCGTAGCGTGCTTACTAACTACGAAAATGATCAAAACAAAACACGCCACGCTAGCGCCGACGTTCGAACGGGACGGGACGTCGGCGCTAGCGCGTCGTGTTTTTTATGACGACTTACAAATATTTTCATAGTAAGTATCCACGCCAAGGACACGCCACTCTAGAGTCGCGCTAGGTATGCGAATGGCGAGATGTGAAATAAAAAGGTCGCAGCGTGATGTCATATATAGCCTATAGGCTATATATGACATCACGCTGCGACCAACACTATAGTGAAAACACTATAGTGTTTTTCGATAAATTGACTATCTAACATAAAAAGATTCTTTTAAATTCAAACCAGCTATCCCTGAGATTAACGCGTCCAATCAAACAACAAACTCTTCAGCTTTATAATATTAATATTAATGTATTCAATTCCAAAACACAAGTTTAACCTTTGACAAAAATTGACAGCTAATTCGTTGTACAACCAAATAATAGAGGCAAAAAATCGTTATGCAAAATGGATGACACGTCGAATACCGCTTATTCAATACATTATTACTTTCTCGTAAGGTTCCTGTCCCATCGTCAGCGACTAGCGTCAAGTGAGCGTAGCTAGCTACTAGAAACTCAACAGTATCATAGATAGGAGACTTGTTTAGCTTTTGAGTGGGAAAAAGTCGTTAAGGAAATTGTTTTCTTATGGTATAGTGTATAAAATGTAGTCTCTAAGGTTTCTACTACCAACAATGGATCTCATGTGGTTTCAAATAAAATACCTTATTATACCATTACAATGAGCAAAATTCCCTGCTGTCTGTGAGAAGAAGTGGGTTTTAATACCCCACGCGGGCCCGTTGCGGGTTGAAGGTAGTAACACGTCTTCGAATTTTCGATTTGGTACACACGGTGGTTTTTTTTATTGAGAACACTTGTAATTTAAAAAAATTACACAAAGTAATGGGCCTAGCTGGGTTCGAAACCACGAGAAGAAAAACTCGTAAGTCAGAGTTATTTCTACTGGGCTAATATGTTCTCTCCGCCATAACACGTGATCACACCTATACTTTGTACCTGTAATTTTTATGGTGTGCATAATAAAGTGTATTCTATACCATTCTATTATATTCTAGTCTCTTGGGCATATTACTAGTTGACAAGGTATATTTAGTTATTTTAGTCTCATTAAGTCTGATGTATTTTTCCTGAGCGAGAAAATAATTGAAATCCAGTCGCTTATCGCCAGCGATGGGACACGTGCCTTAAGCTTGTCTTTTGACAAATGAGGTGCTACAGGATTCATGAAAGCCTCGAGGTTTTACAAAGATCTATTTCATGTTATAAATCATTTGATGTATGAAAATTGTAATGTGAATTTTATTGCTTTATTAGGTTTGATAAAATATTGGATTATGGATTACTGTTATCTCTTTATTGTTGTTGAGGTAGATCCCAGAATTCCATTAAATTTAAGCTTTTCAGGCTCTAATCATCTATTTTGACTCAAGTAAAATAAGTTCAAATATTTAGCAGAACCCCAGAAACAGAAATACTAGACTAAAAATAAATAGAACTTTAGTAATATTTTTAGAGTCAACGACCCCATGAAATAAGAGTCCACATAGCCTTTGTTTCACCCATGTGACTAAGAAAGTGATGAGTATGAATGTTGATGGATGGAGAGGACGAGGAAGGCCATAGAAAAGATGGATGGATTGTCTAAGGAATGATATGAAAGAAAAAGGAGTAAATGATACTGTGACGTCTGATAGGGGAGAATGGAAGAAGAAAACGTGTTGCGCCGACCCCAAATAGAATGGGATAAGGGCAGGAAGAAGAAGAAGAAGATAGCCTTTGTTTCAATTATTACCATAAAACGTCCTATGATAATAAATATAGGATGTAATGGAATATTAATACTTCTTTAAGTGGTGATTTAAATCATCGTTATGTACAAAGAAAAATAGTAGGCGAAAAAAAGATAGACTCTCATATTTATCACACCATATTATCATGGTGAAGGAAAAGATCGCTAAGAAAACGGCATGTCGTAGAACCAAAAAAAAAGAAGATATTTGACATCTACCAACCCGCACTGGGGCCACGTGGTCGATTAATATGGCCCACTCCGTCTCACAGAGTGAAGGGCTGTGTCTCAGCAGAGGGGACTAGTATAGCCTGATGATGATGATTAATAGTACTGCCAGCTAATGAAATTTTTATTTTCGTTCAAGTTTTGATTTTAAAAGCAAATATGACAAAATTTCGTTAAAAGGCGTCATTAAGTGTTAAAAGATAATCTACAGATAGACAGACAGTCACTTTTACATTTACGAATTAGAATAGATTGATACAGGAAAAAGGTAAAAGAAATTTTAACGAACAAGAATCTAGATAAAAACCTGAATTAATAATGTTACTGTTCAGTCGAAACACGAGTTTCGGCCATTACCTAAATTATAGTTATAATGGAATTTCAGAATATTAGTCCAAACAGGGATTTGTATTTTTAATGGTCTAGGTTGTTACGGTTAGTAATAAGAATAACACAATTTTTAGGTTATTTTCTTTTTACATTGCCTGTACAGGTACATTGGCAAAGACTATATACAATTCGATCATGTCTCTCGCAGAATGGACGAAAAGTGAAGTAGGAAGATTCTTGAATGGAGACCGCGTATAGGTAAACGGGTTGATTTTTTTGATTTGTTGCATAGCTTTAATCGCTGGCTTTCAGCGCGGCGACCGAATCAAGAAATTCCGTAACGAAAATAAACCTAAGACTGTCACTGTCACATCTGTCATGTCAACGTGAATGAATAACATTTTAATGAATGAATTTTTTTCTTGACGTTTCACTTGATTGACGTGGCTGACCATAGCCTAATTAGTAGAGTAACTTACCATAGAGCAACGATAGGATGATATTCTCATTCGTTAAATATTCTGGGTAGGCGATATTTTCGTCTTTTCTTTCATAAATTAAATAAATAAATAATTATATAATTGCATACGTTGAAAAAAATGCAATGCAATACGTTGAAAAAAATGCAAGCTCCGCGGCAGTCCACGAGTGCCACACGTATTTTTTTTTATTTATAGATAGGTTCGCGTTTGACCACTATCTCGCCTGATGGTAAGCGAAGATGTGGTAGACGGTGAAGCACGCTTGCCTAGAAGTAACCTGTTCACTCTTGACTTGAAGACCACAAGGTTTACACAATAAAAAGTATTGACAAAACGTTTTATACATTCGAGAGGGATGTCCACCATATGTCGATGGCGCATTGCCGTACGTCTTGTAGGTAGTCTGATGATCGACAAGGCCAGGCCGAATTAAGTTGTGCAGTTCCATTGCACAATCCCCAAAATCTAAATAATTGACAGGCTGGCAACTCGCGCGTCGATGTTCATGGCAGTCAACCAGAGCATCGTTGCCGATAAGCCTCTTGGCTCGTTTATCAATTGAATCAAGTACATCGAAGTGGTATTTGGATGACATTTTGTGTTGTTATTTAGCCAAATAAACCTAAATAAAGAAATTACAGAAACAAAAAAGTACTTTGATAAACGAATCAATCCCCAAAACGCCATTCCTTCTACAAAGAAATTACCCTGTGATTACGAAAGAAAAAAAAACGGAAAACTAATCTATTTTATGTGAATAGCGTGGCCCCTACGAATATGATTACCTACTTTAGAATACTAAACAAGAATAACTGTTATTTGTTTGGAAAATAGTTTTTGTTTATGCTAAAGGAAAATGATTAAATGTTAATTTATAGTTCGTTTTTCTTCACACGCAACTGTTTCGTAGCGAAAGCCTTTGTCTTCTCGGTCCAATAAATTGTCAGAACTGAAACGGTAATTGTTTAAAGCAATAACATTGTATTATTGTTTCTATTTTAGTTTACGAACTTGTTTGAAGGGCGGGTTATATGAGCACTGGATTTAGATTTCCTGATGTCTAAGGTTGTCCCACATAGTAAGGCAGAAAGGAATCTATAGAATCTAATAGTTTATAGGTGAAATTTTTTAAAGACGGATGTTTGTTACTTTCTCAAACAAAGTCTCATCATCTGCCTAGGCTTTTCCCAACTATATTGGGATCGACTTCCAGTCGAACCAGATGCAGCTGAATATCAGTATTTTACATGGAGCAACTGCCTATCGGACCTCCACAACCCAGTAACTGGGTGATACGATACCCCATGATAATATTATAATATAATAATTATAATATAATATTCCACAACTATCTCACAACGCCATCTAGTCCTAAGCTAAGCAGAGCTTGTGTTATGGGTACTAGACAACTGATAAACATACTTATATATTTCTAAATACATACATATTATAGATAAATTACACCCAGACACAGAACAAATGATCGTGTTCATCACACAAACATTTGTTCTGGGTGGGAATCGAACCCACGACCTCCGGCATAGCAGTCAGGGTCACTAACCACTAGACCAACAGGCCTGTCTGATAAGACTGGTTGCCAGACTTTTAGAGCTTCTGACTAATAGTAACGACTGTCAAAGATCTACAAATGACAGCCGGGACCAATTTGAGCACAAATTTCCGAGGTACGGAGGAAACTCGCTATGACGGATGGTCACCTATCCACAGATCAACCTCGGCAAGCGCGGCTTAATCGGGAAGATCGGCTTTTACGGCTGTAATTATTTTAAAAGAACAGGCTAAAATTATCATAACCACTTATTTACGATTACGATAGAATGTCCGTTTATTGCCCGTGGTCAACCCGCTTGGTTCACCTATTAGGTGTAACACAGGAAATTATTTTAGCCCGTGGTTCACCTGGGTGTACCACGGGATATTATTTTTGCCCGTGGTTCACCTGGGTGTACCACGGGAAATTATTTTTCCCGTGGTACACCTGGGTGGGCCACGGCAAATTATTTTTCCCTAGGTATACTCGTCTAATATTTATGCCACAAAGAAGGTTCAGTCCTGTCAGTGATGATAGATTGATCACAATACAATATGGCATGACCGTTTTCAAGAACTGGGTCGGGCACATACCTGTAGTATGGTACTTCAGAATCCACAAGGTTGTACTGCAGGGCAAATTGCTGTTAAATAATCCTAGCTACTACATTGTGTCTGTGCAAGTACTTGCCGTTAGTAAAACGAGCACAACCGGAAACAATGTGTCTGATCGACTCACTGGGACGGTGGCATGCGGAGACTACATCTCAATGCATCCCCACGTCGGCTTCAAGGAAGTATTCCCTGAGACTGCCTATTTGTTTCTTTGAGTGTTTTTCAGTCAGTCCAATATGCCATATTTTCTTCAGGATCACTGAACAAAGCTTTAAAAGGCTCTTTGCTGCCCTCATCATCATCATCATCAGCCTTTAAATGTTCCCACTGCTAGGACACAGGCCTCCTCTCTGTGAGAGGGAGCAGGCCGTAATCTACCACGCGGGTCCAGTGCGGATTGGTAGATGTCACATGTCTTCGAATTTTTGGTTCTAGGACATGCCGGTTTCCTCACGATGTTTTCCTTCACCGTTTTGAGAGCAGTGGTGTTGAAATAAATTACACAAAGTATTGCGCCTGTCTGGGTTCGAACCCACGACCTACAACTTGTAATTCGAGGCCGATACCACTGGGCCACCACTGCTCAACATCTTTTACTGCTCTAGTAAGGTAAAATTATCACATATAGTTTAAAATCCAAATATGGTCGTACATGTTATTGCCCATTGGCACGCTCGCGAACACTACATCAACACCGTTACGCTATTAGCCGCCTTTTATAACTTCCGCTTGAATAAATTGCTAATGTGAGCTATATTGTTTTTATATATACACTGTACACTATTAAAAAAGCGTCCACTATTAAAAAAGTGGGCACAGGATATATTCCACTGAGACTGAGCTACCAATACCGGGAGGGACTTTTTTTTTTATTGGGACAAACCACACTATTCCCAAACCACTGCAACTCCTGAGAGCCAGAATCAACAGTGGCAACCACCAGAAAAGCGCCGAGACAATGAAGCTCGACGTGTCCCGGAGAATGAATTTACCTGTCTTGGATCCTGCACGAAATTAATCAGAAAAGAATAGTGGAGGAGTAGGAAAAATATGTTTCCACTTCCCTCCATGCAAGCAGGAGACAGAACAAAGCAAAGCCAATAGGCACAAAGGGAAATTACAACTGGGAGAAGCCCAGTTGCCTTGCACCACGGGTAAAAATGACTACTAATATTAATGGGTCCTAAATTGTGAGCTGCTATATTTGATTCCAATAATAAAGGTTTTATTATTATTATTATATTTGATTCCAATAATAGATATGGCCAAAACGCTAAAAACCCGGAGGGACTGTCAGACTCGTACTAACTAAAATCCACGTCCTTCAATAGCCTTTTACGTTCCGGGTCACGGTAATTCGTTAGTCCCGCGACCCCGGCAGGCTGTAGCCCTCTAATACATGACGACACATAGACGAATAATAAGGCGAGTCTCATATGCTGCGGTTCTAAAAAGTCCTCTTCAACAACATTAAAATGCATTAGGATAGAAATAGTTATTTTTTTCAAATTTTACACTTGGATTTTCTCCTGTGTACAGCAGAAAAACCGAGACCCGAAATAACGACTTGTAGGTTATACAAATATGTGGTCCGTGTGGGGATCGAAACCAAGACATGCTGCACAGCAGTCGATCGCTTAGCCACTGCGCCAACAAAAAATGGAAAATTCAATTTTATTGCAAGCAGTAGAATAGATAATTGATAAAGAACAATTTTATCGCAAATCTATTATCAACATTGCCAAAGTAGCGTTTTTAGAGTCCTGAACGTTCGTGCGGACAGTGAAGCAGAATTTGCGGTGGCACGCGGGACTGTCTTAAAAGGACACCGTGTCCCTGTAACACAAAAGGCAATAAAATTTTTAGTCAGTATGAGTTTGACAGGCCCTTCCACTCTACTTAATGTTTTTTTTTTACGCGGTGAAATCATCAAATGGGTCCTCCCACCCGGGGCAGGGTGGCGGGAGGGACTGTCAGACTTGTACTGACTAAAATCCACGGTGTCCTTCAATAGCCCTTAACGTTCCGGGGTCACGGTAGCTCGTTAGTCCCGCGACCCTGTCTACTTAGTGCTAGGACTCTTTTAATAAAAAATATAAGTACGCCGCGTTGAGGAACGTTGAACGAATTGATTTCATGAACTGGTGGCCTACCTTGAACTCATAAAGCGTGAGTCTTTAGGTTGTGTGAACGAGATGGCGCTAGACGACTTGTATAGCTCTGTCTCTTTCCCACAGCCTAAACTGAATCGCGTTAAGAGCTCGTGGTAAGGCCTCTGGCTGAGATATTGATTATAGACTAAAATAAAACACAGGATACCGAATATCGAATACCCTATGTTACGTTCCTGAGGGATAATCTTCAAGTTACACGCAAGCGAAGCCGCTAGCCACAGCTAGTGGTTACCTAAAATACCATTCACTCCCTTTTCCATTAAGATACCAAGGCAAAAATTTACCTTTTACATTAGGTAAAACTCATTAACGCGTTGTAAGTAGGTATACTGCGCTGCGAGGGATGTTCGACCCTCTAATAGCCTCAGGTCACGACAAACAAGCTATTATGAGCCTTGTTTATATTATTATAGAAACCATGTAATAATCATTTCTATAATTGTAACGAAATTCAATTGGCGTAGTGGATCTTATTGTGTGTTTGTTTTCAATTTAAAGGCAGTTTAGACTGTTATTAAGGTTAATTTGTTTATGAGTAGTTTTCGTTCAGTTTGTAGAAACTTATTACACACCAAGTTTATTTTTTTTTCTCATTTTGGTGAGCAAGGGGAGGTAGACTTGACTGACTAAAAACCAACTTATTCCTTCAGTTTCACTTTGAGTTCTAGAGCCGCGGTAACTTTTAAAGACACTCCCCCAGTTTAGAAAGCTCTGTAACGTTGAGCCACTTTCAGAGGTAGAGCAGGGCTAACAGGCCGTCCACCGAGATGCTGCTACACGCTGTGCCGAGGATGCCGTCGAAATTGGCAGCCACGAAGGCGAGGCCGACCATGGGTCCAGGGTTCAAGTCGCGCACCGTAATGTCGCCCACGGTGACATCGTCCTCCGAGAGGAAGCCGGAAAGGTTGCCGAAGCCGTAGTGGATGGCAAACTCGGTACTACTGGTGCGGTATGTGCTCGATTTGGAGCTGTCGTACTTGTTGTGTAGTACTTTTAATAAACACCACGGAGTTTATAATTAATGTATTTAAAATACAATTAAAATAAAACAATACTGTAGAACGTGCAGCTGGAGCCGTGGTAAAAATTGTAGTGCCTAGAAAAGAATTGAAGGTGACGCAATGACAGAACGTAAATTCGAAATATGTATTTTTAAAAATTATTAAAACAATAAATAGATCTTAAAGTTAAGGGGTTGAGGGAACAGAAGAGGTTAAATACCTCTCTGGTACAGCTCTTTGTGCTGCTCATGAGCAAAATCATAATCAAAACATTTATTTCAAGTAGGGCAGTTACAGGCACTTTTGAATTGTCAAAGACAAAAAACTACAAAATTATGATGCTACAGTTCCAGTCACAAGACATAATAACTGTGAAAGTACCTTAGATGCCCGTTCCAAGAAGTAGATCTCTATGGAGAAGAACGGGCAAGAAACTCCATGGACACTCTTTTTAGATCGCCAAAATTATTACAGAACCTTTGTTACATCATTCATTCTGAGATGGTACATTATGTGAGAACGATGTAGCAAGTTAAAAGTGTCCATAGTAAAAATTAAAACAAAGACAATTCAGAAAAAAAAGATCAACAAATAATATAAACCGTGGCAATTATGAGATGACCAGTCCCAACTGACAGCGCCCGTTCACGAACATGACACATGTATCAGCACCATTCAGCTCAACCATTTTGTAAGGAGCTAAATGATCCGACACACGCGCCACCATCAACGAGACATTTGAGTGAGCATGACACACTCTCAACCGCCAGGGTCATTCAAGTCAACAAAAAAATAAATCACAGCTCTGAAGTACATACCTAGTACTCACACAATGCCGGGTTCCTTCTGAACACGAAATTATTAAGACAAAGTATTCAATCGTTCTTTCCCTACAACAACGTATAGGAAGACATGCATGCCAAAAATAACCTCTAAAGGCACAGTACTGTACCGTGATTAAGCACATTTCGCCAGGTGCCTCGAAGTTAAAGACCATTTTTCACAAGTTCAATTCTCCCTAACACAATTCACACACCGTTCAAAAGGTCCCTTTAATATTGATTGCTCACCTCAAGGCGTCTGCATGTATAAAATTCGTTCATTCCACTTAATAGGATATGTTTTAGGGTTATCAAGCATATTATGTGTTTTTAATGATGACAATATTGAATTCAAACAATTTACTTCTATTAATCAAAAATAAAATAAACTTTTGAATTAGTAGAACGGATAATAACGCTATAGCAACACTTTCAACTGTGTTTTATTTGTATTATATTATCGTCAGTTATGAATCACTCTTCACATATTCAGTTCCGGAACAGCAGACATTTCGTAGAATCTCATTATATTAAGAAATCTATTCTACAAACCATAATCGGCTTACACAAAACCCACAAACGTATGGCTGTCCAATATTTTCCCAGCAACCATACGAAAAAACTTCCCATTTCCACGATCCCCTGTAATAAAATTATAATTCGCTCCAATAACTCTGTCCTTCAAATTACAATATTTTGTCCATTACCCGAATTCGATTTGGCAGCCCTACCTCTACGCCATTTAAGCCTATCCTACCTGCTGCTAAATGGACCATGGCTGGGAAATACTGCGCTCTGGAAGCCTGGCCTTTACCTCGGGTTGTTTTTTTAGACCGTGTTGACAAGTATTCCTTTCCTTTTACATTGAGTGGAGCACAGTGACGGATAGCTAAGGGCTCTGGTATAGCTATTTACTTACAATTCTGAAGGGTACTACACACGGTATCGCTCGTCCGTGCGATTAGGCGGTGAAGCGTATCTTACGTAGAATTGAATGTTATCCGTTGACGCCTAAGACTCAATTTACATTGCCGCGGAATAGATAGCAAGCGATTACTCGCGCATCCTCAAGAATTTCCGCAGTTAGGATCTCTTCATAAAAGTTCAGTTCGCTTCAACGCTTCCATTCAATTCTGCATGTAAAGTGAGCCTAACACTTCTACACAGGCCCACCGCGCGGACGAAGGCATGCATTGCGCGTCGCTACTCGGCATACTTTACCGCCACAAATTCACCTCCGCGCATACGCCTAAACGCGCGGATCAGCGGAATCGAGTGACAATCGCCTGCGCTGACATAGGACCGCCAGACTTTGACAGAACAGACCGACCCGACCATACGTGTAGTAAACCCCTACACACATAAATACCAACATTGATGTATTAGTTTTATTTGCGAATAGAAGGCTTTTTTGTGTACTTTCAGGCAAACATAGTAGGTTTTTCTACTCGTGCGTGTCGTAAAAGTCCTAAAAGGTCAAATGTCTAAGGTTAAGGGTAAAATGCAGTGAAGAATAAAATAGAATATGTTTCTTTGGGATTAAAGGCATTTACAGATAAAAAATATAAGTAAAGAACATACAATTATTATTAAGCTATTGCATAGCCTTTATCGCGGGCTCTGAGTGCGTCGCGGCGCGGCGACCGAATCAAGAAATTCCTAAAAACCTAAGGAAAATCCCTGACACCGTCGTCTAACGTCGTTTCAGTTCGGGAGACTTCGGCAATTATAAAGGTACGGACAGACGTGCTCATTACTAGCAAGAAAGCATACTTTTATTGAGCAAGGGGCATTTTTATTGAGAGAGAGGAAGAGGGAGAAGGATATATTTGCATAAGTTGATAAAAAATGCTATGCAATAGCTTTACCGCGGCAGTCCTCGAGTGCCACACGTTTTTATTTTTTAAATATCTAACTCAAGCTTTTTTCAGCACAACGACAACGACAAAGTTTTTTTTTACACTTTCTAAAATGTATACTGATAAAGCGTAGGGCTGAGACCTACCAGGTCATGGTTAATATACTTAGCATACAATAACTCATCACTAGCTAACTTTCTAGCCTTACAGGACAACCTTTTCCCGGAAGGTTCAGTAGCTCTCAGTCTATAAGGAGTAATTACATACTTATTTTATCTTATACTTGTATCTTTATTTATGTAAATATGTACTAATAATTTAAAACCGACTTTAAAAACGGTTTGAAAAATAAATAAACACATGTAAGAACTGATCTTTAAGAAGTAATACAATAAACAAGTTTTCTATGCAGTATTGTTTGTATGATCAGTATTATTACCGCACACGAAACTGCTCATCGTTTCAAAGTTCATCGAACATATCCTAAATAATAAAACAGGAATCGCCTAACTTAAAGAAGGAAATTCGTAAATGAGCACGCATCAGTAACTAAGTTTGGAACTAGTTAACAGCATTCGTAAGTACTTACAATCTCCGATTCAATCCACTTCGCACTTTTAACGGTTGCGTCTTGATACACACGGGTTGGAAAAATGGAAAACTTTATTCCACCCATAATTATACGGACTGCTCGAATAGTTGGCTATTGAATATCTCATCATCATACTTGTATGTTGATGGAAAACGTGCTTGTAATTTTCCGAAAGGTTGAGTAGAGCAATACCTAATAGTATGTGCACATTTATACATATTTATGTATTTGTATAGTAAGGCAAGTCTAGTGCCATCAATCAGGCACAAAACGAATGAAACTAGAGAGTTCCATTCGTTTTGTAACACTACGCAGCGTCGACCCGCGTCCGGTCCTTGATCGGGCGGCAAGTTACCCCATTAGAAAATTAGCTAAAGTATAGGACAGTTGGTTGCGGGACTTATGAATTACCGCGACCTCGGAACGTAAAGGGCTATTGAAGGTCACCGTGGATTTTAGTCAGTACGAGTCTGACAGTCTCTCCCTCCCGCTCTGCCCTGGGTGAGAGGACTCTTTGATGATTTTACCACGATAAAAAAAAGTATAGGACAGTTTTTTTCTCTTTTAGTTACTTGATATTTTTATATTACTTTCCTCGTAAGCAAAGCTGCAGGAACGAGCTAGTACAATTTTATTAGTAGCTATATTTTATTAATGTTATGTATACTACAATTTATTAAACTCCGAGAAATATTTTGGCCCAACTTCATAATATAAAACACCGTCAAATACATATATCATTTTTATTAGTTCCCATTATGTTTTGTGGGACCAACAAGGATATGGGTTGGATGGTCCTTGAGACAATGTGTCACGAATAACTAAAATATTAAAGTGGCCTGCCGCATTGCGGGCCGTCCAAGGACAAACATTCGGACACCGTACATGTGGTGCAAATTACGGGGTCGCAGAGTAACTACAATGTTTAAGAACCCTTTAAGGGAACGACTAAGATGCAACTTTATTGCCAGAGTAAAATAAATCGGTGAACTTCTGCAAAAAATACTTGCTATACGATTAGGTACCTTTATCTTTAGCAATTAAGTTCAGTTTACGTTAAATTAGAAAGAACGTATCTGGAAGACTAAAGTCGGTTGCATTTGTTTTTTTTTACTAATTAGGTATATTATCTTTTAAAAAAAACTTTGCCCCACTCTAGGAATTTCTACTTTATCGTGGGTGCGTTTACAAACATATAAACTCACATACACAAACGCCCAGACCCGGAACAACTACTCAAAGATCATACAAATATTTGTTCCGTGCGGGAATCGAACCCGCGACACAATCCAAAATAGTAAAAATACATAAATTTCCATTTCCAGTCTGATACAAGCCCGTCTTGCATACACAGACAATACAGAATTTCTCTTCATGCAAGTTCCGTATACCACGAATATGGTACCAAAGACTAGCCAATTTCGACCTTTTTTCTTCAGCCCTTAGGTTGAACAGACATGCGTTATAAAAATTGTATGGAAATAAATAAAATTCCTTCAGCGGACGAAAACTTAAATGCGATTCAGAATTGGCTGTTCAGTTCGATTTTCGGCGGATCTATTGTTGTACATGCGATTGTGTCGTCACAATGGTATTTTGTTTGGCATTGAAGAGTTGTTCCTAGCTTTTCATTTAAGGGTAGTTGGGAATTTTCCCATGAGGATATGTGGGAACTACAGAACGCCACCTGATACGAATCTAACATATTTTCTAACTTTTTTTTTTATCGTGGTAAAATCATCAAATGAGTCCTCCCGCCCCGGGCAGGGCGGGAGGGACTGTCAGACTTGTACTGACTAAAATCCACGGTGTCCTTCAATAGCCCTTTATATTCCGGGGTCACGGTAATGAGATAAGTCCCGCGACCCCGGCAGGCTTTAGCCCTCTAGAGGGGGGGCCCCATCATCTTGCTGACGCTCTTTGAGGCGCGCGTGGAACACAACGCGCCGTCGACCCGGGCATGGTCCATGGTCGGGCAGCGAGTTGCCCTTTACTCGCAGCCCGCATGCCCGCGCCTACGGTGGCCGGAGATCGTCTTGCGACGTCCGTCGCCGTGGGTGTCCACCACTGCGGGTGGGGCGGAGGGAGGACATTGTCCTCTCCCTCACGCGGCCCGCCTCCTCCTTCGCGAGCATGACTGCTTCGCAGAAGGAGGCGACCGCTTCCCACTCCGTCTCGCCCCGCAGCATGGCCGCAACCAATGCCGGGCGCGAGAGGTCTCCGCCTAAACATATTTTCTAACTTACCTTCTATATAGCATTAAACAAAGTCTGTCTGGTTCCTTTATCTTCCTTCCTCTATTATAAATGCGAAATTTTGAGAGGATGCATGGATGTATAGATGTTGTTAATCTTTCACGTATAAACTACTGAACGGATTTGGATGTTTGGTACACAGATAGTTTATAACTTTTAGGTACGTTTACGTACTATTTACCTAGTTAGTAGGTTACCTAGTAATAGTAGTAAAAAGTATGTATACGTACCTATAAAAGTACTTGCCTAATGATTTCTTTACAAACCACTAATGGTATGTAAAGAAATCATTTAAACTATTGTCATAAAATAGTAATGTTTGCGTGTTTCTGTTGCATGTAAGTAGTCTTCGAAACTACTAACCCGAAAAAACAATCTAATGGGAATCCCAATAGTTTTAGGCTAAAAAAGCATCCTGTAGAACTTCCCGTCCTAAAAACTACACTCGTCACGTTCAACTAGAAGCTAATAAATAAATAACTAACTTTACCTCCATATACACAGTTCCCATACCTCACTAAAACTACTAAAAGACCATGAAGTGACCTGATTGAATGAACGTATAGTAAAAAATGAATGAAATCCGAACCTCAATACTCTGCCGCGGGAATTGAATCCCGCACCCTTGGGACACAATCATTGATTTCACCGCAGTCTGAGCGAAAGCGGACAGAGTGAGAGTGTCTAAATAACTTCCTGTTATTGTTTTTTTTTCTTTTTGTGATGAGAAACTGGATTTACTGTGCAATCAATGCTCTTTGCTTTTATTTTAAAAAAAGGTTTGCTAAAACCATAATTTTTTATGTTAAAAACTGATTAACATCCGTCACATCACTATCACAGGTCCAGTTGAAAACCAGTGTCGAGCACTAGTTGCTCGACATTTTGCTCAACTGAGCCTATTTGGCGCAGCCGCGAAACACACAAGAATTCTTTGATTTAAAAAAAAATATATATTCTTGTATTACATGTAACTCCTTTCCTTTTTTTGTGTTTATTTTATTTTAAATGTTGCGTTTATCGTGGTCTCTTTTGCGCCAAATAATTTTTTTTTCTTTCTTTTTTTATCCAACCACTGTTAGCTACCTTCTTCAGGTCATCTGTCCATCTTGCCGGGGGGCATCGCGCGATCTCCATTCATGAACCTTCCTAATCCACCTTTGCTCGGTTCTGCGGCAGACATGACCAAAAAATAACCCAACAAGATAATAAAGATAATTATTAACACTTTTTATAATTAAAAGTTATTTTCAAGTGACAGTTGACAGCTGGAGTTCATTGACATCAAGGGTTTCTCAAAAATGGGTCACATAGTACAGTTCATTCTGCACGTAACTGCTCAACCCAAAAGCAACCTAGTAGTGAAGGAAATAATATTCACAATAGGACTTTCAGTGGTAACAACCTTTTTAACCGACGAAGAAAAAAGGAGGACTTTTCCCAGCGTGGTCCGATTTCAAAAATTCTTTTTTGGTTGGAAAGAGTATATCTCAAAGTTGGTACCATTTTAATTTCAAAACTAAAATCGGCCTCTAAGGGTAGAAAAAAAGGAATTGATTGTCAACTTTCCTACAGAATTTTCAGTTGTGAACCGATTCGTTTGAAATAAAGTTAACATATGTAGTTCTGAGGACATTACTATATAGCAGAGATGTGGAGAAGATAACATGATGGTGTCACATTCATCAGATCAACTCCAGATCCCTGTTATGTTGTGAAGTCAGTCCCAAGAGTTCCTCAACAGTTAACAGCACCTATATCGTGTTTGGGCTCATTTCATTAGTCTTGATGAAAATTTTAGACCTAGCTGGAGTATAATTGTCATCGAGGGTCTGATGATGAGGACAGAAGGCAGTAGCAAGAGATCCTCAACAAACTATATCGTATTTGGGCTCATTTCATTCATCATGATAAGAACTTTAAACATAGTTGGGATTTGACAGTCGTTGACAGTCTGAGAGTGGAGTTTTTAGTTGCAAGTTACAGGTCCTCAACAGTTAATACTAATTACTGTGACGGTTACGTTGACAATGACAAAAGGGAAGACGGGTTTTTCCATGTGTTAAACACTCTAATCATGGTATACAACTAAAAAGCTAAAAATAATAACTTTTTAACAAAAAAATCAAACCGACGAAAGATTGAACTGAAAAGCTAAAAATAAATTTTGAGGCGGCGCCAAAGAAACAATCAACGAAAAGCAACCTAGCTACAATAAAATTATGCTTCGCTTCAAATAATTACGAGTAATTTAGGTACATGTTTGTATGTTTGTTTGGCGCCGCCTCAAAATTTATTTTTAGCTTTTCAGTTCAATCTTTCGTCGGTTTGATTTTTTTGTTAAAAAGTTATTATTCTTTAGTTTGACAATCATCAAATTAGCTCTACTCTTTCAGAAAGCGTAGAGGCGCTTTTTCATATGCCGCGTACGGATGTCGAACTATTTTTTTCATCAAATTAACGGCAAAGTTCCCGTTTAGGTTACGTCACAAAAATGTAAAAAGTCGGGCTAGGTCCTTTGTTCCAGTCGCGGGACACACGTATACCGCGACTCCGGTAAAGAAGAAAGAAAGAAGAAAGAAAATCACATTTATTGGCACAGACACGGGGCATACACAATAACAAACATGCAAAAAGTAGAATTAACAAGTGTTTTTTGTTTTTAAATAAAAATAAAATAACCTAAATCCACTTGTTAAGTACACAATATTGTTTGCCCCACGGCTGCTCCAAACAGGCCCAGTTCAGCATAAATGTCAGGCAACTAAGTGCCTGACGCTGGTTTTCAACTGGGCCTGGTTGAGAAGTGGGTACGCCGAACCAGTTTTGTGTGTGTAGACTGCCTAATAGTTATATAAATACATATGTATAAATAGATAATTATATGTGTCAACAATTTATTAGGAAATAATACATAATTATAAAAAAATCCTTATTGAGTATAAAATAATAATAAGCAGGTACCTACAAAAAAACAATATTTATGCCGGTGCATTTCAAATTGTAAACCGTGCAGTTACCCGCCGACAATGCGCTGCAAGCAGCGGCGCGCAGCGGACGATTGCACGCTTGACACGTAACATTTTTTTTTTTAAATGATAGAATTGAATAAAAGGAAATGACGATAAAAGTTGACTAATTAGATGACATTGAAATTAAAAATAATAACTTGAAAGTAGTGAGTGCTAAGGTAAGTGTATTTTATATTATGTAGTTTATAACATTATTTTGATTAGAATAGATTATTGTAGTATAACGTGAAAAATTGAAACTGCAAACGGAATACAAGGAACGAAAACATGTGGGTATATTTATGGATTTGTACCTAACGAGTTTTTTTTTTTCTTTTCAGTGCTAAAACTATGATGGCACCGAAGCCTCATTGATTCATAATACAGTGACTAGGAATTTTCTGTTTTGAAAGAGTGGCAGTTGCAGCAAGACACTTTTTGTGAGTAGAAGCTGCATTTATGTTTCATGGGCAGCATTTATAGACGTGACGTGATTGGATGAGCTGTAAATTATGTTTTTTTTTTTGGTAGGTTTTCTATACGCGATGGCACTCAGTCTCAAGACGCCAAACAAGCCTGGGTCGGAAGAGGCAGCTGTAGAAGCCAGCTTCGCCGTGCAAGCGACAGCAGTCATCACTGGCTTTTCAAGGGCAGCGAACAATACACATCGGAATTTAATCGGCATGGCAACAATGAGTATTATTTTTGAAGTAGGTACAAATCAGATTATTGAAATATTATGCTGAACCATATCCAATTTTCGCTGCACATCTATCAAATACTGCCTCAGACGTGTTCTAAATGTGTGTATTGTGCCAACCACCCTTATTGGTGGTGGAATATTGTTCCAAACCTTCGATGCGGCGTATCTAAAACTGCCCCTGAAAGCAGCCGTCTTGTGAGACTGTGTTGTCAGTTGCTGTGCACAGAGGCGTGGAGCGCAATCGCGTCTACTGGTCATCCAACACAGCTTATCATATAAGTATTTTGGTTTCCTATGCTTAATTACACCGAAAAGTAGGCATGCCAGGTGTAATTTACGCCTTGACTTCATTTTTAGTACGAAGTGTTTGTTAAGGAAGGGGGTGATATGGCTTCTAGGAGGAACCGAATAACAGAAGCGTGCGCACGCGTTTTGGACTCTTTGTATGAGCCGGTCTGTACGAGCTAGCAAGCGAGGGCCGTAAACCGTGTCAGCGTAGTTTAATTTCGATAGAACAAGGGTTTCGACCAACTGCTCGCGTAGCTGCTCAGACAAAAAAGGCCTCATTTTGTACAATAGTTTCAACCTATAGAAACAGTTTTGTACCGAACTGGCAATATGTTTCTCGAATCTAAGGTTGTAATCCATACATAGACCGAGGTTACGCACTTCGTTAACTCGGTCAATAGGTTCTCCCATGAGAGATAGGTTCAATACTAAGGGAACCTTCTTTAGCTGTTGTTTTGTACCAAACAACATATACTTGGTCTTTGCCGGGTTTAATGCCAAGCAGTGCTCTTCTGACCAGGTGGCTATTTTATTTAAATCATTTTTTAAACGCTGAACTGCCGAATTGTAGTCTTCTGGTCTAAAAGATAGATAGACTTGAACATCATCAGCATAGATGTGATATTTGCAATTTTCAAGGCACTTAATTATGTCCGCACAGTAAATAATGAACAGAATTGGTCCTAAAATCGAGCCTTGAGGAACTCCCCTGTCCAATAAAGCTAGAGCTGAAGTCAAAGTAGTACCGTCATCCAAGCGCAATTCAACGAATTGTTTCCTGTCACTGAGGTAGCTGCGGAACCATTGTATAGCATTGTCATCAAATCCGTAGTACCTAAGCTTAGACAGTAACAGCGGTATATTCAAACAGTCAAAAGCGCGGGAAAAGTCAAGTAGCACCATCAGTGTACACATGCCTTTGTCTTGGGCTGATAAAATGTTATCAGTGACATCCAATAATGCCGTAGAAGTACTGCGTTGCTTTCTGAAACCGGATTGTAAGTCCGGTAACAGTCCATTTTCTTCCAAGAACCGAGTCAGTTGAAGGCACACCACTCTCTCCATTACCTTTGACAGACAGGGCAGTATGCTGATAGGCCGCAAGTCTTTAATTTCTGTTGGGTTTGAATTTTTTGGTATGGGTCTGACAGTGGCAATCTTCCACTGGCTGGGAAACGTGGAAGTCCATATTGAGTAGTTAATAATGAATGTGATAATTTCCAATGTAAGTGGCAAAGTTAGATTTAGCATATTTAAAGTTATGTGGTCGCAGCCTTCCGCATTTGATTTTAAATTAGAGATAATTCGCGAGATTTCATCTTGGTCCACAGGGGCAATAGTGAAAGTTGCGTCGTTAAATCTGTGTGACTCATAATACGTTACAAGCGACGCGCTGGCCACCGGGTTGCCAGGAACATTTAAAAAGGTACTATTTATTTGATTTGGGTCTCTAACTCTAAAGTGTGATGGTAGGTCTTGACCGCGCTTAGAGGAGGAAAAGGTGGATTTAATGTTTTTCCATAATAATTTAGGATTTTTTATTTTATTGTTAATGTTGTACCTAAAGTATGCAGTTTTTTCATGGTACAAGGCGCTTTCCACTAAAGTTTTTAACTGTTTATAATATAGTTTTTTTTGTTCTGTCTTGGTTTTTCTATACGCAGACAATGCTTTGTCCCGCAGCCGCATCATGAGCTTAATAGTGTCAGTGATCCAGGGATACGATACTTTCTTTATAGTACAGGTCTTAATAGGTGCATGTTCATCAAATAATGATATTATACGCTCATTTAAACTATAAACCATATCATTTACATTAGAAAGGTCAGCAATATTATCCAAGTTCAATTGAGACAAATCACTTTTAAAACTGTCCGTACAAATATCTTTGATGGGCCTGTATATTGCCACAAATGGTTTAATTTTGTCACGTTTCAAATGGAACTCGCTGACTATGAAGGCATGACCAGTACACGTTCCAAATGATTCCACATTCGTGTATCTTGCGCTAAGGTCTGTGCACAGAAGGTCAATAAGGGTTTCGCTCGTATCAGTGAAATGTGTCGGCGACGTGACTAACTGAGACAGGCTCAAGCAATTCAGAAACTCGAGTACCTTTTTAGCTTTGTGCTCGTTGGTATTTATCATATTTACGTTAAAATCACCGAGCAAAATGTAGTGATCGCAGTTTCCTAAAGCAGCAATAGAGTTCGTTAGAGCATCCAAAAATAAATCAATATCAAACCATGGTGGTCGATAAGCAGTACCGATGGCAATTCTCTTACCTGCCATGGAATACGTGAGCCACATTTGCTCGACGGATTCGAACCTGGGGTCAATCGGTCCGGTATATGTTCGTGCACTCAAACCCCGCCGCAGGTAGAACCCGACGCCCCCACCACGGCCCGCGCGCACGCACGCCGGCCGCGGCAGGTGTCGCAGGTGATAGCCGGGCACCGCAGGCGCGCGACCTTCTTCACCCGAACGCAACCAAGTTTCGTTTATGGCCAAAACATCGAAATCGTACTTGCCGACTGCATAAATAAAATCGTCATGTCCTGTACCCAGGGAACCTGCATTTAAAAATCCAACTTTAAGATACTTGTCTTTTTTAGACATTATTAAAATATGATAATTCGAGTATAAACATTACATAAATTGATAATATTATTTTCAGTTCAATTAAAAAAGTGTCATTAATTATTAATATAATTTTGGGTAGAATCTTAATTAGTATTTTATTATTTGTGATGTAAATAAGTAATTTATGATAAATTAGAGATAATAGAAATGTAAATATTAAATCAGATAGAATCGTAAATGTAAAAGGTGAATGTAAGTGTATGTAAACATTGTGTGTGAGGAAGAAATAACTGTGATAAAACCGGTTCGGGTTGAGCACTCTGAGACGCGCGGCCGTGAGACAAACACGACAGTTGAAAACAATAACATAAACATTAACAGCGACCACGCCAGATGTACATAATTGAGTGACATACTGTGTGTCAAAGGCATTTAAACAATAAAATAAAGGTTTGACATTATAAAAAAATAAAAAATTAAAAACTAGAAAAACAAAAACAAAGTTAGGGGAAAGCGTTGTTATTTTAAACAGTAGCCAGTATGGGCACGGCTGCAAAAACACGATGTATATCAGCCTCGCAGCGGATCTGGTGAACAGAGTCCCCGGCCTTGTAGCGGGCGAGTATACGGCCTCGCCTGGACCATACGAATTGCCACCCGAAGCGCCCACCGGCCTCCCGCGCCTGCCGAAACAACTCCCGATTGGTCTTCGTAAGGCGCTCATTGATGTAGATGCGCGAGGCCGGACCAGGCAAGTCGAGGTCAGCTGATGTCATACCACGACGCACTCGGGCGGCTTCCACCATCTCGTCGCGTAGGTCTCGGCGCGCGAAACGTACGACGAGGAATCGCGGGCGGGTTTCGACCGGTGCTGGCTGCGTCGCATTAATGCGCCTGCCCCCAACTCGCTCCGCGCTCACAATATCGCGCGCTTTCGCTTTTACGCCTAACTTTGATGCGACTACCAAGGCCGTATGTACAGGGTTTTCACCGGGAGCTTCGGGCAAATTTGAGATTTGTATATCCGTCGCTAGAAGCTCCTGATCGCGGTCGTTTATATCGCTCCGGAGTTGAGCGATGATGTCGTTCACCCCCGTTGACTCATGTTCGTGCGTGCGGTTCTCCATCACAGCGACCCTCTCTTCCAATGCGCTCATGCGGTCATTTGTTTTTTTTATAGTTGACCTTAATTCGGCCAGGTCATCGCGCATTAGCTGAAATTCCTGCTTGATCGTGCTAATAAACTCCTCCTTAAATTTCTTTAGCTCCGCCGTGATATCCGATGGGTGATGAGTCATTTCTTGTGTGGCGTCCATAGCCGTGGTATTGATGGGACTTGTGTCCATCAAGTTTACCGGGCTATCTTCCAGCGGCGCCACTGCCTGTCCTCTCACCGGTGTCTCGTTACGGTTGTCCCGCACTTGGTTTTTATTGCATTCTGGACAGTGCCAGGGTGCCGTTATTATGCCAGTCAAGTTTAGCTTGACGCACCGACGGTGATATGATCGAAGGCAGATGTCGCATTTAGCGCCATCTATCGGTGACTGAAATTTACCGCAGGCGCCACACTTGTGCATGGTGACGTTCACTATCGCGAGCTCGGTTCAATCGATCAATCAACAACGCAGTGCGCGTGACAAATAACAGATGTCGCTATTAACAGTGTAGGCGTTGATGGTGTTTATAACGGCGTTATGGCGATTTAGACACCATACGATAGCACACTGCACTGGCGTTAGGATGCGCTTACACTGGGTTAGGGCACAAGTTAGTTTCCAGATCGTAAACAAACAATTTGTTTATTATTTTAGATAATAGGGTAGCTAAATGTTAATTCACAATGGGATCTGGTTTTTTAATGTTTTTTATTTGTTTACACTGCACACAATCACTGTCTAATATTGTCACTTGTTGTCCGCACTTAATTAAGTCTTTTTATAATAAATGTTTTTGTTTACAACTTTGTTTTGTATTTTAAATCTCGTTGAAAAATACTGAGACTTCCACAAGTTTAAAGGTTCAGTACCCTCTCGGTACATAAATGGCTACTGAAGGACACCGTGGATTTTAGTCAGTACGAGTCTGACAGTCCCTCCCGGTCTGCCACGTAAAAAAAAGGTCCTTTGTTCCAATATTTTTTTCCTTGGTAAAGTCATCAAATGAATCCTCCTGCCCTTTGTAAAAAAAGCCCTAAAATCCAAACTGTTCAGTTCCTCTTTGCGTTCCAGGATCATGGTTACCCTTACAGACGGTCCAACAACCGGACCAATTCCATCAGTTATTTTATAACACGAAAAGAAAGAATTTAAAATTCCAATAAACATTTGCCGAACCACAAAAGTACCTTCAACATGACGTAAAGTATCGGTATCGAGGCGTATCTTTATTTTATAACCACATAATATTTGTGAGAGAAAACTACCGTGAGCGAATTCCATGGTGGCGTGTGTGTCGGATCATTTAGCTCCCTTCAAAATGGTTGAGCTGAATGGTGCTGATACATATGTCATGTTCGTGAACGGGCGCTGTCAGTTGAGACTGGTCATCTCTTAGCTGCCACGGTTTATTTTAATTATTATTTATTTCTGAATTGTCTTTTTTTTGTGTAATTTTTACTGTGGACACTTTTAACTTGCTACATCGTTCTCACATAATGTACCATCTCAAAATGAATGATGTAACAAAGGTTTTGTAATAATTTTGGCGATCTAAAAAGAGTGTCCATGGAGTTTCTTGCCCGTTCTTCTCCATAGAGATCTACTTCTTGGAACGGGCATCTACGGTACTTTCACGTCTTGTGACTGGGACTGTAGCACCATAACTTTGTAGTACTTAATTCTATTTTCTTTGTCATTGACAATTCAAAAGTGCCTATAAATGGTCTACTTGAAATAAATGATTTGATTTTATTTGATTTGATTTGTGGGGGTATTCGCCTTCGGTAGTTTTTTTCGTAAGATTAGGTAGTTTGCGCTCATTCGAGTTTCGCTCTAGTGATGGGCAACGTAAGCCGGTTATTCGATTTGCTTTACAAAAAGTCGACTATGACTTTTGGGACGGAAAGATTTAGGTCAGGTTTGTCACGTGTCTGCCATTGTTTGGTTTACTAAAAGGTAACGGATATGAGATTCTAGCTAAAATAAAAAAAAATCACTTGCTGTCGATTTTAACTTTATAATGAAAGTAAGTTACTAAATAGCGTATATTAACCTTAAAATATGCAAGTTCCCGTGGGATAACTTTCGAGCTACAAATAGTTTATTTATTAGTTGTAATAATTTTATAACTTTTACAAATAATAATTTATTTATAACAGCTACAAATAGATTCGGTCACTCTCATATTTTTAAATATTATTATTTTATCCTTAATCACGAGAAAGTGAATAATGGAAAGACTTTAGAACACGGGAACCAAGGAAGTAGGCACAGGTGCAACAAAGAAGCCAATTATGATGATGACGATGATAATGATGATGATGGTCTGTATAGGCTATTGATTCCCTTTACCAATTTCGACTCTCAAAATAGGTTTCGTTATTTGACTAAACAAAAATTGTCCCCATCACTAGTTGGATCGCCATTGGTGTCAAACTTCCTCGTTTTTCCAGCGAATGCCACATTTTTTGCGGAAGGCTATTAATATCGTATTGGAAAAAGAAAAAAAATACCAATATCGGAACGGAATGTGGTTTAATAAGTGTGACTTCTAAAATTGGATAAATATGAGTTTAACCTCCCATGAAAACGTTCGATCATTAGAACGTGTTCGGTTTCGGCGACTTTTTGCACGTTTCATAAACAGGCTCGTACAAATGTACATCGCTGTTGCAGCAACATTGGTAGAGGGAGATATTTTTGGGAAAAATATCGTTTCTGAGGTTTTGGAGAAAAAAACAAAATGTACACACGGCTACACATCAAGCTATACAAAACCATTATAAGCTGATCGTTGCATATGCGGAAAGACCATACAAAGCGAGACCACGGTAAACTGGTTTTGTATAGCTTGATGCGTAGCCGTGTGTACCTAATACCAGAAAGAATATACGAGTACCTGCGAATTACACACTCGACATCTAGTGTAGGCTGAAAAACGTTGATCGGTATCCGCTAATGGTTTTTTGTATCCATTCGTTTTGTAATTATAATTATGTTGTTTTAATAATTCTTTCCATGAAACTTGAAAGGAGAAAATAGTTAGAGACTGTATATTTTTGGGAAAAATTTAGGACCTGATCCAACTACCCTGTAACCTGCCGGGGTCGCGGAACTTGTGACCCTGAAGCGTAAACGCCTATTGAAGCATCGCCGTGGATTTTAGTCAGTAAAAGTCTGGCAGTATGGGTGGATTCAATTGATAATAAATAGCAAGATAAAAAAAAAAAAAAACTACAGTGAAACGCGCGTTAGTCGCATTAGCGTGGCGCAATAGATGCGATACAAAACGCGCGTTGCAACCAATAAAAATGCGCGATGACATTTCAATGGAGTTTTACTTGCAACTACTGCGTGAGAGATTTATTTGCTAATGCTATTCAGAATCGTGAACCTTTGCTTACAGTTAGTTCCATTGAACACAACTAAAGACAGTATCGCGACTGTATTGCGACTATTTTAAGCGTTTTAATCGCTACAAAATGTTATAGTGAGCGAGCGCCCTAAGTTCGTGAAGTCAATTTATCTGTAGTTAATAAAAATAAGCTTACGGAAGATTTATGGTGTAACGTTTTTTCAGATGACAGCCCGATATTTTTTTATGTTTCTCAATAAAACTTACTAGTTGTAGCCATTGGCTTCTTCCGTATCTAAGAAGTTTACACAAAATCGGTGGAGCGGTTTTTCATTTATCACATTTTTTTAACACGAAGCGAAGCACGGGGCGGGCCGCTAGTAGACCCATATAACCTTATGCGCTCACACATAATAGACAATGGTTGAGACTTGGCAGTTTCTATAAACAAGTTCTACCTTCACCGGTATCAATCTGTCTGGTAGAATCATCAAATGAGTCCTCCCACCCTGAGAGGACGGGAGGGACTATCAGACTCGTACTGACTCAAGTCCACGGTTTTCCTTCAATAGCCTTTTACTTTCCAGGATTACAGTTAACTGATAAGACAGTCCCGCGACCCCGGCAGGCGTTTAGCCCTCTATGGGGTCCCGTCAAAAAAATATTATCTTTCGCTTAGGTTAGCCGTAAACCTACTTTTTTATGAGGACAACTTTACACTTTAACCCCACGCTATATACTTAACCTTCCTTTCCAATCATTGTGCTACACAAAATCGATCCTTATTGACATCCATTCGAAAATATGATGAATGGCGAGCGGCGCCGGGGACTAGTTGTTACGTATTGTGTGTGACGTTTAACAAGGGTCCGTAAGGACGAAAAAGGGAGACCCCTAAAGAACCATTAAAGGTCAAATTTAGGTATTTTGCATGTTTAAGGGATGTTAGTTATTGTTTTGTTGTAGTTTTAATAGGCCATGTCGTCACGCAGTGGACGCCGGAAGCCGGGTGTTTTTGCCTAGAGAGGCCTAAATAACGGTGGTATAACGACATAGATCCCTTTCTGTGAGATTTGCTGAACAAAACTGTACAAATTGACCCCCTTAGTGGTACAAAATAAAAAAAGTTTAAGTGGAATTTCCGGGATCACTTTTAGGTTACAACTAGGTAGCAAAAAATCACTTCTTTCATATTATAATGTATAAAAGTTGAAAACAAGTGATGAATGAGGTGCATGAATGAATAGAAGTGTGTTCATTAATTATTGCATGTTTATTTATAATGTGCGTGTATTGTAATTGTGCAGAATAAACCGCTTTTGCTTTTTTTTCCGGATTTGCGATAAGTGCAGTGGATTTATCACAAGAATTCTATATTTATTCTTACTTAGGCGATTGAAGGTATAATATTTAAACTATTTTTAACTTTTCCTTTTTTTTCTCTTAATTTTCTTTTATTTTGCTAGATAGCCAAAATATAATCTCTGTTTTAAATTATCGATTTATAAATGTATGTTTAGTCTTGTTTGTAATCTCATTAATTATATCATTTACTGTTATTTCCAAGTCAATTATGCTACAAGGTTGTGTCTATGTAAGTCTTGCGTATTAAGAACTCCAAAAATACTTGACAAGCTTGGCTTAGTTTGGGAGTCGACTTCACTAAAAATGTGCTACTGTACAATCACTTAACACCTGAATTAATAATTTGTACCTTATAGACTAAGTTCTCTTTATGTTGTACATACTTTGTGAGCGAAATAAAATTATTATTATTATTTTATTTACAGTTTACTTGAAGTATTTACTGCGTTTATTATATGGAAAATGCGCCTCAAGTGTACGAAAGAGGACCTAATTATTACCATCAAATTAAAGTCAAAGTTCCTCGTATTTTTTGACGCCCTTTGAACTATTTCCTATTTTATTATTTGTACATATTTCAATGAGATGTTTAATACTCCTATGGTTTGTATATCTGCCGGGGTCGCGGGACTAACGAGCTACCGTGATCCCGGAAAGTAAAGGGCTATTGAAGGACACGGTGGAATTTAGTCAGTACATGTCTGGCAGTCCCTCCCTGCCTTGGGTGGGAGGACTCATTTGATAATGTTACCACGCTAAAAAAAACAATTGGTTTGGTAAATCTAAACATACCTAGTACAAAACAAAGTCTCCTCTTACTCTCTGTACGCTGTATATCTTTCAACCTACAAAGGAAGTAAACGAAAAAGCCTTCGTTTTCCAATATAAAAAGCATTTACAGTATTGTAATCACAACGTGCTCCAAGGCTGGCATGTTTGTGGAGCTAATTATAATAATCTTGTGAAAAGAGTCGCGTGCCAAACTTATATTGTAGGAAACCCAAGGTCTAAATGTGACCCTATTAAGTACATGTTAGTTTGTTAGGTTGATTACAATCTGTAACCTTATTTTGAAGTATACTTTGTTATTGACAAGGTAAATGTAAACAGTAATTATGATTACGTAACAGGGTTAACAAAAAATAATTTAAAAAACAGACGCTCACTAGATTTTTGTAATCCGTAGGTAAGTTAATTACATCATCCACATAGCAATAAAAAAATTCTCACTAAAAAAACTTCTCAGTCAAAATGAATAAGTAAAGAAAAAAGTAACAGAAGTTTAACTTTTTAAATATTCTTTTTACAGTGTTGCATGAACAGAGTGACACATGTTATCGGAACTGTCATCAGCAGAGGACGATGATATACGTGTCACTCGTCTGCGAACGCCTTAACGAGCGACGTCGGGTCACACAAATAGTGATGGAATACTATTTTGAATGAAAGTTTTATATTTTGTGTCGAGTTTCCAAAACAAGGATGGAACCTATTAAGTTCTGATATATATAATAACAGTGTTACAGGCCTATGTCTTTAGAGCAATGGAATTTTTGTCAGTCTGTAAACGCAACACTCAAAAACTACTGCATGAAATAAAATGCTAGAAGTATAACATATTTTTTTTATTCTGGTAAAAAAAAATCAAATGAGACTCCTCCCCGGGCGGGAGGGACTGTCAGACTTGTTCTGACTAAAATCCACGGTGTCCTTCAATAGCTCTTTACGTTCCAGAGTCACGGTTACCTGATGAGACAGTCCCGCGACCCCGATAACATAAAATATAGGCTACGTTTAAGCAGAAAAATAAATAAGATCCCAGTGGATTTCCCTAAAACTTTCTCACACACAAATCTTGACCTGACAATTACAAACACAACAAAAAAAAAAGAATAATCTAATTTATTTCAGTTATTCTGAAGTTAAGGAAAACAAAGCCACTCACATATATACTCAGACGAAAGTAGCTTTATCTGTCTGTAAAAAAAATAAGAATAATAATTATAATATTCACTAGAATTTAATTTTTAATGGATTCTATTTAAACTAAATTACTATAAGCTGTAGTTTATATGGATTTGTATAAGCAAAAATAATATTGTAGGAATAAAAAAGGTTCAGAATGAAGATCGAGCGTAGGTAAACGTGATGTGGGACGGTACCCGGCAAGATAGAGAGATGAAATGAAACAGTGACTTAATGAATAACCTCCTTTTTTTGAAGTCGGTAAAAAGGCTTTGATATCGTGGGTGTGGTTATCCTTGGAAACTAATTGAAAGGCAATATCTAATTTATGTTATAATTTTATAATTTCAGAAGCTCTAAAGCTATTGTCAAACAGAGAGGCGAAGCAAACGCGATCCAAATCCTGTCATATAGAAAAGCGAAAGCGATCTGATTGTCTATGTGACAGGCTTCAAACAATTCCATACATTACAAACAAAAACACTTCGCTTCGCGGTCTCTTCGCCTGTCTGCTTGACAATAGCTTAAGTCTGACAACCAGTCTTACCATGGGGTACCGTATTGCCCAGTTACTGGGTTGTGAAGGTCCTATAAGCAGTCGATCCATGTAAAATACTGATATTCAGCTGCATCTGGTTCGACTGGAAGCTGACCCCAATATAGTTGGGAAAAGGTTAGGCTGATGATGATGATGTTATTTATGCTCTATTCACGTTGTGGGTAGATTATAAGAAAGAAAAATGTAATCAAGAAGAAGTAAAAGCTAGTTATAAAAGTAGTACTAGTAAGTACAGTGGTAAAAATAACGAGGATCGGTTAAACTGTGGTTGTCACACCAGTCCATGTAATCCGCCATACAACGCGTAAGTCTTCAAACCGTTCGGGGATTACTTCAATGAGAAATATCGCTGTACAGACACGACCAGCAATATGTAAACAATAGCTATAAAAAGTGTTTTTTCACAGCTGACAGAAAGTGAAATGTTTACTTCTTGTCAATTGTGAAGCTACTGTTTATAAAATAAATAAATAAAAGTGATCAGTATTCGTAATCAGTAGTCGGGTGTTATGTTATTCGGCTTTCTATAAAATACTCTGACAATGTACCAAATATTTCATACATTACCATTAGATAGTGTATGAAATATCCTATTATATTATACTTTGCCTGACCATTACGAATGCGCGGCCGGTAATGTATGACAAAGTCATGGGCGGACATTGAGAGCACGTGCGAGCAGGCAATCAAATCCACGGAACTTTAGCAGAAGACCTGCTTCGCGGGGCTTCTTTTTTTGAATACGGTATTTAAAGGAACCTAACATGAAAGGAATGATGGAGACACGTCCTTCGAACCAATTTTATTCGTGTTGTGGTTCCCCAGTTTCTGGAGCTCACTTTTGTGGGTGGGTAAATCCCTTGGTACAGATACCAGCACATTACCATTACCTACTTCAATCATCAATCATCATCAAATACATTACCTACTTCAATCTGTCAAATTTATTTAATTTTTCAACCTTATCACAAGGCCCACGTGGTGGATTATGGCATACTCCCTCTCACAGAGAGGAGGCCTGTGTCCCAGCAGTGGGAACATTTATAGGCTGATAATGATCACAATAGTGGAAGGTTAATGTTCGATTGGTAAAATTTGACATATGCTGGCTGGGGGACTGCTGCTGCTGTACTCAGACAAATATCGTCTCTAGACCAATTTTTTTTTACACATTGCCGATGGACCTGTGTTCAATCTATACAATCCCTGGAAAATGTCTATATTATCTAGGCAAAGTATGTAATGGAGAATAATATTTTATACATTTCCTGGACGCCCCAGTTTCACGATGCATTGCGTAGATATTGTATCGAATACTGTAATATTCAGATTCTTGATAACAAGGCTATTTTACTCCAAAAATTTATTAGTCCGAAAAATATGTAAATTTACAAAAAATATTTGACCCATATTTTTTCTATTCTTTCGTAAACCAAAATTGATGAACATACAACGCTTCTAAAAATCACAAAACGTCACTCGGTCGGTACAATTTTACAGGAGTTATGACGTCACAAGCTCTATCTATCCGTACCGTTGTCAATATTCATGCGTTCACACAGAACGAGCAGCCTCGCGAGGCATTTGCCGCGCAAAGCAGCTCGGTTAATGTGGACGTGTCTCGGCCGTGGAAAGCTCGCGCGCTGCCGCGGGCGATCGACCGAGCGCCCGAGCCATCCAGTGTCGGCTTTTGTTTTGCTCGCGTATATTGTTTCGTGCCTCGGTCGAGAAACAAGCTTTGCGAGGCATTTGCCGCGCGAAGCAAATGCCTCGCGAGGCTGCTCGCTCTGTGTGGACGCACCTATTGATTAAAAAAAATCAAAAATACGTGTTCATTATTTATAAATACTCTAAAGCTATTGTCAAACAGACAGGCGAAGCGAACGCGAAACGAAGCGTTTTTGTTTGTAATGTATGGAATTGTTATATCTATCGGACCATCGGACCGCTTTCGCTTTTCTATATGACAGGTTTGACAATAGCTTAACTCAAAACCAAAATCAAGTCATTTATTCTTTAGGCTGATTTATCAGCACTTTTTGAAGGTCAAATTTTTACATAAGACAGTCCCCCAAAGCGCCCCCCCTTCGACACTTCCTAGTGTTTTGGCTGGGAAGAAGAAGTGGCGGAACAAACTCCCCAGCAACACATCTGTCTGTACGGTTCGAAGAACCAAGATTTTATACAATTTAATAGAACATTCACATCATACATCAATTCGAAATTACATCCCAACCGTGACTAAAAGGCACAAAAAGATAAACTAAAACTGTTTAAAAAAAAAAAATCTATCAAAAAAAAAAAAAATATAGACTAAAATGATTTTCATTTATTTTTGCAGTAAACCACCCTATTGCTCTTGACTGTACACAATCCAGAGGTTTGGACATTAATCCTTTTGTGTGACACCATTGTTTAGAGGTGACATCTGGATAATTACGCTGCGTTATGAGACAAAGGGAGTTTTTATCATTTTCTGGGCGCTATTACTGCTTCCATTTTGATGGTTTAAGGAGGTCTAATCTCGTGAAACCCTTTCAGTTTTCATGTTAAACAGACTATTTATCATCGTCATCGTGGATTTAATTTATAACATTACGCTTCGTTTCCTTTTAAGGGGAGATAGGGGTTATGATTATCTTATTTAGAAGGGAGCGAGCCTATTGGTTTCAATCCGGGCTCAAATCTACACTTTTCCTAATCATCATCATCATCAGCCTATAATGTTCCCACTGCTGGGACACAGGCCTCCTCTCTGTGAGAGGGAGTGGGCCATAATCCACCACGCGGGCCCAGTGCGGGTTGGTTGAGGGATTCCTAATGGAGAAATCGAAATAAATTTGCCCAGGAATGAAACCTGGGACCTCATGTTCAACATGACCGCACAGTTTGCGCAATAGCTGAGCAATCGACTGCTGTTCAGCATGTCGCGGGTTCGATCCCCGCACGGAACAAATATTACCCACGACACAAGAAAACAAAAAACTTGAGAGGTAAGACTGTACTGTACTGTAAGACCAACAAAACCTCTGCCCGATCTGGGAATCAAACTCTAGTGTTTAGTTTTTACCGTAATCATAAGTATATTTTCCAACATAAAATTATTGCCTCAAGAACGACATATTTTTCTAAAAAAATATGTACGAAGTCACTGAAACGTAGAGTGAAAACTAGAAACCTACTTGCAAAGTTTTTCCTACAGAGGCAGCTCGTCAGAGCCTCGTCAGTCACCTGTAAAAGCTTTGAATGCAGGTGAAGTTGAGAAGCTGGCTGTTCCCCCCCCCACTCCCCCCACTCGTTATCAAAATGCGCTCGACGATTGCAGATGGGGCGGCGAAAATTTATTGTATCGCCCTCTTGCCGACATTTGAAAAATAAAACATGGAAGTTTTTCTCTGCAAATGTTTATTTGAAAATTCTACTGTAAGAAGTACGTTACATATATTATGTATATTACTCGTACTACCACGTATCTCGTCTCCTGGGACTGAATAGAGGTGTATTGCCGAACGTATAGTTTATTTCGCACAAGAAACATACATTTTGAATGAAGAAATTCTTAAAATAGCTAACAAAATAAACACTACATTTCTACTTTCTAGTGCACTCAATCTTACACAGTTTGAAAATATAGAAATGTGAAATAAAAATACATCACCGGCCCTCGAAAGCTACGGCGTAGCCACGAGAGTGCTACGAGCTACGGCGTAGCGTGCACGTAGTCAGTAAATCTTCGGGGCGGCATGCGTCCGGTTGTGGGCAAATAACTCCCTATTATATACTTGTATTGCTCTCCGACATTGTCTGAGAAAATATTTATTTTAGAAAAATTGCAATTGAAAGTCGAGAAGAAAAATAACTTTTACTCTGAATCATCTACAAAGAGAACGTACTAGACTTTTGAATTGGTCTTAGTGTTTTGAAGTTATTAGGTAAGCACAAATTTTCTTTTAGGAAAATAACCTCGATTGGTTTTATGTTACTAATCATCATCATCATCATCAGCCTTTATATGTTCCCACTGCTGGGACACAGGCCGTAATCTACCACGCGGGCCCAGTGCGGGTTGGTAGATGTCACATATGTCTTCGAATTTTTGGTTCTAGGACATGCCGGTTTCCTCACGGTGTTTTCCTTCACCGTTTTGAGAGCAGTGGTGTTGAAATAAATTACACAAAGTAATGCGCCTGACGGGGTTCGAACCCACGACCTACTACTCGTAAGTCGAGGCCGATACCACTGGGCCACCACTGCTCTCTATCTATATGTTACTAATAATATGTGTTAATTTTAAAAATGCCTTTGATACTTTATGTGATAAAATAAATAGTAATATACTCTCGATAAAGGCAACTGGTACTAAAAGTAAGTTTTTATGTCAAGGCATTTTTGAATCGGGTTTGCGGGACCGTCGTGTAAAGGCGGAATAAAAAACAAAGTTTTTCATATTCTGTGAGCTATGTCAACTGATTTTGGTTCTCTTTTGCTTACCCATCTGTGTTCGGATGAATACCTTCCTGTTTAAAATACATTTATACCCTCGATGTATCAACAAAACTCTTTTGATCGCTTAAAGCGGCTTAATCGCTTAAGCTGCAGCGCTCAATGTAAAACGTGCCGCTTCCATAGAAATTCAGCGCTTTACCGCACAAACACTTAATATGTTTATAGCTGCGTGGGTAATTAATATTATATTTTAAAGCAGCGGATTATGGACTTTCTGGTTAAAGGCCTGTTGGTCTAGTGGTTAGTGACCCTGACTGCTATGCCGGAGGTCGTGGGTTCGATTCCCACCCAGGACAAATGTTTGTGTGATGAGCACGATCATTTGTTCTGTGTCTGGGTGTAATTATCTATAATATGTATGTATTTAGAAATATATAAGTATGTTTATCAGTTGTCTAGTACCCATAACACAAGCTCTGCTTAGCTTGGGACTAGATGGCGTTGTGTGATAGTTGTGGAATATTATTATTATTATTATTATATTATTATGATTATTGGTGCAAAATTGTATATATTTATACGCAACAACGCCGGCGTCGTAAAGATTTTTCTTCTCGCGTCTTCTGAATTTAAGTACTCCAAACGCCTTACCGTTTAGGCCATCGCAACACACTCGTATGAAGCGTAATCTTTCTTTCCCTTGTTTGAACGTTCTACCAAAGGAGTAGAATTTAAGGACGTTTTAAGGATGGAATGATTCAGCTTCTAAAAAAAAACCGAAACCACGGTTTCTGCTTAGAGATTAGACCCCCTGGCTCGTTTCGAAGCGTCGGGCCGTTTTTTTTAGCGTGGTAAAATCATCAAATGTGTCCTCCCACCCAGGGCAGGGCGGGAGGGACTGTCAGACTTGTACTGAAATTAAAATCATTAGCCCTTTAAGTTCCAGGGTCACGGTAATGGTATAAGTCCCGCGACCCCGGCAGGCTTTGGCCCTCTAGAGGGGGGCCCCGTCATCTTGCTGACGCTCTTTGAGGCGCGCGTGGAACACAACGCGCCGTCGACCCGAGCATTGGTCCATGGTCGGGCGGCGAGTTGCCCATTATTTGCCGCCCAGCGTCGGGGCCTTAACCACTTGGCCAACCCTACGCTCTAATAATTAAAATTATTATTTAATACAAATGTCACATTTCCTACATAAATATTAATTACATGGTACGAGTAAATAAAAGAAAAACTGCGCTCAGATTAATATCAACTAATAAAAACTAACTCACTGAATATAAATATCGACAGAAACCGGTACAGATGTTGCTATCTTCTTCCAATGAACGATGCGAAAAAGGGACAGACTCCCTTCCTTAAATCTACCCGTCTCAGAAAGGAAAATGGAAATTTAAATACAGTCAGTTTACCATCATAAATAACGGAGTATCTGCCGATTTTTCAAAACATTATTTCCAACGTTGACCTTAATAACGGCTTCTGTTTTGGAATTCGAATATTTCGCAGATGCCTTCAATATTTAAGATTCTCGAAATTGAATAAGGATCAAAGTAATCATGAATTAATGTAGATATGGTTACTTAGCATAGAATACTCTTTGTTATGTAAAATATACAAATACGGTATTTGACTGGAAAAATCTAATTAGTGAAAAAACCGTTTGTTGCCCGTGGTACTACCAGTAGTACCACGGGTAAATAAATTTCCTGTGGTCCTACCAAGCAATCTAGTAGTACAGTCAGCATCAAAAGTTGCTGAACACTGTAATAATACGTAATAATACAGTGTACAGCGATTTTTTGAAAATCTAAATGTGGTCAGCAACGTTTGATGCTGACTGTACCACGGGAAACTCTTATTTACCCGTCGTACTACTCACTTATTTTATATTATTCACAGTTCTCTGTATAATCTTCCGTATACTCTCCATAATACTTTGCACCAGTTTTTTTTCTAGCTTTTGAAATCGTCATAGGCCTCTCGCCCTGTGTGGAAGGGAAGGAAATGTCAGACTCGAACTAAAATTTAAGTGTTCCTTCAATTGTCCTTTTCATTCCAGGGTCACGGTTAACTATGTAGACAGTCCCGCGACCCTGATATAGTAAACGAGTAGTATCACGGTAATTTTTTTCCCGTGGTCCTACTGGTAGCACAACGGGTAGTACCACGGGCAATAAACGAAAAATACGTTTGAAACAGACTATCTAATTATATTTGTCATTTATTTTTTTCTTTCTTTACGCAAACCAAAAATTGACGAAGATAAGTCACAAACAAATACTGGTTTTACTTGCTTATGACGTCACGAGCCGACTTTCGATCGAATTCTAAAAAAACAAAAAAATATTTAAAGGACTCCCATATAACAAACGTGATTCTTTTGCCGTTTTTATAGATGGTACGAAACCCTTCGTTCGAATCGCAGGTTTAAAAAAAAAACTTAAAAAAATAATTGTTTCGGAATAAAGTCTTCTTCTGTTTTTCTACATTATCCAACGCACTTGGCTGGCTGAGCAAACAAGGAACATTGTTATGTCATGCGACACTGCTGAAGCCTGGCTCGCGTCCAGCTTTCAAGAAAACTATTCAACATGTACCCCTTTATGATTCTTCTGGTTGAGTGGAAGGTCACGTAATGTCCATTTTATTCATTGTACTGCATGCAGACGATAATTCGAGTTTTGTAACTGCCTGGCATAGCGAAATTGTGGAACTGTAGTTTTTTTTTTTGTGGTAGAATCTTCAAATTAGTCGTTCCACCAAGGGCGCCACAGTGTCCTTCAATAACCCTTTACGTTCCGGGGCCACGGTTACCTGATGAAAGTACCGCGACCCCGGCAGGCTTTGGCCCTCTAAGAGAGACTATAGTTAACTCAGTAATAAAAGCTTGTAATAAATAAAGCTTTAGGGCTTTGCAACGTACGGAAGGGATCATGTGTGTGAAAGGGAAAGCAAGAGAAAGAGATGGGACGAGGGGCAGTCGCCATTAAGACGTAGAAGTATGAAAATGGATTAAGATTAATTTATACTTTATGTTATGAAACTGAAGAGTTCATTTGGTTGAGCGCGATAATCTACCTACTGGTTCAAATTAAAAATACCGGCACGGTTCTTGAGCGCTCGGCGTAAGAGTGGGGATCGCTTTGCGCATCGTACACTTATCGACAAATGAAACGCACAATAAAACGCACAAAACAACGAATCCCGAGTGGCGGCTATGACGCGATGCGCTACGGACGCTACGCGGGCCAATCACTACACTTTCCCCGCCCCCTTCCTCACTTCACCAAAGGGACCTAATAACTCACTTCTGCGCAGGCGAAGGTCAGCGCTCAAGATCCATGCCGGTAACTGTAAAACCATTTATCGAGGAAGGCTATAGGCTATAAAACATCACGCTACAACAATAGGAGCTGAGCAGTGTGAGTAAAACCACGGGGAACTACTAGTAAAATATAAAATTATCATTGAAGTGCATTAACACTGAATTTTTCACCCTCGAATCCTACACAAAGTGCTGTTCTGCAAACGATTGGGTAAAACGACGGCATGTGGAGCTGGCTGCGTCGTCAGTTCGAGTCCCATACGGGGCAAATATTGTTATAATATCGCTTACAAGTCTGGTTATTTATTTATACTAATACTGCTAGCCTACTTTATCCTATTGCTGAGCAATGAACTCTTCCCATAACTTCCAGTTTTCACGATCCAGGGAACATTTGACTTTTATTATGAATTTTAATGTTTTTAGTGATGATAAAATTAATTCGAGGTATTCCACATAGGGCACCCCCTAAAATCGCACCTGAGATAATGGCACCAAAGCTATTCCACATACGGCACCTATCAAAACTTTGCAGGTGCCCTTAGTGGAATAGTTTTTGTTATAACTTCTTAGGCACAAGCAATGTTTCTTTAAAAACAAAATGTCTTCCTGCTTACAGAATCTAAGTGCAGTTTCATAAAAATCTTACCATTAGTTTTCTCACTGTGACAGTCACAGTGCAATAAACATCAGTAGAGCAAGCAGCACATGTAATGAGAAAGAAACGACCGCGCGTCGTCGCGCTGTTTCTTTTTTACAACTTTTTCTACACTGCGACCACTAAATGATGGTGAAAAAAAAAACTCGAGTACGGCTGAATGTGTACTATTTCAGTGAAGGTAGAAAAGGCTTTGGAAACTTTTAATGAGCCGTGCGTGTCACTGTTTTTAAAGTAGGTAAGAGCATCTGAAAGTTGCAGAGTTTTTTTTTCTTTATTTTTCCTGTGGACTTTCCTTTTCCTAAGGGTGTCGTTTCAGGTGTAGGATTAATTCGCTAGTTTTGACCAATACCGTTCTTTCATATTTCCTTAGGTATAAGCACTGAGGCGATTTTCTGATTATAAAACGCTGTCTAGTTTCTGCTGGATTCGAGCCCACGACCTAAAACTCATAAGTCGGACTAATGACCACCGGACTACCACTAACAACGACCATTTATATCTAGACGCCTCATGCACAATCTGACCAACGAAAATTTTCTGCCAAGTCGCTGAGGTACGACGTAAGCGAGGGGGACGGGGTACTGCGTTCTGATTAGCTAACTCAAGGTCAGTGCGACGAGGGGACTCACAGGAGTGGTCGAAACTAATACGAACTTAAGACTTTTTTGCCTAATGTGTTGACAGACATCGGTCGCCTGTGATTAGGAGTCTAGATATAAATGGTCGTTGACCACTACTGATCTTATCAATTTACTTGTGTCGTCAATCACACTTGTAAGAATACTTTTGGATGATGCAGAGATAAAACCAAAGTAGGACACCATGAAGTAGCAATCACGGACAGAAAGAGAAAACCAGTTTTAGAAGTTGCCTAATGGATAGATTATAATACTTGCGACTGTACCTACTAATGTTATGCCCACATATCACTCAAGGCCGATATTGTCCAAAACCGGACAAATTCATGCTCCAGGCATTAGGGTATTGTTTAACTACAATTGAATCCAAAACCCTCAAAACATGCCCAACCTAAGGGAACACAGTAGTTTTTGAGGTTGTCCCAATTCAAACAAGCCGACACCCGAGGTGAGAACCCATGAAAGTTTTGCTGTTTGCCCCAAACTTTTACAAAGCGCGCTCGCCCTAATTCATTACACGGTCGGTCAAAAACAGAGGTATATGTCCTTAGTTTAAATAGTTTTCGACCGAACTAACTGTGAGTTTGTATAAAAATGGATTAAAACTTTTGCGTTGGGATTTCTGGTACAGGAATAGTTAACAGGGACCAAATAAATGATAGACGCGGCCACTAGGAAGATGAATGCTTAGATTGAATAGTATAAGGGTGCCTTTCCACCAGAGATGTGCTATGTAGCTGTATAACTGCGAGAATGTAAAAGCTGAGCTACGAAACTGTGTGACCGTTTCCACTGATGCTACTATGTAGCGGTGCGAGTAAGATGTGCTATGAAGTTGCGCCGCCAATAAGTAGCTGCGCTAAGTAGATGTGCAGCTCGAGCTATGCGATGTATCGATAGTAGGGAAGACGAGCCATAAGCACGCAGCCATAGCAGGCATCCTTCCATATAAAAACCACATCTTAGTTGAATCCGTTTCCACCAGTCAGTGCTGTGTAAACCAATGAATATGATTGGTGGATATCAAACGTATCCGCAGCAACGTAGCATAGCACGTCTCTGGTGGAAAAGCAGCCTTAAGGCTACTACACACATGCCGGCGACAATGCCGCCGGCTTTATACCGAGCGGCTATGCCGCCGGCAATACAAGCCGCGCAAAGCCGCCAAGCATCATTCCGGTTGTGACAGTCACATAGAACGCCGCTTGAATGCCAGAAACGAACTGACGCCGGCAAGCCGCATAACCCACCGGCACACCCCGGCGGCCATGCCGGAGGCTCCTTTGTGTTGCAAAGCCGGCGGCGGCTTTGAATGCCACCGGGTGCACTGCGGCTTGGCCGACAGCTGTGTGTAGCAGCCTTTAGAGTGGTATGGATGAAGAAAACGAAACAACGGCATAGTTGGCGCAATGTCCGACCGATCGACTACTGCGCTGCGTGTAAAACTCATCGTACACAAGGCGATGCAAGTCTCCGATACCTTTTTTTTTAGCGTGGTAAAATCATCAAATGAGTCCTCCCACCCAGGGCAGGGCAGGAGGGACTGTCAGATTTCGTCATCATCATCAGCCTATAAATGTTCCAACTGCTGGGACACAGGCCTCCTCTCTGTGAGAGGGAGTGGGCCGTAATCTACCACGCGGGCCCAGTGCGTAGATGTCACATGTCTTCGAAGTTTTGTTTCTAGGACATGCCGGTTTCCTTACGATGTTTTCCTTCACCGTTGTGACAGCGGTGGTGATGAAATAAATTACACAAAGTAATGCGCCTGGCTAGATTCGAACCCACGACCTACAACTCTTAAGTCGGGACCGATACCACTGGGCCACCATTGCACGTTCTGGGGTCACGGTATTCGTTAGTTCCGCGACCAAGTCTCCAATACCTTACGACTTTGGTATCCATTGACGCGTGCCTGTATACGAACCTTTGCGATTTGTATTGCGATAGTCTCTTGGATACCAGGTATCGGAGACTTGCGTCGCTTTGTGTACGAAGGGGTTAACGGGTTCAATTTCCGCATGGAATAAATATTTGACCTACAAGTACTATACTTAAAATTACAAATTGTTGTTCCGGGCGGGTGTGGCTGTTTGTGAACATGGATTTAATATTTTTAAACGCAACCACGTTATAGGAGAAACATGTAGTCTGTTCTGCAGTTTTTGTGAGAAAGAGAAACAAACATCCATCCATCTATCCATTCATCTATCTATCGTTTAAAGGAATTTTTGGATAAAAAATTTTGACGCTTTTAAAATGTGAATGGTTGCAGTCCTCTTCACTAAACTTTATAATTTTGCATGCTATGTTTTTATCGTAGCTAAACATGTTTATGCCATATTTTGTATTTAACACCTTTTTATACCATGTTTCACGCAAATAAATATTTTATTATTATTATCCATTCATACTCGTGCACTTTTACGTAAATTGTTATTGAAATAAGAAAAGATTTTCATATAATTTTTGGCTACAACGTTGACTTCTAGTATTTGATTTGACCTATATATTCGTAATTCGGCGAACTATGACCGCTAATTACTCTTGTGCCGAGCCCTTAGATTACATAGTCGATATGATGACGTCATCAATACCGTACATTGAGGCGCGTTTCCATTACGCAAGTCCTGCATACTAATTATGACGTCACATTTCTATACAACCTTAAAAAACTTGAAAACATGCTTTCGAGGGTGTGCAAATTGCATGCTGGTTTTACTTGTATACAAGTGATGATGTTCTACAAATCAACCGTGATTTCTGCTATCGCATCTATGCAACATAATACCCGCTAAAATTGGTTAATAAAAAAAAATTGACTTTAAGTGTCTAAACACACTATGCCGAAGTTACGCGACCTAAGTTCAGCACAATTACGCCTGCAATGCTATTTGAATTACTGACGACACACTATACCAAAATTACGTCGCGTCATAGCGTACAGCCTAACTTCGGTTGGGCGTAAGTTCAGCGGCAACTTATTCTGTGACCACACATTATACGCGACCGAAGTTCGGTTCGATTACCGACAAAGATCCGGGGGCGGGGAGCAGCAGGGAGCCGCCCGCGCCGAATTTCTGCCGCGTAAGTTCGGCACTTATGGTATGTCATATCAGCCAAATACGTCGGAACGTGAAATCAGCCGCCGAACTTCGGTCGCGTAACTTCGGCATAGTGTGTTTAGACACTAAAAAAGTTAGAAATGTCACTTACGGCTTATCTTCAGTGACTATATATTGGTTTGAGTGTCGCCATGATCGCGAGTTGACTGGAGAATGCGGGTGGATGAAACTAAATTGTTAGGAGCAGACAAATCTGTGTACCTTCTTTCTTTGTCTACTTTTTCTTTGTTTTTTTTTTTGTTTTTTGAGGTACGTTTTAAATTTTTTTTTTCAAGAGTCAAGCGTCAAAAGATCCTTGCAGCACTCTACTTCGCCTCGAGCCTTCGATACTGGCCGCATTTAGCCTCCCGCAGACACACGCGATTAATCGCGCTGCGACAACGAGCCAAGCTAATTTCCACTCTAAAAGTACTGCGAATGGACCGCGAAATGTCGCCCCGCGCGATTAATCGCGTGTGTCTGCATGAGGCTTTTAACTCCTGGTTCCCGGAAGCTTAAGGTCATAATATTTTATGGGAGCCCCTCAGTTGCCACGCACCTCACGTTATACCATCACATACTGATATTTGGAAGTCGTTTACCCGCATGCGTTTTGAATTTTTACGCTAGTAATGTTATGTAAGAATTTTCTATAATTTTATGTTTTATCAGAGGCCGGTCGAGATGGCCACGAAACCGACTGTAAGAAAATCAAGATATTTTTGATTTTTAATCCATGTTGTTCCAACTACATTTCAGTTTCATCACTTTTTCAACAACGACGTGCAAAACATTTGACAAAGAGAAAATGACGTATGACGTCACGATAGGCGCAATGGCAGAGCGATCGACTGCTGCGCAGCGGGTCGCTGGTTCGATCCCCGCACGGAGCAACTATTTGAATGACCTACAAGTAGTTGTTCCGGGTGCACTGAAAAAAAAATCGGATTTTTCGGTAATATTCACCGTTTTGGACAGTAAAAATAGAGCCTATTGTCCAAAGCAGTAAAACTAACTGAAAAAAAACAGTTGAGTTATAGCAGTAGATTTTACTGTGCATTTGCTGCTGGTCGATTATTTTTACTGCTTGTTTTAGTTAATGTTCAAACAATTGAAATAACTGTTTAGCTCTTTACTGTTTTTGCCCATTTCAGTGCACTGTCCGTAATCAATTATTTTAACGTATAAATAAGTTCCCGGAACCGTTTTTTTTTTACTGTTCAAGAACAGTAGAAAGTCTCGTTTTATTTTTTTCAGTGTGAGTGTCTATGTATGTAAACTCACCGACGACGATACAGGAGAAATTCGTAGGAAGTACTTATTTGAATACAAAATTCATCGACCAAAGAATTAGGTCAACACAATTCGTATATTATTCAATTGTCATAATGAAAGTGATTGTGATGACAAGTTTATTGCGTCATTACGTTACGTATACCAAATCTCGCAAATCCGATTCGTTTCTATTCCAAGAAAATGTATTGTAAATCAGCCTTATACAGAAAACATCCCACGCGCGGGTCTTTACATTTCTTAATACAGGACGCGTAAGTACATTCATAATTCAGCAAAACGGATGATAAATAAGCTGAATTTTCGGGAAGACATTAGATTTAGGATAAAAATTCTCGTTTCGTTTGTATGACATCAGTTTTTGGCGTTTTTATTGCCTTACGACTTGATGTCTGACATGGACATGGATGCCTTGCCTATGTTAGCTCCAGAAACTAGTACTGGGTAATATAATACCCCTGGGTCCCCCTGGTTCTCATACTGTCGGGCGACTAATTACCTGTAACAACTGCCAAAGATCAGCCGGGACAAAAGGATTTCCGTGTTTTCCGAACTTACACAGTCTAAGCTTAACTTCCAACTAAATTAAAACACCAATTAGTAACAAATGTAAATATTGAGATACGAAAACCTGTAAAAAATTCATTTATAAATCAATTTAGCGAAATAAATTTGCCTTTGGACAAAGGCCAAAGGCGATGGTAGCCAACAGCTATGCTTGGCCGTCTTAAAGTTTGCCATCCAATAACAAAAAGAAAGAAATCAACCCCAACAATCGTCCAAGAAATTGGTCCTTGATCTAACGGACGTGTCCAAAGGCTTTTTCGATAATGTTCCATCTCAAATTATTATCTTTTGTCCGTTTGAAATATCGGCCACGATTTCGTCCCCCTCAAACCCCTGTCCAGTCTAGACTCGGGTTGAAGGGGTAGGGGAGAGGGGTTATTGCTTATTTCTTCTTTCGACGACAGATATGAGTATACTTATTGTGTTTGATGTAACGATTGGGGCTATTTGAGGGTAGTCGATCGAATACGTCTTGTTGTAGGTAGATATGAAACTAGTTGCCCGCGAATTTTCTATTTATTGGGAGTTAAGTTTCGATCTGTTCTATTTTTTGTTTTTCACGCTTTAAGTAATCCTATCGCATAACATAAATGCGAAAGAAGCTTTATTTTGTTAGGTACCTTTTTTACGCCGAAACCACTGAACCGGTCATCCTGAATTTTTGCATTTACTTTGTCAGGTGTGAACAAACAGACATTATGGTACCTTTCGTCCCGAAAAAAGTACTGTTCCCGAGGAATTCCCTGTTATGATAATAGATAGAGTCACGTGTACAACTAGCTTTATAAGCAAAGCAGCGGGCAACTACTATAATGTTGAAGATCCATTTATTGATTTAAATGTGTGACCTTGTAACAGACCCTTTAGATTGACATTTAGCAAGGTTTACAGTTCATCATCATCTGCTTTTTCCAGTCATTCATACTGAGGACGGTTCCCACTCATAGTACAGTTCTAATTTTATTTTCACAAGCTAATACAATACCCGTTGGTAAGCCATATTTTTGAGAATTTTGAGTGACTGACTCTGAGTGAGTGTTGTTGACTCTACCACATTCAAACCGCATACATAAGTGGCCGACATGTCCCGGTTTCGAACTCCATACCGACTATTTTTGAGAAAGAATTTGGAAAAAAAAACTTATTCAATAGGTGCGTCCCCACAGAGCGCGCAGCTTCGCGAGGCATTTTCCGCGCGAAGCAGCTCGGTTGGTGTGTGTCGGGCGAGGCAAGTGACAGCGCTGCCACGGTCGAGCGACCTAGCGCCCGAGCCATTCAGTGTTGGCTTTTGTTTTGCTCGCGTATATTGTTTCGTGCCTCGGTCGAAAAACAATAGACGCGCGAGTGAGCAGCTTCGCTTGTTAGTTTCCTCGCGCAGCAAATGCCTCGCGAGGCTGCGCGCTCTGTGTGGACGCACCTATGAATAAGTTTTTTTTTTCAAGCAAGCAAAGCTCAGTGTTACCAATGCTCCCAGTCGTGGCCCAGTTTCATCATCACTGCTCTCAAAACGGTGAAGGAAAACATAATGAGGAAACCAACATGTCCTAGAACCAAAAATTCGAAGACATGTGACATCTACCAATCCGCACTGGGCCCGCGTGGTGCATTACGGCCCACTCAATCTCACAGAGAGGAGGCCTGTGTCCCCGCAGTATGAACTTAACAGGCTAATGACGTTGATGTAGCAAAGGCAAAGTAAATAATAGAATGCGCATGCATAAAAAGAAGACAAGAAAGTCGCTTGAAATGCGCGTCATAAATGTCAGACCTATGTTATTATTTGTATAAAGAAAACTGAAAAAAAACGAGATTTAAGGCTCGAACAGACACACGCGATTAATCGCGCTGCGACAACGAGCCAAGCTAATTCCACTCTAAATGTACTGCGAATGGACCGCGACAAGTCGCCCCCGCGCGATTAATCGTGTGTGTCTGCTCGAGGCTTTAAGCAAACTAAAAATAATCAAAATCTATTCCTAACCTACGACCGAAATACTTCAAAACTTTTCTTTTTATCTTGATAAATGAAAAAAAAAATCTTGATAAAAGAAGGCAATTGCCTTCTTAAGGCACCTTCGGTTCGTCAAATTAAATTGGAAGACACTTTCCTTGAGATCGATTTACGAGTTTCCGCGTCAAAGTAGTTAATTAAACGAAGATTGATTTTCTAAGGAATTTATTGGACCCTGTTTGAGACGCGCCGATTAGACGAGCTGTTTACTAAACGGATTTTAGAATGAAGAATCGATTGAGAGAAAAGAAAGTTGGAAATTCACTCGTAGGAGTTCCAAATTGTAGGAGTTAATTGATTTGAAGCAATTTTAATTGAAGATGTATTGTTTTTTTTATAGATTTTACTCTTACTTTTAGTTTTTCTTTTTTATCAGACATAATTTCTCCTGTTTATTAAACGTAAATTGGGAAAAAATACTTTTTTTTTTTTAACTTTGCTCCGCACTAGGAATTTCACCTGTTTAGAGGGTGAGTTTACAAATATAGAAACTGACATACATAAGGGGTACACATCTATTTGCCCGTTATTTTTTAAAGTTATAACGTCATCAAATGAATCCTCCTGGAGTGTAAAGGGCTGTCAGACTTGACTGACGCAAATCTACCGGTTCCATCAGTTGTTCTTAGGGTTCCAGAGCCGCGATACGCTTTATCGATAGTCCCACAACCATCTATTCAACCCTTCAGGAAGCATTATATTTGATGCTTTTTTTGTATTTTAATTGCATTTTTGCTGTAATTTATTTATATTTTGACTGTACTTTTAACTGTTATTAAAAGTTATCTAATTTTTTTTGACGTCGTAGTAAACATATCTTAGGTTTTTTATAGCTGTTAAATAACAATTTAAATAATTTTGGAAAAATAAATAAAAGTTTTTTTAAATACAAAATAATAATCTAGGAAAATCCGAAACCCACTCGAATTACGACAAGCATTCTAAAAACGAACGTCGATTACAGATTCATCTAAAATTAAATTGACAAAATTCTCGGGCGTCTCGATTGACAACCGCCTCATCCTTTTATAAAGAAAGTTAATTTAATACGTAGTTTGTTTCCTAAGATAAGAGGCTGGAAGCAGTGACTGATTACTTATAATATTATGGCTTATAAAAGCCCTTATCGCGGCGTCCATACTGTTTTTGTTAAAATTAGACGAGACTCAGCTTCCTCAGAAGATCGTGACGTAATTTTAAAATGACATGATGCTATACTGATGATACCTCTTTGGTAAATGAGTAAATTATCCTGGAAGACCAGGATGTTTTGCCTAAATGTAAGAGGAAATGAAATTTTTTTGGGCTGATGATCGCAAAAAGAGAGTAAGAGAGAGAAAGAGCTATGCTCGGAGTTTCTTTGCAGGAAATCCGTAACAAGGATATTCGGCGAAGAACCAGCGTCACCGACTTAGCTTGTAAAATTTTGAAGTTGAAGTGGCAATGGTCAGGCCACATCGCTCATAGAACTGATATCTGCGACCACGGACTGGAAGACGCAGCGTAGGCAGGCCTTCCACTAGGTGGACCGACGACATCGTGAGAGACGCGGGAAACCGATGGATGCAAGTGATGAACTGTCATCCGGCGTAGCGGTCTAAATAAATAAGTTACTTTTTTTAGACAAGTGTTCAACAGATGTTTAAGTTTTTTGTAGTAAGTCTGTTCGAGTTACCTGAGAGTGGCGGTACTACGGCTCAAAGCCAAAAATACCGCCCCAGGACCCGACGGCCTGCCAGGAAAAGCCTGGGTCCTGGCCTCGGGGACTCTCGGACCTCGACTGGGGGGGCTCTTAAGCGCATGCTTGGAGAGGGGCCGGTTCCCGCTTCGTTGGAAGACGGGAAGACTGGTCCTCATCCAGAAGCACGGGCGCCCTGCGGACTCTCCGTCCGCATTCCGGCCCATCGTGCTGCTCGACGAGGTGGGCAAGCTCTTCGAGAGAGTCATTGCAGACCGCCTCGTCGGGCACCTGAATCGGGTGGGCCCGAACCTTGCGGAGAGCCAGTTTGGCTTCCGCAGGGGGCGCTCGACGGTGGACGCCATCATGCGCGTGAGAGCCCTCACGACGGGGGATGCAGTAGCCCGGGGCAGGGTCGTCTTGGCGGTGTCTTTGGACATCACCAACGCCTTTAACACCCTGCCCTGGAGTTGCATCAGGGAGGCACTCCGGTATCACCGGGTGCCGACCTACCTCCGTCGCATAGTCGAGGACTACCTGACGGACAGAGCCGTCATCTACCCCGGTCACCGGGGAGAGTGGAACCGGCGAGAGATATCGTGCGGTGTTCCACAGGGTTCGGTCTTGGGGCCGCCCCTGTGGAACATCGGATACGATTGGGTGCTGCGCGGCGACCTCCCTGACGGCGTCAGCGTAATATGTTACGCTGACGACACGCTCGTCCTGGCAGAGGGAGAGTCGCACCAGGCGGCGGCCGACCTGGCGACGCAAGCGGTTGCGACAGTCGTCGAAAGGATCCGGCAGCTGGGACTCGAAGTGGCGCTGCACAAAACGGAGGCCATGTGTTTCCATGGCCGCGTTAACGCGCCACGGTCTGAGTCCCACATAACGGTGGAGGGGGTTCGCATCGGCGTCGGGAGGACGATGAAGTACCTGGGACTCGTCCTCGACAGCCGGTGGAACTTCAGGGAGCATTTCCTGAGTTTGGCCCCAAAGCTGAACCGGGCGGCAGCCGCCCTCAGGCGACTGCTGCCTAATCTCAGCGGGCCAAACGCCTCCTGCCGTAGGCTGTACGCCGGTGTCGTGCGGTCCATGGCCCTCTACGGGGCCCCCGTGTGGGCCCTGAGCATCCGGACGCGACCACTAAAGTTGGTCGCATGCCAGAGGGTCATGGCTATCCGGATGATCCGGGGATACCGCACGATCGCCGGCGAATCGGCCAACCTGCTTGCCGGATTACTGCCCTGGGATCTGGAGGCGACTGCCCTCCAGCGCGTCTATGAGTGGCGCGTGGAGGCGCAGCGCCGGGGAGAATTCCCGCTGCCCCGACAAGTCGAGGCGCGGCGGGAAGAGGTCCGGCGCGATCTCAGGGCAGTATGGAGGGGACGATTGTCGCAACCGACGGCCGGGCACGCCGCAATCGCGGCGGTAAGACCCCTCTTTGAGGAGTGGCTGGATAGGAGTCACGGCGTCCTGACCTACCGCATGACGCAGGTCCTCACCGGACACGGAAGTTTCGGGAGGTACCTGTGTCTAAGGAGAAAGGAGGAAACGCCTGGGTGTCACCACTGCGAAGATCGCCCGGAGGACACAGTAGAGCATACGGTGCAAGACTGCCCAGCTTGGGCAGAGCACCGACGTGTCCTCACGGCGGCGATAGGCGGAGACCTCTCGCGCCCGGCATTGGTCGCGGCCATGCTGCGGGGCGAGACGGAGTGGGAAGCGGTCGCCTCCTTCTGCGAAGCAGTCATGCTCGCGAAGGAGGAGGCGGGCCGCGTGAGAGAGAGGACAGTGTCCTCCCTCCGCCCCACCCGCAGTGGTGGACGCCCACGGCGACGGACGTCGCCAGACGATCTCCGGCCACCGTAGGCGCGGGCATGCGGGCGGCGAGTAAAGGGCAACTCGCTGCCCGACCATGGACCATGCCCGGGTCGACGGCGCGTTGTGTTCCACGCGCGCCTCAAAGAGCGTCAGCATAATGACGGGGCCCCCTCTCTAGAGGGCCAAAGCCTGCCGGGGTCGCGGGACTTATACCATTACCGTGACCCCGGAACATAAAGGGCTATTGAAGGACACCGTGGATTTTAGTCAGTACAAGTCTGACAGTCCCTCCCGCCCTGCCCGGGGTGGGAGGACTCATTTGATGATTTTACCAAGCAAAAAAAAAAAAAAAAAAAAGTCTGTTCGAGTTTTATTATTTAAAATTTAATTAAGATTGCGTTGCTAGCACTGATGAGTTGATATGTTTTACTAAATTTAATTTAATTTAATGAGTACATTTAGCTTAATTTGATAATTAATTTTACGTTTGAAGATTATTCTTGTGTGTTAATAATCCACATGTCTCTGTTTGGTCTAGAGAAACCGCCACGATAATAGATATTAAATATTAATCTGAACAACGTACGAGTATCATATTTGAAGAAAATTTATTAATTTTACAAAATTAATATTAAAAATTTATTAATTTTACAAAATTAATAAATTCTAGTTAATACATTAACTACATTCCCTCGACACGCCCTATTTATTTTTATTAAATAAAATCATTTGGTAGGTAGGAACATACGTTTTTGAACGTATGTTCTAAAAATATTTACAAAAAAAAACTAAACAAAAAACTAAAATCATCCACATCACTGTCAATGGGGAAAGTGCCCAGAACGCTGGCAGCATTACCAGGTTGGATGGCAATGCTGATCCTTTGACCAAGAAATAGGCAGCCCTCTGGTTACGAGAGGCGTCGATTATACGTTTGGCGATGTCTTTGAATACTTGGTGAGCACTCGGACCCCATTGCTCTAGTGTTTCAAATACATAGCTAGTAGTCAAGCCATTGTATTTGCGCCGTTTGAGGTTTTCGGAACTTGCAGCAGCCGCACTAGCACAGCATGCAGTACCAGGAAGATGAGATGGCGCAAGGGTGTCGATACATGTTGCATCCCAGATTTTTGTTGAATATCTAAATAAACTAAAAAGGATAAATATTCTATCCTTTTGAAGTTTTTTTCACGAAATTTTTCAGTCAATTCGTCCAAAAATACGCATTCAAGTAGCCATCAAAAACATTCTCTTCAATCAATGATAGCAGAACATTATTTTTCAAATGTAAATTGAGCAAAAATTTTACCGAAAACAACATTTCATATTGATGGTAAAGAGGTAAAACATCGTTCCTTTTTACCTATTTTTAATTGCAGACCCTTAAAAAATACAAAAAACCTCAAATTATGAAACATCACAAGTTTTCAATAATAACAACAAAGAAAGAAAGAAAATAAAACGTTTATCGGTTTTTTTTTTCTTTTTTAATTCACAACAATCAGTACAAACGCCGCTCGCGGCTAAAACGGGAAACGATAAATAAAAATCCGGTATAGTTTCGATAGAGATCGGCACGGTTTACCGGTTTTTATAGCGAATCGGAAAAGTTTGTTTTCACTACTTTTTTTCGGGCACGCCTCTAGGGTGTTGTCAAACACAATATTTTTGGACGGCAGTCGTAAGTAAACTAATGCGCTAGTTCCAGGCACTGCTTAGCATGAATGTCACGTACTACCATTATTTTACTTCAGTTGCTGAGAACTGGCTCATTTTTAGTCCGTTTCATCTCTCTGGAAACGATCAGTTTTGTGCAAATGAAAGCTAAATAAAAACTACTCTTTTTCCCGTTTTAAAATATCCTCGAGAACGGGAGTTGTTTGATCAGTGGTTGAACTTTTTCTTAAATTCTGTACACTTTTTAACCAATTGTGATGAAATGTTGGGTTTTTAATTAAGACAATCGTCTACCGAGCGCTCGTCCATACTAAAAGAGAAAACGTTTTCCTGCCCCTAGATGTTATCCTATCTCAATTATTTTTAGAATGCTTCTGACACTGATTTTATAATAGTTTGAAAGTTACAGGCGCCTAAAAGTTACTATTTTTATGACAAAATCTTCATTGAAGTAAAACCTTTGTATTTTAAAAATAAAGAAGTTTTAGAAAAAAGCAAAACCTACAAACCTAGAATATAATATGCTGAAACGATTGACGCCAGAATCTAAGAGATTGGTCGTGATTTAGCATGTGAAAAACGTTTTCTCCCGAGAGACAAATTTCATATAAAAGATACTTACAGTCAGTCTCGAGCTGCAACGCTCTCTATCGCACGATCGGGGGTCGGGGAGGTGTGGTGGCGACAGCACAAGTTTTTCTAAATACCTATTTTTTTAAATGGCAGCCGGTATACTATCCTCTTAATAGTCGACGACACGGTTGGCGCAGTGGCTGATCGACTTCTGCGCAGTGTGTCGCGGGTTCGATCCCCGCACGGTTCAAATATTTGTCTGATCTGCAAGTAGTTGTTAGGGGTGGGGGTGGTGGTTTTCAAACGGTCCTGGAGTGGCAGTCAAGCTGGTAGACTGTCACTGGTAAGCACCAGGTAACGCCGATTTGCGTACGCCAAGGGAATGTGGACCTTGGCTATGGGCGCCCATCACCAAGTTTCTGTCTAACGTCCTCGTCGTACACCCTGGTAATACTGTGACTCATCAACGGGTTCCACATATTCACATCCTCCCCGGAGTCACTGTAGCCGATAGATGGAAGCGAAGGCGAACAACCGGCGCCTTTAAACCGGTCCCCAGCCACCTCACACTGCAGCTCAGCTGTGGCTATACAGCTGCGGGCCTGTCATCACAAAAATGGTTGATGGCGGGTTGGGGAACTTAGCCACCCGCGTGTTTGTGCCGTGCGTGGAGACCCGTATGGGGGGATGAAGGGGTCCTGGATGGTTGAGCTGCTCAGTGGACCGGAGTCAGTGTCCGCTGTCGGCAACACGCCTCTTTGGCCTGGATTTCACCCAAAACGGGAGGCCATATGCTAGCCACATATGGTCAATCGGCTGCGACATGCCCGTAAGAGGGATGTCTGGCGAGGTTCCTGAATCTGTTCGAGGCGAGACGGCTCACCCGCGGGGCCCGGTGCGACCTCGTGTGGTTACATCCTTCCACACGGGGGCTAATCGTACCCGGGTCCTTCGGACTGATGTTCGTCCTCGTCTTGTTGAGGAGGGAACCTATATTCTCGGGGTAGTTCTGGCGTCTGTGCAAACAGCGTCCCCTTTTGCGGGCTCCAAGGAGGGTGGAACGCCGCTGAGAATGAATATAAAACTATCTTGTACCTATGGGTAAGAAAAAGGTACCTAGAAACCACCAGGCTGCATCCAAGGAAGCGCCGAAACCGAACGCGCCGCAAGGCGCGGAGGCAAAGTCGCCTGCCGCATCCAATGCGCTGCTTTTGCCTCCTCAGGCTGCACATGCGCCTGTACCGAAAACATCAGCACCAACACAAGTGGAACCTACCGGATCCACAGGTGTCGGTGCCTCCACCACGATCGACCTCACGGCCCTCAGAGACGCGATGCCCAGGATCGTCTCACAGACGCAAATCCTGTGGAGCGCAACTCTGAAAACCAAGCCGAGGAAGATCGCTGCCCCTCAGTCCGACGCGAGAGCACCGTCTAAGACGCGTCGCGCAAAGTTGCGCGCTGAAAAACGGCGAGCTCGCCGACAGGCCGGCGCGGGGGGTAACCTGAGGACAACCGCTGGCAGCAGTGACCTGGATAAGCGCAGCCCGCAAGGGCCTGCTGCTGGTTCGATCGATGCTGATCCAGCCAAGCCGGTTAAGCGCGGGCCTACAGAGCACGCTGCTGGTCCGGCTGGCACGACGCAGGTAGCCCAGGACCACCGTACCGGCCAGCAGGCGAAGGGCGCCAATCGGCCTCGCGGTAAGCGGGCGGGGAAGAGGTGGCGCTACATGAGTGCCTCTGGTGCGGCCGACGGCCAAACCAAGCCCGCTAAGCGGACTCGTCCTGACGACACTATGTCGCCCCGGGACGGAGGCAAGCGTGTGAAGCTAGCCGCCACACCCCGACAAATCCCGCCAACAGGACGCAACCATCATCGTGGAGGGGTTAGTTACGCGGACGCGATAGGGTCCAACGACCTGGCCGTGGCCGTAACAACGGAACCCTTCCACGAACTAACCGAGGAGCACTCGACTGCCATCCAGGCTGCCATTGATCTGGCGCTAGATGAAGCGATTTTCGCCCCGTCAACATCGACGGATGTCGACCGTGCTCCCTCCTTCCGCGGCAAGCTCTTCCTGAGTGATGGCGTACTCAAACTCTGGTGCGAGGACGACTTCACCTTGGAATGGGTTCGCCGTACCATCGCGGAACTTCCCTCGCCCATCGATGGGACCAAACTGGTGGTTCGCCGCCAGTCAGAGATCCCTCGCAGAATTAGGGCAGGGATGTTCCTACCCAACTTCACGGACGGGACCGTGGACAGGCTGCGCATCAGGCTTCGACGGCAAAACCCGTGGTATAGCGTCGACTCCTGGAGCCTCTACCACGCCGAGAAGCAGGACAACAAAGACGGTGTTTACATTGTCCTTGGAATCCCGCAATCGGAGACCGACCGGATCATCCAGAGGGACCGCCGCGTCTGTTATAAGACGGGGTCGGTATACATGATGTTCCAGCAGGAGGTGACGGCAAGCGGACCCAAGGGCGAGCAAGCCGAACCTTCTGCCACTCAGACCACCGGACCTAGTGCCAAAAGCGAGCAAGCAACCGTCCCAGTAAGGACGGAGCAAGCTGCTGGAGGCTTAGGTCCGGCTTTATCAACACCCTCCTCCACGGTGAGCCAAAACAACCCTGCGTCTCCGCAGGTGTCTGGAGATAACTCACCTCCCAGTCCCATGGCCGTCGTCGATGCCTCGGCAAAGACCACCAGGCTGGACTGGTTCAGTGGGGATGGTGTGGACGATGAGGAGAAACTGCTCGGGAACAGTAGCGATGGCCCAAGCAGTTCCCCTCCTCGAGACCATTAAAATCGTCCAAACCAACCTCCAGCACAGCCTTACTGCTACGACCAACTTGCGTAAGGCGCTGGAGGGACCAATCAAGACCATAGCCCTAATCCAGGAGCCCTGGATTAGGAATGGCAGAATCTGTGGTCTATCCAACATCGGGGGTAAGCTCCTCCTGAACACTACCGTAAGTAAACCAAGGACTTGTATATTTACACCAAATAATGTACCTGTAGTTCTATTAACCGAGTTCTGTTCCAGGGACCTGACTGCCATCAGGCTCCTGAGTAACCCATCCCTCAGCTTACCCGAGGTGGTACTTGCGTCTGCCTATCTGCCAGGCGACGAGGAGGTACCCACACCGGAGCTAACAGCACTGGTGGCCTATTGCGAGAGGGAAGGACTGGAGCTTGTAATATCAGCCGACTCCAACGCGCACCATATCATCTGGGGCAGCGAGAAGTCGAACGCACGAGGTGAGGAACTTCTGAACTATCTCTTCACCACTAACTTAAGAATTATGAATCGGGGCTCTGAACCGACCTTTGTCACTAGACGAGCCCAAACTATCATTGATCTCACTCTTGCAACAGAGAATATCTCGCGGCACATCTTGAACTGGCATGTTTCGAAAGACTTATCTTGCTCTGACCACAGGTGGATCATATATACTATTAACATCATGGTAAATCCCGCGGAGCCGCGACGGAATCCCCGGAAGATGGACCGCGTAAGGTATCATGCCGAAACGGCGGAAAATCTGAAGGGAATTCCAATTCCTAGCTATGACAACGCCGCGGTGATTGACACCCACAACAATCAACTCACCAAGACTCTAGTGGACTGCTTTGAAAAAACATGCCCACTTGCGACGCCAAGAAGGGCCCCCGCAGGTGAGACCAGCTGGTGGAGCCCAGAACTGGAAAAACTACGTCGCAAGGTAAGAAAGCTGTTCAATAGAGCTAAAAACACCCGACAGGATAACGATTGGGACAAATTTAAAGAAGCCCAAAATCAATACAAGAAGCGTATCCGTCTCAGGAAAAGCGAATGCTGGAAACGCTTCTGTTCGAACATAGAATCAAACAGCCATGCCACCAGAATAAAAAACATTCTGATCAGCGAACCTGAGCGCAACATCGGTTCTTTAAAAAAACCGGATGGCACGTATACCAAGTCGGATGCAGAGACATGCGAACTGCTGCTTCAAACTCACTTTCCAGGTTGTGTGATTACCTCCTCAGGGAGCTGGGAAGCTGAGACCAGCAATTCAGCATCCAATACCGACTGGAATCAAGCCCAGAGAATCGTCACACATGATAAGGTGAAATGGGCTATCAACAGCTTCCTCCCATATAAATCAGCTGGCCTGGACGGTCTCTTTCCAGGACTACTGAAATGGAGTGATGACCGTTTGGTGGTGCATCTCGTGAACCTGTTCAGAGCATGCATTGCTTACGGTTACACTCCCCTCAAATGGAGGGAAGTTAAAGTCGTATTTATTCCCAAGCCCGGCAAAAGTGACTACACGCAGCCGAAGTCCTTCAGGCCAATCAGCCTCACATCCTTCCTACTTAAAACCCTCGAAAGGCTCTGTGAAAGGGATATTCGAACGCATGCTCTGTCGTGTAAGCCACTCAACGCTAACCAACATGCCTACAGTATGGGCAAATCAACAGAGTCCGCCCTACATAGCGTCGTATCACGAATTGAGAACGGACTATCATCTAAACAATCAACCTTAGGCGTCTTCATTGACGTGGAAGGCGCCTTTGACAAAACCACCTTTAACAGCATTAGCCGAGCCCTATCCAGGCATGGAGTCGAACCCACGACTGCCGGGTGGATAGACAATATGCTAAGACAAAGGGCTATTCAATTTACCGTAAATACCACGACCAGAGGTGTGGTAGCAAAAGGCTGTCCACAGGGAGGAGTTCTCTCCCCCCTCCTATGGAACATCGTGGTCAATGAGCTGATCTGCAGACTCACTGAACATGGGTATTATACGGTAGGCTATGCGGACGATCTAGCCATTCTCATAACAGGACCTTTTGAGAATGTGCTGTGCAACCTGGCAAAACAGGCTCTGAAGATCGTCGAGCAATGGTGTCTGAAGCACGAACTATCAGTGAACCCGTCAAAAACGGAACTTATCATGTTCACTCACAAACGCAATCTTGGCAGTTTACAACTACCTAAACTGTTTGGCACCGAGCTGTCCCTAACAAATGAGGTCAAATATCTGGGTATCATCATTGACAGCAAACTGTTATGGAACAAACACTTGGACCACAAGATTGACAAAGCAAGCATAACATTTTGGCAATGCAGAAGACTTCTGGGGAAATCCTGGGGCCTTTCGCCGAAAATAACACTATGGCTCTATAAGACCGTAATTAGACCAATAATCACCTACGGAGCGGTAGTTTGGTGGCCCAGAACTGAACTCGTAACCACCCGTAAAAAACTGCAGACATTCCAGAGGTTGGCCTGCTCAGCCACCACAGGATGCATGCGAACAACACCTACTAATGCCCTGGAGATTATGCTTAGTCTGCCGCCACTGGACCTCTTTATTCAACAGGAGGCCAGTATGGCGGCAATCAGGCTAAAACACTCCGGCATGTGGAGAAACCAAAGGGGCAATCACACCATAATATGGGAAAGAGCGCTAAACGATGTACCATACATTGAAGCGCCCTGTGACAGAATCCCCAAAACTCACGTGTTCGATAAGCTTTATCGAATTGAACTATCAGAGACCGAGCGAGATCAATCAGGAGCCAACGAAGTCCGCATTTACACGGACGGCTCTAAAACCATAACCGGTACAGGTGCTGGTGTATTCTCAATGGATCTCAACATCAAAATATCTCTACCGCTAGGGGTACATAGCTCCATATTCCAATGTGAATGTGTAGCAATCACCCAAGCCGCCATCGCAGTCATGGAAAGGAACATATCCAACTACGGGATTAGAATTCTCTCCGATAGTATGGCTGTACTAACGGCGCTGAACGGCAATATTATGTCGTCCAGCCTAATTTATGAATGTCACTTAGCATTGCAAAAAATCTCGAACAGCAACAGGGTCATTTTGCAATGGATAAAGGGACATAGCGGATCATTGGGTAACGACGCGGCAGACGAACTTGCAAGGAGAGGCTCGGGTGTGGATGTGGCCGGCCCCACACCCTTCTTGCCAATCCCATCCGGTCAACTCAGGACCTGGATACGTCTGCAAACCCAAACAAAACATAATGCCAGATGGGCATCTACAACCGACTGCAGACAGTCTAGAGAGGCGGTACCTGCATTAACACCGCGACTGACCAGCAGACTTCTCAGCCTCCAACGAACAGACTTACGAGTTGTGGTGGGCATGCTCACCGGTCACTGCCCACTCAACAAACATCTGTTTACCATCAACGCGACAGACAGCCCGTTGTGCAGGGGCTGCCTGAACGCGGATGAAACGGCAACCCACGTAATCCTGGAATGCGAGGGTGTTGCTAACCAACGGGCACAAAACCTTGGCACTCCAAGGTCGCTCCAAGAAGCCTGTGAACGTCCCAGGAGACTTCTGAGCTTCTGGAAGGAGCTGGGTTGGCTCATATAGCCAACTGTCCCGCCTCACGCATAACGGACCACCTACGAGTCCAAATGCGGAAAAGGGAGCCCCTAACAATAACAATAACAATAAGTAGTTGTTCCTGGTCTGGGTGTTTATGTATATAAGTTTTAATATATGTAAACGCAACGCGATTATGTTTTTTTTTTTTTTTACCTTTATAGAACAAACCAAAAAGAAAACAAAAAACCTGTTCACCGCTGGGTTTTGAAACCGCGGTTATCAGCTTAGAAGAACGAGAAACCAGTAACTAAACCATTCATGCTGCGTGGGCGCTGGTTTCTGCGAAATTTTGAAATATATTGTGTACGCAATATTTTTGCGTTCAAATACGGAGTCAAACGAATTTTCCATGGGACCTAGCTACATCGATTTATCGGTCCCGTGAACTCCATTGTAAAAATGTCATCAGCCCCGTTTTGGAGAAGTCAAATATCAGTAAAATATTTACAAATACTGCTCGTTTCCATTTTGTTAGCTTATTCTGTCCACCTCTGCTGAACAAAGGCCTTCCCCATATTCTTCCACTCGGTTTTTAGTTTTGACTTTTCCCGCCAGTCTCTCAAAAAGGACTCGTCCCGCCAAGGGGTAAGATATGATTAAATTATTAAGAGTCCATACTACCTCAAATGGCTTAGCAGAATCCTGTGATATGTCGAAAATACTGCACCATTAATTTTGAAATAAATATATGGCAAAGCTGAGGATTAATGTTAGGTCTTGTGTTTGGCGAAAACACGATTCCATAAAATTTTCTTTATAGAAAAAAATCCCAAAGTTACCTCTAAATTGAACAATAAACCGCTGGCAATCATAAAATACTTAAATTAGATCATGAAACTTGTTATACTAACTGAACTAACTATAAAGCAGGTCTTCTGTTAATTTTTTTTTTTGCCGTAAAATAAATAGATTTGCGTGTAGACAGCTATAAGAAAGAGCAAGCAATAGTGCGTGGTTTGTGCAAGTGCGAGCGAGTAGGATTATCTTGAGGTACGAGTACTATACAGCCTTAAATGTAACAAACTGATGGGCGCTACTTCTACTTCAACCTTCCGCCACCTAATGCAATTTTTTTCCACATGTCATGGCTCTCCAGTTTATTCCGTCCTCTGTCCACCTATTGTGGACGCTAGTGAAGACATATAAGTCGTAGGTCATCATCATCTGCTTACCCTCTCCCAACTACCTATATTGAGGTCAGCTTCCAGTCGAACCGGATGCAACTGAATATCAGTATTTTACATGAAACGACTGCCATTGACCTCCACAACCCAGAAACTGGGTAATAGGATACCGCATGGTAAGACTAGTTATTTAGCTCTGAGTGAAATCGAGAGTGGTAAGACATCAAAATAATCCCAGGTTCCTGCTTGAAACTTGAACTATGATACATTATACACATTTGATGTGCGGTGTACCTGGCCTTGAACGTATTTATAGAGCAGGCCTACTAACCTACATGAATCTTTACTACCTTAGTGCTCAAACACACTGCGAGCCTAGCGCGGTGGTGGCGGCGGCCGCGATAATATTGAACGTATGAAATCGCCGCTCGTGGCCATACTGAAGTGACTAAGCGGGGGCCTAGCGCGATGGCTACAAGCGATTTTGCGAGCCTAGGCTTTGCTAGGCTAGATAATTATAATGCGTGGGTGGCAGGTGTAGCAAACCATTTCGGTCTTATAGTCAGCGCCATCTAGTTATCAGGACATGCACTAAAATACTACCGTAGGAGGTATTTGTAAATATTTAAATTATTTTTACTGTTCTTGACTAGAATCATGTAGAATGGTTGATAATTTACTTGTATACAATCCTGAACAACATATAAAACATTTTAAAATGAATTTCTTTAAACAAGATTTATTGAAACTACTTTGTACCACCGGTTTGCAACACCTGAAGTCGCCGCAACAAAACAAACGCTTGATCGGCAGTGTGGACACAGATCGCGCCCGCCGCCGCCGTCGCGCTAGGCTTCCAGTGTGGACACACACTTAGTCGTTTTTACAGAGTCTACTGATTCTAGAAGTAAATATTTTCTAGAATTATCTACTGACATGCTTTTTCTTAATTTAAATAATATTTCCAGATAAGTCCGGGCCCAGGTTGAGACGGAAGGGACTGTCAGACTCGTACTGACTAAAATCAACGGTGTTCCTTCAATAGCCCTTTAAGTAACAGGTAACCGTCACACTGAGGTCACGATTACCTCTGTTAAAACAGACCCTAGACCACGGCAGGCGTTGGCCATCTATGAAGGCCCAAGGGGACTTGTTCCAAGTGAGTGAACGAGATGGCGCTAGACGACTTGTATAGCTCTGTCACTTTCACTCGCCGGAACAAGTCTGGTTTTAAGACGTTGTAATACCCCCCAGGCAGATTACTGACAGATCTTAGAGGCGCGCGTGGAACACGACGCGCGGTCGACTCCAGCATTATGCGTGATCGGGTGGCGAGTCACCCAATGCTCTCCGTAATAGCTGATCGTTCACTGTGTGAAAAGATCATAGAAAGCGAGGCCAAGATATACTGGTTTTGTATAGCTTGTGTGTGTGTGCTTGTATGTGTGTGTACAATAGCTGCGAAATGAATTCATTCAATAATGCAACCTTGCAATTAATTCTGAATAATTTTAATTACAATTCATGAGAGCAATTTAAACAAAACATAAATAATTAATATTTTCGATTGCTATTTATTTTCCATGTTTACGAATTGATAAATAAATAATACTACTTTTAAACTGTCGCATCGGAAACTGAATATCCGTATGACATATTTTTCTTTCTCATGTTGGAATGTGACCGTTTTTTGGTGTGAGAGTTAATTAATACGACCTCTGAAAGCCCCTCAGGCCTCTGACATTAGTTTTGGTTTTATTTTGTTTGAACAAAGTCCAGGTTTCTTTACGACATTAAAAAGTCCAGAATTTCTCACGCTGTTCCTTAGGCCGTGAAGAGGGCCATGCGCTGTTTCTTCCCAGGTCGCGGGACTAACGAGCTACCGTGACCCCGGAACGTAAAGGGTTATTGAAGGACACCGTGGATTTTAGTCAGTACAAGTCTGACAGTCCCTCCTACACAAGGAAAGGACTCAATTGGTGAAAAAAGGCTGTTCCTTCACTAGTAAGACACAATACCAAGAGTTTTAAGCATGTGTTTAAGTGATGCCTCGTGTTGGTAATAAACGAAACGAAATACTTAGATAAGAGCCGTCGACCTCAATAAACCGCAACAAGTCAACTCTCTCACTAGTTCACAACTTACTGTCAAAAATAAGTTAAAAGGAGAAAAAAAGGTTTCCCTCGCAGTTTCAGATGCCTCGTTTACCGTCAAAACATTCCCCAGACGGCTTTACGGTCATGTCTACTGAACTGTCATGGCGTTCGCTCGTGTGTGGAAAGTATCCCAACTTTTTGTTTTGGGAATTAAGACATTACCAAGGGACACCATCTGTTCTCTTTCGAGTTATGTCTATTTTCTTGTTCGAGTCGGCATTTTTTGGGAGTTTTGCCGACCCGTAGTAATTGTTTTATTTGGCTAAAAAGAAGGTGACTGTTGAAAAGACTGACTTAAATTTGGGTGCCTCGGCGCAATGTAAGCCAAGTCGAACGGTTCTTTTCTGATATAATAAAAATATAAAACTACATACTTCTATAGTTCGCATATTGCAAAAGGTCGCCCATTTCTACTTTGAAGAAGACGTATTTGATATTGTTCACTTCTATTTTCGGATATTTCCTAATATTAGACTTTCTTGTATGTTTCCATTTTGTGCCACATTTCTTATTGATAAAACAGTGACTAATGTTATGAGAACTATCGTATTTTTTTCCTCGTGATAGGAAATGACGGTGTCGCTTAGAAAAAATTTCATTTTTAACCGACTTCAAAAAAGGAGGTTCTCAATTCGGTCGGTATGTTTTTTTTTATGTATATACACCGATTACTCCGAGGTTTCTAGTCCGATTAGTGTAATTATTTTTTCGTTCGATGCAGTAGGTATACTTTCCCATTGGTCCCATAAAAATGTCATCCAATTTGGTTCTGAAAATTTTATTTTGTGAGCATTTTTATTGATAAATGATGTGATGATCTTTACTTTTTGAGTGTTTGTGACGCGATTACTCCGCCAATTGTGGACCGATTTTCAAAATTCTTTTTTTGTTGTACGAGGAATAGTTCACTTTAGAGAACACTGCAAGTTTCGTCAAAATCGGTTCAGCAGTTTTTGATAGGGAATTTTATTAGCTTATTGTGTACACGAGCGATGTTAATACCGGTGCTAAGGATTACCAAATTCTAGTGCACATGTAAGAAAATGATGTATTTGACAAGAATTTGGGTTGAATATTTTAACTAAAAAGAGTAAAATAAAAAACTTAAAAAAAATTTAACCGCCTTCAAAAACAACCACAAAAAAGGGTAAAGTAACCTATAAAATAACTTTTCTTTCGGAAGTCGGTGGCATAAAAGACATCGAAATAAAAAAAACAAAGCCACCGACTTCCGAAAGAAAAGTTATTTTGTAGGTTATTTTACCCTTTTTTGTGGTTGTTTTTGAAGGCGGTTAATTTTTTTTAAGTTTTTTTATAATAATCAGACTAATATACAGATCGAACGAACAGGAGTTAAGAAATAGTAATTTTCAGTGATGGCATAGTTAGCGCAGTCGCTAGGCTATTGACTACTACGCTGTTTATCGAATGTTCGATTCCCGCACGGAACAAAATGTTTGCATGAAACATAGTTGTTTCAAGTCTAAATTCCTAGAGCAGAGAAAAGTTTTTTTAAGAAGAAAATAAAATTGGAAAATTACACTTTTTTCCAATATAAAACTAAAAGGATTGACTCTTGTCTAGATCTTCTAGTTAACTAAAAACCAATGGCTATCTTGTATCTATAAGTTACAAGATTTGTTCGGAACTGACTTTATTTCATCAAAACACAAAGTTCTAACTACACGTGGATGCGTAAGCCATACCAATTAAAACTTCTTTCATTATTCGACGAAAAAAATCGATTACAACACTCGTATCTCGATCATTAACAGCACAATACCGAGTTATTCCACACGAGGTGTTAAATTTCGGAAGTTGCAAAAGTTTATATACTAAACATTTTCGTACGTTGCCAATAACATTGGTTGCTAATGCTTGAATCGCGTGACGATATTCCAGCGGATTTATTCACGAAGTTCTTCTTACTTGGAAAGTTTTCGCCTTGTGTGTTCGGGCCCCCGGCAACGAATATTTTACTATCTATTCTTTGTGGGCCAGATTGCCTGGAGGTATTGTTATTTTTTGTTGAAAGAAGTTATGATTAACCTAATTGTTAAAGGCTAAAAGAATTGTTTTGTTATTCGGTTATGTTACGAAGTTCAGGCGGCCATTTTGAAATATTATGAGTTCGAGAATAAGTACTGTTGTCGTGCCATGAAAATGACAGATTTTATAAAATAAGTCTTATACATGGAAACTTTGTCCTGTCAATACTGAATACAACAAAAAATAGTTATTTGTTCTACAAGAGTGCAAAATTGCGTTTCAACCATGTTTCAACCCCGTTGTCAATTTTGATGACCGAGCAAGCGAAGGATTCTAAAATTGAATCACGAGCGCAGCGACTGATTCAAAAATTAGAATCTTGAGCGCTAGCGAGGGAAAGAGGTCTCACCCAACATAACAGGCAGTTACGTAGGTAACATTATTAATACTCGTAGATATCGGAACATTATACTATAATTACGAATAATCAGTATCTAGCACTATTGTGCATTAATCGCCTAAATAGTGAACTGGCATAGTGTTGAGTATAGCTGATAGTTATAATAGATTCACGCGTCTCTAATTACGAATCACGTTAATGTTCATGTACACATAGCGACACATGATGTTTTACAAAACCAGTTTATCTCGGGCTCGCTTCGTGTGAACTTTTCACACAATAATAATAATAATAATAAGTCTGTCATGAGTGACGTATAAATTTTCTTCTACAATTTCCTTACAATATTAATTATTTTTTTTTTTTTTTTTTTTTTTTTTTTTTGTATAAACCGGATTTAAAACATGTTATTACAACAATAAAAACAAAATAATAAAAATTGCTGCAATATTGTGACAATGAACCATAACCAGAAATGAACGAAAATGAAATCATAGTTATGTCACCATCATCCAAATGATTACAAGAAGTCGGACTAAACAGCAACAGGCACTCCCAACATCTCCGGGCCCGTCGCTGAGCTCCGCCTTACAGCCGCCGGGACGCGCCTCACCCATGGACGCCGTGTCACCGGTAGCTACAGCCGCGTCGAGCTCCAGCGACGAGTTTTACTCCCCGCCGTCGACACCACCACCACCACCGCGACGACGAGGCAGAGGACGGCCACCAGCGGGCTTGGGACCTCGAGGCCAACAGGCCCCGAACAGGGTCCCCGCTGCCGGTGGAAATGTGTCGCGCATGCGATGGACTCAGTCCATTAATGAAAACGTCATGCGCGCATATTATGGGGCTACTGAGGGGGGAAGCAACTTGACTGCGTACCGTGGTCGAATGCTGTCTCTGTTTCAGGTGCTGGAACCAGATGTCAACGTAACGGCGCAACGATTATCGGATCAGGTACGGGTCATTCAACGTAACCATATGTTGAATGACACAGTACTTGATCGACTACGCTCTGAATCACGGAGTAACCCAGTTACTGATCCTGCCTTGCCATTGACTGCGGTGCAACTACAAAACATTTCCAGTGTGCCGCCGCGGTCTGAGGACATTGGTGAAGAGGATCATGACGAAGTTATATCCGTGAGTACCCAATGCAACGCACAATTGAGGAGCGCTTTGGAGAGTGCGTTCCGGGAGTACCGCTCCGTACCGCCGGAACTTAGACCACGTTTACCTCGTTTGCCTATGCACAATAAAAACAAGGCGCTTATGTGTGCTCTAGACTCGGAGCTGTCAAATTGTTTTGACAGCAGTAAGGATCTTACCGACACCCACTCAATCTTGTATTGTGCAGCTGTAGCGGCATGTCGTGTAGCTCACGTCAAATTTCCAGACAGCGACAGAGCTACACGACCAAAACCAGCAACTCCAGCTTGGCAGTGCAGAATTGAGCGGCGTGTCGGTGAGGCTAGAGCACTCATCGGCAAATTGCACTGCTTCAGGGAGGGTAATACTCGACCTAGAGTGATGCGTTTTGTGAGGCGGGCGTTTGCGGGGATTGATATCGACCCTCGTGAATATTTGGCCCGCGTCACAGAACGTATCGACTTCCTGAAGCAGAAGATTTGTGCATGGGCAAACCGTATTCGTCGGTACAAGCGACGAGTGGAGCGATACACTTTGAATCGCACATTCCAAAGCGATGAAAGGTGGGTCTATAGGGCTTGGGAGCGACCGGACCAAGGTGTGACTGACACGCCCCTACCGGATGATGACGCCATGAGTTCATTCTGGCGCAGCATCTGGTCGGTGCCTGTCAGTCACACTGAGGGCGATTGGACCCGGGAGATCGAACGAACGTGTGATCAGATTCCAGAAATGGGGGCAATTACCATCAGCCCCCACGATGTAGCTTGTGCAGTCCATCCGTTGCCTAATTGGAAATCCCCAGGACCGGATGGGCTGCACAACTTCTGGATCAAATGGTTTAAAAGATCACATGTCCGCTTGGCATCCCAGTTCCAATTAGCCTTAGAGTCAGGGTCACTGCCCCAGTTCTTGACAACAGGAATGACCCACCTGCTCCATAAATCGGGTAGTACCGCGGAACCCAAAAATTATAGACCGATTACTTGTTTACCAACGGTCTATAAAGTTCTTACATCCATTTTGAGAGCTAAAATCAATCAACATATTGTGACTAATTCTATCATGTCTGCCTCTCAGAATGGATGTAGGAACGGGTCTCGCGGTACTAAGGAGCTCCTCCTCATTGATATGGCCATTAGCCAACAGGTTCGTCGCTCCCAAAAAGATCTGTCCGCATGTTGGATAGATTATAAGAAGGCCTATGATTCGGTGCCCCATACATGGCTCATGAGGGTGCTAGAGTTGTATAAAGTTGATATATCTCTACGTACCTTCTTGATGTCGTGTATGGGGAGCTGGAGAACAGTCCTTCGCTATCCAGGATGTCGACAGGTCCGAGGTAGCAGCGAACCGATAAGGATTGAGCGTGGCATATTCCAGGGTGATAGTTTGAGTCCCTTGTGGTTTTGTCTGGCCTTGAACCCGCTCAGCACATTGCTGGAGGGTTCGGGGCTAGGATATCGGTTGAAGAGAGGTGGTCAGGTCATATCTCACCTTCTTTACATGGATGATCTGAAACTCTTTGCCCCCAACAACTTGCAAATGATGAAGCTACTGAAGGTAACGGAAACTTTCAGTAACGCCATCAGGATGGAATTTGGTGTGGACAAATGTGCAGTCATGCATGTGAAGCGAGGAGAGATTATGGAATCAGAGGGAACTCAACTCTCGGATTCCATACACCTCAGATCCCTCTCTTCAACAGAGACCTACAAATATTTGGGTATGTCGGAAGCATTAGGCATCAATAATGCTGACATGAAACAATCGTTGAAGGAGCGCTTCTTTGGCCGCCTGAATAAAGTGCTAAACAGTCTTTTGTCAGGTGGCAATAAGGTGCGCGCTTTCAACGGTTGGGTCATGCCGGTGTTGATGTATTCTTTCGGCATACTCAAATGGACTCAGACAGAACTTGACGCCCTGGATAGGAGAGTCCGTTCACTGCTGACTGCAAATCGGATGCATCACCCACGGTCGTCGGTGATGAGGCTGTATATCCCGCGGAAGTGTGGGGGTCGTGGCTTCTTAAATGCTAAGAACCTGCACAACCGTGAGGTATGCAGTCTCAGGGAATATTTCCTAGAAACCGACGTGGGGATGCACCGAGATGTGGTCACAGTGGACAAGGGTCTTACTCCGCTCTCCTTGGCTAACGAGAACTGGCGCAAACCTAAAGTATTAGACACTAATGACCGAAAGGAGGTATGGCAGAGCAAGGAGCTTCACGGACGCTTTTACCGGGCATTACATGGTCCCGATGTAGACTTTTTAGCGTCCGTATCCTGGCTGCGCTTTGGTGACCTGTTTGGGGAAACCGAAGGTTTTGTCTGTGCAATTATGGACGAAGTTATGATGACGAATAACTACCGGAAATACATTGTGAAGGATGGCACGGTTGACATATGTCGGGCATGCCACCGTCCGGGAGAATCGATCCGACACATTATTTCTGGGTGTTCTCGTCTGGCTAACGGAGAATATTTGCACAGACACAACCTCGTCGCCAGGATTATCCACCAGCAACTTGCTTTGAAGTACAATCTTGTGGAATCGGAAGTGCCGTACTATAAGTATGCGCCCGACCCAGTTCTCGAAAATGGCAATATCTCGTTGTATTGGGATCGACCTATCATCACTGACAGGACTATTGTTGCCAATAAGCCTGACATTGTGGTGATAGATCGATCGGAGCGTCGCGCAATGATTGTTGATATAACGGTCCCGCATGATGAGAACCTCGTGAAGGCAGAAAAGGATAAACAATTCAAGTATCTTGATCTGGCCCGCGAGGTTGTTGACATGTGGGACGTGAATACAGCAGTCATTGTGCCGATAGTCGTGTCTGCCAATGGCTTAATTGCCAAGAGCCTCGAACAACATCTGAGGAGGCTCTCGCTTGGCAGCTGGATCAGGCGCCTGATTCAGAAGGCAGTACTTTTGGACACGGCGCGTATTGTTAGGAGGTTCCTCTCTCAAGAGCCCTGACCACCGGCGGCCCGGACCCTGTTCCCGGTGCTGGTGGACTGCTATTTTTTATATTTTTAAATGTTTTTTATTTCTTTTTTGTAAAAATATTTAAAAATGTAATTTATAAGTAAAAAAAATGAATAAAGAGATAATAATAATATTCCACAACTATCACACAACGCCATCTAGTCCCAAGCTAAGCAGAGCTTGTGTTATGGGTACTAGACAACTGATAAACATACTTATATATTTCTAAATACATACATATTATAGATAAATGACACCCAGACACAGAACAAATGATCGTGCTCATCACACAAACATTTGTCCTGGGTGGGAATCGAACCCACGACCTCCGGCATAGCAGTCAGGGTCACTAACCACTAGACCAACAGGCCAGTCAAAACAATGAGAGGTCAGCTAATACAGGTTTGTATAGCTTGATGTGTTGCCGTGTGTACAATGTTAATATAATAAACGATTGCAGCTCTATTTGAAATAGCATAAGTGCTTAGTAATACACATATTATGTCATTTTCATGATTGCGTTGCCATATCACTGACATACCCTTGTCATTCAGTATACTGGGTGTTTGGCAGAACGTTGAACATACGAAAATGATGGATTGGTAGGGTCATCTGCTACTTACTCAGCCCTAATTTGTTTGGCCCTGGCCCACTGGATATTTAAAAAAAAATATTTTTTCTTTATTCTTGTTTCACCGCTTTCTTCACTTTTTTATTAAAATGGGTAAAACAGGCATAATTTCATAATTTCAATCGATCATTTAATTTAAACCAACCTTGCTGTATTAAATTTTGCAAAACATTTCACTTTCCGTAAAGGTAGAGTTTCGTCAAAAATTTCCTACTTGACAAAATTACCTATGAAATAACTCTTAAAGTTTTTTTTTTTATAAAAGCAAATTACATACCATTAGAAAGCTCACACACTAGGGATGTTTTGCTAGAATGGAACTCTTCAATCATTTTTTTTAATGCAAGTTGAAATTAAGATTTAAGTATTTTTTACATTATTTTGACGAGTTATATGAACATAAATACATATTATATTAAGTACCATGACCATGACCTCTTTAGAGGTTGTCGGTGTTTTTCCAATAACCCTGTACTTATATCAATGTAACTTGTGAGATTTCTGAAGGTGACTTAATTAACTCTGAATACAAAGAGGTCGGCGCTGGCCACATCCTCACACGAAAAAGGAAAACTTACAACTATTTGTTAACTCCGAAAGTTCTCGAGCAAAAACTGCTGAACAGATTTTAATGAAACTTTACACAATCTTAGACATCAGAATATAATAGATGCACTACTGGCAATGACAATGATAGCCTTTATCATTGTCATTGCCAAAAAAAACAACTTTAAGCGGGCAAAGTCGCGGTCTGAAACTAGATATTAATAATTACTTACATAAACTAGACCTTCTTAAAACTATGTTGACCCTTGAGATCTATTTGTAGTAGGATAAGAGCTTGTAATAAGGTAAGCAAAACTTGCAAATACAAACTTAGGTACTTAATGATTAAGTCGGGCTAAAGTACGTACATACTACACGTACTAGTCAGAAATAAGGGCTACTACTCACATGTCCGGTTCGGCATTATTCGTCATAGCCGGAGGCAAAATTCAGCGTTACGAAGAATTAGCAAGTATCCGAAACGCTTACACTATTTTTTTTTATCCTGAGAAAACTAACAACTAGTTTCTGATAGTTGAAAATGAGTGGAAGACAAATAATTAGAAGTTTTCACTAAAAACATTAGGAAAGAAAAAGTAAGAAGTTAAAGCACTAGGGGTGAAATAAAAATATAACACGAGAAATCATCGTTTCAGACAGGATGAAGCGGAAAAGATTGACTCCACGTATATCTTCAGTTGCCCTTTGCGTTCTAAGGCCGCGGTAATCCTTTTAAGACAATCTAGCGACAGATCATGGCATACCTGTATACTTATTCGGGTACTTTTTCAGCCGCTAACTCATAAAAAGCATAACATGAAGATTTGAATAATGATGAGCCGAACCGACTATGATTTAGAAATGGTATTATGCCACACAAATTTATCGAATAAAAAACCCGAAAGACGTCAAATAATTTTAAGCTATTGTCAAACAGACAGGCGAAGCGAATGCGATCCGAATCCTGTCATATAGAAAAGCGTAAGCGGTCCGATAGTCTATGTGACAGGCTTCAAACAATTCCATACATTACAAACAAAAACGCTTCGCTTCGCGTTCGTTTCTCCTGTCAATTTGACAATAGCTTTAGAGATTGCTAAGAGAAACCCCTGTACCCAGACCATGAGTTGTCATTACGATACTGGATCATCAATATCGACCGCGTTTGGCGCTCTCATTGGCCCGCTCCAAGGTTGTATGAACTCTCAACCAATGAGAGCGCCAAACGCGGTCGATACATATGATCGAGTATCGTAATGACAACTCATGGTATGGGCACTGTTGTCCATTACTTACTACTCTATCGAGTCATGTTGCAGGCTATGTTAAAAATATCTACATTAAATTTACCGACCTGTACAGGTATGTAGCCTCTCTTATATTACTACGAATTTAGCACTACGCCTGCGAAACTTTATTTTAGCCTACAACGTAAAATACGTTAGTAGTATGAGGTTACCTTCCAACCAGCAATATGCGAGGGTATGAAGCCAAGGATGCATGATAAACTAACATCTTCATTTGTCCAACTTCATTTTATTTATTCATTCCAAAGAGTTTTTTTTTTGTTTTTGTTATTCATTTTTTTACCTCACACTAGAAAATTTCTCCCGTAGCTTGAGAAGAGGTCTTATTCTGCGTCCGTTAACGAAGACACGGGTACGAATACGGATGAACGACCGTAACTAACGTCAAAATCAAAAGAAACCGCTCCACGACTCAAGTCCTTTTGACACGGCGGCGGCGTTAGTGTCTATGGTATTAAATCAAATTGCATTAAAAAAAATTAGTACCACGAGTTCTTCTCCGCAGATCATGAGTGGTAACACTGACTCTGAGGAGCTATCTATCAAATCTTTATCATTTACTCTTAGTTCGGGCTCTTTGTCGAAACGCCCGTAACCAAAGCCGAAACCCCGAATTTCCTGCTTGATTAGACCCCCTTTTTACTCACAAATTTAAAATCGTATCGGAAATTATATATATTCACTAACGCTTCGAAAAGAAATAGTAACTTACTATAAAATCAATATACTTAATTTACATTAAAACTACTACTTAAAATTACTATTTCAATTCTCAATTTCAGTATTCAAATGTCAAATGGACTAAAACATTTCAATTCAATTTTCATTTCAATTTCCTCTAGAATTCTCAGTAATAATGATAGCATGTCAAATAAATAAATTGTAATATTATTAAAAGTCTATTTGAAATAAATGTCACAGAAAAGTTGACTACTAATAGAGTTATTATTCAATTACTAGACTACATATTGCCATCACTGATCAAGACAGTAATTGCTAGTCAGTCATCGACGTTCAACTTACTAAAATACGTAGTTACGACAAAAGAATTCTAAAATAATAATGATTGCTAGGTATATCTGCATACTGTAGCGTTGCATGCTAATTACCATAGTGTCGTGCGGTCACGCAACGGTTACAAAAATAACGTTATGCCAGCCAATGTTTTTTAGAGTTCCGTAACTAATAAGGTTTAACCCTTTACCCACGTACACAAACACAGATAGATGCGAAATAACTACATGTAGATCATACAAAAATTTGATCTGTGCGGGATTCGAACCCACGAGGCGCAACGTAGCAATCTATCGCTCAGCTTCTGCGCTCGCGCCTTTTTTCCATAGAATAATGCACTATCGGTAACATCACACCCACTCAGAATAATGTCATCACGCTAATAACAGGACTTTCTAAGTTCCCGAAATTGATAAAAACTTTAGCTGTGTTCTTTCTTGATTTATTTTCTAGCACTTAAGGCCGATTTACACACTTATAAGTAAGTATAACAAACAATCTAATCTTTCCTAGATTGGGTTGTTTGTTTGTATTGAATTGTCGGCTCCGAAATTACTGGACCGGTTTCAAAAATCCTTTACCAGTTGAAAGCTGATTTGGTCCTGAGTGACATAGGCAATAAGGGGCCGCTGGCAAAAGATAATAAAACAATAAAACAGTTCAATTGTTTTTCTAATTAGGTATTTAAATATGGAAAAAAAGACATAATTAATAAATCCACCACAAATAATTGAACATTTATGGAAGAGAAAATATCTTAATTCTTTTTTAATAATTAATTATGACCAATATAAAAGGATTAAATTCGAATAAAATTGACGTGAACACAAACGCGCCTCAATTGCTCGCCTCGGTTGTGACGTCACTATGACAAAGAATTTCCTTACACTGTGTCAACTGGCTTCTACAATAACAATTTTAAAGTTGGAATACGTACTATCGATGTATAGAAATTGACAGAGTGACGTCTCACCGCCCGGTCGGGCAGTGTCGGCGTGTTTTCGGCTCGTAGTTTAAACAATGATTTTGAATTTAATGTAACTTCTTAATTAGAGCAAAAAAAAAACTAAAAACAGTTTGTTAAGAAAAAAATATATATGATCTTTCCACTAAAGACAAAAAAAAAACATTGAAATGACCAATTCCATTATTCTACATTATTTTTTTCATAATCATCCGCTGGCATGAGCTAGTTATTTATAAAAACGGCCAAAAAAAATCACGTTTGTTGTATGTGAGGTCCATTAAATATTTTTTTCTGTTTTTTCACTATTTATGGTTACAGCGGTAACAGAAATATATCATCTGGGAAAATTTCAACTGTCTCTCACGGTTCATGAGATACAGTCTGGTGGCAGACAAACAGACGGATAGCGAAGTCTTAGTAAAAGGGACAAAGGGCTTTTACCTTATGGTCTCGGAACCCACCACGTGTGTGAAGTTAGTAAGTTGACAGTTAATTAAGGAAGTACCCAAGTTGAACTTACTTATGGATGTGTAAATCGGCCTTTACACGTTATTATTTGTCTCGATTTGACAATCGAGATATCGTATAATAATGTAGTACCTGGTCGACCGAGCTTAGCTCAGGTAAAATAAATATATAGAAATAATATAGTGATCGATTTATTATAAAACAAAAAAATAAATAAATGAGACCATAATGAGGCTGTAAACTTCACTGATTAATTTAATTTTTTTTTGCGCTTTGAAAGCTAAAGCTAATTCTGTTTTTTATCGTTATAAACAATACGAATTGAACAAATGGAGGAGTAAAATAATTCGATAGACGTTTATAACAGAAAATTAACAGGAAGAAATTATAATGACTTAATTATTGTCTATTATAATATGAAACTATTATTTTTTGGAACTTTTTGCATTGTAATCATTCCAACCCAAAATCAGAGAGAACATTAATTTCATTTTTTATAAATTCTATAAAAATGGTATTTTGTTTATTTCGACTACTTCGCACTTTTTCCCTCGGCACTGAGCTAAATATGAAATAAAAAGTCGAAATGTACCGTTACAGTTAAATCAGACCGATTTTAAATCCACACAAACAAAAAAATCCAATTATCTTTTTTTTTTAGTTTGACTGTAATCTAGCTCACGGATGACAGAAAGAAAATTGACGCCGACGGAGCGAGCGTACTGAGAACAATAGTTTTTTTAAATAAGATTTTTTTTTATTAGACTTAAGTATCCTGCTTATACGTGTGAAGTTTCATTGAAATCGATTCAGTCATTTTGAATAATAAGAACTTGATATTTATGAAATGAACTCTGCCTATTCCAAACTCTGTACAGAACCTTTACTGCTGAAATCAGAATCACACTTGGTGTTTTTTTACTAGCATGGCAATCGTTTTAAGTTGATAAATTATTTATTTATGTCTTCTATTATTTATATTTTATATTCTGACTTCTGATAATAACGTTTCATTTATAGGAGTCTGGAGTACGAACTTTTAATTATGGGAAAAACAGCAGTTTTTTTTGTCAACCTACCACAATCTGTTTTACACAATCGAACATGAACTTTCTGCTTTTGATATACAGTTGAATATATTTTGAAGCCATACTACAATTCGTTATGTTGTGTGTAAATGTTGAGTTATTAGGTTTTTTCCATATTATAATTAGGTACTGGAGAAATGCTGTTGTATTATTTATTAGATATACCTTTGTCTAACGCTAACCCATCGTTTGTTACAGGCGTGATAAATGATATTACTTTTCACTGAGCACTGCACCGTTTTCAGATTATCATTCTCAGGTAATCTCACGAAACTGTTGCTAGGGAATCGACATCCTGTTCTTCTTGAAAGAACCGGGAATAACGCTACTGCACCTTTAAGGAACCAGGAAAACCCGGGATTTTCGGGACTTGCACTACAATTTTGTTTTTATTTTAATTTTTGACATGACACACTCGTAAATGATACTCGTAGAATCAGAAAAATAAACTTTAAAGCAGAGTATATATTCTAATAAAAATTACACAAGCAACTTGCAAATCGTTGGCCTAATAATAAACATGTGCTTATTATTATTTTATTTTAAATTAATTTTCCCTTTCAATTATGTTACCCTTCAATATTACTATAAGCTAGCCGTGTCAAAGATAAACTTAGATAAAGCAAATTAAACTGACCACAACTTAGTACTTAAGCAGTTGCGTCAATAAACTATGAGCCGACATGAAAATTTACTTTATACTTGAAACTAGCGTCAATGTGAAATATCGAGGTGTTCCTACTAGTCAGATATTAGTGGAAGCCGACACTAGCATAGGGCGTTTTCATAGGCGATTACGGTATCAATATGATATCGGTTGTTTCATATATTTCTAGGGAAAATGAGCGAGAGCGGATGATACGTCAGTGTCGTGTCATTACCGTGAACGTCTAATGTGAAAGCATTACTTGGGAAAATGTAGGCAGATAATGTGAAATTCCGAAATAATTATAGGAACGTGGGAAATAGGTTTTTCCGGACTGTGAAAATTTTACTGTCCGGGAGATGGACGGCGCTGCCGAGGCCGGCCCAGAAAAAGGTGGCGAGATGACCTGGACGCTTACCACGAGGGCTGGTTCGAAGCGGCCCAGGAAAAGAGTTCCTGGAAGGAATTGGGGGAGGCTAAGCAGTGGGACAGTACAGGCAAAGGAAAAAAAAAATAATAGTTATGATAAATATGTCTATTTGAAGTAGGAACAAATAAAAATAACAAAAATGTCACATTTAGGACGGAGCGTCACTTGAGCCACTCACCGCCACTTCGCCTTTTATTGCATTTTTTTTTTTTTTGCAAAATCCACTGAAACTCTCGTCCCTTTAACGGCTACCCGAATGAAGTCAGCGCAAGTTGCTAGTATTTAATAGATAATTCGGTTCCTTACTAACCCAACGATATACGTTTTGTTTTGACGTTACTGTCCCTTTTTTTGGAACAGTACTTCTTAATACGTTTGTCCTGTCCGGAATTACCGTGAACCCGGAACGTAAAGGGCTATTGAAGGACACCGTGGATTTTAGTCGGTACAAGTCTGACAGTCCCTCCTGCCCTGCCCTGAGTGGGAGGACTCATTTGAAGATTTTAACACGCTTCACAAAAATACGTTTTTCCTACCTATATCGCGCGCCGTCTTTAATCAGTCCCCATATTACTATCGAAACCTACAAGTGATTTTAATAAGGATACGTTGTTTTTTTATTACTTTTTAGATATATCAGGTATCACGAACGTTTTACTATTTCACATCTCTGTCATCGAAAGTGTTGTCAACATGGGCACTAAAGCCTCCTGCAGACACACGCGATTAATCGCGCTGCGACAACGAGCCAAGGTAATAAGCTAAGCTAAGCCACTCTAAAAATACTGTGAATGGACCGCGACATGTCGCCCCACGCGATTAATCGCGTGTGTCTGCAGGAGGCTTAATTGCTCTGGCAATAAAAACTGGAATAGAAAAGATTGTAACTCTTTCGGGTAACACTTTGGCATATTTCAGGTTTTCTTTTTAATAATACTTATTACGCTCTGTAACTGAAAGGTAGTAATTTTTGGTCAGTGGGTCGTCTTAGGAACTTTTCCATAATTATTTAAACTTCACCTTCAAACATTCCCATGCCTAAATTGGTAATGTCAGCCAGTAACCAATTGACAACGTTAAACTTACTTTTTTCACACGTTTTTAATTTTCATTATTTATAATATCTTTTTTTTTATAAATACTGAAAATGAATATATTTTTTAAATTATGGGTAGACCTTTGGTGTGGGATGCAACATGTGTCGACACCCTTGCGCCATCCCATCTTCGCGGTACGGCGTGCTGTGCTGGTGCGGCTGCTGCAAGTGCTGAAAACCTCAAACGGCGTAAATACAATGGCTTGACTAGCAGCTATGTATTTGAGCCGTTTGGGGTTGAAACACTAGGGCCATGGGGTCCGAGTGCTCACCAAGTTTTTAAAGAGCTTGCTAAACGAATAGTCGACTCTTCGCGTGACCAGAAGGCTGGCCTATTTCTTGGTCAAAGAATTAGCATTGCCATCCAACGTGGCAATGCTGCCAGCGTTCTGGGCACTTATCCCGTTGACAGCGATGTGGATGAATTTTTTGATGCTCTTTGTTAGTTGTAGTAATTATTATTAGGTTTGTTAATTTAGTTTTTTAATGTACATAAATAACATTATAAGTAATCCATGTTGATAATAAATATCCAATTTTTTAAATTTATTATTTAATTAGGTTAGTGTTGTAGTGTAATTGTTTTTAGTTTAGTAAAGGTCTGTATTAATTGCAAGTTCTGATTTTTTTATTATCACTAACTATTTTATTTTTAATACACTACAATGTTTATAACCTCTCTTTTCAGCCCGACTAAAAGAATTGTCTCAGTATTTTTCAAATATATGACTGTGGTTGTACTGGTAATCGTAAATTACGAGTTTTATTTATTAAATACCTATACACAATTCACTTTAACAGATAATGCCGAAATATAATTAAATCACTCACCTTAATTCCAAATAGCACTATTGAACAACACTGACACACAAAAATATCACTAAGTATTTTCACTCACACTCACTTAAAAAAAAAATACACAGTGAAGTTGACACTTTTCATAAAAAAAGAAAAAAAAAACTAACCACACGATTCGATTCGTATTAAAATCAATTTATATTACTGATGACACGCACATCACTATTTCAAGTTTTATTATATTTATCGAGTTTAATTTTCTCGTAAAATGTAGGGCGGCGCGACGCGACCACCCCTACCCTTGGTTAGCGAGCAACTGAATATAGGCTGTGCTAAGTATATATACCTTCGTACAGCGTATCGCGTCGCGAAATATGCCTGCATAAGTAAATAGTGGACTGCGAGCCATATACGATCGTGAATATTAATTAATAATGTGTATTTCAAAAAGGAACGGAATTACGTCGCGGTCGGCGCAATATTGTGGCTTGATATACGTTTTCTAATGTGTACATGGTTATAAAGAAACAATATTGAACATAATAACAACAAAGCAGTGTTGGCGCTTGCCAGACGCAAATATATTTTGTAAATTCAGATTCACTTGCAGATTATACAAATATTTGTTCCATGCGGGAATCGAACCCGCGACACACTGCGCAGCAGACCGCAAAACGTATACCGATTTATTTCGGCCGGCTCCACACGTTGGGCCCAACGCTCGTACTTACCAACGTTGGACTGCAAATTCGGTGAGGCGTACACACGTTGGCTAATTAACTAGTTCTGTCGCGATGATTCCCGATGTCCACCCCCAGCTTGTCCCCCGCCGGGGGACAGCGCAACTTTTTCTAAAAAAAGTTCCTTTTGTCCCCCGCTGGGGGACAGCGCAACGTTTTTTTAGAAAAAGTTTCGCTGTCCCCCACCGGGGGACAGTGATACGATTTTTTTAAAATATTTACGTTGTCCACCACGGGTGGACATCGCTACGATTTTAAAAATGAAAATTCTCAGTGTCCACCGCGGGTGAACGGAGATATTTTTTTTTATTTATTTCCAGTAGCCAACCCTTTAATTGTTTTTATAAACTTTAAGAGAAGACTCGTTACAGATATAAAGACTTTAGAAGGAAGATGATGAGATTATTATAATAATAATAAAAAAAATATGTATTTTAAAATCAATGTTTATTTTTAAAAATCTGCTTATTAACATCATAACTAATTAATACAAAAGTAGGCTTATTTATTGTATTTTTTTTATTTACTTTTGAAATTGACTAGGATATGACATTTATTTCTAATCATATACACCTGAAAAGTATATAATCATTTAAAATGGTCATACAAAGTAGAGTAACATCAAACTAATTTTTCTAGTCCAATTTTACAGGCTCGCTTTATCAACCAAAATTATAATAAAACGTGCCCAAAAGAATGCTAACTAAAACTTTACTAGTAAGAAATACGAAAATCAAAAAGTGTGTATCAACAATAAATGAAATATAATGAAAGTACCTATATCGATATTTTACGTTGACATAATGCAATGTTCAACAATAAGAAACTAAAATAGTAAGATTTTTTTTAATTCGGTTATATTTTAACATAATCTTCCTTTTATATTATAGTACTCTGTGACATAATCTTTCGTCGGTTTACTACAATGAATTGGTTACTTTTTACCCGAATCCAAAAAAAGGGGGAAATCTAAAAATTCTCCTTGGGCACGGTGAAGTATGTTCAAGATAGAATAGTCCCAACATACAATCACTTTGGAGAGAGCTTGGTTCCCAATCACGATTTGTGTTTAGATATAGCCCATTAGCCCATTTATTGAGGAAGGCTATAGGCTATAAAACATCATGCTAAGACCAGTAGGAGCCGAGCAGGGGGTAAAACCGGTAAAACCACGGGAAACATCTAGTAATATTCTAAGAAAATTCAAATGCAACAAGAAAAATAAAAAAATACCTCGCCTCCCCATATTTCAGAGGGTGACGGTAGAGAAATTAAAAATTCCTCAGTACCGAACAGAAGCGGCCTAACCCGTAACTTTTGAAAGCTTACAACTCCTTAATGTGTTTACAAGAAAAAATGAACTTTAAAAGGATGGAGTTTAACGTTTTAGAGAAATATTACGTACGGTAAATGGCAGAGTTTTCATTATATTATGTCAAGTCGCGACCTCAGGCGTAGCGACTAGGGTTGCCATCCGTCCGAGTTTCGGATTTGTCCTAGTTTAGAGGGCATCCAGAGAGCGTCCGCGGGGGGCTTCATGTGTAGTCCGGGTTTAAAAATTTAAAGTCTTGGGCGGCCCTCGTCACACGCACACTTCACCGTCCCACTCCTCCCGACGCAGTTGCCACGGTGCGCACTTCGAGTCATGTCCGGGTTCTGGACTCTAAAATCCGGGGTTTTCACGCGTCTTGTCCTGGTTTCCAAATTTTAGAGATGGCAACCCCTAGTTCCGACTCCCGGGTCGACGACGGCGCGTTGTGTTCCACGCGTGCCTCAAAGAGCTGTCAGCACTATGACGGCCCCCTCTTAGAGAGCCAAAGCCTGTCTTATCAAGTAACCGTGGCCCCGGAACGTAAAGGGCTATAGAAGAACACCGTGGATTTTAAATCTGACAGGGGCTCCCGTCCTGCCCTGGCTGGGAGAACTCATTGGATGATTTTACGGGCGCGTTCCCACTATGTCGTGACGACAGATAATCGTGTAGTTTTAAGTGTTGTGGCTTGTGTATTTAAATGGAGGTGTTCACATATGATGGGGAAGAAAAGTTCTCGAGTGGCGACCACGGACCGGAAGACGCAGCGTAGGTAGGCTTCCCACTAGGTGGACCGACGACATCGTGAGGGTCGCGGGCAACCGATGGATGCAAGTGGCGAATTGTCGTTCGGTGTGGCGGTCTAAGGGGGAGGCCTATGTTCAGCAGTGGACGTTTTCCGGCTGATGATGATGATGATGTTCACATATAGAACGACACCACTTAATGTCGTCTACAACAAGCCTTGCATTGACAACAGATTGTCATGACAGTGGGAACGTCTAGCACGACAGTCGTAAACCGATAAAAATCATTACGACTAAATCGTGACCGCAAATCCATCGTAGCCACGATAAAAATATCGTTTCATCGTTTACACAAAGCGACATCTTCCCTAATTTTCAAAAAGTAATACATTATTATAATTTCGTCTTCGTCCATTGAACTCAAGAGCCTAAACGCACTACTGATGTCCAAGAAAATGTAGAGGCGACTATAGACTTGTAGCTTGCTAATGATGTGTTAACGGCAAAGCAATTGTCGTGAAACGATAAAAATGTCGTCGCGATCCAATGGGGACGATAAAAAAATGACGATAAACAATTGTATTAATGGGAACAGCTAGAGCCGACAGTCGTCCAACGATAAATTAATCGTTACGACATAGTGGGTACGCGCAAAAAACGGCTCAGTTCACACCGAGTCGCGGCGAGACGCGTAAATTTCATAAAGCAACTCGAAGTCTGTCCTACGTGAGCGACAAATAAGACGCGACGCAACGCAACACGAAGTAAATATTTTAGTAGTTGAAATAGATCGTATTGCATCGCATCGTATTCGTCGCTCACGCAGGACACCGCGTAACTTTATTTCCTACACAACAAGATACACATTCCTAGTATCGTTGCTTCGCGTCTCGGTATGAACTGACCTTTACAGGCGGCCTCCTTATCGCAAAAATCACGTCGCTTCCTTTTTTTGTGCGAATCGGAACGCGTCGCTGTAGAGCGCTTTAGGGTCAGCTGAAGGATCACGGGACTGCCTTCAAAGGGTATCGTGGCCATGGAACGCAAAGGGCAATTAAAGGACGAGGATTCGGTAGATTAAACTTACAACTCGTAATTCGGAGACGATACCACTGGGTCACAACACAACTGATCTTTCTTACACCTTGTTTAACTCCAACAATTTTTTAGGGTTCCGTAGCCAAATGGCAAAAACGGAACCCTTATAGATTCGTCATGTCTGTCTGTCTGTCTGTCTGTCTGTCCGTGTATGTCACAGCCACTTTTTGTCGAAAGTATAAGAGCTATCCTGTTGATGTATTATGTGAACCGCATTAGGAGTTTGCGCGAGAGACACTTCCAAAGTGGTAAAAAGTGTGTGTCCCCCCCCCCCCGTAACTTCTAAAATAAGAGAACGAAAAAAAAAAAAAAAAATATAATGTAGACCTCAACTAAAACTACCAACGAAAATTGGTTTGGATGAGATACAGTTAGCAGTTTTTGAGATATAGTACATTTTCAAAAACCGCAAATATAACTTTGCCATTCATACAAATACTATAAAAACAAAGTTATTTTTATTGTTTGTGTATATTACTTACTAATCTCAATATAATTATATCTCTAATCTATGCTTGCTGCTACGGAAACCTTCATGGGCGAGTCCAACTCGCACTTGGCCGGTTTTTTTTACACACTAGAAATTTCTCTTGTATCATGGGTGCGTATACAAACATATAAACTCACTTAAACAGATATTTGCTCCGTGCGGGGATCGAACCCGCGACACGCTGCGCAACAGTCGATCGCTCAACCACTGGGCCAACCGTGCCGTCAAATTTATCCTTCAGTCCGGTGGCGTAGCTAGGTGGGGGCGAAGCGGACTCTAGCCCCCAGCCTCAGAGAAAAAAAAGGATAAATCTTGGCAACGGCGATCACCAGTCAGTAAAGCAGTGCAAAATTTCAACTAAGAAATTAACATGACCTACAATTATATACTTATGGTGTCTGATGAGTGGGAACTGAAAGAACCTAAGAGGCCTCGCTGTCACATTACAATGACATTTGGTATTTGTCAGGCCTGTTGGTCTAGTGGTTAGTGACCCTGACTGCTATGCCGGAGGTCGTGGGTTCGATTCCCACCCAGGACAGATGTTTGTGTGATGAGCACGTTCATTTGTTCAGTGTCTGGGTGTAATTTATCTATAACATTTATGTATTTAGAAATTTATAAGTATGTTTATCAGTTGTCTAGTACAGTCGCGTTCATTAACATGTTGGCTCGTCTAGACTTCAAAAATATATGAACATCAAAATAATTCATAATATTGTGACAACTACAAGCATCATTAAATTGTGATCAAGTTTCAGATTCATTAATATGTGACAACTTTTTCTCAGTAACATGTATACAGCCAAAGGGACATTATTATATGAACAACTATGTAACACAATTATGTAAGCACACATGAATACAATAATATCTAAACAAGTAAATGTAATTCAAATTCAACCTTATTACTCCGATAAAAAGATGATTTTACAAGCAATCTTAAAATTGCATGGTCAAGGAGTTTGCAACATTATTTAGGTATCACTGGCTAGTTTTCTTTCAAAAGACGTTGTTTTTTTTTTCATTAAAATTAAATAACTGACACACATGTCATTCATATAAAATTAAGGTGCATTCACACACATCAGTCACGTCACGTCACCGAATGAAACTTATGGAAATATGCCTGACCGGTGACGTGACTGATAGATCACGTGCCGGTGACTGGCCGGTGACTGACGTGTGGGAACAAATATCATAATTATAGGAGTATAGAAACATTTTTTTTAAACTGGGCCGGTGACGTGACGTGACGGTGACTGATGAGTGTGAATGCACCTTTATACGAAAACATGTGATATTTAAATAAATTCATTTCAAAAGACCTAAAAAGCATTCGCGCGGAAAACAATTGAAATACTTACTGTCATTTCTGTAACAATATAAACTGGATCTTATTTATTCAAGCAAATAATATTTATACTTTCCTATGAATGTAGAGATAATTATGAAGCTTACCCTGCCCAGATATTATTAAAGCTAATACAGTATAGATATTTTTTTAAAAAGGTGTTCACATATTATTGCCTAATGCAAATTATATACATATTATTGAACCGTTCACATGAGGACATATTTTTGATCTATAGATTCTGTAGAATTTATTGAGCTTACCAACGTTCAAAATATTTTGAATCATTGACATTGCCAACATATTATTGAACTCGACTGTACCCATAACACAAGCTCTGCTTAGCTTGGGACTAGATGGCGTTGTGTGAGTGTTGTGGAAATTTATTATGTGACATGGAGGAACCAAATCATGTTACAACAAGGACGCCTCGCACGAGCAGCAGAGGGAAGTTATACTTTTCGTCCTGAAAAAAAAGGGCCTCGCACATCAAGCGTCTTGCCCGTCCTAGATTCGGTGTCGCTACGCCACTGCTTCAGTCAACACAAAATTTTATGAACTTGGGCCGCCATCATAATAAATACCTACGTACATCATAAAACAGTCAGGAACACTTGCTACAATTAAACTTTTCACATTGGACTACAGGTCAGCACGACCCGTTTAATGAACAAACTTCAGGAATCTTGTTCCTTGGCGTTGATTCAAGTTAAAAGCCTTCATTACGTAACTAGAGGCGAAATTTTACAAAGAAATTGAACGCTATCGGCACGAAAAAACTGCATTTTGTCTTTGGACATTTTTTTTAGGCAGAGTGGTGAGTACAGTAAGTATATCCCACCACCTCTCATTGTCACACAATTTTATATTCGATCTTCCCCCAAAAATACATATTAGTATGGCCCACAGATAGTTTTGAAACAAATGTATCTTTCAGAGTCATGTTTCTAGAGCCGAACCGCAATCAGTCCGTACCGTACTAGTATTTTTGACGTGACAACGTCTTATAATTCGATGGAGCCGGTTGCACGCACGATAAAACATGACGTCATGCGGCGTTACCCCGCTCTGAGGCGTTCCAATTTTCAATTGTTTATATTATAGCAACGTAAGTGCAGTATTTTCTTAGACGTTGTCACGTTCAACTATCGTCAGTAAACCGACTTTACAGACTACCGATTTTTTTGTTCTGAATGTAGCAATCAAACAAATTCTCGATATTGCCGAACCTTAACTTCCCGATAATTTTGACAGTTTCAATCGCCATAAGACCATGACATAACCAATCTCTATTGTAACTTAACACGTATTAAATACCAACATGTTACACAAACTCATTTGGGCATCGGTATTCGGAATTAGAGAGGCCTCGACTGAAGCTAGTTCACACATTCGATATGGAATACGTTTAATTTCACTACAATAAATCGGTTTCGGTCTTTGACTGCGGGCCTTTTAGAGAGACTAAGAGTCACTCAACGAGCAATGTAAAGAGCTATGCTCGGAGTTCTATTACGAAATAAGATCCGGAACAAGGTCATTCGGCGAAGAACCAGAGTCACCGATATAGCTCGTAAAAATCTTACGAGCAAGTTGAAGTGGCAATGGGCAGGCCACATCACTCGTAGAACTGATAACCGATGCGGAAGAAAAGTTCTCGAGTGGCGATGATGATGATGCCAGGTGATGATGATGAAATCGGTTTCGGAATTTCGGACCGGCTCGTGGCTAAATCATACCGGTAATCACCAGCCCCACGGGTCAAATTTGTAGGTTTATGGACACTTGCAGTCTTTGGATGGATGTACAACATAATTTGCCTATAATGTTCCCACTGCTGCGACACAGCCCTCCTTTCTGTGAAGGTAGTGGGTTGAAGGTGACCACCACGCGGGCCCAGCATGGGTTGTTAGTTATGTAGTAATTCACTTTGATTAATGACGTGTAAAAGTGATTTCTACATCCTATTTACAGAATAAATAATTTCATTTCATTTCATTTCACATGTCTTCGAATTTATTATTGGTTCTATGGACGTACCGGTTTCCTCTCGAACTTTTCCTTTGTCATTTTAAGAGCAGTAATGATGAAATAAAATACACCAAATAAAGCGTGTGGGTGGGTTTGATCCAGGTACCCTACAAATTGTACGTCGGGCCTTTGCTTAGGTTACGCCGCGATTACATAAAAGTTAGAAAAAATGACCTGCTTAGATTAAATCATAGCACATTATTAACCCAGTTAGGGCACACAGCCTCGGATAACAGTTGATTTAGGCCAAAAATGATTTTAAAAAGGTATTTAAGCCGTATATGTGGATGTGTGGGGACGCAGTAACGGAAACGGAAGACATAAAGTGCGCTGAGCGCGCGATAGCACTGGTAATGCGATGATGACGACTAGATGCGAACACCGACATTAATATATTTTGAACGCGACCGATAACAGTTTTGGGAACGGTTTTCACATACTTTTTTATGTGTGGCAAGATTTTAATGCCACTTTTTCTTTCGTGTCGCCGAAATAGGGGAAAAGAAGCCCTAGCATGACGTTTCACGTTTTTGTGACGTACAGTTAACAGGCACTTTATAGAAAAAAATAGTTTCATGTTCGTACACTAATGGCGCTTTTTCATTTTCCATACATAAACGCCGTCCCTATTTACTTGAAATACGTAAATAAAACAGGAAACGAAAATAGATTCACTTTTTTTGAAAATTAATTTACGTAAAAGTTATCATTTTATTAAAGATTTTTATTTTAAAACAGTTTTTGTTTTTGATACACGTGATACTTGTTAACCCGAAAGCGCATAAAGACGTACGGATGCTAGCCGAGGTTTCTGGACTCTCTTAAAAAAGACACGGCGGCCCTGAAACACAAAGCACAATTGAAAAAACAGGTTGTTTTTTTAGCAAATCAAAGGATATTGGGAAAGAGAGGGCCCACCTCTCAATAGGAATAAGATACACATGAATGAATAGGTATTTTTTATGCAGAATAAAGCCTCCTGCAGACACACGCGACTAATCGCGCGGGGCGACATGTCGCGGTCCATTCGCAGTATTTTTAGAGTGGAAATTAGCTTGGCTCGTTGTCGCAGCGCGATTAATCGCGTGTGTCTGCAGGAGGCTTTAAACTTAGTATTACGACTAAGATCAAAAGTCTGTACTTTCGGAGTTATCCATGCTTATAAAAGAACAAGGTATGGTCGTAAGGCTCTCCTACACTCTATACCGCTAAACGTGGAAACCTGAATTTTGGACAGTAGTGTCTGTTTATTATGTAGGTGGACACTAAGAAGGGATTTTGCGAAAATCTACCCCTAAGGGGATGAAAAGGGGTGAAAACCTTTTTTTTAATTTTATTCCTTGGGTTAAAACTTGAAATATGGGTATGATTACGAAGATTAGTAAATAAAAAAGATTGTCATTATTATTTTTTTCAAACTTCCCTCCAATAGTGATTTTTATGATGTTAAAGTACTATGTTGTGAGTACTATGTAACAATGATAACGCGTGAGCCGATGAATTTGAAACTCAGTATATAAAAATATAAATCACCCCCCAAGTTGGTGAAAAGGGGTATTAAAGTTTTGAGGGAAGAATTTTACTGCTTGCTTCGGTAAACTCAAAACTTTTCATGAATTATCTCTCAATCAATAAAAGGATGCGTATTAATCTATTTTTAAAAAGTCAACCCATAACGGGGTGAAAATCGGAATATCAATTTTTTGAAATACATAATATAATACCTGTACCATATTTTGTCGGGTTAGAATCTAGAAACTATCCAAAAGTTTTTCTCTTTTAGTGATTGATTTTAATTAATTTTCCCTTGAAGGGGTTATAGATGGGTTATTGGATTTAATTTTATTAAATCTTAAATCAATTATGTAACACGGTACGTATTCCATAAGTATCCTATAACAAGGAAGTTTTAACACATTTGAAGCATTTATCAAACAAGTAAAAGAAGAAAAAAAAAATAAGGCACTAAAAATAAGTGACATACTGTTCTACGATTTCTTCAATATAAATATCCAGACCGGACGCCTACTGCAAATAATTATGACAGACTCAGAGACTCAGTCATCTTTACCGACTAGTCGGAACACCTTTATCCTACTTTTATACTTCGTATTGACATAGTAGTTAATTATAGAGATCCTACACCGGTAAATGATCTGAATTTGACACAACTACAAACGAAGGCGGAATGTACATCTTGCGCTTTTTTTTTTTTTTTTCTACAACTTATTGTATTTATTTGGCTTGTTTTTATTGTGGTAAAATCATCAAATGAGTACCCTCGGACGCGAGGGACTGTCAAACTTGTAGTAACTAAAATCCACGGTGATCCTTCAATAGCCCTGTACGTTCCAGGTTCCGGGCATGGTCCATGATTGGACATCGAGTCACCTAATACTCGCCGTCCGTATACTCGCGCTTACAGTGGCCGAAAATCGCTTCGCGACGTTCGTTGCAATGGATTTCTCCAGCGGCGGCTGGGTAGTGAAGTGGAGGCTGTCCTCTCCCTCACGCGTACCGCCTCCTCCTTCGCTAGCATGACTGCTTCGCAGAAGGAGGTGACAGCTTCCCGTTCCAACTCACCCGCAGCATGGCTTCGACCAAAGTCGGGCGCGAGAGGTCGCCGTCTATCGCATCCGTGAGGACACGGCGGTGCTCTGCCCAAGCGGAGCAGTCTTGTACCATATGCTCCACCGTGTCCTCCATGCGATACTCACAATGAAAATTCCTTCCCTCGCTATCAGACACAGGAACCTCCCGAAACTTCTGTGTCCGGTGAGGACATGACGCACATGCGGTAGATCAGGACGCCGTGACGCCTATCCAGCCACTCCCCAAAGAGGAGTCTTACCGCCGCGATTGCGTGCCCGAACATTGGCGATCCTGCAAAAGTAATCTCACTCTTTTTTTGAAGATGTTACAACATGGGGTACATGAAAATTGCTCTACATTGCAGACGGAGGTTCCAATACGTTTCGCGTTGAGTCCAAACGAAACATAAAATTACACGCCTTAGAAACTACTCCAGTAATTTAATTTCGGAACTACTAGCGCCACCTCTTATCCGACTTTCGAACTACAATGGTAAAATTTAAAGTACATAGATGGCACTGTGCGACTTTAACATTAAATTGTAGATTCTGACTTTAAACATGTTGAATATTGTATCAATTTTTAGTGTGTATACTGCACATCAAGAATTTTGTTACCACAGAGGTTGTAAACTTGTAATTATTGAACTATATACAGCATTTACGGGTACATTATATCGGGTTCAAAACTAAGTCTGCATACAAAATTTCATCCAAATCCGTTGATGATGAACAAAATGAACTACAAAACGGAACGACAAGTGTGCGAAGTCGCTTGTAGACTATCAAAACGATGGCTGCGCGTTATAATAATAATATTCCACAACTATCACACAACGCCATCTAGTCCCAAGCCTAGACAACTGATAAACCTACTTATATATTTCTAAATACATAAATATTATAGATAAATTACACCCAGACACAGAACAAATGATCGTGCTCATTACACAAACATTTGTCCTGGGTGGGAATCGAACCCACGACCTCCGGCATAGCAGTCAGGGTCACTTACCACTAGACCAACAGACCTGTCAAATTATGTTATTTTTTTTTTGGAAAAAGCCGTAAATGTTTATTAAATTATCTGGTTAGCAAGAATTGGCAGATATAATGACCCCAATAATGTGGTATTTATGAGGCGCTGTTATCGGGCACACAGGTAGATACGATGGTGATTTTGATTTGATTAGCAGGTATTGCACAAGAACTCGTTTTAATGTCCATCTCTACAGCATGTCCCAATTTTGGCAAGTGATTAATAGCTAATAGCCCGAGTAAACTTGCCGACGGTTCTATCGACGCAGCACGAAATACGTCTAGTCATTCAACACACTGACCCGACCCAAAAAATGGATAGTTGAACAAATGAACAATTCACCCACCAGCATTTTTTATAGCACTCTTTCTTTATTACCCTATCACCATATTGTCTGAGTCTCTTTATATTTAGACTCAGACGATGTGGTGTTATTTGAGAACTACGTGACTATGTCAAGAGCTTACGCTTGAAAATTTTCTTCCGAAAAAGAGTTAAGTAATACACCAAAAACCCAGTTTCCATACCACAGAGACGTGAAGCCGCCATTTTGCACGGAAACGGAAGTTATAAACCATCCGGCTGCGTTCGATAAGCTCTAATGTCATGGCGCTGTTAATGCCACTTTACAACTATGCAAATTTTAATGTTGGCTGGCAACATGCGGTACCTATCATGCCGAGCTTTATGGTGATGCAAACCACACGTTTGAATCCTGTGACCCTGACGTGGCTAGGCAGAGTTAATACAACTCAGACATCAAACCATTTTTAATATCGAATTGTTTCATTAAGTTAACATTATTTAAACACTTGTCACACAAAAAAAAATGATTATGGTTCTATACCTATTTAAATGGATTGTCTGTCTGTCTGTCTGTCTGTCTGTCTGTCCGTCCGTATGTCACAGCCACTTTTTGTCGAAAGTATAAGAGCTATCCTGTTGAAACTTGGTAGGTAGATGTATTATGTGAACCGCATTAAGATTTTCACACAAAAATAAAAACAAAACAAATTTTGGGGGTGCCCCCCATACTTAGAATTGAAACTCAAATTTTGTTTTTTCACCAAACCCATACGTGTGGGGTATCTATAGATAGGTCTTTAAAAAATATATTGAGGTTACTAATATCACTTTTACGTAACTGAACAGTTTGCACGAGAGACACTTCCAAAGTGGTAAAATGTGTCCCCCCCCCCTGTAACTTCTAAAATAAGAGAATGATAAAACTAAAAAAAAAATATAATGTAGACCTCAACAAAAACTTCCAACGAAAATTGGTTTGGATGAGATACAGTTAGCAGTTTTTGAGATATAGTCAGTTTTCAAAAACCGCAAATATAACTTTGCCATTCATACAAACACTATGAAAAACAAAGTTATTTTTATTGTTTGTGTATATTACTTACTAATCTCAATATAATTATAGCTTGCTACTACGGAACCCTTCATGGGCGAGTCCAACTCGCACTTGGCCGGTTTTTATATAACTAAAATAAGTAAGAAGAATATTAAAACATACGTCCTTAGACTAAAATCGTGATTTCGCTACATTTAATACAAATACATTGATTATTAAGAAAAAATAATACTTACGCGGATAGGCGCGCAATGAGCAAAATGAGACACGACGTCCACAAATACTTAATTTCGCGGTCCTCCTGGCGGCACTAAGCGACTCGGGAGTTGCAGTGGGGAAGAGGGGAGAAATAGTCAGGAAGGTACTGAGACGCTCGGACTGCAACTGTAGGTATAGAATTCTATCACCATGAACTACCACAATTAATTTTGGCGTGAGCAAAATGCTCATAGCGCGCCTTCTAAAGGGTTAAATTTAGAGAATTAGGGCCGAGTCACACCGGAATGGCAGCGGCCGGCAGCGGCGGCGCGGCGCGGCGAGCACTTTCAGTGTGAAATAATTTTAGCTAGTACTAAATAGCTAGTAGGTACTTGTAGACATTTTAATTAATAAATAACTATAATTTCAACAGTGAAAACGAGTTGTGGAAATTTTTTCGCAATGGCGGGAAAAATTAATCAGTTTTCCTATGCGCGCGCATCTAACAGATCGGCCATAGACTAAAAGAATGAGGTTTCTTTTTTTTGGCTTTTCTCGGATAGCGTTATAGCCACGTACAAAATGGGTAATTCAAAGTTTTCTTTATCACAGAAAAAACAAAAGTTTATATTTGAGTGAAACTTGTATTTATTAAAAACGTACAAGTTGAAATTGATCTGTTAAATAAAATACGAAATTGCATAAAACTAGCAAGCAATAGGTAGGTACATTAATTTATTTGTACTATTGAACACGATCTTTTTTGTTTCGAAACTTTTTTAAAGGGGAAGGCAAGTGTCAAAGTGAAAATTGACATCTGTGTCCCAAAAGAACTGTCAAATCAAAGGAATTTTCTGAAAAAAAGCGTTTTATTGATGTAAAATGACTAGATGTTGTGTAAAAGGTTGTAATAATGATGGAACATACAAATTTCCGACAATTCACACTATCAAGAAATAATGGGTAGCTGCTGAGACTGCTGTGAGAACAAAAATTGTATTATCACTAAGGAAAAGCTATACAATAAACAAAAATATACCCTTGCGAAGCCGGGACAGGCCGTTAGTTGATTTTATTAATGAAATTCTATGATTATACCATAACTAAACAATCGAATACACCTTTGAATATAATATCTACTTTTCTATTGGAGGTTAAGTATTGCATCGCTCTTTATATCATGAAATGGTTCTTCTGGTGGAAGAATTATCACCGGGACCGAGATTTGTGATAGTTGTGGTGTCTATAAAATAGATGTAAAATTAGATGAAGAAGACAAACACAAAACTTGATGACATTTTTCTCAATATAGAATGTCAGAAGTAGCAGACTAGAGTGACATGTCAATTTTTGTTCCGTGTTTTAAAATTAAATTAATTTGTTAATTAGGCTTTAATCTAATGTATTTTCATGTGTAAACGTATCGTAAATGTGTAAATACGCAGGAATATTGTTTTCCCAATAATTGGAAAAGTATAAAAAGTTTTCGGTGACCTAACTTTCACCGGTAACCTCTAACTATCAGCTGACGTTTGCACTACGGATCCAAACCGGGGAGTATTGTTTACTTATTTTCTTTCTAAATAGCACACATTCATAATATTTATATTAGTTACTCGTCTAATACTTTTGAGGACTATTTTGTTTTTGTTGGTTTTACCCCACATTATTTGCTTGCAAAATTGTTTGTTGACATACTTTTTACCATTGTGAAGTTTAATTAGGAAATTTTTCAACAATACTATAACATATACATAAATAAACCTTTAAGATCAGTGAACATTATTGTCTTTAAAAACAATAATTGTTATAATGTACTAAGTTTTGTGTTCTTGACAATATACCCACAACACAAAAAAAAGAAAACACAAAACATTAAATCAATAAAATTGTATTTCCAACTAGATTTTATTGACTATTTAGAAGCTAACATAGTAGCCTACCTCAATTCAATCTCTAGCTGTGCACTTTATTCCTTTTTTTATATTTTATTTTCCCCTTTCATCGCTAACCTCCCTTATTGATCTGTTCTATTAGTTCTCACTGTTTCTTTATTTCTAAATTTCAGTAATCAATTCAATAACCATGCCTGTGATGACCCGTAAGGCTGCTGCTCAGGATATGGAGCTGAAATTGAGAACAGCTCTCCATGAGCTAAAGGAATCAAACCTCAAAGTCCAAAAATTGTTACAGGAGAGAGAAGAGAGTGAGGTGGAAGTTGATAAAGTTATTTCTAAAAACTCAAGCCTTAAACGTCAGCTAGTAGACCTACATCAACAATTCGTGGACGTTGTTGATGAACGGGATCAACTGCGGGTGGTATTGGATGGGTTCAGTAATTGTAGTAATTTGTATGAGGAGGCTTTATGTAAAGTTAGGGACTTAGGAAATGAGTTAATTAATGCCAATAGTTGTATCTTAAAGTTACAGAAAGAGAAAGAAAGTTCTCAGGTTGAACAAACAAATAGCTTATACAATGAGTTATTGAATAGCAATTGTAACCCCTCTTCCTTAATCACTATTGATCTCACTGAAGATTCTTTGTTGAGAAATAATAAAATTAGCAACAAGAAAATTAAAAAATATGTCAAACTTAATAAAATAATTAAAAAATGCTATAAGTTAAAGAAACAGCAAAAACTTTTTTCTAAATATATTCCACAAAGGAAAGAGCGTGTTGAGTTAGTTAATAAGTTGCACAATTATCAAATAAAATTGGAAGATAGCATAAAAATTTATGAAATTGACACTCAGCATTTGCAGTCTGAAATACAATTGCTTCAGGACTCACTTAGTTCCCTATCCAGTAAGTATATGAAATCTCAGTACCAAATTAAGGAACATATTCTTGCTGCAAATGAGTTAGTGATGTATCAATGTACTTGTCAGACAGATTCAAACCATGGTACTGTCCAGCCTGAGGTAATGGAGGACCCATCCCTGGCTGTGGATTTACCTCAGGTCTGCACCCTTAGCCAGCCTGAGTTATATGATAATAGTTAGAGAGAGTTTTTCGAGATGGCGCTGTCGCCACGTCCATAACGCGCTCCGTATAAATTAAAATAAAAAATGTATAAAGTGATATTTCGGTATTGTGTGTAGTATTAAAATAGTCTAAGCAGTGTAACTATTACGAGGAATTGTTATCTAAACTAAACAGTCACGGTGAACATTATTATAGTGATTTTAAGTTGTGAACAGTGACTAGCGCCAAATTCAAAGTGTTTGTGTTGAAATGTATACAAACAAAGAAATAAACCTCACATAACAATAATTTAACTGCAAAAACTGTTACAAAACATCGGAAAAACCAATATTTACAAAGTGAACTGATATTCCACCTAGCGTCCTTTTTTGAATTTTGTACACAAACTAGCGTCCTACCGAACTTTTAAGAAAATACTATAATTGCGACCTTAATTTCAAGTGCATACGTAACAGTGCTAGTGGCCCTGTTAGAACAGTGAACGATCAATATGTTACAGTGTTATGGTTCGAATCTCGCAACACGGAATTATTTTTGTGTTTAATTTGAAAATATTATTCGTTCTAATAAAACAGTCACATATTATTAAACTCTATCACCGTTTTTAACAAGTGCTTTTGTTCAGTGCTCCATATTAAAACTGTTAATAAACTAAAAAATAAAATAAATTCACTCATTACTGAACCTTACTCTAATAAAAATTAGTGCTAAAATCCAGTGCTTAATCAAAACTAATAATCTTTGACACAGGAGTCCCAAGCAAAATTCCAGGAATACCTATTGCGTCATAGGCCGACGCAGGTGCACCCGGTTTAAATTCCTAGAAACCGAGTTATTTGTTTATTTACGCAAAATTCCCTCGCAAAAATAATAAAAACTATAAGGAACTATGATCCATAAGGCTTAGCGATAAAAACTAATATGGTGTGCAGTGCATCGACTTAAGCCTCTTCACCCACTGAGAAAATCTTAAGGCCATTATCATTATTAGTTACTTTTAATTTCTAATCTTCAACTTGCATACTACACAATGGTAAATAGCTGCGCTACGTGTACTAAGCCAATAAGAGCGAACCAACACATGAAATGTCTTGAATGTGATAGTCATCATCACCCACTATGCGTCAAAGTAATTGACTTCCGTAAATTATCGAAAGTTGCGAAGTCAACTTGGTTATGTATGGCTTGCCGGAACAAAAAGCTCAACTCGAGTAACTCCGACACGTCGGAGCAAAATGAGTACGGCGCCGACTACAAAAACGACACCGGCAACAGCTCGCTACTGAGGTCTCCGGCTACTGCGTCTGACGCTGTTTGCTTGTCTGCACTAACGTCTGAAATAAAACTATTACGCGAAGACGTGGGCGATCTTAAGCAACACCTCAAAACGCTCACGGAACACTTAACACACTGTAACCAACGACTTGCAGTGTCTGAAGCGAGCTTGGTCCACGCAGAAACAAGAATCCAAGTACTGGAGGAACAGGTGCGTGAAATCCCCTATCTAAAGTCCACTATACAACAACTAAGTGAACAAGTACAGTCACACGCCCAGGCTCACTTGAAAAACCAAGTCGAAATATTAGGCGTAAACGAAATTGCAAACGAGAACCCCGTTCACATCATTCTCACAGCGGCAGTGAAAATTGGTATAAATCTACAAAACTCCGATCTAGAATACGTCACTAGAGCTGGGCCCCGCCACAGCGACAACACTGAGAACACCACTAGCGCGTCCGTGGAAAAACACCCCCGTCCACTTGTAGTTAAATTTCTGCACCGCGACAAACGCAACGAGTTTCTACGCGCAGGGAAGACTAGACGCAACTTCTCTAGTGACGATCTAGACATACCCGGCACCCGCAGAACTGTGTACTTCAACGAAAGACTGACTAAAGAAAACCGGCTGTTATTTCGTACAGCAAAACCTCGTGCCAAGGAATGTGGTTACAAGTATTGCTGGATTAAAAATGGCACAGTCTATATTCGCAGGCAAGAAGGAAACCCTGCCATCGCCATCAGGAACCTGCATGATCTATCGCGGCACTGCCCTATTCCAACTGGTCAACCAGAGGTTTAGAGAAACAGAGCAGTCCATATGTTCGCACATGTTATGTTCCTTTCTTAATTTTATATTTGTTGAATTTTATAACTTGTTTCTTATGCCAAACTTCTGTTTCAAACTTTTATCTCTTAATTTTTCTACACGTTTGTTTACTACGTTTGTGCTCAAACGTAAAAAATCGCTTCTGCACAAGAACCTACCATGTCCTGAAAAAGTTCTTCTTAAATATTATTGTCCCTCTATTATGTCAAACCTCAACTACACAGGAAAGCTAGAACTTAATTACCTTTTAAATATTTTTGTTAGTTTAAAAACATCTTTGAATATTTTTAATTACTTGTTTAAATTGTTATTTCCTTCAAACTTTATACTCTACAAAAAAATAATATTGTTTATTTACTGCACTTATTTTGTAAAAATACTTACTGGGGCTAGTACACACACACATCTTTACTTTCCAATTCTGACACTCACATCTTCGCACACACTCATACAAAGCCACTTACACAATTATACACTTCAGAACTTGTCTTATATAAGAATCTTTTGTAACACAAAAGCACTCAAATGTCTCGCAGCAACAAACATTCTACTAATCACCTCACAGAGTCTCAATTTTTATACCTATGTTATATTACTTATAAATGGCTTTACTTAGCGTATCCAATGACCTAGACGAAACCTTTAACATAGAATGCCGCTCAGTAGAATCTCTTGAAAGCTGCAAGAATGTACTAAATACTTCCAAAGACAATATTAAGGTGCTAACATACAACATCAGAAGTTACCAGAAAAACTTTGCCGACTTTCAAATTGCTCTAAATCGGCTAGACTCGAACATCGATGTTATCGTGCTCACTGAATGCTGGTTGTCTGACGGCTCCATTATAGAGGACCTGCAGGGGTACAGCTCATACAGAACATCTAAACAAATAAACAAAAACGGAGGAATTGTTATTTACACAAGAACAGCCTGGAACAGTAGTATTGTTACCGTAGAGTCAAACCTCGCCGATGCCGATAGTTTATTAATAAAAACCAACAACAAATTAAGCCTCCTAGCCATTTACCGGTCTCCCTCTTTTACAAACACAGAACCATTTCTTAACTCGCTGGACTCCGTCCTGCTAGATCTCAAAAATCAACAAACACTTATTGTGGCCGGCGATATTAACTTAAACCTAAACGACCCAAATAACAATCAAGTCTCTAACTACGCTTGTCTCATGGCCTCACACGGTTTATCCCCAGCTATAACTCTCCCAACAAGATCCGGAACTTGCATCGACCACATATTTATAAAATCACCAGCAACACCTTTTGGTCTCGTTTGCAACCTATCTATTACCGATCACGACCTAGCCATGTGTAGTGTCCCCATTAAACCAGAACGCTCTAAAACCATTAAACGATGGAGAGTCAGAACTGACTGGACCGCTGTAGCTGGCGAGATCACAAATACAAACTGGGACCCAGTTACTAACTCATCCTGTGTAAACACTGCCTTAAACTACTTCAATGACATTATCTCGCGTGCCACTGACAAACACACTCAAAATGTCAAACTTAGTCGAAGAATGACCAATATCCAGCCCTGGGTCACTCCTGGTCTAATTAGGTGCATGAGACAACGCGACAAACTTCATCTTGAATGCAAAGCCAACCCTGACGACCACACAAAACATCTTATTTACACTAGATATAGGAACTTCGTGCATACACTTCTTCGGAAACTTAGAAACCTACACTACAGACAGCAAATTGAAGAAAACCAGAAAAACCCAAAAAAGCTCTGGACGGCCATAAAACATATTTGTGGAACTGAATCTCTTAAAAACTCGTCTTCACACCTAATTGCGTCCAGTGTCTCTCCAACTTCATCACTTGATAACTGCAACCGACATTTCGTCTCTGTTGGAGAAAAACACGCAGCCAAGATATTAGACAAACTCTCTACCACTCACCTCGCATTAATAGAATCAAACGTAATTCCGAGCTCTATCCCACAATCCTTCTATCTGCATCCGACCGACGAAGAAGAAGTGTCGAACATAATACGCAATTTTAAAATAGACAGCGCCCCTGGGCCAGACCAACTAAATGTCCCATTACTCATAAATTCCCGTGAAAGTATAACCAAACCACTAGCGCACATTTTTAATTTAAGTTTGGAAACAGGAGTATTTCCTGACTACTGGAAAACTGCTGCAGTGTCCCCTATTTACAAAAGCGGTCCCAAAGAAAAGCCTGAAAATTATAGACCTATTGCCCTGTTGAGTATTGTCTCTAAAATTTTGGAAAAAATAGTGAACAAAAGACTGGTGAATTTTGTAGAGAAGCACAACCTCGTCTCAGATAGGCAGTTCGGATTTCGTCAGGGAAGATCCACCGAAGACGCGGTCTCACTTTTGACAAATCAAGTTTCTCACCACATAGAAAATGGAGAACGCTGTGTCGGTGTCTTTCTTGATTTGGCAAAAGCCTTCGACACGGTGTCACCAGGACTGCTTCTAAAGAAACTCGAGGCAATAGGTATAAGAGGAACACCTTTAGAATGGTTCCGTAGCTACTTAACATCACGGTACCAATACTGTAAAGTAGGCACTCACCAAAGTAAGTTGCTCCCTATAGCGTTCGGCGTTCCGCAGGGCAGTACCCTTGGCCCAACATTATTTACGCTATACATTAATGACGTAGTAAATCTCCCGCTTAGAAACGCTACAGTAATAGCCTACGCTGACGACACAGCCATCGTCTTCCACGACACGTCATGGGACCGAGTGTACCAACTGGCTGAACAAGGTCTTTCCCAGATAGCGCAATCACTAAACTCTAACCTACTGACACTAAACACCAGCAAAAGCAAATACATTGCATTCTCGAAAACAAACTCCTCCAATGCCTTCCAAACTATGTCCCTGAAAATACACACCTGCTCACAGCAACACAACATTGTCCCACACCTACCACACCAAGACTGCGCATGCACAGCCCTAGAACGTACCGACACGATTAAATACCTCGGAATTACGATCGATAGCAACCTAACATACAAAGCCCACATTAACGCCCTCTCCTCCAGAGTACGAAAACTAATACACGTCCTAAAAAAACTCCGCGACTGTACCCCAGTCGACATTCTACGAATGGTCTACACTGCACTATGTCAGTCAATCATACAGTACTGCATCCGAATTTGGGGACGCGCTTGCAAGAGCACTTTCATAACGCTAGAGAGAGCGCAACGGGCACTGATCAAGGTTGCACTAAAAAAGCCCTACAGATTCCCTACAGACCTTATCTACCATGAGTTTCAAGTACTCAGGGTACGACAAATATACATACTCCAAGCAACACTCAAATACCACGCAATAATAAAAAAACGGCCCGACTATGAAGACATAATAAACAAACGCGTCTTTAGAGTACCCTTACCAAATGCAAAATCCGAACTAGCTAGACGCTGTACCTATTTCTCACTACCCAACACTTATAATAAAGTTTGGAAAATCTGCAACCTAAAGGAGTGCTCAACTACAACCTGTAAGAAAACCCTAACTTCGGCACTGTTAAAACTATCATACGAAGACACCGAAGCCTTGATATAGCACCTACACATACATTCACATACACACACACACACACACACACACACACACACACACACGCTCACTTATACAATAACAATAAAGCCCAACATTAACCTTCAAATGTTACCTTATTTTTTGTTAGAAGTACGAATTCTTTATTTTATTGTCACCCATCATAATTTAAGACTATTTTTTTGTTTTCTTTTGTAACTATGTCTCATTGTCAAACTACAATGTATGTAAATTTTGAAAAACTTTGCACTCCAGAGCCACAAGATACAAGCGACGCGACGCTTAGTTTGTGGCTCACCGAACATAATGTCACATTGTAACTGTACTTTTTGATGAATAAATTTATTATTATTATTATTATTAGTTCTTGCTCGGTAATGTTCTCAGATGGTATAGGAAGAGGTTTAGGTAAACTGTTAACTAATAACCTGAGTTATTCCTGTAACAATTATTGCATGCCAGGTTCAACTTTTAAGCAGATTATGTCATCAGTTTATAATAAAAAATACGAACATAATACTGATATAACAATATTTATTGGAAATAGTTCAAAAATTAAAAAGAAGGATTTAACGGATAGCATCACTGAGTTATTAAAGTTAAATTGTCGAAAAATTATATTGTGTGCTTTCCCCTACTTTGAGAAATTGTCCTCTAGTCAAAACAATTATATTTACATGCTCAATAAGCACCTTCATTTCTTAGTTAATCTCTATAGTGACAAACTTATGTATTTTGATACCAATGTTTGTATGGATAAACTTTGGTCAACTCGAGGTACCGTGTATCTGCCTTATATGTATAGACGCGAAATAGCCAGGCTATTAGTTTTTTATATTCACACTGACATAAATAGTATGTCTAAGCTTAGTAGTATAGTTATTACTGATAGTGTTCATAGCACTCCTTTTGATGCACCTAGTGATTTAAACTGTTAGGTACGACAATAGGCAAGCCACATAATATGTTGAATGTTGTGCATCAAAATATGCAGGGTTTGTCTGGCAAGGAGTTAGAATTAAGTTTATTTATGGAACACTATCAGGTTCAGGTCTTATGTCTTACTGAACACTGGTTGAAGGAGCATGAATTACCGTTTTTCAATGATAACAATTTTACTGTCCAAAGTGCGTTTGTCAGAAGGGGCGCTATTCGTGGTGGTTCTTTGGTTCTTGTTTCAAACAAGTTGAAATGTAAAGAACGTTTAGATCTAGTTAATCTTTCTGTTGAGCGCATTATTGAGTTGTCTTGTGTGGAACTCGAGAAATATATAATAATTTGTGTTTATAGACCCCCTTCTGGGGATTTTACTCGCTTCGAATCTGTAATGGAGGATTCACTTAGTAAGTTAAAATCAAGTAATAAAAGTATAATTTTATGTGGAGATTTTAATGTTAATATTTTAGATGCAACTCCTGTAAGTGTTAGACTACTCAACCTTTTTAAATCTTTTAATTTAATTAACTTGTTTTTTGAACCAACAAGAATTACTGCATCTTCGTCGACTTGTCTTGACAACATGTTTACTGATTGTGATGCCGAAAGTAAAGTAGTGTTAAGTGACTTATCGTCTGATCACTGTGGATTGATGGCTAGCTTCACTATGCCATCACGCAAAAAGCCTCACAAGATTGAATGTAGGCCCTATACAGTTAGTCGTTGTAACAAGTTTAAGAATAATGTAGCTGATAAACTTACACCAGCCATAGCTGAATCAGATAATCCTAATGTAATCTATGAATCCCTTTTCGATATTGTTAAAAATGAATACCAGTCCACATTTAAAACCAAAATCATTAACAAGAATGGATCTTCTGCTAGTTTCAATCAATGGGCTACACCTGGCATTTATATAAGTAGAGCGAGATTGTACGAGTTATATGGTTTGAAAAAATTCAGGTTTGATACACCTTTTGTGGAATATGTCAGAAATTATTCAAAATTATTTAAAAAGATTTGTGCTATTGCTAAGTCAAAATTTTTAAGCGAAACAATTAAAAATTCTACTAACAAAGTTAAAGCTACTTGGCAAATTATCAACAGTGAAACAGGAAAATCGGTTAATAATGAAAATCAATTAGAGATTATGATAGACAGTCAATTAATTACAAATGCGACTAGCGTAGCAGACGCATTTAATGAATTCTTTGCAAATATTCCTATAACTACGACTCGCTCCTTAAGTTCGTCTCCGTCTAAAGCTGAAAGCATTCTGCAACGTAGTGTGCCTAAATGCGGTAACCTATTTAGTTTTGAACACATAACACCATATGATGTAATAAATGTATTCAACACACTTAAATCTAAACATACTGGTGATTATTGGGGCATTTCAATTAAACTTTTAAGTAATATAATTGACATCGTCGCCCCCTATCTTGCAATTACTTTTAATAAATGTGTAGATCTGGGTACTTTTCCTGACCTCATGAAGAGTAGTAAAGTCATCCCATTATTTAAATCAGGCAATAAAAATGATATTGGTAATTTCAGACCAATTTCTATCTTACCTGCTTTTAGTAAAATATTTGAAAAATTGATACTCAAGCAGTTGCTTAATCATTTTAATGTAAATAGCCTCCTTCATAGTGAACAATATGGTTTTACGAAAGGTCGTTCAACAACTGATGCAGGTGTTGCTTTGCTGAGGCACATATTTGAGGCGTGGGAGAGCTCTAAGAATGCAATTGGTGTTTTCTGTGATCTATCTAAAGCCTTTGATTGCGTACACCATGATACACTTTTGCGAAAATTACATCATTACGGAGTCCAAAACGAAGCTCTTAATGTTATAGAATCGTACTTACGTAATAGATTTCAATGCGTAGATGTTAATGGCTCGAAATCTTCTGGTCAACCTGTTCAGCTAGGTGTGCCTCAAGGATCAATTCTGGGTCCGTTTTTATTTTTGGTCTACATCAATGACTTGCCATATCTTTTAAAGGGCATTTGTGACATTGTACTGTTTGCAGATGATACCTCTCTTATATTTAAAGTTGATAGAAATAGACAAGATTTTGACGAAGTTAACGCGGCATTATCATTGGTAACGGATTGGTTTACTGCTAACAACCTAGTCCTAAATGCCAAAAAAACGAAATGTATAAAGTTCGTCTTGCCAAATGTTACAAATCTTGGTCCTAACATTGTTCTAAGTAATGAAGAACTTGAAACTGTTGACTCAGCTGTGTTTCTGGGTATTAAAGTAGATTCTAGAATCCAATGGGGTCCGCATATAACAAGTTTAGCGGGAAGATTAAGCTCGGCAGCCTACGCTGTCAGAAAAGTAAGACAGTACACGGACGTTGATACAGCTCGACTAGTTTATTTTAGTTATTTTCACAGCGTAATGTCCTACGGCATTTTATTGTGGGGCAAAGCGGCTGATATTCAAAATATATTTGTCTTACAAAAACGAGCTGTTCGGGCAATTTACCAGCTGGGTACTAGAGTTTCTCTGAGGGATTTGTTTAAGGAGATTGGCATTCTGACGGTGGCATCTCAATTCATCTTTGCCAACATTATATATATTAGGCAGAATTTACATCTGTATACCAAAAACAGTGACTTTCACTCTATTAACACAAGAAGTAAGCACCACCTACGTGTTCCTTTTCATCGACTCCATAAGGTTCATAACTCATTTGTAGGCCTTGGTATAAAATTCTATAATAAATTGCCTTCGTCATTGCTAGACTTACCGTTTAATGAGTTTAAAGCTAAGATTAAATCCATACTTTGTTCTAAGGCATATTATTCCATAAATGATTACTTAGTAGATAATAACAGCTGGTCACTCGGTTGAAGTTAAGGCGGCCTTCATGCTCTTTCCCAGATGTTTTTTATTTTTTTCTATTTTCCTTTTTTTCTCCGACTAGTTATATGATTTCATATAATTGTTTATATATATTTTTTTTTTTTGACTTAATTAAGTCATCTTGCTTTATTTTATGTGTTTGTATTTGTTTTATTATTTTATTTTGATCAACGGATATTGTTGTCCTATTTTACATTTTATTGTTTGTCTTTTTGTGTGTAATTTTATTATTTTTTAGTACGTCAGTCGTAGGTTTCCTTCATTTTTAATAATATTGTCGGAGCGGATGAAGAATGTACAACTATCACTTGCATTGTATAGAGTGTATTTATCTAGTATTATATAGCGTCATAGCCAGCATTGTGTGAGTACCATGTACTTCAGAGCTATCTTTGACTTGAAACCTACGTCTTTCATTGACTTGAATGACTCTGGCGGTTGAGAGTGTGTCATGCTCACTCAAAAGTCTCGCTGATGGTGGCGTGTATGTCGGATCATTTAGTTCCCTTCAAAATGGTTGAGCTGAATGGTGCTGATATATGTGTCATGTTCGTGAACGGGCGCTGTCAGTTGGGACTGGTCATCTCTCAGCTGCCACAGTCTATTTTAATTATTAATAATTAACTTTATTTTTGAATTGTCTTTTTTATGTTTACTATGGACACAATTAACTTGCCACATCGTTCTCACATAATGTACCATCTGATGATGAATGATGTAACAAAAGTTCTGTAATAATTTTGGCGATTGAAAAAGAGTGTCCATGGAGTTTCTTGCTCATTCTTCTCCATAGAGATCTACGCTTTGGAATGAGCACCTACGGTACTTTCACAGTTTTTATGTCTTGTGACTGGGACTGTAGCACCATAACTATTTTTGTACTTGTTTTATTTTATGTCTTTTGACAATTCAAAAGTGCCTGTAATTGGCCTAGTTGAAATAAACGATTTGATTTGATTTGATTTGAGTACTATAATCTTTGTAGAGGCTAGCACATGTAATACCTACTTAAAAAATTCAATTTTAGAATAGAATTTTACAATTTTTCAGTAGAATTAAATTTCTAGCCTCTCAACTAAATCACTTTTTTTTTTTTCTCTTGTAGATGCACCGCGGCGTCTTAGTTCTTGTTTTAGTGTTTGCACTTGCATTGACGAATAATTTTCCATATTTGTTTTTTAAAATAAACTCAATTTTTATAACAAAATACGTGTTTGTTTTTTGTACAAGCTATACAGTAATCTGACTTATGGGACAACGATCGCAGCGACATCTACGAATAGCTTTGAGTTGCCATCCCCATTATAGTAAAGAAAAAGTCACAGTTTGATTACAGGCCCCCTTTTAATACATCAAATTACAGGTTTCATTATGTGCCTAATTGCGGTGAAATTAGAGCCATTTTATGAGCAAGTGTGTTGAAAAATATAATTTCGTTATAGTGGCATCTGTACTATTCAAGCGGAACTAGAGTCGCCACGTGTCTTTTTCTTACCTTGTACCGTTTGTACCATGGAATATTGCTGGGTGCGAAGTACTAGGTGGGGGTAGTACTATTCGATTGCAGCGCTCATGGTGGCGAACACTGCAAGAATACTGGCAGGAGCAATACACAGAGTACACTATAATATTGGAAGTAATAAAGGAGGATGCTCAAAAAAAAACCCAGCTCCGGCAGAAACAAGTTGTACCTATATCCTTACTGAGAAACATATAAAAAATGCCAGTTTTTTATTCATTGGTACATAAAAAAAGCAGTTGGTAGTAGAAGTATGTTCCCCTATTTCTCAAAGACGCCTTTACCGATTTGGTGAATTCTTTTTTTGTCTGGGTATCAACTTTGTATGGGCAAATGTTAGACAGGTACCCGGGGCAGAAATACTATATCGCCAACATAAAAAAATTATGAAGGATTATGAAAGACCCAGAAAATTCGGTCTTTAATAATACTTTATTTTCAAGTTGTAACACAGGGACATTTTATGAGACTAGTTTTTTCGAAATGGTAGTTTTTATTTTAACCTTTATCAGTCTATGTTTAAGAATAAGCAAATATTTGTAAGATATTTTTTTAATGACTGAAGTTTTTCTGATTTTTAATTTAACCAGTAAATAACTAATCTAATAATAGTCTGAAATTAAATTAAGTCGAAAATATAGTAGTTATTTTATAATTCATACTACAACACACGCCCGATGTCAACAAAAACCATAGAGTTTTTTTTTTGGTTTTTTTCGCAAAAACCATAGAGTACATCTACATCATTGAGATAAAATTATATGGAGGCGCCCCATGTTCTACATATACATACATTTTGCTTATACAAATATGAGTCAAAAACGAGACAGAGAGTGAAATATTGGTTTGTCTCTTTTTAGGGTTCCGTAGCCAAATGGCAAAAACGGAACCCTTATAGATTCGTCATGTCCGTCTGTCCGTCCGTATGTCACAGCCACTTTTTGTCGAAAGTATAAGAGCTATCCTGTTGAAACTTGGTACCTAAGTAGATGTATTATGTGAACCGCATTAGGATTTTAACATAAAAATAATAACAAAATAAAGTTTGGTGGTGCCCCCCATACTTAGGATTGAAACTCAAAAAAATTTTTTTCACCAAAACCATACGTGTGGGCCTGCCGGCTAAAAAAGTAATCAAGGTCAAAACGTCACGAAAAACAGTTTAAGACTTTTTTAAGACTCGGTCTTCAACCTTTTAGCATCCATCTGCTGGGATACAGCCCAAAATTCAAGGGTGGGGCCTCATCATACTCCACCATGCTCAATCAATCAAGCCATGACAACCCCGGCTACACACTGCTTAAACGGAGTTGATACTTATTATTATTCAAGACCAATAAGGGATATTATATTTGATGGAATAGAACGTTACATTTGACATAGGACTGATTTTTAGGGTTCCGTACGTCCGAATACAAAAACGGAACCCTTATAGGATCACTCGTGTGTCCGTCTGTCTGTCGCTTACAGTCAATTATCTCCGAATCTACTAGACCGATTGGGTTGAAATTTGGTACACATATCAATTCCTGTGACCCAAGCACAGAGGTGTGACGTGAATAGATGAAATCTGTATGTGGAAGGTAATTTATGGGGGGGGGGGAAGGGGAAAATGAAAAAAAAGTTTTGAAAACTGCATCGTGTGACATATCAAATGAAATGTCTTGTTGAGACAATCTTAAAAGTATTTTTTTTTGTAATTTTAAAATAAATAGTTTCCAAGTTATTCAAGAAAATAGACGAAATTTGACCATTCCCCCTCCCCCCTTATCTCCGAAACTACTGAACCTAAAATTTTGAAAAAAATACAGTAATTAGTTTTCTACTTATAGATTATAGGAAAACCTATAAGAAGTCCATATCTGTATATGGGAGGTAATTTTTGGGGGGGAAGGGGAAAATTAAAAAAAAATTGAAAACTGCATAGTGTGACATAATATCAAATGAAAGGTCTTGTTGAGACAATCTTAAATATATATTTTTTTGTAATTTTAAAATAAATAGTGTCCATGTATTCAAGAAAATAGACGAAATTTGACCATTCCCCTCCCTTATCTCCGAAACTAGTGAACCTTAATTTTTTTTAAAAATACAGAAATTAGTTTTCTACTTATAGATCATAGGAAAACCTACTAGAAGTCCATGATATTAAAATATGTTATTTTAATATCATGGACTTCTTGTAGGTTTTCCTAACCTACCTACAAGAAGTCCATGATATTAAAATATGTTATTTTAATATCATGGACTTCTTGTAGGTTTTCCTATAATCACTCAATATTGCGGTCGTGGGTTCGAATCTGGCCAGGCACATTACTTTGTGTAATTTATTTCATCACCACTGCTCTCAAAACGGTGAAGGAAAACATCGTGAGGAAACCGGCATGTCCAAGAACCAAAAAATTCGAAGACATGTGACATCCACCAACCAAATTTTCTTGAATACATTTCAAGAAAATAGACGAAATTTGACCATTCCCCTCCCTTATCTCCGAAACTAGTGAACCTTAATTTTTTTTAAAAATACAGAAATTAGTTTTCTACTTATAGATCATAGGAAAACCTACTAGAAGTCCATGATATTAAAATATGTTATTTTAATATCATGGACTTCTTGTAGGTTTTCCTAACCTACCTACAAGAAGTCCATGATATTAAAATATGTTATTTTAATATCATGGACTTCTTGTAGGTTTTCCTATAATCACTCAATATTGCGGTCGTGGGTTCGAATCTGGCCAGGCACATTACTTTGTGTAATTTATTTCATCACCACTGCTCTCAAAACGGTGAAGGAAAACATCGTGAGGAAACCGGCATGTCCAAGAACCAAAAAATTCGAAGACATGTGACATCCACCAACCCGCGCTGGCCCCGCGTGGTGGATTATGGCCCACTCCCTCTCAGAGAGGAGGCCTGTGTCCCAGCAGTGGGAACATTTATAGGCTGATGATGATGATGATGACTCAATATTGTGCGTACCAATTTGGGTCAGATTTTAAAAAAAAAGTGATAGGTAACATCGTACGGAACCCTCTTCACGCGAGTCCAACTCGCACTTGGCCGGTTTTTCAATAGTCAGATAACTTTTATCTGAGGAATTAAAATGGCGGTTGGACAGCTTATCTATAGAAAATATGTCAAAACGCTATTTTTATTCCTCAGATAAAAGTTATCTGACTATTGAAAAATCAGCCCATAGTTAAGTAACAATAGTTAAATCGCCACAACACAGGGGTTAGGAGTCATAATCGAAATCGGATTCCAAGTGCCCTACACCTGATACCTAGGTGTAAAGTTTTGTTTCCTCGTCTTCGCCGTTAATATAATATTACTTAAAAATAGAAAAACCGTGAAAAATATGTATTATTTAATTTTTGTATTTACAAAATAATACAATTTTTTTTCAAGTGCAAAAGTATCAATATGGTTCACCAATATGAAAGTTCAATGATTTGCCAATGGGGATGGCAACTCAAAGCTATTTGTAGATGTCGCTGCGATCGTTGTCCCATATGTCAAGGCTCCAGTACACGTTGGCCGAGCACGCTCGGCCAATGCGCTCGGCAGATTTTCGTGGTACCGTTCACACGTTGGCGACTTTCATTCTGCGTTGGTCGCTCTACGAAGATGGAGGTTAGGGCGATCACGGCCGCTGCAATATACTTGTACAGCACTTTCAAATTTTATTTACATGTGCACCAGAGTAGAATCGTTACTCCAAGACGCCATGATTTTGAAACAATATTAACCGCGACACTACAATCTAATCCGACGCCTAAATTTGAAATAAACATTCGGCCAACGTGTGATCGCTGTTTGCGGCTTGCGCCAAATTCCTTTGATTTGTGCACGAAAAACCGACACTAATCGGATCGTCGGCGAATGTTGGCCGCAAACGACAAATACACACAAAACAGCCTAGTACACGTTGGCCGAACACACTCGCCGAACGCGCTGGGCCAACGTGTACTGGAGCCTTCAGATTCCTGTATAGCTTGTACAAAAAACAAACACGTATTTTGTTATAAAAATTGAGTTTATTTTAAAAAACAAATATGGAAAATTATTCGTCAATGCAAGTGCATACACTAAAACCAGAACTAAGACGCCGCGGTGCATCTACAAGAGGAAAAAAAGTGATTTAGTTGAAAGGCTAGAAATTTGATTCTACTACATTAAGCACACATTTACATGTAGTTGGGATTTAAAATTGTATTTTTTAAGTAGGTATTACATGTGCTAGCCTCTACAAAGAATATAGTACTGCTTCTGACATTCTATATTGAGAAAAATGTCATCAAGTTTTGTGTTTGTCTTCTTCATCTAATTTTACATTTATTTTATAGATTGGAGCAATATGATAAGAATTTTAACTTTCTAACACCACAATCAATGAAATCCCACAGTGTCTCAAGACAAGGGTGTTTAACCAGTGTGTGTTGCCAGTGATGACATATGGCTCTGAAACGTGGTCTCTAACTGCTGGCCTTTTAGAGAGACTAAGAGTCACTCAACGAGCGATGGAAAGAGCTATGCTCGGAGTTTCTTTGCGGGATAAAATCCGGAACATGGATATCCGACGAAGAACCAAAGTCACCGACATAGCTCATAAAGTTTGCAAGTTGAAGTGGCAATGGGCAGGCCACATCGCTCGTAGAACTGACAACCGATGGGGAAGAAAAGTTCTCGAGTGGCGACCACGGACCGGAAGACGCAGCGTAGGTAGGCCTCCCACTAGGTGGACCGACGACATCGTGAGGGTCGCGGGCAGCCGATGGATGCAAGTGGCGAATTGTCGTTCGGCGTGGCGGTCTAAGGGGGAGGCCTATGTTCAGCAGTGGACGTTTTCCGGCTGATGATGATGATGATGATGATGAACACCACAACTATCACAAATCTCGGTCCCGGTGATAATTCTTCCACCAGAAGAACCATTTCATGATATAAAGAGTGATCCAATACTTAACCTCCAATAGAAAAGTAGATATTATTTTCAAAGGTGTATTCGATTGTTTAGTTATGGTTTAATCATAGAATTTCATTAATTAAATCGACTAACGGCCTGTCCCGGCTTCGCAAGGGTAGATTTTTGTTTATTGTATAGCTTTTCCTTAGTGATTGTAGTGATCTGTGGTCAAGATCTGTCAATGTCATTGGAATAGATCAGACTTGTCTATTCTTCTTCACTTCCTGAACAATACAATGGTTGACTAAAGATATACGTGTGTTATTAATTGAGAAATATCTCGCCCATCCGCTCTGCCAATCCTGAATAACAAATACATAACAATAGATGGTGTCAGAAGTAAAAGGAAACATCAAATATGTCGGAGGAAAAGGTAACAAATATATTTTTACAAAATAACCTAAAACCGTTAAATGTTCATGGCGACATAGTTTCAAATTGGAACAAGTGGAAACAAAAATTCCTAATATATTTCGAAGCTAATGACATAGAAAAGGCACCAAGAAGTAAGCAAATTGCGATTTTATTAAATTGTATTGGAGATGACGGGCTCGAGATTTACAACTCATTCGAAATTGACAAAGAAAAAGAAACTCTGAACTCAATCTTAAAAAAATTTGAAGAAAAGTTCTGCCCTCAGAGAAATGTCACAGTGGAAAGATACAAATTTTTTACCAAATTTCAAGAAAACGAGACACTAACGGATATGTTACTATCTTGAACAACTTATCTAGCTCATGCGAATTCAAGGAACTAAAGGAACAATTAGTCAAAGATATGTTCATCATTGGTATAAAAAACACCCAGATTAAAGAAAAATTACTTCAAGAAAATTTCAGCACGATAAATGAAGCCATTCAATTTGCAAAAAATATGGAATTGTCACAAACCAGATCAAAATTACTTATTCAAAGTCAGTATCAAAGTCAAACAGAAGAACAAAATGTGAAGGCAATCACACACCAAAGTCGTACCTCAACGAGAAGCCCAAAGCCATACAGACACAATAAACCAAGGTCAAGAGGAAGGAGTTCATCAAGAAATTCTAGCAGCAATTCTTTTTCAGCTTCCTCTTCCAGGACAAAAGCAATATGTGGTCGTTGTGATCAACAACATCGACACAAATGTCCGGCTATAGGAAAAATTTGTGCAGTGTGTAAAAAACCTAACCATTTTGCTAAATTTTGCTTCCAAAATAAACAGACCAGTAGCAGCAGCGTAAGTTTCTTATCTAATCAAAATAATCATTTAGATGTTTGTGAAAATAATTCATCATCAAATACAATACCACAAGATTACGAATTTGTTATCGGTTCTATCGTGGGCACGCCGCAATCGCGGCGGTAAGACCCCTCTTTGAGGAGTGGCTGGAAAGACGTCACGGCGTCCTGACTTACCGCATGACGCAGGTCCTCACCGGACACGGAAGTTTCGGGAGGTTCCTGTGTCTGATAAGGAGGGAAGAGACGCCCGGGTGTCACCACTGCGAAGATCGCCCGGAGGACACGGTGGAGCATACGGTGCAGGACTGCCCCGCTTGGGCGGAGCACCGCCGTGTCCTCTCGGCGGCGATAGGCGGAGACCTCTCGCGCCCGGCATTGGTCGAGGCCATGCTGCGGGGCGAGACGGAGTGGGAAGCGGTCGCCTCCTTCTGCGAAGCAGTTATGCTCGTGAAGGAGGAGGCGAGCCGCGAGAGAGAGAGGGCAATGTCCTCCCTCCGCCCCACCCGCGGTGGTTGGCGCCCACGGCGTCGGACGTCGCAAGACGATCTCCGGCCACCGTAGGCGCGGGCATGCGGGCGGCGAGTAAAGGGCAACTCGCAGCCCGACCATGGACCATGCCCGGGTCGACGGCGCGTTGTGTTCCACGCGCGCCTCAAAGAGCGTCAGCATGATGACGGGGCCCCCTCTCTAGAGGGCCAAAGCCTGCCGGGGTCGCGGGACTTATACCATTACCGTGACCCCGGAACATAAAGGGCTATTGAAGGACACCGTGGATTTTAGTCAGTACAAGTCTGACAGTCCCTCCCGCCCTGCCCGGGGTAGGAGGACTCATTTGATGATTTTACCACGAAAAAAAAAAAAAAAAAAAATCGGTTCTATCGTCAAACCTTTGACAAATGACTCAAAAAAGTGGCAAATATCCCTGAATGTATATGGCAATATTTTAAACTGTCAAATAGATACAGGTGCTGATATCAATGTCATGTCAAAAAGTACTTTGCAAAAAATTGAAAACACATCCAACATTTCTATAAAAATTGGTAGAACGAATAATAAAATCTTTACATTTTCAGGCCAATTAATTGAAAATATAGGGACTGCAAGACTGAAATGTACAATTGAGAATAAAATCACCACAGATATTTATTTTTAACCGACTTCCAAAAGGAGGAGGTTCTCAATTCGGATGTTTATATATTTTTTTTTTTATGTTTGTTCGGGCATAACTCCGTCGTTTACCAACCGATTTGAAAAATTCTTTTTTTGTTGGAAAGGGTATACTTCCCGAATGGTCCCATTAAAATTTTATCGAAATCGGACTAGCACTTTTTGAAAAATCAACAAAAAACAACGAAAACCTAAAAAGTTTTCAACATTGTCTACACCGATTACTCCGAGGTTTCTGGTCCGATTTCGATGATTCTTTTTTTGTTCGATACAGTATATCTGCCATTTGGTCCCATAAAATTTTCATTTAGTTTGGTGCAGCAGTTTTAATTTTTAGCTCATTGTGTAAGAGTACATACATGGACGATGTTATCACCGGTGCTACGGATTACAATATTTTAGTGTACATGTAAGAAGGTTGAATATTGAAACTAAAAAGGATAAAATAAAAAACATTTTCAAAAAAAAATGTAACCGACTTCCCACAAAAAAGTTCTAAATAACCTACAAAAAAACTTTTCTTTCGAAAGTCGGTGACAAAAAGTCAATGAAATAAAAAAGAAAGTCACCGACTTTCGAAAGAAAAGTTTTTTTGTAGGTTATTTAGAACTTTTTTGTGGGAAGTCGGTTACATTTTTTTTTTGAAAAAGTTTTTTTGTTATTGTAATTTGTGAATGTTCAACAATTTTGGGTTGGAAAACTTGCGAGGAGTGTGGAATCGTAAAAAGATTGTTTGAATTGACTAACAGTGCAGCTTGTAATCAAAAACAAAGGTCAGTAACCAAGTTGTTAGACAATTACTCTGATACTTTCGAAGGATTAGGTTGTTTACCAAATAAAGTTCATTTAGACTTAGACACAAGTGTTACACCAAAAATTTGCCCAGTACGTCGTATTCCATACATGTTACACTCAAAATTAAAAGAAGAACTTGACAGGATGGAAAGGTTACAGGTAATTGAAAAAGTAACTAAACCAACTAATTGGGTAAATTCCATTGTTATAGTAGAAAAACCAAATGGTAGCTTACGTATTTGTTTGGATCCCAGAAATTTAAACAAAGCAATAAAAAGACCTCATTTCCCTTACCCTACATTTGATGATTTACGTTCCCAAATAGCAGGTTCTTGTGTATTTTCCAAGTTAGATGCTAACTCAGGATACTGGATGCTAAAACTTGATGAAGAAAGCAGTGAATTATGTACCTTTAATACACAGTTTGGTCGTTATAAATTCTTAAGATTGCCCTATGGTATAAACTCCAGTGGAGAAATATTTCACCAAGTGATGACAAATATCTTTCATGACTTACCCGGTGTAATTATTTTTGTCGATGATCTACTTGTACATGGCTGTAAAGAAGCCCAGCATAATGAAAGGTTGGAAAAAGTATTTCAACGAGCTAGAGAAGTGAATTTAAAGTTCAATAAATCAAAGTGCCAATTCGGTCTTGGTGAAGTGTCATATGTTGGTCATATTTTTAACAAGGATGGTATTTCCCCAGACAAATCAAAAGTTGAAGCTATAAAAGACATGCCCAGACCAAAAAACGTTAAAGATTTACAAAGATTTTTGGGTATGATTAACTATCTAGGATCATATATTCCTAACCTTGCTCATGAAACTAGTATTCTCAGAGACTTACTCAAAAAACAAAATGTTTGGTAATGGTCACCAAATCACGAAAAACAATTTAATAGATTAAAAACACTTATTTGTCAGTCTCCCGTTTTAGTGAATTATGATGTAAACAAACCCATTCGTATGTCAGTTGACGCATCAAAAGATGCAGTAGGAGCAGTAATTTTCCACGAGAAAAACCCAATAGCATACTCATCAAAGTCTTTAACACCTACTCAGATTAACTATGCTCAAATTGAGAAAGAGTTATACGCTATTGTGTTCGGTTGCAAAAAATACCACCAATATATCTATGGCAAAACTATCCAGGTGGAAACTGATCATCAACCACTAGTTACATTATTTAAAAAACCACTTTCAGATGTTCCGGCTAGACTTCAAAGAATGATGATTTCTATACAGTGTTATGACCTCATTGTTTCATATAAAAAAGGTACAGAAATGTATATTTCTGATACATTATCCAGAGCACCAATTCCAAATACAAATATAGAGAAATTTGATGAAAATGAATTAGAGTCTTTAGGCGCGGGATAGCGCCCAGTTTGTCCAATGAAAGACCGGTCCAGTTTGTTTACATTATGTATTGTGGATTTCACATAAAAACTGACACACAAAATACACGTTACAATTATGACGGTCATAAGGATCATAAGGATAATTATCTCCTCGTTTTAATCACATGTGAGTTATTAACATTAACAATACAACACTTGTCTCGTTAGTTGAAATTCGACTGGTAACGACCTGTCTGGTGAGCGGTGTGTCGGGGCATAGACAAACATAACCATAGTGTTGTCACTATGGGTTATGTTTGTAATACCACAGATAATGTGGCAATAAATTAGTTCGCCACACCACCCCCCTACGGAGAAAAAAAGGGTATATACAAAAACACAAATTACAAAAACGCAAATTACAACTATAAATCTAATATGTCCCTAAATCTAACACGTCTGCCAGTTCTGGTGGTGACAGTAGCTGGAGGTGGTGGAGTAGTAGGAGCTGGAGAAGATGAGGGTGCTGGAACGGATGGACACTGCGGGACAGGAGTCTGTTCGGAAGGAAGTGCTTGAACAGGGACTGATACTGGTGGTAAGGAAGATGCTTCGACGTCCAGGTAAGCTGGTTTAACACGGTCTATGCTAACCGTAGCCTCTCTTCCATTCATGTCCAAAGTAAGGGTTTTATCCCTTCTCCTCAGGATACGATATGGGCCAGTGTAAGGAGGTTGCAGAGGCCGTCGAACAGTATCGTCGCGGAGCAGAACGTGAGTCGCAGTCGCCAAGTCTTTAAATACAAATGATGACGGGCGAGTGTGTCGTGAGGCTGGTATTGGGCGTAAAACTTCCATCCGACTTCTCAGCTCCGTGACGAAATCTGCGACGTCGTTTGGGCTCCTGGGTTCATCCGCTGGCACGATTAGTTCTCCAGGAAGGCGAAGAGGTTCCCCATAGACCAGTTCAGCAGATGAGGTGTTCAAGTCCTCTTTGAGCGCGGTCCTCATGCCAAGTAGTACTAATGGGAGTGCCTTGCTCCATGTTTGGGAATGGCACATCAAAGAAGCTTTTAGCTGGCGGTGCATGCGTTCTACCATTCCATTTGCGCACGGGTGGTAGCTGGTTGTGCGAATCCGCTTTGTTGCGCACACGTTCATGAGGCGCCGAAACAAAGTGGATTCGAACTGACGACCTTGATCGGTCGTTATGGTGCTTGGTACCCCAAAACGGGATATCCAACCAGTTACCAGCGTGTCTGCGACTTCTTCCGCCGTGATAGATGACATAGGCCACGCTTCGGGCCATCGCGTGAATCTGTCAACCGCAGTAAGGCAATATGTGTAATTGTTTGAGTGCGGCAGTGGACCTATGATATCGATATGAATATGACTGAATCTACTTGAAGGGCTACGGAAAGGTATTAAAGGCGCAGAGGTGTGCCTAGTGATCTTAGTGCGCTGGCACTGTATGCATGACTTTGCCCATTTTCGGCAGTCTACGTTCATTTGCGGCCATACGTATCGCTCAGCCACCAAACGTAAAGATGCCCTCACGCCTGGGTGACTGAGACCATGCAGTCGATCGAAAGCTGTTCGACGAAAGGGTAAGGTGAGATATGGGCGAGGTCTACCCGTTGATGTGTCACATATTATGAATGTGTTGGTTCCGGGGATAACGACTTTTTCCAACTTCATGGAAGAAGATGAAAACATCTCCTTGAGCTCCTCGTCATTTTGTTGAGACTCGGCAAGAGCTTGGCAGTCCTCCTCCAAAGAAATGGATTCAATCCGTGACATGGCGTCTGCTACTACATTGTCAGCGCCTTTAATGTACTGTATATCGGTAGTGAATTGACTGATAAAAGTTAACTGATTGAGTTGTGTTGGTGGTAGTTTTTCGCGTCGCTGAACGAAGGCGTAAACTAGTGGCTTGTGATCAGTAAATATTGTTGCGTGTTGCACTTCTAGAATGTGCCGAAAGTGTTGAACGCTCTCGTACACAGCTAGAAGTTCCCTATAATATGCAGGCCACCCACTCTGTTTGCTAGTTAGCTTTTTACTGAAGTATGCGAGGGGTTGCCAGTCGTTGTCGACTTTCTGTTGTAAGCAAGCGCCAATGTGCATGCTGGACGCATCGGTGAAAAGGCCCAATGGGACACCACATTTTGGGTGCGACAAAGTAGTAACATCGGTCAGACTCTTCTTGCAATCCTTAAAACATTGTTCGAGCTCGGGTGTCCATGGAAATGGTTTTGCGCCCTTGCTGTTTGTTGCAGCGACTGCGTCAATTAATGGAGCCTGGTACTTGGCGGCGTTGGGCAAGAATCTGCGGTAGTAGTTTACCATGCCCAGGAATCTGCGCACGCCTTGTACTGTCTTGGGGAGAGGAAAATCCATCAGTGCACGGATGCGATCTTCGGGTGGGTATGTGCCTGCGGCGTTAATGCGGTAACCCAAAAAGGTAACTTCGGCTGCGCCAAGAACGCACTTTGCTGGGTTGATGACCACTCCATACTCGTGCAGTCGACGGAACAGGAGCCTGAGGTGTTCAGCATGCTCTCTCGGGTCTCTTGAGTAAACAAGGATGTCATCCACGTATGCAAAACAGAAGCTAAATCCCCGCACCACTTCGTCAATAAACCTCTGAAAAGTCTGCCCAGCGTTTCGCAGGCCAAACGTCATGTAAGGGAATTCAAACAGGCCAAAAGGAGTAATTATGGCTGTTTTACAAATATCGTCGGGGTTTACAGGAATTTGCTGATAGGCTTTAACTAAATCTAGAGTGCTGAATACTGAGCATCCGGAAAGGTTCTGGCAGAAATCCCCTACATGACGGACGGGGTAGCGGTCCGGAATGGTGCGGGCATTAAGCGCTCGAAAGTCCCCACATGGGCGGTAAGTGTCGTCCTTTTTAGGTGCGAGATGCAGTGGAGAGGACCATGCGCTGCTAGAAGGTCTAGCAGTACCTACTCGAACCATCTCTTCAAATGCCTTTTGAGCTTCCCGGAGTTTTTGTGGAGCGAGGCGACGTGGTCGCGCTGTCACTGGTGGACCATCCGTGGTGTTGATGAAATGCACCGTGGAGTGCTTCGGTTCTGTAGGAGCGCCAGGAGGTCGTGAAATGCTGGGGAACTCGGCCAAAATGTGTGCATAGGGGGAGTCAGGTGATTGGATGACCTTGATGCTGGGTTGGTCTATTGACGATAATTCCGTCACAGTAGACAACCCAGTTTTATTGTCCCTTAATTTCCCGAGAGCACAGTCCGGTAGCAGATGATAATGGGCTAAAAAATCAGAGCCGATTATTGGAGTTCCGACCTCTGCAACTATAAATTTCCACACAAAGTCACGTCTTAATCCTAAATTTAGTTTAAGCTCTACAACACCGAAAGTATTTATTTTGGAACCGTTTGCTGCTATAAGATCATAAGGTAGTGGCTGCTTGTTACCCCGAGTGTCAGAGAACCGTCTAGGAAGGCACGATAGATCGGATCCGGTGTCGATTAAAAATCGTCGGCCCGAATATCGATCTGTTACGAACAGACGGCGACTTGCTAGGGAGCAGTCAGTGGTCGCCATTACTGACTGCTGTTGGAGTTTCCCTGAGGGGCAGAGTTAGACCAAGTGCAGGGTTGTAAACATTTGGTTGCCTTAGAAGCAAACCGGTCATGGTACCAGCATAGTTGGTTGTTGTGAGAGCGTGCTGCGGATCGAGAACGACTGCGACTGCGGTTATTGGTACCACGGTGGTTATTGCTTGCGGTTAATTGAGTAACTAATTGTGTAAGGTCCGCAACTTGCTTCTGGAGCATACTTATTTGCTCTCTAGTGTCATTGCTTGTAGATGGTGCAGCCCTACTAGCTGCGATTTGTACCGGTTGGGAGCTGATTTCTTGTAACTTGTCTGCTAAATCGCCCAGATCTTCAAGGGATGACAGGCTTTGTGCCACCAAAATCCCTTGGATGTGTTGAGGTAACCGATTCATCCAGATCGTCTTTAGGAGCTGCTCTGTAAAGGATGAACCTGCAAGAGCCCTGAGGTGACGCAGGAATGATGAGGGCTTTCTATCCCCCATCTCCTCTTTTTCCAGTAGCCGCTTAATTTTCTCATCATAAGAAACTGAAAAGCGAGATATAAGTGCTTTTTTCAGAGTAGAGTAAGGTTGCTCCTTAGGTGGTTCTATAATTATGTCTTCGACTTCAATTGCAGATTTTGTGTCGAGTTGACTGATGGCATGGTAATATTTTGTTGTCTCCTGTGTGATGCTGTTAATATGAAATTGTGCCTCTAAACTAGCAAACCAAAGACCATGCCGGTCAGGCCAGAAGGGAGGAACACGGATAGATACTCTATTTATTAAAACATTTTGAGAGCTGGATGTACAAGCGTTAGCTGACTGTCCACCACCAGTTTCGACCTCAGGGTCTAGGAAAATATCTTTTCCCTCAGTAGCCATCGTGTTAATAATTGAAAATATTAGCAATAACAAACACGAACACACATTAATTTGTTACAGCATTAATTAATATAATGTAGCGCAGCAAACAATATAACAGTATAATCACAGACAACCTTAGCAATAACAATCACAAACGCAAAATGTTTGTTACAGAATTAATTAATAACATGTAGTGCAGCAAACCATATACCAAATTAATGACCGACAACAGGCAACTTGCACATTCAAAATAATTATAAATGAACAGTGCTAAAATTATACATGCAGCCTACAGGTAAAAATGTGACATAATATGTAAATAGGTATGTAAAACTAAAAGAAAGTTTCTGGATATTTAGTAAAAAAAAATATATATATAGGGTTGTAGCAGCATAACACGATTGTCATTTAGATTACACCAATTATGCAGAATTATGAAATATTAATATGTGTAAAAACAGAGGACAATAAGTTATAAATTAAATATAAGTTTCTCCGTTCAAGCGTTACATTTATTAGAAGTTTCTGCCCAAATAGTTCCAAATAAAAACCCGTTGAAGTACTGTTATCATTGAGGGCAAGCTCTATTATAGTCCACAATATAGTCCATGCAAAAGTTCAGTTCAAACTTACAGGTTTTGATGTCTCACCGTTCTGTATTGACGTAAAACGCTATATCTCCGTCTCTGGAACGCGGCTGGTTGACGTTTGCGGGCGATAACGTAGTGTCAAATGTCAAACTCCGCGCGCTAACTTCCAGTTTCTCCGAAAATCCGCACGTGAAAAAGTGGCGTTAGTATCGCGGAGAAAATTTTATTTTGGAGTGTATTGTTGAAAGTTTATTTTTGGGAAACTTTACACCATTTGCACTGATATACACTAAAACACTGATTGCACTTTTGGAACGGGTTGGGTCTAGTATTCGGTAGCAGGCGGAGGGGGAGGTGAGGGGTGTGAGGGGGAGGGGGAGGGAGTCCCCTACCCCCCAATACCACTCCCATGTTAAGGTCATGCACCGTTCTGGAGAAAAACCAATTTTTGTAACCTAACCTTAAAACTTGTTGTAGTCACATAATAGGCGTATTCCAAAAACTTGGTATAGTTTAGCATAAGGAGGGAGGTGCCCCCTGTGTCCTGGCACCACTCTCCTGTAAAGGCAGTGCCCAGACCCCGCCATCTTTTCGAATCTAACCTGTCCGTGTCGGGGTGCCCCAAGTCCCGAGCTCTAAGAAAGGCTTGTAATTGGTAAGGTATAAGTCCCCGATTGTAATGCTACCACATTTTTCACAAGATAATATATTTTTCGAGAAATTAATGAAAACCAATTTTTCTAACCTCAAATCAGATAAAATCGAAAACGGAACTTAAAAACGGGCGATTGACAACCATATATACACCACGTATTGTCTATGGTGCAAAATCAGTTGGAAAAAAAAAATCAATGCAGTTTTTCGACCTAGGATGCAAGAGCGAGCGAAGCGAGCTCGGGAATTTGGGGCACGCCGACACGGACAGGTTAGGTTAGAAGGGGATGGCGGGGTCTGAAAGACCCCGCCATCCCCTTCGTGGTAATTTTTTTTTAAACCACCCAGAAGTAGGAGCCCCGCGAAGCGGGGCTCCGTCGAGCCACCTTGGTAGGTAGTAATCAGTTTTTCGACCTAGGATGCAAGAGCGAGCGAAGCGAGCTCGGGACTTTGGGGCACCCCGACACGGACAGGTTAGGTTAGAAGGGGATGGCGGGGTCTGAAAGACCCCGCCATCCCCTTCGTGGTTATTTTTTTTTAAACCACCCAGAAGTAGGAGCCCCGCGAAGCGGGGCTCCGTCGAGCCACCTTGGTAGGTAGTAATCAATGACCTAGTTGACCTAGGATGCAAGAGCGAGCTCGGGACACCCCGACACGGACAGGTTAGATTTAGGTTAGATTCGAAGAGATGGCGGGTTCTGGGCGCTGCCTTTACAGGAGAGTGGTGCCAGGACACATGGGGCACCTCCCTCCTTATGCTAAACTATACCAAGTTTTTGGAATACGCCTATTATGTGACTACAACACGTTTTAAGGTTAGGTTACAAAAATTGGTTTTTCTCAAGAACGGTGCATGACCTTAACATGGGAGTGGTAGCGGGGGGTAGGGGACTCCCCCCCCTTCCCCCTCACCCCCTCACCCCCCCCTCCGCCTGCTACCGAATACTAGACTTTACCCTTTGGAACTGTTGTGTTAGCCGGCAAACTCGCGTAATAGCTGGCGAGTTGGTAGGCAGCTGTCGCTTCCACGGTGAGTGCGAGCTCGATGCGCTGGTCTGGTCTTCCTGTTACCGACGTCCTACGCCGATGATGATGATCTTCGCACGTCGGTCGTCGTCGGGGTCACCAATTTAGGCGCGGGATAGCGCCCAGTTTGTCCAATGAAAGACCGGTCCAGTTTGTTTACATTATGTATTGTGGATTTCACATAAAAACTGACACACAAAATACACGTTACAATTATGACGGTCATAAGGATCATAAGGATAATTATCTCCTCGTTTTAATCACATGTGAGTTATTAACATTAACAATACAACACTTGTCTCGTTAGTTGAAATTCGACTCAATGATATTATAAGTAAAAAAGGTGTACTTAGATACGTTATACGCGCTCAAAAACAGAAGCGCTCAAATGTGGTTGATTCACAAACCTTGACCTCAGTCCGACGTTGCCAGCGACAACGGATGCACTTCACGTACTACAGAGTGAGTCAAAAGTAAAAGTGACTCAAAACCACCGAAAATGCCGTCGTGTGTGATGAGATATTGTACAAATTATACAAGCAAGACTTCTAAAAGTCAAAGAATCACTTATCATTCGTAAATATATTATTATCTTAATATTTTCACAAATAAAACATTACGTTTCTATAATATGGCGTCGTAAAAGAAAGAGTACGAGTGAGAGTGCGAGTGAGATAAAAGAGAGAGCGTCATCATCTAGCTGTCACTTTTTTCATATTGGTTTTATCAAGCTATCCTTTTTACTTGTAGTGAAATGTAATGTGTGTGAATAAAAAGTGTGTATGTGTGCTGCCTCTCTGCGCGGTACGCTTTTTTCTGTTGTTTTGTACGTGTATAACATATCTATGACTTATAATATCATTGATTCGACTGGTAACGACCTGTCTGGTGAGCGGTGTGTCGGGGCATAGACAAACATAACCATAGTGTTGTCACTATGGGTTATGTTTGTAATACCACAGATAATGTGGCAATAAATTAGTTCGCCACAAGTCTAATATTGATTGTCACATTAAATTGCTAACGTAAAATTTAGCCATAACAAAAGAAAAACTTGAAAATCTTTTATTTCATACAAATGCAGACTCAACACTTCAAAATTCAAAACAAAATTGTGATCCTATTGTTTTACCATATTGGCACATTCGCGACGAAATTCATGTAATTAACAATATCATTTTCAAAAACAAAAGTGTTATTATCCCAAAATCTTTAAGGTCAGAGATGCTCAACATTTTACACGAAGGTCATATGGGAATAGAAAGAACAAAAAGTAACGCACGCGGATTGATTTATTGGCCCAATATTAACCAAGACATAGAACAAAAGATTAGGCAATGTGAATCATGCATGATGTACTCTTCAAATAAACAAAAAGAAACATGTTTATCTCATGAAACGCCTATTCTTCCATGGCAAAAAGTAGCAACTGATTTATTTGAGTACAAAAATAAAAAGTATCTGTTAGTAGTTGATTATTATTCAAATTTTATTGAAATAGCTTGTCTTAACCAAGATAACAGAAGTAATACAGTCATAACGCACTTAAAATCAATTTTTGCACGTCATGGTATACCGATGCAACTGATCAGTGATGGCGGACCACCATACAACTCAGCTGAATTCAAAAACTTTTTGTATAGTTGGGATATTCAACATATAGCTTCTAGTCCTCATTATCCACAGTCGAATGGCCTTGCAGAAATATCTGTAAAAACAATTAAAAACATTTTTAGAAAATGTGAACAGTCAAATACTGATATTTACATAGGTTTACTACAACACAGAACTACACAAAAAGGAAATTTAAGTTCCCCAGCTGAATTACTTATGTCAAGAAAGTTGAGAACTAAATTACCTACAAACATAAAAAATCTTAAACCTAAAGTTGTCAAATTTTCAAACCATTTTAATACTAAACAAGAAATAATTAATAAAAGAAAATGTCATTATAATAAGTCTGCTAGAGCTGAACAGGAATTTCAAAAAGACGACATAGTCTTTTTCAAGAAAAATCCAAAAAATGTCACATGGGAACAAGGTACCATTTTGTCAAAAACTAATTTCCCCAGGTCATATTTAGTTAGAGACGAACAAGGTTCTGTCTATAGGAGAAATTCTCATCACATAAAACTGTTTAAGTCAATTTTGTCAAAAAGTCAGTCAAGTGAAAATAGTCAGTCAAAGTCAAGTAGTCAGACTGAAAGTCAATTGTCATATTCAAGTCAAAATAAGAATCTAACAAATAAATTGTTAATTCCACTCTCCAAGTCAAGGTTCAACCACAGTAATAGTCACTCTAGCCAAAGTCATTGTCCAAGTCAGTCTTGTTTACCTAAACAGCATAATGAGTCAGAGTCGTACGAAAAGTTTTATGTCAATATTAATCGATTTAATAATATGGAAAGTAATGTTTCAGAAAGTCAAAATAGAACTTTAGGAAGTCAAAATGAGTCTTATGAAAGTGCATTTTCAGTGTCAGATATCTCAAGTGAGAATAAAAGTAACAATTCATTGTCAAGTCCAAAAGAAGGAAGTAGTAAGTTAGTTACAAATAGCATGGACAAAAATAGTCAGACTAGTCAAGATAATTGTAATGTGTTAGATAACAATTTAGTTGAAAATAAACTATGTAACAGTCAGCAGTCAAATAAAGATAGTCAAATTGTCACTACTCAATGTCAAATTGAAAGTCCAAGTAATACTGACTACAAACTTCAGTCACCTTATAGCCAATGTACGTCAAGTCCTCTTGAAATTCAATCACCATTATTTGTACTAGTTGAGGAACAAACAAATGAAAACTTATTTTTGTCAGAAACTGATAATAATTCAAGTAATCCAGAACAATTACCAGAAATCTGTGAAATGTATATTCCAAGTAATACTTCTCAAATTAAATATAGTTCAAGAGGAAGGAGATTGAAACCTCCTGACAAATTCAATTTATAAAAATGTTTTAATCTTAGTTTATTAAGTTTGACAGGAAAATTAATAAAAAGTTGACATGTATATTAATTAGAATGAAACAAAATTTAATTAAATATAATTTAATGTAACCAAATATAAAATTGTTAAATTAAGTAGGTATTATTGACTTGCTTAAATTTAAGTTAAGTTCTAGTCAAGAATTAATATTTTAATTTTATAAAATTGTACTGGTCAAGAGATTGCTCCATGTACCTCCAATCTGAAAATAAACAAATAATATATTAATTTTTGATAGATTATAGAATCAGGCGTTACTTTGCGGAAATCCATGACATTAAATGTTATGAAAAATATCTAGTTTTAATTCCGCTACAAAAATCCAGGCTTCATGCAGGATGCAGTCCCACCCTCCCGCCCTCATGCATATGCACATGAAGCAAAGGTCCCACCCTCCCGCCCACATACATATGCACACGTGCAAGAAAAATGGAAAAAACATGCCATGCAATCAAACCTATACTCGACACGTGTTTCGCCCCTCCACGGGGCATCCTCAGGAGATGTTGACTCGACAAGCGCTCGGCCTCGAATGAACCAGATTCCGACGAGAGTAGTCGCTACACCCCCGCAGAGGGGTGTGGCAAGCGGTTCCGGGGCTTTGCCCCCTTCCCGCGGACGCTTGCCGCGGCCCATAACAATGGGCCGGTTGTTAGGATGGTTAGACCGTGGCCTATGTTCGAGGTATAGGCATTCTGTGTTCCGGTGAGAAGTTGCTATTTGTATTGTGTAGGCGCGCCGCGGTACTAACGACAAGGAACTTTCCCGCTTCTTCACGACCCCCCGGCGGTCCGCCCCCACCGAGTGAGACCCCCAGTTACCTGGGGGAGGCTCAGCAGAAGGCGACCTGCGACATGGGGGCCGGCTGGGGCGCTCCTACACAAGTGTGTGGCCCCCGCCCGACCCGTGTTTCAGAGCTAGCCAGTAGCGACCCGGGCAAGGGGCAGAGGTGAGAGTGTGGACGGTATTGTACTGTGTAACACCGCCCAGTGATTGCTTGAATCACAGCCCACGCTGTGCATTCAGGCGTAAGTGTATAGCGCCTGAGGGGAAAGTGATTGTGTGAAGCTGCACGACGAACCTATATTAACTTAGAATCCGTCGCACAGCAGGCGTGCATGTAGTGTGAAGTCTATTGTTTGAGTAAGTTACGTGTTGGTCAGCAACTTACCCAGGAGTCAATCCGGGGGGGGGCGGGGGTGCAGTCCGCCAGGAGGTCACGGGGAAGGCGCCTTGCGTCTGGGGGGCGCGCGTGCAAGGGTGCCAAGTGCTTGATGTGTGGCCAAGCAGAGGCGTCGGCACGCGCGAACATCCCCGTCGCCAGGCGCCTTATGAAGTCGTCCAGGCTCTCAATCCCGAGGTCGCGCTGTATCACGTCGTTCCTCACGACGAAGGGTGCCCCAAGGATGGTCCGCAGCACAAGGTGTTGCTGTGCGCGGAGCCGCTTCCGGTCCCCCTCGCACGTGAGGGCGAACCAGGCGGGTGCGGCGTACGTCAAGATTGAGCGTATATATAGTTTATACACGCCCAACTTGACCCGCACCGGGAGTCGGGACGAGAGCACTGGACGTAGCTGGGCGCGGGCGGCTCTGACCCGCCCGATGACCTGGCGGACGTGCGCGCCCATGCTGAGGCGACGGTCGATGGTGACCCCAAGGTACTTGACCCGGTGCGACCATGCGACGTCGGCCCCATGCAGCTGCAGCGGTGGTGGTAGGGGTGTGTTCCCGGTGATCATGGCCTGCGTCTTACCCACGTTCACCGACAGTCGCCACTTCGATAGCCAGTCGGGCAGGAGGTCGAGCGCGCGCTGCATTTTGACGGCCGCGTACCTCGCGTTCATTGATGTGGTTATGTACGCGGCGTCGTCTGCATACAGCGCGAGCATGGCGTCGGCGGTAGTGGGGATGTCGTCGGTGAACCGTGAGTAGCAGGCCGGAGAGATGCAGCTCCCCTGCGGCACCCCCGCAGTCACCGGGCGGGCGCTGGAAAGCGCTCCCTCTACCACCACACGGAAAGTCCTGTTAGACAGAAAGGATTGGACCACCTTGACCACGCGACGGGGCGCGTCAGAGGTGGCTAGTTTAAAAATTAGCCCTTCGTGCCACACACGGTCGAAGGCCTTCTCCATGTCGAGGAATACTGCAACCGCGTACTCCTTCTTGATGGTAGTGGCTGTCAGGTGGTGCAGTACCCTCGACAGCTGAAGCGTCGTGCTGTGTTCCGACCTGAAACCGAATTGTTCGGGGCGTGGCGTGATGTGCGGCTGGAGGTGTCGCAGCAGGAGGCACTCGAACACCTTGGAGATGGTGGGCAGCAGGGTGATGGGCCGGTAGCTTTCCGGCTTTAGGATGTTTTTCCCCGCCTTGGGCAGCATGATAACGCGCCCCTCCTTCCACGCGGCGGGGAAGGTCCCGGTGCGCAGTATAGCGGTGTACAGGCGCGCCAGGGCCGCGTTCATACGAGGCGGCAGGTGGCGCAGCGCTGTGTTTGTTATACCGTCCGCACCGGGGGCCTTTCTAGGCCGCGTCCTACGGATGGCGCGCTGTACTGCCCCGGGGGAGAAAAATATCGGGGACTCCTCAGGAGCTACCGGCGTTGCGAAGTAGTCCCCAAGGTGTTTCTCGACTGCTGCGACATGTTCGAAGTCGGTGGTCGGGTTAGGTCGGAACTGACGCTCCAGGTGCTCAGCGAAGACCTCCGCCCGGTCCTCTGCTGTGTACTTGAGCGCCCCGTCCCTGTCCCTGAGTGGTCGCACCGGAGCTGGGGTGTTGTTTAGCCGCCTGCACAGTCTGTGTACAGACGGCCAGTCGTCCGCTGCTGAAGTTAACAAACGAAATGAATGAACAAACAAACTTAATTACATCACCTCTTTTAAGTATGATTACAGGTAGATCGATGCAGACGTCTTTGTGACGTTTGTATCGAACGTTGTTATTGCGTCATCACGACGCTATATAAAGAGGCGATAGCTGTCAATCTGGTTCATTCGAGGCCGAGCGCTTGTCGAGTCAACATCTCCTGAGGATGCCCCGTGGAGGGGCGAAACACGTGTCGAGTATAGGTTTGATTGCATGGCATGTTTTTTCCATTTTTCTTGCACGTGTGCATATGTATGTAGGCGGGAGGGTGGGACCTTTGCTTCATGTGCATATGCATGAGGGCGGGAGGGTGGGACTGCATCCTGCATGAAGCCTGGATTTTTGTAGCGGAATTAAAACTAGATATTTTTCATAACATTTAATATTAATTTTTCTTTAAAAGGGGGCATGTAGTGATCTGTGGTCAAGATCTGTCAATGTCATTGGAATAGATCAGACTTGTCTATTCTTCTTCACTTCCTGAACAATACAATGGTTGACTAAAGATATACGTGTGTTATTAATTGAGAAATATCTCGCCCATCCGCTCTGCCAATCCTGAATAACAAATACGAAACAATAGAGTGATAATACAAGGTTTGCTCTCACAGCAGTCTCAGCAGCTACCCATTATTTCTTGATAGTGTGAATTGTCGGAAATTTGTATGTTCCATCATTTTTACAGCCTTTTACCCAACATCTAGTCATTTTACATCAATAAAACGCTTTTTTTCAGAAAATTCCTTTGATTTGACAGTTCTTTTGGGACACAGATGTCACTTTTCACTTTGACACTTGCCTTCCCTATTTTGACAGTCCAAAAATATTGCCATATCAAAAGTTTAGGAAATAGGTCGTGGACAGCTTTCGGGCCAGCCAGGTTTCTCTGAACGTAATTACGTTCAGAGAAAAATTTAATGGCGTAAGTTTGTGAAAAGAAAACATTATTGCATGTGACTTTATCCTTAACCCTAATTTCGACAGAGAAGGTGATAGTAAACCTATTAAAATTTTATTGTATAACCTAGTTTCCATGGTTTTTCTGAACCTCCAAAAAAAGAAAAAAAAATCTACCCCCCACCCTTATGGAGAAAAGCGATGTCCGCCACAAAAAAAGTGTTAAAATGACTTGTCCGTCCTAGAGGACTTAATCGAATACGTGAATGAAGTTGCATAGTATAAAGTAAAAGAATATAATAGTAAAAAAGCCTTTATTTTTTATAAAAGTACAAAGAAACTGTAAGGGCCTGTATTATTTAACATAAAAGCTCAAAAAACAGTTGCGAGGATTTTTGCCCGTCACAAAACAAAGGCGTGTATCACATTTCAGGCAGTAAACCGTAGTTTTTTTATTGCAGTACATACAACGACCTTCTTCCTTCACTGACGGCAAGTGTGAAACTCCATCGTAGCGTGAAGTATCTGCCGGTCTTGTTTTACAAAGGTGCCTGATCGTGCTTTCATCCGTTTTCTTATAGGTAACACTTTTGTTTGTGCTGATCAAACTGTGGTACACTTCGTAGCGGAAATCTTTCAGCCGCGTGCATTTAGTGGCAGGGCTTGCATGTTTGCGATACAGGATCCATGCATTGTCGACGCAAATATCAATAATTTGTGCGAACATCGCCATGTACCAGCGCTTACTCCTGAACGGAGTTCTATACAAGGCGATCAACATGTCGGCCAAGTCTACACCGCCGATATTCTTGTTATACTCTTTCAAAATATTGGGATAATCAACATCTACTTTCCTCTTAGCATTCTTGCAATATCTTTTAATCCTGCTAACTGGTTCAGCGTCAGTATAGGAACTGAGTAGAGTAGCAGCTTTGTTGTCATGCCACCTCACAACCGACAACTTGTTTTTGTTACAGACGGTTTGACTGAAAGATCCCCTTGGTTTCTTTTTCAGTGCCTTTTCGCTACTCAATTTTTCTTCGGCTCCTCTGAGGCGGTTGCTTCTAATGGTGCCCACAGAAAAATACCATTATTTTCAAGCAACAGGTAAACAAGTTCAGATGATGTAAAGAAATTATCGAAACAAACCGTTGCTGGTTTCTTTTTGATGGTCTGGCAGAGTCCAAGCACGACTTGGCTACCAAATCCTAACGTTCGCTCTTCATCGGTGAACTTGTGATACCTGAATGTGTCATCCCCACCGTAGGGCTGAAAGTCGTAAATCATGCCCGAAGTTTCAGCTCGAACGTATATCTTGAAACCCCATTTGACCGGTTTGTCTTTCATGTACTGTCGTCTTTTGCCTGCTTTTCGTCCTTTATACGGCACCATCATTTCATCCATACTGAAAGTGTGTTCGCCTGTTACACTCTCCTGAGCCAGACAGTTTTGTCGTATTCCTTCAAGCAAAGAGCGAACTTTGTAATACCGGTCAGAGCTTTCAAAGTTATTGTCCGCAAAGTGTAAGTTTTGGCGGATGGCTTCATACCTCTTCAACGACATAACACTAGCAATTTTGTCGTACTGATATTTTTTGGACCAGTAATCTAAATACGATGGTAGCGACACAATGCCCATCAAAATTAGGATAGCAAGAAAGTCGCGAAACTCATCTTCTGTCAAAGGAGGTGCTTTTTTTTCCTACAATAATGGCCCAACCGTGTACCTCAAGGACAAAAACACGAAATTATATGAAAAAAATCGTAGATTTTGAAAAAAATATGTTGAATTTATTCGCGCATTTGTAACAGTAGAAATTGTCGATCAAAGATGTTAAAACTTGCAACACAAGAATTTCAATCTGGCAATGTCATGATTTACGTCCATTGTTTACGTCTCCGATGTTGCGTTTCGTTACTTCATTTTATAAATGTGTGAAAACACAAAAATGTACTTTACACAATTTATTAATGCATTACAGATAAATTTTTATTTCTAGTACACATTTTTGGCGAATAATCATGGGAACAAGAATTTTAAAAATACATTAATTTCACATTTCGTATTATTTTTTGCGTTTGGTTATCTGCCGGCCAAAAGCCAGGGCTCCAGACCTAGGCGGATGGTTTTTTTTCTATTGTTGTTGATATTCATTGACAAATTGTGATTCATTCCGTTTCCGTTTCGGATACCCGTCTCTGGAGTTAGCTATTTCCGTGTGATTTCTTTTTTTGGTGACTTAGCTTTTCATCCCTGGACTTCCGATAGATTTCTTTTCACTTGATGACCTGGCTAACTCATTTGGACTTGATACCTACTGATTTGGTTGCGATCGTTCTCTCGTTGGATCTCGACACCTGTGCGACATACTCAAGACTCTGATTACTGACTTTTTATAAATATATCTGCTTTGCGTAAGTATCCACCACTTTATCACTTTTTTAACATTAATATATTAGTACTGTTACCTTACCTGCTATGACCAAGTTTTGTTTTTGTTTTAGTGTATCAGAGGTTTACAACAATGCAGTGCCTTGTATGCCTTATTCTGTTGAACGATGAGGTGCAGTATTATATTTTATCGGAAATTGGCAGTGAAATAAGCTCAATTGTTTCAAGAAATCTAAATACTGAGGTAGGTATTTATGTTGTTAAAACTGCTTTATATTATGTTAATTAAATGATTTTGTACCGGCACTTAAGTACTGGACCGGTCAAAATGCTTGGCCTATATCCAGCCTGGACATCTTTTGGTTGAAATTATGATGATTAAAGTAAAACAAATTATAATAAGTGTTTTTTTTTAGATTGATTACAGTAGTCTTTTGTGTGAAGACTGCTTTACTACTGCTGCAAATCAATTGTCTTCGGAATCAAGAGCTGTCTCGGAAGATCAATGTGTGTGGTGCCAAAAATCCATTGTCAATCGTCACTCTCATTCATTGCCCAACGGTCCTGAAAGAGATGATATTGCTCGCCATATACTGCCTCGACAGGTAAGAATTATAGCATTGACTGACTATCACCTGTGCTTATTTTTGATATAAACATTATAAAATTAATTTAATACATTAAAATCTACTTCAATTTACTTGGCTAAGACTATTCTATGTCATGAGACTTTTTTTTTTTAATCTTATCTTCATTTGCAATCGGTCGCGAGACCATAAGCGAAATTGTTCTTTGACAAATAACGTTATGGTGGAGCAGCCAGTGCTGTGCCTCCCACTCACAGAAGGTGGTGCCTCTTCAGCCTTTTCACCACTGCTGTCGGGTTTAACAAGTCAGTGACTAGTGCGTTTGGATGCAAGGTTAGGCGTGCCTTGTGTTGTTTTTTGTATCATTCGATTTCAGATGTAACTGATGGTATTTGCAGATAGTCATGGATTTCGTCGTTCCGAGCAAACCAAGGTGCATTTGCTATTGTTCTGAGGATACCATTTTGGACTCTTTGCAGGCAAAGTATGTTGGTTTTGCTGGCAACGCCCCACAATTGGATCCCATAGGTCCATATGGGCTTGACGATAGAGTTGTAGATGAGGAGTTTGTTGTCCACAGACAGCACAGAATTTCTTCCCATGAGCCAATATAGGTTGCGAAACTTGTGGTTTATCTCGTCCCTTTTATTTTTGATATGTTGCTTCCATGTTAGGCGCCTATCTAAGTGGAAGCCAAGATATTTAACACAATCTGTGTGTGGTAGGGTGTTGGGACCAAGTCTAACAGGAGGGGTGTCTCCATGCCTGAGTGTAAAGGTGATATGATTAGACTTGGATGCACTGACTCGAATTCGCCACTTTGAGAACCATTTATGGGTCTTGTCCAGTTGTTTTTGGAGTCTTCTGCTGGCCATTTCTGGATTATGATCAACCGATAAATAGGCTATATCGTCGGTATATTTTGCTACTGTTACGCCATTTAGTGTGGGTAGGTCTGATGTAAATATGTTGTACAACACTGGGCCAAGAACGGATCCCTGTGGTACACCAGCTTCAACTTTAAACAATCTTGATCTTGCTTCGCCTTGTTTTACTTGGAAGTAGCGGTCTGATAGATACGACTGGATGAGTGCGAACATAGAATGCGGAAGTTTATCTTTCACCTTGGCCAGGCCTGTCTCACTCCGCGGTGTAGGCATAAAACTGCAAGTAGTTGCGGGGCCATTATGTCGTGGCCCATTCACTACGGCTGCCACGCGCCACCCGTTCCGCACGCGCTCCGTCTCCTTAATATTTTTGTTACGTTACGTGTAGTTACGCACAAGTTTCTTGCTTTAGGTGCTTTTGGTAAATTAATAACACAATATTATTATGAAGAAAAAAAATATATAGTACATATTTAGTAATGATCAACAAAATTATCTCCCTTCTTGTGAAGTATGGGCTTAACTGATCATGATACATAATCATGAGGTTACAAGTTTGGAAATGAGATAATGATATATAATATAATATATAATTATAATAAATATAAGATGAAATTAGATTCGTGAACTAGAGTCTTTAACACTTTTGCTGACTTGTTGTAATTAAGTTTATCAACAGAATGTCGGGATTGATGCCATATTCTTCTAAGTCGGCGCTTTTCTAGGATTTTTTGCTTTATGTCTGGTGGAGGAGGAGGATTGGTGAAACCATTGGGCCGAGATTGTGTGTTGATCCAAGCAGCAACTTGAATAGTACCTATTAGTGAAATATCTGCAGGCGTTATCTACATCGTTCTGGTGTTTCAGTGGTATAGCAGCAGTAAAGTTTTCATTGAGGTAGGACTTGAAGCCATCCTAGTCAGTTCGGCTATTCGTTAGAGACTCGGTTATTTCCCGATTAAGCTCGCCAGTGCTAATTGTGAGGATCACCGGTGTATGGTCTGATGAACCGTCTAGACTTGATTTGATGTTGGTGTGTAAGCTATCTATGCCCTTATTTATGAAGAAATCTAAGAGATCTGGCAGTTTCTTTGGGTCACTAGGCCAGTAGGTAGCCTCACCTGCAGATATCGGTTTTAAGTGATTTTCATCAATACAGCGTTTCAAATCGCGTCCACGAGTGGTGGTGCAGCGGGATCCCCAATATGTGTGTTTAGCATTCCAGTCACCACCTGCAATAAACCTATGGCCAAGAGTACTGAAGTAGGTTTTGAACATGTCTGTTGTTATTTTGTACCGTGGTGGACAGTAGATTGAGGATAGAATAATAGGGCCTGCCCGGTCCTCCAATCTAACTGAAGTTCCCTGTAGATGCACTGTTGAGAATGATTCAATCTGTGTATGCCTCAGGTTCGCTCGAATGGCCAGCGCTGAACCAGCATGCGCACTACCATCAGGATGGGGAGAATGGTAAATGTTATAGCCTTTAATGCGAAATGAGCTTCTGGACGTCCCGTGCGACTCTGAAATTAAAACTACGTCTAGTTTGTTGACTTTAATTAAAGTCTCCAACTCTTGGATATTGGGAGCCAAACCATTGATGTTCCAGATTGCGATTTAGTTTGGTAACGACTGTGGTCAGTAAGCCCATTAGGGTACTGATTTGTTGCAGCAGTAAGTCGATTTTTCCATTTTGTTAAATGAGGAGTTGTTCCAACATTGTTGAGTTTTGTTGAGGGTGTTCTATGTGACCGGTTGTAGTGACATCGTGTTGTAGAGAAATCTTGGGGCGTCCAGCAACAATATCCGAGTATCTTTGGCCTGATCTGCGATAGGAGTTTTGTTGTGGCAGCCCGGAGCTTTCTAAAGTAGTATTGGTGCGGATCTGTTCATTAGGAAAGTTGGAGATGCTGGTTGCAATAGTTCTAGGTTTGAAATTGCTGGTTGGAATATTTCTAGGTTTAATTTTTCTTGTCAGTATTTCTTGATAAACTTGGCAACCCTTGTAATTGGCAGGATGATCGCAGGAGCAAAGAGCGCATTTGGCGGGAGTATTTCTGTCTTTTTAGTGCATTCTGAAGTTTTGTGGCCTTCCCTACATTTAACACATCTGTACGGTCTCATGCAATTGTTTTTGCAGTGACCGTATTGTTGGCATCTTTGGCATTGTACGATTGTCTTAGTTTTGCGTGGATCTTCAATTTTAATGCGTTGGTGATGAATATATTGAATATTTTTAACTAATTTGTTACTTGGACTGGGTTCCAAATTAACAAAAAATGTGGAAGTAGGTATTTTTTCTGATCCATAGCGGTGATTAATGATTTCTCCTCTGACCTTGTTACCAGATTTCTCTAGCTCTTGTATGATGGCATCATGTGGGGTAGTGTGATCATGTGATGTAGGTCTTTTATTACTATTCGGTAGCATTTCGTATCTTTACGAGACCCTTTGTCGTATTAGATCAATGACTTGCTTGTACTCATTAGTGGTGCTAACCATTACACCTAGGAGGTTTTTATTTATTATTTTATACCGAAACTGCTCCAGGCCAATTACAGACTCAATGAGTTTGGTGAGCTCGTTTAGATCCTCAATTCCATACAGAACAATAGGAGGAGGTTTGTTTACTGGTTTAGGTTCAGTATCTGTGTCCTCTGTTAGATCAACCGGTAAGTTTGAGAAACGGTTTTCTGACTCAATTGGTGGAGGCGAGTTGTCGCATATTTTTCTTTTCTTACATGTGGGAACTCGTTGCCATGGCGGAGGTTGTGTTACATCTGAAGGCCGTGCAGGTGGTATTGGTTCCGCGTCTTCACCTGAGTCTTTTTCACAGGCGAATATGATGGGATTACTGGAAGAACCCGACTGCTTAGATACAATTTCAATTAGTGAGTTAGATCGTTGTCTATTGAAGAGGCTCGAATGAAAGATTTGTTGAACAAGTTTCTTGGGCGATGTTTTGTCCTTATGATTTTCATCAGAATCATTTGTTTGACTTAGAGTGTGATTTCCCACTCTAGTCAGATTGGTAACATTTTTATTACTCATGGTGGTAATTATTTTCTTATACTAGCAACACTGGCTGGCCAAATGTCAAATGACATAAGATTTCAATTTAAAAAAGACAAAATATTAAAAATTGGGGGTGGGTCGTGAAAACTTTAGAAACTTAGTTTGTCACTTTAGTTTTTGTATCATTGTTTAGTGTTCAAATCACTTATTGTTTTAAGCTACAAACACTTTTTCATAGATTTCACAGTTATATGTTTACTTTCACAATGTTTTTAAGCACAAACTCGCGGTCTAATACTCGAAAGTCACTTATTTCTCCGACAGCGCGCCTACGCGTGTTGCCATCAATGACAGATCTCCCCAACGTCATGAGACTTAAATTGTAATATTATAACTTTCTCATGTTTTGATTATAAAAAGCATTAATATTTGCTTTTTAGATACAACCAGCAAATAGAGTGTGCTATGCATGTTGGCTCGCTGCTCGTAGAAATGTTCAACGAGCACAACAGCAAGAATTGATCAGAATGGAACCACCTGCTAATCAACACTTCACTTCAAACACTCCACCTTCACCGTCTCTGCCTGGACCATCAACATCACAACCTGAACCCTCATCCTCTCAGCCCATACCCTCAACCTCACAACCTATACCCTCAACCTCACCACCTGTACCCTCAACCTCACAGCCCCAACTCTCAACATCTCAGCCTGAAGATATATCATATGATCCAAGGTGTGTTTGGTGTCAAGCATCACTTGCTAGACGTCATTCTCATTCTTTGCCTGAAGGACCAGAAAGAGACTATGTTGCCCAACGAATTTCTCCCACACTGGTAATTAATACTATTTGTTTTTATACATTCTTGTATGCATAATGATGTTCGTATGTTTCATACACATGTTTTTGTTTTCAGATTACAGCTCATAGCAGAGTGTGCTATGCATGCTGGTTATCAGCTCGGAGAAATAGCCAGATTGTAGTTGAAGAAGTTGCTGATGCATCAACAAATGATGAAAACAATGTTCTACTAACCACTTTACACAATTTTAGACGGACAAGTAACTCACAAAGATCATGTTTTGTACATGGTTGCATTAATGTCGAGCGACATGTTGTACCAAACTTTTTAAGGTATCGCATATTAAAATCAAATAAATTATATATAACAGAAAATGCCCGCATATGTAACTATCATTTGGGGGTTTATGATTGGGGGTTTCTCAATGATTATGATTATATAAGTCAGTTTACTCCTTCTCAGTTAGAGGCAGTGATATCACTGGCCCTAACAAATGAAGAAATAAATAGGTAAATACAATTTTGAACAATTACATGTTATGTCTGATGAACAATGTCATTACTGGACAGGCAAAATAAAGAAAAATTCATGACAATAATCAATGAAGCTACCCTGTTAAGAGAACAGTTTAAAAAATATAAGACTGCTCTTGCAATATTTTTAGTTAAATAAGGAAGTTTCCAATTTTTTTATTTATTTTTAAAAAATAGTACTAAACTTGCAATGAAGCCCATTGAATTTTTTTTTCAATTATCTTATCATAAATGACGAAGTTATGATACTTTTTCCGTCCGCTTTAAAATTTCTCGGCGCGCCCGGTCAACAATCTCATGACGTCACAAGTCTCGTCACTCGCTCGAGTCGAGTAGTCGTAGATGCGCGGTCACCTCAGACGGTTATTACTTTTGGTTCAAACAAGACGGAACAAATATTATCGTTGTGGAATCATTATGGAAACCGTGCAAACTGATGTGAAAGTTCATTATAAATATTGTATCGTTCCCAAGTGTACAAATACAACCATAACTCTCTGTAACTCTGTAACCGGGTCAATTTTCAATATCTGAGACATCCGTTGAGGATAATGACGCCCGATCTTTTACTACTAGTGCAACCATCCACTGACAAAAAATAAAAATATAAATTATTTTAATTACATCTAACTTAAATGAAATTAAAACAATTAATATTTTCGTTTTTTGTCAGTGGATGGTTGCACTAGTAGTAAAAGATCGGGCGTCATTATCCTCAACGGATATCTCAGATATTGAAAATTGACCCAACCATAAATCTGTAATCTACATCAAAACAAATTCAACCTTACACGCATGTTTTAAGTTAAGAATTACAAAGTGTCGATAAAAAAACAATAAAACAGGCCAAGTGCGAGTTGGACTCGCCCATGAAGGGTTCCGTAGTAGCAGGCATAGATTAGGGATATAATTATATTGAGATTAGTAAGTAATATACACAAACAATAAAAATATCTTTGTTTTTCATAGTGTTTGTAGGAATGGCAAAGTTATATTTGCGGTTTTTGAAAATGTATTGAAAATGTACTATATCTCAAAAACTGCTAACTGTATCTCATCCAAACCAATTTTCGTTGGAAGTTTTTGTTGAGGTCTACATTATTTTGTTTTATCATTATTTACCACTTTGGAAGTGTCTCTCGCGCAAACTGTTCAGTTTAAAAAAAAATGATATGAGTAATCTCAATATAATTTTTAAAGAGCTATCCACACATATGGGTATGGAGAAAAAAAAATGAGTTTCAATTCTAAGTATGGGGGAACCCCCATAATTTGCTTTGTTTTTATTTTTGAGTGAAAATCCTAATGCGGTTCACATAATACATCTACTTACCAAGTTTCAACAGGATAGCTCATATATTTTCGAAGGAAACTGGCTGTGACACAGACAGACAGACATGATGAATCTATAAGGGTTCTGAGACAGACAGACAGACATGATGAATCTATAAGGGTTCCGTTTTTGCCGTTTGGCTACGGAACCCTAAAAATTAACGACTGAGCCTCGTCGCTTCAAGGACAAGGAATGATATGTAATACCTACAACTTATTAAAAAAAATGTTTTTACGTTGATTTCTTGATAAAATATCAGTATTTACAATACAGTGATAGAGAACAATTAAATAATGTTAATATTAATACTTAGGTACCGAAAATGTATTAGTGATCGATGTGTTTATATTATCAATCAATGGTGAATGAAACTTTAAACAAAACTAGGCGGAGTACCTACACCGATTTACCTAAAACCAGGCCTGTCTTACTCCGCGGTGTAGGCATAAAACTGCAAGTAGTTGCGGGGCCATTATGTCGTGGCCCATTCACTACGGCTGCCACGCACCACCCGTTCCGCACGCGCTCCGTCTTCTTAATATTTTTGTTACGTTACGTGTAGTTACGAACCAGTTTCTTGCTTTAGGTGCTTTTGGTAAATTAATAACACAATATTATTATGAAGAAAAAAAATATATAGTACATATTTAGTAATGATCAACAAAATTATCTCCCTGCTTGTGACGTATGGGCTTAACTGATCATGATTAGGTAGGTTACAAGTTTGGAAATGAGGCGAGATACTAAGTGGGGGGGGGGGTGTGAGCCTACTGGACGGCCAAGTTAAAAACACGACACTCTCACTCACCTTAAGCTGAGTACTAAGAATTAAGATCGGTAGAAAGTAGAAAGATGTTTGCGTTGTTGTTTAAAAGTTCTAACTCAGAAAATGGCCACACTACGCATTCAAGGTCAGCGGTCGTAATTCGCGCGCCACTTTTTTACCTACCTACCTACAAAGACACGCAACGCGGGGCCTATGACAGTATGCGATAGTAATTGGTCGGTTACTAGGTTGAGTGCAAAATAATAAGGACTGGCTATTTTGCCATAGACGATAAAAATCTTTTAAATATTTTTTTTTTGTAAGATAATTGTTCAAAAATATAACAATAATAGGTAGAAAAGATAATATTATTCCTCACGTAAGGTGCCGTAGGTACCTACTATTAACATTCTGTGCTAACAATCAATAATGTATGTAGTAATCAATTATATTCTCTATGGTAGTAATCTATGGACGAAACCAAAAAGATATAGGCTGATGATAAAAACAAAATTCCTTGAGGAACATAGGTATGTATGGTAATAATGTAATTTAACAAATGCATAAAATACGCATAGGTACCTACCTATTTGTGCATAAACTCGCAAGTCGCAACCCTATTGAGCTTGACCCATAGTAACCTTTCAATGTCGTTGGCGTCAGATAAACCAACAAACTCTCGCGCGTAATCATTCAGTACATTTTTGCTTGCGCACGGGAAGTTTAGGCTATTGTTAAAGTAGGTGGGCGGTACGGCTGCCAGTTAAAATGTACTTTATTCTTTCGTTTATAGATTTTACATTTGTTTGATTTTTTTTTGGAGTAGTCCTTCTGTACATAAAGTACTATTAAGTATTCTGTGCTAAAACGAATAAAAGCTGCAGCAAACTAATGAGAAGTTATTCCGTGTGATGATTGTTACGGTATAATAAAATTATTATGTAAGACTTAGTAGATAGGTATTCAGAGGAGTGAAACTTTCAATGTATGTACATACGTTGAAAGTTTCACTGCACTTGTTTACAGTGGATTGTTTGCCAGAAAATCCAAAACCATAACCATGTTCACTTTTGGTAAATTGTTAGACTGTCCACGCACAAATCTACTCTCCATCGTCTAAATTTTACTTTAATCTAGTTTTTACTTAGCTAAAAGATAGTATATTATACGAAATGTATTAATAAGGTTACTTAATACTTCACACAGACACTCGAACACCGCATTCCATGTACTTACTGTGAGCAACAAAGCCAACAAACCACGAAATACTCGAAACAGCCGTTAAGCGCTACCCGCCCCACCCGCGCGTAGAGACTTGTGACGTCACAGACCAAATGCTCCGCGTGTGTTAGATATGGTATATAACCCCAATGCAATAAATAACAATTGAATATTTTTATCGATTTAAGTTAAGGTTAAAAATAAATACTTACTGAATTTCTAATTTATTGGTATATAGCCCCTATGTATTAAATAATAGCAATATTTAAAACAACTATCAAATGATTTCCGAACGAAATCAGTTGATGTTCAAATATTTATCGAATTATGTCTAGGTTACAAATAAATACTTACTGAATTTCTTAATTATCTATTCAAGTTTTAAAATGGTTCTACTGTACAAGATTCGTTTATTATTGCTTATTTTATTACTTATTTAACTGCCATGTATGTGATTGGTTAATAATGGCGGTAATATTTCTTGGGGGTGGTACAATTCTAGGTTTATAAAAACAGATGTACCCTCACATTCGTGGTCATTATTCTTCAATCGCTATATGAGATAAGCCGTGCTCTGATTGTTGTTCTGTTTGATAAACGTGAAATAATAATAGAGAATCCAAGTGTGTGAAGCTGAAAGTTATAATTTGTGTTCTAACGTTCTACAGTGAAAATGTAAGTTAATAGATATTTATTATGATCTGAATATTATTGATAATGATAATGTATGTTTTATAAATGTGTACTGATATTGTATGTTTTATAACTGTGTAAAATATGTTGCCGTGGAGTTTCTTTCTCTGTTCTTCTCCACGAAAGACCTAGGGTTTGCGAACGGAGGTAGTTTGGTAATAAATACCTAGTCTTGATTTTGTGCTTTTCTTTATAAACCCATTCCTGTACAAAAGTCCTTAGAGATACCTTACATACAGTAAATAAATAACAGATATCTAAAACTTGATAATAAAGTCGATATTAATGTCAATAAAACTAGAAATACATATCCTATTTATCACACACACACACACACATCCATTATCTAACACGTGCATTTTAAAAATTATTCGGGATTCACTAAAAGTGGATTAATTTTGTCATTTTTCAAGTTATTAAAATAATTCTTTCACCAAATATATTATAATTTCTTTGCCTTGCAATTTTAATAAGTAAAATAGGGGAATGCTCCAACCAGCCCGCGAAATTCAAAATTTCTTGGGTTTTTTGTAGGCCAGTGCTAGGTTGTATGTTGATTAAAATATTGATCGCGCTTGTAAGACGTATGTAGTTACAGAACTATAATCAACAAAATCATCAATATAACGCTCTAAGTTCATAAAGCTTCAGGAATGACTTTTTATGTTATTTTTTTGTTCCTGAAGCTTTATGAACTTGGAGGGTTGTATTGGTGATTTCGATGATAATAATTCTGTAACTACATACGTCTTACAAGCGCGGTCAATATTTTAATCAACATACAACCTAGCACTGGCCTGCAAATTGCAAAAAACCCAAGAAATTTTGAATTTCGCGGGCTACCCTTGAGCATCAACCTTTCGAGATTAGGACAACTGTTTGAAATGTCTAAATCATCTGTTTCAAAGACATTAACTTTTTTTTTTAAGCGTGGTAAATTCATCAAATGCAGCGTTGCCAGACCGTACCAAAAAGTACGGTTTTCCGTACTATTCATCACACAATCGTACCACAACCGTACCTCTGTGTAGACCGTACCTTTTTCGTACCTCTTCTATACTAGTGATTTATTTTTCACTACAAAGAGTAAAAAAAAAAACAAAAAAATCGCCTTCTCCTGTTTTTCTCAACATTTTGATTTTGCGTTTAAAAAACTTTTTTCTTCCAACCAAATAAAGGTAGGGACAAACTGAACCCACGTACGCAACGTATGCAACGCGTTATTAAATCTAAACGGTTGAATTTGTACGCCTAGAAACACACTTATCATACGCAATACTGTCACTGATAAGTGTGTTTCTAGGCATACAAATTCAACCGTTTAGATTTAATAACGCGTTGCATACGTTGCGTACGTGGGCTCAGTTTGTCCCTACCTTAAGACTTGGCTGTTTGGGTTATCTCTCATTTGACACTAAAATATGGACACGAATTACTTAAATGGAATTTTCTTAGTTCTAAAACATTATTTCCATAGGTAGTTTTTTTTTTTGACAAACAACTTATTTTCGCTGTAGAATATGAGTAGACAGATAGCATTTTTCAAAATTCTAGCAAAACCGGTCGGAATAGTTCTGCAAGAACTAGATCAGTTTTTTTTTTCTTCAAGTTGCGATTTATTCGAACTTCGATTTACAAAGTCTTTTAAGACCTCAAAATAGTTTCAAGTTTCTGACAGGTATGTAAACAACAGAATTTTGCACACTTGTATAATAAAATAAAACGATATTTTTTGTTCTCTGAACTTCCTCATTACTTTACTCCTATGTTAGATAATTATCAAAAAAAATGTTTTATTCATTGCACCATTATCGAATTTAATGACTTTACTTCTTTCTCTAATTGATTTACAAATGAATGTGTTCGATATTGGCAATCGGTAATGTTCTACTTTACCATATCCCTTTGAATATTCGATTCCCTATCGCTTTTTTCCAATCTATGGTCGCAGAAAACCAACTCCAAGAAGAAGAAAAAACTGATCTAGTTCTTGCAGAAGTATCCCGACCCAACCGTACCTTGAAGTTAAAAACCGTACCTTTTCAGAAAGCCAACCGTACTTTTTTGAGAAATCATACTGGCAACACTGATCAAATGAGTCCTCCCACCCCGGGCAGGGCGGGAGGGACTGTCAGACTTGTACTGACTAAAATCCACGGTGTCATTCAATAGCCTTTTGTGTTCCGGGGTCACGGTAATGAGATAAGTCCCGCGACCCCGGCAGGCTTTGGCCCTCTTGGGCGGGGCCCCGTCATCGTGCTGACGCTCTTTGAGGCGCGCGTGGAACACAACGCGCCGTCGACCCGCCCCCGGGCATGGTCCATGGTCGGGCGGCGAGTTGCCCTTTACTCGCCGCTCGCATGCCCGCGCCTACGGTGGCCGGAGATCGTCTTGCGACGTCCGACGCCGTGGGCGTCTACCATTGCGGGTGGGGCGGAGGGAGGACGCTGTCCTCTCTCTCTCACGGCCCGCCTCCTCCTTAACGAGACATTAACTACAGTGAGAAATATTTTAAATGAGCAATTTGTACCACTACATATGGGCATTGGTCGTTTGCCAAGAGATGAAATAATTAATCACAATTTAATTAAACCACAAGGTCTATTTGGTGGTGAGGAAGGAGGCAGTAGGAAGGCTATTGTTAACTGTGATGGGACATATACATATTTACAAAAATCATCAAATTACTTATTTCAAAAACAATCGTATAGTTTACATAAGTACAGAAACTTAGTAAAGCCTTTTTTAATAGTAACAACAGACGGTCACATGCTCGATATTTATGCAACTGTGTCGGACGCTGAGATAATGTCACAATTGTTTAGACATGAAAGTAATGAGCTGCGACAATATTTTAGAGTAAGAGACATTTTTATTTTAGATAGGGGATTCAGGGATGCAATACCATTACTAACATCTTTAAATTATAATGTTTATAAACCTGAATCCCTGGAATCTGGTGAGACACAGTTACCTACTCTACGAGCAAATAAATCTAGACTTGTTACAAATGTGTAGATGGGTAGTGGAAGTTGTAAATGGTAGGTTTAAGAGAGATTTTAAACTAATAAGAAATGATTTCAGTAACAATGCCGCTACCCATCTAATAACTGATTTTAGAATAGCAGGGGCCATGGTAAATGCATTTCATGTTCCCATCACGGATAGACCAGATGCTTCTCTACTTTTGGAACGTGCCTTGCAAAAATTACATCAACCAAATATATTAGCTGATTTTATTATTGAAAATAATATAAATAGAAGAAGAGCATCTTTTGTAAACATTAATGCTGATGTACTCATAGATGAGTTCCCAGTGATGACAGAATATGATTTAATTTTATTTGCACTGGGAACATATCTGATAAAGCAGGCTCGTTCCTATTACGGAGAACATATAAGGCAAAATGGAGTGTTTGAAATTGAAGTTTGCGGTGATGTTGAGAGTCTTCATATACCAGATTTGGAAAATGAATTGTTTTTATTTAGGGGTAGAATTCAATCGAGACACCGTAGTGGAAGGGCTTATTATACATATATTTTATTGAATATGTAAGAAAGCAATTGGGAGCACAGAATCCACGGGTATTACTGTAATTGCATAACTGGAAAACGTACTGTGGGTTGCTGTGCTCACATCATGACTATCGTCTGGTATATGGGGTGGGCTCGACATCAAGAGCATATAACAGCTCCTGCCTCCTTCCTAGATGATATCTTTTTTTTTTTTTTTTGCGTGGTAAAATCATCAAATGAGTCCTCCCACCCCGGGCAGGGCGGGAGGGACTGTCAGACTTGTACTGACTAAAATCCACGGTGTCCTTCAATAGCCCTTTATGTTCCGGGGTCACGGTAATGGTATAAGTCCCGCGACCCCGGCAGGCTTTGGCCCTCTAGAGAGGGGGCCCCGTCATTATGCTGAGCCTAGATGATATCTTAGTAAGAGATTTTGAAAATGAATAAATGGAATAAAAGAAAACAATAAGAAAGTTATTGGTTTTATTTTAAATATCCCTATTACATAAACAGACATACAAACACTACAAAATTCCCATACACACTACCCAATTATTAATTTCTTGTATGTTGTCTTTACTTTATTCGGTTGCGGGCAACCGATGGATGCAAGCGGCGAATTGTCGTTCGGCGTGGCGGTCTAAGGGGGAGGCCTATGTTCAGCAGTGGACGTCTTCCGGCTGATGATGATGATGTCTTTACTGCCTCCCAGAATACATAATGAAAATAGAAGAATCAATACTGTTATTCCGACTACCTAGCTTCACGATTATCTTTTATCAAATCTTGAAGACAATATATAATCTTGTATTACGCTTCCACAAATGCCATTCATGAAGATTTGAAGATGTAATCCTTTAAATAACATACGATTTGCATACGATGTTGCTGGCGTAGAATGACCATAGTGTACATAATTTAGATCCTCTTGTCCGACTTCAAAAGGGTGGGTATAGCTTTCTCAGTCTATGGGTGTAAATTTTTATTCATATAACCCCCGTTTTTATCATGTTTTTAAGGTTTTTATTTGGTTTATATATTGAACATCGATGTAATAAATATTTTGACGTGATTTTGACAGATAAAACAGGTTGACAGCCGTCAAAGCTGTCTTAAACTCTTAAACGTTTCTTTGAACGTAGTTACGTTACAAGGTAGTTTTTTCATATACTTTTATTTCTTTTATCTACTCTCATATCGTTAAATTCAAAATACAAAACTCAAAACGAGTTTATAATGACGTGCTTTACACACAGTATATCGAAATGAAATTAAAAAATTAAATTATGACACTATTTCTCTAACAAAATAATTTTATAATAAAATTTTTTTTCATTACGATACAGATGTCAGATCATAGATACATCCATTTGATTTTTTATCTGTGGCTGCGCGCGCTGTGGCCCAGGCGCGGTGATAACGGGAACTTTGGCGCCATAATACTGTGTCAATCTTTATCTTTTATTTGATCAATTCGTGTTCAATGAAAGTAGATAAAGTAGTGTATGAAACTGTACATAACTAGGTATTATACACTCGTGTGATACTTTTAAAAAACTCGCTTCGCTCGTTTTTTAAACTCACACTCGTGTATAATACCCCTCATTATGTAACAGTTTCATAAACTACTATTTGTATCTAGTATTGAAGGATATTAAACTGCTAAAAATACAAATTATTGTAAGGAGTTTTAATAGTAATTTGTACCTCGGTACATGTCTGGGCCGAAAAAAAACACCTCCTTTATTTATAGAGCGGCCTGTTTTTAGCACGGAATATGCGTTTGTTTCTTGTACAACATTAGCAATCACATCTTCAGAAAAAACGTCAAAAAGTAATCTAAAGGTGAACGTATTACGGGAGGATCTTCAACTACTGCTCTATCTGGGCTCTATGCAAAAAGATACTCTGTTTCTATTTGTACGAAAGGGAAAACTTTTGAATTTGCTTGGGTCTCTTTTTTGTCACAACTGATGGTTCTCTCTGAGTCTTCTTTTTCTATGCACAGGTGTTGGCAATGAGGGTAAAGACGATATAGAAGGTAAGCTTGCAAAATTGGGTTCCTGCGACTGGTTCGGGAAAACTTGCTCTATAATGGGGATGGCAACTCAAAGCTAATCTTAGATGTCGCTGCAATCGTTGTGCCATAAGTCAGATTACTGTATAGCTTGTACAAAAAACAAACACGTATTTTTTTGTTATAAAAATTGAGTTTATTCTAAAAACAAATATGGGAAATTATTCGTCAATGCAAGTGCATATACTAAAACCAGAACTAAGACGCCGCGGTGCATCGGTGCATCTACAAGAGGAAAAAAAAGTGATTTAGTTGAGAGGCCAGAAATTTGATTCTACTAAATTAAACACACATTTACTTGTAGTTTGGATTTCAAATTGTAATTTTTAAGTAGGTATTACATATGCTAGCCTCTACAAAGAATATAGTACTGCTTCTGACATTATACACCGTGTTCTTCACGTTATCCATAAACTTTAGCAAATACTTCTATGGCTTTTACAAATCAAATCCAGCAAAGGAAGTAGTACTTAAAAAGGCTTCGTTACAAAGATATTTGTAATTTCATTTAATGAAAATTGAGCTATGCAGTGAGAAAGTATCTTAATTTGAAATCTATCAAATACTATTTGCATTTCATTTGTTTCAGCCCGCCAAATGTTATGAATGACGTTGCCAATTCGGATAAAGAGGCATGCATATCGGGTTATTTACGTCTAGGTATTTAGTTTGTATGAAAATTAACAAAAAATAAAAAATAAGAATTTATTAATGTGTCCATAATGAAAAATGCTTACTTCCGTGGTTTGAACATCTGGTCGAAGTTTATGTATATCGTCCGGAACACGGTGTATATTGAGAAAAATGTCATCAAGTTTTGTGTTTGTCTTCTTCATCTAATTTTACATCTATTTTATAGATTGGAGCAATATGATAAGAATTTTTACTTCCTAACACCACCACTATTACAAATCTCGGTCCCGATGATAATTCTTCCACCAGACGAACCATTTCATGATTTAAAGAGCGATGCAATACTTAACCTCCAATAGAAAAATAGATATTATTTTGAAAGATGTATTCGATTGTTTAGATACGGTATAATCATAGAATTTCATTAATAAATTCAACTAACGGCCTGTCCCGGCTTCGCAAGGGCAGACATTTGTTTAATAGCTTTTCCTTATTGATAATACAATTTTTGTTCTCACAGCAGTCATAGCAGCTACCCATTATTTCTTGATAGTGTGAATTGTCGGAAAGTATGTTCCATCATTGGGAACCGATCAATTTACCGAATTTTGTTTGTTCGAATTTCATTACACCGAAAATTATTGACCGACATCTCTTTTGCTATATGCATTATTTGACATATTTTCAGTTCATCGAAGTATCATTAGCCATAAGTATTATTTTACCGAAGTATGTTCCGCCGATTAACAAAACAACTTTTTACTATTGACCGAAGCCTCTTTTAAACTTTTTTCAATTGCCAAAAGATTTATTTGCCATATTTTCACCATACCGAAATAACATTTTCGGGCACGCCGCAATCGCGGCGGTAAGACCCCTCTTTGAGGAGTGGCTGGATAGGAGTCACGGCGTCCTGACCTTCCGCATGACGCAGGTCCTCACCGGACACGGATGTTTCGGGAGGTACCTGTGTCTAAGGAAAAAGGAGGAAACGCCTGGGTGTCACCACTGCGAAGATCGCCCGGAGGACACAGTAGAGCATACGGTGCAAGACTGCCCCGCTTGGGCAGAGCACCGACGTGTCCTCACGGCGGCGATAGGCGGAGACCTCTCGCGCCCAGCATTGGTTGCGGCCATGCTGCGGGGCGAGACGGAGTGGGAAGCGGTCGCCTCCTTCTGCGAAGCAGTAATGCTCGCGAAGGAGGAGGCGCGCCGCGAGAGAGAGAGGACAGAGTCCTCCCTCCGCCCCACCCGCGGTGGTTGGCGCCCACGGCGTCGGACGTCGCAAGACGATCTCCGGCCACCGTAGGCGCGGGCATGCGGGCGGCGAGTAAAGGGCAACTCGCCGCCCGACCATGGACCATGCCCGGGTCGACGGCGCGTTGTGTTCCACGCGCGCCTCAAAGAGCGTCAGCACGATGACGGGGCCCCGCCCAAGAGGGCCAAAGCCTGCCGGGGTCGCGGGACTTATCTCATTACCGTGACCCCGGAACACAAAGGGCTATTGAAGGACACCGTGGATTTTAGTCAGTACAAGTCTGACAGTCCCTCCCGCCCTGCCCGGGGTGGGAAGACTCATTTGATGATTTTACCACGCTAAAAAAAAAAAAAAAAAAATACCGAAATAACATTTTACCGAAAAATTAAATTACTGTCATAAAAATTCAATATATTGTGCTACAAAACTTTGTGGCGGAAACGAAATGCTGCAAAGCCGACTTTACGTAGTCTTGTCTGCCCTGTTGAATTATATTTTAAATTAGTGTATGCCTCAAAAGGTTTCGTGTACATTAGGTCTTAGATGATCGCCGACATCACTATCTTGACAGATCTTTTGTATTATCTGTGTCTGGCTTTCGCTCTCTCTCTTCCGCTAATGGCTGTATATGTGAGCTCCATGTTTTTAATTAACTTTATTTTATTTAAATCGACTGCTACTATTATAATCGTGACGGACAATTGTAATGTTTATATTCCTGAGTCAATATCGAATACAATTCGTTCTAAAGGACAGTTTAGTGTTTTCTTTGCACCACACCGTACGATCAGACAATCACACAAACAACAGGTTATGTGCCCAGTTTATTTTTTTTTCTTGATCGTAGTGTTCCACGAAGATTATTAGCTAAGAATATTTGAGCTCATGTGTATTGAGACGAAAACATGGAACAATCCGAAGGAATGTCTACGTCTAGCGATGTGCATGCGACTACGCCGCATGGCGCCGTGCCGTCGTCGACCAATTCTACATTGTCATCGTCGTCTGTGATTATTGGTGGTGCTGGATCGATTGATAAACTGGATGGGCCGTCGAACTACAGTACATGGAAATTCGCCGTTCGTATGGCGCTTATTTTGGATGGTTTATGGGACCAAGTTGAGGGATCGACGGCGTACGACGCTGCGCGTGACCAACGAGCGCTGGCGCGCATTTGTTTATCAATCAGGTCGAATCTTTACCAGTATGTCCGCGATGCAAAAACTTCGAAAGAAGCTTGGTGCAAGCTGAATGTTGTCTTTGAAAACAAAGGGCTTTATCGGCGTGTATTGTTGCTGCGTCAACTTCATAGTTTACAGTACAGCGCGTTCAACGATATGAATGGATACATTACCGGCATATTGACCCTTGTACAGCAATTGGCGGACATAGGAAAAGTTATTGAAGATGATGAAGTGGCTGAGTTATTGTTAAGTGGATTGCCCGAGGAATATGACTACCTAGTGTCTGCATTGGAGACGGCATGTGTTGCTAGCAACTTTAACAGTGAGCTGGTCCGTTCCCGTCTTCTTCAAGAGGCACATAGAAAAAGTGAAGCTAACAGTGGTAATACTGCATTTGTTGCTAAGAAGTCACCCATTGTGTGTCATTATTGTAATCGACCAGGACATGTTCGATCAAAATGTTTCAAATTCAAGCGTGAAAAGAAGAAGAAGGATAACTCTGAGTCTAAAACAGCAACAGCATTTATTGCAAGCAGTGCTGGTGATGAGTTTTACATAGACTCATGTTCTTCCAATCATTTGTGTAAGAGTAAAGAATTAATGGTGAATATTAGAGACTCTAAATGTAAGCATAGAATTGCAGTGGCAAACAATGAAAAGTTAGTTAGTGATACACAGGGGGAAGTCTATATTCAATCAGGAAATGTGGTAAGACAATTAAAGAATGTTCTTTTTGTTCCTGAATTATCCACAAATTTAATATCAGTCAGTCAGTTAGTTAATGATGGTCTCACAGTAACATTTAATAGAAGTGGTTGTAATGTTTTCGACAGTAGTTGTAAAATCACTGGCAACTGTATTGCTCAGGGTTCATGTATTAATGGGATTTACAAGTTTAATGGCTTTGTTTGTGGGTCTAGTTGGGTTTCGCAAAATAAGGTGCACTCTTTGCTTCTCCAAAGAGGGCAGAAGTCACTGAGTGCCGCAGTTGCTGCTTCAGAGCCTCCATTGGAAGTGTGGCATAGGCGTCTTGGTCATCTGAGTCTATCAGGTATGTGCATGTTGCAAAATATGGCAAACGGTTTTTATTTACAGAAACAAGATACTCAAGATCTAAAAAATTGCATAGCTTGTCTTGAGGGGAAGTTATCGGCCGAACCTTTCCCCAAGAATCAGGCGAAGCGAGCCAGTAAGCCATTGGAGTTGGTTCATACTGATGTCTGTGGCCCGATGCAGGAAGCAAGCTGGGGAGGTGCGAAATACCTGGTTACGTTTACTGATGACTTCACAAGAAAAACATTTGGATTTTTAATTAAGAAGAAATCCCAGGTAATGAATTGTTTTATTGATTTTCATAATCTTGTCGAAAAACAGTTAGATTTTCGTATTAAATGTCTTAGATCCGATAATGGTGGCGAATACTGTAGTAAACAGTTTTCTGATTATTTGAAGAGTCATGGAATTGTCCACCAAACTTCTGTCCCTTACACACCTGCTCAAAATGGTGTTGCAGAGAGACTGAATAGGACTTTGATTGAAAAAGCAAGGTCTATGTTGCAGCAAGCAAATCTCTGTAAGCGTTTCTGGGGAGAGGCAGTTATGACTGCAATTTACTTGAAAAATAGGAGTCCCACAGTTGCTTTAACAGGATGTACTCCGGAGGAAGCTTGGACTGGGTCTAGGGTTGACCTTAGCCACCTCAGTGCTGCTTACTCTCTGATTCCCGAACAAAAGCGCCAAAAGCTAGATGCCAAGGCGAAAGATTATATTTTTGTGGGATATTCTGATACGTGTAAGGGGTACAGATTAGCGGATCCGTCTGATCCTAGGAAGGTTATCTTATCTAGGAATGTGACATTTATAGAAAATATGTTTTACAACCAGGCAGCGGAGAGAGCAAATAATAATTTTAATAACGATTTTATTCCTTATATATATTGAATTGTAATGATATTAAATCTAATTTGAATGATGCTGAATCTTATTCTAATGATAATAATCTTATTTTAAATAATGATTGTCAAAGTTATAATAATGAGAATAATGTATGTTATGTATCAACATCAGATTCTAATATAAGTGGAATTGTGGTTTCAGATGAGGAGTATTGCACTGGGAGTGATACCAGCCATGATGAGCAGTCTACCAATGAGTCGGGTGATGGGCCTGTGATCTCGTCGGATAAGGCGTCAGATGGAGATGGTGTGACTAGTCCCATCGCCGTCACATCTGCTACTGGTCGTCCTGTGCGCTCTACACGTAATGTTTTGCCTAAGAGGTATGATGGTTATGACTTATCTTCTTTGTTTGTACAAGAAAGACCTCTGCATTATGATGAACCACTTACATATGATGAGGCTATGGCTAGCCCAAATAGGAACATGTGGCTGGATGCTATGAATGGTGAGTATCAAGCTTTAGTTGCAAATCAAGTATGGGAATTAGTAGATAGACCCCATAATGAGAATATAATTAAGTGTAAATGGGTGTTTAAAGTTAAGCATGATGCTTCCGGGAATTTTGACAAGTACAAAGCCCGTTTAGTTGCCAGGGGTTTCTCACAAAAAGAGGGTGTAGATTTTAATGAGACTTTTGCCCCTGTGGTAAGACACTCAACTATGCGAATATTGTTTTCATTAGCTAATCAACTAAATCTTGATATGGAACACTTAGATGTGGCTACAGCATTTTTAAACAGTGACTTAAATGAAGTTATTTATATGGAACAACCAATAGGTTTTTGTGATAATAGTAATAAGGTTTGTTTACTGAAGAAGAGTTTATATGGCCTTAAGCAGTCAAGCAGAATGTGGAACTGTAGGATTCATGATTTCTTATGTAAACAGGGTTTTGTTCAGAGCAAGTGTGAGCCTTATGTCTATATTAAAAAATCTAATAATGATAAGGTTATACTTGCTTTGTATGTTGATGATTTCTATATATTTTGTAATCCTTTTAGTAAGAATAAAAAGGATTTGGTTTGTAATTTAGAAAGAGAGTTTAACATTAAGAATCTTGGTGCTTTAAAAAGCTGTCTTGGCATTGATGTAACTCGAGATAGGACTAAAGGTATTCTTAAACTTAGTCAGTCACAATATATTTCTAAATTACTTGAGCGTTTTGGTATGACTAATTGTAAGACAGTGTCTACTCCTATGCCTGTAAACACTAAATTAGAGAAGTCTAATGATATTGATAGTTGTTTACAGGATGAAGTTTATCAATACAGGCAATTGATTGGTAGCCTCATGTATCTTGCTGTGTGTACGAGGCCTGATATATCTTTTGCTTGTAGCCAACTTAGCCAGTTTAACAACTGTTTTGGTAAGAGTCATTGGTTGGCTGCCAAACGCATTTTACGCTATTTAGCAGGTACAATTGATTACAGTTTATGTTTTATAAAAAGTAACAATTGGAAGTTGTTTGCTTATGCAGATGCGGATTGGGGTAATGATATCACCGATAGGAAATCTTATACTGGTTTTGTTATTAAGTTAGGAAATGACACTATAAATTGGGAGTCGCGAAAACAAAAATGTGTGGCACTTTCAAGTACTGAGGCTGAATATCTTGCAATAGCTGATGTGTGTAAAGATGTTTCTTTTGTTAAAAATTTATTAGCAGAGTTCATACCTAAAACAATTGATTGTATTGTGTTTAATGATAACCAAAGTGCACAAAAGTTATTGGAGGCTAAAGAATATTGTCATAGAAGAACAAAACATATAGACATAAGATATCATTTTGTTAAAGATTTTGTAAGAGATAATATAATTTCAGTTAAGTATCTTCCTACAGAGAAAATGATTGCAGATGTATTAACTAAGCCACTTAGCTATATTAAACATAGTTGTTTTGTAAAACAAATGAATGTTAAGTGATTGTTTTTATTTTGTGTGTCATTTTTTTTACATTGTACTTATATCACATGTAGAGCTAACTTAACATAATCTTTTAAAAGACAGTAGAGTTACAATTTTTATTGTTGAGCTTTATGTAGAGTGATATGTTATTAGATAACTTTATTTACTGTAATTCTTATCACTTTGTGAGGCATAAGGGGAAGTGTTGAATTATATTTTAAATTAGTGTATGCCTCAAAAGGTTTCGTGTACATTAGGTCTTAGATGATCGCCGACATCACTATCTTGACAGATCTTTTGTATTATCTGTGTCTGGCTTTCGCTCTCTCTCTTCCGCTAATGGCTGTATATGTGAGCTCCATGTTTTTAATTAACTTTATTTTATTTAAATCGACTGCTACTATTATAATCGTGACGGACAATTGTAATGTTTATATTCCTGAGTCAATATAGAATACAATTCGTTCTAAAGGACAGTTTAGTGTTTTCTTTGCACCACACCGTACGATCAGACAATCACACAAACAACATGCCCTACCCCTAGAGTGTAATTTAAAATCGCGTAGGCGCGGAGGGGTGGGGTGGCCCGCGAGCTGCTGCTGAGGAGCAGGTGGTTGGAACGGCCGCCGCCGCGGCTGAGGCTGCCGGCCAGTAAACCGAAGCTGCGGTGGTGAGCGTTCAAATCATCTGCGACGATAAGCTCGCGTGGGGCCACCCAAAACCCCGCAGCGCCGGAGCCATGACAGAAACAATGCTTGTTGCATGCTTGCTTGAATGCTGCGTGTTTGCTGAATGTTGCATGCTGCGTGCTTGCTGCATGCTACATGCTTGCTTGCATGCTGCATGCTTGCTTGCATGCTGCATGCTTGCTTGCATGCTGCGTGCTTGCTTGCATTCTGCATGCTTGCTTGAATGCTGCATACTTGCTTGCATGCTGCATGCTTGCTTGCATGCTGCATGCTTGCTTGCATGTTTTTGTGGTGCTTGTTTGCATGTTGCATATCTATTTTTATGCTGTATGCAAGTGTATCACAATAAAAACCTTTTTACAAACACAAGAACACCACAATAACAAAAGAGTATCAAGAATCACACAAAATCCGCAAAAAGATTCGGACACACGTGCTAGCCAGAACACCCTTTAAGGTGAAACCGCACTAGGCCGAACTGCGTGACACGACGCGTCAAAATATTCCTTATATGAAATTATAGACATCACGCACTAAGCGGCAACGAAACTACACTGCAACCGAACTGCGTGGCAAAGAAAAGCGTCGTGTTGCGCAGTTCCGCTGCAGTGCAGTTCCGCCTAGTGCGGTTTCACCTTTATAATCCAACTATTGAATTAACAGCAAATGTCATTAATGATAATACAATACCCGTCAGAGTTATATTATCGTATATGGCTTTTGTACAATTGTTTTGTATTGTCTACCTACATTTCAATGGCGCCTGCTAAAAATGTAACAGCAATAATTAGTGTGCACAAATTTCTATGTGTTTGGTGAAATGAAAATATGGCAATTAAAACAGTGGTATAATGAATGTTTGAAAACATAATACTTCGAACAACCGTCATTTCGAGTAAGTGTAACATTGGTGAAAAGTTTTTCGGCCAAATGAAGTGTTGGAGTAACGAAAAAAAACGAATAGATATTAGGTTAACTGAAACAGTGGCAAATGTGACTTCGATTAAGTAAAAAAAAACCAAACGATAATAGTTGAAAAGTTTTAGGTCAAATGAAATTCGGTCAAACATTTTTCGATCTTATGATAGGTAACCTCCATCATTATTACAGCCTTTTACACAACATCTAGTCATTTTATATCAATAACTTTTGGGACACAAATGTCACTTTTCACTTTGACACTTGCCTTCCCCATTGGAGTCAATGGAGTCGGGAAGTCGTTGACTTCAAAACTTGTTTCAGAAGGGTTTTCATCAGGGCTGTCTGCGATATTCAAGCGCTCTAGCGAAGATGCAATACACGGTGCAGGTAAACTGAAGACAGAAGGCGGATTAGAGAATGGATGAGGCTCATTTTCGGCGCCGGAGCTATCGCCTGTTTCAGACGGTGCACGTTCTGCAGGAACGAGTGCCAATATTTTTTTCGAGCGTGCATACAGGGAAGACTGAAGCAAAAGAAAAGAAATACGTGCTAAGCAAAACACCACCACCAATAAAACAAATAGTTAATACGAAAAAGTAATGGGGTAAGTACACACAGATACAGAGACTCATGGTGTACATTATAGAGTCAATATTAGTTTTGTAAATTAGACAGTGAGTAACCAGTTCTTACATAAGTAAGTAGTTCTTTAGGATTAAAAGTTAGTAGGTACTTAGTTTTTAGCATGTAAGTGTAACGTAAAGGCTAAGCCGATAAGTAGTAGGTGTATAATATACACCAGTGAGTACCTATTGAGAATAAGTGTAGGGTTTTTTTCACGTAAGTAGGTAGGTCAGGTAAGTAGGTAGACTAAATTTTAGTAAGTAGTTTTTAGCATTTTAGTTTTATGTAAAGGTTAGGTAGATAAGTAGTATATACCAATGACGTATTATACACCGTGTTCTTCACGTTATCCATAAACTTTAGCAAATACTTCTATGGCTTTTACAAATCAAATCCAACAAAGGAAGTAGTACTTAAAAAGGCTTCGTTACAAAGATATTTGTAATTTCATTTAATGAAATTTAATTGAGCTATGCAGTGAGAAAGTATCTTAATTTGAAATCTATCAAATACTATTTGCATTTCATTTGTTTCAGCCCGCCAAATGTTATGAATGAAAATACGACGTTGCCAATTCGGATAAAGAGGCATGCATATCGGGTTATTTACGTCTAGGTATTTAGTTTGTATGAAAATTAACAAAAAATAAAAAATAAGAATTTATTAATGTGTCCATAATGAAAAATGCTTACTTCCGTGGTTTGAACATCTGGTCGAAGTTTATGTATATCGTCCGGAACACGGTGTATATAGACACGCCATGAACGAACATCGCGGCGCTTAAAAACGGCGACAATACTAGAACTACTTATACGCGTGAAGAAAGAGAAAGAAAATATGACACCGTACGGCGGGAGGGAGACGCAACTATGCGCAATGTGGCCAATTGGCTTCATTTTTTGTTGCCATTTTAGAGTGCGGACAACGTATCTATAGGTAGTTTATATATCATTGGTATATACCAAGTTGGTTGGTATTGAGAATAGATGTAATGTTTTGACAGTACCGACAACTCAAATCTTTCACCTTTCATACCATATTTATTTCGACAAGGTCCGCCGTGACGGACAAGCTATAAGACACAATAAATACAGGTGTTTCGACGAGGTCCGGTGTGGCGGACAAGTAAAAAACTCGATAATTATTATGAATAACGTAAGCAAAAGCTATGAAATCGTATTATTTGAACGTTAGTACACTAAATTCACAAAACACAAATAAAAAATCTACGCAACATAAGCAAAAATTAATATTTTTTAATAAATTACCTGAAAGACTTTCTTAGTGCGTGGTTTCGCCGACATTTTTTCGCCAACTGTCAAACTCTGTGTTGTCACAAGCAAAATTTATTTTTCTACTAAAATTTAACCGACCTCCCAATAGCTTAGTAGTTTTTTTGTTCCAAAAATAGAAATAGACGGGGTGGTGGATTTTTTTAAAGTACTTGTCCGGTGGTATGGACAAATTCGAAATAAAAGGCTAAAGGATAAAGTCACATGCAATGATGTTTTCTTTTCCTTCACAGAAAAGTCATTGGTCTGAACTCCTGTCCGCGTGATAATAATTTACCCGCTAGTCGGGTAAAAGTTTGCAGTATGACAACACTCCCCATTCGTGACGTCAACATTCTCTATCTTATGTGGCTACGCCAAAAACGTGGGTCCATATTGGCTCACCTAAAGTTGTTTAGGTACCCGAAATTGTTCTGGGCTCCTGTTTCTGTTTGCAAGGTTTAAAGTAACGTACACGAAGGGGATGGCGCCATCCCCTTTGGTGAAGCGTCAATGTTTTTTCAATACAAAATAAAATAATAATATTTTAGGATTTTTCCACATAATATAATATGTTAGTAGTTCAAATTAAATATTTTAAGTTGTCTATTGATGAATCCTCGGACAAATACATTTTGCATCAGCAACGCCCTCGTATCGAAACTTTCTTGAGTTTTTGCAACATGACCATAGATGGCAGGAGTGAGATACGCTCTGTTCCCGTCGCCATAAGAAAAGACACTGTGTGTCCTGTGCTCCGCTTTTAAAAATTCCGTTTTTGGTGAATTCTTGAATATACTTGTAAAATAAATGGACCTGCATCTGCTATTCATTGAGAACTTATAGTGCAGTGTTTATTTTTGGAGTTTTAACCATTCCACCGGTGGATTTAAGAAGATTTTGCTCGCCGGCCGGCAGCTATACCTACAAGCCATCACGCGCGCATGAACGAGGCTGACCATCTCCCTGGGTCTGAGTGGGATCTTTGGATTGTCAAGGTACGTGGGCCTGTTTTGCTGCTAATAATAATATTTGGTATTGGTTTCTCGAGGATTCACCAATGGAAAAATTAGTCTATTTTTGAGGTCCGCCATTACACTTTTACATAGGTTCTTATTTCAATTTTTCTCACAACTTTCACAAAGGTGCAGGCTATTTACACGCCTCACCATATTTAATGGTCCTTCGATACCGGATAAATAACCAGTACCTATATTTTTTGCGTATTTGTTTGGTAAAAATCATATAGGTTCAATAACCCACAATAGGTATTTATTTACGTAAACTTTCGGTAAATTGCCTGTTTAACGCAGCTTAATAAATTGACAATAGATTTTACGTATTTGTTGGTAAATCTGTTCAATTATTTATTAGCTTACATAGAACTACATTACGTATTTATTGGTAAAAGTTCATTCTATGTAGGTATCCGCATTTAAAAATTCGCTTTGTTCTGAAGTAAATAAGTAGGTAGTCACCAACTCATCTCGGCTTTGTGCGTATTAAGTAATAATTAGATAGATACCTAGGTACTCATAGTTGGTAGGTGCGTTATTATTGCAAACCGCCTGGTAGGTATTTATTCTGTTATTGTCTTCGTTTGATAATTAACAAAATGACGGATAAACAACTGAAGCCGGAAGATTTATTAACTATTCTTCATGAAAAGAAAGCATTGTTATTTAAACGCATTAATCGATTGTATGATTTATCAAGAAATATATCGTCGTTCGATTCGAGGAAAAATGAGAGTTTTATGGCTGAGTCAGAGACAATTGATGACATTCGAGATAAATTTGAATCTTTTGTCGATCAAATTAATCAAATAAACATTAGTTTAAAACCTGGTTCAAGTGCCGACTACGCTTGTTTAGAATCCTTTGAAGATTTGTATATTCATATTAAACGTGTTAGGAATAAAATAAACAGTAATCAATCGCCACCAACACCCAGTAGTGACTCAAAGACTCTTTTTGAACCGCTTAAAATAAAGTTGCCTCCTATCGCGCTGCCATCTTTCGACGGGAAAACTGAGAATTGGCCGGTTTTCTACGAGTCGTTTAAGTCAAATATCCATGATAATGATCAGCTGACTGATTCGCAGCGTGTGCAGTACTTGGTAGGTAGGCTTACACACAACGCATTGAAGGTTACCGCTGGAATTGTGCCTACGGGTGATACTTACAAGTTTTTATGGGATAGTTTAGTTAAAAAATATCAAGAGAAGCGCTCACTAGGTACGCATTATTTAAATAACATATTGGATTTAAAAAGTTGTTCATATAACGCTAATAGTCTCGATTCTTTCATAGAAACATTTAGTGCGTCTATTTCTGCCTTGAAACAACTTGGGATTACGGATCTTGCTGATTTTATTCTTTTGCACTGCGCAATGAGAAAAATCGATGCACAGACTACTCAATCGTTTGAACTTACCATTCGAGATGTTGAAATTCCCACAACGAAATTATTGATAAGCTTCGTTCAAGACCAGGCAAAGATATTAGCACGCTCGAATTTGTATCATTCTAACGCGAGAAACTTTAGTAGAAACCCCGCTTCCGCTCCTCGCGAGTCACGCACACAGACAAAAGCGTTTGTTGTGAGCGAGTCAGCTGACTCGTCCGCTTGTTTACCCGCGATCGCGGTTCCATGCTGCGCTTATTGTAATGATAACGCTCATGTTCATTTGTATAACTGCGCTAAGTTTAAATCCGCGTTGACTCCTAGAACAAGGTTCGAGTTTATTAAATCCAAACGTGGGTGCGCGAATTGTCTAAGCACATTGCACGGTTTAAGTAACTGCAAGTCAACATCAGTCTGTGACTTATGTAAAAAACGCCATCATACACTATTACATTTTGATAAAGAAAATAAACCGCAAACAGCTGATGTTAAAATGACGAATTGCAATGTAGTCGTGGCGTCGCCTCCCGCGCCGCTGTCCTCACCGCCTCCCTCGCTCCTTTCGAACCCCGGTACGTCTTTGGTGCCGCGCTCTTACGTTCATTGCGATAAGGTCGATATTTCCGCACGGGTGATTGCGTCTGATTCGTGTGATGTGACGCCAGTGTCTTCGGATCACAGCTCGGCCGTGTTGTTGGCAGCTGATGCAGCGAAAGCTAAGGCGATAGTGTTGTTATCGACAGCTCAGGTTTATGCGCGAGCTAAAAATGACAGTGCGGGTCACAAAACATTAGTGAGGTGCTTAATTGATAATGGGTCGCAGAATAATTTGATAACTACAGCCTGTTGTAGAAAACTTAATTTACTGATAATTCCTTTGAGTAATTCTTTTGTTAAAGGAGTTGGTTCTGTATCGCGACCGATAATAGGTTACGTACATTTAGATATCGAGTCTCGCGTATATCCGGATCAAAAATATACTATTCACGCGTTCGTAGTTGAGTGCATTACGGACCAGCTACCATCGCACCATGTTAAGTGGGATAGCCATATAGACTTCCACGCGCTTCCGCTCGCAGATTTAAGCTGGAATATTCCAGGGGATATTGACCTAGTGTTGGGCGCTCAGCTGTTTCCGTACATTTTCTTGGGGAATAGGGTCGATCTTGGTTCACGCGCCCCACCTGCTTTATTGACCACATTCGGGTATATCTTTATGGGTGATTTTCCGCATAATAGTGATAATTTCAATTTACCTAACTCTTCTTTCACAGCATTGGCTCTCAATGATTTATTACAAAAGTTTTGGGAATTGGAAGAAGTGGATAATAAACGTTTTTTCTCTCCTGAGGAAACCGAATGTGAGAATATTTTTTCCTCGACCGTGTCACGAGACGATGTGGGACGTTATACCGTCGCGTTACCTTTCAGAAAGGATCCCGCCGAGTTGGGTAACTCCCGCACCGCCGCGTACCGTCGACTTATTGCTCTTGAAAGGAAATTCCGCCAATCGCCGATGTTGCGGAAAAATTATAACGCAGTGATCAAAGAGTATATGGACAACGGTTACTTAAGTCAGGTCGACGAATCTGCCGTTTCCGATGACGGGTACTATATCCCTCATCACGCTGTCGTTCGGCCAGACAAACCGATGCCGCGCATTGTATTGGATGCTAGTGCTAAAACTCATACAGGGTTATCTTTAAATGATGTACTCCATATTGGTCCAAATTTACAAACAGATTTGTTTATTCTTTTAATAAATTTTAGAATATTTCCCATCGCTATAAATGCTGATATTAAACAAATGTATTTACGCGTTGGTGTACCCGTTGACCAGCGTAAATACCTACGCATTTTGTTTCGATTCAATGAGAACGAACCTGTGTTAATTTTCGCTTTTAATCGCTTACCTTTCGGGCTTAAGTCGAGTCCTTACATAGCTATGCGCACTGTGCGACAGTTGGCCTCTGACAGTCCGCATTATCCCGAAGCTGCTAAAGTAGCAGAGACAAGTCTCTACATGGACGATCTGGTGTATTCTGTGAATAATGAAGATACCGCCATGCAGCTATCGCATGATCTTATAAAGATGTTTAAATCGGGCGATTTTGACCTTGTTAAATGGTGTAGCAATTCACCCGTTCTTTTAAACAGTCTTCCCGACTCGCATCGCAAGTCCCTTGATTTTCACGCTGGGAGTGATGTGTCTAAGGTTCTCGGCCTTTCGTGGGAACCTTCTCAGGATAATTTCTTCTTCACTTCCGCACAAGTAGCTGAGAAATGTACTAAGAGAAATATACTCTCGATAGTCGCACGCTTATTTGATGTTCTCGGTTTGGTCGCCCCCGTGATATTTTATGCCAAGTTGCTCATCAAAGAGTTATGGCTGAGCAATATTGGTTGGGATGATCCCGCTCCTGACGACATTTTTAAACGTTTTTCCATTCTCATGCAAGAGTTTCCATTGCTGGATACATTACGCATACCACGCCACGTGGGCGTTACCGATGATTGTTCCGTTCGTATAGTCGCGTTTGCTGATGCTAGTATGGGTGGGTACGGATGTGTGATTTATATACACTCTACTGGTCCATCCGGTGTCATAGTCCGCTTACTTTGTGCGAAATCAAAGGTTTCACCTACCAAGGTTACAACTCTTGCACGTCTGGAGCTATGTGCCGCCGTGCTCATGTCAAAATTAGTAAAAACTGTTCGTGATACTTACGCTTTACGTATTCCTATTGCAGGAATTTACGCCTTTTCGGATTCCACGATAGCCTTATCTTGGATACATTCTCCTCCGCACCGCTGGTCAGTCTTTGTCAGCAATAGAGTCGCTCAATGTCAGGAGAACTTGGGTTCTCAACATTTTTACCATGTGGCAGGTGTTGAGAATCCAAGCGACTGTCTGTCTCGTGGGATTCTTCCTTCTCAATTAGTGTCACATGAACTTTGGTGGAACGGCCCCTCTTGGCTTCGTTGTGCTCCTGAGGATTGGCCCGTCAAACCGTTCTCTCCTATTAATTGTGGGGAACTTCCCGAGCACAAGGCAAATGTCTTAACAGTGACCACGCAAGTAGTACAACCTCTTCTATATCAACTTGCTCAACGTACCTCATCATGGGATAAATTGTTGCGCATTGTTTCCTATATATTGAAATTCGCTAGACCAAAGGTTCACTGTGAACCTCGTTCTATTCAGGGCTTGTCAGCTGCGGAACGAGCGATAGTCTGTGCTGTGCAATCTGTTCGTTTTGCAAATGACATTAAGCTCATCAAATCTGGGAAATTGCTTCCAAAGAAACTACAAAGTTTAGCTGTCTTTCTAGATGAAGAGGGAATATTACGCATCGGCGGAAGGCTTTCGAAGTCTCATCTTCCATTTGACGCTAAGCATCCTTTTTTACTTCCTAAACATGACCATATTGTGGACCTAGTAATTCGTCATTACCATGTGATGAATTGTCACACTGGACCGGGACTACTCATGTCTATTCTAAGACAGCGATTTTGGATACTAGATGCCAGGACTGTCATTAGGTCCAAGTTGCGACAATGCAACACATGTTTTCGGGTAAATCCGACGCATCCCATTCCAATGATGGCAGACCTACCTGAATACCGAGTATCGGAAGCAAAGGCGTTTGTCCACACTGGAGTGGATTATGCTGGTCCCATCCGCATAACCCTCACTCGTCGCAGAGGCCAACACGCCCAGAAGGCGTATATCTGTTTATTCGTGTGCTTAGTAACCAAAGCCGTCCATGTAGAGTTGGTCGCTGATTTAACCTCTGATGCCTTTTTAGCCGCGTTTAAACGTTTTATCTCGCGTCGAGGGCCAGTATCTTGTCTCTATTCGGACAATGCTACAAATTTCGTTGGCGCTAAGGCCCAACTAGATGAACTTTATAGATTCTTAATGAATTCTAGTTTCAATTCATCTCTTTTACATGAGTTGTCAACACGCCGCATAATGTGGAAAATGATCCCACCTCGCTCCCCACATTTTGGCGCCATGTGGGAAACGAATGTTAAAACGTTAAAAACGCACCTTTATCGCGTGATCGGAAGTCAGCTTCTCACTTATGAGGAGTTACAAACTGTACTCATTCAAATAGAGTGCATTATGAACTCGCGCCCTCTGAGCGTTTTGTCTTCCGATCCCCATCCCGAAGTTATTACTCCCGCTCACTTTTTAATGTCGACTCCATTGCAGTACTTGCCGGCAGCCGATTTGTCTGGTCAGCGCATTAATTTGTCGCAGCGCAAACAGTTGTTAGATAGTATGGTCCAATCCTTCTGGAAGAAATGGCACCTAGAGTATCTGCATACGCTGCAAGTCAGACAAAAATGGGCAACTCCTGACAAACCCGTAGAAGTTGGAACTGTCGTACTTGTGGGACAGGACAATTCAGCTCCTCTAAGTTGGCCATTAGGAGTTATAACTGAAGTTTATAAAGGCACGGATAATGTCAGTCGTGTTGCAATGGTAAAGACGAAGTTCGGTAATTTTAAACGTGCCGTCGCTAAATTATATCCTATTCCAACGCAATAAACATTAACTCTTATATAATACTCGTAGTCTTTAAGGTTTAGGAAATACATTAAATAACTTATATCGTTTGTTTCTCGCATTCAGTCATAAAACTTAGATTTTCTTTGATCAAAATGTAGGTCAGTAAATACTTATAATTTTTCACTTTTCCTTTTGAAAGCACTTGCGTCCTTCCAAAGCCCCCGAGCATGGTGAAGCGTCAATGTTTTTTCAATACAAAATAAAATAATAATATTTTAGGATTTTTCCACATAATATAATATGTTAGTAGTTCAAATTAAATATTTTAAGTTGTCTATTGATGAATCCTCGGACAAATACATTTTGCATCAGCAACGCCCTCGTATCGAAACTTTCTTGAGTTTTTGCAACATGACCATAGATGGCAGGAGTGAGATACGCTCTGTTCCCGTCGCCATAAGAAAAGACACTGTGTGTCCTGTGCTCCGCTTTTAAAAATTCCGTTTTTGGTGAATTCTTGAATATACTTGTAAAATAAATGGACCTGCATCTGCTATTCATTGAGAACTTATAGTGCAGTGTTTATTTTTGGAGTTTTAACCATTCCACCGGTGGATTTAAGAAGATTTTGCTCGCCGGCCGGCAGCTATACCTACAAGCCATCACGCGCGCATGAACGAGGCTGACCATCTCCCTGGGTCTGAGTGGGATCTTTGGATTGTCAAGGTACGTGGGCCTGTTTTGCTGCTAATAATAATATTTGGTATTGGTTTCTCGAGGATTCACCAATGGAAAAATTAGTCTATTTTTGAGGTCCGCCATTACACTTTTACATAGGTTCTTATTTCAATTTTTCTCACAACTTTCACAAAGGTGCAGGCTATTTACACGCCTCACCACCCTTCGAACCTAACCTGTCCGAGTCGGGGTGCCCAAAGGGAGAACGAAACTCTATTACTTCGCTGTCCGTCTGTCTGTCTGTCAGCAAGCTATATTTATTAACTGCGATAGTTAGACACTTAAAATTTTCACAGGTGATGTATTTCTGTTGCCGCTATAACAAACTAAAACAATAGAAAAAAATATTTAAGGGGGCTCTAATACCCGCTGCCATCCTCATGGACCATGCCTGGGTCGACAGCGCGGCGTGTTCCTTATGCGCCTCAAACAGCTGTCAGCGATCTGACGGCGCCTCTCTTACAGGACCAATTTCTGCCGGGGTTGTTGCGGGACTGTCTTATCAGGTGACCCAGAACGTAAAGGACTATTGAATAGGGTATCAAACCGGGAAATCCCGGTCCTGAAAATCCCGGGATTTCCCGGTACTTGCAGTATATTTCAAGACCCAGGACATTCGAATGAGAACCGCAAAATTTGGGATTTTCGGGACAGAAAAAATATTTAAATAATCCGTTTTAACTGGTTATTTCTTTTATGGAACAAAAGAATCAAATTGGATGTAATGTATTTATTTCACTCCGTCTTTTTATACGGGATGACAACATGTTCAGATACAGGTGTGGATGACAGAGAAGAAAATTAAACTTGATATTGTACTGGTTATATGATTTTTGTAGCTGAATATCAGACTTTCTTAGTGAACGATCAATCAGAGTAGTCGTTGATGACTGACCCTTTTAGCTTTCGGTTATTAACTCCGGAGTTCAACAGGTATCTGTTTTCTTTGCAACTCTTATTCTGCTGCACATTTCTTACCCATTGCAGCCTGGTTACATTAGAATACGTCCATGTTCTCACAATGTTCTGTGGTGTGGCGTAAACGACTTGAAGCCATGCATGCATTGCCAGAAACACAAAAAAAAAAATGTTCTGTCTATGGCAGCGTTGCCAGATCGTACCAAAAAGTACGGTTTTCCGTACTTTTTATCACACAATCGTACCACAACCGTACCTCAGTGTAGACCGTACCTTTCCTATACAAAAAAATCGCCTCCTGTTTTTCTCAACATTCTGAATTTGTGTTTAAAACTTTTTTCCTCCCAACCAAATAATACTTGGCTGTTTGGGTTACATTCCCTTTCTTCCTTCCACAGTAGCGACGAATTAAAAAAAACCAGAATATTTTTAAATAGGTAGTTTGTTGCTTGTAACATTATTTGTTTTTATAAAAAGGTATTGTGTTGTGTTGTTCGGATAATCACATAAAATTGAGCATTTAATTAACCGGTATTTAGTTTAAAAAACTTATTGTAATTTCATGGCAAGTTTCTGACAGGTATTTAAACAACAGAATTTTGCTCACTTGTTTAAAAACAATAAAACCAACCCAACCGTACCTTGAAGTTAAAAACCGTACAACCTGTACCTTTTCAGAATGCCAAATTGCCAACCGTACTTTTCTAGGAAATCGGACTGGCAACACTGGTCTATGGTTTCATAAGCTGTCTCACACGATTTGAGTGGTATTAAAATTAAATTAGTTGTATCTTGTGCCGAAAATATTTAAGCAATTTGAGTTTGGTAGGCCATTATAAATACATATTTTCAATGCCTCGCAAACCGTGTTACTGGACGCGAAAGCTAGAACTAGATTTAGTTGTATTTGTTCGCCAAAGAGAATACATATGGCGGCCTGCTGGGAACACAAATCAGCAAATTCAACAAAAATACAAAGCGTATGCTGAATTTGCAGCGAGTTTGGGCCGAGGATTTACTGGTAAGTTTTTAGACATTTGGTATTGATTGGTATTTTACCCTTGTTCTGGGAAAAAAATACACCGTTATTGGGTTCATCAAATTCTTTTCTGGTTGTATTTTTACAGCCACTGACCCAGCTTTCATTTATTATTGTGTCATTACATTGAATTTTATGCGATCGTAGCATTAGAGTAGGTTTTATGGAAAGACTACTTACTCATATCTTTGTCTATTCTTATTATTCGTTTATTTGCGTTCTAGAAGGTAGAACAAGATGGTAACCAAAAGCTTATAGCTAAAAGCCGTTATAGGCCCTATCGGGGCACAGCAAAGCTAAAGAATTGAGAGTACAGAAAGACAATCCACTGACCCAGTTCTGGGTCAGTGGGTCGTCTTTATATCATAAAATGTCATATATTATGTGATAATTTAATAATTTTAGCATATAAAAAAATAACATTAGGGGCATTCCAGCTAAAGTGTCAACTCAGGAAAAATTAACAAGTTATAAAATGTATAAGTAGTATTCAATAGTGTTAATGGATGGAGAGGAAGAGAAAGGCCAAAGAAAAGATGGATGGATTGTCTAAGGAATGATCTGAAAGAAAAAGGAGTAAATTATACTATGACGTCTGATAGGGGGAATGGAAGAAGAAAATGTGTTGCGCCGACCCCAAGTAAAATGGGATAAGGGCAGGAAGAAGAAGAGTATTCAATAGTCTTATCTATTCTATCATCTCATAATTATGTGTTTTAGTAACATGATACAATCAATACATGTTTGATACATAAATAAGTCACTAATATTATATAACACCTTTTGTATACCACATTTTATGCAAATAAAGAATACTTACTACTAAGTTGACAAACCCTGCTTACTTGTTAAGTCACAGTATCTTGAAAGTAGGTTTTATTGACTTAGTGAAACTCCTTTGAAAATATTAAAGACTAGATTTTTGATTTAACTTACTCATAGGTGGTCAATAATGATTTAACTTTTTGTTCCCAGCTCGCTCGGTGAGAGATCGTTGGGTTAACATTAGAAGTACTTTCAACCACAACCATCGGAAAGTTGAACGGTCCAAGCTTAAAGCAAAGACTCCAGCAGATATTTATGTTCCTTGCTGGCCATTATGGAAACCTTTGCAATTCTTAAAAGATGTATGCAAGAAAGAAGTTTATGAGGTGAGTTATCTTGAGTATGACTTAATTTATAAATATATTTAATGTATGCATAACAAAACAAAATGAATATTTGAATTGATAAAGGCCTCAACATTTGCCATTGAGTATAACCCTGGTAGGTTCATAAGAAAGGTCAGAAAGGCGCATAATTCCTGCATCCTGCATAAACAGATGTAGTTTCTGCCTTTACAACAATAAGTAAAAATCATCATTCTTTGATGATTATGATACCCTGATCTATAATTTCAAATTAATTTTAAAACTATACATTATTAAAAAGTTTTATATATCAGTTTAGAAAAGAACCAATGAAATACTGCTGAATCTAACTGCTTAAATCTTGCCAAGGATTGGAAACAGTGGATAAAGATTGAGGAGGCTGCATCTCCTACTCTTACTGATCAAAAAATGAAGACTATTTTACAGTCATAAGTTAGAGACTTGAGATCATTAAAACATAGTTTTATATTAAATTAAATAATATTGTTTTCTAAATTCTATTTCATTTCAGAACTACGAACCAGTCCCTGATGACTACAAAGATCTTTCAAGTGATCTAAATGTCAAAGAAGAACAACAATCTGAACTTGAAAATGATTTAGAGATAAACATCCGCCAGCGGAGCAGGCGGACTGATCGGCCTCGTCGTAAAACCAAACAACTACCAAAATCTGTTAAAAAAAACAGATGTAAACAAGTCATAAACGATCTTCTGCTGGCTATGAACCCTTTAGTTTCTGAGGTGTTGCCAGAGCAAAACTATTGGTTTTTTGGAAAGCATGTCACAGAAAGGCTAAATTCTATGAGAAGTATAGATGCAGACAGTGCCTGTCATGATATTATGAGTCTCTTAAATGAATGGCAGCAAGGCGAACCTGCTTGAAGAAATTATTTTTAGCATTGGATCTGTATTGCTCTCACATGGCATGGCCTTAAACTGTTGGACTGTTTTTCGCAGTGGACTGCACTTGTCGAATCATGCTGTGAAATGCAAAATAGTTTTGTTAAAGTTACTTTATAGATTTCTTGAGCCAAGTGAATCTCAGATTATCAACTAAAAATTTGCTCCTGGGTGGACCCAAATACATGTCACTATTTTATAAAATGATGGACTCCCAAAGCTGGTCAGTTAGTGGTGCTCCATAGTTTATTAATTAATTTATTTATAAATAGGTTTCTTGGGTAGAGTGCCTCAGTTATTTCTCTTCTGGAAATTAGGTCCTGCGTTGACCAAACACAATATTCTTTCGTTATTACTTTTGTTATTTCTTGAGCTTGGTAATCTTGCTTGCAGACTTTGGACAGACAGTAGGCCTTTGTCTAGACCGGTACTGGTCGAATAAATATAACAAAATGATGTAGCCTCATGTCAGGTTTGCACACTTGCTACATAGCTCTTTTGAATAAATTCCTCTATCGTAAAATTGACTGAAAAGTATTGATGGATTTCTTTGTCTCAATGCCTTTGTCAACTCAACTGAAAATTAGTTCTTGTGTGGATCATACTTGTTAAATATTTGAATGATGAATTCTTTGGTTCTAATTCTTGCAAGGAGTATTACTTTTCGAATAGTTTTCTCTTTTCTTGAAAATGTGTGGATAAGATTATGGGATAGGGGCCTAGTGCCTTGTTCTCCGTGTCCTTTGGTTGTCTAATAAAAATTTAAGCATGAATTTGAAAAGTAAAGTTTTACGTACCGTATTTTCCGAATTTAATTTTCTATTCTTTTAATTGGGTATGGCTTGGATCAGCCATACTAAACCTTTTTTGTATAGGGGCCACAAACAAGCTTCAGTCATGGTGTCGAGGGCCGCAATAAAAAATTATTTAGGTTTGTAAGAGGTGTTGGTAGGGGTTTCACACTCGAAGGAAACACACACGACGTTTTCAGGAGATGTATTTCAACGAACACAGTTACAGGTGATGAGGTGATACAGAATTTACAAGCGATGATGGATGGTTTTGGATGTAAATATAGGGATATTCCCGTCGACCAAGACCTTAGGACGAAGGTCGGGAAATGAGGTCCCTCTATCCAAAAACTCCTTACGGATAATATTTAGCAACAGCTATCAGAGGTGTCCCTGGTAACCTTTCCAAGTAGGACGAAATTCCAGAATGCACTCTCTAGGTAGCTGTGAACCGAAGAAATTTATTGATCCAGCGAGGGTCATTAAGTCACGGAGAATCTTAACACCGCGATTCAGAAATGCGCGTCATAGGCACAGCGCCATCTAGTGATGAGCGGCGGAACCCTTTTATTGACAACTGGATCAGTAAACCTCTGTTACTTATAATATCTAATATACATGATAGATGGTGTGTTACAGGTTTCAATTAAAACTATTAATAAATAACATGTAGCTACTTTGTTAATAAAAAAGAAGTTTTAACAAAGATTTCTTTGATTTTTGATACACTTTTTCAAAACTTTATCAAGATCTGGCTTGTCGCTACATGCTATTCTTAGTATATCATCCAGATGAGAATCTGTTAGTTTGTTCGTGTAAACGTTTCTAGTGTATTTCATTTTTGAAAAAGACTTCGCACCTATATGTAGACCCAAAGATTGTTAGTAAGATTTGGGCACATCTTTGGATGCTTTTGTATTTCTTGGGAAATTGTATTTCTTCCCTTTTTCTACAGAACTAAATTGGTATCGTTTTTAAAATTGATGAACTCATCAAACAACTCTGAGTAATTACAACTTAAAACTGAAGCTAAATCTGATAGTTATAGTAGTCGTTGTTTCTAAATGCCATGGATTTTCTTTATGTAACAATTTTTTTTTTTTTTTTTTCGTAGGTCTTTGAAGCTTTTCAGAAAATCGTTATTTACACTCGTTTTTGAAATGATATAGAGGCGTATAGAATCAAAGCCAGCTTAATACAATGTAACAATTATTTCACAAAACAAAAATAATATTTCATTAATTATACACCGTGTTCCGGACGATATACATAAACTTCGACCAGATGTTCAAACCACGGAAGTAAGCATTTTTCATTAAGGACACATTAATAAATTCTTATTTTTTATTTTTTGTTAATTTTCATACAAACTAAATACCTAGACGTAAATAACCCGATATGCATGCCTCTTTATCCGAATTGGCAACGTCGTATTTTCATTCATAACATTTGGCGGGCTGAAACAAATGAAATGCAAATAGTATTTGATAGATTTCAAATTAAGATACTTTCTCACTGCATAGCTCAATTAAATTTCATTAAATGAAATTACAAATATCTTTGTAACGAAGCCTTTTTAAGTACTATGTACTTCCTTTGTTGGATTTGATTTGTAAAAGCCATAGAAGTATTTGCTAAAGTTTATGGATAACGTGAAGAACACGGTGTATATAGTTGTCGCGAATAATACGCCGACTGGTCGGGTACTTTTGGTAGAGGTACACTCGTTTTTGAAATGATATAGAGGCGTATAGAATCAAAGCCAGCTTAATACAATCTAACAATTTTTTCACAAAACAAAAATAATATTTCATTAATTATATATAGTTGTCGCGAATAATACGCCGACTGGTCGGGTACTTTTGGTAGAGGTAAATTTTTTTGGCAGTGGAAGGACAAAATGAACAGTTCTGGATCATTATTCCTTTAATTTCTCAAAGAAGCATTTTGCTCTTATTTTGTTTATTCTATATTGGGTTCGCAAACTCTGTTTTTCACATTCGTTTTGAGTTATTTTTAACTTTTCTAGCAACTGTAAACAGTCTGAACAGACGTCTTGGCGCGGAGACCCTGTAATGAGCTGGGTTCCTGAGGAACTGATAATGAAAGAAGAACATAGGTGGATTACAAGATTTAATTCCTATAGTTACCGGTCCAGTACATGTGACTAAATGTTAACCTTAGTAGCTATAATACATGAGTTACACTTTATAAATTGGCAAAATAAAAGTAAAGGAAACAAGTTATTCAAATTGTGTAAAAACAAAACTAAACAAAATACAAAAAGATCATCGTCGTGGCGGGATCGAACTCTGTACTAGGAGCTATATTTAGCGCGCTATGCCCCGAGACCAGCAGGCTTCTTATCGGCCGTGGCGAATATGTCGATGCTATCTCACAATGAGTCGAAACGACGCTTCATATATTGGATCCGAATATCAATCCACATTACATTAACATGAGCCTGGGCGGTAGGGGCGTTTCTGCAAGCCCGTTACTTCCGCACAAAAACTCACAATAAGTACCGCACCAACGATCAGTAGGACGGTGTTTTAAAATTACTTCAGCGTAATTGCAACAATGATGGCCTTAATTTCTGAAATTTCGTGATTTAACCACGGAGCACCCGTTAGCTCTATTCCGTCTTTCTTTTTCCGATTGACATCCCAATTAAAAAATTGTTCTACTGCCACCCTCATTAGTCAACTGTATAGAATGTGTCAAGTTATAATCTTCGATGAGCCTAGTAACACCATCTAGAGCTGAACCTGGTAACTAAATCATGTGGATCATTACAATATCCCCTCTCCTCTAAAGAATCCAACCGGATTCAAACCAAACGTTTAAGGTCACAAGAGTGCCATTTTCCTAAATCTTTTCCTCTGAAGCTCTTTAATCTGTAAACGTCGCTTGTTATTTTCTCAGCTATTACTGCTTTCTCAAACTTGGGAGCCAATTTAGACATAAAAGCCTTGTTAGCATTAGATAAGAGTTTAGTGCGTTTCCAGACCAGATCCCCAACTTTATAATCACATATGCGACGTCTCTTGTTATAGTGTTCGCTATTGGTATTGTGTGATTGCCGTATCCTTTCACAAACCTCGTCGTAAATCTTGCTCCTGAAGGCCATATTGCTTTCAAATTTTTCTTTGTTGAAGGTGATTGGTTCGTCTGGTTCAAAGCTATATGGTCTAGTGCCTTGGATGGTCGCTTCGCGTCCGAAGAGTAAATAGGCAGGTGTCTTTCCCGTCACTTCATGAACCGAAGTATTGATCGCATGTCCTATGTGTGGTATATACTTGTCCCACTCTTTGTGATTATCTTCAACGTAAGAAGCTATTGCCGAACCAATGACTCTGTTTACCCGCTCAGTGGGGTTGGCCTGAGGATGGTAGTAAGGAGTATACCATAGTTTTACACCGTACCCTGAAGTGAGGTCCTTAAACTCATTAGATACAAATTGCTTCCCATTGTCACAAACTATAACAGTAGGGGTTCCAAAGATTAAAAATAAATTTTCCTCCAGTATTTGAGTTATACCCGATGCTTTTCCATTTCTAAGTGGATATAGAAAACAGAACTTACTGAACCAGCATGTTATAACAAGTAGCATGGTGTTCCCTCGCTTGGATTTCGGAAAGGGCCCCATTAGATCCATAGAAATGATTTGAAAGGGTTCTGTGACCTCTCGTTGCTTCCCCATTAACCCCGATGGCTTACTTTGTGAGTGCTTGTATTTTGCACACACTTCACATTTCCGTACGTAGTTCTTCATGTCTTGAATCATTGTCGGCCAAAAATAGTGCTGTCTCGTGCGATTGACCGATTTTTTGACACCAAAATGACCAGACGTGGGGTCATCATGACATTCCTGTAAGACAGCTTGACGAAGCTTTTCCGGAATCACAAGTTTCCAACTATCATTTTCATTAGGAAATTGTTTTAATTTCATATATTTCCACAGCTGTCCTTGGCTGACTTCCTAATCCGGATCATTCTTTCCTTCCAGCACCAAGTCTTCCTTTGATTTATACCACTCATCTTTATCTTCTGGTTGTATCTGTAATATGTTAACTTCTTCAATCGCTCTTGATAATGCATCCGGAACAATATTATATTTACCTTTGCGATGAACTATCTCATAATCAAATTGTTGTAAGCGCATAGCCCACCTTGCTAAGCGCCCATGGGGGTCCTTATTACGGTGTAGCCACTGAAGGGCACTGTGGTCCGTGATAACTTTAAAATGATTCCCTTCAATATACGGTCGAAACTGCTCCACTGCATGCAGAACACTTAATAGTTCTCGCTCAGACGCTGAGTAATTGCATTCTCTTTCTGACAGTTTTCTGCTCGTATAGGCAATGGGAACCTCTACACCATCGACTATCTGAATTAAGACTCCACCAGTCCCCTTGTTAGATGCGTCACATTGAACAGAAAAGGGTTTTGTAAAGTCTGGCACTCTTAAAACTGGCGTCGAAGTCAGAGCAGTCTTTAAATTTAAGAAAGAATCTTCGGCATCTTTATTCCATGTAATACGTTTAGCCTTCTTGCCTCCCTTAGTGAGTTCATGAAGTGGAGCTGCGACAATGGCAAAATTTGCCACAAACCGCCTGTACCAACTAGCTAACCCAATAAATCGCTTTAGCTCCGTATAAGTCGTAGGCCTGGGATAATCAAGTATGGCTTTCACTTTGTCTGGATCCGTACGCAGTCCTTCTTTGTCCACAATATAGCCTAAGTATTTTAAAGACGATCTCGCAAATACGCATTTCTCTAGGTTGATCGTCAATCCTGCTTCCTTAAGCTTATTTTTTACATGTGACAATGACGATAAGTGTTTTTCGAAGTTGTCGTCACATACGACAATGTCATCCAAATAAGAAAACACCCTCGTTTCAAATTCCGGCGTGAACAAGCGATCCATCAATCGTTGTTGTGTTTGAGAGGCATTGCTTAGCCCAAACGGCATGACTTTGAACTGATAGAGACCTTTTCCCGCAAGTCCAAAAGCAGTCTTTTCTTTGCTTGTTTCTTCTAATGGTATCTGCCAGAATGCTGATCTTAAATCAATGGTTGACAGGAACCGAGCGTTTCTAAGACTGTCTAAGATGGTGGTAACTCTAGGCAAAGGATAAGAGTCTTTTACCGTTACCTTATTTAACTGACGGCTGTCGAGGCACAATCGATTCTTACCAGAAGATTTCTTTACCAGTAGTACAGGGGAGCGCCATGAACTAAAGGAAGGTTCTATGACATCATTGTCAAGCATATCTTGGATTTCCTTCTCAAGTTCTGCCATTATGGGAGGAGCAAAGGGGTACTGTCTATGTTTGATGGGCAGGCTGTCCCCGGTGTCAATCCTATGCTGGATCAACGAAGTTCTACCTAAGCCTTTACCAATTTCTGCTGCCATTTCCTCCAATACTTTGTCAAGGCGGTCTTTCTGTTGAACAGAAAGTTCATCTCGCGCAATCACTGGTTGCGAGACGTCAATTTCCGTAATGTCAGCAATCGATTTCCCTGCTCCTATAGCTAAGTTAAAGGACTCAAAAAAATTCATACCTAAAATAATATCATGTTTTAAGCTGTCCATGATATAAAAATCGACTACTTTATATTTCCCCGTAAACTGAATAGGTAAATGAACAATAGAATCCATTGTATGATATGTGCCATCAGCCGTTGATATCATTTCTTTGTCGATTTTATGTCCTGAAAAACCCATTTTCAAAATTCTCATTGCAAATCTCTGAGAAATCACTGAGACAGTAGCTCCAGAATCCAATAATCCAACAAATGGCTGGTTCAAAATTTTTATTTCAGCGTAATATCGATTGTCTTGTCTGTGCTTGTTAATATTACAGACTTTCCCAGTTTTGAAAAAAAATGAAACTGTGTGTAGCCATTTCTGCCAGTCATCCGCATTGGAATGACTTAGCTTCTCGGGGTACGATCGGCCGGCATCGACTCCGATTTTTCGTTTCCCTTATCGGTAGCCTTGCATGAGCATTTATTCGTCGTTTTTCCAAAACGCCCACATTTATAGCAGAAGAGCCTTTGTCTTGGCAATTTACAATCCCTGAAGCGATGTCCTGGAGCTCTGCAGTTCCAGCATTTTGTTCCAGCATTTAGTACTTCCTTATCATTTATGGCTGCTAGCTCAGTCGTGTTTTCCTTTCGGGATACGTATGATGTATTACCCCTATATGCTAAATCTCTTTCTAGAGAGTGCTCACTCGGAGTAGGTTCTTTGAAGTTATCACAGCTTAGCTTAGTGCGTTCAATGATCCTCAGGACCGATGTTAGCTGACTCACTGAGTCGAACGTGTCTCGGCATATGGCCTTTTGAAAATAGGGTTGTAAGTTCCTTCTTAATATTACCAATCTTTGTGTCTCAGGAATGGGAGTCGGTAACCGATTAAACATATTCTGCATAATAGCCATATAAACCAAAACGCTTTCCTGGTTGCTTTGGGTTCTTCGTTTAATCTCCTCCAAAAGCTCCTCTTGGTAGTAAGGTTGCTGAAATGTGTCCAAGAGTAACTTCACTAATTGAGGCCAGTTTTCTATTGTACCTTTATTGGCCCTAAACCAAATTAGGGCTTCCTCTTCGAAGAAGTCGATAGCATAGCGAAATAAGTCTTCATCAGCAGCATTACGTGCTTCTTTAAGTTCCTCAACTCTTTCCAAGAACGCATTCACACTAACAGTCCCCTTGCCACTAAATTTAACACCCCAATCCTTAATAGGAACTAATTTCCGTTTGTGGAAACCATTATCAAAGGTAGAAGACCTTTGCAAGCCTGGATGACGTGAGGAAATGCCAGGTCTATCGAAACTGGTTCGTGGGATGTCTGTGTCGGCAACAGTAGACTGCGAGCCCCGGTTCTGGTCATGTTCTGTATCTGCACCACTTTGAACGGAGGCTTTTTTGGAGTTTCGGCACTTTTCCAAATGTTCCATTATCTGTATAGCTTCTTCACCCAAAGATTTCTGTAAAACTTCTTTATCATGTTCGGAAATGATGTCCTCTTCTTCATATTCTTCTTGCTCAAGCTGCTTTAGTGATGACATGGCATCCTGAACATTCTTCAGCAATGTTAAATGTTTCTCTATGTCACTCGTCTCGGAAGGTATAATAAGTTTAGCACGGTTTAATAAGTGTGTCAAACGAGAGTGTATACGTCTAAGAAACGAATGTTCAGGACTGTGTGATACTTCTGATATAAGTGAAATAATCGCGGATAATTTATTTTCACACCTTAAAATTTCATTACTTGGGTTATCAATACAGGATTTAGGAACCTTAAAAGAAATAGTTGACTCACCCGATTGCTCCCGAACTAAAATTTCCCGCAAAAATTTCCGCATAGTCGCCACGGTCTTACAATCAAAAATCCCTCGACAAGCCAATTCAAACTCAAGCTCATCTTTATGTAGCGCATTAACATCCATGATCAGACACAACAATGATAACTATTTAATAAACAGTAAGAAATTTAAACTAACAACACCAGGTTCCGTTAAAAAATAAATATAGTAACACAACAAATCTGGCCAAACTTACAATATAACTTTACTAATTAATTAAAAAAAAAAAAAATACCTACGTACACCGAATAACGAAACGGTTACACCCTGTTAATCTTTCACTCAGTTAACCCGTGGGCGCCAATGTAATGAGCTGGGTTCCTGAGGAACTGATAATGAAAGAAGAACATAGGTGGATTACAAGATTTAATTCCTATAGTTACCGGTCCAGTACATGTGACTAAATGTTAACCTTAGTAGCTATAATACATGAGTTACACTTTATAAATTGGCAAAATAAAAGTAAAGGAAACAAGTTATTCAAATTGTGTAAAAACAAAACTAAACAAAATACAAAAAGATCATCGTCGTGGCGGGATCGAACTCTGTACTAGGAGCTATATTTAGCGCGCTATGCCCCGAGACCAGCAGGCTTCTTATCGGCCGTGGCGAATATGTCGATGCTATCTCACAATGAGTCGAAACGACGCTTCATATATTGGATCCGAATATCAATCCACATTACATTAACATGAGCCTGGGCGGTAGGGGCGTTTCTGCAAGCCCGTTACTTCCGCACAAAAACTCACAATAAGTACCGCACCAACGATCAGTAGGACGGTGTTTTAAAATTACTTCAGCGTAATTGCAACAATGATGGCCTTAATTTCTGAAATTTCGTGATTTAACCACGGAGCACCCGTTAGCTCTATTCCGTCTTTCTTTTTCCGATTGACATCCCAATTAAAAAATTGTTCTACTGCCACCCTCATTAGTCAACTGTATAGAATGTGTCAAGTTATAATCTTCGATGAGCCTAGTAACACCATCTAGAGCTGAACCTGGTAACTAAATCATGTGGATCATTACAACCCAAATCCAATATTAAAAGAGGTATTGAATACCTTCCTGAAAAAACTTTTAGTCACTGAATATCCCGGCATCGATTCGTCTTCATACATCCTGTATAGTTTACTTATATTTAGACTGGGATCCAGATATATTCTTTGTTTAAGCCGGGTTTTCACAGTAAGAGTTGGCTCGGATCGAGTGCACTCGTACGAGTCAGCTTCGTAGAGTGTACACGGATAGTGGTTTACACACAAGAGCGAGTGCACTCGTATTATGGTCATTTGTCTTCTTGAAACATCAAGATGTCGTCGTCTGATCTGCTGCTGCGAGGTATAGAAGTTGTAGCAGATATGTTAATAGCGGAAGTTCAGAATCACGAAAGGGGAAAAAAAGAAAACAGAAAAAAAATTGGACACGCAAATGGATTTCAAGACGTGACCAACAGGGTGCATCGAATAATTTTCTTTGTGAAGTGGAAGAGGAAGATAAAATGACGTTTAAAAATCATTTGAGATTAAACAACGCACAATTTGAGTATTTATTAGAAAAAGTAGCACCAAGAATTCAGAAAGCAGACACTCATATGAGAAAAGCAATTCCTGCTAGAGTTAAGCTTCAAATAACAATGCGTTATTTAGCAACTGGTGACAGTTTTCGCAGCTTGGAAAGTCACTTTCGGGTGCCGAAATGCTCTATATCCCTGTTTCTACTTTCAGTATTAGATGCTATTTACGATGCATTAGAGGAATTTATACAGGGGGGGTATTACAACATCTTAAAACCAGGCTTGTTTCGGCGTGTGAAAGTGACAGAGCTATACAAGTCGTCTAGCGCCATCTCGTTTACTCACTGAAACAAGCCTGGTTTTAAGACGTTGTAATACCCCCCCAGGTCAGTACAATGAACACACAGGTCATTAATATAATTACTTTTATTTGAAAATTAAGTAACATGCAATAATCATTCTAAATAAAAAAAATGGTGTTAAATCAGGTCTCCTGTAAACTAAATAATTAGAATTACTTATTCTTCTCGTGTTTGAGTGAAACCACCAATGCTTCTTATTGCTTGCTGCAACATGGTATCATTTGTATCCAGAACATCATTTTCCAACACAATGCTAGTATCTTGAGGTGCAGTTTCTTCTTGATTCGGAATGTTTTGCTGTGTTATAATTATATTATCTTCTGGTATTTCAATAGTGTAGTATGATTCATTAGTGCAGTGGTTCTCAACCTTTTAGTCATGAGGGACCATTTTACCAAATGTTTGTCTTGCCGGGGACCACCCAGTTGGTTTTCCTAAATTAAGGAAACACCAGGGACCACTAGTGGTCCGCGGACCACAAGTTAAGAACCACTGCATTAGTGGATGGAGAGTAGTTTGATTGCCTTTTTATTACCGACTTCAAAAAAAAGGAGGTTATCAATTCGACCCGTATGTATGTAATATTATCAGAACTGCCCAGTTTTCATATATGTTAGTCTATATCAGCGTCTGAACAAATGTGCCAAATTTCATAAGTGTATGTATGTATGTATGTTTTTATGTTTGTGCACGCATATCTCCGGAACTATAAGTTCGATTTAAGTAATTTTTTTTTGTTGTACTAGGTATTGTTCAACTTAGGGTACACTGCAAGTTTCATCAAAATCGGTTCAGTAGTTTTAGAGATATGGATTTTTTTAAGTTGTGACGGATTACAAAATTATGTAAGCAAATTTTGTATTTTACAAGAATTTGGGTTGAATATGTAAGAAATAAACTAAAAAGGGTAAAATAAAAACTTTTTTTAAAAAAGTACCGACTTCAAAACAAATACAAAAAAGTTTAAAATAACTTTTCTTTTGGAAGTCGGTGGCTTTGTTTTGTTGTGTCATTGACTATTGCCACCGACTTCCGAACGAAAAGTTATTTTAAACTTTTTTGTATTTGTTTTGAAGTCGGTACTTTTTTAAAAAAAAGTTTTTTTTTAATTAAATTTAATATATCAGATTGCACATAGAGAGCATCAAGTAGTGGCAGCTGTCGAAGTTGGCTAGCTATATAGCTATATTTTGGAACCGAGTGTAGATCTTCATATAATTCTATAAAATCGTCAGCCATAATTATTATTGTTGTAATTATTATTATTTCTTACTGTATATTACAGTAAGAAAACATTATAATTAATTAGAAGTCACAGCAGCGTATCTATCATATTATATTTTAGCACAATCTTGTTTATTGTAACTCGAGGCGTTCTCACACTGAGTACCGATAGTAAAATGCTTAGCTGAGATTCTGCGAACTGTGGTGCTGCGATTCACAATCTATTCTTTGAACTTAAAATAACTTAACTACATACCTTTAAAACTAATTGACAATTATAATCTTACGATAAAAACACTTTCGCACAAAAGCACTTTGTCTTTTCATTTTTAACTCACTTTTCCAACACTTATGCACTCACAAATCTTCTCTGGAACTGGATTTACTGCAATCAAACTTCTTCACCATGAGCTTCGTCTCTCCTTCCAGATAAACGTTGCCGCATCCTTCTCACTAATGCAGAATCCACTTGCTGGTTTAACCATTTCTTATGTCTCTTTACCAATTTCTGGTAAATTACTGCAAGTATCACTATAGCCATCACCACAAGGAACGCAGTAATGAGGATGTTATTGATCTTGATATGGTAGTCTTGTTCAGAATCACTCGCGCTGTTATTGCCTCCAGAAGCGTTTTGGGCAATGACAATTTCCTTTTCCTCCTTCCTCAGTTTTAGAGTAACTTTTCCCCATTTTTCAGTATTTTTACGCCTTGCACAACACAACTGCAGTCAATCGCGCTCGTAGCTCTAATACTGGATATCGTAAAACATTATAACCTTTTGCACCGAGGTACACAGGAATCCGACTCGCTATCTTGTACTTTGCGTCCGCTATGCAATAGCTCGCAAGCCGTGTTCCTGGAACGCGTTTGGCAGGGTCGCCATGAAGTATGGAGGTGTAATTAAACACGTCTAGTCGAGACAAGCGTTTAATACTGACTACCCTAAGGATTATAAGGTTACTTACTACTAAGTACATTGCTTACTGCTAAGTACATTTATTCACTTCAGGTCAGTGTGATCAGAGCTTACTTGAAGTCCATGGATGTCTTCGTTTGTTGCTATTCTGCCCGTTTTCCGAGTGTGCCTCTCCCTGACGTTTCTGAAGTTCTTATTACGGGTTTCCGAAGCTTCTGATAAGGCACCTAAAACGAATAAGTACAGTCGGCCAAGAAAGTGGTGTACCACCCTAAGGTTGAATATCGCTTGCAGATTCATAGGTGATAAAGATTAGTTTCGCTTGCAGATCGATCTGACAACTTCTATTGCTGTCTTTATCTGATTATTGATAACGACTATTACTGTTTGTAACGTGACAGCTGTTCTTAGTTTGAACTTGATGGAACCAATGACGTCGTAAAATCAACGGCGGGGGGCTGTAGATTTTGATGACAAAATTGTATCTACAAATTCAGAATTGTAATCAACAAGTTACATAAAATTGTAAAGGCACAAGGCGAATCCACAAACCTACAATTTCTGTAAACTTGTAATTACAATATCAATAAAAAACAAGCTAAAAATAGATTTATCCTTTTATTAAATTTCTACAATCAATTTTAAAATACTTATAACAAACAAAAACATAGCATATATAGTAATATTTAGAAGATATTGTAAATTTTTAAAAATTACAAACGGGTGTAACCGCCGTTGGCCTCTATAACCTCTAAAAGACGAGACCTCATTGAACCAACAAGCCGTGAGCAAATATCGGTTCCCCGCATTTCCTCCCAAATATAATTACAGTGACTAATAAGAGCTTGTTTGGTTCTTTCATTTTGATGCGACCATCGTTGGACCTTAAGGCCCCAAAGATTTTCTATCGGGTTGAGGTCCGGCGATCTTGACGGCCACTGAATTACCCTTACGTCAGTGCCCCTAAAAGACGAGACCTCATTGAACCAACAAGCCGTGAGCAAATATCGGTTCCCCGCATTTCCTCCCAAATATAATTACAGTGACTAATAAGAGCTTGTTTGGTTCTTTCATTTTGATGCGACCATCGTTGGACCATAAGGCCCCAAAGATTTTCTATCGGGTTGAGGTCCGGCGATCTTGAGGGCCACTGAATTACCCTTACGTCAGTGTGTGAACGAAACCAGGCTCTTACGATCCTCGCATTATGAATTGAACAATTATCTTGAACAAAATCAAATTGTGGCACTTCGTTCTCCGGGTAAACATTACGGACTGTCGGTAGCATTGCATTCTGAAGCACGTCGATATAATTTACAGCCGTCGCTCGAGGAGGTAGAGAACACAATTCTCCTACACCATCCGCACTCATCCAGCCCCAAATATTTACGGAAATTCGACCTGATTCTCTATTTGGGATTACATTATCATCTTTATACCGTGTTGAATTATATCGCCAAAGGTGAAGACGTCCATGCTGACTGGATTTAAACGTTTTTTCATCACAAAACACTGTATTAGACCAATCAAACTCTAAGTGCTCTCTGGCGAAGTTCAGACGAGCAAGTCTGTGAGCATCCGTCAAATACATTTTCTTGGCGTAATGCCTGTGGTGCAACCCCATATAATGTAGATGATTCCTTATTGTTTGGGCACTCACATCGAACATCTTCGCAAAATGTTTTGTGGGCTTAAAACCATTGATTTCATATTCCCGTCTCATGAATTCTCTATCGTTATTGGAGAGTGCAGGCCGGCGACCACTTCTTCTGTGATCCAACAAACTTCCCTCCTCTCCTTCACGAAGAATCCAAAAGCGGACAGAACGCCTCGATATATTCAAATTCCGGGATATCGCACTGATACTGCTTCCCTCATTAAATTGGGCAATTATTTGTGCTCTTTCGGCAATGGTCAAGTTGGCAAGCATTGAGATGATGTTATATGCAGTTGATTGAAAAATAACACGGAAAATATATCGATTTTTTGCATATATTTGACAAAATGTCAATTGTCAGTTTTCTTTTTCAAATGGAATTCGGTTGTCTATTTAAATAGTTTTTATTACTTTTGTTTGGAAACATTTCAATTGCTTTGTAGAAACTAATGTCCTTTTCATTTATACTAAAGGTTAAAATGTCATGTACTTATATGTGACATATGACGTATGAATACTAAATACATAGGTTTACGTCATGATAATGTTGTCTCTTTCAGTAATATCTTTTTATAACGAACCTTGTTGTAATTTTCGATGACCGGGAAACTAAATCAAAACTGGTACACCACTTTCTTGGCTGACCGTACCATACATTTTAATTTCAAAAAGCAATCGTGTCAAATAATACATCAAACTCTATTTATTTTCTACTTACCGATTGGAAAATCACCAAAGTGGGTACAGATGTCTGCACCGTGCATTAGAAGTTTATGTACACTAACTGGCATGTAGAGTACCATGAATAGAGTTGCATGTATAGTAGTATCTTCTAAAGTTTTCACAGTCAATGTTTTTGCCTGATGATATGGCTTGTAGAATAACGGAAAATCTGAAAATCAGATTTTCGTCAATTTCCTAAAAAATGGGGTGAGAGAAAAGCTCCGCCCCTGGGCTACCCCGTTGACGCAGAGTCTCCGGCCTCAGTTTGTGCAGGACGTGGTGAGCGCCCTGTTCCCATCGTGGGGGGAGCATACTCCGCCGCCCATGGCTCCTCCGACGGTGCCTGACGGTGAAGCTGACGCAAACGCGGACCACAGCAGCGATGATGACGACGACGCCCCAGAGGTGACCGAGGTAGAGCAGCCGTCCTCAGGCGACTCCTGCCTAATCTCAACGGGCCAAACGCCTACCGGAGGCTGGACGGCGGTGTTGGTCCATGGCCCTCTACGGGGCCCGGGGCCCCAGTGTGGGCTCTGAACATTCAGACGCGACCACTAAAGCTGGTCGCATGCCAGAGGGTCATGGCTATCCGGATGATTCGAGGCGATCCGAGGAGGAACGTAAAGGGTTATTGAAGGACACCGTGGATTTTAGTCAGTACGAGTCAGACAGTCCCTCCCGCCCTGCCCTGGGTGAAATCAATTACATTGGCAGGACCTTTTTTTTACCGTGGTAAAATCATCAAATGAGTCTTATTTGATGATTTTACCACGGTAAAAAAAAGGTCCTGCCAATGTAATTTATTTATCAAACAGCCTCCACCTGAAGATTAATAATACAATCATACATGAGAATAACGATGATTAACTATTTATTTTGAAGTATCGATATCTTATTTTATTTTATTTTATTTGGGATAACAAACAGAAGTACAACGATAAATACATTAATTTGAGTTTAAATCAAAATACACTTGTTGTACAACCAACACCATTATCCACAGATTACTGAGTAGTAGTTAATAAATTCATGCTACGTGAGACTATACAAAAGAAGAAATTATGTTTGTTATTATAGTGCATTTTTCACTTATTAAAATATCAATGTCTTGTTCATAAATAGAAAAAAGAAAAACTACATGAAGCAGGTAGGTACAATACAGATTTACGGTTCAAGGAAGCAATCAGGTATACATTTCTTAAATTTGCTAGTGGTTAAATTCAATATCGATAAAGATAGTAATGATTTTTTGCGACTTTTACAGTAATCATGAATCTTTACTTCTAATATTTTTTTGATCAAGTAATCAAAGTGATTCAGATTATGATAATCACCCAAGAAGTTGAATTAAAATTTTGTTTGTTTCATTAAATCTGCCACTAAATTATTTTTACGTAACCAATATTTGCATTAAAAACATCTAAAACCTTATTTACCAATTGTAACAAGTAATCACTAGGAAATTTATGTGTGGGTGTCACAATATTAGACTATGTTCTATTAATCAACAATAATTGTTGTTTATCAGTTAAATAAACTTCATTTTTCAATAACATATTCTTGCAATCTGAACAATCAAATTTATCAATGCACGATTTACCCAACCACCCAGCAAAAGACACAACTGAACATGTTTCCAGTGTAATTGTTTAATCGGAAAGATCGGTTGATCCTTCCTAAGTAGCAATTACATTGGAACTCGAAGTAGGAAATGGAACCTTTCTTAATGTTCCGCCCACATAATCGACTGTATCACCTAATACAGTCTATGATGTTAGCGGTACGGTATCATCATCTGTACCAGGACAAGGTTGTTCTGTTAAAGATGATGACGTTGATGGTTGAGGGTCACAACGTTGTGTATTTTGTTGGGTGGATACAAACACTTATTGATCTGATTCACAATTAGTTTTCTCAAATACCATTAAATTATTTAACTTTGTTCTAAACATTGATCGTAATGATTTTGATGTAGGATTTCTATTGCATCCTCCTTTAATTCTATAAATACCAAATAAATTTTCAATCACATCTTGATTTAATCGATAAGTTATAATAAAAACGCCAGTGCCTGCTGTGAATTCTTCAGCCGAGATTTGAAAAAAGCATTAATTGTTTGAATCATACCATCAAAGCACGGGGGGGCGGGTAATGCGTTGTTCATTTTTTTATTATATATTATTTTATTCAATTTATGAAAAACTACTAAATACTGTCGTGAATCAAACTTTAATCAAAAGCAAAGATCTTTTGATTAAAGTTTGATTCACGACAGTATTGCGATTATTCGTAATTGCACATCTAAAAGGGTTACAATCAAATTTATTTTTTGAATTCAGACAATCAAATAAATCGTTACACAATTGAACAAAATCGGTAGTGTGTTTTGCAGTTTACTACTTTATAACTGTCCGCTATCAATGGCAGTTTTGATAGCCCCAGCCACTGAAGCACTCAAAACTTGGATGGCTAATTTTACTCGCATTTTTTGAAAATTATTAGGGTTAATATGCACTGGCGTTAGCTTTCTTAAAGATTTACTTTTACTTATCTTTGTCGCTCAGACTTCCACTCGGGCCAGTGGTTAAACCCATCCACGGCAACTTCGATTGGAGGCATTTCTAGGCGTCGCGTCGTCGTCTTTTTCCTTTCATGATATTCTCAACATCTTGGTTCAAAGGACGTCCTCGTTTACGTGTAGTTGGATTAAAAACTCTTACATCTTCATGCATTAAAATATCCGCCAAGATTAATTTGACATCTAATAAAGGCAAATAAGTTTGGTCGTGTTTCTGTTTCATGCGTCTTCTCCACAATAACCAACTGTTTCGGTGATACCATTTCTTGCTCCTTATCTTTATTCTATAAAACCCTAAAATTGAATCAAGCAAATCGACACCACCCATGTATTTGTTATAAATTGATAAAGACTTGGGGCAAGGAACATCAATTCTAGTCTTATCTTTTCTTACAAATCTTTTGACTGTCGCCATTGGTTCTTTGCCAACATATTATGAAGAACATAAGCTAACTACCTTGTTGTCGACCCAAGTAGTAACCGATAGTTGAACGTCATCTACGATTGTAGATTTTTCCACACAATGACCACGTTCATTTTTCATCAGGGCTTTTTTTTGCAAATGTATGCCCGGTGCTCTATTCAGCTGTATAGTTCCTAAAGGAAGGAAACCTTTTCGATGTAATGTAGCCATAAGTGGCAAACTTGTATGCCAGTTATCCACAAAAATTTTATAATTTAAGTTATTTGGCACGGTCTGTAATATCCTACATCCTATGAACAATATTTCCTGGAACTCCTAGATCAGAACAGTTTTCTGGTGACTCATGGATGCTTTCCCGAGAACACTTCGAAGTCATAACTAAATCCACTAGCCCCGCTCAACACGTAATTCAAGAAACCCCACTTATGTGCTTTTTTGGCATTGTACTGTGTCCGCAACTCGCCCTGAGTCGCGATACATGCGGGGTGTTTGACGTGGGCGGTCTAGCCCTGACTCTGCTCGGACCGCCTGGCGATGTGATGATAATTTATGGGCCACCACAGCCTTCTGGCTGAAACGCTGCACAGCTCCGCTGCACGACGGATGGTGAAATGATGTGATGAGAGCGCGTGCCCCTAGCACGCAGATGACCGTTGATGAGGATGAGCGCGCGCTGCGCACGCGGTTGTTGGACGGGTTGGTTAAATTAAAACCGCACAAATCCACTGATACGTATATTTACGATGCGAACACTATTCCTCTGCTGGACGGCTCAAACCTGACTGCGGTTACCGGGGGATTAACTGAACACGCGGTCACGCGTATAATGGCGGTACGACCTGAACCCGGTCTCGCAACATCTTATACAATGTACGTGCGCTCGCGGCGAGAGCTGGTTGACAAGTGGATTCGCTTCCGGGTCCGAGTGATGACAAAGATGGCGTCCTTCATAGAGCAATTATAGACCCATACCATAAATCGCTGGGTCATAGTCAACATACATTGATTTAAAGCATGGACTCGTATTTTTGGGCTGAACATTCTTCCCGGGGGGCAGGAAAGGGTTGAGCCGAGGCACTCGAGGTTATATTACAACTCGAACACCTATTGATAATTACAGTAATGAATCTTATGACTAACACACCATAACAATGAATTGATGATGAAAGCGATGATGAAAATGATGATGAACTGATAGATACAGTTAGGATGAATTAACTCCTTTGAATTAACAACTGAAGTGAATTGAAACAAAACAAACATTTAAAACATAAGCAAACATGAACGACGATGCTCCAATAAAATAAACCTTATGAACTATTGAGCTTATGAACTATGAACATTACATTCCATAGGTAGCTTACATAACAACAGGCCGAAACAATTCGCCGTTTTGAGTTTTTAACTTTACAGTTCGTACAACATTATCTGCACCTTTGAAGACCTGTATAACACGGCCTCTACGCCACTCTAAAGGAGGTGCATTCTCATCCTTAGGCCTCCTACGCACTGGCGACCATAGACGCGGCCAGGCCGCCGCGGCCATGGTCGCCGTTGCGTAGGCAAGCGCGACATCACTGGCGACCATAGACGCGGCCAGGCCGCCGCGGCCATGGCGCGACATGTGGACGGCCGAAAAATTTGCAGTCGACTTCCAAGGGTGTGTCAAGATGGACGTGCAGAAGATAATCACGCTAACTGTGCTTGTGTATTTACTACGAAAACGAAAACGGAAGATTTCACGTAAAAGACAGTTTTGGGTGCATCCATTACTTTGCGAGAGAAAGACTAAAGGATTATATTATACTTATTTTTTGGATTTAAAAATGTATGAGAAGAGATTCTTTAATTACATGAGAATGTCAACGAATACTTTTAACCTGTTACTGGATACAATAAAACCAAAAATTACTGGAACTGGTAACAACTATCGGAAATGCATTCCAGCAGAAGAAAAATTAGTAATAACAATAAGGTAAGCTTTTTCTTTTTTAAATACAGAATGTTTAAAAAATACGTGATATATTTTAAAGGGTGTTTCGGAATGGAGTATTGTGTACAGGAAAAATAAAAATAATGTGATAGGGCCTTTTTTTTACTTAAACTGCTAAATGGATTTTTTTGTAAATTTGAATTATACAAGACTCGTTTCTGAATCGCCCTAAACCACCACTGTTGTGTTTTTCACAACAACCTGTAAAATTCATTGACCAAGGTTTTGCCACTTTAAAAAATTTATGAACTATTGTTCAGTAGTATTCTATTTTACGACTTTGAAAAGGAGAGGAAAAGGGCTTGCTTATAACATGTTTTTAAATATTAAAAAACTGAAGTAGATAATCAAATTATTTGTATTTTCATAACTTAAAAAATGGCAATTGTGAACAATTAATCATTGAAATTGGGAAATAGGTCTATCATGTCTGAATTTTGAGAAATATCAGAATAATGAGTATGATTATCGCTGTAATTTGAATCATCTGATATCCTGTTGGTAGTAGAATAACCTGAATAACTCGGTCGATTAGGGTCATATTCTTGGTCGTTAAGAGTATTGAAATTACTTGAATAGTTTATGCGCGCTGTTGTAGGTGTACAGTTCGGTTGGTATTTTTCTATAATTTCCATGATTTCCATTTTCGCTTTGGTCTTCATTGCAGCAGGGATTGTTTGAAATCTTTCGAGGAGGGATAAAAGAAACAGTCTGTCACAATTTGAATCATTCTGTGTAGTCGCTATGGTCTCTTGCAGAACTGAAATTAGAGGGTCTGTATCGGATTCTTCGTTTGGTATTTTTTTCTTCCTTTTTGTTCTAAGCGACTTTGATGCAGACTGTTGAGTCTCAAGATCAGAAGATCTTGCACTTTTATTTTCTTGACTTGCCTCTTCGAGACTATTTTCTGTTGCGTTTGTGTCCAGCACTGATTTCAAAAACAGTAATTGGTTGAAATAGGTGTATTGTGATTTACGTTTTGCAGCAGAACCACTTTTGACATCTTTAAGACGGCGCAGCTCTCTTGTGAAACAGTCTCTAAGGTTTTTCCATCTTTTTTGGAGAGTAATGCCTGTAAATCAATAAATAAATGTATTACATATTACAAAACTAATATTATGTTTATTAATGTGAATTTTATTTTCAGGTATTTGGCTACTGGGTGTTCTTTATCTCATATAAGTCATGAATACCGTATAGGGCTTCCTACAGTATCGGAAATAGTATTTGATGTTTGTGAAGCAATATGGGAGATATTAAAACCAATTGTGATGCCACAATTGACCAGAGATAAGTGGATTCAAACGGCTGAAGGTTTTCAAAAATACGCCCAATTTCCTAATTGCATTGGAGCCATCGACGGCAAGCACATTAGAGTTATCAAACCACAACATTCGGGATCTCTTTATTACAATTACAAGAATTATTTTTCAATCGTGTTACTTGCAATATGTGATGTAAATTATAAATTTCTTTACGTAGATATTGGAGCATACGGCAAATGCAGTGATTCGTCAATTTACAAAGACTCTGTATTTTATCATAGGCTTTTAAATAATGATCTCGATATTCCGAGCAATAACCCCATCAAAGAAAATGGCCAATCAATGCCGTTCGTTTTAGTGGGTGATGAGGCGTTTTCACTATCGGAACATATGATGCGACCGTATGCTGGGAGAAACTTGAATAATGTAAAGACTAATTTTAATTATCGACTATCCCGTGCCCGCCGCTATATTGAATGTACATTTGGAATATTAGCCAATAAATGGCAGATTCTTCACCGACCCCTAAACGTCAAGAAAGAATTTGCAGTTGTGATTATAAAAGCTCTATGTGTGCTTCATAATTTTGTGCGAGAAAGAGACGGATATGATTTCAAGGACACGTTAACTGTACCAGAGACTTTATTAGAAATACCTGCATGTTTACCTACTAGAGCAAATAGAACATCAACCGAATATCGAGATATATTCGCAAACTACTTCAGTACCGATGGTCGCTTGCCCTGGCACAATTTGTAAATATATGGGTGCGTACCTACGACGGCTGCTCAGTTTGTGCGTTGAGGCACTTGCTCGCCGCGAGCCGCCATTGCGCGCCGTAAACAAAATGGCGTCAAACGCACATGCGGTATGAGTAATCTTTTCAAAAAGTTATTCCAATCATTACGAAAACCTGGGAAATTTTAGCAAATAATTGTCAAAACTCATGTGCAAAGCGAAAAATAGTAGAAATAAAATAGTTATACTTTTGACAATTACCTATTTGCTAAAATTTCTTAGATTTTGAATGAACGGAACAACTTTAAAAAAAAACACTCATGTCACATATACGTGTCGAATGCTACTACATCACCTGCTGCGTTTATTGTAGTTCATCGCATTATTAATTTACTTAGGCATAATAAAATAAAATACTAACCAAGTTCTGCCTTTTCTTTATCTTCCATGGATTCACCGCCAAATATATCGACCAGTTCAAGCCACAACTGCCGCTTAACATCTTTATTGGAGTAATCATTTGATTCTAAGTCCCATAAACCTCTTCTATTTTCAACTTCAATTATGAACCTTTCCGTGTCGAAATTGGCCATTGTAAAATAATCACTCTGTAGCTAGCTACACGTCTGGTCGCCGCGGCCGATGCGGTAGCACTGATGAATTTTGTTCTCGACGGCCACGATTGGTCGCTGGTCGCGTGGCATCAAATTGGACGCCGCGGCCGGCTGGTCGCTGGCCGCTAAGTGCGTAGGGGCTAATAGCGATTGCTATAAAAGTCCAGAATTCACTGGCCGCCGCGGCCAGGTCGCGGCGACCATGGTCGCCAGTGCGTAGGAGGCCTTAATTAGAACTAAATCATTTAAATTAATGTTAGGTACATGACGATACCATTTGTTGCGTGATTGCAAATTATTAAGATATGTTAAATGCCATTTTGACCAAAAGTTTAGACTAATTTGTTGAAGCAATTGAAAACGTGACAAATATGAACTATTAGTATCTTGCCATGGATACTCTGGTACCGAAACCAATGAAATGACCAGGAGTGAGAACTTCAAAGTCACAGGGGTCCTCTGATAGAGGAACCAGGGGGCGCGAGTTCAAAACTGCTTCTACCTGAAATTTCATTGTCAAACGACAAGAGTGTCTCGTAGACCTGGACAAAATCCTTATAAATATTGTCAAAATGACGCTTTGCAACAGAAGCCACTACTGAGCCTGACTTTATCGTTACTGTACCCGCGTAATCAGTGAGCATCTGATATTTCGCGCGGAACTGAACTTTTGCAACTTTCAACGACATGATGACGTATTAATACGTAAATAATTAATATTTATCACGTTTACCAATACCTTACAACAAATACAATGAATTTAAACTAAAATGTAATGAACAACAATGATTGTTTACAACTTACAACTAAGTGACAGACAACAGCTGTCAAACTCGAATGAATGAGTGAACGAGTGACGTTCAACCATAGACAATTAACTTAAAGTCCATAGAGTGAAGTAGTCTAGCTAGGCACCGTGCACCGTAGAACTATCGGATGACCGAGTGAGTGAACGATTGACGTGATCGTTCACAGGAAATAGTTTGATGATGCAACGCAATCGAATATGGCTGCGTAGTTTGCGTATTTTTTACAACAACGAAATTGATTGCACAATACACACACTGATGTTATTGCAATACACACACTGATTTTATCGTTGCCGTAACACGATTCACCCAAACACCACGCGCTCGCTGCGACGCCTGATGACCTCGAAGAGCGTGTTCTCAACACGCAGATGACCTTGAGTCGACCGACGCCTCGCGTGATCCGCTGGCTGCTGCAGTCGTGCTGATAACGGCTAGGTTCTTCTTCTCGTTCTTCCCCTCATGGGCCACCAAAAAATGTCCGCAACTCGCCCTGAGTCGCGATACATGCGGGGTGTTTGACGTGGGCGGTCTAGCCCTGACTCTGCTCGGACCGCCTGGCGATGTGTTGAGTTTCCATTAAGTTTATTACTGATGATGGAAAAAGAAACTTTAAAAAATCCATGGGTGTTTCTAGCCGCATAATTTCGTCTGGCAGGGATTCACATCAAAGACAAACGTTACTCGATTCATTATACTCGATGCCTTTATTTGTCCACACTGCCTTAACCTTCTTAGTTTTTTTTTTACTGTCGATGATGTTTTAGAAGAAGGAGGCTGATTCCTCATAACATGTTCCTCTGTCTCGCTTTCAGCATCAGAATCAATATCGCTACAGGTAACGTCACTTTCTGGTTTTTAAAGTCGTTCTAATGGCTTAGGAATTAAATACTCATCATCATCTGACATATTTTTATCCTCACTACTGTCTGGGACGAAGACAACACCACGAGGTCGAGTAGACATTTTGTCTGTAAATAAAAAATAAACAAGTTACCTAATGCATGATGTTCCAAATATGACCTTATGAATTTTACCCGAACTGCATCATGTTCCATATTAGAAAAAAAAACATGTTATTGCATGTTGTTCCATATTTAACCCAAAAATCGAAATACAATATAATCAAGATATTCAAGTAATTACTTACGTCTCTTTCCATAGAAGTGTTGGGGATCCATTTTACTATGTCTGAAGTCTGTTACTTATTTTTTTTATATGCGTCAAATGGCTTAAATCTCTCTTCGTAATTTCACAAACTCACGAAAGTGCAAAATGGCGGAATTGCCTGTTTTACCAACCGATTATAGTGACATTAAAGTACAATAGAACCGCCATCTGTTGATGTTTCGATTAAATAGATCATGAACTGATAAATTAGTGGCGAACATAAAACATAGATGGCATCACTATTCCTCTGCAACGAATTTATGTTAGTGTGTTTGGCACGGTATGCGGTAAAGGGTGTTCGTAATTTATCTGAATCAACAGTTTTTGATGATAAAAATATGCCACAGGGATTTTCCAGTGACTGTAAATTCCCCTGGCAATAAATACCAAAGCGCATTTGGCTTCTTTTTTTATTCTATCACTAACACCAAAATCTACAAATCCTTCTATTAAATCATATTTATTTGTGTACTCTAAATCAAACAAGATGCTCATTTCATCAAAACAGACAATACATGCTCTCACCTTAATTGATTTATCAGCAAATTTATTTTTAATATTGTCAAATATATCATTATCGATTACTGGCAGACAATTTGTCTCTTGAAGCCAACGCTGGATTGTAGATGGAGCAGCTCATGCCAGATTTAACCATAAATTTACATGCAGCAGGTGATATATAAAATAAAGACATGCAACATTTTTATTATTCCTCATTTGTCCGTTGTTTTTTTTTTTGTTGATTTTCTTTATTGCATTGTTGTTAATAACTTACTTGATTCACTCCTAAAATTGTATTTGGACAAATCAATTACCCCTCGCGCCCCTCGCGGGGGTAAGGCCACGGCGGCGGCGGCGGCAGGAGCTGCGGCGGCGGCAGTAGCGGGGACGGCGGCGGCAGAGGGCCTACCTCTGCTCCTGGTCTTTGCGGGCGGGGCGCAGGACTTGCCCCTGCCCGGTGATCGGCCGGCTTACCAGCCGCCACACATAGGAAGCAGTGCGGCGGGGCAGTACAAGAGCCGGCCTTGTGACCGGGCTGACCGCAGCGGAAGCAGTTGCTGCTGCGGTCCACCTCCGAGGTGCACTTGCATGCCGTGTGGTTACCCACTTGGCAGCGGAAGCATCTCAGAGGCCTGGGCTCCAGCAGTTTTAACTGCGCGGACACCCAGCCGACCAGGATCCTTCGGCCCTCCCCAATCTTTTTGGCCGCCGGCACGGGGCAGCTGACTGTAATTGACAGCAGCCCCGCGAGGTCAGGGCGTAGGGTGCCTGCCTTAACTTGTTCGGCGGGGCATTCCCCAGCCCTGGCAACGGCGGTCACTACGTCCTCCTCCGAGATTGAGTCGTCCAGGCCCATTATGCGCAGGTCAGCGCGCTTTACGGGCCTGGACACTCGGGCCTCCTCCGCGTCTAGGGACGCTCTGAGCTGTTCGGCCAGAGCGTCAGCGGTAGGAGGGCCGCCCGCATGCCCGCGCCTACTGTGGCCAGAGATCGTCCCGCGACGTCAGTCGCCGTGGGCGTCTTCCACTGCGGCGTGGGTGAGGGGTGGACGCTGTCCTCTCCCTCTCGCGGCGCGCCTCCTTCTTCGCTAGCATGATTGCTTCGCAGATGGAAGCGACCGCTTCCCACTCCGTCTCGCCCCGCAGCATGGCCTAGATCTCGCGCCCGGCCTTGGTCTAGGCCCTAGAGTCTAGGGCCTAGACCTTTATCATTTTCTTCACTGCTTTCAAAACGTACTCTAATTTAATCACTTTTGAACATAAAATTTCTTGGTGGATTATACAATGAACATGGTGTAGATCTGTTTCGATATTGTTAGTTTCCTTGATCTTTTTCTTTAATAAATTAACGAAGCCATTATTTACTCCTGTCATGGAAGGAGCTCCATCGGTTGCAACAGACGACATTTTTGTCACATTTAGATTGTATTTTTGCAAAAGTTCATAAACGGCATTCAATATATCCTCACCAGTTGTAGTATCGTGCAAAGGCACTAATTCCAGTAACTCTTCATAAACGTTGATTTTTGAATCAACAGCACGTAAAAAAACAGCAAGGTGTGCCACACCACACACATCTGTACTTTCGTCACAGGCAATAGAAAATGCAGTGAAAGTATCTGACTTAGTTTTTATCTGATCTGCTATATTGCCAGCCAACTCAGTAACTCTTTCAGCCACAGTATTTCGAGACAAAGATATACTTTGAAAAGCCTTCACGCTTCCAGGACTAACGATTTCTGCGGCTCTTACGAGACATTCTTTTATAAATTCACCTTCAACAAAAGGTTTTGAGTGCTGTGCTATTAATTCCAACAGTACGAAGCTTGCTTGAACAGCAGATTAATTTTCCTGCTTTGGACGCGTAAACATAAGTTGTTGATTCTTTAATCGTGATTTTACCTCATTTTATTTTTCATCTCTAATTAATCCCTTGAACTGGTCATACTTAGCTTTATGCTGGTCATAGTGACGTTTAATATTATATAACTTTGGGACACTGATGGTACTGTTACAAACCAAGCAGATTATTTTGTCTTTTACTTCACAGCAAAAAAACTCCAACTCCCATATTTCTTGAAAAATACGATGTTCATCTGTGATTTTTCTCTTACTTCCTCTTGGTTTTGAAAAAGACATTTTATTCTGCTTAATCTGAAACCAATAACACCTGTTTGGAATTGCGAAATTTACAAAGGCAATCTTTTATTTACCTACTAACTACCAACGAAAAAGAAGAAGTAAGAAACACACACAAACTTCACATTTAGGTATAGTAAAATTTCATTACTACTTACATGAAAATATAACGATTCAATTCAATATACATTAAAAACGCAACCGAAAACAATCTTCAATTGAACTAACTAAATCTCACACTGATCGACTGACACGGCGCGGCGCGGCGCACGGGCGGGGTTTGCCGAACACAGCCGAGTTTTACCGAACGGCCGCGCGCGGCGGCGGCGGCGGGGGTGGTGTGTCGGCCGGCGAGATTGTTCCAGCGCGCGCTTATTTTTTTATTCGTGTTGGCGGGCCGCAACTGGAGGCAGTTTTTCAAATAAGATCGGGCCACAGGATAATGCTTAGAAGGCCGCATGCGGCCCGCGGGCCGCATGTTTGACATGCATGCCCTAGACCAAGGCCGGGCGCGAGAGGTCCAACCCGTCCAACCAAGGATTTTGTGTTGTTATATTAAATCTTTCAAGAGTATGTGTATTTAACCTGTCCTCTCTATTTACTTGAATAATAAAGGAACCATCGCTTGTCAAATGTTCGCCGTAGTAGCTCCTAATTTGACGCAGTTGATATGTCCCAATTGCATCTGTAATAAGGTCATCCATTTGGATTACCGGGAAGTTATCAAGGCCTGGAATATTCGCTATCGTTGACACAAAATCAACTCGCACTTGATTTAAATTCCTTTGGGTTAAGTAATCACCCAGAGAGTTATGATTAGGTGCGTCATTTATTTTATTAATAATTGAGTCGATCAATTGATGGTTCGTCAATGGTTTACCGATTGCATTTAGTAACCTGTGACCTGCAGCTCTATTAGAAAACTGGCTTCTGAATTGTCGAAACTTTTTTTTTTAAATAAACCATTGATCGTTTCCACAACCCATCGACATAGTGTAACGCTCTTCGAGTAATTCGCCTGCTGGTTGGATAACTACCATCCTACAAGTAGTCTTTTAAAGATGCTCATGAAATAATAACATGCATATTCTTAATATTACATTGAAATCTTAGAAAATCTTTATTCAACTTAAACTAAGCTGTTTTATCTTAATTCTATGAAAAACAAAATAACTGTGTTATTATTATTTTTGTTTTTCTATAACTGTCTTGTCTTTTGGCTTCTTCCCATTTTTCTCTTTTTTAGTTGTATTTCCTGCATTGAGTGGCTTCTTCTCGTTTTTACCTCCTTTCATTTCATTTACGCCTGTGTGTTCTGTGTCGTTTTTACCTCTTTTAGTTTCATTTCTTTCAGTAAGTGTATTCTTTACTCTGCTTTTTTTTTTTAATTCTTTTCCTTCCGCAGATTTATTCACATCTTTCCATTGTTCAGCTTTCTTGATAAGAGTCTCCATATACATTTTATTTTCAGCCGGCATACAACATTATTTTTTGTTTATGCGAAACCCGATACACCTTTCCAGTATTTTTGTGTAAAGAAAATATGTACCTACAAAATTTTAACCCTTAAATTGGCAAGAGTCAAAATTGTGTCGAAACATGATTTATTGGTATTTTCTAGGTTAATGATTATCTCTGAATCATAGGAAGAATATAAAAAAAAATCCATTTTCGAGAAAATGGACGGGTCCCACCGGGTACGTTGCCGAATACTCTATGAAGAACTGCTGCTCTCTAACGGGTACTGGGGGGTACTTTGTCGAATTGTAATAAAAATATCTTTAATAGAAAAAAGCATTTATTAGTAAAAAAAAATAATCATTTGTTTATTATATAGGTACCCTGGTTTTCCCTTCTTTGCAATACCTTCCTTTTTTTCCTGAATTTCAGGGAAGTGACCGATATTATCAAAACGAATGCTGTCCGTAGGTCTATTGGTAGCAGGTTTTGGTTTCTGTATTTTTTTATTTTCCTCTCTATCCACTAAACTTGTTTCCTCTGCACTAATTTATTCTTCCAGCTCCTCGTAAACCTTCGTAAATATCATATCGAAAATCTTTTAGCGATACTATAGGTTTATGGTATCTCCTGAACAGCAACCATGCATTTTTTATACGTATACACATATCTATTAATTGTGCGAAAATTCTGGGGATTCATCTTCGACTTTTCAATGGAGTGCGTTACAAAGATATTATCATGTCCGCTAAGTCCACCCCACCCATATATTTATTATATTCTTTGAGTACATGCGGGCATGCTACATCGATCTTACTTTTCGTGTCTTTGGAGTATTTCTTTATCTTCTCAATGGGGTGAAAAACTGCCTTTTTATCCCACGACATGAATTACGACATGAATGTAAACAATTATCGAAAATAATTAAATTCTTTAAATATGACGCAGTGTTGTGCTCCAGACTGCAAAAATCAAGGGACACATATAGGTATTTCCAAAAGATCCAAAACGCCGAAAGGCCTGGGAAAAAGCGTTGAGAATCAAAAACTTTAAAGCAACTGAGCACTCTGTATTGTGCTCTGCTCATTTTGAAGCTAATCATTATTTTGGTCAAAGTAAATATACCGGTAAGTGTGGTTGATTCATAATAACTCGTGGATAATAATAGATCATTTTGCATAGAAAGTAATGCAATAATATGTTATTTATTTCAGCGTATGACCTAAGGCTAAATTCTTAAAAAAAACTGCAGTGCCTTCAATCTTTTCCTTCACAAAAACAAAAGTAGAATCAACATCCGCAAAACAACGTTTAGAACGTTTAGTAAAAAGGTCTCGGAGGAAATTAATGCTTGATGTACCTACAAGCCTCACTACAAGCCCTCAAGAAAACAATGAAACTTGTTTATCAAGTTTTTCTATGGAAATAGAATCATGTAATGAAGTGGAGATAAGTACAGAGAGTGAGGAGATATCATTATCACCAGCCAAATGTGTATATTTGTCTAAAGGTACACAAGTTGACAGTGAACACATGTTTGGGACAATTAATAGATATAAAACTGATGATAAAGCTATTCAATTTTACACAGAATTTGAATCCTATAAGAAATTCTATTTTGTGTATTCTACCTTGAGCCCAGTAGCTCATAAAATTAACTATTTTGGAAGCAAAGTTATCAAGCTTAGCACTGAAGATCAATTCTTTTTAACTTTAATGAAATTAAGGCAAAACAAGTGTATATTTGAATTGAGTATATTTTTTAACATAAGCACCACCACTGTGTCAAATATATTTATTACTTGGATTAATTTTATATATCAACTTTGGTCAAAAATAAATATATGGCCACATAAAAATTTGGTTCAGTATTATATGCCAGATCATTTCAAAGAATACAATATTAATGTTAGGGTAATTTTAGATGGTACAGAATTTCATGTACAGAAACCAAAACATCCTACTGCGCAGCAGGCATCATGGAGTAGCTATAAGCATGGAAACACACTAAAGATACTTGTTGGTGCAACTCCAGGAGGCCTGTTGTCTTATTGCTCTCCTGCATATGCAGGATCCGTAAGTGACAGGCAAACCGTGGAAAGAAGTGACCTATTACAGAAGTGTGAAAGTGGTGATGTTATTCTAGCAGATCGTGGATTCAATATTCAAGATATTATTATGTTTGCTGAAAGTAATGTTACTGTTAATACTCCAACATTTTTAAAAGGTCAGACCCAATTACCAGGCCTAACAGTATTAAAGGATAGATCTTTAGCAAGTAAAAGAGTACACATTGAACGGTTGATTGGTCTTACTAAAACCTATAAAATGCTCAAAAGTGAATTAGATCACAATTATATTCCTATAGCAAGTAAAATATTTTTTATTTGTGTCATGTGTTGTAATTTTAGAGAGAGTATAATTAAAAATGTATAATAAAAGACAAGGAATATTCTATTGTAGTTTTATTAATTAAAGAAGCATAATTTTTATAAAAGTATTTGTTAATGATTTCTGGTTCTAAATCACATTCATAGAAATTAACCAGTCCTCTTACCATCTCCTCTATATATATATCATCTCTATTGATAAAACACACCTGGATTTCTTTAAAAGTATAAATAATAAAATGACAATATTTTCTCCCTGTGCACAATAATTGTCCTTGGATCTGTGCATAGTATGGATGGATTCTTTTTAAAGATAATTGCCCATTACTGTTTTCTAAATATGGTACAGTAACTGTATTTATTGGCATGAATCTTGCAGTATACGGGCATTTGACCTCTACAACAGACTCTTCACCAATGAGCCCATCTGGAGAAGCAGCAAGGAATGGGTATTGCAAGCATATGAAGAGACCACACTTTAGTACACTTAACCCAAATTCCTTTTCATATTTTTTAATTGCAACAGGCTCATTAGTTTTGCCATAAACTATAGAGCGAGAGGAAATTTTCTTTGGGTTTAATATTTTATTTATCAAGTGCTTTTTCCCAGTTTGGACATGGCAAATTGCATAGAACATACTTGCTGTGAGCCTATATGATCTCCACTTATGCCAATCAACGGACTTATCTTGAGCCCTTGTTAATAGCTCCACATTATCAATTTGCTCTTTGGTTACATTTTGCAATAATAAACTGTCAAGAACATTATCTTTGTAATCCTTACTTGAATATGTATGATCTTGTTCCAGGCCAAAGGGATTAGCTGGTCTAAATGTTTGTAATATAGGCATATTTCATCCTCCTTAGACAATGGATCAAAGTTAACATTGACTCTTCTTTTTTTTCTGACTGATGGTAAATGTTGAGCCTGAATGGGTGATCTATAAAACACCTTGCTTGGCTTTTTGAAAGTCGTTTGAGTTGAAACCTGATGTAAGATAATAGTTTTAGATTGGACCATATTCTCTATTGCACAAAGTAGCACTGAAACATGTTTGCAGTGTGCTTCAACACCACTGCCTGCTGCACATTCACAATGACATTGTTCAATGTTGCCTTCTTTGCTAAGCAGAACAATTACAACATAGACAACTTTTTTCATTTGCGCTTTGCATTGGCCCTGTATGTATGTGTTTTCACCTTCAATACAATACCGTGCAGTCAACAAACACCTGGCTTCATACATAGCCTGTCCTTTTGGCTGAGCATTGAATCTGAAAGAAATTAAATAGCTTATAAGGCACTTTGAGGTACCTAGTTTAATTTTAGCCCTAAGGCCTAAATATAAAGGTATCACTAAAGAGATGATACAACAGATTTTAAAACGAACTCACCTTTCGAAGTACGACTGTATTTCTTGCCTATTTAGAGCAGGAATCGGTGAATCGGCATTTATGTCTTTGTAAGAAGAAGTTGACGGACATCGATAGTGTGGGTCACTGAGAGATGTGGCTCTGGGTTGGCATTAAAATTAAAATTTCGATCGTATGCTTCTAATCTGAAAGTCAAAAAAAAATATATCGCATTAGATTTGAAGAGAATATTGATTACAAATCAACATAACCTTAAATTTATTTTATTGATTACCTTTCTATTAAAACTGCTTTTTTCCCAGCTGTTGATGCATTTCTGTTACGTAACTCTACTTTTAATTGCGAAACAGTCCAAAAAGAATACATTATTAGATATAAAATTATTTAAAACAGCAAATAACAAATTCACATGGAACGTCAACAATAACTACAAAGGCAGAGTCAATGCTAGCGACATCTATGTCAACCTTTGAGTTTTTCTCCTCATTGGATATGAATCTATGTATGAACTTATCAATGTGACGACTTTATTATCATGCCACTTTACAACAGCAAGTTTATTTTTGTTACACACTAATTGAGCACTACACCCCCTGGTTTTCTTCCTCATTTGTAAATCTAAAGGCAGTAGATTTTGGCAGCCTCTTAGTCGGTTGGTCCTAATTGTCCCAAGGCTAAATATACCATACTCTTTTCTCAGTAAATACACTAATTCTGGGGACGTAAAAAAGTTATCGGCATATTTATTTTGCATGGTGTTTTCTTGATGGATTGATACAAAGCTATCACTACCTGGCCACCTAAGCCAAGGCTATTTTCTGTATCAGAGAAAGTGTATCCACGAAATGTATCTTCGCCACCATTCATGAGGAAGTCGTATACAACATGTAACGTAATTAACGCACACCCTCAAACACCCCAATTAGAATATTATGTTATAATCATAATACGTACACTAAATTTTTAATTTAACATGTAAATGCATTGTTATTTATTAAATTAGTTATACCAGTTCTTGAAGAACTTTATGGTCATACTACTACGCACGCAACGCATACAGTCGCACAAGCAGTTATCGCGCCGCTCGACACACACAACGAAACGAAACTACAGAAAAAGCCGACAATACATGATTGTTTACGTTGAAGAAATATTATGAAACATTAACCGACGACGTCCGAAAGAATTGTTTATTACGGCCTATGTCTAGTAAACATTATGATTGCATCTTTCCATCACACTTTTCAGGCTTTGGACTGTCGACTCTGAATAATTTCGTTGATTGAATATGATACAATGCCAATCGGTAATGAACTGCTGAAAATAAGAGGCGATACGACAACATTATTCAAAGACGGCGTGTTTAAAAGATTGAATCAAAATATTTACAGTAATTTAAAAATCAAATAACTTACATACTGATTGCCTAAACACTATTACGACGTTGTCTTTTTAACACACTTTCAAAATGTCCACCACCTTGTTCAATACATTTTAATGCCCGTTTTTCTTAATTGATGTTTTAATTTAGAAAGCACTTCAGTGTCATTTCTCACTATTTGAAAAGCGTTCACTATCCTATTTTTTAGGTCCTCGGCACTTGTTGTGTCACTAAAATACACTAACGATTTAATTCGTCCCCACAAAAAAAAGTCAAGAGGCGTCAAATCAGCTGATCTGGGTGGCCACTGGACAGGGCCGCCGCGACCGATCCAGCGTTCTCCAAACTCTTCATCAAGGTGCTGCCGAACACTTCTAGTGAAATGGGCAGGAGCACCATCGTGTTGGAAGAATACCTCGTGTAAATTATGAAGAGGAATGTCTTCTAGCAGCGTAGGTAGAGTTTCTCGTAGAAACAGTAAATATGCGTCTCCTGTTAGTCTTTGTAAGACGACTGGTCCCAGTATGTGTGTACCAATGACACCGGCCCAGACGTTAACTGAGAAACGGTGTTGGAAGGAATCCACTCTGCATGCGTGAGGATTTTCGTGCATCCACAAATGTGTGTTATGTTGATTGTACATCCCCACGCGTGTGAATGTACTTTCGTCTGTCCAAATGATGTTCCGCTGCCAATTTTCTAATAACCAGCGACTGAACTGCAAACGTGGTTCGTAATCGTTTGGAGTCAAGTCCTGGCATCTTCTGAGGTGGAATGCATGTTGATTATCACCACGAAGTGTTCTCCACACATGCATATGGCTACATCCAAAGTGTGGCGCTGCTTCTCGAGTACTGGCATGGGGATTGTCATCGAAATAATCTAGGATTTCATTTTGAAGACGAGTACGTGTACGCACGTTGGCTCCCCTATCGATGGCTATGTTTGGACGGAACGTTCCGTGGTCACAAATCACCCTGTATATTCCCTTTGAGGATATCCCGAATCTATACTATATATAATATTATAAAGCTGAAGAGTTTGTTTGTTTGTTTGTTTGAACGCGCTAATCTCAGGAACTACTGGTTCGAATTGAAAAATTCTTTTTGTGTTGAATAGACTATTTATCGAGGAAGGCTATAGGCTATATAACATCACGCTATCACCAATAGGAGCGGAGCAGTAAAGAGAAATGTTTCAAAATCGGGAAAATGGATTCCGTTTCGAGAGCTTCCGTTGCGTGCGCTGCGTAAACGGTTAAAGATACGCAAAAATAATGTACTGCGGAATTATTCCTGATAAAAAGTTCTAAAATAAAGTCCGCGAGAGCATACATTTAACTTTTAAGGTTAAGTCATTATAACCTTTTTTATGGAAATCAAATTTGATTTTAAAGTAATGCATTACTTGCGAAGGTATTTTCATTAACACAATATTAATCCTAATAATAACCTAATATTATAGGATGGGATAGGATGAGATAGGATGGGTTAGGATGGGATACGATGGGATACGCATAGGTACGACCTGTTTCCTTGAAAGAATGACTTTCGCCCATGTCTGCTTACGTCCTGGGGCTGCCAGCGCCGGTAAAGGCAGGAACGGGCAGGCTCCGGAGTCCGCCTATACTACTCAGGTCCCAGAGGCGTTTAAACGTAGATTTTTCTCTTGCACGAGCATGCGGGCGGCGAGTATGCCTGGGTCGACGGCGCATTGTGTTCAACACGCGCCTAAGGCTGCTTTTCCACCAGAGATGCGCTATGCTACGTTGCTGCGGATGCGTTTGATATCCACCAATCATATTCACTGGTTTACATAGCACAGCACTGGTGGAAACGGATTCTTGTGACAGCACATCTTCGTAGCGCAGCTACGCATCTTCATAGCGCAGCTACCTTGTGACAGCACATCTTCGTAGCGCAGCTACGCATCTTCATAGCGCAGCTACCTTGTGGCGGCGCATCTTCATAGCGCAGCTACCTTGTGACAGCGCATCTTCGTAGCGCAGCTACCCATCTTCACAGCACAGCTACATAGTGTAGCATCAGTGGAAACGGTCACACAGTTTCGTAGCTCAGCTTTTACATCCTCGCAGCACAGCTACATAGCGCATCTCTGGTGGAAAAGCAGCCTTAATGTGTCATCACAATGACGGGCCCCCCCTTAGAAGGCCAAAGCCTGCCGGGGTCGCGGAACTATCGAATTACCTTGACCCCAGAACGTAAAGGCCTATTATAGGATTTATAGGACACCGAGTATTTTAATCAGTACAAGTCTGACAGTCCCTCTTACCCTGCCCTGGGTGGGAGGACTCATTTGATGATTTACGTACGCATATTTATGTATGCTCCAGAATGATGGTTTACAGCTAATGTTGTTAATAAACAAGCACTAAAAAAATACATTGTTGAGTTCCGACCTCCACGCGAACGAAGTCGCGGGCACAGCTAGTCACCTATTATTAATATTAAAATGACTTAGTAATTATTACCATAAATATACAAAATTTCTTGCAGACCTTAATGTAAATTCATTTTTAATTTGAACAACTGTATGAAATGCTCACCAAGTAAAAAAAACTCTTTCTCCTGCATTTACTAAATTTGTTATGTGATTCTTAACAGGATGTTGGTTCCAAACAAATGTATCATGTGAGGCTCCACCAAATGAAGAATCTACACTCAGTATATTGAGATCTGCATCACAAATCTCTAAATGAAATACTTTTACAGAAAGTTACAGTTCTAATAGTTAATAACTAGATAAATATCCAACTTAACTCACAATTAAAACATTTCTCGAATGGTAACCTTTTCTGTTGTAAAACCGCTCTTCATTTTGTGATGGTCTTACAATAGCCACATTAGTACCATCAATACATCCTGTGATTGCAGGAATTTTAAATTTTTCATAAAACCTGAAATTTATTTATTAATAACATATTAATCTTAACGAATAACTTAAATATAAACTTAACAAATGTCAAAAAAAAACCTATCAAAAGTATTGAATGTTATGTTCTATATAATTATAAGGTAAAAAGAAGTACTTAAATATCTTTGTTTAATTAAGTGTCGTTGTCGGAGAGTCTGTGGAAACTTAAGCCATTTATTTAAAATTTCATTAGAATTAAGAGCATTTGTAACTTCTCTTATTGCTCTAGACACTGATTGTTGGGACATCATTGTACCTTCTGTCCCACCTACTAATCTTTGGTAGCTGTCTGTGGCGTAGAATAAAAGTGCCACTAAAACCTAAAGAATACAAATTAGGATTATTATTTTTAAGTAAAATAAATCTCATGTGAAAATTGAATTGCTAGTTCACAAACCTTGTATTTTCTTGGTATGTCGCTACGGCGAGTAGGCTGGGGCATCAAAGGTTCCAAATCCTTATAAATAACTTTGAAAAGCTTCCTGTCTACTCGGTAATTTTTCCGAAATTCATCTTCAGTCATGGCAAACGCGTTGTCTGCATAACGCGCCATTCGTCTCAAATTCCGCCTTTGTCTCATATCTAACTTATGAGCATTGTCCAAAATATTATAAATAAGTTGTAAACGTGCCATTATTCACAATGAAAACTTCACAAATCGATCACAATATAAACTCGATCCCGAAAAAGTAGCCTTTTTGTGATCGTTAAACTTTGATAATAAACACGAATTCAAACTCGATACGTCAACGTCAAAATCGCGTCAAGAGTACCGAAAAAGTGCATGCGTTCGAGTAAAGTCGATTTCATTTAGTTCCAAAAAAATCCGCCCAATACTATTCCAATCGTGAGCTAGTGTAACATTCAAGAGTGCCAAATGACAAGATCTCGATCCCAATTTCCAATTCCAATTGTGATCGAGTGTCGAGAGTAAGGCTGCAGGCCGCCAGAAGACATCCGTATGCAAAATATGAGGACCAAGTTTTGAGTTTTGTTATAATATTCTTAGGATTGTAAGGATGTATATTTTTGATGTTGCCAGCAATTATCGTGGTCCAAAAAAAAAATACGTGCCGCACAGTGGTCTCAGATCAACAAAATGTTGATATTTGTTAAAAATTCCATATGATAGGGCACTACATACTGGTACTACTTTATTATGACGAGACTTTTTTTTTTTTGTAGGGTGGCAAAATCATCAAATGAGTCCTCCCGCCCTGGGTGGGGCGGGAGGGACTGTCAGTCTCTTACTGACTAAATTCCACCCGTGTTCCGTCGGATGCCCTTTACGTTCCGGGGCCACGGTATCCTGGATTAAGAAAAATCCGCGACCCCGGCAGGCATTTGGCCCCTTAAGGGGCCCTGTCGGTGACGCGTGAAACATGACGCGCCGCCGACCCGGGCTTGGTCCTTGGTCGGACGGCGAGCATACCCATTACTCACCGTCCGCAAGCCCGCTCCGCCGCTGTGCCCTCTGCTGTTCAGAGGGACACGCGTTGGAGCGTCCACCCGACAGGCTATTTGCATACGGGCAAAGAAACCCCTTAGGCACACAGTGCCTAAGGAGAGTTTTTGCCCGCATCCCAGGGTGCACCGTCCCGAAAAACTGGTCTTCCCCCCGGACGTATCCGAGAGGGAACTCCAGTCCACGGGCGCACGTGGAGGTTTCCTGTCTTAGCACCCCATGACGAGACTTTGACAAAATGATTGGAAAATATAGTAGAAAAACATATGAATACATATTATCAAAGAACAGGGTATGGTCATAAGACTCGACTACAGCCGAAACCGCTAAACGCAGAAACTTGAATTTTGGACACCAGTTGCAGTCTACCATTATATGGGGGCAATAAGACGGGATTTTACGAAAATCTTCCTCTAAGGGGGTGAAAACTTTTGTATGAAAATTCTTATTCCTTGGGTTTATACATTTGAAACTTGCCATGAATAAGAGCACAAGTAAATAAATAAGATTGGGACTAACTTTTTGTTTTAAACTACCCTCCATTTGTAATCTAGACGATGTTGAAGTTTGTATGGGAAAATCATAACGCGTGAGCTGATAATTTTAAAAATCAAGATTTATTTACTAGATCAGAAATAATCAAACACGTGTTTTAGGGTTTTTCGAAAATCATTCCCGAAGTTAGTGAAAAGGGGATTCAAGTTTATAGGGAAGGATTTTAAAGAGCTAAACGTATAACCTGAATTTTGGATGGTAGTTGCAATTTATTATATAGGTGAGCACTAAGAAAGGATGTCGCCTTTAAGGGGCTGAAAATGGGCATTACCTATTCGTTTTTTAAAACTACCCTCCAATGATAATCTAGACGATGTTAAAGTTTGTATGAGAAAATCATAACGTGCTTACCAAAATTTTAAATTCGGTATATAGAAATTAGATCAAAAATAATAATCAAACACGTATTTTTGGGTTTTTCAAAAATAACCCCCTAGGTGAAAAGGGGTGATTGAGTTTTAAGGGAAGGATTTTATTGAGTGCAGTACCGGTAGTATAAAAAACAAATTTAGAACCACTCCAGAGCGTGGCAGCATGCGTTTTTAAATAGTCTAGGACTATTTAAAAACGCATGTTGCCACGCTCTCCCACCCATTTGCATACTTCATAAAACAGATTGCGGTCCTCATATTTTGCAAACGAAATGCCTTCTGCGACCTGCACTATCTACTTCTATCCTTTTTACCACACGTAATTCGGGAACAACATAACGATCTACCGCACAATATAACGTATACGGTTTCATCAACTTCTACACTTTCTATAAACCCTACATAATATTTCCAAGATTGTCTTTGAAAATACCTCACTAAAACACTATCACCTACACATAAAACTTCTTTGAAGTTTGGGAGCTCAGTCTTTGTCAGTGATTTTTTTATCTCAGTCTTTTCCATTTGTATATTGTTACAATTTCCTGTTTCTTCTTCTACTGTTTCATATGCGCCATCTCTGCTGCTTTTCACTTTCTTTAGTTCCATATCTTTTTTATCCTCACCGCAATTTTCTTCCGTATGTTCTGAAAAATAATCATAACCGAGTACTTCTCCGATAACGGCTGTACTAAGAAGTCTTTCTTCTTCGGCACTTGAAAGCTCTCGGTTTTTATCAGTATTTGTGGTTATTCCAGCCTTTTCAAATTGTACTTTGCTCTGATGTCCTGATTTTTCCTTAATTTTTTCACGTGCGCTGTCGCCATCGCTTTGTACTGTCTTTGACTCCGTGAATGTTTTCGTTACATTGCTTTCTTCTTGATTTTCTATAAACGTTGAATCGGAGTCAGAATCGGGTATAAATAACTCGTCATCTCAGGTATCATGTACAGAAAAATCATCGTCATTTTCTGTGCTGCTTGCGTCAGAATAAATCATTTTTTGCGTCTTACGAAATATGTTTTTTTGAGTACTAGTTTTTGCTGACTTTTTGAGTAAAATCTTTTGTTTCCCACTTAGTTCTGACATAGTCGACGTAGATGGGATTGGATTATCATATAAATTTATATTATTTTTATGTGATAAATGTAATGGATCAGATTTATAAATTTTTTGAGCTTCGGTTGACTATATCCAAATGTTTTGACACAGAAGGCACGATTTTCCGGTCTATACCTCACTCGGATAATACTGTTATTTTTTCTGTTGTGTTTTTTTTCTGTTCTACAAATCTTCTTTTTTCATTTCTGTTTTCTTTCTCTTCTTGCTCCGAATCAGATATTTCACTTAATTCTGATATTTTCTTTTTTCTCTTAATAGCTCGGTTTGTTTTATTCCGAACAGGGTTATTTTCTGTATCACTTTCTTTGTCAGATTCTTTTTTTTTTGAACAAGTAAGTGGTTTTTAACATCTAAACGTTCACAATGACCTTTTGGGAACAGGGCATCACAACAAAAACAGCTTAAACATCTGAATTTAATGATATTGGCTGTCTCTGTGTTCGCAATTTGATTTAGAGTCATTGTCTGTGGTACTGGCGTCAGAGTTTCTGATATTGTGTATTTGGCAATATCAGCCTCTGTACTTATATAATATGAATAAACCTCCTAAATATATAATACTTATGTATCCAGTAGCTATTCTATCAAACTATGTATCTATGTTATGATTAAATAAAGCTCCTGTGTTTTATAAATTCTGTTTTCATTATTTCCAGGTGGAAACAGTGCAGAAGACTGGAGAAACAGGAACTCACAATTTTCTTTTAATGTACAAACTGTAGTGAGTGCAAAGTTAAAGATCTTGGATATAGCGGCTAGATGGCCAGGAGCAGCACATGATCAAACAATATTTAATAATTCTTTTATAAAGCAACGAGTTCAAAATGGAGAATTTGGAAACTGTATGATTGTCGGTGATAAAGGATATGAAAATACTTCATACCTACTTACACCACTACAAATTCCCATAACTCCAGCAGAACATCTGTATAATGAGTCCCAAATAAGAAGCAGAAATGTAGTGGTAAGAACCTATGGAGTTACAGAGAGTACAGGCCGTAATAGTGGCATGTGCAGTATTGCACATCATTGCAATAGATATGCGAGATGATCATTTTGAAGTCATCCACCCAGTAAATGAGCCAGATGAACATGATGTTGTGAATCAAAGTAGACTAGAAGATATGGGGGATGCAACAGTGCGAAGTAATTTAATTAGTGATTATTTTGCTTCATTACTATAATAGTCATTTATTTCAGAATTTTGCATTCCATTATGGCAGCACAAGATTTAAAAATTTGGAAGGTTGTGACATATGTGTATGTATTCTGTGTTGTTATAAAAATAAAAAAACGGATAATTTTTAAATTTATTTAAAAAGTATTGTATTTCTAATGCCCACATTTCTCTTTTGTGCATGTCCATTGCTTTCTTTTATTTAATAATTCTTCCTCTAGAATCTGCTTTTGCACTTCTGCAATATCTAATTTTAAATCTCCTACTATTTCAAAAGGCCTTTTCATCTTCTCAGCAGCTGAAACAAGATTTTTTTATTTATTTTGAATATTGGTAAAAATTATACAAGCTAGTATCAATATCATTATTTTGACCCATACATGTCTCACTGCAGGACTTAAATAAATCTCCTCTAGGAGTTTATAGCCACATTGCTACGTGCTAAGACAATATCATACCCTGGGTTTAAATAGCTGTCAGTGGTTCTACCATTAAATCACCATCTCAGTTAAATCAAGTTATGTTGTACATCAATATAAATTATTTAAATAATAACATAATCTAAGCACTTTGTTTATCCAAATGCTAACATTAAAAGAACTTACATATAGCAGGATGTTTTTTGGAACGCAGAGATTTTGGCTTCCAATTAGTCCATTTCTCATCATTAGCAACTCTTTTGGGTGTAGTTTGTTGACCTGAAATTAAAAAGAAAAGGTGAGATCATGGTGAAGGTATCGCAGCCTTTTTTCTAGTTGTTTATTTTATCCCTTCGTATTTCGCTTTTAAAGTTTTAGCACTTCGAAAGTTCGTACCGCTTGTGCTATTAAATAATGCCTCCAGTGTCTTCTAGCACTGTTCTTTTTCATGCCAAGTGACTGCGTCACTCTTCTTATTTTCAAAAATATTTTTATGTTTAGCAACAAGAGAGGTTAAAAGCTCAACTTCTTCCCGGCTGAAGTTAACACTTCGTTCACGTTTTGATGTCGTCATTTTTCACTTTAATGAGTATTTATTTAGAGAAATCACTGTGCACAAAATGTAATTAGCAAGTACACTGAAATCGAAAGAATAAATAATAAAACAAACAGAAACACCACAAATAAACGAAACAGTTCGGTCCACGCTATTAGTGACTGTCAACTGTCAAGTGTCCGACATCCCGTTTCGTTACATGCAATATTCAGCTATCATCAAATCGTTTGTATAGTTTTTTTTATAATAAACTATACCTAATTATATACAAATTTTAATGTAAAACAATACTTCTAGTGTAAAATAAAATAAATTTATAAGTAGTTTGTGTTAACTATCTTTACATCTAATGAAATGACATCAAAAAACGGAACGTATGTTTTTTCTTAGGTTTTTAGGAATTTCTTGATCGCCGCGCCGCGCCGCGCTCAGAGCCCGCGATGAAAGCTGTGCAATAGCTTAAAAATGTTTTTTTTTTCAAATCATTAAATAAGTATTCATAAACTCGAAAGAGCGAGAATCATTAGTAGTTCACTAGACATAACGTAGCTACTCGTAGGTTTTTTAAATCGGACCACGTTTGGAAAAGTTATGCGTAAACCTCCTCCTTTTTTTCGTCGGTTAAAAATGAAAACAACCACTATTTAACGCTGTATATTCGGCTGGGTACAAATTCGTGTTTGTTGTAGAGGCTCTGTAAGTAATCATAAAATCTTGTAACTTGAGTTTTATTGAAGCCCATGGCTGTGGCAATATCAGTGGGGGCCGACTGTCGCAATTTCAATTCAGGGAACCTTTTGAGAAATCCATACACCCAGTCTTGGTCAGTTAATTTTGAGGATGTGTTGAATCTATGAGTAATTTTATTTAGTTCTGCTGCTCAATACTCATAAACCAACGTCTGGAGGTTCTGCATATTGTGACCATAATAAAGAACATCACTTTGTTAAATGTAATATTATAATTTAGTCTCTTGCTCTTCGTTGAATGTAATAGAAAATCTTCCCATGCTAATGCAGTCTTCCCACCTTTAAACGTTTTCTTAGAGTACTTTCCTTAAGTCGACTTGATATGCAGATTCTCTTTTACTGGCACCCTTTGAAATTAATAAATTTTGCGGCATGTAAGTGGTACATTTACTGCTTTAGTGGTGGGTTGCAGGGTTAGTTGGGTTGAGTTTGGGTTGGTTGTTGAAGAGGTCATACTTTAATATATTATTAAATGTGATGTATAAATGTAGTAGTAGACGTCGTGTAACCTTTCTTTTTACGTGTGGAAATCCTCATAAACTTCCTCCGCTTGTGCAAGACGGAGGGGCATGTTAGACTCGACTGACTAAAACCACATGGTGTCCTCTACTGCCTTAGCCGGGGTGCACTTGCGCAATCACCGCTCCCCGGCCTTGACTCGACTACATCACCGGGTCCCTCTCCCCGGTGCGGCCATTCAATAACGGCCTCTCTTCGAGTAGGATATTTAAGGAGGGGTAAATAATCTCTCCCTCTCCGCCGTTTCCTTCGCCAGCATAACTTCCTCAGTAGTCGTGTAACCAACTGTTAAGTATGCGTTTCGGGTTACAGGGAGGACGGACGTTCACGTCAATCAAACAAGCGAGTCAATTGCACACTGTTTATTAGACAGGTGGCGCTCGCGCGGGATGGCGCGTGCGTGCCCGCTGCCACACTTACACATGGCTACATTTAATGCATACTGCTGCCGCATACACACATGCGTTACTCAGACATAACATCCCATCCTCGTCGCCACGTGTTAAGTATACGTTTCGGGTTACAGGGAGGACGGACGTTCACGTCAATCAAACAAGCGAGTCAATTGCACACTGTTTATTAGACAGGTGGCGCTCGCGCGGGATGGCGCGCGCGTGCCTGCTGCCGCACTTACACATGGCTACATTTAATGCATACTGCTGCCGCATACACACATGCGTTACTCTTTCTTTAAAATAGCCCCAAACAAAAAAGTCTATTGGGTGGCCATACAATAGGTCCACCTCGACCAATCCACCTGTTAGGGAAGCGCTCGTTCAAATGTCCTCGAACTGCACTAGCGTAACGAGGCGGGGCGCCGTCTTGTTGCAGCCACATTTCTGCCACTCTTCTTATCTTCAGGATTCTCAGCTTGATTAAGAGTGTTATCGGTAAAAACTGTTAATTTACATAAAATCGGAGTTTTAAAAGTGGCACTACAGTTCAATATGGTACGAACCATCGCCCCTCACATGTTCGCCATAATAACTTGTGGCCTGACTTATTTGGTACGTCCCCAGAGCATATATTATAAGGTCGTTCGTGTCGAGTACGGGAAAGTTGTCCAGGCCGGGAACATTCATTGGCACAAAATCAGCTCTGATTTGATTAAGATTCCTGTGGATAACATAATCGCTGAAAAAGTTAGTTTTGATTGGGGGTTTCGTTTATTCTGGTTATTATTGACTCCTCTAAAGGATGGTCAGTGAGTCGTTTACCAAAAGCATTTAGTAATGCACCGGCTATTTAACTTCGTCGAACAAGTGACTCGCTGCTCTATTAAAAAGGTAGATCTAAGTTGACGGAACTGATAAAAAGCCAACTGGCGTAAATCATAAATAGTAGGCGCAAACCCACGGCTTTGCAATTTATTTATTTATTTATTTAGACTTCATGTACAAATCCTTGGTACATAGGCGGACTTAATGCCACAAGGCATTCTCTACCAGTCAACCTTTGGGTGTAAGACAACACTGTGGTAGGGTACAACAAAAATAAAAATAAAAAACTAGTAAAACAAACTAAAAAAATATATATATATATATATATATATAATACTATGCTTTTTAATACTATTACATATATACAAATAAAATAAACTAAACAATATTATAACATATAAAATAAATAGAAATAAAATCCTAATAATTCATGACATGACTTTTATTAATTGAGAGCTAATTTATACTGACGTATAGAGGTTACGTACTTTTCTCTTGAAAGTGAAATTGCTTTCAGCTTTTTTAACCCGGCGTCATTGTGGTAGGAAATAGGCACATGGGCGTTGAGGTGGGTCAATATTACCCGTATCTTAAAATCGAGATATTTCCATAGTTATTGACTGTATTCATAAACTGTGTTGTTATACCATTATTAGGGTATTTATTTGTTGAAATAGAAAAAGAAAAACATAATTTAAAAATATTTAATTAAGTTTAATCAAATTTTACATAAACTTATAAAAAAAGTAACAAAACAGAGATCTCTTGTGCATTTAGGATATTCTTATTATAATAATCAGTATATTTGGTTACTTATGGCATTTTTATAATCTGAAGGATTATGTCTTTTAAAAAAAAATTAAAAACACTAATTAGAATCATCGTTAGAGACGCAGTCACTACCAAAGATATGATGTGTTCAGGACAAATGTATTTGGGGCCAGCTTGATATGTGTGCTTTGTTTTGCGGTCCCTTTTAGCAGGACACACTTGACACTGTTTGCGGACATCGCGTATTTTTGCACGAGGCTGTTCTGATGATTCACCAACAAATCCTTCCCCAAATAGTAACCTCAGTCATGCTCGCGAAGGAGAAGGCGGGACGCGTGAGGAAGACGACAGCGTCCACCCTTCACGCCAGCCACAGGTGGTAGACGCCCACGGCGACGGACGTCCCTAGATGATCTCCGGCCACCGTACCTCTCTCTCTCACGGCCCGCCTCCTCCTTCGCGAGCATAACTGCTTCGCAGAAGGAGGCGACCGCTTCCCACTCCGTTTCGCCCCGCAACATGGCCTCGACCAATGCCGGGCGCGAGAGGTCTCCGCCTATCGCTGCCGTGAGGACACGGCGGTGCTCTGCCCAAGCGGGGCAGTCCTGCACCGTATGCTCCACTGTGTCCTCCGGGCGATCCTCGCAGTGGTGACACCCAGGCGTTTCTTCCCTCCCTATCCGACACAGGTACCTCTCGAAACTTCCGTGTCCGGTGAGGACCTGCGTCATGCGGTAGGTCAGGACGCCGTGACGCCTTTCCAACCACTCCTCAAAGAGGAGTCTTACCGCCGGCGCCGCAATTGCGGCGTGCCCGAACCTCGGTTGCTACAGTCGTTCCCTCCATTCTGGGGCCTTACCACGAGCTCTTAACGCGATCCTGTTTTGGCTGTGGGAAAGAGACAGAGCTATACAAGTCGTCTAGCGCCATCTCGAAATTCGAATGGAATGGAAACAAAATCAGAATCGAATCAGTTTCGGGAGTAAGTCTCCTGGCCTGAGATCGCGCCAGACCTCTTCCCACCGCGCCTCGACTTCGCGAGGCAGCGGGAATACACCTCGGCGCTGCGCCTCCACGCGCTGCTCATAGACGCGCTGGAGGGCAGTTGCCTCCAGATCCCAGGGCAGGAATCCGGCAAGGAGGTTGGCCGATTCGCCGGCGATCGGATAGCCATGACCCTCTGGCATGCGATCAGCCTCGCTGGTCGCGTTCGCATGCTCAGGGCCCACACGGGGGCCCCGTAGAGGGCCATGGACCGCACGACACCGGCGTACAGCCTCCGGCAGGAGGCGTTTGGCCCGCTGAGTTTTGGCAGGAGTCGCCTGAGGGCGGCTGCTGCCCGGTTCAGCTTTGGGGCCAAACGCAGGAAGTGCTCCCTGAAGTTCCACCGGCTGCGGGTTTCGTGCTTAGAGATTAGACTGAAATTATGTAAATTTTAAAGGAATCTGTTTTCTCTAAAATCGACATAATTCGTCAGTTTTCTGTCTTATCTCGATACATTTTAGTTTAAAACAAGCACGTTTTGACAAAAAAGTAACATTACGAGCGAAAAGAAAAAAAACCGTTAAAATACACACCAGAAATCATGAATGATATGATGGTTGATGATGAACAATCTTTTTTTCTTTGTTTCCAAACAGAGAGATCAGGTCAAAGTCGTCCTTTTATAGTATTGCCTGTGAGAAATTGACGGCGAAGAGTTCTGTAAGGAATATTGTATTCAAATCAAATCAAATAACTTTATTTCAGACAAAGTCCATAGTGTTAGTAACAATAATACTTAATAAAATAGTGTTAGTACGACATGCATAACATAAAATAATTTAACAAACGTATTATTTACTTACTTCAAAAAAAAACAATGACTTAACTTTTACTTGAGTAATGGCTTTTTCCAAGTCTTCTTCACTTATATTATTTAAATAGATAATTATGTATCTCTAATTACAGGTCCCCTCGTTGACATGATAAGGTTGGTGAAATAAAAAAGACAATTTTTTGTATAAGCTTATAATATATATAGATATATATTATATTTACAATCTAAATCATATTTATAATGTGTTGCATGTTAAATATTATTACTACCCTAGGCAACGACAAAGATATAGGTCATAACAAAACTAATCACTATCAACGCTAGTCACTATCATCGTTACAGTCAGAATCACCTTCTGTATCATCATCCGTAGAATTTTCTCTTGGCGGCTGTAATGATGGTGGTATCAGAAGATCTAGAGCTTCTTTAGTCAGTGAAGTCAGCTTTTTTTTATAAGTAACAGATTGAAAATATCAGTGTTCGATTTCTCGCTACTACTCGTACATTCACGAGAGTAGTGTTCTCTGAATTTTTTAAAGTCTTTATTCCGGGCTTCTTGGGCCTCTCTCTCTCTCTTCCGTTAGTTGGCCTATTGGCAAAAGTGCATTTTTTATTATTTCTGGCCCGTGAATAAAAAACTTCTGTACAGTTGGAGGCATGTCCATACCAAGGGTGCATTCGCACAAAATATTTGGCGGTGTCAGTTGCATATGTGCGGATTTTTTCCACATCAATGTCATAGCCAGATGACATGAACATCCAGACAAGTTCAATGAAATAGCCAAAAATTCAGCGGCCCTGAGTAAAATAAAAAACAAATCTAATGGGACGTATGAAACTGTTTCTTGTTGTTCATCAATCGGTTGGTATTAGGTGTGATAGACGAGAGTTGAAGTCTTATATCAGGCCCTATAGCCAAACAGCAGATGACAGCAGATAACAACCGTTATCGCTCAGCAGTCACTAATACATTTTCAACTTTATACCCTAGCGCATAAAGTTGAAAATCTGTTAAAGACTGCTGAGCGATAACGATTGATACAAACGAAAACGATCTGTAAACTTCAATAGATTTTCAACTTTACGCGCTGGGGTATAAAGTTTAAAATGTATTAGTGACTGCTGAGCGATAACGATTGTCATCTGCTGTTTGGCTATAGGGCCAGGTTCGGCATCCAGTCTATTGTGGTATTTTGTTTTGGTAGCTGCGTAGGTCGAGAATCCTGTTTCACACAAATATGTTGTTGGGAACGGAAGAAGAACATTCAAGGCCATTGTGGCAAGAAGTGGATATTCATCACGGATTCTGCACCAAAATCATTGAGTGGCATTGTTTTGAATAGTGACTGCATGTTGGTGTCTGATGACATTTCTAAAAACGATTCACATATGGGTCAGGACCAAATTTTTGACGTAATCGCACAACGGAAATCACAACGGAATGTGTCAATGGAAAATAAATGTAGCACAATAGAATTGTTAGGGTGTGTGTAAAATAGTCGTAAGATTTTAGATAGGTACGTGAAAAAAAAACACATCATTATATTTCGATTAATATAATACGAAACCAAAACATTCAAACAGAATTAACAACAGTTTGGTAAAACACCTTGCAGTTAAAGATTGACTTTAAAAAATTCAACAACAAAAAAAAAAACAGCTGATCTGTAACATTCTTGATTAATTGATTTTTTACGTTAAATTTTTATATAATAAAAAAGAAATTTGTTTATGATGTCTCAGCAATGCAGCCCTGCAAGGTTATTAGTGGTTTTACCAATAAGACAGTTAACTAAAAAAAAACTTTGTTTTTATTATTTGTTTTTCCCACAACCTTTCAGTCTCCACGCGAACGCCGGGTTCGTAATGTTACAAAATAGAAATTTAAAACATATAAAAATCTTTACTACTTAATCTGGTGAATGATAGCTTTGAGCACATAGAACTCACACAATATAGGCTAAGCAGCTGTATAGTACAAAGCAATCTGAATTTATACAATTGCAATTATTGTTTTACAATCTTCTGCAGCTCCGAAAATAGTACCTATTAAATATGCTATCAATGAATACGAGTACGTCACTGTCCTAAGGAGCAGGACTAGCATGGAGCCAAGCATTATTATCAGCGATATAATCGCCCAATTTGTAATATGCCCGCTTACGTAGTGTGCGTTTAATGCATGTTTTAAATTTTGTCTCATTCAGTTCAAGAATGCTTTGTGGAATTTTATTATAGCATTTTAAACAAGGTATTTTAATGTTTTCTGTCTTATCAGAAACGTATAATATTTTGACTGATATTTCTGATTTTAATAATGTCCCAAATACTGACTTCGCATCAACAATATCATTCCCATAGGCAACACTTGCATCTAATGTTCGTTTTACCACTCCAACACCATTGGCTGCACCTTTACCATAAGACGTCTCGAAAAAGGACCAGGTCGCATGATGCAATCCTTCATTCTGCATTACTTCACAAAATAGAAAAAAGTTGTATTTTTGACAATATTGCGTCGCGTCGTAGGTCTATCAGACCAAAAGTGGATGCGGCGAACCGTGGGAAGTTTTTCTTTAATCCTTTAGCTCGCAAGGAAACAAAAATCTGTATTTTTGTGTTTTTTTTTGGACGTGGCAACGTCTTATAATTCGATCGAGCCGGCTGCACGCACGAAAACACATGACTCATGCGGCGTTACCTCGCACTGAGGCGTTCCATTTAAGGCTTGAAGTGCAAGCGAGAGCGTGGAACGAGCGACAAAGAGGCACAATCGGCCCCACGTATTGAGAAAATTAGGAGGTAAAATGAACGTTGAGTATTTTCTACGTCACGATGTATGTAGGTTTTTGAGACTTTATTAATTAAATAAACACTTATTCATCATAACGCATGATTAATTTAAAAAAATACAATTGAAAAAGGCACAAAAAGGCCAATGAATCATGAATATTATAAAAATGATCTAAAAATCGTTCCTTTTGGATACAACACCCAGAAAAAAATATTGTTGGCTCCAACAATAAAACTTTAACAGGGGAGAGCCCACCATAGTGTATAGTTCCTGCGTCAATGTTTTTATTGTCATGAATTAAGTTGTCAGTACAACAATATTCCTTCAACAAATATATGTATTGATACTACAACAATGTTTCTATTGTCAAGTTAAATCTCAGTACAACAATAATGTGTATTGATACTACAACAATGTTTCTTTTGTCAAGAAGTAAATTGTCATAGCGACAACATTTCTTCAACAAAATATATGTATTGATACTACAACAATGTTTCGATATTGTCAATACAACAGTATTTTTTCAACAGAGTATGTTTGGATACTACAACAATGTATCTTTTGTCTGTGGAACTAATTCAATTTAACTGTCACTTTGTTGTAATAACAATACTAAGTTATGAGCGCAACAGCTTTACTTAGTTAAATTAAATATTTTGCCTTTGTAACCACCATTAAAGCTTAGTCACGGTATTTAGGTTATTTGACTTAATCAACTCATAATTATCTACAGTAGCAAAGTTATTTGAATGCAGGAGCTACTGTACATCGTGAAAACAACTATACTTCCTTTGTTAATATGAAAGAGCCTTTTTTCCAGTAGCAATGTAATTTAAATACAGGAGCTACGCTACTTCGCGAAAACAACTATACTTCCTTTGTTATTATGAAATAGCCTTTGTTCCAGTAGCAATGTAATTTAAATACAGGAGCTACGCTACTTCGCGAAAACAACTATACTTCCTTTGTTAATATGAAATAGCCTTTGTTCCAGTAGCAATGTAATTTAAATACAGCAGCTACGCTACTTCGCGAAAACAACTATACTTCCTTTGTTATTATGAAATAGCCTTTGTTCCAGTAGCAATGTAATTTAAATACAGCAGCTACGCTACTTCGCGAAAACAACTATACTTCCTTTGTTATTATGAAATAGCCTTTGTTCCGGTAGCAAAGTTATTTGAATGCAGGAGCTACTCTACATCGTGAAAACAACAATGCTTCTTTTGTTCATAGGAAATAGCCTTTGTTCCAGTAGCAATGTAATTTAAATACAGGAGCTACGCTACTTCGCGAAAACAACTATACTTCCTTTGTTAATATGAAAGAGCCTTTGTTCCAGTAGCAATGTAATTTACATACAGGAGCTACGCCACTTAGCTAAAACAACTATACTTTTTTTGTTAACATGACAGAGCCTTTGTTCCAGTAGCTGACTTTCCTTTGTTAAAACAACTACACTTTCTTTGTTTATACATAAAAGCTTTTGTTCAAGTAGCAATAACATTTACATGCAGGAGCTACTCAACTTTGGCAAAACAATTATACTTCCTTTGTTCATATAAAAAAGCCTTTGTTCCAATAGCTTCCATATAAAACAATTGTTATATTTTCTTTTTTACTGCGAATAAGCCTTTGGTTCAGTACCTAATAATTATATTAGCAAATAATGTAATATATTTGCTACTGAACCAAAGGTTAATTCGTAGTTATAAAGAAAATACAGTTGTTATTATAGAAGCTACTCGAACGAAAACTTTTTCTTAATATGAACAATGAAAATATTATTGTTTTGGCGAAGTTGAGTACATATCTCCTGCATTTAAATAATATTGCTACTTGATCAAAAGCTTTTATGTATAAACGAAGAAAGTGTAGTTGTTTTAGCAAAGGAGAGTTAGCTACTGAAACAAAGGCTCATTCATATAAACATTGGAAGTATAGTTGTTTTCGCGAAGTAGAATAGCTCTCCTGCATTTAAATAAAGTTATATTTTACTAGTGTATTAGTACCAGTAACTAATACTCATTTGATTTCTCATTGAATAAACTTATAGTTTGTCAACATAGGTATGTACTTAAATATAACAATAAACTAGTTCTTGTTTTAAACACAAATGAGTATTAGATACATAGGTATACTGGCAGTACAATAATACGTTAGTGAAACAAAGGCTTATTCGTAGTAACAATGGCACTATATTTGTTATAAGAATAGCTACTGAAATGAAATTTTAAACACCTAAAGTAAACGGTTTTGAGAGTACCTAACAGTGGTCAAAATTATGATAAAAACAACATATTATTTTTAGGGTATTTGTGTATTGTTAAATTGAAATAAAATTAATTACATACTCTCTTATAAGTAGGTACATAATAATCAGCTTAATTTAGTACACTCCTTGCAATAAAATCTAACATTACCAGTAGTAACCCAAGTCTGTTGTCCTAAGTTTTTTGTCGTTTTAGGTTCTTTGTATTGCGAGCCCGCAGTTTTGATCTGCATTATAACTATGCACCTTTACGACCACGAGCTATCAGTTTTTACATACAGCATTGTAGATAAAATTAAATTAAGGATTGGAATACAAAATCTAACAAAATCTGCGGGGGCACGCACAATACGGAAAACCAAAAAAGAAAAAAACTCACACTTGGGGTACAAGTCAAGTCTGGTCAATACTTTGTATATTATGAAATATTATAGTAGGTATGATTACACAAAATGAATTACTCTTATAAGTAGGTACATAATAATCAGTTTAAGCTATAGTACACTTCTTGCAGTAAAATCTAACAAAAACCAAAAACGAAAAAAAAACTCACGACTTGGGGTACAAGTCAAGTCACTGACTTGACTTGTACCCCAAGTCGTGAAGTCAGGTCAATACTTTGTACATTATAAAATATTATAATAGGCATGATTACACAAAATTAATTACTCTTATAAGTAGGTATCTACATAACAATCAGTTTAAGCTAGTACACTTCTTGCAGTAAAATCTAACAAAAACCACAAACAAAAAAAAAACTCACGACTTGGGGTACAAGTCAAGTCAGGTCAATACTTTGTATATTATAAAATATTATAATAGGCATGATTTCACAAAATTAATTACTCTTATAAGTAGGTACATAATAATCAGTTTAAGCTAGTACACTTCTTGCAGTAAAATCTAACATTACCAGTAAGTAACCTAAGTCTGTTGTGTCCTAAGCTTTTCTTCGTTGGTTATAAAATATTATACTAAGGGCCGATTCGACCAAACTCGAAATTATAGGCGAGTAACAATACGGGGGATAATTTTACTCTCCATACTTACACGAGGACTAATATCTGTTACGTTCTACCACACTATACCTAGATTAAAATTATTCTCGTATCGATTGAACGAATGAAATGACCTAATACATAATGCTACTAAACGAAGAGGTCATTGTATCTGTACCTACTATACTTGAGAAATGTACTATTATATTTGACTGATTTATACGTCACTTTACTATCACTGGCAGGGAATGTCAATGTACATAACATAACATTTTGACATTTCGTTATCCCCGGTTTAAGATTTTACTCCACCAAAATCGACCGTATAAAAATTAACCCTCGTATAGTGACTTTAGCCACGGATTAATGTTTGGTAGAATGCAAAAGTTTTAATTTGAAGTATGGTTTACCTGCTGAATTGACGTACTTTGTGGCCCATCATCTGTCATGAATATTATAGGAGATGAAATATTGCTATCCGTTCCAATCTGAAAAATAAAATGAATAAATAACACACGTCTTCTAACTAATAAGAATAATAAAAAAACAGACTGATACTGTTATTTTTTTAGTTTCTGTAAATTTGTTAAGAAACAAGTATAATATTAAGTATTAAGTAGATATAATTAAATAAAAAAGAATCGGGCTCTAAGCTGGGGGGAGAGTAGAAAGAGAGAAAATATGATTACCTCCAGTAAACTGTTTGATGTTGTTTGTGATGATCCAGTACTACTCAACTGAAATTTCTTCTTCTGCTGTAGCAGTTGATGATTGAAGTTCCTAAAAAAGATGATTTATTAACATTTAACATAACTTTTTACTGCTATGCGTTAAAGCTAAAAAGGTAACCAACAGACAGTCAACGAATGGACGAAGTGTTTCTTTCACCTCATGTTGATTACCTTAGCATTTTGTATGTAAATATGACCTTGTCTTTCTAACAATTTTACCTTTTCTACTACTAGTTACTACTAGTTTTTACTTTACTAGTGTAATGCAAGTCAAAACATAACAAAACAAAATGGCGTCAACAATTTTTAATGTTGGCGCCAAAACGCCCGCGCCACTCTCTCCTAAACAAATTATGTTGGTGGAAGTGCAGTAGTAGGTACCTATTATTCAAATGTTTTTAATAAATATGGTACCTATATAGATACCTAATAATTATTGAACCACCAAAAACAATTTCCTATAATTTGTAAAATGATAACGTTGTGAAAACGACAAAATTACTTTGTTACGATCAATTCAATCAAATCTCAAGGTAGCAAGGTAGGTACCTAAGGGGCTCGTGGCTAAATAATAACAGCCGCTCGGGGCGATCTTTAGGCTATGAAAAGATTGCCTATTACCTAAGTTGTTCTGTGGATGGGTGACCACCCTTAGGTACATACCGAGTTTTCTCCGTGCCTCGGAAAGCACGTTAAGCTGTTGGTCCCAGCTGTCGTTTGTAGATCTTTGACAGTCGTTACAGGTAGTCCGTGGCCCAAAAAGTCTGACAACCAGTCTTACCAAGGGGTATCGTATTACCTACCCAGTACAAACTGGGTTGTGGAGGTCTGATAGGCAGTCGCTCTATGTAAAATACTGATATTCAGCTGCATCCGGTTAGACTGGAAGCCGACTCCAACATAGTTGAGAAAAGGCTAGACAGATGATGAATCAAATCTCAAGGTAGTTATGTACCTACCTACTTAAGATGATTCGGACCATTTCATTCATCTGTGATAAAAAGCTAATAAGTAAGCAAATAACATGAAAACTTACCAATGAAACTGTCCTTTACCCAAACGGGCAGAATCAAGAAATTCTTCCATTTTCTTCGACCGATCACAATCACTATTCACAGAATCAATATTCACAGTCCCTTAGACGACCCACAGACCCAGTATAGTTACAGTATTCACTATTCACTGCCGAGATGTTCCCTGCTACCGAGTGCCGAACTGCCCATGCGTACGCACACAATACAAATGACGGCGGAGGGCGCGACGTTAGTTTAATGCTCCGGCTATAGTTATTTTGTAAGATTTATTTGCAATGTTCACATTGGCACCCTCGCAACGTTTCATTGTCACCACAGTAAAATATATATTGTCTGACAAATGGTAGTTAAATGCTACGACTATAGTTATTTTGTTAGATTTATTTACAACTAGCTGACCCGGCAAACGTTGTTTTGCCATAAAAAATAGAAATTAAAAATTTTGTCTAAAAAATTAAAAATAAATTTAGGGGTGGACTACCCCAACATTTAGGGGGATGAAAAATAGATCTTGGCCGATTCTCATAGATACCGGATAAGCACAAAAAATTTCATCAAAATCGGTCAAGCCGTTTCGGAGGAGTATGGCATCGAAAACTGTGACACGAGAATTTTATATATTAGATGTTCACATTGGCACACTCACAACGTTTCATTGTCACCACAGTAAAATATATATTGTCTGACAAATGGTAGTTAAATGCTAAGACTATAGTTATTTTGTTAGATTTATTTACAATGTTGACATTGGCATACTCGCAACGTGCCATTGTTTCCACAGCAACATATATATTATATGACAAATGGTATTTTAATGCTACGACTATAATAAATTTATTAGATTTATTTACAATGTTCACATTGGCACACTCACAACGTTTCATTGTCACCACAGTAATATATATATTGTCTGACAAATGGTAGTTAAATGCTAAGACTATAGTTACTTTGTTAGATTTATTTACAATGTTGACATCGGCATACTCGCAACGTGCCATTGTTTCCACAGCAACATATATATTATATGACAAATGGTATTTTAATGCTACGACTATAGTAAATTTATTAGATTTATTTGCAATGTTCACATTGACACACTTGCAACGTTCTATTGTTACCACAGTCACATATACATTGTATGAAAAATGGTAGTTTAATACTCCGACCATAGTTATTTTGTTAGATTTATTTACAATGTTGACATAGGCATACTCGAAACGTTCCATTGTTACCACAGCAATATATATATTGTTTGAAAAATGGATAGTTTAATGCTCCGACTATAATTATTTTGTTAGATATAATTACAATGTTGACATTGGCATACTCGCAACGTTCCATTGTTACCGCAGCCACATATTATAATGTATGACAAATGGTAGTTTAATGCTCCGACTATAGTTATTTTGTTAGATTTATTTACAATGTTCACATTGACACACTTGCAACGTTCCATTGTTACCGCAGCCACATATTATTTTATGAAAAATGGTAGTTTAATGCTACGACTATAGTTATATTGTTAGATTTATTTACAATGTTGACATTGGCATACTCGCAACGTTCCATTGCTACCACAGCCACATGTATATTGTACGACAATGGTAGTTTAATGCTACGACTATAGTTATTTTGTTAGATTTATTAACAATGTTCACATTGACACACTTACAACCTTTCATTGTCACCACAGCCAAAATATATTGTCTGACAAATGGTAGTTGAATGCTACGACTATAGTTATTTTGTTAGATTTAATTATCTATGTTTACTTTGGCACACTCGCGACGTTCCATTGTTACCACAGCCACATATATATTGAACGACAATTGGTAGTTTAATGCTACGACTATAGTTATTTTGTCAAATTTATTAACAATGTTCACATTGACACACCTAAAACGTTTTATTGTTACCACATCCATTTTTTTATTAACTTTAATGTAAGGACAAAGCTAAATTGTTCCTAGCACATTAAACGACGGGAAATCAGCGCACAATAAAAAAGTTGCTAATCTCAACTAAGTTCTTTCTGTAATAGTAACAAAATATTTAATTGCTCCGACAGGAAATTATCAACAAAGCATTTATTGTGGCTTTGTTGACCCGTTTTTTTCTGCGTGAAAACGAAAGTCGTTAGATTTTTCCTGATTTTTTCGTACATTTTGACAGGTATGATATCTGCGATCGGGGGATATCTTAATTCGCGACTCCGATTATCCTTATATGATGGCATTTGTACTACGCCCATCGTAAGAGTTATGGCTAAAAGTCCCATATATTTTTATTAGAGATATTTGCACATTTGGCAGCATCATTTTATACTGAATTTAAGTTTGTATGATCTGTAATCAAATTGATGAAAAATTCTGAAGAAATATTGTAAAAGTAATCCAAAGGGGACATCGTACTTGAAACAATCGGAACTTAAGTACAGTTAGTTCTATATGTGCTGCATGCCTAAATTTACCAGTTTTCCATTTGAAAAACAACGGTTTTCTCATACTTTTTTTGTTTTCTTAGCAACAATTTTAGGTGTTGTATTCGCTCACCTCTTGGAGCGTATCGCAGGAGATAGAAAATTTGGGGATAAGACAGATGAAACTTGAGGTGATAAAATAAACGAAACTTGAGGTGATAAAATAGGCAAAACTGACTGAAGAACTGGAAGTTGATGTGATGTTTTATCTGAAGGGAAAAGTTATTCATGAAGGGAGTCAAAGGAACAGTTTCTTCATCAGATAATAAAAGCGTGAGACTCATTTCTAGAACTATCAAGGTCCAAGTCATTTAGTGATGAAAGAAAACTTATTCTAGCTCCGAACCCAGGTGAATGACCTGCGTTCGGAGCTAGAATAAGAGTTATAATAATCAAAATTTTCACGCTCTTTCATTCTGTCTTTTAATATAACTTCATCGGCAGAACCAATACTGCTACTATCTGATGGAGCATTCTCTCGAGGAAATAGTGCCATAGTTTTGCACGTTTTTTGCCATATTATTGGCTTAGTCTGAAGCAAGTAAACAAATAAAAAAAACATGGAAACACACCTGTTACGTACCAGCCTTGGCGAGAAAGGACTGGAGCGTATGTCCGCGCTATCACGGAGACAAAATTCAATAACCCTGATGGGTTACTCGCCGTTAGTAAATAAACTACACTATCTATTTCTGCACTTACCTTTCTTCAGGGATGAGAAGCTCCAGAGGTCGAGGTCCTTTCGGTTACTATGTATGTATGAGTGGGTTGAGTAATCATGTTTAGTTATGCATGTACAATGTGAACCGAATAACAATGGGCCTCCAACACGCGGCCGGTTCAAGGGCCACCCAAGGCCAAGCCTCCCAGGCGCTTATGCTCTCCAACAGGAACGCACGTTCACGAAATGTTCACTCACTCAAAAGCACTCAAATATTGTTCCTGTACCAAACTGTTAAGCAGTTCACGGCATTAAAGTCTACACAGTGCCGGCAAACTTAACCTCAAAATATACGGCTTTAAAGTCACAAGGGATAGAAATATGGTGATTTTCACCCAATTATCCACAATTAATCGCACACAAGCCCGGATTGGTTTGGATTTATAATTATCCCAACAGATTCCAAAGTAATTCACGTAATTGCGTGACCAATATTCCAACTCAATTTGATCCAGTCTCGAACAGACCCAACACGGATGTTTAGTTCAAATTGCACAAAACAACCAAAAAACTGTGAACAGGTGATGATCGGGCCGATTATCCCACAGGACCCAAGTAATTCCAATTATAATGCAACAAGAGGACCCGACCTCAACACGTTCCAACAAAATCCACGGAACAGTCTGTCAACTCTAAGACCACAGACGTTCAACGTCAGAAAAAGTCAAAGTTTAGCATTGGCTCCCTGGCCTTTAAGGCGGCAGACAACCGAACGTTTTTCGGTTCGGAACAACACCCATAGCATGACAAAACACCAATAAATAAATTATATTAGACAAAACACCATAAACAAAATGAAATGTTAATAAAAATACATGCTAAATAAATCATTAACAAAGCCGCAATGTTGAACATGCTCAACATACATATTATTATTACGAAGTGTTCTGATTGCGTCGCAACGTTGACAATATTCAACATGTCACTTATGAACTCTGTCCTTGCTAGTTAGTCAATATAATGTAGTAGTTTGTAATTATAATAATAAAATGGCTTTCTAAGAATAAAATACCAGTGTCCACTATCTGAAAAACGCTTAAAAATATTTTTTATAGAATAAAATTAACTGTAATCCGCGTAATCGCTGCGACCGTGATGCCATTTTGCACGACATTGACGTAAAATGCCTTCAGAAATGTCAAACTTTTTATTTTATATATTCTCCAATATTCTTTATTTCTAAGTTTTCTTTTTATGTCCTGAAAAGCAGAAACAAGAGCAGTCACCGACTTAGTAGGACTGCAAAGCCAACGTTTCTTTGAGTATTCTCTGTACTGTATATATTCTAACTCGTTTTCATCTATTAAATCTTTATTGCATTTGGAGCAATTTCTATAAAATATTTAGATTTCTTTATTATGTACGAGTAATAACATATAACATAACATATCCACTCACGTACTGCAATGAGGCCATAATTTTAGGATCAGCTTTTTCCTCCAAAGGCAGCACGTTTTTGTTTAATATTTTATTTAAATCCATATTTTGTGTACCTAACGTTGGCTTTGCTTTCCTCATTTGTAACCAGAGTAACTAAGGCCTCACAATAATATTTTTGGCAATTAGTACCCGGGGCATGGATGCCGGAGAGGTTATTTACTAACAATGCCGCGTAGGCAGATTGGAATGCGTCCGGAGTTGGATTCACGTTGCGGCACCCGTGGCTTCTGACTGCGCCAAAAAAGTTTTCAAGTGGATCTTGATTGAAGTGCTGCATTCAAACTGAGGTAACATTATATTCTTTCTCTAATTTTTTTACAAGTATTTGTATGCCTTCCAGCGTCTACACCCAATTATTTAAAGTCGGTACATTTTCCATAACATCGCCTTTATAAAATTACATAATTTTAAAAATTTTCTTGAATTCCGTCCATTTTTTATGGTGAGCTGAATTTGTTTCACCGATTGAAGCAGTGGCTTTGCAAATTTCTTTCTGTTTGCGTAGCTGTCGTTGACAGAGTCAAACAACTCGTCGAAAAATAGCAGCAAATCTGCAGTATCTTTGCATTCTTCTGGCAAAGAATTTTGCCTTGTTAAGATTATCTGAAAAGTGGAAAAAGTTAATTATGAAAAATCTTATTGTTGCTTTACTTTTTGTAAATATTTCCATCACCACTGCTCTCAAAACGGTGAAGGAAGACATCGTGAGAAAACCGGCATGTCCTAGAAGGGACTGGAACGCGACGCAAGCCAGCTAAGTCGTGATCTTATAGCTTCGTATTTTTAAAAATAGTTATCGGTTGTCAATCGGTTAAATTTCTCGCAAATTACAAACCTGGAGTAGTGAAAGTGTCCTACAATTGTTTTTCGACCCCCAGGAGAAGTAACAGCGGCAATAAAATAGTCGATAAATAATTTAAAAAGTGCCGTATCATAGTTAAACCGCGAGTACACGAAATTCCCACTGCTGTGCGGACTGTATAACGGCGAAAGTTCTGTGAACGCGCAACTGTCCGAGTGCTACCAACATAGGTAGCAACAAAGCAATCGGCACAAGCGTTCCAGTGACGAACGCAGTGCGACTACGTCGCATTATCAGTGCGCCACCCCGGCCATAGTTTACTGACTATTGTTTACGAATTGCGAAATAATAAATACTGATGACAATGTTATTGATAATTTGTTTTTTTTTTTTGAAATTTACAAAATGTGACTTTCTGTGAATATCCTACAGACAATTTGAATGTTAGAGTAGTTAAATAAAATTATTGGACTAATAAAATGTGATGATGAGTAGTAGTGAACTAGTAAAAAAAAACTAGTTTTTAAATAAATAAAAAATAAATAAAGTACCCTCTTGAACAGTCTTCTACAAAAGATGGCACAACTTCCCTGCTACGCTGAGTTCGATGGTCTTGCCTCACTGCCTCCACTTCCAAAGCGTGGGCCAAGGCGCCCTTCAAGGTCTCGTGATGCCCAAGTCTAACAGCTGCTCTAATTTCCCAGTCGCGTATTCCGTCGATGAAAGCCTGTAGCAGATTGCAATTGATGAGAGCCGGGACGGACCGATATGCTTTCCGAACCATCTTCTCAATTTCTAGGGCCCACTGTTGTAGGCTCTCGGCACTACGTTGAACACGATCCCTTAGCTTAGCGCGATATACGTGCTCCAGGTGCGCGTCGCCGTACCTAGACTCCAACGCTTCCAGCAGCTGCTCATATGTCACATCCTTGCCAAGAGCCTCAAGTACGGTCAGGGCCTGGTCTCGCAGACTCAAGATGAGCCCGGTCGTAGCTTGCTCCTTGGTTCACCCATTCGCCTTCATAACGGCCTCAAACTGCATCCTGTAAGCCGACCATGATGATGTTCCGTCGAATGGTGGCACCTTAAACTCTGGTACTGGAGGTGCAGCAACCACTGGACACACAATCCCGTCTCCAGTCCTAAGTTCACCCAAAGTCTTCTTCATCTCAGCAATCTGAACTTCAGCTTCTGAGATACGACTCTCTAGCTGGTGAACTTGCTCTTTCATCAACTTGAGCTCCTTGCCAAATATTGCATGCAGTTCTTTAATCAGGTACATCTGCTCTTCTTGGCGACGGGCCTGCTCCTCTTTGTTTTCCTGAAGCAGCTTTCGCAACAGGCGGACCTGTTCCTCTTGACGGCGGGCCTGTTCCTCTTGACGGCGGGCCTGGTCTTCCTGGCGGCGGCCTTGCTCCTCCTTGTCCTTCTGTAGCTGCTCTTGCAGCAGGCGGACCTGCTCCTCCTTGTCCTTCTGTAGCTGCTCTTGCAACAGGCGGGCCTGTTCTTGTTGGCGGCGGGCCTGCTCCTGCAGCAGCGCCATAAGTGCAGACAGGTCTGGAACCGCTGGTGCTGAAGAGACTGCAGAGGGACCAGCGGCTGATTCCATCATAGGCTGAGCACCACCTGTCGTCTGTATCGGGGAACCTCTAAACCGCCTCTGGTCCATGTCTTGCTGGGGCTGACTCCTGGTACGTATACCGTCCGTGTCGTCATTTGGTAAAATTGGCATTATATCCCTCACTTCTAGCACCAAATGTTACGAGCTGGGTATCGGGATAAATTAATTAAAACCAAATGAACTTTATTGACACACGAATCACTAATTAAAACAAACACTTAACACTACTCAACAATTAAACACTTATAAACTCACTTAATCACACGTAAAAATCACTTAGGGATCGCTTCCAGTTCACTTCGAGTTGCCTCGATCGTAGTCAAAACCAGACTGACTCAGGTCGCCGATTGACACCCCTTTTTATACCCCGGCCGGACCCACTAGATGTTTCTAGAAGGTGGTAGAATGTTCTGGAAACATCCATACACTTCAACATAGTCCCATACCTTCTGGAACATTCCAGAACCATCTCGAAACATCTAGAACAGGGTAGAATTTTCTAGAAACTTCCAGACCAATCTTCGGTAGAATTGCCGAGAACCTTGTGGAACTTTAGAGAAGCTTATAGATAGGTCTCGCAATTCGATCGACGTAACACTATTACATGGAATGTCAAGATGGTATTATACATACCATCTTGACATTCCATGTCTAGGGTTTTGCTAATGTCGATTGCGGTAATTCCACGCTGTATTACTTACCTTCGTTTCTGGCGTCTTTTTCGGTCATCTTCCATTGCTACTGTTAGTAAAAAGCATTCTTCATCTGATGATACGATATCCATATAATAGAAAAGTTTTGAGGACACTCATACAGTCATGTAATCAAACTGTCGTTAAAACCAAACGTCCTACAAGTACTAACGTTATTATCGCAGGTGTGTGTACGGTCGTTTTATCGCAGGACGTAGAAACGCAACATCCTACTTCCATTGCGGCGTTATAATCGCAGCAGTGTGTAACTACATGACCATCCTGATACAAAATGTACTGAAAACAGATATCGCAGTAACGCATGCGATATTATCGACCTATAATAACGCGCCTGTGTGCGGGAGCCTTAATTCATGACTGATAACTAAAAAAAAAACAAAAATAACGTAACTAAGCAATCTTTTGCTTATGTAAAAACAATTGAATAAATGTAGCTTTAGTTTAGTAATTAAAATGTCGTCGAAATCAGTTAAATTAAACAGATGAACAGATTATTCATGAGACAAATTTGTCATAAAATAAGTGACAAGCTTTTGGCAAGACTTCTTTTAATTGTTGAAGGTGATTAAATTTGGAAGAAACTATGGGAATTGGTGCAACATGTAAAGGTGAGTACGCAACACAATTCAATTTTCTCGGTCTAACTGGTAACTCTCTCCAATCAGCATCTAAGTTAATTTTATAATAAAAAAATGCCATCGGTCTATACTCAGGATCGCCTGCTTTTCGACCGGCAGATGCAGATGTTTAACTTGAGACATATTTCCACATTGCAATTGAATGCTTTTGAAACAGAAATACGCTTAGGAGATTTCATAAAAACATGCGAATAACGCTTTTAAATTCAAAACGATAAAAAAGTGAATTTCATGAAAATTGTTAGGAGTAATTAGCACTTAGCCGTCGCACATACAGGTATTTGCCAAATCTACGCGGACAAAATTATTTATTTATCAAATTAGAATCTAAGTAGCTCCAATAAAATAAAAAAAAACACGTTATAAAGACATTTATGTATTTCAAACTGTAATTTACAAAAATAGTTACGAGTAACCTTTAATTAAGTAAAAGTAGTAAAAGCATCAGAAAGTGATAATGAAGAATAAAAAAAATGAGGGGGCTTCTTCAATATCACTTTCTGACGAAGATTCCACTGTATTTGGCTCCGCAGAAATGAACATGGCCAGGGTTTCAGGCAGAAATGTGTTGGCTTTCCTTTTTTTGACCTTTCGCATGCTACTAATCAAAGGATCTGAGCTAATAATAAGACGGTTGAACACATCTTGGTTGCAGTTTTCTCTTGAGAACTTTCTGGCGAAATCATGTATGTCCTGAAATGCCTATTACGTGCCTCAGCTGCCTCCTCGGAAAGTTGCCCTAATGGCAGTAGGGATTAATCTATTATAACGGCACCATGTATAAGCAGTTTATGAATGGTTGGCGTCATGGGATGCCAATCGTATTTTTTAACATAGAGACGAGCAGTTTCTGAAGCGTATTCCTGATATTTGACTGTATCAATTTTGTACCCACTTGAAATAACTTCCAATATAACTTTTAGCCTGTATATAAGCTCATAATCAATCCCTGTGATTTCAGAAGCTAAGCTGGGGTTGTCAAAAATCTCCTGCTAGTATTGCCATCATTAGTGTTTCCAAAATTAGATTTAGGCATATCCACTAGTAGACCTGTTTCACTAGTGGATCTACTGGCACACTGCTAGTCTCCACACACACTCCACAGGCCATTTGCCTGTTCAATCTCTGGTAAATTGACAGGTGGATCACCATTATTCATTTTTACTGCAACATTGTGCAATATTGTCCTCCCTCCGCCCCAGCCGCAGTGGTAGACGCCCACGGCGTCGGACGTCACGGGACGATCTCCGGCCACCGTAGGCGCGGGCATGCGGGCGGCGAGTAAAGGGCAACTCGCCACCCGACCAAGGACCATGCCCGGGTCGACGGCGCGTTGTGTTCCACGCGCGCCTCAAGGAGTGTCAGCATGATGACGGGGCCCCCCTCTAGAGGGCCAAAGCCTGCCGGGGTCGCGGGACTTATTTCATTACCGTGACCCCGGACTCAAAGGGCTATTGAAGGACACCGTGGATTTTAGTCAGTACAAGTCTGACAGTCCCTCCCGCCCTGCCCGGTGTGGGAGGACTCATTTGATGATTTTACCACGCTAAAAAAAAAAAAAAAAAAAACATTGTGCACACATGTGTGCTGCACTTTTGTAAGTGCCAAACGAAAACCAAGTGCTAATACAGGGAACCTTCTCTTCAAAACACCAAATGTCCTTTCAATGGGGTTTCTGGTTCGAATTTGAGCTTCATTAAATAATTCTTCTGCTGTTGTAGTAGTCTGCATAAGGGGAGTCAGACAATAATCTGTAACAGCATAACCACTATCCCCTAGCAGAATAGATGCATTAAATTCTCCCCTTTCAAATCTCTCTTTCACCAGACTATTCTGAAATATTCTTGAGTCATGAGCAGATCCGGGCCAACGAGCAACAATATCTTGAATGATCAAATCAGTCGTACATATGGCTTGAACATTTTATGAAAAAAATTGTTTTAGGCACCGAAAAAAATTGTTTTAGGCACCGAAAAGTCTCAGCCTGCGCACCACCTACAGTGTTAATCAATAACAGTTACTTTGTAAATTGCACTCATTACAAACTTAAAGTGGAAATATTATACTATGGCAGGCAACTAACAACTGCAGCACAGATTTTCACTACTTAAAACTTTGTGAAAATAAGTAACTAGACAGAATCTGGAAGCCAATAACTGACCTTAGAATATTTTAGTCTAATTTCTTTTCCTAACAAGTCACTCACCTGGAGATTCAAGTTTTATATGTGTGCAGTCTAGGGCTCCAACCACATTTGGGAATTTTGAAATTAAATAAAATTTCTTTTAATTTCTGCAATATTTTGGTTTGTTGCAATTGCTATATATTTAGAACGTAGTTTTACAATTGCTAGTAACACTCTCCATATATGTTTTCCAGCTGTTGACTTGTGTATGCCAATAAAATCTCCATTGCATAGGTAGTAAAAAATTACCAGTTGCCAAAAACTTCAAAGTTAGTTGAAGTGAAGATTCCAATCTGACCTCATGCGACACGTAGGGCGTCCAATTGTAAGGTCCTTTCGTCTCTTACCACCAGCTGCCAGCGTAGATTGCCATGAGACTAGGTAATGGGTTCTGTTCGCATGAGGTATTGATTGAAATAAAAGAGATGTTCCGTCTTCTCAGCTATTTAATAGGTGGGTGCACACTTCAAAGTACATGACCACAATCACAGCACTTGTCAAGCTTCCTTATAATGTTAGGTTATAGAAATAACACTTACTTCAGGTAGGACATACTACCATCTATCTAGGTCGAACAGTTGATATGTAACGAAGACAGCATTGCGGCCTGTGTGACTGGTAGAATATAACACGTGGCTTGGAACCAGAGCTTGTGCTAGCTTACTTCTTGTTCATGTGCCAAGCGTTGAGAAGACGTTTTAATTAATTAATTATGTTTAAAATTAATGGTTGGATGGAACCCTGAGAACAATCATCAGAAAGAAATCCATGAGCATTTCAACGCAAAATCATGGTGAAAATGATGTTATGTAATTATGACAAAACAGGAAATAATTATCAATACATACGCATACGTGGTTCCTTATATTAATGCACTTTCATTTTAGCCGCTGTTCCACGCCTTGTCCGCGTCATTAATTTATTTAATTCCTATATTCTTTTGTTCTAAATTAATCGCGTGTTCCTGCTCCAAGAAAAAACCAGAAAGTTACACGTCACACATCTTAACTTTTTTTTAGACCAGCAACCAGTCCCTTTGATCCCAGACCATGCTGTATTTAATTAAACTTAATTCAACCGAAATCTATTACAATTAATTATTTGAATTTTATCTATGTACTTATTATATTTTATTTAGAATTTAAAGTATCGAGAAAATAAATATGTTACACTCTAACGCCATCTATTTTATTTTTTCAGAATCAACTGCAACCATTTCCCATTAGTTCGCGCTTTTGTCAATAGAGGGCGCTACCCGTCTCCAATATCCGATAATTTCTTTTATAATTGTTACATGCGGCTTCTGGGATGGAGGACGTGGTCATCCCAAAGCTGGGATGCCAACTGCTGAGCATACCTATTGGTCTCCGAGGCAATGTACTCCATGAATTGTCGATCCCATATGGCAACGAAAATGTCATAAGGGTCAACATTTGGAATTGTCGGACCAACATCAATCTGGGAAAACGTTTCCCTCCTCGATTCAGGTGGAATCGGGGGGCTCGGAAACTCTCTCCACTCAAAATCAAACAAACTATGAGGCGCAAGGTCGGCAAGAAGCGCGGCGTCCCCACCTGGCGCGGCGACACCAGCAGGCGCGGCGTCTACACCAGCTAGCGCGGCGCCACCCTCTTCGTCGTCCTCCTGAACCCAGGGTGTCATCATGGGCCTTAACACCCTGGGCACCATTGGCAACACCGCCGCATCCGCCTCGCCCTCGTCACTCTCGTCAGAATCTGCGTCGCTACCTGTAGCAAATGATACATTGGTTTCAATTCCAGAAGAAAGAAACCAGAAGTTTGGCCATAGCCCCAAACCAAACTATAATCATCAGGTACTTACCGACGTTGAGGAAGTGGGCCACCTCCTCATCTCGCAGATTCTGACGCGGGTGACGGCGAGGAGATGGATGCCGCATGCCGGACGAGGTGGACGGCGAGGCGAGTGGCGTGCTGCTGCCGCACTCCAAGTATCTGGAACAAAAGAAGTGTTGAAGTACCTGTGAATGTCATGAATAGAAAAGATGAATAAAATTTGATGAATAGAAAAGTCCGTAAGCGACTTACGCGGCTGGCGAAGGCACCGCGTATTCTGCCGGTGCACGTTGCAGCGACGGCGGTGACGGGCACGGCGGTGCAGTCTCCACGTCCCTGAAACAAAAGCAATGTTGTAGTACCTATTTCTTTAGCAATTAAATGATTAGAAAAGACCGTTGGCGACTTACATTGCTGCGTGGGAGGTGGACGCCAGAGGGCCCACAGGTGGTGTGGGAGCTGCCGCAGCCCGATCTGATCTAGATGGAAATTTTAAACTAAAAGTTAAAACCTGTAGTATTAACACCAGAATAATATCTACAACTAACATAAACAAGTAGAACTACTTACGGTGCCCACATGCGCCTCCGTTTCACATGTATCGGGGTTTCCAGACCTTGGGCTCGCGGCAACTCCTCTACTGGCCGTACCACAAGTCTAAAATAAAAAAATGATTCAATTGTAACTAAACGAAATTATTTCGAAAAATATAAACAAAAGCGTTAAAAAGCATAAAATCTAACTCTTCTATGCTGTGGGGTCCAGGCCGCGCGCTGCCGTATCCAGCGCGGCCGGCTTGGCGTCCGCGCTCTCCACGCCGGCTAGGGCCAACACGGTGTGGCGGTACTACAACCACATTCTCCAGTATTATCACCCGTGGTGACAATGGTCGTGGGACTGGAGAATGTGGTGAAGTAGGTGGCGCAGATGATGCCGGTGGTGATGGTCCAGCAGCCCGCCCTCCTCGCACCCGGACACCCTCACCACGCCCGCGCCGTAAGCCACCGCGGGTGCGAGGTCGTCTTGTCGCACTTAAAACATGCAAAAAAAATGCATATGCAAGATGCACACAGAAACAGGCAAAGAAGGTACATGCAAAAGACAAAAATACCACCAAAAAAAAAATACACCCTCCTTTTTTTAAGTTGGTTAAGTCAAAAACAAAGTCACCAAAAAAAAAACATTTTGAAAATCGGTTCACAAATGGGGGAGAAATCTGTGAAAAATACAAAACATACATCCTCCTTTTTTTTAAGTCGGTTAAATCCATACTTGTCCAACACCCGGCAAAACCACACAAATGACCGTTATGACGTCACGAATTCACCAATGTCAAGCCATCAAAATAAGATGAGTTTGACTCGCGTGTTTTGTTTTCAATTAAATTCAAATTTCTGACGATATTACCTAATAAGAATGCATTACAGACGTTGTTAATTAACTTAGAATTGATAAGAACGACAGTTTGATAAACATTAGGCATATTTTCTAGTCGTACGACGTGAAAAAAAACGGTCATTACGGTGGGCATGGAGGACGATGTTCGTTGAACTAGGTATTTCTGCCGGAATTCATGTCAAATACACAATCAAGCTATTAAAAACAGTTCAGTACTTACCGGTCCATAATAATTTCACGAGAAAACGACACAAAAACTCAAAAAACTCCTCAATATACAGTCTCAAGTAAGTGACGAAATGCACAGTCGGCGCTCGGAACAAGACTGGTTTTGACACGTTCCACATTGGCGGGGAAAGAATTCAGAGACGTTCTGAGCGACTAAATGTCATCCTAGTCTCTTTTCCTACACGTCGGGCAAGTATGAGCAAGACAGGCATAGTTTTCACAGACTTTTAACGGTGTTTGAGAAACGCGGGAACACTCGACTTATTTTGAAGGCTTGACAGTTGACCAACTTTTGAAGTCGACTTATTATGACAGCCGAGTGGTTCTATCATTCCCACGGCTCTGAGCATTTCTTCCCTGCTTAAATGACGTCGCCGATCCATAATAACGTTGGTTTTAATCAGTAGTAGGGAAACAGTAGCACTAATAATGTCTTCAATGCGTTGTATGTTTTTATAGGGAAAATATTGACAGCTGATTTTCATCTTTTACTCGAATTTGATTCACAGTTCCTGATTCAAATTATGAAATGCACCAAAAAGGATCCATATAAATTTATAAAATCATAAATTTATTACAAAGCCACATCTCAATCTCAAAAAATCCGCATAAAAATGCTTGATCCCTAGACACTTTTGATGTGTGTAGTTTAACCGGGGGTTAGCCTTAATACGAGCTCTTCGTTTTTGCCGCATCGATCACAATGTTTTATTACTTTTTATAACACTCTTTTTTATTTATATGTCGCAGAACCAACACAGAAGCACAATAATTCAGAATAACGCCATCTATTGTCATTGCCGAGGAATCAAAACAGAAGCACAATTTGGAATCTCTATGGATTATTGTTAATTTAGAATAACGCCATCTATTATCGTTACTGTGGTATCAAAACAGAAACTCAATTTAGAATCTTTATTGATTAGTGTTAATTTAGAATAACGCCATCTGTCTCCCATTGGAGGAACTATGAAGTTAGATTTGACAGATAACGTTTAGGAATGCCAAGTTATTACACTTGGGGATGCAGTACGGAGTAATGGCAACACCGAGCGAATAGTCGAGACGAATATCGATTCGGAAGTTTAATCAGGTATTCGACGTTGACAGGTACTGACGTTGACAGATATGTTGGCAAACCTGTGTGGGGTAGGCCACTTGGACGGACAGTTGAGTGAAGTGAACACTTTGAATCGGTCCGTCAAGCTGTGTAGACATCTTGGTCACGCCACGTCGTCCACGATAAACTTCCCGCGTTCCTAAGTTTTTAATCGAGCGGTATCTCGGACATCCTTGATTATTTTGTATTCAGTGTGTGTTAGCAAGTAATTAAAAGTGTTAACGAAGGTTTTGTGAGTGTTATTTCCGATATCGCGCCCCTTCTGATATCGATTCTTCGACATCAGAAGTGGGATGGACCACGACGACCCACGTGTTCGAAATAAAGACTATAGTGAGGAAAAATGGATGTGTTAGTTGGGAAAACAGAACCGCAATTTTCTGACACTGATTCAAGCCGTGAATACACCTACTAAAGCCATGTGACGACGCTTTCGTTTACCGGATTTTGATCCTGAGAAACAAGATATGGATGCACGTGCTTGGGTGACGACTGCAGAGATGTGCTTGATGGACCAGGACCAACGTGGCGCCCCGCTTATGGTCGCTATAGGCCGCGCCTTGAGGGGAGGAACTTCTACCTGGCTGTCTACCGTGTCGTTTCCTGGGATGACATGGACCGAATTTGGGAAGTAAGACGATGGACACAAGGGGAAGACCTACAACACCTGCAGCATAGTCGAGTTAAGTGACGCAGCAGCCGGCATCAGGGACCTTGGTGTGCTTCAAATGTGGAAAGCCAGGTCACATAGCCGTGCGCTGTACGAGCAGTGGTGGCGGCTGTGGCAGCGGATCAGTAACGGCACGGCGCGACGCGACGCGTCGATGTCTGAGTTGTGTAACCACCATCAGGCACGTTGCAGCACAGGTGAATTGTTTCATTTTTACTTACGATTCTCGTGCTGAATGCTCGTTGGTTAAAGAAAGTTTTGCATCGAAATTTTGTGGTAAACATGTTTGTACTGTTGTTGCTATGACTGGTATAGGTCAGACACGAGTATTCAGTCCAGAACAGATTTTATGTTGTGCAGTGATTAACGGGTGATCATCCTCTTGAAATTTTGTTACATTTTTTGCCCGACAATTATTTGCAATGTGATGTCATGTTAGGTAGCGAGATTTTAAATCAGGTTTTTTCTGTAAACATGCCGGACATGTTTGCATGGCAACTGAGCTGTTTAAGTTAACGAAAGTCCTTTGTGTAAATTCGGTGAGGCATAATAGTGACAACGCATTTCAATTGGATTTAACTGTTATCGTGACGGATATAACGGGTCTGACAAGTCTAGGCCTTGCAAACGCTTAAAGAATTTTCTAAGTTTTTCATTACCGTTTTGTCTACTGCGCGAGTGACTACAGGCCAGCTCAATGCAGCGGAAACTGTATAGGATGTCAGTAGACGAACGTAGAGTTGTGTGCGACCGTGTGAAGGTTGATTCGAACGACTGTGGTACATGGCCTAGGATAGTTGTCAGTGGCCTAGGGTAGATGTTAGTGGCCTAGGGTAGATGTTAGTGGCCTAGGGTAGTTGTTAGTGGCCTAGGGTAATTGTAAGTGGCCTAGGGTAATTGTTAGTGGCCTAGGGTAGTTGTTAGTGGCCTAGGGTAGTTGTTAGTGGCCTAGGGTAGTTATTAGTGGCCTAGGGTAATTGTTAGTGGCCTAGGGTAGTTTTTGATTATAATTATTTTCCATCTATTTTATTGGAATATGAAAATTAAAAATAACAATTATAAAACTTAAAATTAACAACTTGATCTTATCATAAGTGATGTTCTAGAGAGCACCTAATTACCCATCAGTCTTAAATTATCATACTACCCTTATTCTAGATAAATTCGATAAAAATAGGAATATATTTGAACTTATAAGAAAATAGCTTATAATTATGTTTGTAGATGGAGTATACAAAATATATTTTAAATGGTTACAAACTTAGGTTAAAAATATTTATTTATGATGACTTAACTAATTTGAGTACATTGACTTATGCTTTACTATATTCTAACTCAAATATAATGAGTACTTAATCTAGAATGAACTTTAAAAGTGTACGCCATAGGTACTGATCAGCTTTTCCTTAGCTAACTTTGCCGACTTCAGCCAAATGGCGGAGTATGTATCGTTGTTAACCAGGATTTTGAATTTCTTTGCCCACTTGGTTCTGCTCTCATCATTATACAGAGGAGAATTGTAGGCATTTTCCTGATAAGGCTTAGTCTCCATCGCTCTCTGCAGAGGTGTTTTCTTCTGCCACTCTGTGTTTCTTTGGTTGATAGTCTCCGAGATCATCATATTGCAATAGAAGAAGGCATTCAATATGAGAGTTGATTCCCCGATTCTTGAAGGGAGTAAACATGCCAATCCTGGTTGCCTAGCTATACCAGGGAATTCAGGATCACCTAAACTGGATCTAATTGAATCCAGGCTCACAGCTGCTGGCATGTCTGGGACTCTGTCCAAGGTACCTGCCACAATTTCAGGGAAACAAATCGCAATCCTGGCAAGTGTTATAGCCTGAGTTTTACCTCCGGCTTTTGTTTTGATACCCAAGTTTGTCACAAGGGTGTGGATTTTTGCCTTCACTTTTGGCGATTTGACCGATTCCTGTATTCTGGTGGTGTTGTTGCCCCTAATCATTTTTAATCGAGCGATATCTCGGACATCCTTGATTATTTTGTATTCAGTGTGTGTTAGCAAGTAATTAAAAGTGTTAACGAAGGTTTTGTGAGTGTTATTTCCGATATCGCGCCCCTTCTGATATCGATTCTTCGACATATAATTATATTAATACATACTTTTTTTCTGTATTTTTCATATTTTATATTTTTATTTCATATTTTTCCTACTCCTCCACTATTCTTTTCTAATTAATTTCGTTGCAGGATCCAAGACAGGTAAATTCATTCTCCGGGACACGTCGAGCTTCATTGTCTCGGCGCTTTTCTGGTGGTTGCCACTGTTGATTCTGACTTTCAGGAGTGGCAGTAGTTTGGGAATAGAGTGGTGGGTTTGGAAAAATCAATTCATTTTTTTTTAATATGGGACGGTGCTCGACTTAGCCATGTGGCACACATACCAACGGTGCATCCACACCGCCGGTAACATTTGTGGAGCAACAAAAGGCAACACGGTAACATTCGGCAACATTCTGTAACTTTTGTGGCTCCTTGTTACTATTTGTTGATTGTTACTCATCCACACCACAGTAACATCCGACAACAAATGTTGCCGTGTTACTGTATGTCGAGTAACGTTGCTCGACAATCAGCAACATTGTTAGATAATGGGGGTAACATTGTTACCGAATGTTGAGCAACGTTACTCGACTTACAGTAACACGTCAACACTTAGTAACATTAAATAACATTTTGTTACCGAATGTTGAGCAACGTTACTCGACTTACAGTAACACGTCAACACTTAGTAACATTTTGTTGGCGGATGTTACCGAGCAACATTTGGAAACGTTGAGCTACAAATGTTACCGGCGGTGTGGATGCACCGCAACCATAATGGAAATTTTGTTTTGTGCACCACACCCATCAGCTACCAATTTTATGGTATTAATATTTTGACTGAAATTGTAGTCTGCAGTCTGTGGAACACTGCAGATGCAATCTCATTTGCTCCTTTACGGTGCTCGTCTTCTGCCCAGGTGCATAATGTGACAGTTTCTTTAAAGTATTCTCAGGTACTGATTTAACGATTGCAAAATTGTATATGTACAGTTGGCGGCTGTAGTAAGCTGCCTGATCGGGTATTTTTTGGCAAGACTTGGTTTTTCTGACTGTCAAACGAGAAGACAACCATGTCTTCTCTTCCTTTAGTAAGCGATAAAACGTTTTCGTCTTTTATATTTATCTTTTTCGTATATTTTGCGCGTATGCTGTTCTCGCACTTTTCTTAATTCTTTATTGCGTGCCTCCTGTGCTTCTTCGGACATTTGGCCAATAGGTATTAAAAATGATTTTATTATTTCGGAACCATGAATTAAAATCTTATGTAGAGTTTCTGGCATTCGGTACCAACCATATTTCTCTTAAATAGAGCTCCTTCGTCTCAGAGCAAAATATTCCAAATTGTTCCGTATCAATTTCATATCCCGAAGATATTGTTCGTGATATTATCCCAAGTTTTATTAAACATAGTTTACATTATAGTGTCTTAATATGTGGTCTGTAATCACAAAAACACGATCTTTTTGAGGCGCTTGTTTCCATATTTCAATGAGTTCCCTTCGCTGCATTGCTTTGGAACAAAAGCACTGAAAAAAAACTCTTAAGTCGCATGTTTCCGCATGAAACTACTAATCGTTATCGAAAGAAGAATATCGTAACGACTTAATGAAAAATGAATAACAACTCGACTGAACTTAGCAATACAACTTTACTATTATTGAAATGCATAAACATATTATAAAATAAAATTCATACCTGTAAAGTACAAAACTAGAAGAAGCTCCAAACAACACTTTTTTTATTTAGCATGCGCGATAGTACAGGTACACAACAAGTTCTATGGCAGACTAGCGGGTGGTAAAAAAAGGGTTCATCACAACCTAATGTTTGCCTGCTACCTGAGCACTTAACCTGAGAGTAGGGATGTATCGGTAATAAGTTTTAGGGTAAACCGGAGTCTTTATCTTTAGAGGAGTAGGAATAGATAGTAAATGTTTCGATATTTTGTCCAGCTAGCTTGTTCTACAGGACATTCTGTGTGATGTGATATTCTTTTAATTCATACGTGAACGTATAGCAAAAAACTTAATGATTACAATGATAAAAGAAAAAATCGCGATTTTTTTTTAATTTGTCATTTAGTTAATCAAAAATTTGCCATAAATAAAACTAATACTGCAATATGAGGTTTTTATTAAAAGAGAATATTATAAATTCAAACATGTTTCTGATTATAACTTTCTAAACAGAATGCTTTTTCACACCTTTTGCACTCCAGTGTGTACTGGCTTAGCTATTCTTGCCAATAAAAAAAAATAGAAATATGAAGATATAGAAATAGAAAAATGAAGGATTCATTTTTCAATTTGACATAGCACCCACACGGAAAAAAAGGATGTCTTATACTAAGACAATGTCGTATTGGTCAAGGCAAGTACTGATTCATATATGGGGAAAACAATATATTTTTGAATGAAGTAAAATATTGTCTTAGTTATATTGTCTCCTTCGAAGACTGACTTAAATCAAGAATTATTAAGTTTAATTTTAAGAATATTATATGTCTTAGTTAAAGAGTTATCTTTCATAGTGTCATGTTCAAAAGGGCATTAAGGTACTGATACACATGCTTTAAACTAGCATGCTAAAAGAACATGCTTATGAGCATGCTTCATTCGAGCATGCTTATGAATAGTTTACATTTGCTAGCGTTTGCTAGCAATAAGCATGCTCTCTCGTTCTCAGTTCTAACAAAGTTATGGACAATCAAACAGCTATCCGTACGGAGCTAAATAATATAATTCTTTTGTTAGAAAAACGATATTTTAGAAAAACGATAAAACCTTGAAAAAAATTATTTTTCTATAATTATAGTCTCCCAGGATTTCAATACATTTTTTTGGTCGCGAAATAAGTTTTTCTATTCCCTTTAAAAAATAATTTTCTTGGCCCGAAAAATGCTCATTTACAGCGGACTTGAGTTCATTATCGTCAGCAAATCGCTTTCCCCTGAGGTCTTTTTTTAAGTTTGGGAATAAAAAGTAGTCACTGGGGGCCAGGTCCGGGCTGTAGGGTGGGTGGTTAATTTCCTCGAACCCGCATTCTCGTACAGCAGCCTTGGAGAGACGCGCAGTGTGAACCGGTGCGTTGTCGTGAAGAAGCAACACATTCTTTGCCAGCTTTCCTCTTCTTTTTTCTTTTATTGCTTCTCTCAAACGCCGTAAAGTGGTTGAGTGTTTCTCTGCGTTGATAGTTTCACCTTTTTTTTTGTGTACTCAATGAATAGTATTCCTTTATAATCCCAAAAAACTGTGGCCATGATTTTGCCAGCGGATGGAGTGACTTTGAACTTCTTCGGAGGTTCTGATCCCTTTTTGTGACACTGCATAGACTCCTGTTTACTCTCGGGGTCATAGTGATGAACCCACGTTTCATCACCTGTAACTATCCTTTCGAACACTAGCTGGATCGTCACCACACAGCTCTAAAAACTCCTAACAAGTGTCAATCCGCACCTGCTTTTGAAGCGCAGTGAGTATGCGCGACACCCATCTTGCACTAACTTTTGTAAGGTTGAGATAATCATGTAGTATAGTATGTATAGTACCAACGGATAGCTTAGTTATTTCTGCTAACATCTTGATTTTTAAACGTGCATCTTCTAATACAAGTTTTTCGATAATTTTCACATTTTCTTCGGTAGCCGCCGTGATTGGGGTTCATTCTCAGTAGATCCATTGGCTAGATCCATGATGGATCTAGTGAGAATTGTTTTTCTCATTGGATCCATTTACACAAAATAATAAATAGAATGGATCTAATGAGAATTTTTGGGCTTTTGTACATTTTTAACTAAATTAATTCGTCACGAAAAAAGGATGTGTAAATTCATCACATTGCTCTTGTTCCGCACAGATAACAGAAAAATTAAACAGTTTTGTGTCTGGATATTACTTACTTAATTGAGTAAGTATACTCATTGGTAAAGAAAAATGGTAATTACCATTAATGAGTATAATGAGAATATTTGATGTGATTAAACAAATAGTATATTTATCGTATCTCTTGAATATCGGGCACGCCGAAATCGCGGCGTTAAGACTCCCCAAAGAGGGGTTTGGGGAGTGGCTGGATAGGCGTCACGGCGTCCTGACCTACCGCATGACGCAAGTCCTAGGGAAGAAACGCCTGGGTGTCACCACTGCGAAGATCGTCCGGAGGACACGGTGGAGCATACGGTGCAGGACTGTCCCACTTGGGCATAGCACCGCCGTGTCCTCACGACGGCGATAGGCGGAGACCTCTCGCGCCCGGCATTGGTCGAGGCCATGCTGCGGGGCGAGACGGAATGGGAAGCGGTCGCCTCCTTCAGCGAAACAGTCATGCTCGCGAAAGAGGAGGCGGGCCGCGTGAGGGAGAGGACAGCGTCTTCCCTTCACCCCAGCCGCAGTGGTAGACGCCCACAGCGACGGACGTCGGCAGACGATCTCCGGCCACCGCAGGCGCGGGCATGCGGGCGGCGAGTAATGGGCGACTCGCTGTCCGACCATGGACCATGCCCGGGTCGACGGCGCATTGTGTTCCACGCGCGCCTCAAAGAGTGTTAGCATTATGACGGGGCCTTTACGGGGCCAAAGCCTGCCGGGGTCGCCCGATAGCGAACCGGACCGAATCTGAGACGAACCGATACGAGTCGTCAAACTGGGTGCTGCGAACCGAGCTTTTGTATGAAGCTTTTGTATCCTTTCGTTTGAATTTAATGTTACTGATCCAGTACAATTTAATTTTGAAGTTTTGTGATTTTCACAACGCCAGAGACATTTTTTTTTAATAAAAAACATGCGTATGGAATCTGTAGCCCTCGCTTATGCGAGGGCTACGTACTACAATACTTTACCACGTCGACTTTCAATAAATTTCAATCCTTCGTTCATTTTCAGTAAAAATTAGAACGCACTAAACATCACATCATCATGTAGGTTGAATAAGATCCATCATAGGCAAGTCTTATGAGTCTTTAAAAAAAAAAACGTGTGGCAGTCGGTGACTGCCGCGGTAAAGCTATTGCATAGCATTTTTTATCACCTTATGCAATTTTAATTATTTATTTATTATATCTATTTATTACTGTACTAATAAGGCTATGGTCAGCCACGTCAATCAAGTGAAACGTCAAGAAACGTTCACCTTCTCCTCCTCCGTCTCCCTCTCCCTCTCCCGCTCCCTCTCCCTCTACCTCAATACGATTGCCCCTTGCTCAATAAAAGCATGCTTTCGTTCTAGTAATGAGCACGTCTGTCCGTACCTTTATAATTGCCGAAGTCTCCCGAACTGAAACGACGTTAGACGATGCATGCTGTCAAATGTGGTCACGTTTTGTCGTTACGTTTTTCGCGCGCGCCGAGCTCTGAGCCTGCGATAAAAGCTATGCAATAGCTTAAAAACTCCGTAGATCCACATAGGAAATCAGGATTTAACGAGAAAAACAATTCTCACTGGATCCATCATGGATCTGGCCAATGGATCTACTGAGATTGAAGTAACAAAAAAATCTCAGTAGATCCACATCTCGAAGTCAGGATCCAATGAGAAAAACAATTCTCACTAGATCCATCATGGATCTAGCCAATGGATCTACTGAGAATGAACCGTGATTGGCCCACCTGGGCGGGGATCATCTTCAATACTTTCACTGCCTCTTTTGAATTCACTTGACCACTTCTGTATGGTCGATAATGAAGGAGCAGAGTCTTGATAAACGGCTACCATTTCGTCATGGATAGTTTTTGGGATTTTCCTTGTTTAGTGAGGAATTTAATCACCGCACGATGTTCGATTTTCTTCAACATTGTCGCGTCAGTCATTTTCGTCGTCGTTGACTGGAGGTAGCAAACAAACTAATGAAGTTATCAACATGAAATTTTACACAAATACCCTCAGATAATGTTGTTAGCTAATGATATACTTTAATTACCCACAATAATATCAGATCACCCCGATACCGAGAATACATTGAACGCCCCTCGTAATAAATATTGAAACCTAAATCATACTAATGAACTACTTAAACAAGTAACGTGACCCTTTATCTAATAAAATAAATTAATAGTAAACAGTTACCGGATTTGTTTTCGGCATTATCACATTTTTTATCCGAAGTCACACAAAAATCTGTTATCCGTTTGAAAAACATTGAAAGTAAAACTTTGACAGCACCTTTTTTTTTACGAGTACTTCGTTCGTTTTGTAAAAGTGTCTTTTGGCTCATGTTGTAGGTTACCTCATAAATAAGAAAATGACAGTGACATTTTGTGGGAACAGTTACACATTTGACCGTTTACGACAGCAAAATGATGTGGGAATAATGTTCATCTTGCCCTATTAAGGGTTATTTGATGCATGAACAACCCGTAACAAATAGCGCCCAACATTAAAAATACGGATGCAAAATACACACATCAAAAGTGTCTAGGGATCAAGCATTTTTATGCGGATTTCTTGAGATTGAGATGTGGCTTTGTAATAAATTTATGATTTTATAAATTTATATGGATCCTTTTTGGTGCATTTCATAATTTGAATCAGGAACTGTGAATCAAATTCGAGTAAAAGATGAAAATCAGCTGTCAATATTTTCCCTATAAAAACATACAATGCATTGAAGACATTATTAGTGCTACTGTTTCCCTACTACTGATTAAAACCAACGTTATTATGGAGCGGCGACGTCATTTAAGCAGGGAAGAAATGCTCAGAGCCGTGGGAATGATAGAAGCTGGTTCCCGGCAACGTACTGTGGCTTTAGCTCTGAATACAAGTCAGAGTGTTATCAGTCGACTTTGGACACGTTACCGAAGCACTGGTACCGTGGCTGAGCGCCATGGAGGACGGTATCGCTGCACCACACGGAGACAAGACCGATACATTCAAATCTTAACTCGAAGAGCTCCAACAATAACCGCCATGATGTTAGCCGTGAGGCTTCATCACTCTTCAGGGAACTTAATTAGCGACCAAACAGTCAGAAACCGCTTGCATGAAGTGAACCTTCATTCCCGAAGACCGCTACGGGTACCACCTATAGCAATGCACAATCGTAGGATTCGATATCAATGGGCTCTTGAACACAGAAATTGGGCAGAAGAACAATGGCGTTTCGTGTGCTTTTCTGATGAGTCTCGATTCGGTATGAGACCGGATACAAGACGTATACGACACTGGAGAACCCCTGGACGCCAACAGCGATTAAAATCCTGCCAGGAAGTCCATCCTTATAGTGGTGGAACCATCATGGTATGGGCGGGTATTTGGATCGGCGGAAGAACTGAGTTGATTTGGATCAGAGGCAACCTCAACGCTCAAATTTATGCTGAGACGATTGTATCAGACGTCATCGTTCCTCTACAAGTGCAAATCGGTCCCTTATTTCAGTTAATGCATGATAATGCACGACCGCACACCGCAAGAGTTGTAAGACAGACTCTCGCCGCAGCTAACATCAATGTCCTGCCCTGGCCTGCTCAGTCGCCAGACTTGAATCCGATTGAGCATGCATGGGATATGCTACAGAGAAGAGCTCTGCCGAATATGGAGGGTATCCAGTCGCAAGAAGACCTTTTTTTGTTGTTGCAACGAACATGGGCGGCCATTCCACAGCGTGATTTGGATGAACTCATTTTGAGTATGCCAAACCGATGTTCTTGTGTTGTTAGTGTTCGCGGTAGAAACACGGATTATTAATTGTTTAAGTTACCCAATAAAATTTTTAAAGAAAACTGTTATTTCAGTCTTTTTTTCGAACTTTTGTGTTAGTGGTTCAAATGTCAAAAATCCCTTTATTAGGAAAATGGCAAATTTCTTTATTCATGCAAAGGTGACTTGGTTTATCGTTACTGTGACAAACGAAAACACTTTATTTGATGAATCCTTAAAGAAAATTTTAATTAATATCAATCAGGAGAAAAGTTCAAGTTCAAGTCCATAGTCGCTCAGCGAGCTATGGAGAGGGCTATGCTCGGTGCTTCTCTACGTGATCGAATCCGAAATGAGGAGATCCGTAGACGAACTAAAGTCACCGATATAGCCCACCGGATTAGCAAGCTGAAGTGGCAATGGGCAGGCCATATTGCTCGCAGAGCAGATGGCCGATGGGGTCGAAAAGTCCTAGAGTGGAGACCGCGGACGAGCAAGCGCAGCGTAGGACGTCCACCAACGAGGTGGACAGACGACCTTGTAAAGGTCGCCGGAAGACGCTGGATGCAGGTCGCTTCCAACCGGTATATGTGGAGATCTAAAGGGGAGGCCTATGTTCAGCAGTGGACGTCCTATGGCTGAGATGATGAGGAGAAAAGTTATTGCAAAAATATATGTTGATCCCTAGACACTTTTGATGTGTGTATGTTCAATACCAATAACCTTCTACCGTCAATTTTTTTTTTTTTGTTAAAAGACTTTTTTGTATTTCTTTAACGTACGAGTATAAGTCTTGTTCATGAGTATATTATGTACCGACCCCTTTTATGTTGCATAGGTTGTCTTAAGGTGCCGGTTCGCGCGCGAGACCGCGACACGAGACAGCAACAGGAGACCGCGACACTACTTAACATGAATATCTTAAGAGATATCACAGTTTCAAAATATTACCGCAAAAAGAATTATGACGGGCTGGGCATGTCATAATTGCGGCGATAAGATCCCTCTTTGAGGAGTGGTTGGAGAGGCGCTATAGCTTCATCACCTCCAAACTGACGCAAGTCCTCCCGCGTACGATTGTTTCGGGAAGGTACCTCAGGGATACGGCGGCACCGCGGTAGGCGAGGGGAATGGGGAGCAGAAAGAGCGCGTGAGGGAAAGGGCAACCTCTACCTCTCGCCCCAACAACCGCTGACGACGCCCAGGGCGTCGGAAATTGCGGGGCGTATTCCTACCGCTTGCGGACTGGGAATAACGGGTAGCTAGCCGTCCGACCAAGGACAAGACACGAGTCACGGCGCATCGTGTTCCACGCGCTCCTCAAGGGAACTGATTGAGGCGGGACCATAGTAATGAATAAACTCAAAAACTGCTGTGCCGGTTTTAAACATTTTCACCATTAAAAAGCTTCATTCACCCTGAGTTTCAAAGATAGGCTATATAATTATCATGACCACCCGTGCGAAGCCAGGACGGGCCGCTAGTTGCAAGTAAAATGATTGAACCCAAATAAACAAAGTACTGTAAAATATGTACTGTAAAAAAATTATATACTCGTCAAAACAAAATAAGGGCCACTTTTTAAATTGCACTTTAAACAAGTATTGCTCTTATTGTGGGTACATAATAAATACCAAATATCTTGTTATGGTTTCTTTTAAGTATTAATATTGTTTCTACTGCATAATTGGAAATTCATAACTTTTTTTAATTCGATATTTGAAATTACTTAGAATTTACGGTATGGTGTTTTTTAATTTTCAAACTTCTAACGGAGTTTTCTTCGACTAATACAGCAAGCAGGCTAAAATAATCTTTCAATCTCATAATGTCATGTATTCGGAGACATATGGACGCAAAAACAGCCACTTGGGGTGTCACCTTAATCCAGGGGGCCCGTAGACAGAAGAGGTAGGTTTAATGGTGGAATATTCCCAACGAGTGGTTCAAAATGCTTAAAACTGGTCTTAAAAGACGGGTAATATCACCAGACGCCGTGATCAAGGAAGAAAGTAAGTAAGTAAAGCCCAAGAAGACCATTAAGTTTGTTTAACCGCGCAAATAGAGCGAAAATCTACTGCGCGGACCGTACAAACTCCATTGCGTCGAGCTACAGGCACCCCTATAATTGACTAACTATTCTGAATCGACTCCATAAAGACTAACAATACTCAAGATGATGCTTCGTTCGCCTCCAGTTAACTGCAGCGTATGGTGCAAATCGTGAAACATTTGCGAAGGAGAAAATTTATTGAACTGTTTTGACTGGGCTTCATTGTTTTTTATTGATGACTGGTGGGTTATTTTTTTTCAATAAAAACTGATTCATAAGAGTGTAGAGAAGATCTAAAAAAACTGGTTTCAGATCCTTGAACGCTTAAAACAGACTGTTCGGGCGAGTTCTGAGTTATGCTCTGGGGCGGTTATCTCTATCACGCAAAACTGAGCTCGCACTTCTTAACGAGGGTGCTGTAACTCCTCAAAATTGCGTAGAATTTGTTATGCAACTCCACGTTATCCCATTCGGACAGCAAGGAATACCTGAGTTCTTCTTGAAGCAGGATAATGCTCGAGCGAACACGACGCGACTAACAGTGCACACATTCCCTTACGCTCGAATTACGATGTTACAGTGGACACCCAGGATTTTTACCTGAGTTCTATTGAGCATTTAAGAGATGAGTTAAAGAAGAGTGAAAAAGAAAGTAAAATTCCCATCAACACGCAGCTGGATCTCATAAAATGTCTAAAAACTTGCTGGTAGAGTATCCCAAAAGAAAATGTTCGGGATTTAATCCAGATCATTCCACCTCCATAAAATGAGCAAAACAGAGAGAACAGAGTTAAAAGAGAAGCTTAAAAGAACACTTTGGAACATTAAAGACGTTATTTTTTCGATTTTTTTATGTTTTATGTAACTTGATACATTCCTGCAATTCCTCACTTTTCATTCAATTTGGTTTATTTTAACGATTTATTGGAATACATATTTAATTTTTGTGTATTTCCATCTAAAACCATTAATATTAACCAGATTCAGTCATTGTAACTAGTAATATTTAAACAATATTTAATAAATCGATAAAAACCAGGTGGCCCTTATTTTGTTTTGAGTAGTATATGTAAACCTTGTAGTTTATTTACGTTTTTAGATCTTTTAGAGGTTATAGAATCATTATTTTCTATTTCACTTAATTTTCTTTTACGTTCACCAGATTTATATAGGGTATTGCGAATTTTATCAACTAATTTGCCCTTTGCAAAACCTGGTTTTCCAGAGATTAAATCTCTTTTTTTAACAGAGGAAACATAATGTACCTGCATTCTCAGTGGGAAAAAGAGCTATGATTTTTGAAGTCAGTATGTTATACTCTTCATGATTGATACGGCTGGAATAAATGTAAAGTTTAGGCAACAACTCTTTTCCATTGGGCATCTGATAGATTGGGTGACGATGAACTTGCCGGAGTGGGTGACGACTTTCAGTCTCTCTGCCTGCACTATTTGCTATAAAATCTACAATTACCTCGGTATCTTCGCTTTCTTCATCTTCATTGCTGGGCTGATATTATTCGTCATTTCCACTAGAAATGGTTCTTCATCGGAATTTGCTAAATAACTCAATAATTCTTCATTTGTACATCTTCTACCAGCCATTTTCTAGTTAAATATCAAGCGAACCACAAAACAGACCTTTTTCCAATACATTTTCAATTATAACCCCAAAATAAAATTCTATTTTCTAATCTTGGCTCTTTGGTCGATTGGCCCCGCTCATGTTACAACAGATGTTTGTCATTTGATGGATGATGTACTGTTAATGTCACTCATTAAATGCATGTGTGCGTGTGTGTTCACATATGACTCATTGAACGTGGCAAAGAAAATTTAACGCCCTACGTTCGTGAGTCACATGTGTCTCAAAAAGCTAATAAGAGTAACAACAAAAAAAAACCTGTGGACGTAGGGCATTATCAAAATGAGTGGTATGGAGACAGGGAATTTGTTAAAATAGTCGAAGTTAAATAATCTAAAATATCTTTTAAAATAGCCATTGCCAAATTCCCCCACTTATCTGCATATACACATCTACTTCTATTTACTTGGCTGGTGGTTAATTGGTGTTCACCTTCCATTAGTGACTCTGGCATATATGCCTTAGAATTACAATGCTCTAATAAGTTGATGCTATCTCTGACTCCCCTTTCTAAAATAAATATATCATTATCTTGAAAGTACTGTCTCAGCGAAAAATTTTCATTGCTGAACTAAGACATTATTTCTGTATCAGACGTGGTAGCCTTGTATGGGCCAAAAAAATCTAAAAATTCGTCCGTCACAGGCTGCTGTTGTAAAGAATCTGTGTCTTTTTTAAACATATAAATTGCTACTTATATAGAGGTTTGGTATCAAAATCAGTCAAGTCCAATTCACCCAATTTGTCATTATAGTGCATGAACTAATTTTTGTTATTGGCAATATTTTTGACAACTCAGCTCAAGGCGGGTGATTCAAACGAGTCTTTTAAAACTAAACTAAACAAATATCTACCTTAGTCTCAAACAAAAAAGTCGGATTTCAAATAAAATCTGCCGGATTTGACCAAATTTGATAGTGAGGGGCGGATTTGGCCGAATTTGATTGTCATGGCTTTGGATTTGACTGTTTTTGATTGGTTATTTATGGATTTAGCCAGGTCAGGGGTGGTAAATTTTGGTTTCAAATATTCAGATATTCAATAAAAAAAGTAAAGAATACATAACTAAGAATTTTATTTGTTTATTTAGAACTAAAATTAAAATTTTGTGCAACTACACAATTAGAATTAAACAATTAAATTTGGCAACTCTTCCAAAGCTTCACAATCTTCTTCTTCATAAGAAAGTAATGATTCAACTGGCCTTGACAACACATCGCTGAAATATTTTAACTCTGGTAGTTCATTCCATCGTTCACCATAATGAGTAGTGAGTAGATTTTTAACGTCTCCTAGTTTCGCGTCTTTAACTTTGACGTACAGAGGTACAGGGTCTGGGTTAATCTGACTAGCAGATTTTCCTTTCTTGCAAATGTTCTTAAAATCTCCCAGACGGTTGTGGTAACTTTCTTCGGCACGTACCACGACGTTTGTCTTTTGTTTGTTTTTTTTTTAATAAAAAATCTCTTACATTTTTTAATTGAGAAGTGCATTGCAGTTGTTCTTTTTAATATTTTTCCAGTTGCTTATTTCCATTGCATAGCTTGCACGTCAGTACCTAAATGGAGCACAGTAGCCTGTTCTTTAAAAAAGTTTTCATATTCCAGGTATTGATTCCACTTTTTTAATTTTCTTTTCGATTTGTGCAAAGACTCTGTCTGGGGGCAGAAAAGAATGGCCTACGATAGGGAAAACAATCTCGATCATTTTAATCCTATCCGGAGCATGATCCATAAGGTACTTAGAGGCCATACCAAGTACAGAAGAATTTTTATTCTGGCCCTGCAGTCTCGACAAATATAACGACAAAAATCGGTCGTTAAGTCTAATTGATGTCAAATTTCTTTAATAGATTATCAACCTTATGCTTTGGAAATAAAGTTGAAAATCTATCAAAGGAATTTTATAACGATACGACTTAGCGACCGATTTTTGTCGCTATCTAATGTCGAGACTGCAGGGGCTGGCCACTGCAGCCATCTGCGACTAAGCGTATCGAAGTCACTTTTTCATGTTTCTCGACAACAGTACACAGTATAGCGGGATCTTGAAAAAAACAACTTTCCCCTATTTAAAACGTATAATTTTGATCATGGCCAAATTGTAAAAAAAAAAATTACAGTTAGGGTGCGATTGTGCCAGGTTATCCAAAGTATCAAGTTTTGAATTATATTAAAAATAGGTCGCACACACAAAAAACTCAGTGAGGATGCAATTATGTCAGATTATCCAAAGAATGTACGAATCAATAGTTATTTAATTTACTGAGGAAAAACCAAAATCTTGAAATTCAGAGGAAAAATATTTAAGCGAACCTTGCGGTAATTAACTAATTGGCCAATGCTAATTAACACGCCTCGGAAAGAATAGAAAGATAGTGGTGCTAAATGCCTAAATCCTCACACATACCCTGTGTAGGGGTTGTATTACTAAGCCTTACATAAAAATAACAATTAAAACATTAAAAGAAATAAATAAGACAGTAAGTTGGGAATCCTCAGCTTGATCCTGTCGGGATGGTGAGACGCGCTGCAGGTCTGCCGCCGAGCACCGTGCTGGTAACCTCGGTCAAAACAGGACCAGGGGCCTTACCCAAGCTCTTAACGCGATCCTGTTTTGGCTGTGGGAAAGAGACAGAGCTATACAAGTCGTCTAGCGCCATCTCGAAATTCGAATGGAATGGAAACAAAATCGGAATCGAATCAAAACAGGACCGGGCCTTACCACAAGCTCTTAACGCGATCCTGTTTTGGCTGTGGGAAAGAGACAGAGCTATACAAGTCGTCTAGCGCCATCTCGAAATTCGAATGGAATAGAAACAAAATCGGAATCGAATCAGTTTCGGGAGTAAGCCTAAGGTCTCCGATCATCTGGCGCTTGGTCATATTTGCCGGCTTAAGAGCCTGACAAATTCAGGAACCGGAAAGGCTGCACGCGACCACACCGGGGACGCGGTAGAGCGTTGCTCCCGACTGCTAGCTCATAAAGTTGTGGGTGATGCCGTACTCAGCGCCTCCTGCCCAACGTAGATAAGAAAAACAGGCGGCATGAGACCAAAAATACGGACTGAACATTAAACAAATTTGCAGAAAAAGCTATTGTAAAATCTTACCGAACCATAAGAAAATTTAAAGATCACTCCATTCCGGCGAAAATAAAGCAGCAAAAAAACAGAAGATTTCACATATGATATTAAATGTTATGAAAAATATCTAGCTTTAATTCCGCTACAAAAATCCAGGCTTCATGCAGGATGCAGTCCCACCCTCCCGCCCCCATGCATATGCACATGAAGCAAAGGTCCCACCCTCCCGCCCACATACATATGCATACGTGCAAGAAAAATGGAAAAAACATGCCATGCAATCAAACCTATACTCGACACGTGTTTCGCCCCTCCACGGGGCATCCTCAGGAGATGTTGACTCGACAAGCGCTCGGCCTCGAATGAACCAGATTGGCAGCTATCGCCTCTTTATATAGCGTCGTGATGACGCTATATAAAGAGGCGATAGCTGCCAATTTGCCAATTTGCCGCTTTGTAGCGGAATTAAAGCTAGATATTTTTCATAACATTTAATGTCATGGATTTCCGCAAAGTAACGCCTGATTCTATAATCTATCTTCACATATGATGTTTTATCCAATGATGTCGCATTTAAATTCAAAATGATTCACATGTTTAAAAAAACTGATTTCAACCAAAAAAAAATTCAGCAATTCATCGTCACGGGCAACAATCCACATCCAACTGACACAAAGAAAAAACTTCACTTTTTTCTAGAACAAAAACAAATTCCAAATTTAAAAAGATTCAAAAAAAAAAAATTTGACTAAAGGCTTCCGAAAACAGGTTGCATGACAATCTCCATAAAAAAGGTGATATTCAAAAATGTAGCGTTTTTTTAAAAACGCTGCAACAGGCAGTGAAGCACGGCACTGGCAATTTCGTTTGATGCTTTTGGCAATAAGTCCTCGGTCCAAGTGTATGCAAACACATTCTCGCTATTTAGTTGGGACTTTGAGTGACCAACAACGATAGTGAAGTTATAAATGTAGAGTTGACGTGAGTAATAAGTAATTTGATCTGGCACTTTCGGCATAGGTTGATTTTTTTGGCAGTCGAAACTAAGAATCAGCAAACTTTCATCATTTTCTTTTAATAAGTTGTAAAATGCTCTGGCTCTTAAACTGTGTACTCTTTTTTTAATCATAAAATCCTTTTTTTATTACTGTCTTTCTCATATTTGATCTGTTCTTGTAATTGCAGGCATGTAGAACAAACGTCAGTCCGTGGGCTTCCGAAACCAATATTAAATGTAGTATTAAAAATTCTTCGAAAGTAAGATGCTTTAACAGTCTGAAATTGTGCGTCTGCTTGCTCTTTATACATTTTGTATAGTTTATTAATGTTCAAATCAGATGAAAGATACTGTCTGCATTTGATACTTCCTCGACAGTAGTGGATCTCGAGTGGTTTAAAACGCTTAATGAATTTTTGTTTGGACTTTTTCTGGCATATTTATGTTCTTTGTGATTGCCTCCCCGAGACTCACTAGCTGAAGCTCCATCACTTTTAAAATTACGAGCAATCACACCATTCACTCGTCCTTTTTTAATTCCTAAATTTCAAGAAATGTTTTTCTGCACACGGGAATCAAGTTATTTCTTCTTCGACAATAATATACTATTTGCATTCCTTTCATTTTTCTTGTGCCTGTCTTAGGCCGATGGCGACTTACAGCAGACGCCTTAGAATGTTGCAAAATAAAGTTGTCTTGGTCAATTTTAGATGGTGATTTGTAAAATGCTGCATGAAATTTTACAATGTCAACTTTTCTTAGCGATGTGCATCTATATGATTTCGAGTAATGTTCACTTGGGACTTTAATCTTTCGAGGAGCTTTTGGTGAATATCTAAAACAAAAATGATAAATGAAGCAAGCAAAGCATTTAACATTAGTAAAATACACTACATTTTACACACCTATCGTATAAAAAGTATACACACACGCATGCATAGGCACACACACCTCAGACTGTGCCTCAGACTTATACATACATAGGTGCACAACTCACTTTCATGTTATACACTTTATGAATCAAATTTTAAAAAAAAGTGGTTGTCTGTAAAGCCGGTTTACGGACGATAATTTTACGTGATAACGTCCACTGTCACTGTCCACTGTCACTGTCCCACTGTCCACTGTCAAAAACACCATCACACTCATAGCCTAATAACAATAGGGAAATTATGTATCGTGTCGTGTGCCATGGACAAACACAAACACGACCACAAAGACAACCAGACTCGATAATTTAAATACATTTTTAAAATTGTCCGGTAGTAAGTAGCTTAGGTTGTTATTAATTTTATTTTAATACGTAGGAGCAATTTAGCCATCCATCATAATAATAACAAAAAATTAGACTTGATCAAATGCGAACTAATTGCAAAATATTGTTTAGCACCCCTGCCTGTCAAACGTTCGTCAGTAGGACTCGAGTTGATGCAACAAACTTTACTTACCTAGAAACTTTTTGTTCATTACGCTTCCACTTAGTTTTTGTGTCAGCCGTTTCCTAGACATTTCTGGAGCAGTTTCTTTTATTTCTTCAGTTGATTCATCCATTTTTTTATGTAAAAACGCTAGTAATTCGATCACAACGCAGATCAAGCACTTCGAAGTAAAAACAAAATGGCTGACACGCCGTACTAAATCCTTGAATCTGATTGGCTGTTATGGATTTGGCTCATTTTGTTTTGAAATAGTACTCGATTTGTCTACTTTTGATCCCAGAGTCACGATTTGCAATGAAATTTCATATAACAAACATGGATTTGGCCAATTTTGAATGACACAGAACTACAAAATGGAACGTTCTTAATTTAGCTGCATATTCTGTTTAAAAAGTAAGTTTTTTGGATTTTGCCGATTTTGATACCAAACCTCTCATTTAATAAATCGTTATTTTCATTATATATTTAATTTGGGATCATGAGATTGTTTCAATCAATAAATTCTTCTCTAGTCAAGTGGTTTATTCCGAGACCACACGAAACGAAATCACGCAGTAATATATTACTCGTGCTGTTTGCATTAACCTCTCTAGTGTAGTGCGAGGAACTTCCAGTAGGAGAAATAGGAGATATTCTTAAATCAGAATCACCTGTCCGCATTAAGATGCGGACAGGTGATTCTGATTTAGGTCTACCTGCTGTATTGATTAAGATTAATACAGCAGCTAGACCTAATATACCCCTGTGTTTACTTAAAACTCTGGGAAGCTCTTCCAATAAATTAAGAAATTTCGCTTTTTTAAGTCCAAGCCCAGGCTGGGTATAGTTGTGTTGTTGCCTGTAATAGCACGGGCTGCATTGGTACCTGCACTATCAGACCGTGCCTTTTTTTTTGAGATCCCGCCAAGTCTAAAAAAGCACATTGTAGGTATGAAGCTTAGGATTTTTCTTAGGACCGAAAGCAGGCCTATTGGCCTGTACGACTTTGGGCTGGTATAGTCGTCTTTTCCTGGCTTGCGAAGGATGCATACGTGGGCGACCTTCCACTGCTTTGGGAAATGTGACAGCGACAGACATCTGTTAGCTATCGCTAAGAACACATCCCTCTCGCAATTTATTGCCGCTGTGCAAATGTCCGCTGTTAGTCCATCGGGACCGGGGGCTTTTTTCGGGTTTTGGTTCAGAATAACCATTTCCAGCTCCGCGGTCGTGAAAGGAGGATCGTCAGCAGACAGTCCTCGAGGGCTTTCTTCCTCCGCTAGCCTCCTCAGGGCAGTGTGGTATGGCTGTTCGGCATCCGTTGAGTCTGCCGGGTAAAAGGTTTTTGCCAGGAGATCCACTGATTGCTCTGGGCTGAGCGTCTCGCCTGCGGCGTTTCTTAGGAGGGTGTCATCCTGTCTCCTGGCTGTCTTCCTAAGTACCCTGTAGATGCCGTCCCACATGCACTCTCGGTCCTGCTTCGAGCAGAACTCCTTCCAGCTGGTCGTGGCTGCCTCCGTCGCCGCTGTGGTGTAGGTGGTTTTGGCCTGTACATAGTCCTGGATGACGAAGTGCCTCCGTGTTGCGGCTGCGTTCCGGATCCTTCTCTTCTTCGTCAGTGCATCTCTTTTGAGACGTTCCAGAGGAGGGTTCCACCAGGGGGGCTTGGAGTCGTGTTTCGGCGACCCCAGTTTTGGGATCGCTTTCTCACATGAGCGGTGTATAAGACTGGTGTATTTTGATATGAGTGTTTCCAGGTCCTCAGGGTTCGCGACGTCCGAGTCTGTGACTGGCGTGATGTCACTGTCCGCCAGGTCTGCCGTGATGTCACTGTCCGCCAGGTCTGCCTTGAAGTGCGTGCGGAAGCTTGACCACTTTGCCTTCTTGGTGTTGTAGATGCACGTGGAGATTGGCCTTAAGGGTTCCAAGGCCTTCTCCAAGCGCATTGAGAAGTTTATTGCATTGTGGTCCGAAGTTGTTAGACTTCTTTCTACTCGCCACGCCACTCCTCGACTTTGCCTAACAGCGACAGGCTACATACCGTGACATCGACGATACTGGTGCACCACCTGTCTCCTCTGTAGGTCTCGAACGTCGGCGTTTGGCCCATGTTAAGGATGTAGAGATCCTGCTCATTGAGGAATGAGTTGTACTCCGCCCTGCGATGGTTTTCGGAGACACTTCCCCACTACTGGCTCCAGGCGTTTACATCTCCTCCCACTAGGATGTTGTGTGTGTGTAATTTGTGTATGGTGTTTTGTGTAACAGAGAGGTACGGTTCGATTTCTTGGTCACCCTCAAAATAGACCGATAGCTTCCCAAAGCTGAACTGACCCGCCTTCAGCAAGACGGCGGCGATGGTCTCGGTCACAAGCGGGGGGTCATGGATGACCTCCAGGTTGTTCCCGAAAACAACTATCGCAGCCTTGACTGGTTTCTGGCGATTGAGGCTGCACTGGATGACTTGCGTGCCGGGCAATTGCTTCATCACACCTGTCCTTCCTACATAGGGTTCTTGAACGAGTGCTACCGAAACTCCCTTCGCCTGTGCCGCCATGTGCAGCTCTTCTATGGCCAGCTTGGAGCGCTGAAGGTTGACTTGGATGAATTTCAGCTGGCGCACCTGAGTACAACTTTCTGGTTGCGGGCTTTGCGGACTGTGTTAACTCGGGCTCCGCTCGTTTTGAGGTCCAAGGCGGTCCTAATCCTCTCGACCACGTTGTCCCCAGTGTGCTTGGGGTTCGTCGACGACACGATCAGGGTGTGGTTAGGTGATGGACTGAGTTTGGAGAGTTTAGGTGTACTGGCGGCCTGGGCGAAGGTTTTGGGATCCTGTTGTTGTTGTTGTGGCCTATCCGCTCGGCCCAAGTCTGCTACTCCCTTCTCTATGTTTTGGAGTGTCTTTTTTACATCCCCTACTGCGAGTTCCGCTTCCAAATTCAGCGCTGCAGGCGCCTGGATTAGCGGCTCTTTATCGCGCAGTACGCGGATGTCCGCCGAGACGATCTCCAACCTCTCTGCTATGGGTTTGATATGTTGGGATATATTTAGTGGTGGCTGTGGTGGTGGGTGGGAGACTACAGGCCTGTTTGCGATGGCCTGTAATTGTGATTGCAGTTTTGAAATCTCTTCGAACTTGCTGGTTGAGAGAAGACCTGTCTCCTGGCTACTCGGGTCCGTCTCTGGGTGTGTTGGCTGGCTGAGGTCTTCCTTGAGCCTTTCCAATGCCTTCCGAAGTACATCCACCCGGTTGGAAATGGTGGTGAGGGACGCCTCTAGGCGTGAGAAAGCAGCTCCTGTTTGATCTCCCTTGGAATCCGCCGAAGTCCTGGAACTTTCCTGCCTCGTCCTCTCATGCTCCTACTGGTTTTGGAGACTCGCCGTTTTTATTTCTTCTTTGACCTCTTTGATACCCTTGAGGGTATCGATGGTTTCGTGGCCAAGCCATTCTCTGATCCCTTTCGCCTCTTTCTTAGTTTCGGAGACGTCTGTCCGCATGAGTGATAGCTCAACCTTCATCGCCATTAAATCCCGGGTGTGAGCTCTCTCGACTCGCACAAGCTCTTGTGCGTGTCGAGAGCGCTCCTTCTCGAGGTTGTATTTGTGGCGCGCTCTCGAGTCTGCCAACGACAGGGCTACCTCGTAGAGGCCTTGCAGACACTCATGGGCGGTGACCTTACATTCTCTCTTCATGTTTCCCGCTGCTTCCAGAGCGTCCTTGCCTTTTTGGAGCAGTTCGTTCGCTTCCCGTGTGGCTAGATCCATCTCTACCCCTGTTCCCCTTCTTGGTGTTCTGTATAGGAGGCTCGGCCGTCCGCACTCGGAACGAGTTTGGCCTACAGTCGAAGCCACCGAGCTCTCATCCTCCGAAAGGATTTGATGGGGAGGGGAGATACCGCACTGTTCCCAGTTGACGACGATCTCTTTGGTCCTGATGCGATCGTCGGGCGTGTGGAACTCCTGTGTCTCTGGTGTTTCCGACACTGGAGGTGTGATCTTTACGTCTGGTTCCGACGCCGCTTTAGTCACCTGGGGCACCTGTGCACCTGGACGCGCCGCCTTCTCGGAGAAGACGGACTTGGCCGTATTTTTGAGGACCTTTTCCCTAAGGGACTTGAGGGCCCTTGCGGCGTCCGTGGTCGTTTTGCGGGAGGTGGTGGAGTTATGGGATGATATATTGTTTAAGAGGAGTTTGAGTTCTTAATTTAATACAACACAATAGTTTTATTTTTACGTAATAGCCTGATTATTAGAAATATAACTTTTTTTAAAAATTAATAATAATGGACTCATTGGTGCGGCGCTGATGGTCTGCGTCTGCTGTCCGATGAGGAGTCCGACAACTGACAGAGCTTTAAGTAGTACGTGACAGTTCACAATTTTGCCACTTTTGAATTTCCAGTTCCATAATTATAAGAGTTAATAATATCCTGGAGTGTATTTTGTGCTGAAGAAGAGGTAACAAGCGCCCTGGTGTATAAAAGGTAACACATACCCTAATATACTCTCATTAATGCTGATATAACTCTGATATAGTGCAACCAGGTACATTATTCAGCTAACAGCTGCTTAATTTGTGCCCAAATCAGAGTTATATCAGCTGAGTAGGCGCCTCTAACTCTCTTATTCAGAAGCTTATTCAGCTGAAGATTCACCTGTGAACAGTTATTGAGCTATACTATTCAGCGCTTCTGTGCTACTTGGGATCTGCTCGCTCTACAGGCTCCAGCGACAAAAAAGCAGATACAACAGATGTTTGTGTCACACTGAAATATCTCACGATTACGCCCATGAATTTGGTCACACTTACGTCCGTAGATTCATCCAAAATAAGGCTATATTTTTGGCAGCCAATATCTTTAACAAGGTTTTCTGTAAAATGTGGTGCTAGTACCTGGTTGATAATCGGAGTGCACTACGTCCTATGCATTTTTATGTCAGCACATTTTGAATCTGCGAACACATCTTTGCACAATTCTGTAAGATGGTCTATTTGACAAATCGCAGTGTGTTCCGTTATAAATACAAATCGCAGTGTGTTCCGTTATAAATAAACAAAGCTTACCTTCGGCTTTTTGGGTACCTCTATTCACTTTAGGACCTGGAGTAAAACATATTTGCTGATTTTTTAAATCGCTTCACATTTTTGTTTGTGTTTGTTTGTATCGTCGTGTTTCCTTAGATCATTTAATTTTGCGAATAGTTCACTGTGACAAAACGAACAAAAGGCTTTAGGTGGATCAGTCATAACAGGTTTTAACCACATTTTGAACTCTTCTTGTTGTTCCCATTCTGGTCTATACTTTTGAGCATAAGTTTTCTTTTTTAAAGGAATTTCCATTTCTACAATTATAAGATTCTGTTCAAAATTACGTCAATTGAACAAAGACAGGCTACACTGAAAAACAGGTTTGTTTTGCGAAAACGTAACATAGAAACTGGTTATTCATTCCTTTCTCTAAACGGTGGTGAATGATGAATGAATGAGAAAGAAAGCGATATCTGATGAATCGTTTGATAGAGTGAGAGGCATCAAACCGATTGAACCTCAAGATTGAACGTCATTCTGGTACGGGATTTCCCGAAAAACCAATAGCAAGTGTATCGATCGTCACGCGCGCCTCAAAGAGCATCAGCACGATGACGGGGCCCCCTCTAGAGGGCCAAAGCCTGCCGGGGTCGCGGGACTTATCTCATTACCGTGACCCCGGTTTAGTCGAAGAGTTCCGAAGCAGTCTGTCCCCTTTGATTTCAGGTAATGAGCTAGTAAAGGCGAATTATAAAAGTTATGCATGACTAAAGTGTGCTCTAGATTATACAAGGGCAAGAATCACCAGATCATGGACAATTCTGGAGGTAGCGTTGGTGGGTAGTGGTGGCATGTCTCTCGGTCCTTCAGTCAAGTCTACCAGTGCGTTTCTCGGTTGTCCAGTCAAGTCTATCTGTCCATCTGTTGGTTCTTTCGTCAAGTCTATCTGTCCATCTGTTCGTTCTTCAATCAAGTCTGTCTGTGAGGTCATTTGTATGTCCGTCCGTCTTTCCAGTATAGATGAAAAATTTCCACAAATAGCTGGTGTCTGATTCGCACAACTCGTAGGATTTTACCCCTACTTTCGCAGTTTTGTTGGCAATTTTTTGTGCGAATGACAGACGACCTTGCCATTTGAGGAGAGATTCATCTATAGCGATCTCCTGTCGCGGAAGATACAGCGAGCGGAACTTCTCTTGCAAGTGATCTATCACTGGCTGTATCTTTTGCAGCTTTTTTTCGTCATTTGTCAAAGTCTGGCTGTCAGTCGGGTCACTAAAGTGGAAAAGTCGTTTTATTAACACAAATCTGTTGTAAGTCATTATATCAGCGAAATATTTTAGTGTGAGATAGCCATTTCCCCCCCCCCCCCATAATTTTTCTCGACAGGATTCGGGAACAAACCCTGCAAGATAAGTATTGCGAGGAACTTGGTTATCTCATCTCTGTCCACATTTTTAAAATAGTTTAGTCTTGAGTGAGGTGTTTAATGTTTGTCAATCTTTCTAGTCGCGTTTTTATTTGTCTGTCTTATGATGAGGTCAAAAAACTCGTCGACGAAAAATTTAAAAAGAAATGTCGAGTGGACTCATATTATCAGTCACTGGGAAGGTCGGTCCTGCTATTCCAGTAAATGGTTCACGTTTCCCCCGGAAAGAGTTATGATCGTGAACCCAGTCGAAAGACAAATAGTCAGTCGGAATTAATTCTGTCAATACTCGATCAGATTCTTTGTCGTCGTTTGTCAGCCAGGTATGCAATTCTGTCGTAAGCAGTCGTCATTTGATGGGGTAATATGTTTGTCGGTTCGTCACTTTGTATGTTTGCCACATGCACCATGTCCACCTCGTCTTCGTCCCGAGTCCATGCTGTCAAACCACATTTGTAGATTTGCGTCTGTTTTCTCGGAATAGGAACCTGAAACAAACACTTGGAAGTTCTTCAAGGAGTTTATTATCAAAAATCTTTTTTAATTGCCTATAATGTAACACTTATTAGTTGATGAAGCCAGAATACTACTTCGATTTACCATCCATATATTCTTCACGCACATAATACGTACCCAGGTTTATTTTCGTGGCCTTTGCTGGTGGTGTCTTGTCCACTTCTCGAGTTTATAGCTGAACCTGAAATAAATTTTCATTATTAAAATCTGTTTACATAAAATTTTACACTATAAAACTCACCAGATAGTTTTTGTGACATTTTAGAAATAGGCAAGCAAAGCCAATTTCCCTCATCATTTTCTGAAAGTTAAAGTAGAGTCATTATAATTATGTTCAATAGAATATTTAAAATTAATAAAATAATTTATTTACTTACTTAATAATCCACTTGTGAAGTCTACCATGAGTTCACCTACGACCGAGCTTTCGGCAGTGCTTATAGTGCTGAAAAACTGTATGTATCAGTCATATAATCACAGTAATAACTAAGGTCAAGTAAATCCTGAAGTTACGATATACCTATTTGGAGTAGCACACGAATCCTGCCTCGCTAATACATGGTCTTCTGACTCTTGTTTTGACGCTTTTGCGGCGTCAACTTGCTGCTTGCTAAAACAGTAAAAGATGAGTTTTCGATTGTACTTATATTTTTTTTTTAATATTGTACCGTACCGTACATACTGTATTTCCCAAGGCTGTAGCTTAGGCGCTGGCGGCGTAGTAGGAATTCCAGAAGTCAATCGGCAATGGACTCGTTCAGCTGGGCTAACATGCACGTCACGAGATAATTATCTCACGCCATTTTTTCGATGTGAGATGACATATCTCGACTTCTCGACTGTCGGTAACATTGCACTACATTTTGTCATCTCGTTCTGTCAAACGTAGACTTCGAGAAATTTTCTCTACAAACTGCAACATAGGCGCCATATTTTCTCATAAATAATCGAGTTTTGACATTTAGATTAGATTCATTTGTCGTCGATCATTCTGTTCGAAGAGATAGCTGGAGAAAAATAAAAAGTGTTGCGAAAAATGGCAGTGCCGTATTATAATTATTTATTAACTATTTACGAGGAGAGGTGGAATAGGCGGATCGAAAGGAAGCGCATACGAGACGTCTGCGATCCTTTCGATCTTCGCGACAGCGAGTTCCAGTCGCTGTGGCGGATCACAAAGCCTATGGCTTTATATATAGTTGAAAAACTACGAGTGGACCTCGAACCACGCAATGGGGATGGTTTGCCCGCCCATTTAAAGGTAAGTATAAAATATAAATATAAAAGTCAATAGGTACAATTGATATTTTCATCTCAATTTATTCTAACGACCGCCTTACCTACTAAAAGTATTTTTTTAGCGTTGTCCAAAAGCATTTAACAAACCTTATATAACCATTAGATTTGGTACCTACTTACATCATATCTCTCCTAAATACCTAGCTTAAATTTATAACCAAAACAAAAGTCGATTCTAACCTCACTTTGATTTTGCAATTTCGACATTCATTTTATTCAATATCAGGCTTTTTTTCAGTTGAGGTGGTTTTACCGCTATACTTATTGTATTGTATTCTTAGGAAATACACCATATTCAATGGATAAAATCATTGTTTTAGGTCCTATGTTCCATTCAGCTACTAGCTAATGGTGGCTACCAGCGCCAACTAGGACAAGACCATTCCATGTGCCAGGCCCAAACCACCATAAGCAGCTTTTTGGACCAATTTTTAACATCCATCTACAATAGGTAATGTATTAAATGTGGTACTCTATTGATTGTCCTAAATCGTAATTTCTGTGATAAACAAATGTTTGTTGTGCACCTCAATGTCTGGGTGTTATTCATCTATATGCAGTGCATATTATGCACCCAAATTCAGTCACCATTTCACTTCAGTCCATTCAGTCTCAATTTAAGACAAATCTTCATTGCATTTTACTTCACAGCGGAAAATAAATAATAACATAATAAAAATAATAATGATGATCACAAGACACAGTTACACAGTTATTCCTTCATTTTGTTTACAAGAGTTTTGCAGACGATGGTTCATAGTTTTATTGAAATATGCATTACAGGCTCTTGGCGGAGTGGGTCCATTTTCCAGGAAATGAGCAAGCCCGGAGAGAGGTGGCTGCTCTCTTTGAGGATAAATATGGTGTGCCAAATGTGTTGGGGCTGGTGGACTGCACACATGTTAAAATTTTTCCCCCTCCCGGACCACAAGGCTCCCAATATAAAAACCGTAGAAAGAGCGCACATACAATAAATGTGCAATTGGTAAGCCAATTGACAAATTGTATCCTAACGCAACTACCAATATTAGTTTCTATAGGCTTAGAGAGCCTTTGTACCCACTACCTATACCAAAATAAATGGAACAAAAAACATACAACAAAATTAAGATAGGTAACCATATGAAACATCGATTTATTTACTTACAGGTTGCTGGCGCAGATTGCAGGATTTTAAGTGTGAACGCGCGGTACCCTGGCAGAGTTCATGATGCTTTTATATGGCATAATTCGACCGTAAGGGGCGAATTGAAGCGGCTCCATGATAGTAGGATTGGAAGTTACTTTTTTTTGGGTATGTAAAATAACATTGGCAAAACTGTTTTTTCACAGAACAATTAACATCAAACCGCAACCTAAAGGGTAAACCAGACCCAGTTCTAAACTAGGCCAGCATCTTAACGTGCCTTTCGAAGTATGGATCACCTTTCTTATCAGACTCCAATATCCTAACCAGACTGGAAAGAACAGTACGAAGAGTATATGAGAGCCTTGGGCCCTTGGTTGCAGTTATAAATCTATACAACCATTTTTTAAATTTCTGTAAGGCCGCCATTGTCATTTTCATTCTAAGAAGTTAAATAAAAAATTGTAGTAAATAAACCTTCTTGAACAAATAAGATACCTTTTTATTATGACTCAGTTTATATAATTAAAAATCATTCATTTATTTACATCAGTCTTTTTAATTAAAATATTCAAAAGCAACAAAAGATAAATCAACTATTTTAAACATACATCACCTTTTAAATTAAAATATTTAAAATCAACATAAAAGATAATCAACTATTATATACATACATCAGTCTTACATACATCAGTCTTACATACATCAGTCTTACATACATCAGTCTTACATACATCAGTCTTACATACATCAGTCTTTTTAATTAAAATATTTAAAATCAACATAAGATAATCAACTATTAATCATCTTCTTTATAATTTTCTAAATTTTCTTTCTGCTGCTTCGCCGCCTGTAACAAAAACATTTGTTAGTATTTTTATTTGTCTACTTTTGCTGTAGGAGACTCAGGCTACCCGCTAGAACCATGGCTCATGACTCCTGTGCTGAACACAGAGCCCAACATCCCTGAGCAGCGGTACACGGATTGGCACTGTCGAGTGCGCAACGCTGTTGAAAGAACCAACGGCTATCTGAAGGGAAGTCTCCGGTGCCTGGGGATAGACAGGACACTTCACTATTCCCCTGAGAAAGCATCTCTTATCATTTACGCTGGGTGTATCATCTACAACCTCATGATTCATTTCGGGTTCGTTATATTTTTAGACCAATTGTGACATGCACTTCACATTGCACAGTTAATAATTTTTACACATTATAATTTAATTTACAGGGTGGAGAGAACAGAGGGACAGGCTGATGATGACGATGGCAATCTCGACAGCAATCCCCAAACACCTCGTCAGCTACTCAGGCTAAGTCAAGCTAGACGGGCGGAAATTATCGCTCAATATTTCCATTGATAAGATTAAAATAATATATTTCAAATTACCTTTTTAAATACCTTATATTGTTCTCCTCCTGCCGCAGCCTGTTGCTGGTTTGTAATTCTGCCAAAATTTCCTGAAAATTATAGGTTTAATTAGTATATTAACGTGGAAGTCAACTAATGCCTATAATATTGTCTGTGAAGTATAATGAGATTAGCTTTTGCTGTACAAATTTCCATTACATAGGTACTGTTTTCATGTAAAATAATTCACTCAACTAATAAATAAATATTACCTATTAAATTGAGATTTTTCGCATTTACAATGCAATTTTTATATTAAGATAAATAATATTAGAAAAAATACTAGAAAAAATCGACTCACCCGTAGCACCTTAGACGGGTCCCGTCTGACGTCTACGGGTGAGTCGATTTTTTCTACTGTACTGTAGCACCTCAGACGGGTCCCGTCTGAGGTGCTACGGGTAAGTCAATTTTTTCTAGTATTTTTTCTAATATTATTTATCTAAATATTACCTTTTGTTTCAGGCTACTATGGGCCATATACACCGTGTTCTTCACGTTATCCATAAACTTTAGCAAATACTTCTATGGCTTTTACAAATCAAATCCAACAAAGGAAGTAGTACTTAAAAAGGCTTCGTTACAAAGATATTTGTAATTTCATTTAATGAAATTTAATTGAGCTATGCAGTGAGAAAGTATCTTAATTTGAAATCTATCAAATACTATTTGCATTTCATTTGTTTCAGCCCGCCAAATGTTATGAATGACGTTGCCAATTCGGATAAAGAGGCATGCATATCGGGTTATTTACGTCTAGGTATTTAGTTTGTATGAAAATTAACAAAAAATAAAAAATAAGAATTTATTAATGTGTCCATAATGAAAAATGCTTACTTCCGTGGTTTGAACATCTGGTCGAAGTTTATGTATATCGTCCGGAACACGGTGTATAACATAAAAAAACGAATAAATAAATGAAGGAAATATTTGTTTAATTACCTTTAATATTTTATTATTTTCATCCTGCGCTTTGAGGAATCGGTCAGGGGGATGGGCTTTTCGCACCCTGCCTCTGGGTGGAGGAACTGATCCTCGCGGCGCAGGTGGCGCCAGTGTCACTGGTTGACGTGTAGGGGGCGCCAGTGGCGCGACTGGAGCCGGTGCCAGTGGCGTGACTGGAGCGGACGCTAGTGGCGCGACTGGAACGGGCGCCAGTGGCGCGACTGGAGCCGGTGCCAGTGGCGTAACTGGAGCGGACGCTAGTGGCGCGACTGGAGCGGTCGCCAGTGGCGTGACTGGGGCAGGCGCCTGTGGCGCGACTAGAGGGGGCGCAAGTGACGCGACTGCAGATGCTGAAAACTAAAACAGAAAATCTACATCTTGTGGTTTTCTATTGATTATCTTAAAATTTATAATCCTAATTTTCATTGTCCTAATTAACCAATTTCGTCTAACTATCGATTGTCCTAATGATTTTTTGTCCTAATTTTGTTAATCCTAATGTTTTATCAATATACACCAAATCCAGTCACCATTTACATTAATATAATTTTTGGTTCTTAAAAAAATCAAGACGGCACTACTTAAATTGCAATTTACTTCACAGCATAAAAAAAAAAAAAAAAATTTCAGCATAATATGACTCATTGTTATTGGATCACTCTGAATATTAAAAAAAAACTAATGAGATTAAGTTTTGAACCCTGTATCTCGGAACGGATTCATAATTGAAGCGATTCACTGGAATAATGAATAATACAAAAGGATCTACCCAATAAGCCCTTTCAATTGTCATATGACTCATTCTTCAATAAGAGTGATCATTGGATCACTTTTTCAGTGATCCAATGATACTTTGAAAAATTTGAAAATTCTTATACATTAAATTTGTTTGTGCATTACAATCTATACTTAATCTCTTTTGGGGAACTGGATGAAATGGTTCCTATCAAGGTGACTGATCACCCGTCCGGCTTTGCTGCCGTCCCCCCTTCTAAATAATGATAATAATCTATACTCTCTCTCTCTGCAACTCATCACGTCCCCACTGCAGGGGCACAGGCCTCTTCCCGAACAACGGAAAGGCATGGGCAACACTCCACCGCGATTGCCCAATGCGGGTTGGAAGAATCTATAGGTACTAATTTAGTGTAAATGTATACTAAAGTACACTTACCCCTATAGGCGATTCAGGTGGGCCACAGCCAATGGCCATCTCCACACCTATAGTTTCTAAAATAATTTGGCTGTTTTGTGACAGCTCTGGGACATCAACAGCATTGCCCGTTGCTGTCATGGCTTTATTTAAAGCACCCCCTACCACCCTCGCCTTCCTCTTCTGGTCACGCCAGCACTGAAATTTTAATTTGTTGTAATACAAACAGTGGGTTCTATTGATTTAAGAAATTACTAGATGGCAGGGCTACAAAAATATCTTGTGAGCAAAACTGGCCACTGCGATACAGGAATTATATGTGCAAAGTTTAGTAGAATACTAATAAAAGGTGGGTCGATCTGCTGTCCCATTGGAATTAGGATTAAATTAGAGTGAAGTAGGAGAGTCTCCGACCGTCTTATGCAATGCATATTACTGAAAACAATGAACCCGCACAGTTTATTTCAATTAGATCGGCCACCGTGAGCGGTTGCAGTCGGGAGGACTATATAAGACTATAATTCAGTCAAATAAATAAGTAAAACTTTAATTACCACTTTCCACTGGTCGACAGACCTAGCTGGACCGATCTCATCCAGTGCCTCTTTAAGTCGCAGCCACTGCCGCTCCATAACTGCGGCACCCTGAGGGGTCTTAAAGTCGCCGGCGGCAAAATCGGCATGTTCTGCCATATACTGGCACAGATATTTTATCTGTGCCTTGGTACTTCTGACGCTAAAACAATAATAGTATACGAATGTACTAAGATTACGAATATAAATATTAAATGCAAGCAATCGTACGATCACAAATACACAACTATACTGTCAAGAACTAGCAAATTTACTTACGTTTTCTTTTGAAATGCCATTTCAAACAGACAACACACACAAAACAAAAACAAAAACACAACCGGACTTCAGACATGAATGTTAATTGATTGTGACGTTTCGGTAAAGCCACCGGTTCAAAATTGACAATAGTGCTATCCTTGTCATTATTCATATTCGCAAAAGAGAAAAAACATTTTTATTTTTTAATTTAATGAACTTGACAACAAGTCTTTTGGCCTTGTTTCACATTTCATTCGTTCAATTTGTTGTGTGTGGGTAGCTTTAGTCACCATAGACACACATGATTATCAGTGTTTTCATTTAAAAATAAAACTTGACGTTTCGTCATGAAAGGGATATCTCACGACGTGATAATTCTCTCTCGTGGCAACATACGCGTTGCGAATTGCGAGAAAATGATCGAGAGTGACAATATTTCTCATCCCATCTCGAATTTTCTCATGACCGCGTATGTTAGCCCAGCAGGAGACATTTTCCTAAAATTTGAAAGATTTTATTTCACGTTGGAATAGTATTTAACCGACTTCATTTTATGTCATATACCAGAGGTCGAAACAGGTTCAGTGATCAAAAATACTGATTTTACTGACCAGAAATCTAAAAAAACTGACTTTTACTGACCATCTGAACTAACTTAAAATAAAAGTTTCATGTGGAATTGAAAAAAAAAAAATTATTGGCCTCCACCATCCCCATAGCCAACCATCACCACCTTTTTATTATTAAAAAGTTTACAAATAGTTATCAGTTTTAATATTTGTACAGTCGTTTAGCATCTCTTTTTTTAAATATGGCGCTATCGCATCGCAAATTAGATATCGTGCCTTGGTTGTAGACATAGAAAAATCTTCTGGTACCGAATTCGGGAACATTGCCATGAAAAGCTCTTTAATTGAACTGCAGGATGGCTCTATAGAATAATCAGATGCTACCATCTTCATAGCCCATAAAATCTCAGCTCTGGTAGCCCCATCTTTAACACTGTATAGTTGAACGGGTGCTCTACCGGGTGAACCAATCGTCGGGTCTTCAACGGGCCGAACACTTGCTAGATGTAATTGAGATGCAGCCAGCTTCACCTTTGACTGTTCAATATGTTTTTTTGATGATGCATGTTGCTCCAAAGCCTCAAATCCCCAAGCCACAGAAAACGTTTTCATGCACACACAACAAAAAACCTCATTTTCACCATCCCTTTTTCCTCATTCAGATATAAAGTGTCCATTTTTATCTTTTTTATTAAGCCAGTCCTCATTAAATTTACATTTCCCCATATTAGTTAGTTGGTTAGTAGCCATGAACAAATCACACAGCAGTCAAATTAAATCACATACAATGCAGGTTAAAAAGCTGAAGCTGTAACAAATATGCAAAGTTAAACATACAATAATAAAATATGTATTTATTTCGAGAAAAAAAGTAGGATTGGACTTTTTTCCACGAAATAATGATGCTACAATATTAAGTTACCACAAGACATCATAACAGAGCATCAGCTGTTAGTTGCCCTCAAACCATCACTGGGCCCGGCTAAGAAAATTAGAAATGACTAGAAATTTGTTTTTGTTGACACAATCTAAATGTATATTTAAAATGCTAATGTTAGGACGGGAAGACAGGGTTTTCTCTATGACCACCAACTCCAATCATCTCCCCTTTGTTCTCCTGGTGAAAGTAAGGAAGTTTGGTCGCGGTTGTGGGTGGCGAAAATGTGAAGTGTTGCAACTGATGAAATGAATGGACTTGAAAGGTGAAACCCGAGCAACGCCGGGTTTGGCTGCTAGTAGGTATACTATAAGATATATATTTCTTAAGCAAAATCTAGAATGAAGAAGGTAGGCGTAAAAAGGAACGACACAGACAGGCAAAATTGTGTCAGTAAATAATTAATAAGGTTCCAAAAAAAAATATGGAGCAATATATGTGTTGATCTCAAAAAACTGAAAAAACTGACCATTTTCTCAAAAAACTGACTTTTACTGACCATGCTAAAAAAAACTGACTTTTACTGATTTTACTGACTAGTTTCGACCCCTGCATATACGAGTACCTATACATTAATAATTTCTATATATATGCTATATTTACTAACTTTTGTCTCTTTCGTGGCGGTGCGTCAGGTAGAAGCGATCGCGAAAGTTGTTTCAATCGTTGTCTTAAATCGAGCTCTTTTTAACCGACTTCCAAAAGGAGGAGGTTCTCAATTCGGATGTTTATATTTTTTTTATATGTTTGTTCGGGCATAACTCCGTCGTTTACCGACCGATTTGAAAAATTCTTTTTTTGTTGGAAAGGGTATACTTCCCGAATGGTCCCATTAAAATGTTATCGAAATCGGACCAGCACTTTTTGAAAAATCAACAAAAACCTAAAACGTTTTCAACATTGTCTACACCGATTACTCCGAGGTTTCGGGTCCGATTTCGATGATTCTTTTTTTGTTCGATACAGTATACCTGCCATTTGGTCCCATAAAATTTTCATTTAGTTTGGTGCAGTATTTTTCATTTTTAGCTCATTGTGTAAGAGTACATACGAGTACATGGGCGATGTTATTACCGGTGCTACGGATTACAATATTTTAGTGTACCTACCTACATGTTAGAAAATTATGTATTTGACAATACCTAATTCGGGTTGAATATTGAAACTAAAAAGATTGAAGAAAAAATTTAAAAAAAAAAAATGTAACCGACTTCCCACAAAAAAAGTTCAAAATAACCTACGAAAAAACTTTTCTTTCGAAAGTCGGTGACAAAAAGTCACTGAAATAAAAAAGAAAGTCACCGACTTTCGAAAGAAAAGTTTTTTGTAGGTTATTTTGAACTTTTTTGTGGAATACAATACTTTTTTAGTATTAGTTTTTGATTTCCGCATCAATTTCATAGCTTCTGTAATTAAGAAAACAAAAATAAAAATATACATTCGATATTTCATAATATTTTGTGAAATAATACAATACCTTGTACTTGGCCCAGGAACAGGTTCTAATTCACTGCTGCTTCGTCTACCCCCCCCCTATATTTACACCACCTCTACCTCTCCCCCTCCTACCACTTTGAACACTTCCTCTCCCACCCCTACCACTTTGACCACCACCTCCACTAGCAAAACCACATGCTTCTTGAACATTACTACAAATTAAAAATATGATTAATAATAAATAAAAAAAGAAAATAGCACACAAATAAATAAATAGCTAAGTACAGCCAAAGCTTTATGAAATGAGTAATAAAAGATTTAGTCCAAAATAAATATCGAGTAAGTTAGTTTGCCGCTAAAAACCGCAAAAAAAATACATTACTTAATATAATCAAGCCACCAACACCTAAATATGGTCACAATAAAACGAAAAATGCAAACGTGAGATAAAGCGCGTGCTAGGTGCCAGCCCTGAGAGCAAAGCTTACTTTGCTTTGTGAAACGATTGTTGCCAAAACAATCGTCTGTTTTGTACATACTCACGGGTCGTCTATATTCGAGTAATCCAGAATATCTACAAATTATTTTAGGATTTTAGAACATACTAAAACAGACAAATTACCTCTTCAAAATATGTAAACACACGACGGCAGTGTGAATGTGTTCGGATCATTCCATTTTTGCTTCACGTAACTTAAAGTATTGTATAGAAATATGAAAGAATAGTCCTTCTAGATTAATATAATAGGTACAGTCGGCCAAGAAAGTGGTGTACCACCCTAAGGTTGAATATCGCTTGCAGATTCATAGGTGATAAAGATTGGTTTCGCTTGCAGATCGATCTGACAACTTCTATTGCTGTCTTTATCTGATTATTGATAACGACTATTACTGTTTGTAACGTGACAGCTGTTCTTAGTTTGAACTTGATGGAACCAATGACGTCGTAAAATCAACGGCGGGGGGCTGTAGATTTTGATGACAAAATTGTATCTTTGTAATCAACAAGTTACATAAAATTGTAAAGGCACAAGGCGAATCCACAAATCTACAATTTCTGTAAACTTGTAATTACAATATCAATAAAAAACAAGCTAAAAATAGATTTATCCTTTTATTAAATTTCTACAATCAATTTTAAAATACTTATAACAAACAAAAACATAGCATATATAGTAATATTTAGAAGATATTGAAAATTTTTAAAAATTAGAAACGGGTGTAACCGCCGTTGGCCTCTATAACCTCTAAAAGACGAGACCTCATTGAACCAACAAGCCATGAGCAAATATCGGTTCCCCGCATTTCCTCCCAAATATAATTACAGTGACTAATAAGAGCTTGTTTGGTTCTTTCATTTTGATGCGACCATCGTTGGACCATAAGGCCCCAAAGATTTTCTATCGGGTTGAGGTCCGGCGATCTTGAGGGCCACTGAATTACCCTTACGTCAGTGTGTGAACGAAACCAGGCTCTTACGATCCTCGCATTATATATTGAACAATTATCTTGAACAAAATCAAATTGTGGCACTTCGTTCTCCGGGTAAACATTACGGACTGTCGGCAGCATTGCATTCTGAAGCACGTCGATATAATTTACAGCCGTCGCTCGAGGAGGTAGAGAACACAATTCTCCTACACCATCCGCACTCATCCAGCCCCAAATATTTACGGAAATTCAACCTGATTCTCTATTTGGGATTACATGATCATCTTTATACCGTGTTGAATTATATCGCCAAAGGTGAAGACGTCCATGCTGACTGGATTTAAACGTTTTTTCATCACAAAACACTGTATTAGACCAATCAAACTCTAAGTGCTCTCTGGCGAAGTTCAGACGAGCAAGTCTGTGAGCATCCGTCAAATATATTTTCTTGGCGTAATGCCTGTGGTGCAACCCCATGTAATGTAGATGATTCCTTATTGTTTGGGCACTCACATCGAACATCTCCGCAAAATGTTTTGTGGGCTTAAAACCATTGATTTCATATTCCCGTCTCATGAATTCTCTATCGTTATTGGAGAGTGCAGGCCGGCGACCACTTCTTCTGTGATCCAACAAACTTCCCTCCTCTCCTTCACGACGAATCCAAAAGCGGACAGAACGCCTCGATATATTCAAATTCCGGGATATCGCACTGATACTGCTTCCCTCATTAAATTGGGCAATTATTTGTGCTCTTTCGGCAATGGTCAAGTTGGCAGGCATTGAGATGATTTTATATGCAGTTGATTGAAAAATAACACGGAAAATATATCGATTTTTTGCATATATTTGACAAAATGTCAATTGTCAGTTTTCTTTTTCAAATGGAATTCGGTTGTCTATTTAAATAGTTGTTATTACTTTTGTTTGGAAACATTTCAATTGCTTTGTAGAAACTAATGTCCTTTTCATTTATACTAAAGGTTAAAATGTCATGTACTTATATGTGACATATGACGTATGAATACTAAATACATAGGTTTACGTCATGATAATGTTGTCTCTTTCAGTAATATCTTTTTATAACGAATCTTGTTGTAATTTTCGATGACCGGGAAACTAAATCAAAACTGGTACACCACTTTCTTGGCTGACCGTACCTCAACTTTATTAAATAACAATACATTAAAATACTTACGTCATTTTTTCTTCCAACACACAGAGACGCTCACTTAGAAATCACAAAATGGCGCTGTCAAGCTTTATTTCTTATCGTATACTAAGAATTAGATTAATTATATTGCCAACTTATATTTGAAGGTCGGATAATATATTAGTCTATGGTTTAAAAACGTTTCACGAGGACTTTATGAAGTACAAAATAAAGTTTAAAGTGGTTTAGTAAATACTGGTGGTTGGAAACGATTGTTGCCAGAAGCAATCACGGGTGTTCAGTTTTGGAAACGATCGTTTCCAAAAGCAAGTGAGTGGATAATAATGTATGCGGAAACTAAGTTAATTATGGCGACAAATTGGGTTTGTAAAGAAAAATGACAAGAGATGCGTTGATGGCCGGCCCGGGCCGGTGTCATGGATGAAGTGAAGTGACGTGCGTGAGACGCCGGCGCGCTGTCTTCGTGGTCTCTCGTTCGGTCCGCTTTCCATTTTCTGCAGTTGCGGTGTTGCCAGACATGCAAGGCTTCAACACCCATAAAACAATACATCAGGGGCCCAAGTCTGCTAATTTAAGAATGGCTCAATTGAATATCAATTGGATCTCAGTAGCAGTTTTAACTACATTTGGTATTCTGCTATTAATTTAAGACCAATGGTTTTCCAGTGACATTCCATTGAACTGCTATCAGAATATTTGCTAGTCTGCTCTTCAATCGTGTTACAATTGTAAATCGATTGTGGACTTTATCGGTATTCCACTCTTATTTGACGTTTGTTTAACATTTATGTCAATGGACACTCGGTGTCAATTTCGCTTTTGTTGTACGATTGAGCAACAATAGATAATCTTAGGATTTTACAAGTCACTCTACGAAAAATTATTAAAAACCCTAAAAAATTACTGTTCAACTGAAAGTCAATTACACTTACACTACGACTCCATTACGACTCTATTGAGATTACATACAAGTTTTTGCAGAATACCAAATTTGTTCTAATCGTAATGGAGTCGTGATTGAATCTCAATTGAATATCAATAGCATGTGAGTTAAATAAAATTAGCAGACTTGAGGCCCTGGTCGATGAATAATCCATACGGCTCAATTTTAAAATTTTCTTGTTGCTTAATTTGTTGAAGAGCCTGTTTCTCATTTTCAACGCCATGAGCTATTGAGGCCACGTGAGCTAAATTTCGTTTTATAAATTATTCATTTACTAGTGATGCTGTGTCTCGGGATAATTTTCGTTTGCAGACGGGATATATTTTGTTTTTTAAACCCATATATAAAACACGAACTGATCTTCTACCAATGATAGCAGCAGCACCAGAAAAAGCTTTGAAATTGGTGCCGTATGACCTTGCACTCCATTCTACGTCTGCATAGACATCAATCGCTGGATATCCATTTCCAATGTTTCCTTCAGAAATGGCAATTTCGCTTTCCTTATCAATAGCCGCTTGCATGGCATCAGTTGCGTTCATTTCACAATTTTCATAAACTTCATTTTATATCTGCGCATATGTATGTGCCGAGAAGACAGGAATGTTTATTGCAGATAACAGTTCTTCAAACTGATAATGCCCGATGCCTGTAGCCACAATGCCTGTCGTAGCCGCAACATTAATATTAAAAGATTTTTTCTCTGCAATGTCACGTTCATTTTCTGAATTGATTGTTACAATTTCTTGACACAAATGCTGCATTGAAGCTTTTTAGACATAAGTCCAAACCTTCTTTCTCCTATTATTTTCAAGTAGCCGTCTTTACAGTTAAACAACTCATTGTGCCGCGCTTTCGCTTGTAATTGACGTAAAAAATAATATACATCGATAATTCGCCTACAGGTTTCACTTTCAGCGTTGTCGTGGTTTACTACTTCAATGAAAAACGTATCATCTTCGTTATCCCTAAAGCAAAAACAAAAATATACATTGCAGCTAATCAAATAAAAATATAAATACCTAACAAAAACCTTTTTGAAAAATTAGTAACCGACTTCTAATACCAAAAAGAAAATAACTTTACTAAACTAAAACGTTATTTTAAACTAAATACATATATGTATATTTTATCTTTGCGTATTCCTTCATTTCAGTCACGTCTTGGTAATTAAAAGTTGGAATTTTCAGTTGAGTCATTACCCTGTGAAGAGAAGGCCCTTTTGTTTCCAATATAGGTACCGTTGAGAACGACAATAGATCTAACGATAATATATAATAAAACAATAACAATACATCATACAGAGAGTTCCACCTCGTCGTATTAGGAAGGACAAATCGTTAGCCTAATTCAGCGTGAATGCTATCTGCTGCTACCGTACTACGTGATTGCTGATTCCAAAGAGTACGTGCCTTGACTAAAGCACTTCTGTAGGGAGTCTTGAAAACAGTTATTTGTAGAGCAGCATCTGCATCTTTGCTAGCGACCTGTGCAGCACATCTCATGTGAACTGGCAAAGTATTGAAGTTTTCTAATATCAGTTCTTGTTCATTATTGATGAACAAGATTGAACTGATTGAAGATTGCACTGGAGACGATCAGGAGCATTCAGTATGTTTTCTACTGAAATAAATTCTAAGTCATCATCTTCTCGGCGGCGATAGGCGGAGACCTCTCGCGCCCGGCATTGGTTGCGGCCATGCTGCGGGGCGAGACGGAGTGGGAAGCGGTCGCCTCCTTCTGCGAAGCAATAATGCTCGCGAAGGAGGAGGCGGGCCGCGTGAGAGAGAGGACAGTGTCCTCCCTCCGCCCCAACCGCAGTGGTGGACGCACACGGCGACGGACGTCGCAAGACGATCTCCGGCCACCGTAGGCGCGGGCATGCGGGCGGCGAGTAAAGGGCAACTCGCTGCCCGACCATGGACCATGCCCGGGTCGACGGCGCGTTGTGTTCCACGCGCGCCTCAAAGAGCGTCAGCATAATGACGGGGCCCCCTCTCTAGAGGGCCAAAGCCTGCCGGGGTCGCGGGACTTATCTCATTACCGTGACCCCGGAACATAAAGGGCTATCGAAGGACACCGTGGATTTTAGTCAGTACAAGTCTGACAGTCCCTCCCGCCCTGCCCGGGGTGGGAGGACTCATTTGATGATTTTACCACGATAAAAAAAAAAAAAAAGTCATCATCTTCTTGTGAGTTTGGATTTAAAAGTTTGGCAATATCCGGATCAGCCTCAGACTCTTAATCACATGATGGCAACTCTGTAAGTACACACATCAAAAGTGTCTAGGGATCAAGCATTTTTATGCGGATTTCTTGAGATTGAGATGTGGCTTTGTAATAAATTTATGATTTTATAAATTTATATGGATCCTTTTTGGTGCATTTCATAATTTGAATCAGGAACTGTGAATCAAATTCGAGTAAAAGATGAAAATCAGCTGTCAATATTTTCCCTATAAAAACATACAACGCATTGAAGACATTATTAGTGCTACTGTTTCCCTACTACTGATTAAAACCAACGTTATTATGGAGCGGCGACGTCATTTAAGCAGGGAAGAAATGCTCAGAGCCGTGGGAATGATAGAAGCTGGTTCCCGGCAACGTACTGTGGCTTTAGCTCTGAATACAAGTCGGAGTGTTATCAGTCGACTTTGGACACGTTACCGAAGCACTGGTACCGTGGCTGAGCGCCATGGAGGACGGTATCGCTGCACCACACGGAGACAAGACCGATACATTCAAATCTTAACTCGAAGAGCTCCAACAATAACCGCCATGATGTTAGCCGTGAGGCTTCATCACTCTTCAGGGAACTTAATTAGCGACCAAACAGTCAGAAACCGCTTGCATGAAGTGAACCTTCATTCCCGAAGACCGCTACGGGTACCACCTATAGCAATGCACAATCGTAGGATTCGATATCAATGGGCTCTTGAACACAGAAATTGGGCAGAAGAACAATGGCGTTTCGTGTGCTTTTCTGATGAGTCTCGTACTCTCTGGAGAACCCCTGGACGCCAACAGCGATTAAAATCCTGCCAGGAAGTCCATCCTTATAGTGGTGGAACCATCATGGTATGGGCGGGTATTTGGATCGGCGGAAGAACTGAGTTGATTTGGATCAGAGGCAACCTCAACGCTCAAATTTATGCTGAGACGATTGTATCAGACGTCATCGTTCCTCTACAAGTGCAAATCGGTCCCTTATTTCAGTTAATGCATGATAATGCACGACCGCACACCGCAAGAGTTGTAAGACAGACTCTCGCCGCAGCTAACATCAATGTCCTGCCCTGGCCTGCTCAGTCGCCAGACTTGAATCCGATTGAGCATGCATGGGATATGCTACAGAGAAGAGCTCTGCCGAATATGGAGGGTATCCAGTCGCAAGAAGACCTTTTTTTGTTGTTGCAACGAACATGGGCGGCCATTCCACAGCGTGATTTGGATGAACTCATTTTGAGTATGCCAAACCGATGTTCTTGTGTTGTTAGTGTTCGCGGTAGAAACACGGATTATTAATTGTTTAAGTTACCCAATAAAATTTTAAAGAAAACTGTTATTTCAGTCTTTTTTTCGAACTTTTGTGTTAGTGGTTCAAATGTCAAAAATCCCTTTATTAGGAAAATGGCAAATTTCTTTATTAATGCAAAGGTGACTTGGTTTATCGTTACTGTGACAAACGAAAACACTTTATTTGATGAATCCTTAAAGAAAATTTTAATTAATATCAATCAGGAGAAAAGTTATTGCAAAAATATATGTTGATCCCTAGACACTTTTGATGTGTGTATGTCGATCTCCGAGCCGAATTGCACAAATGCCTTTACAAAGCCATGCCATTATCCTAATATAAAATGAAAGCCAGTAATGTAAAAATGAAATAAAATATAATGAGTAATAATTAATAATAATATGCCCGATGTGAACTTTGGGAAAAACTGTGTCCCCCTCCTTCTTACTACTTACCACCAAGAGAACATCTTCCTGCAGGATCGAATCTTCCATGGTCCACCTGGAAATCCCTGAATTTCTCTTTATTTCGGGAAGTAGCTTCGGCTTCAGGAGTCGAAGTATAGCGTGTACTCTGTGAGTGAGCTCGTAGGTCTAGCAATTGGCTTGCCACATGTACTCCGAATGTATCAAATTCATCTTGACGGATAGTTTGAGCCAAAGTTTCTAATCTATTGACTGCTTGTAAAACAGGTGGGTCCGTTTTAAGTGCGTCCATTCTTAAAGCACGCTCCGCCTTTTTCTTTGGAGACAATTTATTTTCTTTTGTAAGTGCGCAATATTAGATTCTTGTCCCAATTCATCAAAATATGAACGCGTCGCTGTTTGTGTTCACCGCTGAATCTTCGTTTTCTTTTCCCTGTAAACATACACTAATATAAGTTTATTTCTTTTAGGTGCCATCCACCACAGATCAATGGAAGAAAATACAAAAGGATTTCTTAGATCGCTGGCAATTTCCTTTTTGCTGTGGGGCTATTGACGGGAAACACGTATTAATAGAAAATCCACCACACAGAGCTTCAGACTATTATAATTACAAAGGCACTTATAGTTTGGTGTTGTTTGCTATAGTGGATGCACATTACCGTTTCATATATACAGGGTGTAAGAGACATCGACGCACAAACGGATACCATGGGTCCAGGTCATGATTGTGGACCCCCCCGTGTTGGAATTTTTCGTCGGTTTTTTCCTATTTTTTTATTTTCATAAGTTTGGTTTTTTTTAATAGTGAGCCGCGCTTAAAGTACTATAGGTACTGTGGTACTGGGCACAGTATTTAGGTATACGATGACCTTTCATTATAAACATCTAAGAAGACACTATTTCTAGTTTTATTTACATTGCTACTTTTAGTGAAAGTAGTGAATTAATTACTTTTTTATTAAAAATCTCATTGGGTTAGGTAAGTATAACAATTATGAACAGTCTAAAGTAAAAAAAAATAACTAAATTTTTTTTTAAATTTTTGAAAATTAGGAAAAATCCGACGAAAAATTCCAACACAGGGGGTCCAGAATCATGTCCTGGGCCTCAAGTCTGCTAATTTTATTTAACTCACATGCTATTGACATTCAATTTAGAGTCAATCACGACTTCATTACGATTAGAACAAATTTGGTATTCTGCAAAAACTTGTATGTAATCTCAATAGAGTCATAATGGAATCGTAGTGTAAGTGTACTTGTAATTGACTCTCAGTTGAACAGTTATAGGTGTTGACATTCAAAATCTACCAAGAAGCTGAATGAGTGAATGAACTATTTTTTTTAAATTTAAATATACGTTTTCACACCTCGGAAAGATGGAGCAGGGTGGAATTGGTTCTTTTTTGCGGAAAAAAGACACGCCTGAGTCATAGTAGCATTGAACCTGACCAGATTGGATTCACCCCATTCTGAGACGGCCTCCAAAGACAGGTTCAAGCGCTCAACCATGGCCTCTCGGAGAGACCGGATCTGAGGCCAATATTATGCACCACACAGCAAGCATTCACTATTTTTCCAGCAGTAATTGGATCATAGTGCAGGGCTCTCGCAGCTAGCAGGCATCTAGTAAATAACAATATGTTTTATCCCTTGCATCATCATTTATTGTGAATTTATATTTACACTCTACAGTGTTACGGGCAGTGACATGGAAGCTGGTAGTAATGATGTTCAGGAGTGCCCTCTACTGTGTTTCAATATTAGGGTCATCATATTTGTCCGCAAAGGATATCCACTATCACCTTTAAAAAGAAATGTTTACAAATTATGTCAAAACTAAGTTGTTCATCATTGGAAGTTTGGAAGTCAATATTAATATAATATATTACCCAATAAAAACACATGCTCCCCAGCATCACATAACTCTCTCATGTGATTGCAAATTGGACTACTCTGCCATACACTAGAGTCATGGGCCGACCCGGGGCTGCTTGCATCCACATGCAGGATGTTAAGTTCAGCATCACAAATCTGTGAAAGATAATAATTGTTAAGCTATGAATGTGGCAGTGTGGCTTTCAAAATGAATGTTGTGTATGAATACATTAAGATAATAGTAGTCTCCTATTTTCAGTCATAGCAGCATATCAATAGTGGAGATAATGTAGTGCACTAGTGTGTATGCGCAAATTAAGATAACTTACAATAATAACACTAAGCGAATAGTATCCCTTTCTATTAAAATATCGCTCATCATGTTCAGCTGGTCTCAGGATGGCTAAGTGAGTGCCGTCTATGCAGCCTAAAACTCCGGGAATCCCAAATTTATAGAACCTATAACATAAAATACCAGTTAGGTAGGTATAGTAAACACAATTATGTAAATGAAATTCCGCATAGTAAGATGCCTACTTACTGTGCCTTAATTTTATTTCGGTCTTGAACCTGCTTTGGCCAGACGACATATTGCAGAAGGATCGAGAGCTTCAGTTACTTGCCTCACAGCCCTTGAGACAGTGGTCTGAGACACATTGTGAAACACACTCTGGCCAATAAGGGTCTGGTACGAGCCTGTGGCATACAATGCCAGAGCAATAAGTATCTGCAATCGAAGTTTTACATTACACAACTACACGAAATGCAAAAGATCTGCGCGATAGATATGCTGACTATTTTGTCGGACCTGGAAAAGTTTAGTGGCAAGATAGAATGATTGCGTAAATATTGTATGTTTATTTAAGTAACTATAAAATGGCCCTGTTCACAATTTACCTATTATAACATGCGAACAAGAATAACTATTCCATCTATATGTCGAAGGATGACCGTCTCCATCATTATTATTGGCACTCATAGTGGGACCTTTTTCCTGTGGGCGTCATCGGTGGGTAGTGTTGGATAAAGAAAGCAGTATTTTACACTTGACAATCATCTTGGTTTATTTTTCCTACTTAGCACTAATGAACACTGCACTATAACTGTACTTAATTAAAAATGTAGGTATACGTATCTCTGATCGCGGGATGGTTTTAGTGATCCGCCCGCGCCGGCTGCCAAGAGTGAAGTGCCGTCGACTCGCCTGCGCGCGCCACACTAACTCCATCTAGCGCCACAACGATGACGCTGGCGTTCCGGATACGACTCCAACAGAGAGTGCTCATCAGGCTGAACATCTCTTGCTAAGAGGTCATTCCTATACATGTTATAGTGTAGCTGGTCTCTTGGAGTTCCACATCAGATGTTCCAGATCTTTCATTTTTATAAGTCAACAGGAAATGCCCTTCAGACTAAACAACTTTTACTAAGACGCCATTCCTATATATGTTATAGTATAGCTGGGCTCTTGGAGTGCCACATCAGGTCTTCCAGATCTTCAATTTTTATACGTCAACAGAGACTGCTCATTAGGCTGACCAACTCTTACTAAGACGTCACTCCTATACATGTTATAGTGTAGCTGGGCTCTTGGAGTTCCACATCAGGTGTTCCAGATCTTTCATTTTTAGGGTTCCGTAGCCAAATGGCAAAAACGGAACCCTTATAGATTCGTCATGTCTGTCTGTCTGTCCGTGTATGTCACAGCCACTTTTTGTCGAAAGTATAAGAGCTATCCTGTTGAAACTTGGTAGAAAGATGTATTATGTGAACCGCATTAGGATTTTCACACAAAAATCAAAACAAAACAAATTTTGGGGGTGCCCCCCATACTTAGAATTGAAACTCAAAAAAAATTTTTTCACCAAACCCATACGTGTGGGGTATCTATGAATTGGTCTTTAAAAATGATATTGAGGTTACTAACATCATTTTTTTTTAAACTGAACAGTTTGCGCGAGAGACACTTCCAAAGTGGTAAAAAGTGTGTGTGTGTGTGTGTGTGTCCCCCCGTAACTTCTAAAATAAGAGAATGATAAAACTAAAAAAATATATATAATGTAGACCTCAACCAAAACTACCAACGAAAATTGGTTTGGATGAGATACAGTTAGCAGTTTTTGAGATATAGTACATTTTCAAAAACCGCAAATATAACTTTGCCATTCATACAAATACTATGAAAAACAAAGTTATTTTTATTGTTTGTGTATACAGTGTGTCCGGGCACGAGTTAGCGATACTTGAAGGGAATATTATAGACTCATTTTCATCGACAAAACTGCTTTTAAAAAAATTCTTACTCCAACACCTCGCGAATGGCGGCCATTTTCGTTTTTTGATTTGTCAAACTGGGGTATGTACAATAAAATGCAAATATCTTTGAATCCAAGAGACCTACATACATGCAAATGACTTTATTGCAAAGCTAAATGTTAGGCTTTTCAAAAACTTGCAAAAGTTTTCTAAATAATATGTAGAAAGAACCAAAAAACGTGGGCAAACATGAAATTGTACACAAAAATTACTGAATATTTTCACATTTTATACTCTAGCTTGAAAAGTACCCCTTTATTTTGCTTAGGTTTTTGCATTAAGTTAAAAGTATTTGAGTCAGGCTATAAAATTATATCAAAATTATCACTCTACGTTAAGTATTTTAGGAGTTATTCTCACTTGAACATACCCCTTCATTTAGTTAGAGTCAATCATCGAGTTAGAGTCAGTCGTCATTTATTTAGTTTAGAGTTTACGGGTCGGTTTTTAATAAAATTTAAATTATTAAAATCTGATGCTGATGCACCACAACATGCACAACGAATTTGGGAAGATGTCCCCGTAATTATATTAAAAACCTTACCATCTATAACGGTAAGGTGTAATTTGGGTTCAGCAATGATACTTAGCCCTGCGACAGTTTCTGCGTAAAGTGGTGATAATGTTTTCATTTCATCTTCTACACGTGTTTTTTCTTCCAAAATAAGTTCTTTACTCTCTTCTCTGTATTGAATCTTTAAGGGACGGCAAAACCTGAATGATTGTGGACTTGGGTTAGACCACAACGCAAATCCGTCATTTGTTTTTAAATACAAAGGTATGTGTCGTGGCAAATAAACAATTTTCGTCGTCATCATTCCCACTTGTGAAATTTTGTTTGTAAAATGACTGCCCAGTGCTGCCGTCAAACCCCCAAGAACCCTCAAAAATACAGTACACAAGATCTTTATTATTTTGATTAAAATATTCTGTTATATTTGTATCACAAACTTTGATGATGCGACGGATTGTGTGTAACAATAAACTATGTAAAGAAATGCTTGCCTCTCTTTCTGTAACATGTAATTCCTCATCTGGATAGCACATTTTTCAGGCAAATTGTACTCGATAATGCGATGGATAAGCCAGAAAACCTCTTTCTTTTAATTCTCTCTGCATAGAAATATAATCATCCACAGTAAATTTTCGATCGATCATCATAGAAAGGGCTTCTTCAGGACTAAAGGGTTTGGGTTCGTCTTTCGGTGGTATAATGGATGCAATTTTTTTGGGCCAAGTTGGAGATTTCAAGCATTCATTTATTACGAACTCCAACTTTCGAGCAGAATTTGAACTAAGTTTTTCACTAGTATCATCGGTGACAATTTTTGAAATTGCTTTAATAATCCTGGAATGAGGTTGTCCTTCAAGTTCTTCTTCCAATCTCTTTCGTATGCGACGCTGTTGGCGAGTACTCAAATTGTCATAAGTCTTAGAAGAAGTTTGAGAAGTTGAAGGTTCTGGTTCCAGCAACATCTCTTGAGATGTTGAAGCTTCTGGTTCTAGTACCATTTTTTGAGATGATGAACTTTCTGGTTCCTGCAGGTTCAACATCTCTTGAGATGATGAAAGATCTTGTTCAATCACTTTAAGCGTATCTTGAGATGTTGAAGGTTGTGGTTCCATCACTTTCGACGTATCTTGAGATGTAGAAGGTTCTGATACTATTAACGTCTCTTGTGATGTTGAAGCTTTGGGGAAACTCATATGAGGTATATCAAAATTTGTGTCAAGCCAAGATTTTTTTTTTATAAAACAATTGCAGATAACGTTTGCTGGCTTTGTACATTGTTTCGCATTTGTTGTGCCTGTTCAATAAGCTTGATCGGTTCCATATTCATGCCTTGGTCGTTAGTACGAGCTGCCACTTGCTGACCAGTATGAGGGTTGGCACCCTCATACTCCTTTCGTCCAGCCCAGTCGAGCATCCTTCAGCAGAGTAAATAAAGTCCTGCTGAGATACAGTATGCGACTTGTCCGGTTCCATGATCACAAACAAATTCCACTTAGGGAAAATAAACTTTTAGATGGCGGCTGCTCCCCTGCGTTACCGGGTAGGCTACCGTCAAATAAATTTAAGCAAAAAGACAACGAAAACAACACATAAGCCCGAAGGCATTTAAGCATATGGAAGAATATAAATAAATCATGTTATACATATTATTGGGAGTTTTAGCCAGTAAAAACTGTTACCGCCTTCACCACGTGGAGGTACTCCCGGCTTATGTTATTATTATTTTCGTTACTATTATTTGTGTGTCATACTCGTAAGTGCATGAAAGAACCTAATCACTATTTATAAACGAACGTGCAAATACACTGCCATGAATCTTACATCATGAATGACATCTCAACCCAGGAAACGAATGGGCAATAATTTTAAAATCCATATCAAGAAGACAAAAAGAAAATAACGGTGACTACAATTTAAGAGAAATCAAAGAGTAGGGTGACAACCACAAAACTGAATTTTAAAATTGAATAAAAGTTATTAATGTTCAAAAATACGACGAAGCGCTTCCAGAAAAGGTATGTATTGCCCTTGCGCTTCGCTTGTCTCATCTTGGCGGGAGCAGTCCTACAAATACACAATAGTCCAATAATAATATAGCGCGCGAACTTGACACATCAGCCGACGCGCAATGCTGGAATCACACACATAATCGAGAGACTATCACTTAGATTTATACCACATAAATAAATATAAGAAGCCTTAAGTATTTTGTTTATTGAAATTGAAAAGAAGTCTGACGGAAACAAATAAAAGGAAACCATCAGGTTCCTGGACACAGATGCAAAGTACTCACCGAATCAATTATTATCCATTATCTACCCCCTTATATTCAAGAAATAGGTAAATAACCTAATGATAAATCTTTATGTTATGCGATATAACATAAAAATATAGACATAAGATTTAAGGAGTTTTAAGAGATCTTTTCTTTGACTTCTATCATCCACAAAACCTAAAAAAAATATAACGACCATCACTGAAGTAAACCATAGACTTGAGTGACACAACAGTGACAATCCTAACTTAAAAATTTAAAATTTAATATCTCCGAACTCCTATACATATTTAAATAATTTAGTTTTTTTTTTGTCGAAGTAAAAGTTACATCAACTAATAATTTGGCATTTAAAATAATGCTAATATTGCAGGACATGTCAGAATAAAAATATAAACGAAATAACAGAAAAAAAAATCTTTCGCCCAAACCAGACGAGATTTTTTAACTTTTTAAATATAAATAGGTGCCTAAAATAAGTTGGAATCATAACCAAAAAACATCCAATGGGAAATTAAATGTTTCTATGGTTTCTATGGACTTTTCTCGATTTTCAAAATTTCTCGACAACTATGATAGATAACGACACCGGAGTTTTACTAGATTTGTTCGATTAATACCTTTCTAAATAGCATATAAAACGAGGATGTCCGCTTTTGAGGCGGGGCGGCGGGGTAAGCGAGGTGCGCTCTGCCCGTTTCATGCGCTGGCAAGTGTAGTATTATTATTAACCTTTTGAACGCCAGAGCAAAAACGCATGAACTTGCCCTCAACGCCAGGCCACAAATTCACCGCAAATACCTACGAAAAAAATAGGGATTCCAAAACTTCATCGATAATCAATTTTATTTTCATTTTCGTCTTTAATTTCGAAATATAATGTCCTTATAACATTGAAATTTAATTCAACATTACATTTCTTCCTATTAAAGTAATAGTTATACACTATTTACAGACTTGTATAATACCGTAATAACAGATATGAGACTACAATATATTTAAATATAATAACTGTAGGTACAACACTATTCTTGATCTGCTGTCTTCATATTGTGACCATGGCGTGGACGGCCTGCCATTTTAATAACTACTTCGCTTCCGAAATAAGGATGTGGCAACGTAATATCTCGTTTATCGATGTTATAGTACAATATTATTTTATAATAAATGAAACACGTTTTTTAAATCAGATTTATAATTCCGAATGTAACAGGTACTTAAAAATATATGATTGAAATAGGTTAAGAAGGTAAATAAAAACTATGAAAAAATAGAAAATTTTAATAAGTTCTATAAACCTGGCATAAAAAGTAACAAATTAAAACAATTAACGATTATATATAATTATCACAGTTACCAATCAGTCTTATACTAATAAATCTTTAGAATAATAGAACAACATTATACAAAATCTGCATTGTATTATCTTATCATCTAATAGTAAGCCATATGTAAATAAAATCTAATAAAAAACTTCAAGTTACAATAGAAAAATCAGTATCACAGAGACATTAAAATCAATATAAATCTAAATATATTACACAGAGTGGTACTTTTGGAAACACGGCGCAGCACATAAATATACGTTACAAACGTTACATTTAAAACGTGTATTTTTTCTTTGTTTTAAAAGTGCGCATTGCTTGCATCTTTGATATTTTCCCATACGACTCGGCATATGATCCTTTGCATTACTGGGTAATATACGAAGAGGATTACTACTGCTAGTTGTAGCTAACGTGGAGCCTTCTATAATACTACCACTGTGGTACCTCTCTATCAATTGCCGAATCACGCTCAATTGAAAATCGGCAAATTTCAATTTTGGCATATCTTTTAAATGCCGGTAACAATAAAATGCATTTAATAGGTGCATATCTAATATATGGAAAAATAATTTTTTATACCATTTAACTGTTTTGCGGATACACTGCATTGATGATAATAGCATATCTGCGGTATCAACACTGCCCATGTTTTTTGAGTAGTCCACTACAGCTTTTGGCTTAATTACAGGCAATCCCGTATTTCGATGTATTCGCGATGATAATTCCATAGAATTATCATGGATGGTGGATAACATAAAAATATATTTTTTGTCTTTCCATTTAATGGCCATCAGCGGACCAGAATATTGCACTTCCGTTTCATTCAATTCTAGAATCGTGTTTAATTTTGGCATATACTTTCTATTTTTTTTTACCGTACCGCAAGCGTAAATATTATGTTCGTGTAAATATTTAAATAACAATGGGCTCGTGTACCAATTATCCACATATAAATGGCGATTGGATCCTAAAAATGGTTTGACCAACGTGGCAACAACAGCCCCGCCAACACCTAGATTATAGGGATCAACTATCTCTGTGGTTGCTCCACAGTAAACAATAAAATCAACAATAACACCTGTATTTACATCACATAAAACAAATAATTTGACACCGAATCTGTTTCTTTTATTCGGTAAGTATTGTTTTATGGACAAGCGACCCTTAAATGGAACAATGCTTTCGTCAATACAAATAGTTTTATATGGCGTAATAATATTTCTAAACTTTTGTCGTGTATGAGATACACATTTCTGGATTTTCGATAAAATTATATTTTCTTCTCTTTGCTCAGAAAAATGGAGCATGCCAAGTATCATAGAAAACCTGTTGCGTGTCATTAGTTTCGAAAATATCGGAGAATTCAATAAAATATCTGTGGACCAATGTTCTTCTATAGATAAATGTTTATTTCTGGTCATTAACATTATGACTGCAAAAAACATGTACATCTCTGGGACTGTTACGTCGTACCAAGCATGTAAACGAGAATGCATACGCAAGTCTACATTCAGCACAAAGTATCGATGAAATTTATTGGTCATATTGACAATCATCGACACAAAATCTGTGTCCATAAAATATTGAAATATGTCGCATTCAGAAGCAATTTCCGACGGCTCTAAATGGATTCCAGATTGAAAATCATTGAAGTCAGCTACTTCGGGTGTACGTCGTTCCGAGGTCCATTGGAAGGACGGTTCCGGCTCATGACCTCGATGGTGGCCATCTCGAGACGTCGAAGGTGTATCATTTGATGGTTCTTGATGGGCAACAGTTGCTGGCTGTAAAATAAAAACAATAATTCATTATGGGAAGTTAATTAGCCAGTGCGTGAGAAACAAGTATTTTTCTTTGTTCTAAATTCTGCCCGAAAACAATAGATCTTTACGGCCGACAGATCCGAAGATATTATTGTACTCCAACTCGAGTTATCGGCTTATATTGTGTCTAATTCATCATGAAATTTGAAATTACTACTTGCGCTGTTGCAGATGGGTTATTGCTATACAACAAAACAAAAGCTACAGATTTATGACAGTTAGTTTAAGTTTATTGTTCCATTAGTTAATATTTTTAAGGTAAAACTTTTAAGAATCTCGTTATTGTTAGAATGTTTTACTTTGATCAACAAAACAAAATCTTTAGGTTTATGGCAGAAGCTCAAGCTTTATTGTACTACTGCAAAATATTTTTAGAGCATAATATTTGAAGACTGGTCAATAGCACAATTAGTTTAAACTTCGATAATAAAAAACAGACATAAACATTAGCGATCTTAGAATTTCGTATATTTGGTAATTTGTAAGCCAAGATATCATTTTACAAAAAGAAACTTAATTTGCATTAAATTAAATTCTCATTAATTACGCTACGCTTTACCTATTTGTAAAGAAAATAGAATATAATTAAAATAAGCTAAAGATTAAAAAAACGTCTATGGTTTTTATGTTTCTTCCCAAGCATTATTGGTATTTGCAATTTTTTTAGGTTGGTAATACTGACATGTTGACTAGAAAAGTACGTTTTATTAGACATTCGTACATCGGTTTCGAACATTCGAAATTCTATCATTCATCACCATTCTTCATTCTATCTGAAATATTTTATTTACATAATTAATATGTCTTCTGGTGACGAGAGCAGACCTTCATCACCAAGTTTATTACAAAATATACACCGTGCCAAGAGAATTAAGTTCTCAGTTGAACCTGTGAAAGTGACCTGTGTGTGTGAAGGAGTGAAAACAGAAATGATATCAAAGCAAACACAGGTAACGACTGAGGATATTGCAACCTCAAATATGTACCAGCGCAGTATATGGGACAAAGACGAATTAAAATGTGAAGTTTCACATTTACCTAATGTGGGTTTCGAAGAAGAGCCAAAGGACCCACGCAATAAGGCATTCGCAAGATTGGTCGCACATGAATTAGATAGTGTACCAGCGGAGAAGCGTTCGGTAACTTACACCAATATAATTAATATTATACGTAAAGTACGACACCAAAAAGACTTAGATGACATTAGTTTACCGAGCTACCAGGATTCCGATTAAGAAATAATAAATGATTGAAAAGGTTATAAGTTTGATTATTGTCTAATTAATAAATATCCCAAAATAAATCATAAAATCTGTAAATTCGTTCATTTATTTATTTCAAATACTTTTCAGACGTGGCTTAATTCTTTCTTAACCCTGTGCTCTACATAAATTATATCTTAAAAACATTTTCGGAGGGATCATATAGCTTGACGAACACTATAGGAACTATATACCGAATTACCGAAACAAAACTGAAAAGTCGAGTTCTCTGCACACATATATACATAATAATTAATTGAAATAATAGTATACATATATTAGAAACCTATGAGTGCAGGCTTAGGTATAAGGCGCCATTAATATTTCATAAATATATGTAATATTTAAACATATTATATCGCTTAAACATATACACAAGTAAAAATATCAAAATCATTCTTGATTTTTACTTATTTATGTTAGCGATCAATAGGTTAAATAATACAACAAGCATTTAGTAGGTAACTGTATGCTGATTCATATCTTAATTAAATCGTATGTAAACAAACAACGATCGATATATCAACTTAAAAACTCTGTATAACGGCTGTATCTATTTTTTTACAACAATAATATTCTCAAAAGTAACTTATTTCTGTAAAAAATATGTTTCTTTCGGTCTACAAACACCAATACCAGGCCACACTTACAGATTTCATCGTGATTTTTAATAAGATTAATATTTGCTCAAAATTTTTAAAATAAAAGCAGATAAAAATAACTTACCTCTAAATCAGATTCGTCCAAATATTCTGTTTCCAAAAATTCTTCGTCATCTGAGACTCCTTCTAATATGCGAAGAAGTTCTTCCGTAGTCATTAAATTCCCACTCATTATAATAGTCACTTAATATAAATCTTGAACTCGATATCACAAGTAAATTAATCATAAATATTATTCATTCACTTCACAAATTTCTGGTCGCCGCGCTTGTGACGTCACGATATTGTCGTCTAGTCGTGACCATGGCGTACAGGGTACTGATAATTCGGGTTGCGTTAGGGATGCGCTTGAGTTGGGATTAGTGAATATCGAAATTCGACCCAACCAAATTTTATTTTTGACTATGTAGCTTATTGAATGATTTTTAAGACTGGTTTTATAAAATTAATGCTGCTTTATCCTAGTACCAAATTATACCTAAAATAATATATTCCAGAGGAAAGTTTCGAATCGATCTTTGATTTGAAATAATGATATTATCCAACATGCGCTACATCACTAGCGGTCACGCAGTTATGACTCTGGCGTGTGAGGACATTCTTTTTTCAGAGTTTATTTCTTTCTTTTTAACGTAAAATTTCTCAATATTTATAATGCAATTTAATTAGTTTTATGGAAATAAATAAATTTTGGACCTTCTATTTTACAGGTATATAAATAAATAGGCATTAAAGTAATGTTTAAATAGTTTATTTCGTGTTTTAATGTACCGCTGTTTTTGTCACATATTTGTGTCGTTGGCGCTCAGGGACAGTTTTCGCTTGTCACGTATTTGTGACCCTGGCGCTCAAAAGGTTAACGTTTAGCTTGGTGACCACGCAGAGCGATGAGAAAATGATTTAATATGAAAAGGAGATGTTTTTTTTTCTCCTACAATAATGGCCCAACCGTGTACCTCAAGGACAAAAGTACGAAATTATAGGAAAAAAATCGTAGATTTTGAATAAAAATATGTTGAATTTATTCGCGCATTTGTACCACCAGAAATCTTCGATCAAAAATGTTAAAACTTGCAACCCAAGAATTTCAATCTGGCAATGTCATGATTTACGTCTCCGATGATGCGTTTCGTTACTTCATTATAAAAACGTGTGAAAATCCAAAAATGTACTTTATAGAATTTATTTATGTATTACAGATAAGTTTTTATTTCTAGTACACATTTTTTGTGAATAATCATGGGAACAACAATTTAAAAAATACATTTATTTCACATTTCGTATTATTTTTTTGCGTTTTGTTATCTACCGGCCAAAAGCCAGGGCTTCCGACCTAGGCCGATAGTTTTTTTTCTATTGTTGTTGATATTCATTTGTCATAATACTGTCAAAATATTGAAAACCGATATCATATTTTGACGTGATTTTGACCGATGAAACAGATTGACAGCCTTAAATGCTGTCATAAACGTTTCTTTGAACGCAGTTACGTTGCGAGGTCGTGGTATTTCATATACTTTTATTCCTTTTTCTATCTGGTATTGAAGGATTTGAAATACTGCTAAAAATACTAATTATTAGAAGGAGTTTTAATAGTAATTTGTACCTCGGTACATGTTTGGGCCGAAAAAAAAACACCTTTATGGTATCGATTTGTTTTCAAAAATGGGGCTAGTGATTGATACCTAATGCCTAAAATAATTTTGAACGGTGGTAAAAAAGTCACCCTGTATATCGATGCTTCCGACTTAACAAAGGTCGTAAACACCAAAATATAATCAACGAAAAACAAAAAATAATTTCGTTTTTGGCTTATACTCGTATCTTTTTAACTTTAAAAGTTGTAAAATTGTGTTCTATACAAGAAATACGTAAAAAAATACGATGGTGTTTCATAATATATTATTGCTATTTATGTCAAAGCCTTATTTTAAAAGTTAGCTTGGACATACACCCCAGAAAGTTCAAGAAGTTAATATTTACGACCACTAACAAATCAATGGAGAACGATTTGTCTAATGGAAGTTAGAAGTATGCACCAGTTTTTAAATACAATAGTTCTGGGTTTGGTTTTAAAAACCATATACTGAAATAAAATGAGTGTAAACACCACGATCTGATGCGATGATATGTAACAAACATGGAAATATCTGAAGCAAATCAATGAATTTAAGACTGTAAGTTGAGTTTTCATTACTTGTAATAAAAACAATAATAAAATAAAACACAAATTGACATAATTAAAAAAGGTTTTTTATTCATTGACCGTCATCGTTTAATCAAAATAATGGTTATGCAAGGCACTAATACAAATTCAAAGTATAAAAATGACTAAACCAATCACTTAAATTTCCATTAGAGGATCTTGTACATCAATCATCATTCATCATCATTGTTTGTGTCGCGGCTCGAAATTTTTATACCTTTAGGACCTGGCAGGTCCTAAAGGTATAAAAATGCACTTAAGTAAGTAATAATTATAGGCATCGTCCCGTATAATTTAATCAAGCGTTTGTTACAAGATGCCTATAGTGTTCTACCTCCAACGGCGTACCTAACCAGCCAGACATAATTCAAAATGTTAAGTAATCATTTTGTTTAATTGATTTCAAGAAGATTTTATAATCACGACATTTTTTTAAAACGTATTGATAATGAATTACAAAAAAATATAAGTAAACATTCTACCAAGCTTACTGCTCTGGGCGAGACGGAGTGGGAAGCGGTCGCCTCCTTCTGCGAAGCAGTCATGCTCGCGAAGGAGGAGGCGGGCCGCGTGAGGGAGAGGACAGTGTCCTCCCTCCGCCCCACCCGCAGTGGTGGACGCCCACGGCGACGGACGTCGCAAGACGATCTCCGGCCACCGTAGGCGCGGGCATGCGGGCGGCGAGTAAAGGGCAAATGGCTGCCTGACCATGGACCATCATTACCGTAACCCTGGAACATAAAGGGCTATCGAAGGACACCGTGGATTTTAGTCAGTATAAGTCTGACAGTCCCTCCCGCCCTGCCCGGGGTGGGAGGACTCATTTGATGATTTTACCACGCAAAAAAAAGCTTACTGCTCTAATAATTTTAATAAACAATGCCCATTTTCACCAACGCCCTTAAAAATTTAGGTAGTTCATCTTTCTAGATCTTGTTTGTTCGGAAAGCTTCTGTCTACCTAACTTTTAGTGTCGTTGGTGAAAATGGCAAAGTGCTATCGACAAGATAATAAAAAAGTAGATGCAAAAATATAATACGACGACGAGTTATAGAAGATCAGGTCTTCAAATTTCTGATTAATAATCTTCTGTCATTGGATAGAAGATTATTCACCAGAAAGAAGACCTGATTTTCTGATAGAAGATAATTAATCAGAAATTTCATCTTCCTCGACAGTCTCAGGAAGAGTATCAATGACATTATGAGACTGACAAGGAAGCTGTTTGCATTTGTTCCCAACGAGTAACACCCTCAAATGTCACACTGTTACTCGATGGGATTTTTTTCTGAAAAAATTCCCAACCGGTCACACTACCAGTCACACTGTTACTCGATGGGAATTTCTTCAGAAAAAAATCCCAACCAGTCACACTGTTACTCGATGGGAACACACTGTTACAGAACTTAATGAAAATAAGAATTAAATCGGTTTTTTAAATTTTTATTAAAATCAACAAAATAACAACATTGGTAAATACAGTTACTTAATTACGGACGTTAAACGTTAACATTCGTCATATTGCTAGTAATTCTCATTTTAATGTTTTAGTCATAGTAACAATATCTAAACACAATCGGCCTTATATAATATAACAGAGTAAATCATCACATTTTACAATAATTAACAGTCCTTATTTCTAATATTAATTTGAACCTTTAAAGAAGAATTTTCTAAATATAATCAGCCTTATGTTTGTACCTATATGCATGTATCACAGTAAATCATCACATTTTACAACAATTAACAGTTATTAATTCTAATGTTAATTTGAACTTTAAAGAACAATTTTCTAAATATAATCAACCTTATGTTTGTACCTATATGTATGTATCACAGTAAATCACCACATTTTACAATAAGTATCAGTTCTTAATTCTAGTGTCGTAAAATCTCCAAAGCATGGCCAACTGAAATAAGACCTTGTGTTAATTCCAGCTGCACTTCCTGAATAAACTCGTCTCTTGATATAGATTTCTTACCCCGTTTTCTTTTTGACGGTTTGCCTTGTTGTTTCAGAACATTTCTGACAGTATTCTGAGAAGAATCTTCTTCAATTGTGTGCAAGAAATGCATAATATTCGGGTGTTTTGTTCCAATGGTCTTATTTAGTTTATTATGCCAAGATTCGAGTGCATTTGTTGTGCGATGGGCGTCACCAAAAACGCACCACACTTTTAAATGGGTACACTACGATAATACGAAAAACTTTATTCCGAAATTCATAAATACGAATTTCAAAATACCGATTTTCATAATTCCGAATGGTTCAAAATTCCTAATATAACAACTCCGATTGATCATTATTCCTATTTTCATAATTCCGAAATTTCAATATTCCTAACGTTTATAATCACTATTTTGAAAATACCGAGTTTCAATAGACCGAATATCAAAAATTCCGAATTAATAATTTCCCGAAACATCAAAAACACGAATTCCGATGGCTAAAATTCCGATTATTAAAGTTCCGAATAATTAGAATTCCGAATATTTAATCGCTTATCAGAGAAAAGTATGCTTTTAAAATGCCTAGTCAAAATGCCTCTTAACTTTTTTATCAAAGAATTTCCTTTGAATAAGAATATTTTCTTTTCAATTATAATAATTTGTTTTATAAAAAAAAAAAACATTTTTTTTTTAATAATTAAAATAATTTATTTTTGAGTTACGTATTTTCATTCATAATATTACAAAAAATCCCTGTGAGAAGAACGAAAGCTGTCCGAGTCGGGGTGCCCCAAGGGGTTGCTCGCTATCGCATCCTGAATTCCTAAGTTATATTACCACTAAGGTGGTTCAACGGAGCCCCGCTTTGCGGGGCTCCTATTTCTGTTAGCAAGGTTTAAAGCCAAGGTTTAACCTGTCTCGGACCTAACCTGTCCGAGTCGAGGTGTCCCCAATTCCGAGCTCGCTTCGCTCGCTCTTGCATCCTTGATCAATTTGTTGACTACCACCAACCAACGTAGATCGACGGAGCCCCGCTTCGCGGGGCTCCTATTTCTGTGAGCAAGGTTTAAAGTAACCTAACACGAAGGGGATGGCGGGGTCTTTCAGACCCCGCCATCCCCTTCGAACCTAACCTGTTCGAGTCGGGGTGCCCCCAGACCCGAGCTCGCTTCGCTCGCTCTTGCATCCTTGGTCGATTTGTTGACTACCACCTACCAAGGTAGATTGACAGAGCCCCGCTTCGCGGGGCTCCTATTTCTGTGAGCAAGGTTTAAAGTAACCTAACACGAAGGGAATGGCGGGGTCTTTCAGAACCCGCCATCCCCTTCAAACCTAACCTGTCCGAGTCGGGGTGCCCCCAGTCCCGAGCTCGCTTCGCTCGCTCTTGCATCCTTGGTCAATTTGTTGACTACCACCTACCAAGGTAGATTGACGGAGCCCCGCTTCGCGGGGCTCCTATTTCTGTGAGCAAGGTTTAAAGTAACCTAACACGAAGGGGATGGCGGGGTCTTTCAGACCCCGCCATCCCCTTCGAACCTAACCTGTCCGAGTCGGGATGCCCCCAGTCCCGAGCTCGCTTCGCTCGCTCTTGCATCCTTGGTCAATTTGTTGACTACCACCTACCAAGGTAGATTGACGGAGCCCCGCTTCGCGGGGCTCCGTCAATCGGGGCTCAATAGGCCGTCAAGCGGGGCTCCTATTTCTGTGAGCAAGGTTTAAAGTAACCTAACACGAAGGGGATGGCGGGGTCTTTCAGACCCCGCCATCCCTGTCCAACCTAACCTGTCCGAGTCGGGGTGCCCCAAGTCCCGAGCTCGCTTTGCTCGCTCATGGATCCTAAGTTCTCCTAATAACAATAACAATCCTGAAGGCAAACAGTCAAAGTCCAGAGGATACGCTTCGCCACTCCGCGCCTACACAGGCTTAAATAACTCTCTAGGAGTACGGTAGACAAAACTACGTGGAGCCGGTTTTGCAGCAATTCGTTTTTGGCACTGACTTTGTAGAATGAGAAACGAAATTCCGATTTTCAATATTCCGAAAAAAACAGTTTATTCGGAATATTGAAAATCGGAATTTCGTTTTTCGGAATGAGAACTCATCGAGCATTACATTTTTCGAATATGTGAAAATCGGAAAACTAAGAAATCGGATATACGACTTTCGGTTAAATAAATTTCGTGATTCTTAATAATAGATATTGTAATTTTTAGGTATTATGATATTCGGAGTTTTGAAAATCGGAATATCGAAATTCGGAATAAAATATTTCGGAGTATTTGGGTGTTCCCCTTTTAAATATTCCTCACGGAGCCACTGTTTTTCCATGTAGTTAATGAATTTTTTTGTGCCTGTACCTTCACTATCTCCGTATCTAGCAATTATGTAAACCCATCCATTAATTATCTCGTTTTCGGGCAATAATGGAAGAATCGCACTAAGTTCAATTATTCGCACCTCCTTCAAATCTTGTGACGTTCGTGAGGTCATATTCAGGCTTTTTCCTTTTTTAAAAATGGCTTTGTTGTAATGATAATAACAACCTTTTATTATGACTGTTGGAAAGACTTTGATAATGGCATTCATTGCAGCCTTTTCATAATCAAGTTTAAATTTTGTTGGATTCCAATCCGGCAACTGCGACTTAATCATTTGAAACAGAATTAAGTAGCTCTGCATTGTTTTGTTGGTCATTAAAGCATATATCACAGGGGTTATATTTGTGTGGTTTATTGTACTACCAGTATCTACATGAATTGTATACAATTGCACGAATGGAGAAGGGCAGCTTCTGAATGTGCCATCGCCATAAAATTCTTTTGATTCACATGTAATTTGCCTTGCTTCCACCGAGGAAAATACTATTATTCGTGTATTATTAGTTTTATTTGAGTAGTCTGCTAACAAAAAGTTATTATATCTTGGTGGCACTTCGACTTCAAGAGCGTTTTTAAATAACATCTTTGAAACTCCAGCTTCTTTGTTCCGTTGTCTATACAGTGTACTTTTAACGCTAGTAAATTTTGGTATGTTGGATACAATATTTATACCGGCATCTTTAAGGTTGCCTATCATGGAATTGTATTTTTGTGGAATGTTAGGAAAGTCCGGTTTGTACAATTCAGTCTTTAATTTATGGATTGATTCATCAATTTCGTTCTTCGCAAAGTCTGGAGCATGGCTATGAGCAGTCTCGTCTAGTATTCGTTGATCCTATAAATAGAAAATAGCAACAATAATAACAGGAGTCAAAGCTGTCGTATTAGTAATATTCGTCATATTGTTTAACCCTGCGTATGATTAAAACAAGTTGTTTTAAAACACGTGTTTATAACAGTTCCAAATAAATCGATTAAGTGTTTATGCCGCGTTTGTGTATGACGCATCTACTACTACTTAGCATACATGTTGAACGGGCTACTTCCCATTTGGTAAACTTCCCATTTCGTAAACCTCAAACTGTACCTACTAAAAAGTTGCGTTTGGTAAACATTATACATTTCATACATTTAGTCCCATTTCGAAAACATTTCAATATTTTTTTGTGTTATATCCCATTTGGTAAACTTTCAGATGAAATGGGTACAGTCAAGTAAAAAAAGAAAAACGAAACTAATGATAACATTGTCATTTATTTTGTTAAATATTTTTAATCACAGGTACAATAGTCGGATTATGTGTACGTATGCCATTTACACATATTGATATTTAAAAACAGAAATAAAAAGTGGGGTGTACAAATAACTTTCAAAAAATTTAAGAAAAATCACAGTTCGATTTGACTATTTCGATGACAAGTTTTATTTTTTTAATAACATAAGTCAATCTAGATGCGAAATCAACTTATATAAAAAAAACAATAATCACAGATTTGGTACTATCTTTTTATGTTAATGTACATTAACATAAAAAAATACATACGAAATCAACTACTTATAAAATATAAAATAAACAATCACTGATTTGGTACGTTAACGTAAAAAAATACATACTAAATCAACTATAAAATATAAAAACAATAATAATCACAGATTTGGTACAATAACATAAAAAATACATGCAAAATCAACTTTTAAATATAAAAACAAATAATAATCACAGATTTGGTACATTAACATTAAAAATTACACACAAAATCAACTATAAAATATAATCACAGATTTGGAATATTAACATAAAAAATTTACTACCTACACTACAAAGTTAAAAATCAATAAATAAATTATAAAGTGATACAAGCAATTCTTGATAATTCGTTCAAACAATTTTCCAATGATATTTTTCCACTTTTGTAATCGCCGAGAATATTGTTAATTCGTATATCATTTTGGATAGATTTTTTTCTTCGTTTTGATATACTTTCTCCATTATTATAAAAGCTGTAAAAAATTGTTATGATTAATTAAAGTAATAATGTATAATTTTTATCATATGTGTCGCCTAAAAATACAGGTCATTGAAACAAAAATATGTACCTTTTCAGAAGATTTTCATAATGTTTAATATTGCCTGATATCGTTTCGAAAAATAAAAGAATTGATGGCCTTTTTCCAATTTCACTATTGAAACTCCAATTCCAAGATTCCATGAGGTTTGTAGTGCGGTGTCTTTGTGCGTAGCAGCACCAAATATTCATCATATCTTCATTTTCCAACCACTGATCCACAAAGTAATCATTGAATTCAGTTATAGCTTTTTCTTCAAAACTGTAACAGAATTAATTCGTTGAAGATTATGATACGAAAAACCATATATTACCTAGTTTCTAACGCATAAAAATGGCTGTAGAAAATGGCGGTAGAAGAAATATCCAGAACTAAACGCGTTCATTTCAATACTGCAAAATTAATTTACCTTTGACTCATAACGTATAGCCATCCATCGTTTATGTCTTCTTTTGGTAAATGTGCCAGAGCCATACATAGTTTGACGTGATAGTGAGATTCTTCATGTTGTAATAAGCCAAGAGATTTTGCCTTTCTTAATAGCGCTCTGCCAAAGTGAACAAAACACCCCTTAACAATTATGTTTGGAAATGTCTTTTTAATTGCATTTATTGGAGCTTTTTCGAAATCCAAGGTAATAATATCGGCTGTCCACTCTGGTAAATGAAATTTTAGTTTGTAAAACAGTCTTTCATATGTAGTTTCTTCTTTGTTTGTCAACACTGCATAAAAAAATGGTACAATATTTGTCCCAGTTTCTGTACTTCCTATGTCTCCGTGTACAACGTATAGTTGAAGAAACGGCTTTGCACAACATTTGAACGTTCCGTCCGCAAAGTAGTGACGGACGTCATTTAAATGTGCAATTGCACTCTTTGAACCAAACACAATCATTCTATTTTCACCGTCAATCTCATCAAACAATAAATTGTCTTTAAAACGGTCAGGAATCACGATTTCTGTAGAGTTAGAGTGCTGAGATTTTGTGATTCCTAGTTGTCTATTTCTGTGTCTATACAAACTGCTTTTAACTTTGTCAAAATTTGGTAATTCTTTAATAATTTCATAACCATTATCTTTCAGCTTTTTAGTACATTTCCTGTATGTAGCTGGAATCGGCTTCAGATCTTCACATATAGTTTGTTTACATTTTTCGATGGCTACTTTCACTTCATTTTTTTCAAAATTCGGAATACAAGAACTGCAGTGAGCATTTTCTCTTAATACATGGCTTCGATTTGAATTCAAAGTTACACTTGCTGAACATCCATCTTTTCTATTAACACAGCGCCACCAACTTGAGTCCTTATTATTTTTCTGTTTATAATATTGATGCCCAGCGCGTAATAAAATTTCACCGCCTCGTGTACTATTAATAATTTTTAAATTCACTGCACCACTAGAAGATCCCTCACCCGACATTGCAACGACCTTGCACTATGCATAAAACGAGTGAACTGATAAGTTAAACCCGGTAATAGATATAATTTACGTATACTTACTTATGTCTATCTCATTCACACCTTTTGTTTAAAACGATGGTAAGGACAATAAATCCCTACCTGAGAACCCGCTCGGTGCTTCTTTTGCGGGAAAAGCACGTGGTATTTTTAGTAGCATCGTGGTATTTTTACAGACTTTAATACGTTTTTTTTACTTCTTCTTGATCAGCCATTCTTTTTGATGGTCGAGATACTATCTCAAGACTGAAGCATTTAAAAATATATACATCTCTAATTTAATACTAATTTGACACTGACTGTACCGTACAAAAATAACAATACTAACAAAGTTTACCAAATGGGATTAAATGTATGAAGTAACGAAATGTTTACCAAACGCAACTTTTTAGTAGGTACAGTTTGAGGTTTACGAAATGGGAAGTTTACCAAATGGGAAGTAGCCGTTGAACGTCACTTGTCGCGCGCCTAATGTTGTCTTATAGTGTAAACTCGGCTTTATTAATAATACATTTTGAAACAAGTTTTAAGCAATTTTAAAAGCCTTAAGAAAAAATGTTTTAAGCCGCTTTTAATAATAGCGTATGCTTAGAAGAAATGAAAACGAATAAGTATTTAGGACTTTAAGTAGCTTGAAATAAAACAAATCTATAGTTTTATGAAAATAATGCAAAGCATTCATTCACAAATAAACGTATTGATTAACAAACAAACCATAGGTTTATCAGTAAACTTTATTATATAGGTACTTACTTTTATTCTCAAGATTCCTTTGCAAATGTTTCGTTTTGTGCACGCCCACACTATTAATCCGCTACTATGCTTTCGTCTAGCATAAAATTGATGTCCACTTCGTAGCAAAATTGTCCCACCATTCCTTTTAATTAAATTTAATGGCACTTGACCGGACGAACTAGATGCGGTGGGCTCTGACATTGTCGACAACGTGCACTTTGCTTCGTTGCACTGCTCTGACTAATTCATTTTGCGTCCCTCTCCCCCACTTACGACACGTGGCCGCCGCCGCCGGGGCCGCGGGAAGAGGGATGCAAAAGTATTTTTACATTAAATGTGCATGGAAAATAACCGCCATTACACACTCGCGATAACTGATGTTGCCGGCTTATCATAACTTTATTTTGCTATACATAATTTTAATTGTCACTACATACTTATGGCTAATTATATGTATTTGGAAAATTGTTTAAAGTTCAAATTAACATTAGAAATTAGAACTGATAATTGTTGTAAAATGTGATGATTTACTCTGATATATTATATAAAGCTGATTGTATTTAGGTACCTCCCCCCCCCCCCCCCTTATTACGTGGGACTTAAATATAGATGGCGAGATGTGGGTGTAATATTACACCTCTGCCTACCCCTTCGGGGATACAGGCGTGAGTCTATGTATGTATGTATGTATTTAGGTATTGTAATTTTATTTAATTATTTAAGAATAAAACGTTCAAAGGAGAATCACCAGCAATATGACGAATAAATGTTTTTAAAGTAAAAACCGATTTAATTCTTCTTTTCATTAACTACTGTAATATTGTGACTGGTTGGGAAATTACTAATAAGAAGTTCCCATCGAGTAACAGTGTGACTGGTTGGGAAATTAGTAATAAAAAGTTCCCATCGAGTAACAGTGTGACTGGTTGGGAATTTTTTCTTAAAAACATTCCCATCGAGTAACAGTGTGACATTTGAGGGTGTTACTCGTTGGGAACAAATGGCTGTTTGTATTCGGCATGAAACCGTTTGTGTATTGTCCCCTGATCACACAATCGTTGCAGATCTTTGTATTTAGCTGCGGTAATTGGTAGTTTATCCGTATATAGCTGATAAGATTCTTAACCAATTCTCCAAGACCAAGTGACATTACGACAATTGTTTCTCAGCAGAGCTTACGTTTTAAAAATGATTGTGGGGTGTAATTACAATTAATTATGTATTCATGTTTTTACGACCGACAGCTGTTTGTACGTTGTATTATACGACCTGCACGGTTATTCGGTTCTAAGCAATATGAGTTATACATACCCTCTTTTCTAAAAAATCTTGATTATACTAGTAAAAATTTTGGGTGTAAAAGTATTTTTTTAGGCGAATATTTTTTTCACATTTTTAGATCGACGCAGCGCCAAAAATTAGGTAGGGCTGCATTCTTAACTCATTTTCGCCAAAATGGCGTTTACGACATTTGTTGCCGGAAGCATCGATATGTTATAGTATAGCTGGGCACTTGGAGTTCCACATCAGGTGTTCCAGATCTTCAAATTTATACTCGCAGCAGAAAATGCTCATCATGTGGAACAATTTTTGCTATGGTGCCATTTTTGTATCTTTATAGTTTAGCTGGTCTGTTGCGGTTCTGCATCAGGTGTTCAAGTTTCCAAGATAAATTATAGCCTATGTGTTTCTCCGACTTAATGTCTATACAACAAAAAAACATAATTCAAATCCGTCCATTAGTTCCGAAGATTAGCGTGTACAAACTAACAGACACACAGACAGACAGATTTTTTTTTGGATTTGTGCTCTATTACTGTTTCTAAACCCTCCTCAATTATTATTTTTTTAATATATTCAATGTACAGACACAGTTTAATTACTGTTTTATTATATGTATAGATGTAGATCTGCAGAACACCACATTGTTCAATATGGCACCTAGGTTCCTACATATTAGTAAATTAAGTATTATTATATAACTTACTGTCCTGATCTGGAAAAAGCTGTTTGATTTCTTCCCATAGTCTTTTATTACATTTTAATATTTGTCGAAGAATCGTTATCAGAAGGGTCGCGATATCGGAAATAACACTCACAAAACCTTCGTTAACACTTTTAATTACTTGCTAACACACACTGAATACAAAATAATTAAGGATGTCCGAGATATGGCTCGATTAAAAACTTAGGAACGCGGGAAGTTTATCGTGGACGACGTGGCGTGACCAAGATGTCTACACAGCTTGACGGACCGATTCAAAGTGTTCAGTTCACTCAACTGTCCCTCCAAGTGGCCTACCCCACACAGGTTTGCCAACATATCTGTCAACGTCAGTACCTGTCAACGTCGAATACCCGATTAGACTTCCGAATCGATATTCAACTCGACTATTCGCTCGGTGTTGCCATTACTCCACGCTAACCATCCCCAAGTGTAACAACTTGACGTTTCTAAGCGTTATCTGTCAAATCTAACTTCATAGTTCCTCCAATGAGAGATAGATGGTTTTATTCTAAATTAACAATACTCAATAAAGATTCTAAATTGCGTTTCTATTTTGATTCCACGCCAACGATAATAGATGGCGTTATTCTAAATTAACAATAATCAATAGAGATTCCAAATTGTGTTTCTGTTTTGATTCCTCGGCAATGACAATAGATGGCGTTATTCTAAATTATTGTGCTTTTGTGTTGGTTCTGCGACATACACACATCAAAAGTGTCTAGGGATCAACATATATTTTTGCAATAACTTTTCTCCTGATTGATATTAATTAAAATTTTCTTTAAGGATTCATCAAATAAAGTGTTTTCGTTTGTCACAGTAACGATAAACCAAGTCACCTTTGCATTAATAAAGAAATTTGCCATTTTCCTAATAAAGGGATTTTTGACATTTGAACCACTAACACAAAAGTTCGAAAAAAAGACTGAAATAACAGTTTTCTTTAAAATTTTATTGGGTAACTTAAACAATTAATAATCCGTGTTTCTACCGCGAACACTAACAACACAAGAACATCGGTTTGGCATACTCAAAATGAGTTCATCCAAATCACGCTGTGGAATGGCCGCCCATGTTCGTTGCAACAACAAAAAAAGGTCTTCTTGCGACTGGATACCCTCCATATTCGGCAGAGCTCTTCTCTGTAGCATATCCCATGCATGCTCAATCGGATTCAAGTCTGGCGACTGAGCAGGCCAGGGCAGGACATTGATGTTAGCTGCGGCGAGAGTCTGTCTTACAACTCTTGCGGTGTGCGGTCGTGCATTATCATGCATTAACTGAAATAAGGGACCGATTTGCACTTGTAGAGGAACGATGACGTCTGATACAATCGTCTCAGCATAAATTTGAGCGTTGAGGTTGCCTCTGATCCAAATCAACTCAGTTCTTCCGCCGATCCAAATACCCGCCCATACCATGATGGTTCCACCACTATAAGGATGGACTTCTTGGCAGGATTTTAATCGCTGTTGGCGTCCAGGGGTTCTCCAGTGTCGTATACGTCTTGTATCCGGTCTCATACCGAAACGAGACTCATCAGAAAAGCACACGAAACGCCATTGTTCTTCTGCCCAATTTCTGTGTTCAAGAGCCCATTGATATCGAACCCTACGATTGTGCATTGCTATAGGTGGTACCCGTAGCGGTCTTCGGGAATGAAGGTTCACTTCATGCAAGCGGTTTCTGACTGTTTGGTCGCTAATTAAGTTCCCTGAAGAGTGATGAAGCCTCACGGCTAACATCATGGCGGTTATTGTTGGAGCTCTTCGAGTTAAGATTTGAATGTATCGGTCTTGTCTCCGTGTGGTGCAGCGATACCGTCCTCCATGGCGCTCAGCCACGGTACCAGTGCTTCGGTAACGTGTCCAAAGTCGACTGATAACACTCTGACTTGTATTCAGAGCTAAAGCCACAGTACGTTGCCGGGAACCAGCTTCTATCATTCCCACGGCTCTGAGCATTTCTTCCCTGCTTAAATGACGTCGCCGCTCCATAATAACGTTGGTTTTAATCAGTAGTAGGGAAACAGTAGCACTAATAATGTCTTCAATGCGTTGTATGTTTTTATAGGGAAAATATTGACAGCTGATTTTCATCTTTTACTCGAATTTGATTCACAGTTCCTGATTCAAATTATGAAATGCACCAAAAAGGATCCATATAAATTTATAAAATCATAAATTTATTACAAAGCCACATCTCAATCTCAAGAAATCCGCATAAAAATGCTTGATCCCTAGACACTTTTGATGTGTGTATTTATGTTGTGGATGCTAGGACATCCATAAAGGTGGTCGGTTTAATATTTCTGTAATAAATGCCTCAGTATCCATTATAAAATCCCGCCGCTCGTCAATTCGTCTAAACAAAATAGTTTCACTCGGTCCGTCCCGCGCTAGCCCTTTTCAACCGCTCGAAAAACCGCTGTGCACCGTGGCCAGGCTCAAACTGACTCATAGTATTGTTTCCACCCGCCCGCCTCGCCCGCCACCGCTGCCGCCGACCGCCGCCGCCAGCCGCAGCCACTCTAGCCCGCCGCACGTGCGTCGTGACATGTTTTATACGTTTATATACATTTCGCATGCTTAATGGAATACTGACTTAACTCAAAAAATACGTTTTTTGGGAAATCGCAAAAGAAGATCTTGCAATGACGATTTATCCTATTTGTTGATGCATAAAATTAAAACTGTTTATTATATAATCATGAATGCTTGTATTTTGAACGAAGGATTAACTATTAATGGGATCTGAGTAAATAAAAACTGGAAATAATTTGTAATTATTTAAAAAAAAAATATTATAAAAGTACATTCTAAGTTAAGACAGTGTTTTATAAAAATTAAAGCAATTATTTTAATATGCAAATGTTTCAATGAATTTTAAGCCTTTTTCAGTTTAAATAATTTGTAATTTATGATGACTAATTCAGTATTTAGTCTGTATTGATTACTTTAGGAAAATATTTTGAGATTGGGTCACTTCATTTAAATTTGCAGACCGTGTATAAACTTAATATTGGAGTTTTATTAATATTAAAGACTTAAATATAATCATCAATCTTTTATTAGCAACTTTTACAAGTAGCAGATAAACTTAACAAATTTAAGGTACTTATCAGTCTTATTTATAGGTTCTACTTAATTATAAATCAACATAAAAATCAAGCCTGAGAATTACACCATTTCAGTAGGTATAATTTCAGTATAAACTCTATAAAAACAATGTTCTTTATTATAAAAAAAAAACACACTTTGGTGATTCAAACTAAATAAAGCAATGCCTGAATCAACTTTAAATGTCTATAAAACATAAAATAAAAACTTCTAAGGAAACATTTTAATTAACTTTGGCACAGTAATAACCAGTAATTAATCAACGTCAAATAATTGTGTTATAAAAGTCCGAATAAAAATTTGGGATCAATTTTTTTGTTATTAGCTCTCCTAAATCTTTCTTTTTATTATCGCTAAGTTCTTGCCTTTGTGTGTAGGCATTAGTTGGTACAATTTCACTCAGAGGAAGCATTTTCTTCCTTTTATTTCTGACGCTAACTTCCTGGTATTCGCTATCTTTGTAGGAGGTTTTAATGAAAAAAGAAAAAGGTGTATCTTTGCACACTCTAATAACCTTTAAATCATTCCATAAAATAGTTCCCCCACCTTTCGTTTGATTGAAATTAACACCCCAATCTAGTTAGGTAGTGGGCGAAGGCGAAAGGCTTTTTAAAAAGACAAGTGTTCAGCTCGGAGAGCAGTATTAGACTAACTTTATTTAATATAAAAGGCTTAAATACTAATTGTGTAACAAAGGAACGATTATGATTCTATATCTTCCTGTTATCGCAAGATACCAGGAAGTTACATGATAAGGCATGTTTATTACCTAATTACAATGAAGGCTACTGTGTAATAGCCTTGTAATAGCCTAATATGGCTATATAACTCCTCCCCCCTTAAGATGGAGGCGTGCTGAAGGCTGCGACTGAAGTTGGAGTGCATCATCTTCAGGTTGTAGCGGGACTGAAGCATGCGCCGACCTGGGTATCCACCAGAGTTTGTAGATCGCTACTCCGATTCCTGTTGCTAGTACTATTATGTACAGAAGTATAGATGGCCAACTAGGTGTGCTTGGTATGATGACTGGGTCGTCTATTGATGTCTCTATTTCTTCTGATTGCTTAATAGCTTTCTTCAGGTTATCTAGCTCGATATTTTCTAGTTTTATTTTGATTGGTAGTAGTTTTGGCGTCTGATGTGCACGTGGTAATGGTACAGTTTCCTTGATATTGATGTATCTTTGATGTGTTGTTAGTGTTCTGTCCATAACTTGCACCTTACAGTTGTTATCCGTAGTTATTAGAAAAACGCCTTTGTTGCGCTGATATTGTATGTCATTCCCGCAGATGGTTTTGATGACTTCTTCTTGCTTCATGATGATTATCCAGCTGTTGTCTTTGATTTGTTGAATGATGTTATCCTCGTAAGTTGCGGTTGCAAAAGTGCAGTTGTGTGGTTCTTGATGTTGGATGAGCTGGGCTATGCAGTCTTCTGAGTGTAGAAGTGTGTTCCATTCTAAGTGTCTGCAGATGACTTCCTCTTCTGTTATCCTGGTGCAGGGCTCGTGTGGATAGGCAAACTCATTATTTCCCAAGATTAGGAAGGGATTTTTGGGTATTAGGATTGTGTTATTATCATTAGGGATGGAGTACAGGTGTAATAGGTTATAAGGTTGTTCGGCAACTATTGGTATTTCCAGTATAAAGGTAATTGTTTCGTTTGTGCTGTATGCTTTTACTGTGATTGCTTTTTCCCATAGTTGAATGTTATTCAGATTCGGGTCGAAGGCTAGGTTTCCACCGATTTCGTTTTGTATGTTATTTAACTCTTCAATTAGATATGAAGGGTCAACTATGCTGGGATGTAGTTTTTCGAGGTGAGAGAATGTCAATGCATTTTCTAGTGTGTCTAATCTATCATAAAGTTGTTGAAGCGAATTCAGGATGCCATTAAAGATGCTTGTGGTTAGATAGTTAGTTTCGAATTCTGTGTTTTGAGTTGAGTACCTATCTATTTCTTTGTAAATTTTATTTTGGTTGTTTTTTATGTTTCTTAGGTTATTTTCATATTCTTTCATGAAGTCTTGCATTATACTTATTGTCCTCTTTTGATTTGCTCTATTATTGTTGATTGATGATTGGATCGCTTTAATTTCATTATCAAATTTCGTAGCATCGTTCTGATCTAAGTTACCTGTGATGGCTTTTACTACAGTGCCTAAGCCATCTATAAGGCCACGTCTATATCTATAGCTTAATCTATATCCTATGTTTTCTAATCCTAAATATATTAACTTACTTTCTATCGTATCTATACGGTAATCTATTTGTTTTGTTATATCCGTAATATCTGTAGAGCTATTTTGCTTTAATTTGATCGTGTAATAGTTACTGCATATTTCTAAGAAGATTTCTCTTAGTTTAGTAGTATTGTAAATTACTGCTATGTGGTATGTATCTATTTGATATTGTGCTTTGGCTTCCGTTAGTACTAGGATTCCATTGTGATTGTCTATTGGCTGTATGACTGCTGTGGCAGCGGTGAGCTGGAGCACTGCGACGAGGGTGATGGCGTTCCTGAAACATTTTCGGGGCGCCTTAGTAAGCGGAAGTGAACTCTGATTGTTTTTGCGTTCACATGTTTGCCTACTATCTCGGCTATTTGTTCGGGATGTAAACGAACTATTGTGTATGGGCCTAGATATTTTGGTTCGAGTTTGTTGCTCCTAGCTGTCTTTGCTACTTGTTTGTACACGGTGTCTCCTACCTTGAATTGTGCTGTTTCTTTATTTTTGTTGAATCGGTCTATTACTTGTTGTTTATCGTTTGCCAGTTTATTATTTATTAATTTTTGTGTTTCTTCCATTATTTGTTTATGTTTAATTACGTATTCTTGATAAAATTCTTTAGGGCAGTGTAGTTCTAGAGGATTTCTGCTATCGGTGTGTCCATAGAGTAGTTCAAAGGGTGTGAAGCCTGTTGAGGAATGTATTGTGTTATTATAAGCTATCATGGCGTATTTCATTAAGTTTGTGGGATCGTCTCTGTCTGTTATTCTTTGTACTCTGATGATTTCTGCTAGGGTTGAGTGTAACCTTTCTATTGGAGAGTTTGAGTTAGGGTTATATGGTGTTGTAAAATGTATATGTATGTTATGCATTGCACATATTTCCGTGATGACTTCGTTGTCGAATTTTGAATCGGAGTCCGTTGTGATCTTCTTGGGTACTCCTATTACTGAAAATATGCTGAGTAATGCTTCAGCAATGTGTATGCTAGTTGAGGCTGTGAGTGGTATAGCTTGTGCATACTTTGTGAAGTTGTCTATTATGGTTAAGAAGGTTATACCTCCACTGCTGTAAAGGTCCATGAACATGTGTTCCATTGGTCTATGTGGTGTATCAGTAAGAGACAGTGGTAATTTTAAAGGGTTACGCTCATATTTACTTTTTAGACAACTATCGCATTTATTGATGAATTTTTGTACCGAAGCTAGCATATTAGGCCAATGATAGTTTCTATGTAAGTGTTTGTAAGTTTCTTGTATGCCTCTATGTATGGTTTTACCTTCGTGATATTTCCTTATTAAATCCGTTTGTTCGGAAATATTTTCTATTAGTGTGACTCTATTCATACATCTAATTAGTTTTGGTCCACGATTGCTGAATATTGTTTTACGTACTTCGCAGAATAGTGGGTAATATTCCACGTGATGAAAGAATAGATAAAAAACTCTATCCGGAACTGTGTGTTCTTTTAAGAATTTTATTATTTGTTCTTTAGTGTTGTTTATTGGAATCCAGACGTCTTTTATTATTATTTTGCCTTTGGACCTATCATCGATTCTGTAAGTATCTCCCGGTGTTTTTCTAATGTGTAATTGTTTAGATTGTCTATCGATTGCATCGTCTATTTCTGGTATTTTATCTATCTCTGTTTCTAATTGGGTAGTGATTGGGTTTGATTCCGTTTCTTCTTGTCTATTGTCTATAATTTGAGGAACTAACTCTGTTTGCTCTTGGTTCTCCTGTGATTGAATTACGTTGTCAGGAGTAATAGGCATGTCCAATAGTGTTCTGATATCTATGTTTGCTAGGTCTGAGTTATCCTCAGATGTACTAGGTTGTGGGTCTGCATTAGCTTCGTTATGATGTATTATTTGTACTCTTGAGAGTGCATCTGCATTTGTATTAGCTTTACCTTTTTTGTACTGTACATCGTAATTATATTCTGCTAGTCTTAGGCGCCAGCGTGTGAGTTTGGAGTTTGGGTCTTTGATGGACATAATCCATGTAAGTGGACGATGATCTGTGTATATTGTGAATCGTTTACCATATAGGTAAGGGCGGAAGTATTTGATTGCCCATACTATGCTTAGTAATTCTTTCTCTATTGTGGAGTATCTCTGTTCTGTATCCGATAGTGTACGTGAGGCATAGGCTACTGGTTTATCTGAGCCTATTTGTCCTTGTGATAATACTGCGCCTATTGCTATATCTGATGCGTCTGTGGTCAAAATGAATGGTTTCTCGAAATCTGGGTATTGTAAGATGGGTGCATTAATGAGTACTTCTTTGCATTTTTCGAATGCTTGTGTATACTCTGTTGTTAATGTAATTTTGCTTCCTTTTTTTAGACATTTTGTTAAAGGTTTTGTTAGTTTTGCAAAGTCTTGTATGAATTTTCTGTAATAGCCTACTAGTCCTAAGAAGGATTTGATTTCTTTTTGTGTTTTGGGTAACGGAAACTTTTTTACTGCCGCTATCTTATCTTCATTTGGCTGAAGGCCTTTATCTGTTAGTGTATGTCCTAGGAATTTGACTTGTTTTTGTAAAAATTCAGACTTGTTCAATTGAATTTTTAGGTTGTGCGTCCTGAATCTATCGAATACCTGTTTACATTTGTCCAAATGTTCCTGTAAAGATGTGGAATATATGATCACGTCGTCTAGATATGTTAATACATTATCTAGTCCTCGCAGTACTGAATCCATCAATCTTTGAAAGGTACTTGGTGCGTTTTTCAGGCCAAACGGCATTCTAAGGAATTCGTAGTGTCCACGGTCAATTGAAAATGCGGTTTTTTCGACGTCATCTGGGTGCATTTCTACTTGATGGTAGCCTGAGGCTAAATCTAGAGTTGTGAAATACTGGGCACGGCCTAGTTTGTCTAGTATGTCGTCTATATTAGGTAAGGGGTACTTATCTTCTATTGTCTTATCGTTTAGTTTTCTATAATCTATTACTAATCTATATTTCTGTTCGCCTGAAGCGTCTGCTTTCTTCGGTACTATGTGTACCGGGCATGACCACGGGGAGTTACTTTCCTGTATGATATTATTTTTTAGTAATTGATTAATCTGTTTCTTAATTTCTTCTTTTTGTTTAGGTGCTTGTCTATAGTTACGTACAAAAATTGGTTTGTTGTCGGTTAGCCTTAATTGGTGTTTGATCTCATGAGTGAACGTTAATGGGATTTCTTCACAGTGGAAGATATCTCTGTAGTTGTAGCATAGCTTTTTAATTTCTCTATTTTCTTCGGGGTTCATGTGACTGGTTCTTAATCTGTTTAGGTTTTCTTTTTGTAATTTTTCAATGGTTTTATTCACTTCCGCCGTTTTGTTTTTTGTTGTTGGCTGTGAATTTTTGTTATTTATTTTTAATCTCTGAAAATTTAGGTTACAGTTGTTTTTGAAATGTATGGTTTCTTCTGATGTATTTATGACAGTCATTAGTGCATTTCCATTTTTAACAGTTATTAATGCCGGTGGGAATATTAATCCGTTTTTTGTTGTTTTTTTTTCGGAATAGTATTCTCCTTCTCTGTAATTACATAATATGTTTACTACTTGTTCGCATTTGGGTCCTATTTTACTAAATGATTTTATATCATCCCTTATTGGTATTTCGGCCTTGTCCGTGCGGAGTATCATATTTTTAATATCTATTTTACTTCTTAGTGGAATTAAAAGATCTATAATATGTATGTATTTAGAAATATATAAGTATGTTTATCAGTTGTCTAGTACCCATAACACAAGCTCTGCTTAGCTTGGGACTAGATGGCGTTGTGTGGTAGTTGTGGAATATTATTATTATTATTATTATTATTATTATCTAACCCTATTAGTCCCACGAAATCTGAATCGAAATTAAATATTAAAAATTTGTGTGTAATATCTTCATTGAATAGATTTTCTGGAAGTTTTATGTAGGCCACTTGCTTGTGTTTGGAAGTTGCATGTGCTGTCTTTATGAAATGTGTTTCGTTTTTAATTTTTATGTCTAAATCTTTAGTGTTTTTTAAAATTTGTGGGCTTATTAGAGATTGTGAAGCACCTGTATCTAATAGAAATCTGCCGCCTAATTCGCTGATGTATATGTATGGAAGGCGGTTATAATTCTGAATATTATTCATGAAAACTACGTTGTGAGATGATTTATTATGTCGACGAGAAAATTTTCGTCGTCGGAATTTTCTGTACCCTCTTCATTTTCTTTTTCAGGGGTTTCAGTGCTATCCTCCTCTTCGCTTATTTCATTTTGAAAATGGATTGGTTTTTTAGTTTGATCGTTATTTGTTTTGTTTTGGGGCTTTTTCTGAAAGGAGTTAGGTTTATTTTTATTGAAGTTTGAGTTCTTATAAGTATTAGTTTTTGGTTGATCTGCGCGTCTGGCCCGTAGTTTAACTTCCTCCTGTTTTGCTACGATAATTGCCTGATCTAGGTTTTGTACGTATTTTAGTTTTATCAATATTGCTGTAATGGGGTTTAAGTTTTCTAAAAACGTTTCTAGAGCCATTTGCTCGTAATAGTCCTTTTTTTCCGGATTTGTTGAGATTAGTGTACACATAAGTAATCTAATTTTGTCGCCAAAAGCGTCTATACTATTATTTTCTCTTTTGGTTTTCATAAGTTCTTGAACTAGTTGTATTTCTGTCCTAAATTCACCGAATTTTTCCTGAAAAACACTTTTAATATCTTCCCAGGTTCTTGTGCCTGGTTTTTCTGAAAGCGCTTCGACAGCTTTACCTGTTAATTTATTTCGGATGAGGCATGCTATGCACTCATCTTCTTTGTTTGTAATTAAGTTTAGAGCATTCTCAACACCTTCAATGTAGAATGCTAACGTTCTCCTATTCCCGTCGTAACCGGGTAACAGTTTTGAAAACGTAGAGTAGTCAGTGGGAATTGACTTCTCTTCAATCATAGGTTTCTCTTCTACTACTTTCTTGTCACTAGCCATTTTAATCTTGGTGAGTTCGAAAGCCTGAGTAAGAGTAAACAGCGATAATCTTGTATTAGTGAAAATACAAGTGTATTATTTAAAATACAAAATACCTCGACACTAAAAACACCACAAAAGTTGCTTATAGATTAAAGTGTCAGGAATGGATGAGAGGATCTCGGGAATAATCAGATTTATTGCTTACCCCACGAGCATGGCCGATGAGAGGCTGTGAGTCTTGTTCTTCGAGCTGGGTGCTGCTTGATGTTGCTGCCTGCCGCTTCTGCTGGTGCCCACTGGAGGTTCTTTTGTGCACGCCACGGATTCTAGGTATTTAAGGAGTTAACCACTGGAACCGATAGAACGCGACGTACCGACTGCGCCAGTTAGGTAGTGGGCGAAGGCGAAAGGCTTTTTAAAAAGACAAGTGTTCAGCTCGGAGAGCAGTATTAGACTAACTTTATTTAATATAAAAGGCTTAAATACTAATTGTGTAACAAAGGAACGATTATGATTCTATATCTTCCTGTTATCGCAAGATACCAGGAAGTTACATGATAAGGCATGTTTATTACCTAATTACAATGAAGGCTACTGTGTAATAGCCTTGTAATAGCCTAATATGGCTATATAACTATCTTCTTGAAGTTTTTTTAAGTCTAAAAATGACTCAAATGTCAGTTCATGAACTGAAAACTTCTTGCCAGACTTTTTAGCGTTTTTAATTATGGCTATGTATTGATGAGGAGAATAAATTGGACCAGATTTTAATTTTTTTGTAATCTCCTTTTCTATAAGGCTATGAATATTATCTCCCTCGTTTTGGGTATGACCTTTTACTAAAAATTTATGTGTTATTGATTCAATATTTAGATGAGTGACTGCATACAGGTAGAGTGATACTATAAATTTATTTTTATTTTGACCGGCGCAATTGTCAGAATAAAGAATTAAATTACACTTATTGTCATTTGATGATTCTGCTGAGAGCTTCTCAAAAACTTTTAGTAAACAAGATCCGATTTCGTTAGCCCCGCGTTTAGCATCGGTTTCGTTCCAGAAGAAGCAGTGTACATCATCATACGAATCTTTAATTAGGCCGTCAACTTTTCTATTTAAAATCGTAGTAGTGAAATTGTAACTATTTAACTTTGATTTGTAGTAAAATCCTGAGGTATCTCCTCTAGGAGCTTGCAGAACAGCTTGCAGATCAAAGACGAGAACTTTATTTTTATCGTCTATTTTGCAGCGATCTTCGTACTTTTCTTGGCGGCTCAATGTCTTTTCTTCTAAATGGGCATCGTACGATTCTTTGAGCAATACTTTTTGTTCAGGCGTCGAGTTCTTGTATTGTAAACATAAATCACATTGATCTTTTCTGGGCCGGAAAAATGAAATATTATAATCGAGTGTAAATACTTTATAAAATGTACAATATCTACCTGCTTCTTTATTATTTTTGTTTTGATTTTCTTTAAAGTCTCTGAAAAGATCAGCTATTGTTTTCCCACCATCAATGTATTCACGAGTAGAATATTGCCTAACGTAATGGGATTCAATTCGTGGAATTGCGTCTATGAACTGTTTGATATCGTTTAGTAGTTGTTCGTCAACCCTTACATGGTTGCTGTGCTGTCCTCTCAAGTCTTGTGCAAGAATTCCATGTGCATTTATCTTGCTTTTGACAGTACGTATAAAGCGATCAGAAATATCCAAAGTTTTCATAAAAAACTTTTTACATACTCGTACCGATTGCCCTTCCACTAAGAAATGGAATGCTTGGTTGCAATTTCTAGGATTACGAGCATTTGAGTATTTATATTTTGGTGTGATATCGGTCATACAAGAATATATAAACGATCTTTGAAGATCAACCTTGCCGAGATTCCAAAAGACATCAAAAATTGTTTGTCTTTGATCTCCAGTTATCTTTTCACAGCATTTCAGCCTGCATTTATCACCACAGGGTGGTTGAACAGATCGGGGTTTGATTGCTTTATTCTTCTTGTTAATATATGGTTTTCCAGCATTTCTCAGTCGTTTAATCTTATTCTGTTTCCAGTTTTGTTAATTCCGAATACGTTTTCTTCCCTTCTTCTTTTCTTCTTGTAGTGCAGTATTTTCTCCGTTTTCTTGATTTGCCATCACTTCTGTTGTTGCATGTTCATTAATGTTTGTTTGTTCTGATTGTTTTTCTATTGTTACCTGTACTATTTGATCTTGTGGACTATTCTGTTCATCGCTAGAGTCTGTATCGGAACTATCACTGGAAGATCCTGAAGATGATGAGGATGAAGAAGAGGTGGTAGACGAGGAACTCACAGATGATTTTTTCATCAGTGCAATCGTAGAAGACTGTGGTATCATGAAAGTTATTTTCATTGCTGACCGAAGCTGATTTAGAAATGTCAAAATATGCCTGTACGTTTGAGTATCGCTGATTTTCCGGCTTGTTTGTTTTATCACCTAACATCTATAAGTAAAAAAAAATGTATTTTAGTAATAATAAAATAAAATAAATTATAAACCCAGTTTATAAAGTTACTTGAAATTATTACCTTCACTTCAGTTGATGGCACCGATTCATGTTCTTTATCTTGTGATGCCAGTTGTGGCGATGGGTTTCGAACCTGAACAAGCTCCAGCATCTTTGGATATATATTTTCATCAGTGCAATCGTAGACGACTGTGGTGTCATGAAAGTTATTATCATTGCTGACCGAAGCTGATTCAGAAATTTCAAAATATGTCTGTACGTTTGAATAAAGCTGATTTTCCGGCTTGTTTGTTGTATCACCTAAAATCTATAAGTTAAAGAAAAAATAGTATTTTAGTAATAATAAAATAAATAAATAAATTATAAACCTAATTTTTAAAGTTACTTGAAATGATTACTTACCTTCACTTCAGTTGATGGCACCGATTCATGTTCTTTATCTTGTGTTGCCGGTTGTGGCGACTGGTTTCGAACCTGAACAAGCTCCAGCATCTTTTTCGATCTATTGGATGACATCATCAACCTAAAACATAAATAGTAATATTTATGGCCCTTGTACAAATAAAAAAACTGTGCGCAGAATTTAGACTAACAATGACTTAACATAAAATATTTACGGGCAATGAAAAAATTACGCATTATATTATTTTATTTTCAAACGAAGACTCAACTATTATTGGGGCTCATAAGTAACAGGAACATTTAGTAGTAAACAGGCTTATATCTGAATGTTAAAAAGTGTTACCTTTATTAGTGTATAATTTTTAATAGTAAACTGACTTAACTCGTAATGGGCCTCGAAAAATAGAATAACGTTTAATGATAAACCGGCTCAAAACTGAATGTTTCACTTAATGTAATATGAAAATAAGTAGTAAACTGACCTAAAATTTAATTTGTCAATATAAGATTAAACAATTTTATGAAACTTACCTTTTAATTTAGTGGTAAACACACTCAACAACGATTGGGTCTTTGTTCAATAAAATAGCAATAGCATAACTTCACAAGCTTCGGACACAAACTGTCATGAGTCGCTATTCGACGAAAACGCGATGAGAGATTCCATAAGAGTGAAAGAGACGGATATATCACTGGGTCGGTAAAACAGTATAATTTCGATGTTATTCAAATGGTAGACGGTAGATGGCGCTAAGAGAAGCCTGTATTGGTGCGTAACTCAATTCAGACCTATCTACTAATAGGTCAGTGTACCACTAAGCATGCGATTTGTTCAATTAGCCAACCGCCGCCGCCACCCGCAACCGTGCCTAGTCCGTCTCCGTGGCCAACACGTTAGTCACTTGCGACCTAGCCGAATTGCTATTTAGATGGTCGATTTACGCCGCGCGGCAAAAACCTTGCGGCTTTAGTCACCCGTGTAAACCCCTATAAGGCTAAGTTCAGATGAACGCGCGACGACGCGCGCTGCCGCGCGATTCACCTGTTCAGATGGCGGCGGCTTGCGCTCGACAGTCTAGCGTGAACATTCAGTGAAAATGGATGTGGAGGAGGCAATTTGCTTGTGGGTTTTATACCGCAAACTGCGACATCGCCGTCGAAAGCAAAGACGATACTGGGTGCACCCTATTTTAAGTCAAAGACTTTCTTTAAGCCTGTTTGTGACTTTATATCCCACACTAAGATTCCAAAACGCATCTCTTTTTTCAATTTCGTCTATTAGTAAATCCATTGATATGCCGTCCTCCATTTTTTTCGTCGCTCCTTGCGTCCGTCCGCCTCAAACCGCGCCGGTCAACTGAACAGGTCGATACAGGAGTGTAGATCTTAAACCGCGCGTCACTGCGCGGTGGCGTGCGGGTCAACATCTAGCGCGCGGTGTATAGCGGTGCGCGCGGGCACGCGCGTTGACGCGCGGTCATGTACACAACAACATTGATTTATTACAATCTTAAACCGCGCGCCGAGCCAACCGCGTGTCGTCGCGCGTTCATCTGAACTTAGCCTAAGATAGTCAGTCGCTCCATATAACATAGGGTAAGTTGTTTCACATTGAACCAGGTTTTCAAAATCTCATAGTGGGCTGGATTTTCGATCAACGCCTTTATTTTTTTGTATATAGTTAGCATATTTATTTAGCTTCAATTTTTGTAATTTGTAAAACATTAATTTCTCATATTCCTTTTAGTTTCAATGTAAAACAGGTTTTTATAAAAAAAATATTTTTGTTTCAATGAGTACTACAGGTGGTAAACTAGGGTATCGTCCACATTGAGCCATCTTATTTACTATGTCTTCTAGTTCAATTTAGAAGACAAATACTTTGATAATAAAAAACAGTAATAACAAAAATAGCAAAAAAATTACGAAAGTCGAAACCGAATCTCGACATATAACTTACCGTTACGCGTTGTTCCAACTATTAGTTAAGTTTCATCCAACCAAAAGCATGTGCTAACCTCTATAACTCTATCTATCTAAATATATAACTAAATCTATAACAAATTAAACTAATTGTAAAAAAAAATCACACTCATTTAACGACTCGGGTGTACACTAGTATATTAGGTGCTATATTACTATCTGCCACCGCTTTAATTATAATATTATAGGCATTATAAAATAATGTATAACAATAAAATTTGAATAATAATAATGTAATAATCTTACTTTCTGGAAATAATTGTCAACAATTATTGTCGCATGGAAATCAATCTTTTTAATATTAAACAGGGTTTGAATTAATGTGCTGTTTCCTTCTAGCTTGATCTTAAACCAATAGGGAGAAAATATTTTATGTAACAGTACTTATTACACACTTACTGGTGAAAAACAATTTCCGAAGCTTCACCTGCTTCTGAACTGTTCGCCAAACGTCTCTTTTTACTGTAAAGTAACTTAATCATTTTTCTAAAAATATAAAAAATTAATATGAAAAAAATACAAATTAAATTTCATATTACTGAAAAGGAATCCAATTCAATTTTCTAAAATCCAACTAAGATTCGAACTCGATACTCGTCCGAGTTTCGGGATCCACTCTTAAACCACTAGACCAACCTAACGTTACGTTGGTCATTTAATTTACGCTATAGGTGGTACAAAATAGCCTTCATAGTACCTATTTGGTTAAAATTTTATGTACCCGTTTTGTCAATATTACAATATAAAATACTTACCTTAGTACTTCCATGAGATGTTTTTGTTTATTAGTATAGAAGCGATTTTTCGCTGGCCTCCGGCTTTTAAGCTATTGCATAGCTTTTATCGCAAGCTCTGAGCTCGGCGCGCGCGAAAAACGTAACGAAAAAACCTGCCCACATCTGACAGCACGCATCGTCTTACGTCGTTTCAGTTCGGGAGACTTCGGCAATCATAAAGTTACGGACAGATGTGCTCATAAAGGTACGGATAGACGTGCTCATTACTAGCACGAAAGCATGCTTTTATTGAGCAAGGGGCAATTTTATTGACGGAGAGGGAGAGGGAGAGGTAGAGGGAGAGAGAGGAGGAGGAGGAGAACGTTTCTTGACGTTTCACTTGATTGACGTGGCTGACCATAGCCTAATTAGTACAGTAATAAATAGGTATAATAAATAAATAATTATAAGTTGATAAAAAATGCTATGCAATAGCTTTACCGCGGCAGTCACCGAGTGCCACACGTTTTTTTTTTGTTTATTCCCCATTTTGCACAGCACAGCAAATGTTTTCACAACATAAAACTTTATTTATGTTTAAACTTATTTCCTATATCAATGTCCTGACGTGCCAATTTTTTTACAACTTAGTTGTAAGTACTTTTAGGAACAAATAAAATAGGTATTAGAATATTTGAAGTTATTAAACATCAAACGATACGATGAAATGAACGGATATCGGGGCAAAGCGACATGCGACATACGTCCGTAACGTTTTACAAACCATAATACATATAAATTACTAACTTTGAAATAAGTTGAGTAGTCAAAAATAAAAATCAACTATGTTCTGTATTTACATATGATACGTTAATGTTATAAATTTTATCAATGTACGTTGATAAGTAATACAGATATTTTTGTTGCAAGATCATTTTAAGAGGTTAGTTTATAATTTTTTTGTATCGAGAAAACTTTTCAAGAACGTGTTTTGAATACAACAGCGTTCTCAGAAATATGTTCAAGATTAACATATATTTTTTCCACCGTCAAAAACTGTATAGATTCGGCGAAAAAATTGTTTGAGACAAGCCAATTTGGCTGTTGTCAGCGTCTTAATAGATCTTTATTTATGTCTATTTTAATTTGTCTACCAGGACAATAAACTCTGTTATGTGTTCTCGAACATCAGTTTTATTTGTCATTTAGGTTAGTAATTTTTTTTTTCAATAATGTAGCTTTTCGGGCCCCTGGCCTTTGCTTTCATATGCTGTTTTTAAAGTTTCCCATACCTCTTTTGCTGTTTTACATGTTTTTACCTGTTTTAGTTCAGATGGGGCGATCAACAAAATTAGTTCCGATCTTGCTAACAAGTCTCGATTTTTGTCATCAGCAAACATGTTAGCGATGTATTGTTTCCACATGAGTTTTTCTTAGCTGTATCTACCACCGGCTGGTTATTTTCGTCCCACAGTTGTAGACTCACACACACACACTGTTCTAGATAGGCTACAGAATAGCCTGAGTTTAGGAAATACAGTTCTGGCCCCCAAACGGGTCATTCCCAATGTGCTCCAAAAAAAGTTCCCAATGTAATCCATGGCAAATTTAATCGTTTTATTAATAATATTTTTAAGTTTCATTCTGCTCCATGATATTTTTAAAGTGTTCCCAATGTGCTCCAAACCTTTTTATTCAATGTCGCATTTAACAATAAAAAGGTAGCTGGCGTACAGTCAAGCTCGAAAGACCTGCATATTTTTTAGTCAACGTCAATAAAAGAGGAAGTTCTCAATTCGTCGAAATCCTTTTTTAATGTATGATCCTGAGATCTCGATGACGCCTGGACTGGTTTTTTTTTTGGGTTGGGATCCCGTCATTATGCTGACACTCTTTGAGACGCGCGTTGAACACAACGCGCCGTCGACCCGGGCATGGTCCATAGTAGAACAGCGAGCATACTGCACAGGTGGTCCCATGGATTTTTGAGAAATCGAGGGAACATTTTCGGGTTTGCTTTAGTTTTTTTCTGGTATAATTTTTTAATTAAAAGACTTTATAACATTCAAACGTTGCTTTATTATGTCTTAACAGTTAGTAAATCGTACCCTTATTGCAACAACCGAACCGATCTGCAATTTTTAACCAATTTTTAGTTAAATATAGAAATCGAATCCTCAAGTCACGACAAAGCTAAAGGTAAAACAGGTCAGTTTTTGAAATAAGGGTACGAAATATTCAAAAAATTGAAGAAGAAATCACAAGTACAAAAACATTATAGATTATATTGATATTATAGACTCATTTTCATCGAAAAAACTGCCTTCGCGAATGGCGGGCATTTTTGTTATTTAACCGGTCGCAATGGAGCATGTACAATAAAATGCAAATATCTTTGAATCCAAAAGACCTACATTCATGCAAATGACTTTATTGCGAAGTTAAACGTTGAGGCTTTTGAAAAACTTACCAAAGTATTCTAAATATTGTTGTAGTCTATGCTCAATAAAAGAGTATTGTTTATGAGAGGAAGCACGCCTCTCGCTCTATGGTCAACCTTGTAAAATGTAAGTCGTGTGGTGCCCAATAAATAATTAATATTAAAGTCTAAAGCAGTTTCCCTGATCTACAAGCCATCCTGAACGAACCCCAAACAAATACTTTTTTACCGACTTCAAAAAAAGGAGGTTATCAATTCGACCCGTATGTATGTAATATTATCAGAACTGCCCAGTTTTCATTCAGCGTCTGAACAAATGTGCCAAATTTCACAAGTGTATGTATGTATGTTTTTATGTTTGTGCACGCATATCTCTTCACTTTTTTTGTTGTACTAGGTATCGTTCAACTTAGGGTACACTGCAAGTTTCATCAAAATCGGTTCAGTAGTTTTAGAGATATGGATTTTTTTATGTTGTGGATTACAAGATTAGTGCATATGTAAAAAAAATTTGTATTTTACAAGAATTTGGGGGAAAACTTGAAATTGTACACTAAAAATACTGAATATTTTACACATTTTTCACTCTAGCTGGAAAAAGTGAAAATATTCAGTAAGTAAGTTTTCTACGTTAAGTATTTCAGGAGTTATAATACCCTGTATATGAAATTAAACTTTTTTTTTTATCGTGGTAAAATCATCAAATGAGTCCTCCCACCCAGGGCAAGGCGGGAGGGACTGTCAGACTTGTACTGACTAAAATCCACGGTGTCCTTCAGTAGCCCTTTGTATACCGGGGTCGCGGTATACGTGTGTCCCGCGACCCCGGCAGGCTTTGGCCCTCTAGAGGGGGGCCCCGTCATTATGCTGACGCTCTTTGAGGCGCGCGTGGAACACAACGCGCCGTCGACCCGGGCATGGTCCATGGTCGGACAGCGAGTCGCCCATTACTCGCCGCCCGCATGCCCGCGCCTACGGTGGCCGGAGATCGCAATGCGACGTCCGTCGCCGTGGGCGTCTACCACTGCGGCGTGGGTGAGGGGTGGACGCTGTCCTCTCCCTCGCTCGTCCCGCCTCTTCCTTCGCGAGCATAACTGCTTCGCAGAAGGAGGCGACCGCTTCCCACTCCGTCTCGCCCCGCAGCATGGCCGCAACCAATGCCAGGCGCGAGAGGTCATCACCTATCGCCTGCGTGAGGACACGGCGGTGTTCTGCCCAAGCGGGGCAGTCCTGCACCGTATGCTCCACCGTGTCCTCCGGGCGATCCTCGCAGTGGCGACACCTAGGCGTTTCCTCCTTCCTCATCAGACACAGGTACCTCCCGAAACTTCCGTGTCCGGTGAGGACCTGCGTCATGCGGTAGGTCAGGACGCCGTGACGCCTATCCAGCCACTCCTCAAAGAGGGGTCTTACCGCCGCGATTGCGGCGTGTCCGAATGAAATTAAACTTAAAATTAGTTTGATTTAAAATAGTTTACTAATTTGTTGCAATGATTGTAATACAGTATTTTTTTCTATTCTTAACTGTTTTACAATCAAAGCCAGTTTCAGATCTCTGTTTATTGTTTGACGTCTTCTATTTACTACTGGACTGCAGCGATATCGTTCGAAATAATCCGCTTCTTCTTTAATAGTTTCTAAAAACTCAATGTGGTTTTTTCTTGATTAAATTATTTACCCCCTTACTTATAAACATTGATTAGACGTTACTTATCTTAAATAGCTCTTAAGTCACTTGACATCTCTATTCATTAAAATAGAAATGACAAGGACAGGTGATATTTAATCGGTAGCTAAGCAACACAAGTTTTTATAAGTAAGGGGGTTAATCTTTTGTGCCATGATTCGACCAAATTCGTCGTTCTATGACGTTGTCCTTCACAATTCCACAAATCTATTGTAAAAGACGCACTGTCCAGCCAAGTGGAAACGAAAGTAATTATTAAACTTGGTGACATTTTTACTGTTGGGGGCTACCTCCATTATAGCTAACCAACCATCTTCTACATACTCAACTGGAAGATGTGCTAAAGCGCCACACTTAGCTACATGATCTTTTTCTTCTTTAGCTGTCATGCCACAATCACGACTATTTCTAAATAAGGCTTGCTTAAAGTGGAAATTACATCCTTTTATTATAGTATTGGGAAAAGTATTACGAAGAGCACTAATGACTGCTATTTCAAAGTCTACAATAATAGTATGAGGATTCCATCCTGCTACGTGTTGTTTTATTAAGTTTAACGTACCTACGTGTGTTGAAATTTGTTAGCCAACAGAATGAATACAACAGGGCATGTTAAAGTTTGACTATCCTTGCTACCGAGGTCCACGTGAATAGAATAGAGCTGATAAAATGGTTTAGGGCGGCTCATAAATGTTCCATCCATCAAACAGGTTTCACTCCTTTTTAATGTTTCTCTACCTTCTGTAGTAGAAAAAGCAAATATTCCTAAGTTACTGTCGCAAAATAATAAGAAATCTTTAAATTTTGTTGGTATTTCAACTTGATTTGGTGTCGAAAATGTCGTTTTTGAAACGTTCAACTTTGAATTTCTTGCACGATACATTAATGATTTTAAACTTTGGGATGAAATCATGTGTGCAACAAAATTATATACCCTGTCCACAAAAGACTTGTAGACATCCTGGTACATTTTTGGAATAGCTGTTACTTCGTTTTGAGCTCTACGTATGCACTCTTCTTTAAATTCTTCCGTCATGGAACTCTGTAACGTACACGTATGGTTGTCTTCTCGCAAAATTCTACTCTCCAATATTTTCAATCTAGCAGAACAGGTTCTTCGTATACATTTCCACATCTGAGATCCATCACCAGCAGTGTGGTGTAGGTAAAATCGATACCGAGCACGTACTAGGATTCTTCCTTCTGAAAAAAAAAGCACGGAATGAGTCTTTGCTAGCCAAATGTCAAGTAAAATTGCCGTATCTCTCTAGAAAGCGAGCCGGCGCCGGTTGCCGAATAGGCTGCCGGCGCCCGCGCCGGTTGTTGAATAGATTGCCGGCGCGCGGCGCCCGTAAAATTGTAAATACCGTTAACTAGTTTTGCCTAGGCAAAACTAGTTCTTCGACAGGTCGACGGAGTCCCGCTTCGTGGGGCTCCTACTTCTGGGTGGTTTAAAAAAAATAACCACGAAGAGGATAACCTAAATTGTCCGAGTCGGGGTGCCAGCAAGTCCCGAGTTCGCAAGAACTAGTTGAGCCTAGGCGAAATTGCTCAGCGTTTTGCGTATTGTCACCGGTTCCCATTTTGAGTGCCGGCGCTGGCAGCCGTTGTTTTAAATGTCGGCTGCCGGCAGTATACACCGTGTTCTTCACGTTATCCATAAACTTTAGCAAATACTTCTATGGCTTTTACAAATCAAATCCAACTAAGGAAGTAGTACTTAAAAAGGCTTCGTTACAAAGATATTTGTAATTTCATTTAATGAAATTTAATTGAGCTATGCAGTGAGAAAGTATCTTAATTTGAAATCTATCAAATACTATTTGCATTTCATTTGTTTCAGCCCGCCAAATGTTATGAATGACGTTGCCAATTCGGATAAAGAGGCATGCATATCGGGTTATTTACGTCTAGGTATTTAGTTTGTATGAAAATTAACAAAAAATAAAAAATAAGAATTTATTAAAGTGTCCATAATGAAAAATGCTTACTTCCGTGGTTTGAACATCTGGTCGAAGTTTATGTATATCGTCCGGAACACGGTGTATACTTAACGCCGGTTCCCAGTAGTGATATTTTTGGTAGCCGGCGCCGGCAGCGGAGGCACTTTCTAATAGATATGCATAATAAAAATAGTAGAAAGGTTTACTTACTTTTTCCTGTCAGAAATTGAAATTGTGGGTCCCCGGCACTTGGTCCAGCTTCTCCATTGTCAATATTATCATCGGAACGGTTCATTTTCTATTCTTATTTGAAGCCACTGATCACTTTTTATTACAAAAGATACCTAATTATGAAACTATAAGAACTAAAAAAATATTTTTAACTAGAACTATTAACCGGCTTGCATCACATAAGACGTTTGTTGTCATTCCTTCTAAGGGTCAGCGCAGACCGAACTGCAAAATGCTCGCGTCACCGGATGGCAGCCCTCGAGATGTGGATGTGAATGTAAGCCTTACGTAGGCGCCACCGCGCTAAAAGCGTCCGTCTCCGTATTCAGGAATCACTTTTCCTTTGGCCTAACTCAGCCCTTGTAGAAATATATGCCTCATACGTGATGAGCAGAAATCACTGAATCACTCAGATCTCTATTTTATAATAAAAACATTATAATGTCAGCGTGCTTGGTAATTACTGTACCAATCTTGAATAAGACACCAATATGAGAAAAAAATGTTCAATCCATGTACGGAGAGTCTTCCATCCTCCATCAAAAACCAAAAAAATCCACCCTTTTTCTCCTTCTTCATTGACAATTCCAATTTTGAAAAAATAAAAAAAAAATTAAACGAAAACCAAATTTGCAAATCAGAGAGGTTGTATATCTTGCAGCAAAGAAAAAGGCGGAATATAATAATGTAGCGATTATCGCGCTACAACATGAACAAGGCACGTAAATGTGTTAATTTGTTTGTTTTGTCCTGTTCTTTTTCAAGAGTGCTTTTTTTCATCGCTGCTGCATATTTCCTTGCTCTTCTGGGACTTTTTGTCAAGTTTTTTACAATTTTTGATGCATCTACTTTGCCTGTCTCTCGTAACTTCATCTGTGTTGCATACGTCAACTCATCTGTGTCAAACGATCTAAGTTCTTTTGTTTTTCGTCTTTTGCTCCTTTCACTCAAGTCTGGGAACGACTTTTGAGGTCTACCGGGATTTACTCCTATAACAAAAGGACAATAGTTGTACCCAAACACATACTTTGCATTTTAAGTAATGGCTAACCTCTAAATTAAAATTTAAGTAATAAACTAAATAACTATTGTGCGGGTCAGCAAAATGCTTTAATGTATATCAAAACACTAGAAGTAATGGAATGTGGGTATCACTTACCTGCTTTCGGCAGCGATATGCATCCTTTAAGCCAATCAGCATTGTTTTCTAGGAATCTGACCTTTGTATTGCGAGAAGCTGCCCATTTTTTAGGGTTCCGTAGTCAACACGGAACCCTTATAGTTTCGCCATGTCCGTCCGTCCGTCCGTCCGTCTGTCCGCAGCTTAGCTCAGAGACGCCTAGTACTAGAAAGCTGTAATTTGGTGTAAATATGCGGATTTTTTGTGTCAAAAAAGTGGTAAAATAAAATCTCCTAAAATATTTTTTTTTAGGGTACCTCCTGTACACGTAAAGTGGGGATGTTTTTTTTTTTCTCGCGTACCCCTTAGTGTGGGGTATCATTAAATAGGCCTTTAAAAAATATTGATAGTTTCCATTAACAATTTTTTGATAAAAATATTCGTTTGTGAAATATTAAGCTTTAAAGTGCTAATTTTTGCTCGACTCGAGTGTCCCCCTCTACCAGCTAAACGGTTATGTTTGGGGGTGTGAAAAAATTCACAATAGTAGTATATATAACGAAGTTTAAAAGAAAATTATCATGACTAAGTAGGCTTTACAAGTTTACAAGTAATAGTCGACCAACTTATAAAACGTACTTGGATTACATATTTTCCTAAACAAAATGTATCGGAGAACAACTGCAAATGTAAGTTTGTCAACTTTATTTTTACAGCTATAATAGGTAGTGGAGTGGAGTGCAGTGGAGTGGAGTGCAGTGGAGTGGAGTGGAGTGGAGTGGAAGGGAGCGGAGCGGAGTGGAGTAGAGCGGAGTGGAGTGGAGCGGAGTGGAGTGGAGCGGAGTGGAGCGGAGTGGAGCGGAGTGGAGCGGAATGGAGCGGAGTGGAGTGGAGAGGAGTGGAGCGGAGTGGAGAGGAGTGGAGCGGAGTGGAGAGGAGTGGAGCGGAGTGGAGTGGGGTGGTGTGGGGTGGAGGGTCGAAAATCGCTTGAACCCTTATAACAGGTTCAAGCGATTTTCGACGTCCCTTGACACCTCTCAAGTTTTTTTTTTTTTATACGTCATAAATCGTAAACCTTTCAAAGTTGGAACCAACTACAAGAACTTTTATATTATGTTACTTGCTGCTACGGAACCCTTTATGGGCGAGTCCGACTCGCTCTTGGCCGGTTTTTTTTAAATAGGTGTTTGATAATCGACAGGTTTTGCTTTTCATCAGCAATGTTTTGGTCATTTTCTGCATATTGATTGAGTAGTTCTCGCTCCATAAATTACAACTTTTTCATAAATGTTGAGGAATCAGCGTTCCATTATATTAAATAAATAATTTCGAGCCAAAACTCTCATTCCAGAAGAACCTATAACAAAAATACTCAAAATTTAAGTTACATTTAATTTACATCGATAGTACTTACGAAAAAAATCACTAAAAATAGAGGGGTACATTGGGGTGACTGTTTTGTGTTTCATTATATCCTATAAGGTCTATTCTATAATTAACAGTTACAATTCTGCCTAAGAAATGGTGAAAAATTGCGGCAACGACACGGTTGGCGCAGTGGCTGAACGATCGACTGCTGCGCAGCGTGTCGCGGGTTCGATCCCCGCACGGTACAAATATTTGTATGATCTGCAAGTAGTTGTTCCGGGTCTGGGTGTTTGTGTATGTGAGTTTTTATGTTTGTAAACGCACCCACGGTACAGGAAGAAATTCCTAGTTTAATGTTTATTAAAAATATATACATATAATTTAGTTGATTTATTTTAACATTTTTTATAAATAGAAATCGGCTTTTGATGCGACCGTCAGCCGAGGCACATGCGCAAACCCATTGGCTCTAAAGTTTAATTATTTTCCCTCCGTTATTTAATCAGTAATTATTATTTTAATCATTAGTTATTTTGGTGAAGTTTTGTTAAAATATTAAAAGTCAAATTAAGTGAGATATTTTGTGAATATTATTTTTAAACCAATTGCACCTACACGCCCATAATGGAGGACCAACAGATGACGGATAAACAGCGACACGTGGTGTCTCAGCCGCTCGAACCTCCGTCATATATATACGTATAGTATATATTAAAACCTCCTATGATCTTCCAAAATGTGCTTTTATAGCAGTTTTTTTGGTGTTCACATTTCAAGGACATAAATGAAGAAAGTTAAAATTAAGTGCCGAATAAAGTTCATACCTGTACCCTTAGCACGAGTTTTCAGTATTTGAGACGTAAAGTAAACTGGAACTTTGACAATTTCAAATTGACAATTTTCAAGGAAAAAATTAGTTCCTTCTTTGCACACCAGAGGCGCTGTTCCATTTTTTCATACAAGAAACACTGTAAATACTGAAAAGACGCTGTAAAGTAAAATAGTGAAAACTCGTGCTAAGGGTACTGGTTCTCTTTGAGGAGTGGCTGGATAGGAGTCGGCGGCGTCCTGACCTACCGCATGACGCAGGTCCTCACCGGACACGGAAGTTTCGGGAGGTACCTGTGTCTAAGGAGAAAGGAGGAAACGCCTGGGTGTCACCACTGCGAAGATCGCCCGGAGGACACAGTAGAGCATACGGTGCAAGACTGCCCAGCTTGGGCAGAGGACCGACGTGTCCTCACGGCGGCGATTCCCTTCACGAGTATGACTGCTTCGCAGAAGGAGGCGACCGCTTCCCACTCCGTCTCGCCTAGCAGCATGGCCTAGACCAATGCCGGGCGCGAGAGGTCTCCGCCTATCGCCGCCGAGAGGACACGGCGGTGCTCTGCCCAAGCGGGGCAGTCCTGCACCGTATGCTCCACCGTCTCCTCCGGGCGACCTTCGCAGTGGTGAAGACCTTTCCCCTGGATTTCTTTTATTGGGATTGCCTAAAGGAAAAAGTTTGCAAATAACAAGTTACTAGCATTGAGCAATTGAATTGCACTACGGACTAATCGGCTGCCTATGATCATGCCCAGGCATTGATATTGGCCAGGTCTACATTCATGGCAAAAAATAAAATAAGTATAAAACAATAACACATAATAACTTACAATACAGTATAACTTACATTAGGTATACTACAAATTTCTCAAACCATCTGTTAAAGGAATCTGGTCAGCAGCTGCTTGATCGCCAAGTTCTTCATTAGGTGCCCAAGTTAAAACGGAGCTTGATGTTGAATTACCTGAATTATTAATATTACATTAGTTGGTTGTTTGTCTCCAAATAGTTTAAGTTTTTTAACCGCCTTCCAAAAGGAGGAGGTTCTCAATTCGGATATTTATATTTTTTTTTAATGTTTGTTCGGGCATAACTCCGTCGTTTTTCAACCGATTTGAAAACTTCTTTTTTATTAGAAAGGGTATACTTCCCAAATGGTCCCATTAAAATTTTATCGAAATCGGACTAGCACTTTTTGAAAAATCAACAAAAACCTAACAAGTTTTCAACATTGTCTACACCGATTACTCAGAGGTTTCTGGTCCGATTTCGATGGTTCTTTTTTTGTTCGATACAGTATATCTGCCATTTGGTCTCATAAAATTTTCATTTAGTTTGGTGCAGTAGTTTTCATTTTTAGCTCACTGTGTAAGAGTACATACATCGGCGATATTATTACCGGTGCTATGGATTACAATATTTTAGTGTACATGTAAGAAAATTATGTATTAGACAATAATTTGGGTTGAATATTGAAACTAAAAAGGATAAAATAAAAAACTTTTTCAAAAAAATTTGTAACCGACCTCCCAGAAAAAAGTTCAAAATAACCCACAAAAAGTCAATGAAATAAAAAAGAAAGTCACCGACTTTCGAAAGAAAAGTTTTTTGTAGGTTATTTTGAACTTTTTTGTGGGAGGTCGGTTACATTTTTTTTAAGATAAAAAGTTATTATTAATGTGGCACTTACTTGGTAAAACCAAATCTGAGTCGAATTCACTTTCATTTCCATCGACAGACAGAAGAATCATCTCCTTAACTTTTTGTTTAGCAGGAGTAAGCGGTGGAGCCCCGCTTGTTCCTGCACCAGTTTTGTAGCGCTCAGCTCGAACAATGTCACTTTTCTTCCTAGTTTCTCTCTTTATTACCTCATACGTTAGCTTCAGGTGTTTATGATCACGAAACACCGAACCCGACGAACTATTGAAAGCCTTTTCGACGTTTTTCAGGCTTTTTCTTTATCTTGCCAAGTCGTATGAGAGGCTGAAATGCCCAGCTGATTGTATTTCTTCGACAATCACTTTGTTACCACTCATTTCCATATCTTGCAATATGGCTTGCTTTAAAAAACTTTTTCAAAAAAAAAATGTAACCGACTTCCCACAAAAAAGTTCAAAATAACCTACAAAAAAACTTTTCTTTCGAAAGTCGGTGACTTTCTTTTGTATTTCATTGACTTTTTGTCACCGACTTTCGAAAGAAAAGTTTTTTTGTACGTTATTTTGAACTTATTTGTGGGAAGTCGGTTACATTTTTTTTTGGAAAAGTTTTTTATTTTATCCTTTTTAGTTTCAATATTCAACCCAAATTATTGTCAAATACATAATTTTCTTACATGTAGGTACAATATAATATTGTAATCCGTAGCACCGGTAATAACATCGTCCATGTATGTAAGAAAGAAGAAAGAAAGAAAAAACGTTTATTGGGTAGACCAGTACACACAATGTTAACAAACAGATTAATAAAACCAAAAACGAACATGATAACAAAGAAATAAATGACTACATAGTACAAAACAACAACGAAATAACAAACATTGTGTGTCCCACGGCTACGCCAAATAGGCGTAATGTACTCTTACACAATGAGCTAAAAATGAAAACTACTGCACCAAACTAAATGAAAATTTTATGGGACCAAATGGCAGATATACTGTATCGAAAAAAAAAAGAATCATTGAAATCGGACCAGAAACCTCGGAGTAATCGGTGTAGACAATGTTGAAACCTTTTAAGGTTTTTGTTGATTTTTCAAAAAGTGCTAGTCCGATATCGATAAAATTTTAATGGGACCATTCGGAAAGTATACCCTTTCCAACAAAAAAAGAATTTTTCAAATCGGTTAGTAAACGACGGAGTTATGCCCGAACAACCTCCTCCTTTTGGAAGTCGGTTAAAAAATGGTTCAAATTGAGCCACAAGTTCAAGTAAACCCAAAAAAATCCCATTATGTATAGATCCAAAAGACTCATCATGTCCCCTAAAGGCCAAACCACGTTCTGCAAGCGTTTTTATAACTGCAATAACTCGTAGCAATACATTTTGCCAATATTTTCTTTCTTCTTTCACTTGTGCCTGTAGATTTTTGGTGATCTGGGCTTTTATTGCGACCTTGTTTTCGACTCAAATAAATTAGCATAAAGTCCTTATGAGCTGAACTATTTTCATGGTGCTCAATTGCAATTACGTTTCGCCAATCACTAAATCCGTTAGCTGAAAATTGGCTCGGCGCTGTGGCGCCAAAACAACTTGCAATCAAAGTAAGACAAAGATCCTTTTAGTTTTGAATACAGTAACCATTCCCGTTTATATGTTTCACCGCTTTTTACCGAAAAATAGTATTGGTGTGCAAAAACGGACACTTTTACCACTACCAAATATGGACGGCGCGATTCATGAAATGGGCCCTGATGGTGCAGACAATTTTCTGGATCGTGGTCTATCCAATAACAATTAATATCTTCCTCAAAAATTCCGTCCACAGCCCAGCATCTGTCTTTAGATTAGAATTGACGAGTTCTATTTCTGAAACTTCAGGAAAGCTTGGCCGCAGCTTGTACTTGTTTCGGCTCCAGACGTGCGAATTCTTCCCTGCCCTCCAGTTTGCGTCTCCTGGCTGAGGTGGTCGTAGTCGACGACGACTGACCCCCATCGGCTTGAGGGTGGCAGCAGAACCTCCTCAGCCGAGGCCTCTTCTAGGATCTTCGTCATCTCCTTTCATGCGGCTTTCGTCTTCTTTTTGTTCTTCTCTGATGCCGCTGTGGTAGTAGTCGCTACCGTATTTTCTGTAGTTTCCGTTGCTGTGGTCCCCTCTGTAGCCGTTGCGCCTGAAGAAGTGTTCGTGCCCTACGTAGTCGCTGTACCCGATGTGGAGAATGGAAGCCACTAGATGTAAAATTACTAAAATTAAATAAAAGAGACTTTTGAGATAATTCTTTATCATTTGCTTTTACACGTTTACATAGGTTTTTTATAATAATAATCTGCCAAAAAGAATCTAATAAAAAAAATATTTAAAATAAAAAATACATGCTGCCAATAGTAAAATATTATAAGAAGGTTGGTCGGTCCACAACACCCGACGTGATTGCTGTACCTGTTGACGCTGACGTAGATGTGGCCCCTTCTGTCCCTGACGCTTCTTCTGTCGCGTCCTTGAAGGAAGGACGTGATGAGGGACGTAAGGGAGCATTCCTCTGAGACCTGGTAACGGGCAGGCCTCTCGTCGTGGCGGTGGTCTTGTCGCCGACAGCAACAACGAAAAATTTCATCCATTTTCTCGACATATTGAACAAAAAACAACTTCTTACTTCGGTTAGTATCTTTGCTGTATTCTCTATATCTCATGTAATGACTTTCAGAACGAAAGTAACGAGTGGTTTGATTTAGTTTGATATAAAAATTCAGAATTTGACACTCAGTATGACGTTCGCCGTATTTCTTCAAAAGATAACCACAAACATAAAAAAGCTAGTTTTTTTTTTCGGTAATATCTTAGTATTCTGAACTCATAATTTGAACGATATTATCTGAGTCTTCATTGCTTATACTAGGAGTTTATTTTACCTCATTAGGTGATGTTTCATCATTCAGTTGACTTATCACGCTGGTCTGAATAAGAAGTTTACACCCAAATCGTCTTCACAATTACCTATTTTTGGAGGTTTTATGATGTTGGAAAAAAACTTTGAAAAGCAAATATAAATTGTCTGCTCGTGGTTTCTGTGACCAGACCATTTTGATTCGTATTTGTCCAAAAAAATTCTAAAGCACATCTTTATTGAGCCTCCTTGTGAGTAACAACGAGCACTCTTCTGACTTTAAGCCTTCAAAAAGTAGGAAAATAGAAGTAATTGTTATTTGGGCCGTATATAAACTCAGCGATGAAGTAACATTTTTTCCATTTTTCGGATTGATTCTGTGAAATCCAGGTAAAGGAGGATGAGTCAAAAAGTACAACTTTTCACCAGGGGCTAATAAAGAAAACGCTTAATCGATTTATAATAAATGCTGTTTAATCAGGAATTTAATACAAATTTGTTTTAATTGACACTTATAAATCTTGTAGTCATTTAAAAGTTATCAAAAAAATTATATTAAGTTATCTGTACAAATTTATTAACTTTAAAAATAATAATATATCTACTAGGAATTCTTACATAATTATTAATTTAAAAAAAAACCAACATATGTGCACACTACCTTTAAAAACTAAAAATAAAATTAAAATATTTACAAAAATAAGTAAATTCAACTAAAATTAAAAATTTATATGGCGTCAAAAAATTCATCCACATCGCTGTCATGGGGAAAGTGCCCAGAACGCTGGCAGCTTTGCCACGTTGGATGGCAATGCTGATCCTTTGACCGAGAAATAGGCCAGCCCTCTGGTCACGAGAGGCGTCGACTAGAGGCTTGGTGATGTCTTTGAAGACTCGGTGGGCACTCGGACCCCATGGCCCTAGTGTTTCAACCCCAAACGGCTCAAACACATAGCTAGAAGTCAAGCCATTGTATTGGCGCCGTTTGAGGTTTTCGGCACTTGCAGCAGCCGCACCAGCACAGCATGTAGTACCAGGAAGATGGGATGGCGCAAGGGTGTCGACACATGTTGCATCCCACACCAAAGGTCTACCCAACTTCCAAGGCATTATAGTCATCCCATCTGGTCTCTTCCCATCGTCGCGTGCCAAGCCACTGGGTTCTAAAACGGCTGGCACCCCGGCGGTGACAAGAGCACGACGGATAATGTCATATATACTAGCGTGCCGTGTTAGCCGACCTGCACTCTTGCTGCACGAAAGGCCATGGTGCCCGAGGCAGTCAACGCCTTCGCCACACTGACAACGATGTGGAGCCCCGCAAGGAGCGCCCAGACGCAGGCATGTAGCGATCTGGAAGGTTTCGTCACCCAGCATGGTACCTATGTTGGGTGACGGTGGTACCCGACTCCCACTCGCTCACAGCCAGCAGGCGGGCACGCTTTAATTTAAAGTTTCACGAACAATTTGGTCAATTTTGTCCAAAATATGTGTGTGCTTCCACAGAGGAGAACACCGGAGAAAGTACATAAAATTTGGACTAAAACAACAATACCTAATAATGGTGAAAGCCGAATGCAAATTAATTCGGGAAAGTCGATCTGAAATGTCGTTAAAATGATTGTTTTTTTCGTCGATGAATGATGAAAAACTATCTTCAAAAATAGGGGAACCTAGGAGTTGCAGAGAATTTTTGTCTAAAATTTTGATCTGGGGAGCTATTGCATTACCTAAATTTATCAAGAGTAGATTGTCTGTCAGTCGTGTCAGAAAGAGTTAAGTTATTACTTATTAAAATAATTGACATAATTGTATTATTTTCCATTACAAGAAATAAAATTTTAAAAAGCTTTTCATTCACTTGTCTCTTTATGTGTTATTTATTTAGGTATTTATTATTGATAAGTTTTAATTATTTTTACAAAAATCTGTGATCATGTACTTATAGAAGTGTGCACCAACTTATTAAATAGCTGAGAAGAAGGAAGCATCTCTTTTATTTCAATCAATACCTCATGCGAACAGAACCCGTTAGTCTCATGGTAATCTACGCTGGCAGCTGGTGGTAAGAGACGTAAGGACCTTACAATTTGTTATAGAAGTCATGGCAACTATTTAAATGCAGAATACTAAGAGGATCTTGTTTTTTTTTTCTTGACTAATAGGAACTTGACAATTGTAACATTTCTCGGGATTCAAAGGTCCACTTGATTTGCTCCTTCGACAGACAGAAATCTCCTTAAACTCAGTCAAATTATCTAATTTTGTTTTAAACTGAATTATACCTGGTGCAAGTTCACCACAAAATCTAAACTGTTTTACATCTCATGTCATATAAATTTCTCGCCAGATATATATCTACTTTGCGTAACTGCAATGGACCTTTATACAATTTACCGAAGTCCAAAAACATTTTGTTATCCATTACCACGACAGAAATGTTTGCAAATGTACAGCCATATCTTGTCTTTTTTAAGGTTCCGTACCCAAAGAGTCAAACGGGACCCTATTAATGACACTTCGCTGTCCATCCGTCCGTCCGTCTGTTACCAGGCTGTGTCTCATGAACCATGATAGTTAGGTAGTTGAAATTTTTACAGATGATGTGTTTCTGTTGCTGCTATAACAACAAATACTAAGAATAAAATAAATGTTTTTATAAATAATGGTACGGAACCCTTCGTGCCTCGCACTTGGCCGGTTTTTTCTTTGGTTTCTATGGTCTAAGTGACGTCACACCGCCCGTCGGGCACTGTCTGCGTGTTTTCGGAGCGGAATTCAAACAATGATTTCGAAATTAATATAACTTCTTAAATTGTTACTAGTCCATATCATTCACAAATTGTCAAGCAAAAAGTCAGACCCATACATAGCTTTATTACAATACAGAAACACACCTAAAAATATTTTGTCATCACCAGCACAATTGCTAATGTCTAGAAACTTAAGAGATAACATCCCAGTGTCATATAAGAGATTAAAACCCAAAAGTAGTAACTTTTAAGGATCACAGTCTATGATAAAAATACAAAGTCATTGTCAATATTATATCATAACGATTATGTCTATTTTAACCACCTACCATACGTCTCACAGACGGGCGAGTACAAAGACTCAAACTGAAACTCAAATTCTTTATTGCATTCATGTGTACATAGGTATTTCAGAAATGTATAAGTTTCAACATGAAACCCGGTTAGCATTTTTGTGTTAAGTATTCTTTTAATTTTCTGTTAAATATATTGAATTTGGGTTCTTCTTTGATTTGTTCCGGTAGTTTGTTAAAGATTTTTACCGCCATGTAGTTTAGATAATTTAGATTTAACTATTTCTATGTGCTTTTTCCAATTAAGATGTGTGTCTATCGAGTAAGTTAGATGTACTGACCAGTTCTATAGGGGTGTCATTAAAAATATATATTATTGCTTAGGAGGGGGGGGGGGGGAGGGCTTTGTACGATCTAAATTGTATCATTTTGGTTTTTTTACAGTTGATTTCTAAATAGTGATCCTGTAGCCAAAGTGTCACTGTCTGGAGAGTGCTTTGTAAAACTAAATTTGGGTCACAATCTTGCCACATTTTACAAGAATGGAATTATCATCGGCGAACAGTACTGGTAATGTAGTTTGTTTATTTAGAATTTTTGGGAGGTCATTAATGTACCTATATTAGAAATAGTATGCTGCCCACTGCCTTGAGGGATGGAGTATGTGAGATTTATCACCTGAGATCGCACTGTTATTGTCTCCCTATCTTATCAAGACTTTCGTATGTAAAACCTATGCGTGAAAGATTTGTTTTTTTAATTAAAATCAATTAAAATACATATCAAGGTCTTTATTAAAGCAAACAAAGCACATAAAAATTAACATCCTCGTATTTTCTTAAAATCTTAATTTATTTGGAACAGCTCTTTATTCTAATGTAAAAAATTGCTTATTCATAAAACAAGATCTACAAAAATAATCACAAGACATAGGAACTTATTTCTTTCTGTTCACAAAAATATAATAATCAGTTAGTAATACGAAATCAAAACTTTTTCATTATAATTATATTATCTTTTGCAAAATTGCAAAACATCAATCTTTATAGATTTTCCCGACAGTGAATGCATATTTTTTTGAAGCACTCGATACAAATCGGGTTTTTACACTGAAAACACATGTTTTGTGTCCTGCGTTTCTTTTTTCGACAACAGTTTTTTCGAGAACCCAATCTGTCTTCGGAACTGCTTCCACCTGGTAGAGCTGGTGGGGTCGAGTCATTGCCGCGGTGAAGTACGAGTATGCGCAGAAGTGCGAGTCGAATATCTCGTTGAATCTTCACATTGTTTTTTCGACACTCCATATGCGGTCTGGTGAGCTGTTCAGCTAGCCTCTTCATTGAACCTGCTCTCAATTTTTTGTCCTTGGGCTTGAGCAGATTAACTGACGACGTAGCAGTTTGCTGTAAAATACTGCCAATGGCCACCTACGCGTTCGACGACCTGTGGTATAATTGGAACACCTTTGGTCGAGTATGTCCACTCCGATCTTGGTTCGATTGTAGAAAAGGATGATTTCCGGTTTCTTGGTAACTTCATCTACGTCTGGCATATGATGCATACTTGACACGGTGATCACTGCTTTATTTGGCTTAGGGACGTAAGATGATATCGTCGCTGGAAAGGCTAAATTACTAAAGTGCCAAAAGTGCATTTTACAGGAGAGCGACTTAAAGTTTTTTTTTTTGTTCAAACAGGCATAACTTTTTTTCTTGTATTCCGATGTAATAATGCTGAAGGCAAAAAATCTTTATAAAAATTCTATCTACCATTTAAAATAAACATATTACGTATTACTGTTGTATTTTCGAAGATAGTGTCGCTTTAGTATAAATGCTCTGAAAACTACGTGAGCCAAAAGCGCTTATCTCCATAAACATATTCAGACACAGTAAAGCATAAATATTAATCACTAACATCCATTGATATTTAGGAAAAGAAAAACAACTAATATGCATTACAGAATAATACAGTTTTAGTCATTGTAACTTAAACGTAATATCTGAATTTAAAGACATCAACTAATTTAACTAACCTTACTTTTGATCTTTGATTTCTTGGATTTGTCTCTGTCCCGAATAGCAGGACATCTTTTTGTGTAATAGTACGTAGTAGTGTAGTTGATCTAATGTCAAGTAGGGTAGTGTAGCTTAGCGTAGCGTAGAGTAGCGATGAGTAGCGTAGTGTAGCGATGAGTAGCGTAGTGTAGCGATGAGTAGCGTAGTGTAGTGAAGTGTAAGTAATCATATTTTATATTCTGAAGCGAAACGAAGTTTGCTGGTTTTCGTTTCTACTCAGTAGTAATTATGGCAATTGCAGCAAAAACAGGGAAAATAAAAGTATGTTCTGCACGGTAAATCAACTTTTATTGAGCTTCTGACAAATTATCATAATGTAATTGCACGAGTTATAATCAACTAACAAGTATTTAACAGAATTAAACTTTTTCATTTTCTTGTTTTTAGTCTTCAACGTCGGTTTCTTGCAGGGTATCCTGGACATTCACAGCATTAGGCATATTTTTGTACTCATCTTGAAAAATATCAGGTATGACTTTCGATGTACACAATTTCCACAAATCTTGGTATTTCTTATTTGAAATAGGCAAACGAGACTTATATATTTTCTTAAGTTCCACATTTTTACCCATTATAGGTATATCTTCAGTTGGGCTGTCAGCTGCCATTGTGTATTTCACAGTTACTTTCTGTGGGTCTGATTTTTTGAATGTTGCCGTACGCACCTGTAAAATAAATAATTAGTATAAATTTGTTGCGCCTGTGATGTCAGTCCTACTACTTTCTAATTTTCGTGGCAACTTTTTCAATTTTTATTTTCCTATAAATTTATTTGGACCCCACAAACATAATAATTAAAAATAGCTAGATCACTTCAGTAATTTTCTCAAGTTTTGTGCTTACGAACAAACAGCAGCGTTTTTTTATTTATTTATAATTATATAGACTACATTACCTGAAGGACACAGATATAACTCACACAGAGATATGAAGACAGAAACATACTTAATAATTATTAATATTACCTTTGATATTTTTCCTGTCAGATTCCCTTTGAAATATCGATCTCCAACAACATCCCAACCACAAAAATCTTTGTGAGTCAAAATTTGTACGTGGTACGGCTTCGGGTTTTTTCGTGCTAACATAAATACTGTTGTGAGAAGGCGCCCAGACAATTGTATTTGTAACACTTTTTTCTATTACTGAATGCATGGAATCGACTGGCATATAGGTGTGTCCAGGCAAGAGATAGTTCATTTGGATGCTGGAAATATTATCACATTTTTGCAAGCAGGAATGAATTGCTGCAAGAACAACTTTATTTTTGTTTTGTCCTGGCAAGCATCACTATATAATAGAAGGTGCTTTACTGAGCCACGATCGTCTACCATCTTAATATATCTGTCTAGGATTGTGCAGACTTCGTTGGCTCCACGTTTTCCTTCAGTCTCATTCCAAGAATAGCAATAGCCTTCTCTAGTTTTAGACTCATAAAAAGTAAGGTTATAAACAGCCAATTTACGACTGTAGTATAGTAGCATACTTTGGCCGTATGGTGTGTTCAAAACTTTTTGTAAGTCAAATGATACGCAAAGTATGTTTTCATCTTGAATTTTCTGATGTACTTGAAATCGTTCGTACGTTTCCTCCTTGTCTTTTAGATGAGCTAGTTTTTCTTCTCCTCCGTCCTCTTTTTCAAAGCGAACACATTTGGATCACTTGTCCTTACGTGGGATGTGAAACCCTATATTAAACTCACCAAAAATATTTTGAAATACTTTTTCCCCCACCGCCGCTCTGTCTTCACTTAACATTTTTTCTTTGTACATTTTGTACAAATTCGACAAGTTTCGAAACTCTTGAGGAAGATAGAATCTCTTTGAGTTTTTGCGACAATAATGAGACGGTAAGTAAGGTAAATCTCTAATGTAACACTTTACTGCTTCTATGTTTATTTCGGGTGTTTTGTTACCAGGAATATGTTTACCTCGTCCATCTTTTTTAGCTGAACCTTGTATAGCTGTAGAAATAACATTGTGAAGAAATTTTTGCTTAATGTCTAGTGTACTCAGCATAAATTTCAAACACACTTTTCTCTTTCCCTCCCCTTCATTGATATAATAATCGAAAGTCCAATGCCTACGACTATTGATATCTTGGCAACGCTTTCTCTTAGTTTCTTGCTTTTTAGAGTTGCTTACGAGCCAATCTTTTTGTCGTTCTCTAGAAAGGCTCCAATAATGATCAAAAATAGCCTGTCTTTTCTCGGAGCTTATGTCATAGCAGTTATTATGACAATTTTCTGGTGTGCATGTAGAACTCTTCACTTTTTTTTCTGCAATAACTTTGCCAGTTTTAGTAGTGTATTGTTTTCCACTATTCATATTACTACTCCTAACTTTATTCTTGTTAATTTTTCGTTCTATCTTTTCAGGCTTTGTGTTCTCTTTAGTATCATCTAGCACAATATCTTTTGTATTTTTAGATTTCTTTTGTTTTCGTACTTTGGTGTTTTTCTTTTTTTTGTCTGTAGTATCATTATTTTCACTGCAATCGGTTTCATCCGAATCTTGCCAAGAACTTGAACTATATACGAATTCGTCACTGTCAGATAAAAAGTCAATATGCTTGTAGACATTAACTCTCTTCCGCTTTTCTTTCTGTTGTTCAATAGTGGTATTTTCTTCTGGTTCTATTTCAATACTGATTGTCGTTTCGATTTCTCTTGTAGCTTCTTCTTGTCTGATTTCTTGCATGCACATTTCTATTTCTTGCAACTGCTTCGCGTCTAATTTTCTTTTCTTATAGGGTTGTATTGGAGGTATCTCAGGAGATTTTTTGGATGTGCTCGCTTCTACATAATCCTTCTGAGCAAGAGATGTTTGCAATCCATATGACGATATTCCTGCTGGAGTGTGCTTTTCTGATTGTGAAATAGACGCCTGTAATGAACGTGTGCCTTGACTATGAGATACGTCCGTATGTATAACATAGTCTATCTGTGATATTAATGTCTGGATCGGAAGTATATCTTGTTCAACGGACGTCTCTGGTTGAGAGTGGTCTTCTGTTTGAGAGATTAATGTTTCTGATTGCTGCATATCTTGACCAGCCGATGTACATGTTGGAATGTCTATCTGTATATCTGGAATGTCTATCTGAGAGATTGATGCCTGTAATGGAAGTATTTCTTGTTCAAGGGAAGTCCCTGCTTGAGCATGATCTTCTCTTTGCAAGATCGATGTTTCTAATTGCTTCATGTCTTGACCAATTAATGCACATGTTGGAATGTGATAGTCAATCTGTGAGATCGATGCCTGTAATGGGAGTATTTGTTGTTCAAAAGTCGTCCCTGCTTGAGCGTGGTCTTCTGTTTCAGAGGTTGATGTTTCTGATTGCTTCATGTCTTGGCCAGTTGATGTACATGTTGCAAAGTGATAGTTTATCTGTGAAATCGATGCCTGTAGCGGAAGTATGTCTTGGTCCAGTGACGTCCCTGATTGAGTTTGGTCTTCTGTTTGAGTGATTGATCTTTCTGATTCCTTTATGTCTTGCCCAGTGGAAGTTATTGTTTGAATATTATGATAGTCTATCTGTGAGATTGATAGCGATAGAAACATAGACGTCTCCGGCCGACCAAGATGTGTGTCTAGTTCTTCCATTATACCTGTAAGTAACAAAAAGTAACTAGTTATCTTAACTACTAGCTATCTTACGCGGTTTACACACACACACACACACATATGTACCTACATGCACCCCCCTCACACCCCCAACACAAACTCAAAAGTAAATTCCACAATGACATTATTCAGATCAAAAATCTAGGGTAATAATAATTATTTATAAAAATAATGATTGTCCTCTCGACCAATTTTCGGAGCACGAAGCACGCACATACAACGACTATTGGGCTATCACTGCAGTCATTACCTAATGTCAGTAGGTACGTATATATCGATGCTTACCTGTATTTGGTTTCAAAATGTCGTATTCTTCATTACGTGGATGTCGCAATTTACAGACGTAACTATCGGATTCAGAATTGATTTCATGATTGTTCTCTTCCTCGGTAAGTATTCTTCGAACGACATGGGACTTCTTTTTCTCGTTTCTGAGACCCACCCTTGTGTATTTTTTAAAAAATGATGATCTACGATTTTCCATAATGTCCTTATACCTATTCTGTAAATATACAAAACTTGAATTAAAAGAATGCCTCTTGGTATAGTGGTTGCAAGCACGACTGCTGAGCAAGAGGTCCTGGGTTCGATTCCCGGATCGGCCAAAGTGTTATTAGGTTTTTACATCAGTAATTTCTCAGTAGCAGTCACGGAGTCTGGATTTGTTCCCGGTTGATGGCAATAGGCTCGTCCCCTATTACATGGAACTTAAACACAACTGGCGTAATGTAGGTTTTGTATGAGGTACACCTCTGCCTATCCCTTAGGGGATTACAGGCGGGATGTCATGTATGCTATGTTTAATTAAAAGAGTATTCATTGAACGTTTTTGAAGCTCTAAGTACCAATCCAACTCTTATGAACCTAACACTCGTACAGTCGTACCTTAAAGTTCAATCAAAAGAAAGAAATCTATTCATTCAGCACCGTGAGCAATAATCGTTTTATATTACTACTTATTAATGACTTGTGTTTATAAAATAAAGTAAATAGGCATACCAACACAAACATTCTGTTATGGAATTAATAAATCACGAAAGATGTCCAATTTGTTAACAAATGTCTAGTAATGAATGATCTGTATGTTTAGGTAAGTACATTATATTTTATATTCCTTATAATAGATCCTACTGTAACATGCTTAAAACACGTGAAAAGATAATTATTTAGGTATTTTAATATAACTTATTAATAAATGAATAGTACCCAATACTCACTATTTACAGTTTGCAAAGTTTAAGTTTAATATAGTAGAGTGTGGTACAAGCAATAATAAAGAATAAAATGTACTTACGTAGGTGTTCTAGCTATTGGTACCGTAAATCACTTATCACTTTCTCGATTATCTCTCGCACTGATACACCAACAAACAAAACATCCGTCTCGTGTCGCGGCGCGAAGTCGACTAAAGCGCCAATGACTTTGCGCAACGTTTCGAACGTATGATCGTAAACGTACCTATCATAACAAAATCGCTTGAAAAATACAGCTGCAATAGACTTAACTGTCAATTTATCACAATTTTTATTAATTTCAATACTTAACGTACCACCACAGTTTTTTGGCGTAAAATATTTATAACTAAAGTACTTTTTCATCAAATAAATACAACAATAAATACGCTAAATACTCATATAAAAATGTAGACCATTATAGCAAAGTTACTTAAAGAGTTTCATTTAGAAATCTCGGCGGGCAAAAAGTTCTAAGCGCACAGTGTTTTATGAAGACCATTTTTCAGACATGGCTTTTTTATGTAAAAATCTTATAGTTTAAGTTATTTAGATGCATTATTTTGTATCCCCATTTCACCAGCATGTTTAGTTATTGAGATAGAATTTTTTGAAAATCATCTTTTTTGCAACCAGCTATTTAGAAAAAAAATCATTTCTCTGAAACTAAATATGATACGCAATTATGACCTTAGAAACATCGACGGCGTTTTTTATGCTGCATATTTTAGAGTACAAATAAACTTAAGAACTTTCATAGATCTGGACTTATACGAGTTTTTTCTTTTTTAGATTTTATTTTTTTTCTCAGTAATTTTGTCGAATTTGGAAAAGTTATTTATACTGAAATTATGCCCTTTATCTTCCCTACGCACCACAAAAATACCACATCCCAATTGCGTGGAATGTAGAAGTTCTTCTAAATAAACTGTTTTTGCTTGGGTTTTCACTTTCGAATCGAAATTACAATGAATAAATTTCTATTTGATGGGATGTATTGGTCATTAGAATTTCGACTATTAAACTTAGGCTTCTTTGAAAGTCATTATCAGATCATAACAATATTTTTATGGGACCAAATCGAAAGTATAACCGTTCAAACAACAAAATGTTTAAAATCGGACCATAATTGACCAAGAAATCGGTGAAAATACAGAAAAAATAAAAAACACATCCAACCGAACATAATTAAAACCTTCTTCTCTTTGAAATTGATTAAAAAAGAAACCATTTGCAAAATTTCATGTTCCAAGGCCTGTATTTTTGTTTGATTTGGTATAACTTCTACATTCCACGCAATTGGGATGTGGTATTTTTGTGGTGCGTAGGGAAGATAAAGGGCATAATTTCAGTATAAATAACTTATCCAAATTCGACAAAATTACTGAGAAAAAAAATAAAATCTAAAAAAGAAAAACCTCGTATAAGTCCGGATCTATGAAAGTTCTTAAGTTTATTTGTACTCTAAAATATGCAGCATAAAAAACGCCGTCGATGTTTCTAAGGTCATAATTGCGTATCATATTTAGTTTCAGAGAAATGATTTTTTTTCTAAATAGCTGGTTGCAAAAAAGACGATTTTCAAAAAATTCTATCTCAATAACTAAACATGCTAGTGAAATGGGGATACAAAATAATGCATCTAAATAACTTAAACTATAAGATTTTTACATAAAAAAGCCATGTCTGAAAAATGGTCTTCATAAAACACTGTGAAGCGCTTACGTTCATCAATTTTCTCGTAAGGCAAATTTACTAAACGACCTTTTCGTTACCATTTGCGGCAAGTCAATAATACTTAAACGACAACAATTAACTGAATGACGCACTTTAGGTTTCTAATCTTACCTTGAAGGACACATGGCAGTAAGGAAAAAAAACTAACCAACAATAACAATAAAAATTATTTTATTTTCTTTAGGTAAGTAAAATAGACGCATCGACAAAAACGAAAAATGCCACTGCTAAAGCGCCATTATCTCCTTAATTAATGCTCAGATTGCTAAAAGACCTAGACCATTGTATAGAGAAGAAAAAACCCAACTCAACCATATAAAAAACGCACTTTAGGTGTTTTGGCGCTTTAGTACTTTAGCCTTTCCAGTGACGATATAGTTATATCCTTTGTAAACCCAAAGATCGTTGAATCAACAAGTCGGTGACGGACTGGTAAGAATTCTTGAGGTATTTCTCTTTGGTTTTTCCTCATCGTTCCCACAACGGTTAACCTCCTGGATTCCGGAAAAAAAAATCTATATTGTCTAAAACTTAGGTTTTCTGATATATCAGGGGTCCGTACATGTCTAAAAAAATGACAATAAATTTATTGTATTGTATATATAGATTTTATTTATGTCATATATATCGAACAGTGGTTCTGTATATGACACGAGTATTAATACTTACGTCATATGTATCTGACATTGGCATTCAACACCAAATAAAAATCCAAGTAATTTAATCAATATGCGTTTATTATTCTATATCACACCTTGTCAGTCATTATAATCATTTTCCAATATATCATCAATGATGTATTGGAAGAAATAATCTTCAGGTGTTCATGAATCAGTCTCAATTTTTTTATAACTGGTTTGGTAAAACGGGAGTTCTAAAGGTTGAAATTGACCATTTCATGCGTCGAAGACAGGCGTTCCTGCTACTGCTGCTTGACGTGAATGCCCGGGGGTACCTCTAGTCTAGTTCTTCCTCCACGGCCAGTTGAGTGGCTGCGATTTCGGTCTCGGCCTTTCCTTATTCTTTCTGCTACAGAAGATTGCAGAGATACGTCTGACTGGGAAATTACTTCCTCATCTGAAGAGCTGGATGATGGAGTACTGGATTCTTCCTCTTCTACAGGTCTCGGTGTGAAAGTAGTATCATCATCCTCATCAGCATCAGAGAGATTTATGTCTGATTCTTCGAGTCGCAATAAAAGTTCGTCATCGCGTAAGGCTGTAAAAAATAACTCTGAGAACCAATGTAATATATATATGACATAAACCATAACTCAATTATCATACTGAAAACCAATGTAATACCAGTATGACATTAAAAAGTTTCTGATCTCAACGCTCACAAAAAAACACCATTTGAAGAAATAATCTGTTTATTAGTTACGTAGGTATGTTATTAGTACGAAACAAGCACAGTTATTGTGAAAAATAAAGTGATTCAATAGGAATTTTCGAATAACTTACCGCGTACATCTGAGCGACGTGCCGTCTTCCACGCGGCGACTCAAAAAAAAAAAGAGTTATTTGACGTCTCTGTCATACTCAAAATGACATTTAGTGCAGTGTTGCTAGTTTACCAAGGTTTTAGAACTACCGTAAAACGATTATTTCGGCAAATATTTCACAGACAATCTTTGAACGAATTTTTAGTTCTTTATGTAATATAGGTATGACACTGGCATCCAGGAGGACAATTCTCTTTGAGTACATCTAAAAGCTCAATAGAAGTATACCAATTATCAGTTGTAACATTCCGGTTGGATCCTTCTATCGGAGAAATAAGTCGCAGTACAGCTTGACTTGGTTTTTTCAATCGCTGATATTCTGTTGTTAAATTTAGTCCATAAGAGTCCTTTCCTAGGTAAATGTAGGCATCCCCAATCTTGCATCTGTAAGCCATTGTATTTTTATGCCGTATTTGGCAGGTTTCTTCGGCATATACATTTTGTACATGCATCTTCCTCTAAATGCCAGCAACATTTCATCGATACATGTATAGTTGCCAATCGCATAAACAGCTTGGCATTGTTCAATAAATGAGCTAAAGAGCTCAGCAATAGGCGCAGAGGGATCGGTTTTTCGGCGTGCTAATCTGGTCTTAAAATCATCAAACCGAAGAGTTTCCAATAATACTTCCAATCGGTTTTTGCTCATGATGCAGCTATATATTTCCCGTCCAGTGCCGTCACTACTATGTGTGGATTTTAGTCAGTACGAGTCTGACAGTTCCTCCGTCCTGCCCTGGGTGGGAGGACTCATTTGATGATTTTACCACGAAAAATACATGTGGCACTCGGAGACTGCCGCGGTGAAGCTATTGCATAACATTTGTTTTTATTTTAGGGCTGATTTTTCAAAATCAAATAAAAAGAAAATCGAAAATCAAATAAACGACAGGAATGTTCAACTGGCTTTTTAATCACAATAATAAAACTACAAATTCTTATTTATTGATATCTAAAATATTAGTTTGGAAATTCCTCTTATTTCCCAGCTGAGATTTAAGATGCTCGTGTATTTCCTTGCTTCCTTTTCTCATCATTTTTTTTGGTTAACTGGTCCAATTTCGCAGTCACTCCCGCTTTAGTAGGTTTTAAATTAAAACATTCCAGACACCAATTTTGTTCTGAAAATATACGTATAATAATTTGGGTATAATTAATCTTATATAATAAATTGATTAAAAGATAGGAAAGAGCAAGAGAAATTATGTTTTACACACTTTTTAGAGTTTCTTGTGTACCTTCCTGATTCTCACTAGGCAGAATAAATGATACGGCTGTATTTTCCTCCGGGCCATTTTGTTCTGAAAATATAGTAATTTAGGTATAATTGGTGGTGCCGGCAGAGTAGAATAGCACCACCCTATATCTAGCCGTGGGTATCGTAAGAGGCGATGAAGGGTGTCCGGGAGGTGGGCAGCAGTGCTTCCCGAACAAACAACAGTCTGAAAACACACTGCGGTCACCAACCTGCCTGCCCAACGTGGTGACTATGGGCAAAACCCCCCCCCCCCATACTGGAGGAGGCCTACATCCAGCAGTGGACTGCAATAGGCTGATGTGATATGATGAGGTGTAATTAATCTTTTATAATAAATTGATTAATAGATAGGAAAGAGCAAGAGAAATTATGTTTTACACACCTTTTTGAGTTTCTTGTGTACCTTCCTGATTCCCATCAGGCAGAATAAATGATGTGGCTGTATTTTTCTCCAGGCCATCAAATTGATTCCTGTCACAATGTATAAATAAGAAACATTATTGTAACATTAATGATATAATAAAATAATGTTTACAGATCATTAAGAAATAACATACCGATAATTTCTTCTTCAATGAGTTTTTTTTATGTCATTGTGTTTGTTGGATATTATTTTTAGCTCTGGTACATCTTGAGAAAAATTAGAATTTTCTGTGGGTTTGAATTTGAACGGATCTGAAAACTAATGAGTTGGTTAAAATTAAAGGTTCTATTACAGATCATTAAGAAATAACATACCGATAATTTCTTCTTCAATGAGTTTTTTTTATGTCATTGTGTTTGTTGGATATTATTTTTAGCTCTGGTACATCTTGAGAAACATTAGAATTTTCTGTGGGTTTGAATTTGAACGGATCTGAAAACTAATGAGTTGGTTAAAATTAAAGGTTCTAACCTAACAACATTGGGCAGGGAAAAAAATATTGGTACCAACCTGCTATATTATCACAATCGTTGCGAGCATCCAATCCAGTAATATTAGAACAAATGGCTAATACTTTTTCGTCCACTTCGTCAATATCGGGAGCATTATAAGGGCCACCACCGGTCCTGTACAATTCCTTCCTGTGGCAGCTCATCTTCTTTTTCGTGGCCTTTTTGAGTCCTTCATATTTGAGTTTCAGTGTCTTGGAACAACGTACTGCACCCTCACTTGATGTAGCATTAAACGTCGAAGCGATTCGGTTCCAGGCATTTTCTTTATCCTTATTCGTAACGGCGTCCGTCCTTTTGTTTTCTAAAATATTTTTGTATCTTTCGACCAACTCTGTTAATAAACGTATTTCACCTTTTGAAAAATTGGAAGCACGCTCACGTTATTTTGCGTTTTACATTTTGCACACGATGATAATTAAATTACACGAAAGATACCAGCATATCTGCTAGGTCTACTCCACCCATATTAGTGTTGTATTGTTTATTTAGGTTTGGGCAAGTCACGGGTATTTTTCTTCCTTGGTGTTAGTTGTAACGAGACACAGTCTGAGCAGCAGGCGTAGCATGGCGCCGTAGAAAGGGGTTTTGTCGACGGAAGAAAAGACGAAATGACAGAACGTAGAAATATTTTTAGCGTTTTAGGCATGATAATGTAAAAAATATAGAAAATAAACGTTCTTTTCTTCAATAGTGTACGCATGGTGTCATATTTGTGCAAAAAAACAGTCGATTTGCATAGAAATAACTTTGTCTATTCTTGGTAGAATAGAGTTAGAATCGCCATGCTACGCGTGCGGGATGGGCGTCTACAAATGTGCTAGCAGCTGTAATGGCGGCTCCACATTACCCAATAAACATTTAGGCGTCAATTGTAGCTTGTTTTAGAACTGACCGAGATATAAAGGCGCTACAGCAGCAGCACTTAGGGGAACAGTGTATAAGACGGGGACGTTAATAATCGCGAGGTATAATGGAGAAATACACTCTTTAGGCATACTTAACACAACAATAACGTAGAGCAAGCGCCATCAGGACGTCATTTGCAAGCGGCCAGACGGAAATAGCGTCCTGTTGGCGCTTGTGCTACGTTAGTTTTGTGTTAAGTTTGCCTTAGGTGTGTGATTTCCCATCATACCTCGCGTCTCCGTCTTATACACTGTTCCCCTACAACTTTTGGCGACAAAAGAGCGTAAACAAGCAAAATATTTCACGTAGAGCTATACCACATAGTTACAAGGGCGATAACAGGGTGAGTTTAAAGGTTAAAGACATACAGCAGCATTTTTCAACTCTTCAATAAGGGCAAAGCATCTTGTGTTATAGCTTTAAGTGAATCTTACAACTATAAGATCTAAATAAGAAGTGAGCATTGACTACAACCCCCCAAAGTGCTATGCAAGCGATAATAAACTCTCGCCAAGAACCAAAAGTTGCACAAAAGCAATAATTACCACTACCAGTTCCACAATGGTGGTCATAAATTATTTTGTACCACCAAATGCCTAAAGAGGTACAAAACTCTCATAAGTTACTTAAAGTCGAACAGTAGAAACATTCTTCGCTATCATAAAACTTCAAGTGGTTATTGTGACTTCTGTATAACTTTAGGTAGAGTAATAGAGCTTAATACCACTTCTGTACCCCTTATTCGTTTACTTGTTGTTGATAGTAATGATTGCATTACTATCAACATCATTACTATCGCCATTGGGCGACGCAACTAAAAAAATGTAAAGCAGTCAAAAATGCTTGGCTACGGAACCCTAAAATCACAAAATACGTATAGATGTCCGTTGAAACACAATTCAAATAACTGTCATTTATCGTTCGATTGAGAAGTGGCCAGTCGCTTCTTTCTCGATGTCACTAGTTGCAGCTGCATCTGCAATATTATTTTCTTCGTTATTGATACTTTCTGAATCCACTATCGTGCATCCGGAACTTGCCACATTTTATTTGTTTTCATAATTGTTACTATCAGATATTTGTTCTTGTTTTCCGGCTTATCAAGTCTTTTGTCAACATCATCTTTCTTTTTGTGTTTTTTGTCAAGTTTTACACGTTTTCGTGTCGTTGATGACCTCTCATGCTTAGTATTTTTTCTTTTGTTTGAATTCTTCAGAACATCATCATCAGCCTACAAATGTTCCCACTGCTGGGACACAGGCCTCCTCTCTGTGAGAGGGAATGGGCCGTAATCTACCACGCGGGCCCAGTGCGGATTGGTAGATGTCACATGTCTTCGAATTTTTGGTTCTAGGACATGCCGGTTTCCTCACGATGTTTTCCTTCACCGTTTTGAGAGCAGTGATGTTGAAATAAATTACACAAAGTAATGCGCCTGACGGGGTTCGAACCCACGACCTACTACTCGTAAGTCGAGGCCGATACCACTGGGCCACCACTGCTCTATACTACCACTCTCTCCCTCTCTACTGCTACCACTCCAGGAACACTTACACAAAAAACCGCGCGTGAACATAAGATCTATTAGCGTATAGGCACAGTTTATTCTTTTCCCACCGGAACACACTATCGACTAAGTTTCTTTTAATTACGCTCTATCCGTTTTTTCGGAGAGTAACTTTTCTGTTTAATTTAATTCTTCAATACTGTTGATTGGTGCGACCCTGAATGGTATATTTTCAGCACGGGTTTTTGATATACCCAGAGAAACAACTTCAGTTTCATTGAGTCTGTTGAGTTGCGGTTGCATTGCATCTTGAGCATCATTTTTTTTTATTATCGATTATTGTTGCTATCATTTTATCTTGTTTTTCTAATACCTGACGAATATTGTCGAAATTTTTATCGACATCACCACTTTCTTGAGTTTCATTGATAGCAACATTGTTTTGGCCTTCATTCATCAAACAGAAGGTACCCAGGATTTCTTCACCTGAAGACGTCAAAATAATTTGTGACGACTCATTGACTTCATTAGTTACAGTAATTACTGATGACGATGAGTTATCAAGTACAGTGAAGACGGGTTGGTTGTGAGGTTCACCACATACGGGGGAGTTCTCTTGGTCTGCATACTGAAAAAAAAAACTTAATATAAATCAATGTTTTGTATGTTTTTTTTTTGGTTATCACTTTCATGTTCTGTGCGCTCTATCTGTAGGTATTTAATCTGAGAATCAATAGAAGAGCTGATGATCGCTGCCGACTTTGCCATTCATCATCATCATCATCATCAGCCTTTAAATGTTCCCACTGCTGGGACACAGGCCTCCTCTCCTCTGTGAGAGGGAGTGGGCCGTAATCTACCACGCGGGCCCAGTGCGGATTGGTAGATGTCACATGTCTTCGAATTTTTGGTTCTAGGACATGCCGGTTTCCTCACGATGTTTTCCTTCACCGGACTTTGCAATTGCCGTGGCAAAATTCTGGGCCGAAAAAATTCAACCTGTCGTCGACTCGAGAGAAGATCAATATCTGAGAATCATAATTGTAAAAAAAAATGAGTATCATCCGTTTCGCTGCGAGTATTTTTCTTTTATTGCGCGTCATTTTAAATCTGTCATATCCTCTAAAGTAGGTACCAGTTCATAGAAGTGATAATTTATAATGTTAAGGACAATTTTAATCTACAAATCTAAGGTAGGTAATAAACCTACTTATTGAATAGGAGAAAATAGCTTGCAAATTACGTAATATTTAAAATGAATAACTTAAAGATAAAAACTTTTTGAAAAAAAGGGAACCGACTTCAAAACCAAACACAAAAAAAGTGTAAAATAACTTTTCGTTCGGAAGTCGGTGGCTTTGTTTTTTATTTCATTGACTATGGCCACCGACTTCCGAAAGAAAAGTTATTTTACACTTTTTTTGTGTTTGGTTTTGAAGTCGGTTCCCTTTTTTTCAAAAAGTTTTTTATTTTACCCTTTTCAGTTTAGATATTCAAGAAATATCTTCATAATAATCGGCGTCTTTGAAAATCTACAATCCTAGTAAGCAACAAAAACGGATCTATGCGGGCAACTTCACGAGATATCTTTTATTGTTATACACTAAAACCTTCCCCAGAATGTAACAAATACTTTCCTGAAAACCGCATCAAAATCAGTTCAGCCGAACGCGAGATAATCGCGGACAAACATGCAATGGTCACTGAAAATCTACTATCCAAGTAAGCAAAAACGGATCCACGCGGGCAACGTCACGGGATATCCATTAGTGTTATATACTAAAACCTTCTCCAGAATATAATGAACACTTTCCTGAAAACCGCATCAAAATCGGTTCAGCCAAACGCGAGATAATCGCGGACAAACATACATACATACATACATACATACATACAGGTCGAACTGAGAACCTACTTTTTTTTTTGAAGTCGGTTAAAAAATGGTTACTGTGTGGTTGAATATCAAGCTCCAGGTGAGATGCTGGTGGTCTTGAATATAAATAAAACTGCTGCTTGACAATTAAATGAGACTGTATTGGATTTCGAGATAGGTTACTGGTTACAAGATAGATAAACCGTTAGTATGCGCGTGCGCGTTAGAGGGGTCCGCGAGTGAGTGGCGAGGCGCTGTCGCACCGCTGTGGTCGCGGCTGGAGGGGCGAGCAAGGTCATGTCGCCGCCGCACGTAAGGCAAAATGATCGATATACGACGACAAAAATATTTCTAACGAAAATTTGTTACATTTAATTATTTAAACATATTTTTGAGTGGCTTATTACCTATACTACGCAGTTTTACCTACGGACCTATAAGTACCTACTGATTTCTAATATATTGTAATTTTATTCCAATATTTAATTTTTGCATTGAAATAAAAGATCATCATCATCATCCACAGCCCGTCTTCACCCACTGCTGGGTATAGGCCTCTCTTTTCTTGTGCCAAGCTCCACGGTCTTGCGCCAGCCTCATCCAGGACACTCCCGCACTGGCAATAATGTCGTCTGCCCATCTCGCCGCCGGACGACCAACACTTCTTTTTCCATTCCTTGGACGCCACTCTGTCACAGCTTTACTCCACCTGCCGTCACCGCGCCTTGCCAGGTGTCCTGCCCAACTCCATTTGAGTTCCATAACTCGATTACCAACATCGAAAATCTTGGTTCGTCTCCGGATTTCGACGTTAGGAACTCGGTCTATTAATTTTATGCCGAGCATGGAACGCTCCATGGCTCTCTGTGCTACTCTGAGTCTGTACACAGCCTCCTGTGAGAGCGTCCACGTCTCAGCACCGTACGTCATAGTGGGCAGAACACACTGATTATAGAGACGGGTCTTCAGGCATTGTGGAATTTTGGCTGATTTCAGGATGTCGTCCAATTTGCTGAATGCAGCCCACCCTAGCTGAATTCTTCTCGATATCTCCGCTGTTTGGTGTTCCTTGCCAAAGGAAAGAATATGGCCAAGATAGACATAACGGTCAACCTTCTCCAACCTTTCACTTCCGACCTTGACGGAAGGATTTGAATTTCTGGAGAAGTTTGCCATAATCTTCGTCTTCGCCATATTCATCCTAAGTCCTACTTCGAAAGAGGCATGATAAAGATTTTGAAGCATCTTCTGGAGATCCTCGAAGTTTTCAGAAAAAAACACTAGGTCATCTGCAAATCTTAAGTGAGACAGGTAAGCACCATTAAATAAAAGAACTCAAAATAAATCGTAAACTTCATATTATTAAAAAAAAAATATTGTTAATCATCTTCTTCGTCATCACTTCCTCATTCTGATCGTTACCTAAATATGTTGGCATCGTGAGCATATTCACAATTGTATCATTAAAACATTTTATTGTTTTTTTTTTTCTCTGATCGAATGTTGACTTATCAGAGGACCAGAGTTAATACATGACCAGTGTAAAATGTCCGTGAGTGTGAGTCGTATGTTTTTATATTCTTTTTGAGAGGCTTGTATGGTACCAGATTGAACAAGTAAGACATCGTATCATATCCATTTCTGCACTTGTTTGACACAACCGACAGAACCAATCTTCGTTTTTGGCTTCTTGCACCGAAATGCTTGTTTTATTGCTTTCTTTTTTCGCTTTATTGCGTCCTGCTGTCTGCGCTCTTTTAGCTTTCCCAATTTTTCTTGTTTCGACTCTTTTCTTCTTTATCTCTTCCTTTTCGGTCTTGGCATCGATCTTTCGTTGTTCGAAGATTTGCCACCGGTCTGAGGTTATAACACTGGGCTTTTTTATTTTTGGTATGGATGTCTGTGGGGTCTGGTGTTGAGGTGGTGGCCAAAATAAAACATCTTTAAAAAGCGTTGGTATCGTAAGATTATCACAGCACATCTTAGCAGCTGGCTGTGGCTGTGATTCGGTTAAATTGCAATCTGTTCCATCGTGTTGTGTCGTGTTATTCATAATTCCCGCAACAGTTACGGGCATGGAATATGATGTAACTGTCGAAGTCACTTTTGATTTTTTTATGGAAGGTGCAGGATATGTGATTTTGTGACATGGAATAGGCGATAATTGTCTGCGAGGCGTCAAATATATAGTTTGAGGTGGTTGTGATTGCGACATGGTTGGTGTAAAATTTGTGTCGTCATGTGGAGGTGTGGTTTCCGAAATTCCAGAAAAAGTGCTTGATATGGAAGTGGATGTTACCGTCGATGTTACATTAGTTTTAATTGTATTGCGAGGCTTTAAATAAATAGGGTTTGAACCTGTTGTCCGAATTATATCCCCTATTGGGATGACTGGAGGTGTTGTTTGGTGTAATTCAAAATTTCCAATCTGCTCTAAAAATACTGGCATTTCTGTGTTCTTTGTCACAGATGATTGAGGATTTGTATTGCGAGGCTTTAAATAAATAGGGTTTGAACCTGTTGTCCGAATTATATCCCCTATTGGGATGACTGGAGGTGTTGTTTGGTGTAATTCAAAATTTGGCATCTGCTCTAAAAATACTGGCATTTCTGTGTCGTTTGTGACAGATGATTGAGGATTTATTTGGTTAAGTGTTCCATTAACAACTTCATAAAATTCTACCTTTCCTTCAGTTTCCGATTTATTTGTGAAATTAAATTCGGGAACATCGTTTAACGAATAGTCCATTATTTCACTTAATCTAAAATCGCCAATCGTATAATTACTAAAATTATCTTCAACTCTATTACTAATAGGAAAGGTTTCTTGCATATTTGCGTTTTCGATACCTGTATTCTCCTTATCACAGTCGTCTTCAGAACTAGTGGAAAATTGAGTAACCATAGACTTCCAGACATTGAACAATCCCTCCAACGATTTTTCACCATTCCATGTTGACATTCTATTATCATGGAAAGTTTTAAGTGTCCTGGGACTGATCTGAGATTCAAAAAATTTTATGTGATTAAGTTTGTCGGACAAGGAAACTTTATCAGCTGTTTTTGTTTTCTGGGTGGACTGGCTTAACTTTTTGGTGACACATTTAGTATAATCGACGTTATTAACATCAAATGGTGACAGCCCACATTTACGAAATCCATTTACAATAGAGTTTCTGTTTAATTGTTTGAGAGTCTTGTCTAACAAGGGACAGAAATTTTCCTTTTTTAGTTTTACAAAGTGATTCTCATTGCGCCAATCATATACAGATTGTTTCCATATTCTTTTGAGAGGCCTAAATACTGCTACATCCATGGGTTGAAGAATATGTGTAGCATTTGGATAGAGCGCGATGAGTATAATTTGATTTTCTCTACAGAAATTGCTCAATGGTAGCGTGGTATGAGAGCAGTGGCCATCCAAATAAAATATTATCGGCAGCTGGATGCCACTTCTTATAACCCAAGGGTAGAACACATTTGCTATATATTCATAAAAGGCTTCGCCAGTCATCCAGCCTCTTTTTGTGTGCCCTAATCCCCAATCATTAGGTGCTGATTTCGAAATTTTGTGAGGGATTGACTTAAGTTTAAAAAGAACCATCGGCGGTGCCAATTCACCTGATGCATTAGCTGTTAGTAGAACTGTTACGCACTCTTTTTCTCCACTTGGTATTATATTGTAAACATTTTTAGACCCACGTTTCGCTAAGACTCGGTTGTCAGCGGGGGACAAGAAAAAGGCGCTCTCATCGCAGTTAAAAATTCTCCGCGGGTCTTCTGAAGTTGCCTGTAGCTGAGCAGTACAAAAATAATCCTTAACTTCTTTGAACCAGGTACGAACATCATCTTCCGTGACTAATGCTCGAGATTGTGTCAAATTTTGGGACACCCTTCGACCCACTTCAGGGTGACGCTTTATGAATGACTCGAACCAATGTCGACCTGTACCCTGAGCACGAGTTTTCACTCTTTTACTTTACAGCGTTTTTCCAGTATTTACAGCGTTTCTTGTATGAAAAAATTGAACAGCGCCTCTGGTGTGCGAAGTAGGAACTAATTTTTTCCTTGAAAATTGTCAATTTGAAGTTGTCAAAGTTCCAGTTTACTTTACGTCTCAAATACTGAAAACTCGTGCTCAGGGTACTGGTCTATTGTTAGTAAATGGGTTACTACGTTTGAATTTGGTAACTAATAATTTAACGCTATCTAATAACTGATCTGATGTTACAGGAAAACCACTTTCTGCCATGAAAATTAACCAGTTCTTTAAATGTTCTTCTTCTTCCGGAGTTAAAACAGTCGTTGGTCCTTTAGAGCAGCCGACTAAACTACGCCCTTTAATCTTGTCATTTAATGTGGTCCTTGGCACTTTAAATTTTCTTGCTGCATCTGATGTTGTGGCCCCTTGATTTACAGCTTCTATGGCTTTTAAAAGGTCCTCTTGCTTGTAGTTTCTTTCAGTCATGATCTGTAATTAAAATTACGACCATGCAATCACTAGGTACATACAATCTTAAATAAAAAAATCTTACTTAAGATTACTCTTTACCCATCAATATCGAATACGACAAGCAAAGAAGTGACAGCGATGGAAGCTATGTCATCTTAGTTTTAAAACTGATTTTAATAATTTTTGCGTCAAAACTAGTTGAATGACATAATTTTTATACAGGCGCTATTAAGACACGTTAGGGAGACGCGGTACAATACGCGTGACGACATGCAGTTATTTCGAACAAAAAGCATAGTGTAAGAACAGTCAATTTTTGCTTGCCACAAATTGTAATCAAAGCGTAGTAGAAATAAAGGCGAGTGGTAGACCTACTTGTACCCAAAGCGGTAGATATGTATCGCGTGTCCTTAATCGAATGGCGGAGGCCTACAGTGGCCAATATATACCTAAAAAAAACACTCGTAGAAAGTGCATACTTATAGAAAACAGGGGGTTTAACCATTATGAAACAAAATAATTGAATCGAATAGTTATTAATGATCGAAGATCGAATAACATGACTGTGTACGTGCATCTAGAACCAGCAGAGTAAAATATACCCCTGAGAAAAAGCTTAAAAGAAACGCAGTTTTATCAACAAATGTAGTCTAAACTTTAAATATGTTTGTTCTAGAGAGTTAACAATTTTGTAAAAGTTAACAATTTATTCGCATTTTGTACTGTAAAACACAAAATATCCTCATTATGACGAGTTTAGGTGCAACTTTTGAGCATGTCCCAGTAGTCGTCATAATAATTCTAAAATGACGGGTTTTGGGTCAAATGGGAGTTTTAAAGTGCCAATAGATGTCACATTAAAAAAATATATCTTCTATGTTAAAAGTATTCCAAATTGCATATTACATCGTTAGCAAATAAACTTAACTAACTCATTAAACAAAGAAACTTACCGCAGACCCCACTGGAGTTATGTAAATCAAAACACAAAACCACGTGCTGAGTTTCACTTTTGACAGCTGAACTTCACGAAAAAACGTTTTTGTTAGGGCACACACGTTTCGACTAACATATCTCCGACGCCATGACTGTTAAAACTCAGTGTTGTCATTTCAATTGTGCAATATGTTACCAACAATATGTTGCCATATAAACCGGCCCATTTTAAGTTCAGTAGAAAATAAAATTAAAGTTTTTAGATTAATTGTCGACTATTGGGGCATGACGACTTCACCCGCGTTTACCTTAATAGGCTTTCTGAAGCAGATTCCGTTTTATAAACAATTTGAACTTATTTATACTTAGTGCTTGAATACGACTCGGAAGCTTATTATAAAAACGTATACATTGACATCGAAATGTGCCCCCTACAGAAGACTTTGAATGGAGAATTAATACCCACGTCTAACGGCTGCATTTTAGCAGTCGTGTGAGGATGAAGTGTTGTAATTGTCACCCCATCAGTGTTGCCAGTATGATTTCTCAAAAAAGTACGGTTGGCTTTCTGAAAAGGTACGGTTTTTAACTTCAAGGTACGGTTGGGTTGGGAAACTTCTGCAAGAACTAGATCAGTTGTCTTTTCTTCTTCGAGTTGGCTGTCGGCGAACACGGATTGGAAAAAAAGCGATAGGGAATCGAATATTCAAAGGGGTAGAACATTATTACCGATTGCCAATATCGAACACATTTGTTTGTAAATCAATTACAGAATGAAGTAAAGTCAGTATTCGTTAATGATGCAATGAATAATTTTTTTTTTTATAACAATTTATCATAGGAATAATGTGATTTGGAAATCTGTTCAGATATGAAGCGATATTATTCTCAATATTTAAAGGAACAAAAAGTATTGTTTTATTTTATTATTTTTGAACAAATGTGCAAAATTCTGTTGTTTACATACCTGTCAGAAATTGAAACAAAATTACAATAATTTTGTTTAATTGAATTATAATACCGGTTAAAAAAAATTAGATGTAATTTGATATTTTTAGGTCTAAAAAGACTTTGTAAATCGAAGTTCGAATCAATCGCAACTCAAAGAAAAAAAAAAAAAAAAAAAAAACTGATCTAGTTCTTGCAGAAGTATTCCAAGCCGTACGGTTTTGTTAGAATTTTGAAAAATGCTATAGTCATATTGTACACTAGTGCATATTGTACAGCGAAAACAAGTTGTTTGTCAAAAAATTTATGAAAATAATGTTTAAGGAACTAAGAAAATTTCATTTAAGTAATTTGTGTCCATATTTTAGTGTCAAATGAAAGGTAACCCAAACAGCCAAATCTTATTTGGTTGGAAGAAAAAAGTTTTTTAAATGCAAATTCAGAATGTTGAGAAAAACAGGAGAAGGTGATTTTTTTTACCCTTAGTGAAAAATAAATCACTAGTATAGAAAAGGTACGGTCTACATTGAGGTACGGTTGTGGTACGATTGTGTGATAAATAGTACGGAAAACCGTACTTTTTGGTACGGTCTGGCAACGCTGCACCCCATTAGCTTTTGCCAAGTCTAAGACCTCGATGGATAAATGGGATTCGTGATTATCCATCACCAGAAGTGAAGGATTATTGATGGCACTAGACGTGCGTTTCGACAAAGGTTTCGGTGTTCATCCAACCTGGTGGAGTTGCCAGACCTAGAGTTCCAGGTGGGGCTCCCTTTATCATACAGTAGCGTGCAGTGGTTACAGACTAAGGGTAGGCCAGCCCTGCCCCCCGCCAAAAAAAAAAAAAAAAAAACTCACCTGATTATTCCAAACTGATGAACTGAACTTATAATTTAAAAAAACTCACCACATTCTTCACGAAAGATTAATCACGATATTCTGACGATTTAAACAGACGAAGATTCGGCCACCTCAAATATCTTTCCAAGTGGGTGATAGTTCCGGGCACGCCGCAATCGCGGCGGTAAGACCCCTCTTTGAGGAGTGGCTGGATAGGAGTCACGGCGTCCTGACCTACCGCATGACGCAGGTCCTCACCGGACACGGAAGTTTCGGGAGGAACCTGTGTCTAAGGAGAAAGGAGGAAACGCCTGGGTGTCACCACTGCGAAGATCGCCCGGAGGACACAGTAGAGCATACGGTGCAAGACTGCCCCGCTTGGGCAGAGCACCGACGTGTCCTCACGGCGGCGATAGGCGGAGACCTCTCGCGCCCGGCATTGGTTGCGTCCATGCTGCGGGGCGAGACGGAGTGGGAAGCGGTCGCCTCCTTCTGCGAAGCAGTAATGCTCGCGAAGGAGGAGGCGGGCCGCGCGAGAGAGAGGGCAATGTCCTCCCTCCGCCCCACCCGCGGTGGTTGGCGCCCACGGCGTCGGACGTCGCAAGACGATCTCCGGCCACCGTAGGCGCGGGCATGCGGGCGGCGAGTAAAGGGCAACTCGCAGCCCGACCATGGACCATGCCCGGGTCGACGGCGCGTTGTGTTCCACGCGCGCCTCAAAGAGCGTCAGCGTAATGACGGGGCCCCCTCTGTAGAGGGCCAAAGCCTGCCGGGGTCGCGGGACTTATACCATTACCGTGACCCCGGAACATAAAGGGCTATTGAAGGACACCGTGGATTTTAGTCAGTACAAGTCTGACAGTCCCTCCCGCCCTGCCCGGGGTGGGAGGACTCATTTGATGATTTTACCACGATAAAAAAAAAAAAAAAAAAAAGTGGGAGATAGTTACAAAACACGTCACTTGCAAGATATCCAATGTGGCCTTTGAAAAGGCCCTATTTCATGTGATTCGCATCGCATACATATATTTAACAACATAACTACATTATTTACAATCTGTCAAAAACTTTAAATTATACTCATTTATAAATTAATTCTACGCGCCTATCCTTTTTCAAATAAGATTTCAATACCTCGTCATAAAAAGTGGGTTTGCGTCGTAGTTCGACCATTAGCTCTTTTTCTATAGAAATTAAAGAAAGATTTGTGAGTCGTTGCTGACTCTGTGTGTTTCTTAAATATGTATGTATACGTTTTAAGGACGAAAATGAACGTTCTGCCGATGCGCTGCTAGCTGGGATAGTAACAATAAACTTCGCTAAACGCAAAACTTCTGAAAAAACATTTTCTAAATTATTTTTATGTAAATGTTGAATCATAGCATATATGCTACAATTCGCAAATTCAGGCCATCTATAAATACAGCGCAATTCATTTTTTAATCTATCAAAATTAAATAGTGCCTGATAAGTATTAGTGAACTCTCTGATTTCCTTTTCAGGGAATTGTTCACTATATTTACTAAAATTCTCACAAGAAAGTAACTCAAAGAATTTCAAATTTTTGATACTCATATAACGATGTCTTAATTCGCTGAGTACATTATCAATTATCTCGGTAAAAATTCGCCGATAATGTATTTTTACATCATCGACATTGCGCTTTCTTTTGGGTGGTCCAGTAATGAGGGCAGTTGCATCATAATTGATCTGGAATTTGTCTCTGTAATTAGCTAAAAAGGACTCGAATTGTTTGATTTTTTTTACACAAAACGCGATGTCACTAGTTTTTTTCTGTATTATATCGTATAAAACATCGGTTTGCTCAAAAATATCCGAGAATGTTCTTAAAAAAAAAATAAATTCAAATTCTTTCATGTTAAATAAAAAAGAAGTAACTTGTGACAATGTATCACCATCCCAGTGTTGTGTATTTTCATTCATTTCCTCAAACAACTGAAGAAGGTGTGTATACTCGTTGTTAATTATATTTAAAGTGCGCGAGTGATATGTCCACCTAGTTTCGGAGACACGAGGCAGCTTTTTCATAGCGGCAAAGTCGTTATAATACGCCATTCGTTTCGTACTAGTGTGAAAGAAAACCGCAATTGATTTTATTATATTAAAAAACCGTTTTGTTTCAGGAACCCGTTCGAAAGATTTCGATAAAACTAAATTTAATACATGTGCTGAACACCATACGTACATTGCTTGCGGACATTTTTGCCTCACCAAAGCTTGCACGCCGTTAATTTGAGAGGATAAAACTGCTGCCCCGTCATAAGTTTGTGCAATTAATTTAGAATGACAATCCAAATCTCCTAAAGTTTCCAAAATTATAGAACTTAAAGTTACAGCGGTCCGATCCGCGCTGACATCTACGTATTTAACAAATCGATCAACTACTTCGGAATCGCGAAAATATCTTAAAATAAAAACTAACTGTTCTCGGCCGCTTATATCAGGTGTTTCATCCACCATTACAGAAACAAAATCGGACTGTTTAATTTCGTCTTTAACGTGATCAGCTATCACTCACAGAGGCAACACTCGAGATCAAATCATCTGTTCGACATGCCCGTGAATGTGGTACTTGCATTTTGTAAGTGAGTTTCTAAAACTCCATCGTACTTTGCCAATAAATCTACTAATTCTAAATAATTACCTCTATTCACTGATGTTAAAGATTCATCGTGGCCGCGAAAAGCTAATTCTTGTTTTCCCAGAAAGCATACAACATCGATCAGTCTTTGAAAAATGTTTCTATTTCTATCTACTTTAGAATTATGCCTTTCTAAATCTAGTCTGAACTGGCTGTTAATACTTGTTTCAATGCGTGACTTACCAAATGTATTTAACTTTAAGCAAGCCTCTATATGTTTTTCTGATAGGTCATGCTTTTTTGCTGAGGAATGAAAATTATGCAAATCAAAAAATCCCTCACTCCATTTACTAGAAGTATTGAACAAAATGCACGGGAAACAAAATAATTTATTTGTGTGTACACAACCACACAGCCAGTGATATGTTTTATAACTCTGAGGATTGAAATGACGAGTACGAGACGAATTATTATATTGTTGGGTTAATTCTCGTAATTCGGGTACACATCTACCTTTCGACACAACTTGAACCTTATCACAATAAGATAGTTGTGAAAACTTATTGCTTTTAATCTCTAATAAACACACATTGTCAGCACAAATCACACAATCTAGGACCATTTTTAGTAAATAAACAAATATTCTACTTTATGTTTCAAAACGGATTACTTAAAGCTCACTATGATTTTATAAAACAAAAGTACAAAACAATAACAAAAGATCACACGCGATAATCTGCTCGTCACATGAAACAATATGGCTCCTTTCAAAAAAATATAATTTATTATTCCTCGACAAAAAACGCTATAAAAATATAATAGCCTCATTGTCCTATTGTCATCTTTAAGAACGGCATTTAACATAATTTTGCCGGATTATACTGACAGTAATACACAAGGTTGCCCTATTTTCCCAAGTACCCAAAAATCGAATTCTCAAGTTTATGGAGAAAAATTAAATCTCTACAGTTTTTAATTGTAATTAAAGGGCTTTTGCTATCCTTTAAAATTATACATATTTTTGGAATGTATAGATTTGACATAACTACCCCGTTTTTTTAATTGTTTCTATTAGTATCGTTTCTGTGTAAAGTTTTTTTCCTGAACTAGCAACCCCGCTCGGTGCGTTTCCACTAAGATTTTCATTCATTAAAAAGCTGGTCATCGCCTATTGGTTACCGCCAGCTACAGCGAGCCTAAAGGACCGCCCATTATTTATACATCCGTACCGTTCATACACACGACAAAATGAAACAAAAAATCGTAACTTCTTGAATGAAATTTACTAAAATTGAGGCACGAAAGTAGTGGGCCTAACTGCGCCTTCGTTTCGTTAGTGAACTGAACGCGATGACGTCACACGGCGCGGAAAGTTGCTAATGCATTATGTTAGGCGTTATGGTTTATTTTACATTTTTTTAAATACCGGTGCCGAATGTTGGGCCATAAAGAAAATCCACGAACAAAAAATGCATGTGAATGAGATGAAGATGCTCAGGTGGGCCGCAGGCGTAACTCGACTTGATAAAGTGCGAAACGAGCACATCAGAGGAAGTTTCAAGGTCGCGCCCATAGCAGAGAAACTCACCGAAACACGCCTGCGATGGTTCGGACATGTCATGAGACGCCCTGAGGACCATGTGATCAAACAGGCCCTAGCACTGCCAAATGCTAAGAGGGGTAGAGGGCGCCCACTCGCAACCTGGAGGTCCACGGTAGCCAAGGACTTAGAGCGTGCCCAAATTAATACTTTGACAACCCAGGACAGACTGTCGTGGCGCCGCAGAACAAGGAGAGCCGACCCCAAATAATGGGATAAGGCTAGGACAAAGAAGAAGAAGATTTTTATAAGGTTACGATAAATGCGTTTGTTTTAATTATGCGTTTTTGTGACAACGTAGGCTTGGCCTAAATCAGTACTATGAGAGACCGCCCCTGTTATCATATGGTCTTTAAATTTTCTCCTTGGAAAAATTAACACAGGTGGTAATGCGTAACCAGCGGCACAAATTATTAAACAAGTGTTTACGAGAATGCCCCTTTCGCCACTCGTCACCTTATTGATATTTCTTCCTTTTGGACCTATTACTCTTTGGGGTTTCTGCACCGTTGTTGTGGCAGTTTCATCTAAATTAAATACTCTTGTACCATCGGCAAAACAGCGATAGCTATGGTACACAGTATGCAAATTGTCGAAAAACTATTAACTGTATGCTTATTAAATGCCGTCGCTCTTGCTAAGCTGCAAGCCTCTGGCCGTCGTAAAGAAAGCTCAGGGTGACGTTTGCGGAAACTTTTGAGCCAATCGATTCCTGCTAATTGATTTTTAGTCCAAGAGGCTGGTATTTTCAAATTATTTATGACAGCCATCTCGTAAGCCACTTTTCGGCAATCTTTGGTTGATAAACCGTAAAACATAAGGGCGCATTTTTCAAAGTATTCTTTAAGAGCCTGTTCCTGTTCAGCATTCAAAATTTTGTTCACGGTGTAATTTGGTTCAAGTCTCATGTTCTCTATTGAACCGCTAGCTTTCATTTTCATATTATATCGGTATAGGGTTGCAAACCGAATGTGATTTTCTTTTGATACATGACGAATTGATTTACCTTGTAATATTTTTTGAAGAGCATCTTTCATTGCATCTTCTGTCACATTTCCAATTATGCTGCTATCTGGTGCCGGTTTCCTTGGCATTCTGCAAAAAATAAACATCAACACGATTACACTCATTCATTATCCACTGTGTCCCCGTAATGAACTATCCACTGTGTACCCCCCCGCCATACTGTTTTTATTGCATCATAACAAAAAATCCCTCTCCCTCTTTCAGAGAGGAGGCCTGTGTCCCAGCAGTGGGAACATTTATAGGCTGATGATGATGATGATGATAACAAAAAATAACATTGCAACACGTGGCAAACTTACCCTTAAAGTGGTGCTTTAGAAATAGTTTTTATGAATAAATATTAACTAATGGATAAAACGAGTACATACGAAGAGAAAAATCACCAATACTTCATGTTCTGTATGTGTGTTTATTAAACGAGCTCAAAACTATATGCTCAAACAAATCTCTAACACTCCCTGGTTCATAAAGATCTCAGAGGTTCACCAATACTTGAACATCAACACAGTAAAGGTGGAAATCCGAGCTCACTGTGGGACTTACAAGACCAGACTAGAAAACCATCCTAACCCACTAGCAGTTCAATTGACTATGCAACAAACGCTATCAAGGCTGAAAAAACGCAAGCTAATGGACTTCAATAGGTGGTCCTAACTGCATATAGAAGGAATTTACGAGCTGAAGAAATTCCATCTGCAAGTCACCTCATACTCCAAACGCATCTGCTCATAGTCCTAGGACTGATTGCATGATAGGATCAGAAGAAAAAAAAATACTTACATGTTCTTTTTTTTTCGAGCTCGCGATTTTAAAACCTATTACAACACGTGTTTGCGACGGCGCAGAGGCGCGTACACTAGAGCGGTGGTGTTGTATGTTTTAACAGGAGGCGAGAGAAAGAGATAGCCTGTGTCATGCCATTCGTTCTGTCCAATACGGCGATGCTTCACTGTGTACACTTGATTCACTGTTCCCACAACGACCCTACTATCGATGTATAGAAATTGATATAGTGACGTCACACCACCCCGTCGGGCACTGTCTGCGTGTTTTCGGCTCGGAGTTCAACTAATGATTTTGAATTTAATATAACTTCTTAATTATAGCAAAAAAAAAACAGTTTAAAAACAGTTTCTTAAGAAACAAATATATGATCTTTCCATTAAAGACAAAAAAAAATCATTGAAGGGACCAAGGCAAATACGCCGTATCGTCACGCAAATATTGCAGGATCTCAATAGACGTGAAGTTGTCGAAGCATAAGATTTTGCATGCAGGTTGGTGAATAGACTTTGTCAAAGCGAGCACAACTTTCGATCCCAGGCCCATACTATTTTCTTCTTCAGTGAAAACATGACATCTGAATGTGTCGTCTCCTCCGTAAATTAGAAAGTCATATACGATACCTGAGACAGCAGCGCACGCCGCGCACACCTATTTTATAGCCCCATTTCTCAGGCTTATTTTTTACGCATTGTTTTCGGGTACCCGCTCTCGTTCCTTTATGAGCCACCATCATATCGTCTTTGAGGTTGTCTCATTGAAATGTAAATAACGTCTGAGTAATTGGAATTTCATTAACGTCATTATGGCTGACATAATGACGTTAATGAGTAATACTTTATTATATCGTAGAATTTTAGACCAATAATCTGTATATGCATACATTTTAACGAATCCCATGTTCAAAGGGATTGCCAGAGTAGGGCGTAGTTAACTACTTTTTGTAATCTGATTACTAACTACGATTAAAAGTAGTTAACTACATGTAATCGTAACTACATGTAGTTAGATTACTTTTGGCAAAAGTAATCATAACTACATGTAGTTACGATTACATGTAGTTAGATTACTTTTGCCAAAAGTAATCTAACTACATGTAGTTACGATTACATGTAGTTAACTACTTTTAATCGTAACTACATGTAGTTAACTACTTTTAATCGTAGTTAGTAATCAGATTACAAAAAATTAACTACTTTTGCCAAAAGTAATCTATCTACCTGTTTTTTTTTTAGCGAAGTAAAATCATCAAGTGAGTCCTCCCACACACGGCAGGGCAGGAGGGACTGTCAGACTTGTACTGACTAAAATCCACGGCGTCCTTCAATAGCCCTTTACGTTCCGGGGTCAAGGTTCTTGTTTAGTCCCGCGACCTCGGCAGGGTATAACCCTCTAAAGGGGGTCCCGTCATTGTGCTGACACTCTTTGAGGCGCGCGTGGAACACAACGCCCCATGGGATTAAGGGTGCGTTTGCAATTCGGACAAAATTATGCTGTTTTTCGGTACATATTCTGGCTGAACTGAATCAAATGAAATAAAACTTATCTATCTATACATATAATAAAATTGTAGAAAAGTGGTGTCTGTACAATGGAAATATATAAAAAAAGTAGCAGGGGTTGTTATATCGATGCTGAATCCGAAATTATAATTACCTAATATTTTTTCTGTTTGTTTGTTTGCGCACGCTCATCTTCGAAAGTACTGGACGGATGTGATTGATTTTTTTTTGTTGTATAGGTATTAAGTCTGGACAACATAATAGGCTATAATTTATCTTGGAAACTTGAACACCTGATGCAGAACTGCAATAGACCAGCTGAAGTATAAGAGATACAAAAATAGCGCCATGGCAAAAATTGTTCCACGTGATGAGCATTTTCTGCTGGGAGAAAGGTCATCATCCTCATGCACGACTCACTAATCTCACTATTAAAGTCGTACCGCCGTCATACGAAAAGATAAAATCTAAACAAACGAAATAGCCGATATTCGACATTAATTTAACTACTGAAGGTCGGAAATGGATTACTTAATTTTGCGTTTCTAAGAAAATTTTTATACTTGAAAGAAAAGTGCCGACAAAGTGCGCGGACGCCGACAAGCGCCGACCGGCGCGGCGCGCCGCGCGTACAAAGGGCACAAAGGCGCCGCTTACCTTCATACGAAAATGAACATTTACAATAAAAGAAATAATAGATTTTCGACATTAAAGTAAAAAGCATAAGGACGGAAATGTATTACTTCATTTTGCGTCACTATGGACATTTTGGTTTGCGCGTGCTTTCTCAAAAGAAGCCGCAATTCGGTACTTGTAGCACAGTGAATAATCTAAGACAGTATTTCAAGTAGGCATACCTCGTTGCAGAAATAACTAGTAGAGCTGTCACTCTTAATGTTTTTGAATTTGAAATTTATAACTTTAGTGTTCTGTAGTGATCAAACAATCGAGTTGATATTAATGAGGATAGGCAGAAACAACAGAACGCCACCTGCTACGATACGTTACACACAAAACATTTTTTGTTTTCTGTAGTGAATTAGTGATAAACAATCGAGTTGAAATAACTAATTTACAAATAAAATTTAAATAGGCATAATCTCAAGGCATCGGTTAATATCAGTAAAAGACGGTAGGTACCTAGTTTAAAACACGAAACAGTTTAATTATCACACAGCAATTTTTACAATATCCTCCTCGAGAACCATGATAACGACACCCATGACGAAAAACATGATAATTTTTGCAGCCACCGTCTTGGATTTACACTTTAACAGCACTATCGGCTTCAACACCCTCGAAAACCATGAGGCCCACTATCGGCATCGGCACGCCTCGGCATTTTAGGTGATAAAAAGCGTTATACATTAACTTCATGGCAATAAAGTAGAAATTGCCTATGCATTAGCCTCAAGCATACTTAAGCGGTATTTTTGTTACTACGATCATATATCATGGAAATTTCTACTTTGTTGCAATGAAGTTAATGTCTATAATGCTTTTTATCACCTAAAATGCCGAGGCGTGCCGATGCCGATAGTGGGCGCCGGGCCTAAGGAGAAATTTGTACCAGCCCAGCCGTCATGTTGGATTTAAAAATAAATTCATGAATTTATTATGATCGATTACACGGACTTTTAATTTGATATCGATTAAAACAATAAATCATTCGCGTCGATGCGCATGTTTGTGCGAGTGTGCCGTTTCGACCGATTAGTACGTAGTTTCCTTACTGTTCATATTGTTCTGTGGTCGTAGGTAACTAGTACTCATAACATTTCTTTTGCATTGCCGAATTTAACGGATTTTTGTCAGTCTTTATGGCAGTGTGTTCGATTACGTCTAATAGTGTGTACGTCCGTTTGCCACTTCGTAATTTAACAACGCTATTGCGCGCGCGCCGCTTTTATTTTATTGTATTGTATACATTTTTTTTTAAATAAAAATGTTTATTTACAAATTTTAATATTAGTAGATCTAAAAAAAACAGGTAGGGTAGGTTTATTACACGTTTACATAAATATATTACCAACTAACGATAAAATTTCTTATTTATAAAAATATTTAACTCTTACTACTCCTCAATATATTTAATAGTTGAGTACCTATGTCGTTGGCATCCATTCATCTTCTCGTCGTTGTGTTCTAACCACTTGTGCCCATTTTTTTTTCATTAATCCGTCTTTAGGAAATCTAAAACAAAATAGAAATTAATGTTGAAAGTCAAATGTTGTTGATATTGTTGTTGTTTGTTGTGTTGTTATGTTGTGTTGTTGTGTTTACCTACTATGGATAATAATTATTAAATACCAGTGGTGAAAAATAATATTGTAACCCCATATGGCATGGCCGTACGACCCCAACATCCTCTAGCATCGTTCGAACTGACAACACCGCGCGCCATTTTTTGTACTCTCTGCCACTCATACATGCAACGAACTATTTGTCTCGTTCGTGTAGGTGGCAAAGCGGCAACAGCGCGACAGTAATTTTTGAGTAAAATAAAATTTATGATTTTCCGTTTTAAATAGATTATACGGTACTTACAAATGAAAAGACACATCCTTCTTGCTTTTTACAGCCGCCCCAGTATAAGTATTGCACTTTCTGAACACACAACTAGGCATTTTTGTTTATTTTCATACACCAAACTCCCGCTTAAACGTAGTACGTTCGCATCGCGGCCAGACACAGGACGGAGACGGACTGAGTTCACTCAAGCTGATCAGCTTGTGTTCGTATCGCCGCGCAGACGTCGCGTCGGTAAAACGCTATTGTACCTCAGATTATAATTATCACTTCTCGTACCCCAAACGCATCGGGCACGGCGCGATCGTGGCGGTAAGACCCCTCCTTGAGGAGTGGCTAGAAAGACGTCACGGCGTCCTCACCTTCCGCTTGACACTTCGGTCCTTACCGGACACGGATGTTTCGGGAGGTTCCTTTGTCTTATTGGAAAGGAAGAAACGTCTAGGTATCACCACTGCGAGGATCAAACGGAGGACGCGGTCGAGCACAGGGCAGAATAGTGCACGACTGCCCCGCCTGGACAGAGCACCACCGTGTTCCACGGAGGCGATAGGCTGCAACCTCTCGCGCCCGGCATTGGCCTCGCTCGGCCATGCTGCGGGGCGAGACGGAATGGGAAGCGGTCGCCTCCTTCTACGAAGCAGTCATGCTAGCAAAGGAGGAGGCGGGACGCGTGAGGGAGAGGACAGCCTCAACCTCACAACCAAGCCGCCGCGGGTGGTGCCCACGTCAAGGAGTGATTTCCGGCCACCGTAGGCGCGGGCGTTCGGACGGCGAGTAATGGGTAACTCGATGTCCGATCATGGACCATGCCCGGCGAGTCGTGTTCCACGCGCGCCTCAAAGAGTGTCAGCACAATGACGGGATCCCCTTTAGAGGACTATACCCTGCCGAGGTCGCGGGACTAAACTAAAACAGGAACCGTGACCCCGGAACGTAAAGGGCTATTGAAGGACACCGTGGATTTTAGTCAGTACAAGTCTGACAGTCCCTCCTGCCCTGCCCTGGGTGGGAGGACTCACTTGATGATTTTACTTCGCTAAAAAAAGAAAAAATTTAGTTAGATTACTTTTGGCAAAAGTAGTTAATTTTTTGTAATCTGATTACTAACTACGATTAAAAGTAGTTAACTACATGTAGTTACGATTAAAAGTAGTTAACTACATGTAATCGTAACTACATGTAGTTAGATTACTTTTGGCAAAAGTAATCTAACTACTAACTACATTTTGTAGTTAGTAATCTAACTACATTTTTCGATTACTTAATGTAGTTAGTAATCATGATTACTAACTACAAAATGTAATCGTAGTTATTAATCAGTAGTTAGATTACAAAATGCCCAACTCTGGGGATTGCCAAAAAGTGACATCATCTTCTGTAATATTTATAGATGTACCATTTATCTGTGTGCTATAGATATTTGTTTCTTCCACTATATGAGAGACGATGTCGTCTGAGAAGAACAGCTTGAAGTATTCAATGGCACTTTTTTCTTCACGAGGCTCAAATGAAATATCTTCTACTTCTGCGGAACCAGTAAATTTACAGCAACGCCAATTCGGTGCTAATCTTTTCGGTGGTACCTATTACTCTTTGCTGTACCGTGACAACTCTAGGTCTACTTGAGCGGGTAGCCGCTGATAATGGAGACAACAGCTGGTTACGACGCATCAAGTTATTGACGAGTGGTGCAGGAACTTGTGGGGACGATGCCAGTGGAGATGGTAAACTTGATACGATGTAGATGGAGCTGGAGACAATGGTATGGTCTCCAATGCAACTGTCTGTTGCAGATACGTTTGGCGATAAAATTGATGGCGGACAAGGGTTGGTTATCGGCGATGAATTTTGGTATTACACCAAAGATGTTGAAGCAGCAATATGATTTACCTCAGTATCGTCCTCTGATAATAGATGGAGGTTTCCCATCGAAGATGGTTATGAGAAAGGTGGTGAACTACTGTCGGGATGCGCTGGGCCTTCGTAATACTGGAGTTCATCTCCCGATGATTCACTTTCGTCCAAATCAGATTTTGCCCCCGGCTTCGGTACAAGAGCCACAAGTTGTCGAGCTCTAATTTTAACCCCAGACGGAAAATGAGGGGTGTTTTTAAATTTTTTTATGTGGCTGCATAGTTAGTGGATCAACCATCTGTAATGATAAAATATAAATATTAACTTAATAAGATAACTAAATTAGCGAAAAATGGAAGGAGTGGAGGGAGGCATCATCTTTCTCAATTTTGATTTTTTCTTTTAATTCTAAGCACGTGGAGCACATATCACTTCGTGGATGACTGAAACTAATATTGAATTTTGTATTTAATATTCGTCGGAAATATGACTCTTTGCAATGAGAAAACTCTGTATGCTCTTTAATAAACATTCTAAACATTAATGCGATACATAATTCTGATGGCAAGTAAGTGCGGCGGCAAATAATATGCGCAACCTAAATTTTTTCGTGGATCCCTTGGTTCAGGCGTATCGCTAGTATGCGGTTCATTTAAATCTTCTGCTATCTTCCTTAGCCACGAGCTCTTCAATTACAGCCGCACAGGCCGATAATTCGGGTTAAGCCGCGCTTTTTTATTTATTTCGTTTATTCATTTAACCTACATAAATTACATTTTTAAATTTTTTACCTTAAAAAACAAAATTATATAAAACATTTAAAAATATAAAATACAAAAATTTATTATTATTATTAATGTTGTGTGACAAACAAGCAGCTCCATCGAGACTGGGCTGGTTATTTACAGAATGTTTTTGTTGGGATTTCACTTCTTTTTGTAGAAATGTGGCATATTTATTACATTTTCTTATTTGACACAGTTTTTTTCTGATGTTACAGTATTTAATGTTATGGGATCAAAGGGGGAAGAATATGGAGAGTCATCTCGTATAGAAATGAGTACATCGTAGTGGCCGCTTAAGTAACTACCGGTAAAACGGTCTGAGTATACCGTTCTCATACACTTTAAAAGTGAAGAGATAGATTTTTCCAGCAGCCATAAGCTCAGTAGCTGAGCCGTAAGTAGTGGGTTTCATCATATCGCTCGTGTAGGATTGCGCGCTCGTGTATACGTCACCATCAGCATCACACGTGTAGGTACTCATCTTGCATTTCGTCCCAATGTTCAGCAACGTATGCAACTATAGCATCTATTGTTGGGTAAGTAAACACTGATCGTCTTTTTAATTTTGATTCCTTCACTTTCCGTACAAATTTGACCTCAGGTTTTTACGTCGTCTTTCATTGATATTACTTTGCGTACAAAATGCTTTACGCTCGTTTTTGTAACAAATTTAGCGAAAATCCAAGAATCTGTTTTAAATTTATTACCATTCTCTGTGAAATATTCAATATCAGACATTCCGTAACTTATTGATGGTTCTACGTTTTCTTGTTCTTCTTGTTGTGTCTGATGAATTCGTTCATACTTTCATATTCTGAATCGTCCGTTTCAGCTACAGACATTTCAATGCTGGATTCACTATTTCTTTTTTTGTTTGATAGGTTTGTACGTCTTCTGCAACTTCTTTTTCTAGTTTCCTTACTTATTATTTTCCTCTTCATTCCTGCCACGTCTTCTTTTATTTCTTGTATAATTTCTTCTAGAACTATCACTATCAAAATAGTGACATCATAAGTATTTACAATTTTTTTTTGGTTTGTAGGCACACTGGTGTTTTGTAAAAAATGTCATATTTGCTTGGTCGTTCCTTGAAATTTTACTCAAGCAATGAACAGTTGATAGTTGTGAGGAGGACTCCTCAGTATTTTGCATGTAAATCAAATCAAATCATTTTATTTGCTTAACATAGGTAGTAAATACAGGTCTTAAAGTTATTAGGGCGCTATGTTATGCCAAGAGGCGTACAAATATGGTTGCATGCGAATTGTGACAAAAGAAGAACGGATTATTAATTAACATTCTAAATATCTATGTCAAAAATTTATAAAACAATAATTGTAAATGTCAAAGCATGGAATAGTTTGTACAGTCAATGCATAATTAATAGTCATCATTTCGTTATAAGTCACAATATTGGATCACAATAGTTAGTTTATTAATTATTGTCAAGCTTATCAGATAAAAATTCAGTACTTAACAGAGTAATAACATTTATCATTAAGCAATCTTGCAAGATGACTCTTGAACACTCTAAATGGTTGCTCTTTGATTTTGTTTGGAATTTTATTATAAACAATAGGTGCCATACACATAAAACTTTTTTTCAACAATGATGTATTATATGCAATATGTAAGCATTGATAATCCTGATACACAAGTTATTCAAGCTATCGGGAGCCTTTGGCATCAGCGATGACTTCGACTGCAGTAATAAGGCAGAATTTGACTGTATAGTTTCTGGATCATTTTCTTCTAGCCTTTTATTATTTTTTATTGCTTTCCTTTTCTTTGGTTGAGTTGTTTCGTATTTTTTATTTGGATCTGTACTGCGTGTCTCCTTCAGCCAGTCTAATAGTGCATTGTCAATAGTAGGTATATGGCATCACCTTGTGATTTGAGCCTGGTAGTTTACTAATTACTTTATAATATATATACTATAAAATTCACAGACCTTGGAACTAACAGACATGGCATTCAATTAAAAAATATTTCTCTTTATAAAATGTTTATTGGTGCACCCAAATACTTTTGATCGTTATGAATTCAGTGACTATACCCACGTCGATGAATACTATCAACTTTTACTCTGATACAAATGTTGATGGTACTCTATAATAAACATCACCCGGTGTTTTTTTAAATAAAAACAACTTAAAAAAAAATTAACCGCCTTCTAAAACAACCACAAAAAAGGGTAAAATAACCTACAAAATAACTTTTCTTTCGGAAGTCGGTGACTTTGTTTTTTTTATTTCGTTGTCTTTTATGCCACCGACTTCCGAAAGTAAAGTTATTTTGTAGGTTATTTTACCCTTTTTTGTGGTTGTTTTTGAAGGCGGTTAATTTTTTTTTTAAGTTTTTTATTTTACTCTTTTTAGTTTAAATATTCAACCCAAATTCTTGTCAATTCATCATTTTCTTACATGTGCACTAGAATTTGGTAATCCTTAGCACCGGTATTAACATCGCTCATGTACACAATAAGCTAATAAAATTCCCTATCAAAAACTGCTGAACCGATTTTGATGAAACTTGCAGTGTTCCCTAGAGTGAACTATTCCTCGTACAACAAAAAAATAATTTTGAAAATCGGTCCACAATTGGCGGAGTAATCGCGTAACAAACACTCAACAAAGTAAAGATCATCACATCATCCATCAATAAAAATGCTCAAAAATAAAAAGTACTGAACCAAATTGAATGAAATTTTTATGGGACCAATGGGAAAGTATACTGCATCGAACAAAAAAAGAATTACACTAATCGGACTAGAAACCTCGGAGTAATCGGTGTACATACATAAAAAAAAACATACCGACCGAATTGAGAACCTCCTTTTTGAAGTCGGTTAAAAGTTAACTTGTTATTCAGACAGTGAAAATAATAGAAAAATAAAATAACAAAGTTTTTATCATTTATTATTTTAAGGTCAGACATATACAGGGTTTAATAAAATTACGAAGCGAAATTTTCTCTCAGAAGTGATAGATATCGATATCTCAACACAATAAAAAAGATTCGATGTTTTTTTGGGGGTTAACGACCGCTGGTATTGTTCTGGCTGGTAGTGTTTTGAAAATCTGTTTTGTTATGTTTTACCGTGTTTAGATATGGATACCCATCACCTCCACCATCTGTGACGTTTGTACAAATAAAACCCATATGTTTTAACCAGTATCAAATCAAAATCAAAATCATTTATTTCAAATAAGCCAGTTACAGGCACTTTTGAATTGTCAAAAGTAAAATAAAATAGTTTAAAAAATAGTTACGGTGCTACAGTCCCAGTCACAAGACATAAAAACTGTGAAAGTACTGTAGGTGCCCATTCCAAAGCGTAGATCTCATGGAGAAGAAAGGGCAAGAAACTCCATGGACACTCTTTTTCAATCGCCAAAATGATTACAGAACCTTTGTTACATCATTCAACTTGAGATGGTACATTATGTGAGAACGATGTAGCAAGTAAAAAGTGTCCATAGGAAATATAAAAAAGACAATTCAAAAACAAAATTATTGATAATTAAAATAAACCATGGCAGCTAAGAGATGACCAGTCTCAACTGACAGCGCCCGTTCACGAACATGACGCATGATATCAGCACCATTCAGCTCAACCATTTTGAAGGGAACTAAATGATCCGACACACGCGCCACCATCAGCGAGACATTTAAGTGAGAATGACATACTCCCAACTGCCAGAGCACATTCGTGTCAAAAAAAAAAAAATAATTAAGAAGTAGGTATCTGGTGAATAGCTTTGTGCACATAGAACTCACACAATATAATGCAGCTATATAATTCAAAGAAATATGAATTTATACATAGTATAAATTCATAGAATATAAATTCATGTATAAATTCATTCATTCATTCATTCATATATATTCATTTATACATAGTACTGAAACTACTATTAATATGTATTTCTAGTTTACATACTCGTATCCCTAAAATCTAAATAACGAGAACACTTAGGAATATTTTCGTCAGGAAGTTCAACACCTTCACTTCTCCTATGTATTTCTGCTGTTACCACCTCTTCATTTAATTTAGGTTCAATATTTTCTTTACTTTTTTTTTGTGTGTCAGTGCTTCTTCAATGTATAGAGGATTTCTTATAGTCATACCTCGAGGATAGCGGGGGTCTACCAATTCTGGCAACAAGCAATCTACATAAAACGATGTAAGCTTGTCTTTCATCTTCTCCTTCCAGAATTTATCATCTCTTTCGATCCGTTTTAGCGGTCGTTCGACCAAACTGCAAATAAGCACTTTGATCTTTTAGATACGTGTAGTTGCCCCTGTACTTGATAGTACCATTTGTGGTTTTTATTGATTTTCAGCCCTTTTTTTGTGCTATTCCAAAACGTCACTTTCCTTTTTTTTATGACTTCGTCTAAACCCAATTTGAATGCCGTTATTGGGCATTTAATTTCAATGATTGTGTCGTTGCTACATAAACCATCCGGAATGGCTCCTAAAAATGGCAACTCTTCGTCAATAAACAAACCACAAGGTTCGATTTAATATTTTCTTATTTTGTTTTGTCTCGCCCCGCAGCATGGCCTCGAACAATGCAGGGCGCGCGTGAGGACACGGCGTTTCATCCCTCCCTATCCGACATAAGTACCTCCCGAAACTTCCGTGTCCGGTGAGGACCCGCGTCATTCGCTAGGTCAGGACGCCGCGACGCCTTTCCAGCCACTCCTCAAAGAGGGGTCTTACCGCCGCGATTGCGGCGTGCGCGAACCTCGGATGCGACAGTCGTTCCCTCCATACTGCCCTGAGATCGCGCCGGAACTCTTCCCGCTACGCCTCGACTTGTCGGGGCAGCGGGAATTCTCCCCGGCGCTGCGGCTCCCACGCGCCACTCATAGACGCGCTGGAGGGCAGTCGCCTCCAGATCCCAGGGCAAAAGGTATTTACCCTGGAAAATTATTAAGGGTGGAATCTTTCCACTCAGGGCATTTGCAGCCAAAAGGACGGTGGTATTGTCTCTGCCAGGTGAGCTAGTAGTTCTTGTCTATCGGTATCCGACCTGTCCCATTACTTTAGCTTTCGATGGATCACAGCAAAAACTGGTCTCATCTAAATTGTATATATTTTAAGGTTTTGCAGTTAGTTCTAATTCTTGCTGCGTCTTTTGTAATAAATCGTAATAGTTATCTACAATGAAAGGATTGCAAGCCTTGCGGTCTCCATGGATTGGGGTTTTTTTAAGGATAAATTATTTCTGCTCCTAAACCCCTTGCACCAGTCATCGCCAGGGATGTCGTTTTTGAACGGCGTAATAAAGCCATTTCTTTTGATGTAATCGGATATCAAAACTTTGACCTCTTTAACCGTTAAAGGAAAACCAGTTTTTTCCATTACGTGAATATACCCGGCTATTTTTGTTTCTGTATCTTTGGTGAAAACAGTAGGCCTACCGCGATATGATTTTACAACTCCTCGTGATTCGCGTAATCGGTGAACCAAAGTAGACCTCGGAATTCCGTAGACGTCAGCCGCTTAATAGGTTTTTAATTTATTGTTCCTAACATGTCTCTTCTAGTGCTTTTAACAAATTTTCCTGGGAATATTTTATTTCTGTTTTCCGTTTATGATTATAGTAATAAACCTAGTTAAAGAATAAAATAAATAACTATATATTTATCTTATATTTTTAAAACCCCTATGTTTAACAAAATGTCGCTAAAATGGGTGGCACTCTTAATTTAAACACTTGCAAAATATTATTGTAATCATATTTTTAAAATAAAGCAGTACCTACTTCTAGTTAGTGTTCTACCAGAATATTAGGGTTGTTACTGACAAGGTAGTATATCAACGAAAATTGGTAATAATTTATTTTCGACCCAACATTTTTTCCTGTGGTTTTTGTCGAAACTTCTGTGTGATATTAATTAGCTTTTTGAGTCAATGCGCTAAATCTTGGTCGATCACATCAGGAAAATTTGTCTATATCTTGTAATCGGTCTGAATGACTAATCGCGTACCGTTGCGTCAAGTAACTCCTCAATAACATATTGTATTTTGTTAAAACTTTCTATTATGTTGACTGCCGAACGCTGCCATAGCTTTAATTCGTTTAATTGCTTGGCAGTTAACGCAGTAAAAGTTGACAATGAATCTACATATTTTATTAACAGCGTTAAACTAGCTTATCAGGACCACGTTTTTTCACTATCTCCTTAAACGCCTCACTCGTTTTGACGATTTATGGAAAGAAAGAGTACTCACGATTATCCTGCAACCACGTGGTGAATTATGCGCACTATAACCTCTGTTCCTATAAAGATATGAAGCGATTTAGGTACAAATAGGACAAAGGTGTATGTGGGGTAAGGATTTCGGAAGGTGGTACGCCCCTGAGTCAAGCCGCTCCTCCTGGTCGGCCGCTAGTGCCCGCCGTCGCCGCCGAGAGGCTGCATTTCTTCTATAAGGTTGTTAGTGCTCGCCACCGCGCCGCCGAGATGCCACATTTCTTTCGGCTGGTTGTTAAAGTCCGATGCCGATGCCGACATGGGGCCCTCTTCTTCCGGCTTGTCGTTAATGTCCGCCGGCGCGACGTGGTCGCATAATTATTTCCGGGCTGGTTGCTGGTGATCGCTTGGATAGATTATGGCTCGTAGGAACAACTGTTGATGTGTTGTGGTCTGTATTATAGCCAGCCGGGTTGTTCCAGAAAATGTTGTAATGAAATGTCAAAAAAATTACAAGCTTTCACAGACAATTATAGAGAAATACCATAGATAAACAAACTCCTACATTATAACTATTAATTCTTTACTACATATTTAGTTAATAAAACACTAAAATATACGGGCACCATTTTTAATCAGCAGAGCAAACGGGCCAGAGAGTACATACAACCATTATAGTTTTTGGAAGAAGTGGCAACCCCAAATAATAAGATACTTAATGATAACACCACAGATAAACAAACCTTAATACAGCCCCTCAATTTACAGAATTTATAATTACATAGTAGTATTATTAACATAATAATATTCTTAAATTGCTTATTAAAACTAAGAACTTACTGATAACTCTATTACAATTCTATGTCAATGTTCACTCTATACAATATTAATTCCAATTTTGGTCTCAAAATTATGTCTTTAGCAATTATCTTGCTCATAAATCTATGCAATACAATAATTATTTTAAACTTAACAATATTCCAAAAATAGTAAACACACAGCTTAAGAACAATATTCGAGAGATCATCTCTTTTTCTGAAGATTTCAGAAAAAGAGATGCGAAAGCGAGAAGCCTAATAGTATACAGCCTAAGCGACAAGTACTTGGAATACGTGAGAGATGCAAAAAGTGCAACGGAAATGATAGAAAACTTGAAGAAGGTATTTGAGAGGAGAATACACAAACTGCATTATACATAAGGAATAAATTATTAACCTTAAAATGTGATGCCAATATTGAATTGTGTGACCACTTCAACAACTTTGACACATTGATCAGACAGAAGAAACTGGAGGTACAATGGGAGAGCAAGATAAGGTGTGTCATCTATTTTTAACCATGCCTGAATACTATAACACAACGATTGCTGCTTTGGAAACAACCAATATGGAACTCACAACGAAATATGTCAAAAGTAAACTGTTGGATGCGGAGCTGAAAACTCAGAGTCACCCGGCAGTATTTGAAGATGCCCACAGTGTTTTACCCTGTTTTAAATGTGCTAAAAATGGTCACAAACCCTACCAATGTAAGAAACCAGAACGTCCAAACACAAGGGGACGAGGCTACTCAAGAAGAACGGGGAGCAGAGGTCGAGGCTTCAACTTAAGGTCAAATCGAACGCCATCACAGACTGTTAGAATGGCGCAGACTGAAGATGAAAATAAGGTTATAGTGTTTACAGCGTTCAGTGTAAGTGAATTTCATAATAAAATAGAAGATGATTGTGTTCAATTAATTGTTGACTCAGGAGCTACCGAACATTTGATAATGTCTCAATACTTACCATATATGACTAATATAACTGATTTAGAAAAGGAAGTTAAAATCTTTGTGGCAAATGGCCAATATTTAAAAAGTAATAAAAAAGGCAAATTAAAATTGAAATATTATAATATTGTAATGGAACTAGAAGGACTAATTGTTTCTGGATTTTCACATAACTTATTATCAGTCAGAAAATTACTAAAGAAAGGGTATAAAGTACAATTTTATAATAATAGTGTATCTATTTGTAATTCAATAGGTGAGGTCATAGGGCAAAATAAAAATAGATTATATGTTATAGACACAAAATTAATTGATGAAAAATGTTTAATTACAAAGGATGTATGGCATCAGAGACTAGGTCATGCCAACAGGAAAACGTTAAAAATGATGAATCTTCCATATAGCGACCAACCATGCGAGCCATGTATGAAAGGTAAGTCCACTAGGTTACCATTTTATCACACTCCAAAACCACGTTCCCAATATATTGCGGAGTTGATACATACTGACATATCTAGACCGGTGAGCACTCCGACATCTAAAGGTGAGATATATTATCATACAATCATAGAGATCGCAAATGATGTCTGAGCTCCTATGCATTGCAGAAAATACGAGTTCTTGCTTTTCTGATCCTTAATTCCATATATTTGGAAAGCTCCTTGTAATCGCTGCACCCAGCGTTCGAACTTGCTTCTAGTTTCATAGAACTCAATGAAAGGAGTTGGCTAAATTGAAGTATGTTCACGCATCTAACGTGTGGACAGCGGCGGGAGACGCGGCGGGGGGGGGACGCTCACAGCTGATCGGGCGCACCGCCGCCGCACCCCGGGCGGCTCGCAACAGATTCGGTCAGCGACGGACGTGTCGTGCGCTTACACAAAATTAAATATTATATTTTGTAAATCGATCTGTATTAAAGTAATTATTTATCTAAAGCGAGTCGTTCATCATTTAAATCCTTAACATTGTGGCGACCGTTGACAATCGCGACTCAAAGCTGTAATCTTCGGATAACCATCGAAGAACAACGGAAAACCGTTACTGGAATTTGAATTTACGGAACAAAGAGATTGGATTGGATTGCTGCTTATGCTGCCTTCTGCCCTGGTGGAGTGGAAACTTTGCTGAGGACTGCTGGAGGACGTCTGGCGGAATACCCAAGGGAAGTTGGCCTTTTATCCTATCCACTATTTCTCATTTTTTTCCTTTTCGAATTGCGTACGGCTTGCCGCTCCGATAGCGTTACAGGATAGTATTTCCAGTGCACTACTTCTATTCTTCGTTGTAATTTACGCTTCGGCTATTGCGAAAGCTTGCCTATAGGTACATACCTACCTATCGCTTTATCATTTTAATTCCTATTTGTCTTTTCAAAAAAAATTAAAAGTTAGAAACCCCATTGGATGATGGTTTTAGCTTAAAATTATATTACCAGTTACGCTATTTATTTCCTAGTTAAATAATTAAAATCTTAACGTAGCTATTTATTCAATTTTGCCCAGTCATTTTTTTTTTTTGGTTCGCCTACCCTCCATAAAAATTTATTATCATACTTAAATATTAACGTTACACATTTATGTAAATTCCAGATTATCTCTTGCGTAGTGCTTGGTTTGTGGTTGGTGAATCCATCAAGCATCCGAGTGGTAACCACGGCAGGGCGGCTGGATCACTGCGTCGGAACCGTTATAACTGGTTTGATCATTTCATTATCTTGCCTAGTTCATTGTTCAATTTATTTTTATTGATTAGTCATGGAAGGAAAAGAATCTTTAAAGGAGCTTATCAAAAAGCGTAGCATAATCAAAGGTAGACTAACAAAATTCAAAGATTATGTGAATGTTTTAACCCAGGTAGGTGCGAAAAAGATAACTAGCATTCAAGTTAAAGAAATATCTTTGCGGGTTGATAAATTTCAAGAATTACTGTCTGATTTTAACGTCATACAGTCGGATATTGAATTACTCTCTTCAAATGACGATGAACAGTTAAATGAGCGGGATTCTATAGAATCACAATTCTTTTCTCTTCTTTCCATGGCCAAAGAATTGATTGAATGTGCGAATTTAGAGAAGGGATCGTTACATGACGAAAGTATGTCCAATCAATGTTCACATTCCATGAATTCTATAAAGTTACCTACTATCAATTTGCCAAAGTTTGACGGGAACTATTTGAAATGGCTTGAGTTCAGGGACACTTTCGATTCCCTCGTTAATAAAAACGATTCTATTCCATTAATTAATAAATATCACTATCTTAGATCAAGCTTAGAAAATAGTGCCGCTGTCGTTATAAGATCAATTGAGTTTACCGCTGACAATTATGAAAAGGCATGGCAAATTTTGTGTAACCGTTATAATAGTAAAAATATCTTAATAAATAACCACATTAAGTCGTTACTAAGTATTGAACCAATTGTGAAGGAATCATTCAAAGCGTTGCGATATTTAATTGATCACTTATCTAAAAACTTGAGTTCTTTGCACACTCTCGGGCTTCCTACTGATCAGTGGGATGTTTTGTTAATATTCATAGTTTCAGCAAAGTTGGACTCCACCACTGGTATAAAATGGGAGGAATATAGAAATGGTCTATCGGATTTACCAACGTTAGATCAATTTTATTCATTTTTACGTAACCGAGCAGACATCTTGGAGACAACGCATTATAATAGATCCGATAAACAGGAACATAATAATAATATGCACTCTCAAAATAAAAGACAGGTGAAATCTTTTTTGGCTGCTTCGGATTCAACGGGAAAATATCAATGTGTTGTTTGTAGCCAGAATCATTTTGTTTATGAATGTCCGAAGTTCAAGCAAATGAAATATGACGATAGAATGTGCGAAGTAAAAAGATTAAAATTGTGCACTAAGTGCTTACGTAGTGGCCATAATAGTTATCAGTGTCGTTTAAAGGGTTCTTGCAAAATATGTAAAGGTAAACACAACACTTTGATTCATAAAGATAACTTGAATACTTCTTCAGAACAAAATGCAAATACTCGTAGTCAACAAAATGAACCGGTTACGTTATCAGCTACGACGATGACTCATACGTTATTGTGTACGGCGCAGGTAGAAATCGTTAATGAGTTGAACAATAAAAAGGTTAAGGGGCGAGCAATTTTGGACACTGGTAGTCAATCGTCATTTTTAACCGAAGCTATGAGAGAGAAATTAGGGTTCAATAAGAATTATAGTGAAACCTTAAAGGTTTGCGGTCTTAATAATATTAAAACTAACATTTTAGGAAAGTGTGTCGTAACGATTAACTCTTGTTCATCTACGTTTAGCACTCCAGTCTCTTGTTTATTAGTGCCAACGATAACAGGTATTTTACCCAGCGTTGAAATAGACGTTTGCGAGTTAGACATTCCGTGTGGTATACAACTAGCAGATCCAAGGTTCTTCCAGCCTTCCACTATAGATATGCTTTTAGGAGCTGACGTTTTTTGGAACATTATTGGGACAAATCAAATTAAGTTAGGGTCTAATAAACCTACTTTACAAGAATCACAATTAGGGTGGTTAATAGCCGGCCCACTCGGTAACAGTCAATCCAAGTCTGAGGTCTATTGTTATTTCAATCAGTTTTCGAATATTGATAATTCCCTGAAGAAGTTTTGGGAGATTGAAGAACTACCTGCAGAGACAAAAACACACTCATTAGAGGAACGGTTTTGTGAAATTGACTTTATAGAAAACACAACTCGCTTATCCGACGGTCGGTTTTGTGTACGTATGCCCTTAAAGGAACCTGAAACTAGTCTCGGTGATTCATATTACATGGCTAAAAAACGTTTCTTAAATTTAGAATTAAATAAAAATCCGAAACTTAAGGAGTCTTACACTAGATTTATAAATGAATACAGAGAATTAGGTCATTTAAGTGAAGTAGATCGCCCAAGATTTGGTAATTACCTTCCACATCACTGTGTACTTCGCGAGAACAGTGAAACGACGAAATTGAGAGTAGTATTTGACGCCTCAGCCAAAACATCATCTGGGAAGTCATTAAATGACATACAGGCTGTAGGTCCAGTAGTGCAGTCCGATTTATTCTCAATTTTGTTACGATTTCGCGGGCACAGGTTTGTTCTCTTAGGAGATATTGAGAAAATGTACCGACAAACGGCCTTGCATGAATCTCAACGTCACCTTCAGTTAATTTTGTGGAGGGATTCATCCGTTAATACGGAACCAAATAATAACGGCAATTTAAAGATTCTACAATTAAATACAATAACGTATGGAATGGCCAGCGCTCCGTTTTTGAGCACCAGATGTTTATTACAGTTAGCTAAGGAGTGTAATGATGACGTTATCGCGAACATAATAAAAAATGATTTTTACATTGATGACTTAAATACGGGTGCGAATAGTGAAAGTGAATTACAGTATATATATGTGAACGTTAAGAAAATTTTGGATTCAGCATGTTTTCCCTTAAGAAAAATTCGTACTAACTGTTTGCAGGCACTTGATTGTGATGATAGTGTATTCGACCCGGTAGATTTGACTAAAGAATCCAGCGTGCTAGGTTTGAATTATTCTCCAAAACTCGACTTCATTCAATTTCCCTCGAAGGTGGAATTGCCACCGCAAATTGTTACAAAGAAAGTCGTAATAGCTACTATTTGCAAAATATTTGATCCGTTAGGATTAATTTGTGCATGCATTATTAAAACTAAAATATTTTTACAGCAATTATGGGTCATTAAATTAAATTGGGACGACCCCATACCACAAAATTTATTGGATGAGTGGTTAAAATTTATTTCTAATTTGCACTACATTTCTAATATTAAAATTAGCAGAAATGTTTTTGTGATAACCCTATGTCAATAGAATTACATTGTTTCGTTGATGCGTCACAGAAAGCATATGCCTCATGTGTATACTTACGGTCAATGAATGACAAAAATGAGGTCACTGTTAGGCTTTTATGCGCCAAGGCACGAGTTGCACCCTTAAAACCTATTACTATACCAAAATTGGAATTACTCGGTACTTTGCTGGGCGCTAGATTATGTGATAAAATTATACAGTCATTACGATTTAATATAACTTACAAAACTATTTGGACAGATTCGACAGTTGTCTTAGGATGGTTAAGAACCGATGTAAGAAATCTTAAAATGTTTGTCTGCAATAGGGTTAATGAAATCAACGAACTAACGAGTGGTTTTGAACACAGACATGTACCTACGAATATGAACCCAGCTGACTTGGCCTCAAGGGGGGTTGAACCCCAGGACCTTTTATCTTCTTCTTTGTGGTGGGAAGGTCCTTCTTTCCTACAGAAGGAACGTTCAGAGTGGCCACAGAATTCTTTCGTAGTTCAAAACTTACCTGAGTTAAAGGTACATTCGTTGATAACTGCAGTAGACAATTCTGATAACGGTAGTTTATTTATAGATTTCAAAAGGTACTCCAGTTTCAATAAATTAAGTAGAACATTTGCGTATGTGTTACGTTTTGTTAACAATTGCAATAAAAATAAACATAAATATTCAGGCCCTATAAGTTCAGATGAAATAAATAATTCAGTGATGTTACTAATAAAAAAATGCCAATTACAATCGTTTTCATTTGAAATTGGGTTACTCAAGCAAGGAAAACAATTACCACAAAAGAGTAAATTACTACAGTTGACTCCATTTGTAGATTCAAACGATATAGTTCGTGTGGGTGGTCGTTTAGGAAACTCAAATTATAATTTCGATAAGAAGCACCCTATACTATTACATTCAAAACATCATTTTACAAAGTTATTAATGATTAATGAACATATACGTTTGTTCCACGCAGGTCAACAGCTGCTGTTAGCGTCAGTGCGTGATAAATACTGGCCTATTGGTGGAAGATGTTTAGCGCGGCAAGTAGTTAGACAATGTATTATTTGCGTTCGCCTACGAGCGAATACGATGCAGCCAATAATGGGTCATTTACCTGAAGCGCGTACGAATGCTTGTTTTCCTTTCTACTCGTGTGGAGTTGACTTTGCTGGACCTTTCATGATTAGTAACCGGAAAGGACGTGGTAATCGTATCACTAAATGTTACTTATGTTTATTTGTTTGCCTCAGTACAAAGGCAATTCATTTGGAACTGGTGAGTGAACTAAGTACTCAAGCTTTTATTTTATGCCTAAGGCGTTTCATATCACGTAGAGGAAAATGTCATGAGATTTTTTGCGACAACGGCAGGAATTTTGTAGGTGCAAACAATGAACTAGGTAGGTTGCTTAGATCCAGCCGTCAGTCTGTTAGTGATTATGCTACTTCTGAAGGAATAAAATTTGTATTTAGCCCCGCATATTCTCCCCACTTCGGTGGTATATTCGAAGCTGGAATTAAATCAGCAAAATTTCACCTAAAACGTGTAGCTGGAAATGCTGCTTTGACGTTTGAGGAACTAGCAACGCTATTTGCGCAAATCGAAGCTATCCTTAATTCACGTCCGCTGACTCCCCTCTCGTCCAATGTTACTGATCCTTCTCCTCTAACCCCAGGCCACTTCTTAATTGGGAGACCACTTACGTCTATTCCGACGAAGCCCATCACTGCTACTAGACCAAACAGATACGAGCTTATTGAGAAAATAAGGCAGCACTTCTGGGAGCGATGGCGCCTCGAGTACATCTCCGAGTTGCAGCAGCGCACCAAATGGCGCACCGAGCAACAAGGCCTCGCCTGCGGGGACGTGGTAGTACTGAAGGAGGACAACTTACCGCCATTACAATGGCGGATGGGGCGTGTGTGTCGCCTCTTCCCGGGGGCCGATGGAGTCAGTAGGGTGGCAGACGTCACTACTTCGAGGGGCATTATACGAAGGGCTATCAATAAACTATGTCTTCTGCCTACTTCAGAATCGAAAGATGACAACGAACCAGAGGGAGTCGTCTCCAGGCTCCGGACCTCGTCTACTTCTTGAAAGCTACAGCTTTCAACGCGCCGGAGGATGTTCACGCATCTAACGTGTGGACAGCGGCGGGAGACGCGGCGGGGGGGGGACGCTCACAGCTGATCGGGCGCACCGCCGCCGCACCCCGGGCGGCTCGCAACAGATTCGGTCAGCGACGGACGTGTCGTGCGCTTACACAAAATTAAATATTATATTTTGTAAATCGATCTGTATTAAAGTAATTATTTATCTAAAGCGAGTCGTTCATCATTTAAATCCTTAACAAAGTATGTACAAGAATCGTGTGCGTCAGAATGGCCGGTTGCCTGTGGCGTTGGTCTACGAGAGTTGATTCAAAAATTGCTACATAATTGCTTATATTTGCTACATATAATAAATAATTGCTACATAGGATATATATTTAGAAATGAAATATTTTTTTTGTACAGCCATCCTGACGTCAGGATGGCTGGTCGCCTCCTAGTTTAAAGTCAAGCGCGCAGAGTTTCCCGAAATGTATTGCGTCAATAATTGCTACATATTTACTTCATTTATCTCATTTAGTTGTAACTTCAAACATATGTTAAATAAAGGATGTAGCAATTATTTAAATTATCCCAAGGAAAAGTGCCTGATAAAATAATAAAGGTAAATAGTTGCAGTGCGTCTTCACTCAACGGTATTGCTACTTTAGGAGGCAGGCGTTCTAAATTGTTAAATGGCATGTTATGTATGAGTAGGTTAGTGGATAACAAGCATATTAAAAGGATATCGTAAATAAAAACAAAATGTGTCTCGTTCATAAGATTCAGTTTAATTATCAATCAACTTTAAAAATATTCACTAACTTGCCTTATTTTCATATTATTTTTTCGCATATATTATACAATGTGGAATTAGCTTCTTTTTACTCTTCGTAATTTTTTTCGATTCGTCATCATAACATTTCCATTGTGAATTTCGTCTGCAATGAGCTTTGTAGTGACCAATTAGTGTTTCACATACTGGGGGCTGGAATTCTATTATTGAAAGTAAATGAAACTCAGATCCTTGTAACGAAAGAGATGTTGGTGGATCATCATTTACTTCATTTAGTTGTAACTTCAAACATATGTTAAATAAAGGATGTAGCAATTATTTAAATTATCCCAAGGAAAAGTGCCTGATAAAATAATAAAGGCAAATACTTAGTTATGTAGGTGTCGGTTTAATCGTTTAGGCTCTGGTAACAGCGTAATTAATGCGATTCTTGCGTTAAAAATATGTACCTACCCTCAATATTTTTTACATTTAATTATTACAATATTATTCTTAATCATTGCTAGTGCAGACTATCATATTGGAATCACAGTCCAGGCTTATTTAATTTTATTCGACAATTTAAATAGTTATTTGTCATTATAAGGAATAAGACCTACCTACAGAACCTATTTTTCATTCGTGTTTGGGTGTTCGTGACGATGAAGAGAGGAAGAAAGTTCGTTGTGCCACTCGAAGAGCAAAAAAAGGTTTTCTTGCAATACAAAAAGTATTTTCCAAGTAAGTCAGTTCTACCAGCATCTACTGATCCACTGTTTAGTGAAATCAGTACTGCCTTAGCCAATAAGATTACGAAACAGGCACTGTACCTTTCGGTGAAAAAAAATTTTGATTATTTCTTTAGCTCTAATGATAATATTTGCTGTGAAGAACCAAGCCCAATTACTTCAAGTTATAAATGTGATAATAGAGTAGAAAAAAGCAAAGACGGGAACAACAAATCGCTTGGAAAAACAGTCATTTATGATTTTTTAATTGATACGTATCAATGGGAGCGTCTGCAACCAATAGCTAAACGCATAAAACTAAATAAAGGATCTGAGTCTGTTTTTAGAATGAGAAATCTTTTGCCTAAACATCAGTGGGCCCATCATTTGCGTGAAAAAATTTGGGAGGTCCATCCAATAGCACACAGTTGGACATTTAAACATTATTCTATTTCTATGAACACCAATATAACGTGCATCGGATCTTGTAAACAATGTGAAGCTGATGTGAAAGTTATTATTAGCTGGCCTTCGGATAAAATAGCTCAGTGCAAATGCATAATAACAAATTACGACGAAAATTTCATTCATACTCCAATGAGAAAAATAAAACTATCACCTGTAAAACGAACTGAAATAGCTGAAGAACTTAAACATGTATCTGCTATTTCATATCGTAACTCTTTGGCAAATAATAATAATTTAGTTGTTAATTCCGATGAGCCTGAACCTACTCATTTACCAACAACAGGGTGCTTACGTCAAATAAAACACGAAGATAAGAGTAGCTCACTTTTCCATCGAAACCAAATACTTTCATTATGGCTAATGACCCAAATATCGCCTTACAAGGAAGCTATTAAACATATCTCAGTGTATCCATTTTATATTTATTATTGGGACCCTTGCCAAGATCAATATTGCAAAGAATTTAAAAAAGCTAATAAATTGATTGTTAGTATAGACGCTACCGGTAGCATTTTCAAAACATTTGGCCCTATTAGTAATGTCACAATCACCAAACACATTTTGTTTTATGTATGTGTCATGAAAATATATGAAGGTCACAGTAGTATCCCACTTACCCAAATGGTATCAGAAAGCCACTCTATGGACACTATATACAAATGGCTGGAAGCATGGCACGTGAGCAATCCAAAACCAGACGAAATCATCGTCGATGAGTCATCCGCACTGATTGGTGCTTGCGTAAAAGCATTTACAAAACATAACTCTACTAAAGAATATGTTACAGAATCTTACAGAAAACTGGAGGAAGACGAAAGAAGTGACGATTGCTACATTAGAATAGACACAAGTCATTTTGTTAAAATCATTTTCAATTTAACTTGTTTTAAACATGTCGACAACAGGGTAAAATTCTTTTACATTAAATGTCTGTTAGCGTTGAAGGAATGCGTAAATTTTGAAAAAGCAAAAGAAATTTTGTCAGATATTATTACAGTTTGTTTGAATGAACACGACGGCATTACTAAATCCAATACTCCTTCTAGGTGTGAGTTGGCTAAGAATAGATTAAAGACATTGAATCAGTTTCAGACTTTAGATGCTGAGATAGAGATTCAGGATAGTGATAAAATAAATTATCTGCCTAAAGCTGAGGAAAAATCAGTGTTTGAAAATAAAACTGATACCAAATTAAGTGAAACGAACAGATTTTTAAAATGGTTTTCCCAAAAAATTGACACAGAAAAATTACTTGTTACACTAGATACTGAAGATATAGGCAATCATGACAATTTGTACCATTATCCTGCTTTTATAGGAATTTTATCACGTTTACTGACTCTGTTTCCTTTGTGGTCAAACGTAATGAAGAATATTTATGATTCCGATATCGAGGCACCTACATCTTCAAATGTTGAATCATACTTTAAAACTATAAAAAGACTGCTATTACATCTAAGCACCAAATCTCACAGACTACGAACGGATGAATTCATTATGAAACATTTAGAATTCTTAAAAGGAGAGATTAAAGTTGCACCAAGAATATCGATACTGCCGAATCTTACTGCACAAAGAAATACTGGAGCAGATTTTCCTAAGAAGGAAATAAAAAGGGATTCCATAACATCTACGCGGAAAAGAAAATTACAGTCTAAGGAGCTTAAGGAAGAGTTTACTGATGATTCTATTTTTGCTGAGGACCCTACCTTCATCGAAAACTGGAAAGGGAAAGGAAATGTTACTAAAAAAAGAAAAACTTTGAAGCCAGTTATTTTTTTGTCTAACGGCAGCAGGCTACAAATTGATAAAAAAAATATTATATTGAGAAATACTTGCGCGATTGATTCGGTATGTCAGGCTTTAGCAATAGCATATATCGATGGCTATCGTATAAGTCAAACAATACATGAGAGTGAAAATTTGTTCTGTAAACTTGTTAAACTCATGAGCGGAAGAGATACAGAAAAAGTATACAAAAAAAGATCTGAAATGGCTCAAGTCTATTTTTCAAAAGTTGAACAAGAATCCTCTGTGGAAGTGAGATGTGAGTGCAACGTAAATAATATATTTGAACGCATTTTAATAGATTGTGTATACAGTGCAGATGAAAGCGAACATTGCACAGAATCAGATTGTGCAATCAATAGAGTTCAGCGTAAGATACCTGTTCTACACGTTGATATAAATTCAGCCATTAATGATTTACAAGAAGCCGCAAATACTTTAATTAATGCTCAAGAACTTACAGAATGCCGGCGAAGTAACTGTAAAGGTGTTAAATCATTTAGTGTATCTTTGCGAGATCTTATTGCATTTGAATTTCATTCCAATCAATTTATTTCAATAGATGATCCACCAACATCTCTTTCGTTACAAGGATCTGAGTTTCATTTACTTTCAATAATAGAATTCCAGCCCCCAGTATGTGAAACACTAATTGGTCACTACAAAGCTCATTGCAGACGAAATAACCAATGGAAATGTTATGATGACGAATCGAAAAAAATTACGAAGAGTAAAAAGAAGCTAATTCCACATTGTATAATATATGCGAAAAAATAATATGAAAATAAGGCAAGTTAGTGAATATTTTTAAAGTTGATTGATAATTAAACTGAATCTTATGAACGAGACACATTTTGTTTTTATTTACGATATCCTTTTAGTATGCTTGTTATCCACTAACCTACTCATACATAACATGGCATTTAACAATTTAGAACGCCTGCCTCCTAAAGTAGCAATACCGTTGAGTGAAGACGCACTGCAACTATTTACCTTTATTATTTTATCAGGCACTTTTCCTTGGGATAATTTAAATAATTGCTACATCCTTTATTTAACATATGTTTGAAGTTACAACTAAATGAGATAAATGAAGTAAATATGTAGCAATTATTGACGCAATACATTTCGGGAAACTCTGCGCGCTTGACTTTAAACTAGGAGGCGACCAGCCATCCTGACGTCAGGATGGCTGTACAAAAAAAATATTTCATTTCTAAATATATATCCTATGTAGCAATTATTTATTATATGTAGCAAATATAAGCAATTATGTAGCAATTTTTGAATCAACTCTCATAGACCAACGCCACAGGCAACCGGCCATTCTGACGCACACCAAGAATCCAGCCACTTATAGACATTGGACCTAGCACTGTATAACGATGAATAGCTCAATATTAATATTTCACATAAAAAAAGGTTCAACAAGTTGTCATTTCTTCGCAATCTTGAAAAAAAAAACGTGAACACCTATCATTAAAAGTACTATAAAAACTGCAAATAATGCTAACATTGCATCCACACAAGAAGAACTAATCTATCTACTAGTGTTAACCCCATCAAAATCTGTTAGTTATATCGGTGAAGACAGGCTGACAAATAAACGTGCCAGGGGACTTCATATTGCAAAGCATGTCGTGATTGATAAATCTTTTCTGAACTACGAGTAGTTATTGAACACTTTAATTAGCTCAAAATACATTTAATTATTTCGAAATGAAACAAGAAAAATAGTATTATATTTAGGTATTCGATAATCTGTGATTGATATAAATCACAGTCTTAAAGCGTACGACGCGAAAGACTGTTGAATGTTTAAATGTCATTTTATTCACGTGATTTAAATCTGGGTGTGATGTTGTAAAATTCTTCAACTTTGAATTGTTTCTGTCTACTGCATGGCGATCTAAACTTCTCACAGAACTGCCACAAGTTATGCACACCGTTGCGTGACCGAATTTTGCCATACGAACTTCACAAGTTGCTCCTGAATTCAGCAGTTCATGACAAGGATGACAAGACAAATGTTGGCATTCCTTGGAACCTAGAAAAAACGTAATTACTTAAGTACCTACATGAATTAACTTTACTGTTTACCTATACATCTAAATATTATGACATCTAAGGCAACCAATCTGTTGGGAACGCAATCGGGGCCGCGGCGTCCTCATCTTCCGCCTGACGTAGGTCCTCACGGGACACGGATGTTTTAGGAGGTTCTTGTGTTGGATTGGGCGGAAAATAAAAGCGTGTCGCCACTGCGAGGACACAGTGTGGGGATTGGGTTTGGGCCGAGCATCGCCAGGACCATCTGTAAATGTCTTACCTCTATTGTTAACCATCGTGATACGATGGTGAGTAGAACAGCAAGCAATGACGTCTTCATTGCTTGCTTGCTATGCCGCCGCAATCTTTGCGTGGTTATACCACAGTTTATTTATTGCATGATGAATTGAATGCAAGTCCGTGTTGAGTGGCGATAGGTCGGTAGGTATAAGCAAACAGAAAGTCCAATAAACAAGCGGGGGTGAAGAAAAAGCCAAAATAAAGAATTACAACGAACAATTAAACGGCAGAGCGTTCAAATGACATCTGACGTTTGTTTTTTTTTTCTTAAAGATGGGACTGAACTCAAAGTTCACAGAATCGATAAAAGAATCGATTGGTTAGAAAGTAGTTTGATAACACTTCAGTTAATATTATTCGACAAAAAATATGAATTAAGATTAAACGAAGAAGCATATTCAGAAGTTTAAAAAAAAAAAAAAAAAGTTGAGTTTCGTGGACGAATCACTTTTTCTTTACGTTGTAAAATCGTCAAATGAGTCTAAATCTACGGTGTTCTTCAACAGCCCTTTATGTTCCGGGGTCACGGTAATTCGTTTTCCGAATCAAAACGTGTAACGTAAAAACAAAAAACTAAATAGGACACTGAATTGAACTCTATCGATTCCCGCCAAAAACTTGCATTTTCAACGCCATTCCTTAATTATTTCAGAAAAGAAATCGTTTTGAATCCCGTTAGTGAAAATCGATTAAGTACAGTTTCATTTTGACAATCTGGAAAAGCTTTATGACCCTTCCCTAGTCTACATTATTTCATCGTGGCCTTGTCATGTCAATAAAAAAAGCACAGAAAGCAATTCAGATACTTTTTTATGTTTAACAGTTTATATAAGTATTAGGAAATTATTAAACACTAAACAATTCATTAATGAATTTTTAAATACTACGAGTTAATGTGAAAGTCATATAGATGACTGGGGCAGTCATTTAGCCAACTCCTTTGGCGGAACTTGCATTCTCGTCGCCATTTTTTCCAACAAGAAATACAAAGAAAAATCTGAATCCCTTACGTGGTTCCATCAACTTGTCTTCGTCGCCAAACTGTTGGGGTATGTATCGATGTGACGGCGTGGTAGTCAAGGAAAAACATTGGACTCGATTTACACTTTGTTATATTATAATATTCAGAGGATTACATTTTTGCATGTCGTCGTAAGGAACTGCGGTGGCGGAAGAGAACATAGGTAATATACATTCACAGACTACATATTAGCTGTCAACAGAAAATCGACCAGAGTATTATAATGACACACCATACACCATAACACCTTTCACCTGATGTTACTGAACCAACTTGACGAGCACCACGTCTAGCTATAACTCTGTCAGGCTTTTGCACGGTGGTTATGCCGGTTTCATCTGTGTTATATATATCTTGAGACTCAAATTTATAACGGTCCATGACAAAGGATAGATTATCATAGAAGACGTCTACGTTACTTTTATTAAAGCTTGTCGCCCTTGACAAGCATGTAGCTTGTGCGGCGCGTACGGACAGTTCAGGGTTTCTTCTCATAAACATCCTAAACCATTCCTCACCAGGCATTTCGTTGTCGTCCCAAGTTCGAGGTCGTGATAAATTATACTTAATAATGGTAAGTTCGTAAGCTAATTTTCTCACCTCTTTCTTAGATAGTCCGAAATATATATCAGCACAGCGAATCAAATATTTTGATAATTCCTGCTCCTGATCTTTATTGAAAACACGATTGTGTGCTTTATACCCCATACCTTCATCGTCTTTTCCGGACGCATCTCGCTTTCGAATGTATCTTAACAGGGAACAGTGGTTTATACCATGCGGCCCGCTGCTTTTCGTAGTGAATCTCCAGCTTTTACCTCCTCATATGCATTACTATAGCTCGACAAGTTAATTTCGCCTCTGGAAGTCTTCCTCACTCGAACTCTCGGCATCTACAAAAAATAATCATTCTGTTTCAACCGTACCCACAAAAAATGTTTCAACCGTCCCCAACACCACTTTTGGTAAAATATGCTTTATAGTTACGACCGTAATAATAGCACATTAAAAATAGTCACTATCCCTTATTCTACAAGCTTCATAATAATCACAAAAAGACACTCTATACATTCACTTAAAAATAACAGTTATTATAAGCATTAATGTCAGAAGAAAAATACTTTTGGGTAACAAAAAACAATACGGCGTCCTGTACACAACAACAACGCGCGGGGAGCGGCGCGCGGCACTAAATTCGTGTTTGGAACTGTCGTACGCTTCGTTTTCTCCTTGTCCCCCTCGCTTCCCGTGTCACTGTTTACGAGATACTTGCTCTGTTTCAACCGTTCTTTGTTTCAACTGTACCCAGTCTACCCTAGACGAAACTGTACAAACTGTTAAGTATCTATAATCTGTGACAGCTTATGTCAATCTCTACATCTTCCTGTTCCGCCCCGTGTGTGTTGTCAGCCATGTACGTAGCTAGGAATGTTATAATAAAATTCATTATTATCTAATCAATCTTTTAATTAACCATTCAAGTTCTCATAGGTAATGGGCCCAGTGACGCCTTATTAGTTTAGCTAGGGAAATTGTTTTGTGTACCGAGTCGAGCGCGTTTTCAGATAAAACAAAATGGAGACCACGCCGGCAAAACTGGTAAACTTTCCCCAACTAAAAGCCGAATCATTTGGAAATTGGCTCTTTAGAGTGCAATGTTTATTAGAAGAAAAAGGCTTAATGGACATAACAGAAGCAAAAGTGGTAGAAGAAAAGGAGAAGAACTTGGATGCGAAGGCAAGAAGTTTGATAGTACAATGCTTAACAGATAGGCATTTAAATCTTGTTAAAGATTGTTCTACAGCAAAAGAGATGCTGAATTCTTTGAAAAACACATTTCAAAGGAAAAGTGTGATATCAAAAATCACTCTTCGAAGAAAATTACTGACTTTGAAGCAAGATGGCAGCCTAGAAGAATACTTTGCTAAGTTCGAAAATATCATTCGTGAACTAGAAGTCTCAGGTGAAAAGATAGCAGAATGCGATAAAGTATGTTACTTGCTAACAGGGCTTGGAGAGGAGTACAACCATGTTATTACTGCAATCGAAACTGTTAATACAGACCTATCTCTAGAATTCGTCCGGGCAAAATTATTGGATCACGAGGTAAGAAAGTCCCAGGAATCAAATGTAAAAGATGAAACATCGTTCGTAGTTGGAAACACAAATGTGATTTGCTACAAGTGTAAGAAGAAGGGCCACAAGTCATATGAGTGCCGGATGTCGAGTAGAGGCCGAGGACGGGGCTTCAGAAGTCCCAGGGGCAGAGATGGAGCAGCTCATCCTGCACAAGTGGAGAGCATGTTTATAGCGTCGGAGCAGGCACTAACTGCCAAGGACACGGCCAACACTATTTCCTTTATTGTTGACTCTGGTGCCACTCAACATTTTATACAAGAGCAGTATACAAAACATATGACAGATGTAGAAGACTTACCAACAGTTAAATATAAAAATAGCAAATGGACAAACCCTAACTGCCACACAGAAGGGAATTTTAAGAGCTTCTCACAGTAATAAAATGATCAAAATAGAAGCTGTAATAGTACCTGGACTGAGTATTAACTTGCTATCGGTTAGTAAATTAGTATTAGAAAGAAAAATGGAAGTAATTTTTAGAAAAGGGAACTTACTAATAAAAGACAAAAATAAAACCTATTATGGAGTGAAAAAGGGACAGTTATATACATTTGATGTAAAAATAAATATTGAACAAGATGAACATTCATGTCAGCTGACAGCAGATAACATAAATATATGGCATCAAAGATTTGGACATATGTGAAGAAAGAAATTAGCTATATTAGGATTACCATTTAGTAAGGAAACATGTGAGCCATGCATGAAAAATAAAGCAACAAGATTGCCATTCAAAAGGCTACAGAGACCAAGATCAAGTAAAATTGGCGACTTGATTCATACAGATATAGCAGGTCCTACTAGAGTACCAACTACAGAAGGCTGTAGGTATTTTCAAACAATAATTGATGATCACAGTCACTTCACACAGACATATTTATTGAAAAATAAGTCTGAAGCAACAGAAAACCTAATATTATACATAAAAGAAATGGAAAGACAAATGGAAGTGAAAGTCAAAAGAATTAGATGTGATAATGGAGGTGAGTTTACAGCAAAGTCATTAAAAGATTTCTGCACTAACAGAGGAATCAGGTTAGAGTATACCCAGAAATACAGTCCACAACAAAATGGCAAAGCAGAAAGGATGAATAGAACAATTTATGACAAAGCAAGAACAATGTTGGACGAGTCTAATCTGCCGAGACACCTTTGGGGACATGCTGTACTAACAGCTACATTCCTTATTAATCGCTCACCATGTTCTTTTATACAAGACAAAGTACCAGCCAAGGTAATGAAGAAAGAATTTAATCTGCAAAAGATAAAAGTTTTTGGAAGTAAAGCTTGGGTACACATAATGCCTAAGCAAGATAAGCTATCAAGCAGAGCAACTCCAGCTAGAATGGTGGGATATGGTATAAATGGCTATAAACTATGGGATCCTAACACAAACTCAATAATAATATCACGAGACGTAAGATTTGATGAAAGCAATATAAAGTATATAGAAGTAAAGGAACCACAGTACTTACATGAAGAAATATTAGATGATACAATTCAAGAAGAAGTTGAAGAGATAGAAGAACACAATATTGAAAATAGAGAAGACAAAAGTAGTCAAAACATATGTACTAAGTCAGGTAGAGAAGTGAAAAAGCCACAGCATTTAAATGAATATGAGACTTATGAAGCATACTGCTTATTGTCCAGTGCAGGCGACCCTGTAACATACAAAGAAGCCATAGAACAGAGTATTGAATGGAAAACTGCGGTAACAAATGAAATAAAATCCTTAGAAGAACAGGAAACATGGTCAGAAACAGAGCTACCAAAAGGATGTAAAACAATAGACACAAGATGGATTTTTAAGACTAAGTCGGATGGAACCAGAAAAGCGAGGTTAGTTGCCCGAGGGTTTCAGCAAGAAACTGAAGACTATGTATATGCTCCAGTGGCAAAAATGACTACCATAAGAATGGGATTATCACAAGCAGTGAACAATGACTGGAAAATAAACCAATTAGATATACCGACAGCATTCCTAAATGGAAAATTAGAAACAGAAGTGTACATTAAAGTTCCAGAGGGAGTAAATGTGAAAAATAACAAGGAAGGAATAGTCTTGAAACTAAATAAAGCTTTATATGGCCTAAAAGAATCACCAAAATGTTGGAATAAAACATTTGATACATTTTGTAAGAAGATAAATATGACAAGATCCAAAAATGATATATGTCTCTACACAGGCAAGAATATATGGCTTATACTTTTTGTTGATGATATAATGTTGATGGGAACTGAAAAAGAAGTCAATAATGTGATTAAACTATTGCAAGAAGAATTTAAAGCTAAAAACTTGGGAAGTATAAGTAACTTTTTAGGTATTGAAATACAGCAAAATAAGAACACAATAAAGTTATCACAGAAGCATTTTATTGAAAACATAATCTCAAAGTTTAATATGTCAAACTGCAAAGAAGTGAAGACGCCAATGGAAAGCGGCTTCCAAGCACCTGAAAATGAAGAACAGATCAATAATGTACCATATAGAGAACTTATGGGATGCCTAAATTACTTGGCAACAATCAGCAGACCGGATATTACCTTTGCTACATCTTTTCTGAGTAGATACCTAGACAAGCCAACAAGAAGCTTATGGACTGCAGCAAAGAGAGTATTGCGTTACTTAAATGCAACTAAAGATTTAGAATTGACTTACCATAAGAATAAGAAGAAAGAAGATAATATTTCTCTTATTTCAGCTTTTTCAGATGCGGACTGGGCTGGTGATAAGGCTGACAGGAAAAGTGTCAGTGGTATGGTCATCTATCATGAAGGCAATTTGATCTCATGGTCTTCCAAGAAGCAGCAGTCTGTCGCGCTTAGTACTGCTGAAGCGGAATATATTTCTGCAGCCATGTGTGTGAGTGAACTCCTGTTTATTCATGGTTTGGCAAAAGACTTCAACGATCAGTGCAGTGTTGAACTAAAAGTGGACAATCAAAGTGCTATAAAAATGATTATGAACAGTGAAAATACGAAATACTCAAAACATATAGACATCAAATTTCATTTCATTAAAGACATTGTTGCTCGAAGTTTAATAACAGTAAAATACGTAAGTTCTTGTGAAAATACAGCAGACATTATGACAAAACCATTGTGTATTGTAAAACATAGTTATTTTCGTTCTAATTTGTTTAATTATTGAACTCTAGCTTTTGTTTACTTTTAATATGTTTGAGGTTATATATAGAAACGTCAATGTCACTTATGTCAAATGTTGCTAGTGTAGTAGTGTTGCACTAAAATGTGTCCAATTTTGTTAATGTAGCAATTTCAAGTTTTTAATAATAGAAGTAACTTAAAATTGAGAGGGAGTGTTAAGTATCTATAATCTGTGACAGCTAATGTCAATCTCTACATCTTCCTGTTCCGCCCCGTGTGTGTTGTCAGCCATGTACGTAGCTAGGAATGTTATAATAAAATTCATTATTATCTAATCAATCTTTTAATTAACCATTCAAGTTCTCATACAAACTTCCACTTTTTTTTTTTCAAGAATGAAGAAAAAATCAAAACGTTCTCCATACAAACTGTCCAATCAAGTTTATAATTTTCTATGGTGAGGCTATTTTTTTTTTCATTTCCGGAAAAAATAATTGTGGACTCTTGTTCAGTTTCGTCTACTGAGCAAGCCCTGGAGGTTTGCGGAGGGCTGTCCCTTATTTTATATTGTATAATCTATGGCTCAAGACTTGGCAACACCGGGATTTCTCTCTGCTCCGTACTCCGTGTGCATCTGGACTACACCGTAATGTCGTGCCCTGATTGTAACCACTATTACAAATATATATAATTATCCTCAGTCAAGAGCATCGTTATTTATCTTCCAGTTCTTCCACCACACACCGTAACATGGTGTCAGAGTGAGTGAGAGTCAAAATGCCGCCACCCGAACAAGACAAAGAAGTCGAACAAGCGTCAAAAATGGCCGCTGCCGCCGCCGTGACGGTCCCCGCCGTGCCCTACCAGCCGCCGCGAATGGCTCTGAACCCAGTCGCAGGCGAAAACCTTGCCAAGCAGTGGAAGAACTTCAAAATTTCAATGCAAATTTACATGACAACCTCGACAACGAAAGCGACCAGAGAAAAGTCGCCATTTTGTTAAATGCTATGGGACAAGACGCCTTTTTTTTTTTTTAGGTGGTAAAATCATCAAATGAGTCCTTCCGCCCTGGGCGGGGCGGAAGGGACTGTCAGACTCTTACTGACTAAAATCCACCCGTGTTCCTTCGGATGCCCTTTACGTTCCGGGCCACGGTATCCTGGGTTAAGAAAAACCCGCGACCCCAGCAGGCATTTGGCCCCATAAGGAGCCCCGTCAGTCTGCTGACAACTCCCCGAAGGCACGCGCGAAACACGACACGACCTGCCACCGACTCGGGCTTGGTCCTCGGTCGGACGGCGAGCTACCCATTGCTCACCGTCCGCAAGCCCGCTCCACCGCTGTGCCCTCTGCTATTCAGAGGGACACGCGTTGGAGCGTCCACCCGACAGGCTAAGGAAGAGTTTTTGCCCGCATCCCAGGGTGCACCGGCCCGAAAAACTGGTCTTCCCCCCGGACGTATCCGAGAGGGAACTCCAGTCCACGAGCGCACGTGGAGGTTTCCTGTCTTAGCACCCCATGGGACAAGACGCCTTAGAAATATTCTACTCATTTGATGTTGAAATGGGTAAGATAAAATATGAGGATCTTCTTAAAAAATTCGAAGACTATTTCACACCACGAGCGAATGTTTCACTGCAGAGACACAAACTTTTTAACAGAAAACAAGGTCCAAACGAGGACATCGAAACGTATGCTACTGATCTCAAGAACTTGTCGCTGTCCTGTAATTTCGATAGCCTAGCTGATGACCTGCTCAAGGACATATTCTCCTGGAATTTAAACACGTCATGCGCAAAAATTCGTGAACGCATATTGACAGAGCTCTCGCCAAAGTGATCAGAAACACAAAAATGGAGGCCAATAAAATTGCCAACAACCAGGACATCATAGGGAAAATAACGTCGACTCCTGTCCAAAGAAGCCAGCCGCAGGTGTAGTCCTAGAATAGTCGCAGCCAGTCAAGATCTAGATGAGATGTAACAATTATAAAAGAAATTTAAGAAATGTTCTCATCATACGCATCGTCTCATTTGATGTTGAAATGGGTAAGATAAAATATGAGGATCTTCTTAAAAAATTCGAAGACTATTTCACACCACGAGCGAATGTTTCACTGCAGAGACACAAACTTTTTAACAGAAAACAAGGTCCAAACGAGGACATCGAAACGTATGCTACTGATCTCAAGAACTTGTCGCTGTCCTGTAATTTCGATAGCCTAGCTGATGACCTGCTCAAGGACATATTCTCCTGGAATTTAAACACGTCATGCGCAAAAATTCGTGAACGCATATTGACAGAGCTCTCGCCAAAGTGATCAGAAACACAAAAATGGAGGCCAATAAAATTGCCAACAACCAGGACATCATAGGGAAAATAACGTCGACTCCTGTCCAAAGAAGCCAGCCGCAGGTGTAGTCCTAGAATAGTCGCAGCCAGTCAAGATCTAGATGAGATGTAACAATTATAAAAGAAATTTAAGAAATGTTCTCATCATACGCATCGTCACATTTAATCTCGCATTTAATTAAGAAATGAATTATTGGAAATATTGGAGACGGGTAACGCCCTCTATTGACAAAGGCGCGAACTAATGGGAAATAGTTGCAGTTGATTCTGAAAAAATAAAATAGATGGCGTTAGAGAGTAACCTTTATTTTCTTGAACTTTAAATAATTCTAAATAAAATATAATAATTACATAGATAAAATTCAAATAATTAATTGTAATAGATTTCAGTTGAATTAAGTTTAATTATAAATACAGCATGTTCTAAAACACGAAAGCCTAGTAACTAATCTGAAAAAAATTAAAAGGTTGACGTATAACTTGAAGGTTAGTTTTTCTTCTTGGTAGCGGAACACGCGATTAATCTAGAACAAAGAATATTGTAATTAAATAAATTAATGACGCGGACAAGGCGTGGTACAGCGGCTAAAATGAAAGTGCATTAATATAAGGGAACCGCATAAGCGTATGTATTGATAATTATTTCCTGTTTTGTTACATTTACATAGCATCATTTTTCACCATGATTTTGTGTTGAAATGCTCATGGATTTCTTTTCTGATACTTTCAGGGTTTCAAACATTAATTTAAACGTAATTATTTAATTAATTAAAAAACGTCTTCTCAACTCGTGGCACATAATATGAAGTAATCTAGAACAAGCTCTGGTTCCAAACCACGTGTTATATTCTGCAAGACACACACAGGCTACAATGCCGTCTTCGTTGCACATCAACTGATCGACCTGGATAGATGGTAGTATGTCCTACCTAAAGTAAGTGTTATTTCCATAACCTAACATTATAAGGAAGCTTGACAAATGCTATGTTCCTGTATCATTGAAGTGTGCACCAACATATTAAATAGCTGAGAAGACGGAAGTATCTCTTTTATTTCAATCAACACCTCATGCGAACAGAACCCATAGTCTCATGGCAATCTACGCTGGCAGCTGGTGGTAAGAGACGAAAGGACCTTACAATTGGACGCCCTACGTGTCGCATGAGGTCAGATTGGAATCTTCACTTCAAGATTAAGAGCTTGATCTGACTTAATTTGATTTAACTTATTGATTAGTAATTAGAGTCATTTAACTTAGTACATTTTTGTGAATTTGAGTTTTCAAAATTGGTGGATAGCACATGTTAACATTTTTTTTAATAGGTAAATCTTTCCACAGTATTGATGTAATAAAGCTTAAATGTATAGACTCCTCTTAATTTAAATAAAGTCATACAACTTGGAAACATCAACACTTTGTGTTAAAAATTAAGGTTATGCCACATGTCATGTTAACATTGTAAACTTGTAAACTACTTGAATGGATTGACTCTAATTTAATTTAACTCACCTTGATTAATGTAAAATTACTATTTACATTCACTTAACTTAAAAATTAGATTTAAAATACTTATCAAAGACTGTTTAAATATTTTAAATTCAATATGGATAAGACAATTTGGATTGACTATCTTCGTAAAGAAGAATTATTACATGAGCTTAAATATTTTAATATATCCACAGATGTAAAGGCGACCAGGGATGTGCTTCGCAAGCGGTATCGCAGTCTGTGTGGCTTGTTTAGGAGAGGTAGCATTAAACCAGAGGATTATGCAACCCCAGCGAGTGCAGATGAGGTACGCTTATGCAAGGAACCTATTGAGGAGCTGTGCCTATTACATAAAGATATAACCGAGGGAGATAGCTCCACTGTTAAGCGAATATTAGCTCGTTCGCAATATTACTTGATGAGAATTTCACGTGTGAATGATAAATCACCGGAATTAATTGAACTTAAAAATAAATTGGTAACGTTGATAACATCTTTAGAGGATGGCTCAGATGAAGAGGAGATGCAGTCTACTCATGATCCCTCCTCTGAAAATGAATCAGCAGAAAAAACACAATTAGTTGTTGTTAAAGATAGACCAATTAATCTGTGTTCTTTAAATTTAAAGTATGATGGTACTACATGTGTTAGGAGTTTCATTGAACGTTTAGAAGAGTTGAGACAGGCTCGAAGTATATCTGCAGATCGTGCATTGATTGCTTTCTCAGATCTTTTAGATAAGTCTGCATTACATTGGTTTAGATCATACAAACACACCTTTACGTCATATAAACATTTACTTGCTCGTTTAAGGGAAGATTTCGACATTCCTGATCTTGATTATAGGTTGACTCAGGAAATACGCTCCCGTACGCAGGCGAAGCAAGAGACAATAATAGTATATTTGTCACTTATGCAGGGTATGTTTAATAGATTGTCTAGACCTCTCTCTGACGATGAACAATTAGAAATCCTAATGCACAACATAAGACCTGAGTATATGAGGGAAATGGCATTACTAGATATTAATTCCATTAAAGATCTACTTTTGTATGGTAAGAAATTAGAACTTGCTCGTGCTAGGTCAGAACAATTTGTAGAACCTAACCTCTCAAAAGCGAAACTTAGTCAGGATTTTCAGCCTACGAAGAAAACTGATCATAAACCAAGGTCAGATAGGTCTGGAGAACCAGTTGCTGTCGTTGACGCTCCTTCTACTTCAGAAGCAAAAGGGAGAAAATGTTTTAGGTGTAACAGCACAAATCATTTCACGAGTAAGTGTAAAACTTCAAAGGATTTGGTCTGTTTTAAATGTGGTGAAAAAGGCGTTAAAAGAACTAACTGTCCTAAGTGCTCAAAAAACTAATTAACGTGAGTCACAAAAACTTAGTGATTAATTTAACATCTTTTCCATCACATATTGATGTGGCTCACTTTGAAGCTAAGACACATGACATTCGACCACATTTATTGGTAAAAGTTTTAGATTTGGAAGTTTATGGTTTGCTAGACACTGGAGCGGTTTGCTCAATATTGGGGGATAATTCACATAAATTATTTATGAAATATGGATTTAAATTAGTTAAATTACCAAAAGGTCAAAATGTAAGGGCTGCAGATGGTTCAAGAATTCAATGTTTAGGTTTTATGCAGTTACCCACTAATTATTTAAATAAAATTAAAGTTATAAAATTCTATATAGTTCCCAACATAATTACTCCAATCATTTTAGGTATGGATTTTTGCAAAGCATTTTTGATAACTTTAGACAGCACATTAAATAATAATAAAATTTTTAATATACCTGACAATTATATTAATTCAGTTAGCCTGGACCAAGGTTTAGAATGTTTTGATTCATTGACTTCTGAACAACAATTAATTCTACAGAAGGTCATTGATAAATTTGATAAGATTAATACTGAAAAAGTAGGTTTAGGTAGGACAAAATTAATTACTCATAAAATAGACACAGGTAATAGCCCACCAATTAAACAAAGATATTATCCTTTGTCACCTTCCAAACAATTAGCATTGGAAAAGGAACTTGATAGAATGCTGCAACTTGGAGTTGTAGTGCCTTCTAACTCACCTTGGAATTCCCCAGTTGTCATGGTAACCAAACCTAATGGTAAACTAAGGCTTTGTTTAGACTGTCGAAAACTTAATGCCGTTTCTAAGGCTGATGCTTATCCTTTGCCTTACATACATCAAATACTTGATAGCCTGAGAGATGCAAGATATTTAACTTCAATTGACCTGAGTGCTGCATATTGGCAAATTGAATATGATAGTGAGGAGTCTGCTGAAAAAACTGCATTTACAGTCCCTAGACGTGGTCTCTTCCACTATACAACTATGTCGTTTGGTCTGGTAGGAGCATCTGCCACTATGCAACGACTTATGGATAAATTGTTTGGTCCTGAATTTGATAATAAAGTATTTGTTTTTCAGGATGATATTATATGCATTTCCAGTGAATTTGATACACATGTTAAGTTGTTGGAAAAAGTATGTCAACGTTTAGCAGACGCAAACTTAACAATTAATATGAGTAAATCTCAATTCTGTAGAAAGGAACTTAAATATCTTGGCTACATGGTTGATAAGCAGGGTCTTCGTACCGATCCCTCTAAGGTGGAAGTTATTCTCAATTACCCCACACCCACCTCACCCAAAGAAGTTAAAAGATTTGTGGGAATGGCTGGTTGGTACCGTAGATTCATACAGGATTTTTCTAAAATTAGTAGACCACTTAGTAAATTAACTTGTAAGAATATAAACTTTGAATGGACAGAGGAAGCAGAAGAGGCTTTTAATAAATTAAAATCAAACTTAGTCTCAGCTCCAATTCTTAAATGTCCAGATTTTAATTTACCATTTTCAATTCAATGTGATGCCTCAGCATATGCTATTGGTGCCGTGCTGACACAGTCATATGACAATTTTGACCATCCTGTAGCATTCTGTAGTAGATTACTTAATAAGCACGAGGTTAATTACACTACTACAGAACGTGAATTATTAGCAGTCTTGTTTGCTTTAGAGCAGTTTAGAATGTATGTTGAGGGTCAAAAATGTAATATAGTCACTGATCATGCATCACTACAATGGTTTTATAAATTAAAGAATCCCACAGGCAGGTTAGCTCGGTGGAGTATTCGCTTAAGCCAATTTGATTTTAATATCGTTCATAGGAAGGGTAAAGAGATGGTTTTACCGGATGCACTCTCAAGAATTAAAATTGAATCGTTAGACATATCTGACAATATCCAAGATAAATGGTATTTAAAAATGGTAGAAAATTGTGAAAAGTTTCCCCATAAATTTCCAAATTATTCTCTTAAAGATGGTAAATTGTTTCGACATTCAAAAAATAAATATAATTTAACATCACAATTCACTTGGAAACAAGTGATTCCAAGTGATGATGTGGGACCTCTATTAAAACAATTTCATGATGATCCCACAGGCGCCCACTTTGGTATATTTAAAACCCATAAAAGATTAGCATTACATTATTTTTGGAAAAATATGTATAAAGATGTCGAAAAATATGTTAATAATTGTCAAACGTGTAAAGAGTACAAGCCGGTAAATTCGTCGAGACCTGGTTTAATGGGCAACCCTAAACAGGTTACAAAACCATTTGAAGCGATTTGTTGCGATTTGTTAGGACCCTTTCCTGTGTCCACTAAAAGGAACACAAATCTCTTAGTATGTTCAGATTATTTTAGTAAGTATGTTATGTTGTTTCCTATACGGAACGCAACAGGCAATGCTATTGTTAAAATTCTGGAAGAAAAAGTGTTTCTGGTGCATGGGATACCGAAATTTGTCTATGTAGACAATGGTCCGCAATTCATTTCAAAACAATTTAGAGATTTAATGTGCAAATATAATGTGCCTAATATTTACTATAATCCTAGGTATCACCCGCAGGTTAATCAGGCAGAAAGAGCCATTAGAAATGTTCTGTATGCGATTGCCTCATATGTGAAAACAAATCACAGGAAGTGGGACGATCATATTCCAGAAATTCAGTGTGCACTGAACACCTCAGTAAACGAGTCAACTAAATTCTCACCTTACTTTCTCGTACATGGGAGAGAGATGTTTGTAGATGGTAAGTTACATAAAGACTCTGAAGTGCCACAGCCTGATTCAGATCTATCAACTGTAGACCCTAGAATTCATGGTGATGACTTAAAAGAACTTAAATCAATTTTCCAGGAGGTTAGTAAAAACTTGAAACTTGTGCACGATAAAAATAAAAAGCACTATGACTTAAGAAAGCGACCTTTAGAATTTAAAGTAGGTCAAATAGTCTATAAAAGAACATTTACTTTGTCGGACGCTAGTAAAAACTTTACTTCAAAGCTAGCACCGCGCTTTATAAGATGTGTTATTTCAAAGAAACACTCACCTGTAGTGTATAGTTTAAAAGACATGCAGGACAAAGACTTAGGTAAATTTCACATTAAAGACATCTTAAAATATGAAGACTCCTAGTTTTTATACATTGTTGTTGTTAATCCAATATTTGCACGAAATTAGCAATAGACGTGCAAATATTTAACTTGAAGAGGGATGGATGCATGTTGGTAGGGTAAAAGGTTTTTTTTTTTCAAAATTAAATAGGTATACCAATTTTATTAATAAGGAATGTTTGCAGATGTATGAAAGAAAACACAATGATTGTTAAACTTAGTAGTATTCGAATGGGACTTAAAAGTGTCACCACTTAACACTTAATAAAACACATATCTACATTAATTAAAGATAGTGTTTACTTAAAAACTTGACCAAGTATATTAACCTATACTTTGTAACTTAACACTTAATAAAACACCTATCTACATCAATTGGAGATAGGGTTTACTTAATAATTTTAAAAACTTAAATAAGTATTTGCCTATACTTTGGCTTGATACTTTCTAGATAACACTTATCTAGGTTTCAAGGATAGTGTTTATTTAACTTAAAACTTAACTTAATTAGTAAATTAATTAGACTAAGGCATGATTAGTCAATAAAAAATTAGTTAATTAGTTGATGTCTGCAAAGAGTAGCTACGTGCTATATGTAGATAGGCAGACATGCGCTTATTATTATATTTTTTTTTTTTTTTTTTTTAAATCTTTATTTGGGTTTTATCACTCAGTGATAATGTCACCCTAATAAAAAAACATCTAAACATCCTACTTAGTTTAGTACTTAGATAGTTTAAGGCAGGAGCAATCAATGTACGAATTTGCCAAATAGGTTTTGTTTCGGAATTGTGCTACTAGCCATTAGCATTTAGCAATTTAGTCTGTAAGTCTAAGGCATTTGATTTCAGACTGTCTCAGTTTTCAATAGAATGATTTCGAGCTTTCAATGCACATGAAAAAAAAAAATTTTTTGTCAGCAAAAATTTTTTAACTGGGGAAAGATGTATTGTAACAATTATAAAAGAAATTTAAGAAATGTTCTCATCATACGCATCGTCACATTTAATCTCGCATTTAATTAAGAAATGAATTATTGGAAATATTGGAGACGGGTAACGCCCTCTATTGACAAAGGCGCGAACTAATGGGAAATAGTTGCAGTTGATTCTGAAAAAATAAAATAGATGGCGTTAGAGAGTAACCTTTATTTTCTTGAACTTTAAATAATTCTAAATAAAATATAATAATTACATAGATAAAATTCAAATAATTAATTGTAATAGATTTCAGTTGAATTAAGTTTAATTATAAATACAGCATGTTCTAAAACACGAAAGCCTAGTAACTAATCTGAAAAAAATTAAAAGGTTGACGTATAACTTGAAGGTTAGTTTTTCTTCTTGGTAGCGGAACACGCGATTAATCTAGAACAAAGAATATTGTAATTAAATAAATTAATGACGCGGACAAGGCGTGGTACAGCGGCTAAAATGAAAGTGCATTAATATAAGGGAACCGCATAAGCGTATGTATTGATAATTATTTCCTGTTTTGTTACATTTACATAGCATCATTTTTCACCATGATTTTGTGTTGAAATGCTCATGGATTTCTTTTCTGATACTTTCAGGGTTTCAAACATTAATTTAAACGTAATTATTTAATTAATTAAAAAACGTCTTCTCAACTCGTGGCACATAATATGAAGTAATCTAGAACAAGCTCTGGTTCCAAACCACGTGTTATATTCTGCAAGACACACACAGGCTACAATGCCGTCTTCGTTGCACATCAACTGATCGACCTGGATAGATGGTAGTATGTCCTACCTAAAGTAAGTGTTATTTCCATAACCTAACATTATAAGGAAGCTTGACAAATGCTATGTTCCTGTATCATTGAAGTGTGCACCAACATATTAAATAGCTGAGAAGACGGAAGTATCTCTTTTATTTCAATCAACACCTCATGCGAACAGAACCCATAGTCTCATGGCAATCTACGCTGGCAGCTGGTGGTAAGAGACGAAAGGACCTTACAAAACCAGTCAAGAAGCAGCCAGAAGTCAAGTACCAGGACCAACCGAGTGCAGTCTACGGAGAGAAGCACCACAACATGCTCCAGGTGTCGCTAGTCACATAGATACAGGTGTCCATCTAATGGGGTAACTTGTCATAAATGTGGTAAACGCAACCACTTTGCTTCAGTCTGTCGGTCAGAAAAGTCTAGAAATATTCATAATGTAAATGTAACACAGGGAATAGAAACAACTGAAGAATATTTTTTAGGAACTTTGTATATGACTAACTATAACATAAACATAAAAAATCCATATCAAACACAGTTGAAAATTGACAATACACTGGTTGATTTCCTCTTAGACACCGGTGCAGACACAAACATACTGTCTTACAATGCATTTCAAAAGCTGCATCTGCCAACCAATATTTTAGAAAAAAGTGTCCATAAACTGTGTACATTCAGTGGAGAAATATTACCAAGCGTTGGCAAATGCAAGCTAAACATTGTACACAATGGCAAGACATTCAAAACTACCTTTCATGTCTTAGACTTACCTTGTCAAAATATAATTGGTCGTGACAGCTGTGAGGAACTTCACCTAGTCAGAAGGCTTCACACTGTAAAGTTTTATCCTAGTGTATCTGAAATTTATAGAGGTCATAAAAGAAAATGCAGACCTTTTTCAAGGAATAGGATGCCTGAAGGATTTTGAATGTCACTTAAATAAGTCAAAGTGAAGTATATATTTGGGTCATGTTTTCAGTGGGGATGGTGTGGGAGTGGACCAGAATAAGGGAAAGGCATGTGACATGCCACCGCCCACCAACATTACTGAACTTCAACGTTTTCTAGGCATGATCAATAACTTAGGATCTTACATTCGTAACCTGTCCCAGAACATTTCAAACCTCAGAATACTTTTGTCTAAAGAAACTACATGGATATGGAATGATTTACATGATAAAGAGTTTAATCATTTAAAAGACATGATCAAAAAGCTCCAATTTTGACGTACCCTAACAAAGATTTTATAATGTCAGTAGACGGCTCAAAAGATGCCATGGGTGCAGTCAGCAGTCACGCTAAACAGCCTATAGCATATGCTTCTGCATCTCTTAGTTCCTGTCAACAGTCTTACTCACAAATTGAGAAGGAACTTCTAGCCATTCTATTTGGCTGCACTAAGTTCCACCAATATGTCTATGGTCGCTGCGTCACTGCTGAGACTGACCACAAGCCAATTGTGTCCTTATTCAACAAACCAGTCTATAATATACCTCCTCGTCTTCAGCGGATCATGTTAAGGCTCCAGCCTTATGATCTTAATGTCACATACAAACCAGGGAAATACCTGTATGTCGCAGACACTCTTTCCAGAGCTGCTTTGCCTGATGAGTCACCAACTGATTTAGATGTTGATATTGACTTACATGTCAATTTAATAATAAAATCCCTGTCAATTAGCCCCACTAAATTCAAGGAATTTCAAGAGCATACCTCCAAAGACGAGGATATGTCTTTACTAATTCAGTATTGTCACAATGGATGGCCAGAGCACAAGAAATCTGTCATTGTACACAAGTCATTAAGAAACGATATCTTGCAATGATTGCATGAAGGACACCAAGGCATTCAAAGTTGTCAACGTCTAACGAGAAATTCTGTATATTGGCCTAATATACATGCAGATATTGAGAAGTATGTAAATATGTGTCACGTATGTCTTACCTACAGGCGTAGTAACTCAAAAGAGACCCTACAACCCCATGACTATAAAATGATTCCCTGGCATAAAGTAGGTATCGATCTATTTGACTTTAATTCTCGCAAATACCTAATTGTAGTAGATTATTTCTCTAAATATGTGGAGATTGCACTACTTGATAAAGGCACCTCAGGTTGCTATGTAATTGTCCACTTAAAATCAATTTTCGCCAGACATGGCATTCCAAAAATTCTTGTCTCTGACAATGGTCCCCCTTTTAACTCCAAAGAGTTCAAAGAATTTATGTCTTCATGGCAAATAGACCATGTTACTTCAAGTCCCTATCTTAGTCGCTCAAATGGTATGGTAGAGAGGACAATAGGCACTATCAAAATATTTGCTAAGAATATGCCTAGCGGATAACTCTGATCCCTATCTTGCGCTTTTGCAATACAGAAATACCCCTAAAGATAGTTTATGCTCACCATCCCAATTGATCATGTCTAGGTCTTTAAGGACAAAGATCCCCGTCTTGGAAAAATCTCTAAAACCTAAAGTTTGTAATTACAAAAAGCTAGACACATAATGAAAAAAAACTTTTTAAAAAAAAGTACCGACTTCAAAACAAATACAAAAAAGTTTAAAATAACTTTTCTTTCGGAAGTCGGTGGCAATAGTCAATGACACAACAAAACAAAGCCACCGACTTCCGAAAGAAAAGTTATTTTAAACTTTTTTGTATTTGTTTTGAAGTCGGTACTTTTTTTTTAAAAAGTTTTTATTTTACCCTTTTTAGTTTATTTATTACATATTCAACCCAAATTCTTGTAAAATACAAAATTTTCTTACATATGCACTAATCTTGTAATCCGTCACAACATAAAAAACACCATATCTCTAAAATTACTGAACCGATTTTGATGAAACTTGCAGTGTACCCTAAGTTGAACAATACCTAGTACAACAAAAAAGGAATTACTTAAATCGAACTTATGGTTCCGGAGATATGCGTGCACAAACATAAAAACATACATACATACATACATACATACATACACTTATGAAATTTGGCACATTTGTTCAGACGCTGATATAGACTAACATATATGAAAACTGGGCAGTTCTGATAATATTACATACATACGGGTCGAATTGATAACCTCCTTTTTTTTGAAGTCGGTAAAAAAAGTACATATTCACAACTTTATTATAACAAACACACAAAAAATTATCTGAACTGCAAAGAGGAGAGAAAATATATTTTTAAAAGACGCCAGATAGCCATTGGACTCCAGGTACTGCAGAGTCAGGTCCTGAACCGTGGTCCTATAAAATAGTAACACCAGATGGTTCCTTCCGTCATAACAGACAACAAATCTTAAAGCCCAAGCATAGTCCACCTTCAGGTAATCCAGCTACTCCAGCCACTTCACAGTCACCACTTACTCTAGAGAACAACCGCTCAGGTAGTCCAGCTACACAGTCACAGCCTTCCGGTCACAATACTACATCACCAACAACGTTTTCTTCCGTTGGTCGTGCTATTAGAAAACCTTTAAGATTCCGCCTTGAAGAATAACATACCAATATATTCTGTATCCGTGTCTTTTTTCAGTTTTATGTTGTAATCCTGTAATTGTAAAAATAACCTAACCTTTATGTTTGTTTACTTTGAAATGTCATCTATCAAAGTGACATTATGATAGGGCTGCTTATAATAGTGTTGTAACCTTTATCGATTATGTTAATTGCCGGTTTTGTAAGTATTCAAAAAAATATAATATGTGTTGTATTTGTTAAATTTCTCAAAAAAAGGGAAGATGTTATATTGTATAATCTATGGCTCAAGACTTGGCAACACCGGGATTTCTCTCTGCTCCGTACTCCGTGTGCATCTGGACTACACCGTAATGTCGTGCCCTGATTGTAACCACTATTACAAATATATATAATTATCCTCAGTCAAGAGCATCGTTATTTATCTTCCAGTTCTTCCACCACACACCGTCACACCTTACACCTAGTATTTAGCCCTGGTTCATATTAAGATCCTTCATCTGAGTAGAAATCATCACTGGATTTATCTATAGTATCTTCAATGTTTTCAGATCTAGCGGTTTTCGACTTAATGTGTTTTCGAACTGGCGTACCACTCTTATTTTTTTTCCAAATATCGTGCGTCGAAATAACGTCATTCGAAACTTAAAATAACATTAAAATGAGTGCACTGGAATTTGCCGATCTAATTGATTTGGCAGATTTAGATTATATGGCCAACTTGAAATATACTCGAGCCAACCGTGTGAGAGTAATTCCGTTACAACATTATAGTGACGAAATATTTTGGAAGAAATTTAGATTTAGCAAAGCTTTTGCTAACAAAATAATGGATTAATTCAAAGATGATCTTCCAAGTCATCCTCGTGGTCATCCTATCTATCCACAAATACAAGTAACATGTGGTGCATTGCGGTGTTGGGCTCGACATCAGGCATGTTGAATTTAATTACCATAATTGCAATATCGGTAGTCAACTATTTTTTCTTTAATCGTCTTATATTTTCACTTCTTGTAATATTAATCATTATTTCAGATTCAGAATGATAGCGGAGATTTACATGGGATTTCACAGCAAGCAGTGAGCAAAATTTGAAAAAATGTGACAGAAGCTTTGGCCAAACAAGTTCATTTATTTATAAAAATGCCTTCTATGTTGGAAGACCACGGGCACGCCGCAACCGCGGCGGTAAGACCCCTCTTTGAGGAGTGGCTGGATGGGCGTCACGGTGTCCTAACCTTCCGCCTGACGCAGGTCCTCACCGGACACGGCTGTTTCGGGAGGTACCTGTGTCTGAGGAGAAAGCAGGAAACGTCTGGGTGTCACCACTGCGAGGATCACCCAGAGGACACGATAGAGCATACGGTGCAGGACTGCCCCGCTTGGGCAGAGCACCGCTGCCGTGTCCTCAGGCATTGGTTCGGCATTGGTCGAGGCCATTCTTCTTCGTGTCGCTGGCACGACGGTATTTATATTTTATTCGCCCAAAACTCCGCCATCTCCACCGCGTTGTCGGTAGCAGCGAAAAGATCTGATTGGCTGCATGTTTTTGGGTTAACAGGGCAGGATAAGAGGTGAAGCATGGTTTGTGACGCAGCTCCACATCCGCATCCCGCTGCCGTTCCAATGCGGTAGCCCCACTTTAACAGGTTGGAGTTACATCTTCCCACCTGGGTCCGGAGGCGATTCAGGGATTTCCAGGTGGCGCATGGAAGAAGATTAGAAGAGGGGGACACAGTTTTTCCCAAAGTTCACATCGGGCTTTAGCCGGGTTTCCTGAAAGAAACACTGTGGATTTTAAGAAACTCTGTCTGCTTTTTAGCCGGTGTTTTGGCAGATGGGCACCATATAGTGGGTGTCTGGAGTCCAACTCCTGTTTATATTTCTCCACTGTACTTGCTACTTCTCTTCTTACAAATGGAGGTGCTATGCCAGCTGTGGGATATAGTGCGTTGACTGGGGTTGGTTTGAGGCAGCCAGTAATCGTTCTGCAAGTCTCATTCAGTGCCACATCCACTTCCTTAGTGTGAGCAAAACGGTGCCACACAGGACACGCATACTCGCCCGCAGAAAAACAAAGCGCCAGGCCAGTAGTTCGGAGTAACTTTTTTTTTAACGTGTGGAAATCCTCATGGACTTCTTCTGCCTGGGGAAGACGGAGGGGGCATGTCAGACTCGACTGACTAAAAAAAAAAACCACACGGTGTCCTCTGCTGCCTTTAGCCGGGGGTGCGGGTCCACTTCTTGCGGCCCGAAAGGAGCTAGGGAAGTTGGAGGAGGAGGCGAAGAAAAAACGGGAGAAGATCAAAGACCTAGAGAAAAACTTCCCCTTCCTAGGGAACATAAAAGGCATGATCTCCAAAAAGGGAAAGAAGAAACCGGTCTCAAAGCCCAAGGAAGCGAAGGAGAAGGAGGTCCTCCCCTCCACAAACGAGGGAGGGAGCGGGGCTAAGAAGAGGAAGGTGGATGAGAGCCCCTCCAAGAAAGAGCCATCTGGAGTGAGTTACCCTGTCCGAATGGACGGCGGCCCGAAAGGAGCTAGGGAAGTTGGAGGAGGAGGCGAAGAAAAAATGGGAGAAGATCAAAGACCTAGAGAAAAACTTCCCCTTCAATTTTTTTTTATTTCCAACTCCCTTTCCTTCTCCGGAAGCAAAATATCTCGTTCCAAGTTGTGTCGCAAGTGCTGACATAACTCTAGTTTGTGATATTCAACTTTCAATTGATGTTCTTCTTCAAGCAATTTAGCAGTTCGCTTCTTAAGCTCCTCATTACTTTTTTTAATACTTGCTCTATACTCCTAAAAATTGAAAAGTGCAATGTGTATGATCCTTACATTCGGTTGGGCCCTGACCTTGATAATTGAAATGAAATTTCTTCTGAACATGTAAAATCGTGCTTTAATCTGATACTATGCCGGTTCGTTACATAGGTTGATGCGATGAACACTGGTTTTCCACCGAATAAAGATTTGGTGGTTTTTTTTTTTTGCTACCACCGGAAGACGAGACACGACGAAAAACATAGACAAACTATACTAGAACATTCTGACAAGTGTTGCCATACACAATTTTTAGTTAGTCTAGTTGGTTTCATGGCTGCTAATGGGCTCCGACGATCCTGATCTTGTACCGTTTGCTGCAGGCGAGACTGTTCATCCAGCAGCTCCATAAGCTGATTGAAGGTCGGGAGCTTATCTGATTCCTTTCCATATCGCTCCTCGAATATTGTTCTGATTCTTGAAGGTAACTTCTGCAAAAATAAAAATAAAAGTAAATATGACCATTCTGATATTGGCATCTGAAGCTTTTCCAAAGAAGCTTTTTCAAAATAATGCTTCACCACCTAGTGAAGCCCTAAGATAATAATGCTTTTCAGCGTCTGAAATGTCTGCTCTGTTGTGAACTAGTGATTTAAACAAATCATAAAAACCTAACCAATTCATCATATTTCCTGAAAATTTAGGTAACTCAATAAATTGTAATTTAGCCTTCAACTGACCTGTATTTGGTATACCTGATGACGTAGATGGGCAAACCTTGACCTTCTCCTGTTCTGAGACCATACTTTCAATCTGAAGGAACAACTTGTTTATGTTCCCAAATTGCTCCTTTATAAGTTCGAAATCATCCATATTTTCGAAATCTGATTCATACTGTAATATAGTTTCATAGCATGATACAAACTCTAAATAATATTTATTGAAATGCCTATAAGCAACTGCCGAGGCCACACTAGACTCTCTATTTTTAATAGTATCTGAGTAGTCATTTAACATACGAAACCTAGCCTCAAATTTGACCTTAGCCGCTGAAAATTCACCCTTTGACATGATTATTCACTGAACTATTAATATAAACCTATTATTATGAATTAATGACAAACTTTGATAGGCTGACAATGAAAATAAACATTAACAATAACTCAACAGGTTATCTCTCTGACACTGACATTAATTGACGTTGACAAGTTAATTTGACATTGACATTGAGTGAACTAGTCACGTTTCGTCTACCCAAAATGGTTGACCTGACCAAAGGCAATGATTGAACGAATGAGAAATATGGCACTGAATGAATTTGAATGAATTGAAATACCTAATAGAAACTAATTTTCTTAACCTAAAAATACCTTGCACAAAATGTTCCATTCTGAATCTTCTGATGACACTTTATTATCTTCTTTTGATGAGATACACTGACACACTGCTGCACACAGCAGATTATTATTTATTGGCGGGCCTCAAGTTAACATTTTGTGTATGAACAAAGCATCAATTACAGCTTGTAATCGAGCTCTCATTGATTGTACCATATTCTGGCAATAATCTCTATTCGTATAACTATTCCGGATTGCATGTGCATGAGCCTTTAAATTCTCTTCCGTGCGAGTCTCGTTATGTGTTCCAGTTCTGGACCATTAACCCCCACAAATTCTCTATAGGGTTAAGGTCCGGGTTTATCGGTGGAATTTTTATTAATTCCAAGTTATCTTGCTCAGCTATCAAAGTTTGGTTCTCGTCTGGCATTGGGAACGGAACTGTTGTCCTGAATGAAAGTTATTCGGTGATGATCAGAATAAACAATTTTTGCATTTGTTAAAAACACGTCTTTTAGAATATTTAAATAGGCATCACTCCCCATTTGCCAGATATTTCGCAAAACTTTATGGGTCCACCCGAATTTATCCACCCCCAAAACCCGATCGAAATGCGTCCACTACGACAATTTGGCAAAACACTGTTTCCTTCATATCGTGTGTTGTCTGCACGACACAAAGAGACCCGCCCGTCCCCTTAAGAAACAAAAACTTTCTCGTCCATGAAAGCGACTTGTTCAATATCATAATTTAGCTGTCAAATATCTGTTAGCAAATTGTAAACGTAACATTTTACGCCTATTCTTTAACACAATTTTTTTTAGCTGGAACCCGATGACGAATTCGGACATCTTTAAGCCTTCGTCGTACAGGAAACTAGATACAGGCAGCTCAGCTGCAAATGAAGATGTTCTAATAAGTTTTGGGTTTTGAACACTTTCGGTTGAAAGTTTCCTTCTTAAGATTTCCTTCTTCTTGCCACCTTTTCAACTATGATGTTCGTTCGTGCTGCTGTCTGAGGCAGAATTTATGCTGCTGTGCCACTTCACCGGGTTCTGGTGAAATATGATTTCCCAGTATTGTAATAAGGTCTTCAAAAGATTTTGACTCTGGAGTATCTGGAGCAGTGATATTTTTCAGGATTTGATAATGTTTAGGGCCAATACAGTTTAAAAATATCTGTATTTTTAGTCCAGCGTCTGTAACGCCTTTTAATGTAATGTAATCTTTGTAAGTAACTCGAAAAAGATTCGTTTACCTCATCGTACGGCTGTAATGAAACACCACTTACGTGTTTTGATTGGGTTTCTTGAGTTTGTAAGGCATTTTTATTGTTTTCAGTGTATTTTTAAAATAATTCTACCATTCAAATTGTATTGAGTTTTGTTATAATCACCATTTTTATTTTTAAAAGTCCGCTTTGCTGAGAATATGCAATTTATTTGGATGTTATCTGCATAGAATGAAGTAGGTACACTACCTACTTAAAAGAAATGATGACAGTAAACAGACCTTGAACAGATGTTTCATCATCATCATCATCAGCCTATAAATGTGCCCACTGCTGGGACACGAGCCTCCTCTCTGTGAGAGGGAGTGGGCCGTAATCTACCACGCGGGTCCAATGGTGATGGGTAGATGTCGCATGTCTTCGAATTTTTGGTTCTAGGACATGCCGGTTTCCTCACGATGTTTCCCTTCACTGTTTTGAGAATAGATGTTTATCTAAACAAAACCTAAACTCCTCGGTTTTATGGTACGAAGTGTTAAACACCCTCCTAAACATGGTTTAAGACTTTAGACACTTGTTTTCCTAAATGCATGTTCAATCTGTGTTGTTTATATGTGTGAGGATGGTGTTCTTAAATCAGACATTGCACTAGAATTAGGCATATCGGTAAGCAAAGTAATTTTAGGTATTCGTCTATGTAACCTATAATATGGTCATTCAATAAAATCGTTCTTAAGTAGAGAAAAAATACAAATCTCTACTTACTTGGGACATACAATTAATGAAAAAGGTTTACACCCTATACAAGAGGAAGTTAATGACATAAGAAAAAGTCCAAGACCCACAGACTCTCTTCACTTTTTTGGGAATGATCAATGACTATCAGCAATTTATCCCAAACCTTGCATCAATGCTAAACCCGCTGTACATTTTACTGCAAAAAGATGAGGCCCGCCAATAAATAATAATTTATTATGGATTATCTAAATTGCGACCCAATTTAAAATTATAGTTAATATCTTGTGTATGGTTGTTTGCTGATTTAATAAGACACGTTTTACACAATTAATAACTAAGATTAATTAGTTCAAAATAAAATATTGTTTTTATTTTAACTGAAGTCAAGTAGTGTTTGTTTGCATATTATATTAATATTTTCTTAGTTATACTTGTCAAATAAAAACTATAATATAATGTATATTGTGCCGATATTAACATAGCAATGCCATGCCGCGACCAAGACGATCAATTCTTTCCCGACAAAGCCGTAATGCAACTAAAATTCGAAACATTACGAATGAAACGACTGAAAAAGAACAAGAAATTGCACGTGAAGAGCGACGCGTTACTATGGCTCGACTTCGTGCTTCTCAATCACAAGAGCAAAGCGAGGCAGCCCATAAAACGGCTCGGTTGGCAAGGCGAAATCGTCGAGCAAAGCTTAGAGATCAATAACTAGATAATTTTCGATATAAGATAATATTCGCACAAGAAGAAATTTATCAAGAAGTGATTTGAATCGATCAGCTTTTCGATACAACACTGATTATTGCTTGCATAATAGCGTTCGCATTGGGCCAATGGACGTTGTTTAAGAGTATTGTGGCGCATTGAAGTTTATCATTTGCTAAAGAAAAAAGAGCGTCATCATTCATTCAGAAAACTCTTAGCTTAAAAGGAAAAATAAGAAAACAAAAAAAGGCAGCCAAAATACTGCGAACTAAGAATTCTATTGAAAAATTCTTTTTAATGGGCATACCACACGCACAAGCCTGTTGCAACTAATAACGTGTGGGACAGTCATGGCGTCCAGTTCGAACTATCTTGTTAGCGTACCGAAGTTACAAGGGAGCGAGAATTATAGTGAATAATGTTTCGCCGCAGAGAATTTTCCGGTATTGGAAGGAATGATTGGGTGTATAAAACTTGAGCCCGATCATCCACCAGTAGCCGTAGATGACTCGAAAACAAAAGCCAAACTGATTTCAACAATCGACCCGGCTCTTTATGTTCAAATAAAAACCGTCAGAACATCGAAAGAATTGTGGGTTAAATTGAAAATTGTTATTCGATGACTCGAGATTTACCAGAAAAATTGGTCTGCTGAGGAATTTAATATCTATTCGATTATTTCGGAACATTGCACTTTGACGGCCTATGTAAGACAAATCGTTGAAGGTTGGGCAAAAATTACACAGTACGGGATTTGAAATAACCGACGACGTGTGGCTTGGCTCCATCATGCTGGCTGGTCTAAGCGAAAAATTTATGCCTATGATATTATGGCCATCGAACACTCGGGCATGATAATTACGTGCGACGCCATTAAAGGGAAACTGATGGACATATCGGGACCGATACCACTGGGCCACCACTGCTCTACAAGTTGTAGGTAGTGTGTCTTATTTCATCACCACTGCTCTCAAAACGGTAAAGGAAAACCTCGTGAGGAAACCGGCATGTCCTAGAACCAAAAATGGGTTGGCTTTAGTGTGGTTCGGCAGGCGGAGGGGGCTAAAAGTGGTTAAATCTGGTAGAGGGTGGGGCCCCGATTATAACGCTACCACTCTTATTACAAGGTAATGGACATTTTCCCAGAAATTTACAAAAAATGTTTCTAACCTTAAATCAGATAAACAGCGTAATGTAAACGTTATAAGGTGAAACGGAACGTTAAAATGGGCGATCGACAACTGAATATATCGTCTGTGGTGTACTTGAAATAAGAGAAAAGAAACGCAAAAAAAATGTCTCTCGTATTTGCGTCATGTGTTATTTGTGACATTTTGTTTTCATTCCGTTTCTCCTCGAGTTGCGTGAATGTTCTCCCTGTGCATCGTGGTGTTTTTGTAGATTTCTTCGACGACTTTGGCTTATCCTCTGGACTTTTGTTGATTGCCTTCACGACTGACTAGTGGTGGATAATATATCATATATACTACTCAAAACAAAATAAGGGCCACCTGGTTTTTATCGATTTATTAAATAATGTTTAAATATTACTAGTCACAATGACTGAATCTGATTAATATTAATGGTTTTAGATGGAAATACACAAAAATTAAATAAGTTTTCCAATAAATCGTTAAAATAAACCAAATTGAATGAAAAGTGAGGAATTACAGGAATGTATCAAGTTACATAAAACATAAAAAAAATCGAAAAAATAACGTCTTTAATGTTCCAAAGTGTTATTTTATGCTTCTCTTTTAACTTTGTTTTCTCTGTTCTGCTCATTTTATGGGAGGTGGAATGGTCTGGATTAAATACCGAACATTTTCTTTTGGGATACTCTACCAGCAAGTTTTCAGACAATTTATGAGATAGAAAAGAAAGTAAAATTCCCATCAACACCTAGCTGGAGGTGTTGATGGGAATTTTACTTTCTTTTTCACTCTTCATTAACTCATCTCTTAAATGCTCAATAGAACTCAGGTAAAAATCCTGAGTGTCCACTGTAACATCGTAATTCGAGCGTAAGGGAATGTGTGCACTGTTAGTCGCGTCGTGTTCGCTCGAGCATTATCCTGCTTCAAGAAGAACTCAGGTATTTCTTGCTTTGCGAATGGGATAATGTGGAGTTGCACCACATTATCTACGCAATTTTGAGGAGTTACAGCACCCTCGTTAAGAAGTGCTAGCTCAGTTTTGCGAGATAGAGATAACCGCCCCAGAGCATAACTCAGAACTCGCCAGAACAGTCTGTTTTAAGAGTGCAAGGATCTGAAACTTGTTGTTTAGATCTTCTCTACACTCTTATGAATCAGTTTTTATTGAAAAAAAAAAAAATTGTATGTTCCATAAATGGCTGTAAAAAAAGTGGCAAAATGGGAACACGTAGCCAAATTATATGAAGAATATAAAGGGATACGACTTGTTAACAAACTAACTGATCGACATATTAATCCAGATAAATAAAAAAAAAATGAAAGTAAAATATGCAACACAAGTTTTGAGCCAAAAAGTTGGTAATTAAATTTCGAAACATGTCATAAACGCTCAGAGTTTAGTTATGCTGTAATGCTAAATTTAAATTATATTTTTTGTTTTTCAGAAAGGAACATACTCCCATCTGAGTGTACACAGACTGCTGATGTCATCCTTTTTTTTGATGAATTGTTCGATTCTATAAATGGGAGTTATGATAATTCGAAGAAAAGGTCTGGAAAAACTTTACTGACACAAGTAACACCAAAATCAGACAATGGCACCGTTTGGTCGAAAGCTAAACTAGTGTTAAGCTCAATGAGATAGATAAGAAATAGAGAAGAACATCGAAAATGGGCCTTACCACATAATACAGTGTGAACATAGCTATTGTGCGCCATACTTTTGTAGTAAAACAAACTCGGAAAACTTGTCCCGAAATTAGTAGCTTTTGGGGTGTTTCAAAAACTAACGAATTTGGCGTATAGTCTTTCCCAACAAACGTACCTACAGTATCGCGCATAAACTAAGAATTTAGTTGAAAAGTTTTATTGCCGTAGTTGCCAAGTACGTAGTAGGGAAGAGAGTGAATTACTCCTTAAAAGTGTCGTATCTTAGCGGAAGATGCACGGCTGCAGTCATCTTTCGATACCGGTGGCATACTACAATCTTAACATACATTATTTTACTTTTGAATCCGCAAATGAACAAATAATCAAGCTGGAAAATAAGTGCAATGACAATAATTATAAGAAGAGGAACATTAAAAAGAAGAAAAAGACCTTACATGTTCCTGCAAAAGATGCCTATTATGGTGAAAATTGACAGAAACCAGACAATGGATACTTTTTAAAAAGATAAGCGCTCTCTGAAGAAGAAATAAATAATTTAGAAAGTAGCACCGAACTACAAAGTGTTAGCTCCAAATGGCTAGAGGCTAGGCGTAAAATTTTAACAGCTTCCTGGTTAGCTAGAGGTTGCAAGCGGAGTGTCAAAGCAAATTGTAGCCCACTGGTTCGACAAATATTATACAGCAGTGATCTTAGCAATGTTCCGTCTATTAAACATGGAAGAAAGAACGAGCACCCAGCGCTCCGCGAGTTAGAAAATGCTTTACAATATAGAAGAATGTGGACTATCAATTGATAATGAACATTCGTTTCTCGGCGCCACACCAGACGGCAAATGCGATATAGTTATTGTAGAAGTAAAAGGGTCCATCATCGGCGTATAATTTACATCCCAAAGAAGCAATCAAGCAAAAGAAAATAGATTTTTGGTTGCATAAGTCTGACGCCTTAAAGAGTAAGTGATTCTGTCAAATGCAAGGCCAGTTACTAGTAACTAGTCAAGACACGTGTGTATTCGCAGTGTAGACAGGCGTCGGAAATCTAAAACACGAATTTGTAAAAAGAGATTACCTGTTCTGGAAGGAAAACATGGAAGGACATTTGGTAAAATTCTACAATAAGTAACTGTTTACTTCCAGAATTGGTTGACCCTCGATACCCGAGGTCTATGAAACGTAAGAGACCATAGCTTACACAAATGCAAAGACGAACTATTAGAGCTCTCGCTCCTCTCGAGCGCCAACCGCCAAATCCTTTTTCAGGGTAAAAGGTACTAATTAGTTCTTAATTTTCAGAATATTTGGTGGTATGTGCATAGAATGAGCTCTTAGGTCCATATTTCTGGCCATTCTTGGGTCAATCAATTCTGGAAGGAGACAATTTTTGTAAAACGTGACCAATTGAATTTCCATTTTCTCCTTCCAAAATTGTGGATCTTTTTTTATGCACTGGTACTTTATTTTGCCAGGGCCTGTCCAGATAGCAAACACACAAATGTCTTGGCATGTAATGCGCAATTGCTCTTGAATTTGAAAATACCACTTATGTTTTTTGTTAATTTCGTATGTATTATTTGCTTTGGGCAACCAAAAATCTACTTTTTTAAGTTTGATGGCTTCGTCTGGCTCCATCTCATATGCCGAAGATGGACATTTAATTTCAACAATGCCAAGCTCACATTTTTCGTCTGGGGTCGCTCCTAAAAAGGGAAATTCTTGGTCTATGAATAACCTACACTTTCAATACGGATATTCAAAGTTTTTTCTAAATCTCCAATTGCAGTCTCTTCGTTATTTCTGCCATGCTTGATAGACGCCACATTGCTTAGGTTTTTTCCATATAGAATTTGTTTGATCAGTGGACCACATTCAGTGGTTGGGCGACGTTTGCAGACTGTCGCGAACCAAGACGCTGTCAGGAGTTTTCTCCGGGTTTCTAACTATAACGGACTTCCGCTCTGCAATATGGTACCTTTTTCTAATTTGTCTTTTTCAACCTCAGAAAGTTCTAATATCCTCAAAAATTTTGTTTTGGCTTCTTCAAATTCTTCCTCATTCATGTCAACTTTTTGGCAATTTTCTCCATAATAGGCGTCTTGTTTTGATGTTGTTGGCCTGACAATAGTCTTCTTTCATTTATTTTTTGCCGTATTTTTTCTAACTGAACTATTTGGGGATTAGCTTCTGTGTCAAAAATAAATTTATGTACAACCGACTGTAGGACACCTGTGTTATATGAAATGACAGCTGCAGCACAACGAGCAAGATAGGACCCTCGCTGGGTAAAGTTTACTCTTTTGCCTCCTATAAACTTAGCAACTCGTCCATTAAAACTTTCTACCGCATTGTTTGTTTCATTGTATACAAAATTGTATGCATGAAGTGACAGACGTTCGGCTAAATCTTCAACTTTTTGGAATACGCCGTATGCTGTAAGTTCTGGTACCAAATTTACATTACTTTTTTCAATGTCGTCGGTACAAAAATACGATGCGCATTTTGAGTGATCACCAAATACATGGTAGGGATCATTCACTATGTAATTTTTTATTTGTTTTACTTTGTTTTCGAAAGGAGTGTCCTGACTAGTCCAATATTTGACGCTACTATCAATGCCCCAACGTATCCGTAAGTAATTTTCTTTTAGATTTTTTCTGGCCCTTATGTGGTATGCGGTGTTGTTGGCAATTGATAGCAAGCCCTTGCAGTACCGATTTTTTAAATACCTCTGTTATTATTACTGCTTCCATTGCAGTAGATGGACCGTGAAAAATTTTAAAGCAAGTATGTTTCGGTGCTTGAGTTCCCTTTGTGTTTGCTCGTGAACAGATACAACATACCTTATTTTTTACACCGTAGAAACGATTTTTTTTTGAGTGCATGCCTACAGTTGCTCCAACTCCAGAAGAGGCACTATAGTTGGTTCCATACGAGCGTTTGGACCAACATGCATCACCTGATACAGCAATCATCGCCATTCCATCGTCGTTTGAGCTTCCAATGGCTAAAGCATGATCTTTTTCCTCCTTACCAGCCTCGATCATAAAGTGTTGCGCAGTCTTTTTCCACCATCGACTGATAATGTCGTGTTTAGATTGGTACAATCGTACCGACATTGGTGGCATATTTACATGACATAGAACAGTATTAAGCTGCGTAACCCCAGCACCAATAGTCATTATACCAATCACGATTTCTTCGTTCTCGTCCATTTTATTTTCTGACTCGTCGAAAGATTTTAACACGAATTTGGTACCACACATTTGGCATTTCATATAAAAAGTTGAATGAAGTCCTATCTTTTTTTCATTCACCATTTCAACAGTACTTAAATTACAATTAAACAACGACCTATGATTCCCAATTTCTTGAAGTTGTTTCACAAAGTAAGCCATTTCTATGAGCCTTCTTCCAGAAACTTGAAATGGTTTGTGTTCTTCATTTTCGGAGTTCTAAAAACAAAACAAACGTTTTAGAACTTGTCATTCATGCACAATAAAGGGAACATAAATTGAATTGCCGTAATTGGTTGTTCACACAACCGTTATAATTTGATCCATAAATAAAGCAAAAGTAATCTTAAAGTTATAACTTACGAAAGACGTCTTCAAATTGTTTTTATTGGAAGTACTACAACTCATTAATTGTTCAACTTCTTCTGAATACGCCTCACATGTATCACTCGTATTGCAAATCCCTTCACGAGGTCTGTCAAAACAGATACGTAAGTATGACAATGATGTTCCTATTTATGATTTAGATAATTAAATAAACATAATATACTGACCGCCTTCTTTTCAAAGCTTGTCTACTGGCATGAATTCTTTTACGAGAGTTATGGCAAATTTCTAATGTCTCGGCATCTAAAACAACAATACAGTTATGCAAGTTATGCCACAGGCACTATGCACAAATAATATTGACGAAGAGAATTCATACTAATTATCAAAAGTATATAAAACAGTATACGTTCAGACCAACCCATCAATTCCGGAGATAAGATCTCATCATAACTAACAAAACGAGCCCAAACACGACACATCTAGTTCAATCCGTCGAGGAGTTCCAGTTACAATCACCGAAGTAGACGTTCAGGTCACTCCATCAAGTACGGAGGGAAGATCTCATCCTAACTAACAAAATAAGAAATAAAATGTTTTTATTTAGAAAAGTCTTACCTTGTCAAGTATCAAATTTGGTTTATCGAATATTCCATAAATAATCAGCGATCTTTTTCAATGTATGCCGCTGCTAACGAGCGACACAGCGTCCACTCACAACGGCACCCAAGTGCGGACTGAGATTTCATTCGAAATGTTTGTGCAAAACAAATCAAAACAGGGACAAAATAAAAAATAAAACCATTATTGCAACCAGTTAAGATTCACCCATATTAGCAAAATATGTGAAAAATTTGTTTCAGCTTTTATTTTTTCTGCGAGTATTTATGACACTGGGACATAATTTTTTCTCTATGATATAAAATAGTTACTATTACTATATTTGCCCTCTTACAGTATTTTTAGAAATCTTTAAATATGATAATAATAGAACAAAAAATGTACCAAAACACAACCCGATATGGAAAACATGGCAACGGCAGATCGTTTTTAAATTATCTGAAACTATCATTAAAAAAAACGTCTCTATCATTTGAAGATAAAGAACCAATCTATTTGTATTAGTTAAAGGATTTAACTAATACAAATAGACATATGTAACAGTTTGGCGAGTTTGTAATCTTATACCAAAAAACCGGCCAAGTGCGAGTTGGACTCGCGTGAAGAGGGTTCCGTACGATGTTACCTATCACGTTTTTTTTTAAATCTGACCCAAATTGGTACGCACAATATTGAGTGATTTACCATGTTATTTTAATATCATGGACTTCTTATAGGTTTTCCTATAATCTATAAGTAGAAAACTAAATTCTGTATTTTTTTTTAAAATAGATTTTAAAAAATCTAAAAACCCACGTTTTTAAATGTCCTAAAAATAAGAAAATAACCCTACGGGGCTGAGAGAGGGGCCACTCAAAACGTGGGGGCGTATATTATTTAAGGGATTATTTATGGGACATATTTACATGAAGAGTATATGATGTGTGATCGTGGGTGTAACTTGCAAATATCGCCCCCACGTTTTGAGTGGCCCCTCAGCCCCGTAGGGTTATTTTCTTATTTTTAGGACATTTAAAAACGTGGGTTTTTAGATTTTTTAAAATCTATTAATTATTTTTATCTTTGTTCATCGGGTTTGAAGCTACCCTGAAAATTTCGGCCTGCTAGCTTATCGGGAAGTGCCTCAAAACCTGTCCGCCATATTCGATTTAAGTCACATGATTATTTTTTTCATATTCCTGACAGCAAACCCTTTCATTTGATATCCACATCATAGGGGTGCATTTCAAATAGCCTGTCAGCCATCTTGGACGTCCGCCATATTGGATTTAAGTCACGTGACTATTTTTTTTCGTATTCCTGACAGCAAACCCTTTCATTTGATACCCATATCATGGGGGTGGGTTTCAAACAGTCAGTCCGCCATCTTGGGGAGGCCGCCATATTGGATTTGTTATGACGTTTCTTAGCTAGTCATATATTGTCATCAGAACTCAGAGCGTGTGCAAAATTTCAGCTTGCTAGCTTATCGGGAAGTGCCTCAAAATTGAGTTGCAAAAGTCCAACCGGAACGACAAACAAACAAACAAACAAGAATTGTGAGTGTATAAAACGTGGGAAAAAAAAGTAGGTTCAGTAGTTTCGGAGATAAGGGGGGGGGGAATGGTCAAATTTCGTCTACTTTCTTGAATAACTTGGAAACTATTTATTTTAAAATTACAAAAAAAAATATATTTAAGATTGTCTCAACAAGACCTTTCATTTGATATGTCACACGATGCAGTTTTCAATTATTTTTTTTAATTTTCCCCTTCCCCCCCAAAAATTACCTCCCATATACAGATATGGACTTCTTATAGGTTATCCTATAATCTATAAGTAGAAAACTAATTCCTGTATTTTTTTTCAAAATTTTAGGTTCAGTAGTTTTTGAGATAAGGGGGGGGGGAATGGTCAAGCTTCGTCTATTTTTTTTTAATAACTTGAAAACCATTTATTTTAAAATTACAAAAAAAAATACATTTAAGTTTGTCTCAACAATACCTTTCATTTGATATGTCACACGATGCAGTTTTCAAATATTTTTTTTTAATTTTCCCCTTCCCCCCCCCCCAAAAATTACCTCCCATATACAGATATGAACTTCTTATAGGTTATCCTATAATCTATAAGTAGAAAACTAATTTCTGTATTTTTTTCAAAATTTTAGGTTCAGTAGTTTCGGAGATAAGGGGGGGGGAATGGTCAAATTTCGTGTATTTTCTTGAATAACTTGGAAACTATTTATTTTAAAATTACAATAAAAATATATTTAAGATTGTCTCAACAAGACCTTTCATTTGGTATGTCACACGATGCAGATTTCAAATATTTTTTTTTAATTTTCCCCTTCCCCCCCAAAAATTACCTCCCATATACAGATATGGACTTCTTATAGGTTTTCCTATAATCTATAAGTAGAAAACTAATTACTGTATTTTTTTCAAAATTTTAGGTTCAGTAGTTTCGGAGATAAGAGGGGAGGGGGAATGGTCAAATTTCGTCTATTTTCTTGAATTTCTTGGAAACTATTTATTTTAAAATTACAAAAAAATACATTTAAGATTGTCTCAACAAGACATTTCATTTGATATGTCACACGATGCAATTTTCAAACCTTTTTTTTTTCATTTTCCCCTTCCCCCCCAAAAATTACCTCCCACATATAGATTTCATCTATTCACGTCACACCTCTGTGCTTGGTCACAGGAATTGATATGTGTACCAAATTTCAACCCAATCGGTCTAGTAGATTTGGAGATAATTGACTGTAAGCGACAGACAGACGGACACACGAGTGATCCTATAAGGGTTCCGTTTTTGTATTCGGACGTACGGAACCCTAATAAAAAAAAATTGATTTGATTCCGTTTATTCAGAATATGTACCGAAAAACAGCATAATTTTGTCCGTAGTGCAAACGCGCCGTTAATAAAACAGTGCGTTGCCAACCTGCAGTTATTTCACTCGTCCCGCGCCGCTGCGCGGATCGCGGCCCCGTCCTTGTATTTAACAGTGGCGACAAAGTTATTATTTGCTAAAATGTCCATGCAGTTTGGATTTTTACATGGGTTTGACCACGATTTACACACGTGGAAAACTTATAAGGGTCGGATTGCACAGTATTTTGTAGCAAAAGCGACGGGAAGACGGACCCTGCAGGCGAGAAGAGGAAGGCGATCCTCCTCAGCGCACTCGCGGAGAGTACCTACAAATTAATCACGGACTTGGTTGCCCAAAGAAGTCGCAGAGGTGACCTACGAAGACATATTATCATGCATAGACGACCACTTCACCCCCAAAACCGTTGGGTTTGGCGAGCGTCATAATTTTTACGCGGCTACTCAACGACCAGGGGAAACACACGCCGAGTGGGCTGCAAGACTACGGGGCCTCACTGCGAGATGCAGTTTCCTCAACGTGGAAGAGGCTCTCCGTGACAAGTTCATCATGGGGTTGCAACCAGGGCGGGTAAAAGAAAAGCTGTATACCAAGGACCTTATCAACCTCACGTTGGCCAAGGTCGTAGAGATGGCAGAGAACCTGAGCTGTACGCACGCGGTGGCGGCAGCCAGAGCAGCCGCGCCGCCACAGACGTCAACGCCAGACCAGTAGCTTTTCTAGATAACGAACAGTGACAAAAGTGGTAGTATAGCGAAAGTGAAGTGTAGTGTGTGTGGTTATACGAATCACAAGTCGGCCGAGTGCAAATACGCTAATTATATTTGTAAAAAGTGTCACGTAAAAGGTCACTTACGTAGAATGTGCACGAAAGCAGTGAACTACGTACAGGTGGAGGGCGGTGACAAGTGTGAGGATGACGATGACGGTACTATATTATATCCGTTCATTGAGGGGAGAACCCATGGTAGAAACTACGAGTATATACATTAATAGCGTCCCTTTCAAATTCGAAATCGATAGCGGTTCCGCGGTGACTGTCGTGTCAAAAAAGTTTTATAAAGGGTATTTTAAAGATGTGCCTTTATCACATACGGGGAAGCAGCTGAGGGCGTACAACGGGGGCAGAATACTATGATGCGGTTGCCGAGGTGCTATTCAAACCAATGCTGATATATATTCCAGTGTTGACTATATATGCAGGGCCAATACTGATAGCTGACCGGAAGGGAAGAGGCTGCAGGCTTATAAAGTCCTATATATGTATTTTTGTCTGCCTTGCTATCAAGGCTGTTCACCTGGAGCTTGTCATGAATCTCACCAAGGAAGCATTCTTGGCTGCTTTAAATAGATTCGCTACGCGCCGTGGCAAGCCTCACAGCATATTGTCCGACAACGGAACAACCTTTGTCGGTTCTTGTAATCAACTTCGTACTTTCTTGCAGAACTCAAACATTGCATATGATGTCGCACAAGAGGGAATTGAATTCAATTTTGTTCCAGTCTACTCCCCTCATTTCATTGGCGTAGCTGAGGCCGCCGTGCGATCCACTAAGCATCATTTAAAGAGACTGCTTGCAAGCGACTGCGGCTACTTGTCTAACCCAAATAGAGGCTATTCTCAATTCCCGACCACTTACTCCTTGCTCTCCTGATCCACTTGATTTCTGTGCCCTAACACCTTCCCACTTTTTAATTGGAAGATCACTCACGTCCGTTCCGCATCCACAGATGACTGACAGCGGAAACATCAGCCGGCGCGAGCGATTCCAAAGGGTGGAATACATCAAGCAGCACTTTTGGAAAAGTTTTCACACTGAGTATATTTATCTGCTGCAGCAAAAAACAAAGTGGTCGATGACATCGGGAGACATCAGGGTGTGGAATCTCGTCCTGGTGAAGGATAAGCCGCTCCCCCCTCTCTGCTGGTTGCTGGGTCGCGTCGTACAGACGTACCCGGGATCCGACGGCGTAGCGAGAGTCGCCGAATTGAAAACTAAGAAGGGGACAATTCGGCGGGCCTTCAACAACATCTGCCCGCTGCCACTTTCTTGAAGAATCCTTCAACCCGGGGAGCATGTTCACGCGCGAATGCACCCAAACCAAGCGCGGGGAGGCGAGGCGCGGGACGGCAACGCAGCGCTATTCAACATACAATTATAATTCTAGTGACGTTAAAATCTCGCAAGCGAGTGGCGCATTCCGCCATTTTATAACTTTAATGTATTTTCTTTTATCTTGTCATCGTTCATCTACTTCATTGTACCACTATATATCATCATCATCACAACCTACATTCCGCTTTTATTGAAGAGACCTACCCCCCATCAAAAACATTAAAAGTACAAAACAAAACTAAGATATGGTTTTAAAAATAATAATTATGGTAAAAAAAAATAATTTGACAATGGCACATAATCGACAAGAATATTGCAATAATCACATTTTTATGTCTAAAAAAGAGTAACTAACAAATAAAACTTACTTTCTAAACAATACAGTATAAAAATCATAATTATTGAGCAGCCTAACATTGTTTATTTTTATTGCTTTTCATCACAGTTTTGAAAATCATTTTAATAATTACAAGTTACATTATTGTGTACATAAACTTAAGGACAAATAGGTATTAATGTCTCATTATTTCTAAAAATTGTCCCACACTTATTTGACCCTGTATAAGTTCTTTTTGTGTTTCTTCTATGAAATGGTCACTAAAAATATATGTTTTCCTGTGCTTTTTAGCCTTGAGTATATTATCAGTTATTTCCATTTTTTTTCACATGTAAATAATAGGCATCTTTTTGAAGAACGCGTAAAGCGTACATTATATTTGGTTTTTTTTTACTGATGGCTTTATTTAACTTACTAGCTGTGCCCGCGACTTCGTTCGCTTGGATGTCGGAACTTAACAATGTATTTTTTTAGTGCTTCTTTATTAACAAAATTAGCTGTGAATCATACATAAATATGCGTACGTAAATCATCAAATGAGTTCTCCCACCCAGGGCAGGGTAAGAGGGACTGTCAGACTTGTACTGATTAAAATCCACGGTGTCCTATAAATCCTATAATAAGCCTTTACGTTCCGGGGTCATATTCGATAGTTCCGCGACCCCGGCAGGCTTTGGCCTTCTAAGGGGGGACCCGACATTGTGCTGACACATTAAGGCGCGTGTTGAACACAACACGCCCTCGACCCAGGCATACTCGCCGCCCGCGTGCTCGTGCAAGAGAAAAATCTACGTTTAAACGCGTCTGGGATCTGAGTAGTATGGGCGGGCTCCGGAGCCTGCCCGTTCCTGCCTTTAGAAAGTCGTTATATTTTGCGGGAACTTGAAATTCGTCTACTCGTATAGATATGTTTTGTCTCTTTCGTACATTCCTGTTTCATCATTATTATTTGTTTAATTGTAACAGAAAACTTGTTCTGAATTCACTTGTGCAAAACTTAATTTTATTCTATGGACTTTCATAGAATAATAGTATTTTCAAACATGAAACAAATGATCTAATTATGTGAAATTATAAAAATAGTATTTCTTTTTATAATTATGCTTACATTTAAAATCTTTATATCTCATTACTATTTTTTTTTTCAGTCAAAGTTTTAAAAATAGTTAAAAGGGGTGTACAGGAAATAAAAAAAGTATCTCTCTCCACCCGCGCGGTGGACACTGTGAGAATTTTCATTTTTACTGCTGTCCACCCGTGGTGGTCAACGGTAATATTTTTAAAAAATCGTATCACTGTCCCCCACTGGGAGACAAGCTGGGGGTGGGCATCGGGAATCATCGGTCGTTTCTTACTAATATTATAAACGTGAAAGTTTGTTTCGATGCACGATGGATGGATATTTGTTACTCTTTCACGCAAAAACTACAGAACCGATCTGGATGACATTTGGTACGCAGATAGTTTATAACCTGGATTAACACATAGGATAGTTTTTTCCCGATTTTATGTTTCCGCGGGGTAGATTTCGAGTTGTAGCGGGGCGAAGTCGCTGGCAACAGCTAGTTTTTTTTAATATTTTTTTTACAGAAAAGCATTTGCAAGCTTTTCTGTAAAAAAAATATTAAAAAAAACTATACACGTAAAAAAAACCAAAAAATTAATAACTAACTAATCTAAAACATAATAAAATAAGGTAAGGTGTATTATAGGTTTGCTGGGTGAGTCTCACTATTCAAATTACTCATTGCAATGATATCGATTTTATTTATGCAGTCGGCAAGTACGATTTCGATGTTTTGGCCATAAACGAAACTTGGTTGCGTTCGGGTGAAGAAGGTCGCGCGCCTGCGGTGCCCGGCTATCATCTGCGACACCTGCCGCGGCCGGCGTGCGTGCGCGCGGGCCGTGGTGGGGGCGTCGGGTTCTACCTGCGGCGGGGTTTGAGTGCACGAACATATACCGGCCCGATTGACCCCAGGTTCGAATCCGTCGAGCAAATGTGGCTCACGTATTCCATGGCAGGTAAGAGAATTGCCATCGGTACTGCTTATCGACCACCATGGTTTGATATTGATTTATTTTTGGATGCTGTAACGAACTCTATTGCTGCCTTAGGAAACTGCGATCACTACATTTTGCTCGGTGATTTTAACGTAAATATGATAAATACCAACGAGCACAAAGCTAAAAAGGTACTCGAGTTTCTGAATTGCTTGAGCCTGTCTCAGCTAGTCACTTCGCCGACACATTTCACTGATACGAGCGAAACCCTTATTGACCTTCTGTGCACAGACCTTAGCGCAAGATACACGAATGTGGAATCATTTGGAACGAGTACTGGTCATGCCTTCATAGTCAGCGAGTTCCATTTGAAACGTGACAAAATTAAACCATTTGTGGCAATATACAGGCCCATCAAAGATATTTGTACGGACAGTTTTAAAAGTGATTTGTCTCAATTGAACTTGGATAATATTGCTGACCTTTCTAATGTAAATGATATGGTTTATAGTTTAAATGAGCGTATAATATCATTATTTGATGAACATGCACCTATTAAGACCTGTACTATAAAGAAAGTATCGTATCCCTGGATCACTGACACTATTAAGCTCATGATGCGGCTGCGGGACAAAGCATTGGCTGCGTATAGAAAAACCAAGACAGAACAAAAAAAACTATATTATAAACAGTTAAAAACTTTAGTGGAAAGCGCCTTGTACCATGAAAAAACTGCATACTTTAGGTACAACATTAACAATAAAATAAAAAATCCTAAATTATTATGGAAAAACATTAAATCCACCTTTTCCTCCTCTAAGCGCGGTCAAGACCTACCATCACACTTTAGAGACCCAAATCTAATAAATAGTACCTTTTTAAATGTTCCTGGCAACCCGGTGGCCAGCGCGTCGCTTGTAACGTATTATGAGTCACACAGATTTAACGACGCAACTTTCACTATTGCCCCTGTGGACCAAGATGAAATCTCGCGAATTATCTCTAATTTAAAATCAAATGCGGAAGGCTGCGACCACATTACTTTAAATATGCTAAATCTAACTTTGCCACTTACATTGGAAATTATCACATTCATTATTAACTACTCAATATGGACTTCCACGTTTCCCAGCCAGTGGAAGATTGCCACTGTCAGACCCATACCAAAAAATTCAAACCCAACAGAAATTAAAGACTTGCGCCCTATCAGCATACTGCCCTGTCTGTCAAAGGTAATGGAGAGAGTGGTGTGCCTTCAGCTGACTCGGTTCTTGGAAGAAAATGGACTGTTACCGGACTTGCAATCCGGTTTCAGAAAGCAACGCAGTACTTCTACAGCATTATTGGATGTCACTGATAACATTTTATCAGCCCAAGACAAAGGCATGTGTACACTGATGGTGCTACTTGACTTTTCCCGCGCTTTTGACTGTTTGAATATACCGCTGTTACTGTCTAAGCTTAGATACTACGGATTTGATGACAATGCTATACAATGGTTCCGCAGCTACCTCAGTGACAGGAAACAATTCGTTGAATTGCGCTTGGATGACGGTACTATTTTGACTTCAGCTCTAGCTTTATTGGAAAGGGGAGTTCCTCAAGGCTCGATTTTAGGACCAATTCTGTTCATCATTTACTGTGCGGACATAATTAAGTGCCTTGAAAATTGCAAATATCACATCTATGCTGATGATGTTCAAGTCTATCTATCTTTTAGACCAGAAGAATACAATTCGGCAGTTCAGCGTTTAAAAAATGATTTAAATAAAATAGCCACCTGGTCAGAAGAGCACTGCTTGGCATTAAACCCGGCAAAGACCAAATATATGTTGTTTGGTACAAAACAACAGCTAAAGAAGGTTCCCTTAGTATTGAACCTATCTCTCATGGGAGAACCTATTGACCGAGTTAATGAAGTGCGCAACCTCGGTCTATGTATGGATCACAACCTTAGATTCGAGAAACATATTGCCAGTTCGGTACAAAACTGTTTCTATAGGTTGAAACTATTGTACAAAATGAGGCCTTTTTTGTCTGAGCAGCTACGCGAGCAGTTGGTCGAAACCCTTGTTCTATCGAAATTAAACTACGCTGACACGGTTTACGGCCCTCGCTTGCTAGCTCGTACAGACCGGCTCATACAAAGAGTACAAAACGCGTGCGCGCGCTTCTGTTATTCGGTTCCTCCTAGAAGCCATATCACCCCCTTCCTTAACAAACACTTCGTACTAAAAATGAAGTCAAGGCGTAAATTACACCTGGCATGCCTACTTTTCGGTGTAATTAAGCATAGGAAACCAAAATACTTATATGATAAGCTGTGTTGGATGACCAGTAGACGCGATTGCGCTCCACGCCTCTGTGCACAGCAACTGACAACACAGGCTCACAAGACGGCTGCTTTCAGGGGCAGTTTTAGATACGCTGCATCGAAGGTTTGGAACAATATTCCACCACCAATAAGGGTGGTTGGCACAATACACACATTTAGAACACGTTTGAGGCAGTATTTGATAGATGTGCAACGAAAATTGGATATGGTTCAGCATAATATTTCAATAATCTGATTTGTACCTACTTCAAAAATAATACTCATTGTTGCCATGCCGATTAAATCCCGATGTGTATTGTTCGCTGCCCTTGAAAAGCCAGTGATGACTGCTGTCGCTTGCACGGCGAAGCTGGCTTCTACAGCTGCCTCTTCCGACCCAGGCTTGTTTGGCGTCTTGAGACTGAGTGCCATCGCGTATAGAAAACCTACCAAAAAAAAAAACATAATTTACAGCTCATCCAATCACGTCACGTCTATAGATGCTGCCCATCAAACATAAATGCAGCTTCTACTCACAAAAAGTGTCTTGCTGCAACTGCCACTCTTTCAAAACTGGCAGAAAATTCCTAGTCACTGTATTATGAATCAATGAGGCTTCGGTGCCATCATAGTTTTAGCACTGAAAAGAAAAAAAAACTCGTTAGGTACAAATCCATAAATATACCCACATATGTTTTCGTTCCTTGTATTCCGTTTGCAGTTTGATTTTTTCTCGTTATACCACAATAATTTATCCTAATCAAAATAATGTTATAAACTACATAATATAAAATACACTTACCTTAGCACTCACTACTTTCAAGTTATTATTTTTAATTTCAATGTCATCTAATTTGTCAACTTTTATCGTCATTTCCTTTTATTCAATTCTATCATTTAAAAAAAAAAAAATGTTACGTGTCAAGCGTGCAATCGTCCGCTGCGCGCCGCTGCTTGCAGCGCATTGTCGGCGGGTAACTGCACGGTTTACAATTTGAAATGCACCGGCATAAATATTGTTTTTGTAGGTACCTGCTTATTATTATTTTATGCTCAATAATGATTTATTTAATAATTATGTATTATTTCCTAATAAATTGTTGACACATATAATTATCTATTTATACATATGTATTTATATAAGTATTAGGCAGTCTACACACACAAAACTGGTTCGGCGTACCCACTTCTCAACCAGGTCCAGTTGAAAACCAGCGTCAGGCACTTAGTTGCCTGACATTTATGCTGAACTGGGCCTGTTTGGAGCAGCCGTGGGGCAAACAATATTTAGGTTATTTTATTTTAATATAAAAAAAAAACACTTGTTAATTTTCTACTTTTTGCATGTTTATTATTGTGTATGCCCCGTGTCTGTACCAATAAATGTAATTTTCTTTTCTTTCTTTCTAATACTGAGACTGCAAGCGTTTTTCAAATCAGTCTTACTATACCCATTGACAATAAAAAACGACGAATGGAAATAGTGAGACTCACGTTCCCCTACAAAGTGTCTCACTATTGGGAGCAGTGACACTCTTACGAGCGTCTTTAAACGCCTGGTGAAAATTATGCATTGTAGACATTTTTATAGTAAAAAGCTGTTAGCCAATTTTTTTATTTATAGCTATTGTTAACCAAAGTTTTCCAAAATTGTGTGATGGTATTTCCATTAACGTTTTATGCAGTTTGGATGAATGCTGTAGTACCTACATAAGATAATATTATCTATAATTATATATAAAAGAACAGGGTTTTTTATTAAGACTCCACTACAGCCGAAACCGCTAAATGCAGCAACTTGAATTTTGGACAGCAGTTGCAATCTACTATGTAGGGAAGCAATAAGACGGGATTTTGCGAAAATCCTCCTCTAAGGGGGTGAAGACGTTAGTATGAAAAATATTATTCCTTGGGTTTATAAATTTGAAACTTACCACAAAGTAAAATGTAAAATCAAATATTTTGATTTTATGGGAAAATCATAACGCGTGAGTTGATTAATGTGAAAATCAGTATTTATATACTACATCAGAAATAATGAAACACGTGTTTTTGGATTTTTCGAAAATAACCCCCCAAGTTAGTGAAAAGGGGTATTCAAGTTTAAAGGGGAGGATCTTGAACCTCTAAACGTATAACCTTAATTTTGGTCGGAAGTTGCAATTTATTATGTAGATGAGCACTAAGAAGGGATTTTGCGAATATCCACCTACAAGGGGTGAAAAGGGGTGAAAAACTTTGGATGTAAAATCTTATCCCTTAGGTTTAATAAACTTGAAACTTGCTACGAATATGAGTATAAGTAAATAAAAAAATGTACCCGCCTTCAAAAACAACCACAAAAACACGGTAAAAAAAACCTACAAAATAACTTTTCTTTCGGAAGTCTTTGTTTTCTTTTTTTCATTGTCTTTTTTTTTGCCACCGACTTCCGAAAGAAAAGTTTTTGTAGGTTTTTTTTTACCGTTTTTATGGTTGTTTTTGAAGGCGGTTACATTTTTTTTGAAAAAGTTTTTATTTTACTCTTTTTCGTTTAAATATTCAACCCGAATTCTTGTCAAATACAACATGTGCACTAGAATTTTGTAATCCATAACACCGATAATAACATCGCTCATGTACACAATAAGCTAATAAAATTCCCTATATCAAAAACTACTGAACCGATTTTGATGAAACTGAAAAAATTTTAAAAATCGGTCCACCTCCTCCTTTTTGAAGTCGGTTAAAAAGATGAGCATTATTAGTTTTTAAAAACTACGCTCCATTGGCCATCTAGACGATGTTAAAGTTTGTATGGGAAAATCATAACGCGCTAACCGATAAATGTGAAACTCAGTTAATAAAAATTAAATAAAAAAATAATCAAACATGTGTTTTTGGGTTTTTTGAAAATCACCCCCTAAATTGGTGAAAAGGGGTGATTAGGTTTTAAGGGAATGATTTTACTGTTTGCTTCGATAAACTCAAAACTGAGCATAAATTATCTCGCAATCGAATAAAGGATGCGTATTTATTTATACCTATTTCAAAAATCAACCCCTAGCGGGGTGAAAATCTACTACAAAATAATAGACCATTTTTAGATTTTCCAAAAGTATCCTATAAGGAGGGTGACCGGGCATTAAATTCACTGAGTTCGAAGTTAGAAACACGCGCAGACGAAGTCGCGGGCGGAGTGCTAGTTGAATAATAAACAAACTTTGTTCGTCTTTTTTCAGGTGATCATTATGATCATAACTACTGTAAAAATGAAGGCATTGAGGAAATTTCAGAAAGTCCAGTTTTTGTCCAAGGTAATGACCCACTTTTCAATCTTACCCTTTGTAGGCAACATTATACTTTTTGTTTAAATTTCGCGCGATGCCAGCTAGCACGTTGCAACGGCAACGTCGCATCATTGTGTTCGCGCGCATTTGTACCGACGGTTGAGCCCGCGCGGCCCCGCCCGCGCCGCTCGCTGACCAGTTGCCGCTACATACGAGACGCGAGCGGGCGCGTAATGCAACGCTCCGGCGTTCCCGCCAATTCTGTAAAACTGTCTTTCTAGTTTAATAAGTGTGTAGTGTAAGTGTGTAACCATTGTAACTTTGTAACTGTCTTGAGTTTTGTATGAACCTGGTGAACGTGAATATACGCCTTTTCTACCCAGTGATCTGCGTCTCACTATTAATAGGGCGGGATTTTTACACCCTTTGTTATAAGTAACTTAATATGTTTCGTTTTCTCATATAACCATTTCTCATTTTAGAACATCCAGTTGATCATTTATATTCAAGAAACGCTGATACATATGTGGATCCTGCTGCATCTTCAATTCTCTATACTGGTAATAAATTTTTAACAACCTTTAATTTTGAATTAAGGTTTTTAATTTTATAATTCATCAACATTGCAAAGTGTTAATAACTTTTGCACAAAAACAAATGCACATAATACAAAAAATCACACCTGATGGTTGGGCAGATGCTGGGAAATTCCAGATAGAAGAACCCCTAGTCCAATTCTTTTGCCATGAGCGAAAAAACATTTATGTACTAAATTAGTATACATATTTTATTGCAGGTATCACAACATCCAATGTCATTGAATCAAGTGAAGTACCAACTACAAGCAAGTGTGAAAAATCACTACAAAACATGCAGGTTGACTCTTTAGGATCCCAAGGTTAGTATCATGGAAACTTACCTAATTTAAATATGTTTTAGTTAGGTTTTAATAAATGACAGGTCTGTTTTCCATTAACTGCCGTCGAATTGAGAGTGGACGAATGAAAGGGAAAAAAAAGAAAAGTTGCAGAGCCCCCCCTTTTTCGACATTTTTAATTCTGACAGAATTTTCCTCATTTTATGGATTAAAATGGTAAAAATTTAGTAACCAGTAGCCGGAGGTGAAAGTTGCTCAGGATCCCTAAATAGTTACCCGATATTCCAGATTGACCCTTACTTAGAATTGAATGTTTCTTCTATTTACAGATGTGATTTTCAGTGTGAACCAAACTCGATTAACAAGTAAAGCACTCAAATAATATAGTATTAGAGGAGGAGGTAAAATATATTATTACTTGCCTATATTATGTATAATATTTAACAACATTATTTTTTTCTTTTTAACAAATATGAAAAAATAAGCTACGAGTATTGTTACCCCTGTTACAGAACAATAAACTACTAAAACACTGTCAAATAGTACTTACACAAAAAGATATAAATGTTGTTTGATGTTTTATGAATAAAATCTCAATAAGTATTTTGTCAGAACCTATACCAGTTTATAAACTAAATAACGTAATTATTCTTTTACAACTAATAAACTGACCCCAAACTGCCGGAGCTTTATAAAAAAGATGAGAAAAATGGCCATTGAGGAAAACAAGACTCAGAAGCCGTTTTCACAAAGATTAGATGCTGCTAAGGCGGTATGCTACAGCCAAATGTTTAATAAAAAAAATGATAAAATGTCTCAACAAGCCCAAGATTTTCTACTCATGCAGTTAAAAATGGCAAACCGAAAGAAGAAGGCAATGAGATATACTACCAGTGAAAAGCATTTGGCATTGACCCTAATGAAGGAAAGCCCTAAAGGATATAGACTCCTACAAAAAATATTTAATTTTCCCAATAAAAGAACACTAAACCGTCTAGCAGAAAATATAATCTTTAAGGTGGGAATAAATGATAATATTTTTAGAGTATTAAAGCACAAAATACAAAAATGGGACACAAAGAAGAAACTGTGCTCCATTTTTACCGACTTCAAAAAAAAGGAGGTTATCAATTCGACCCGTATGTATGTAATATTATCAGAACTGCCCAGTTTTCATATAAGTTAGTCTATATCAGCGTCTGAACAAATGTGCCAAATTTCATAAGTGTATGTATGTATGTATGTATGTATGTATGTATGTATGTATGTATGTATGTATGTATGTTTTTATGTTTGTGCACGCATATCTCCGGAACTATAAGTTCGATTTAAGTAATTCTTTTTTTGTTGTACTAGGTGTTGTTCAACTTAGGGTACACTGCAAGTTTCATCAAAATCGGTTCAGTAGTTTTAGAGATATGGATTTTTTATGTTGTGACGGATTACAAGATTAGTGCATATGTAAGAAAATTTTGTATTTTACAAGAATTTGGGTTGAATATGTAATAAATAAACTAAAAAGGGTAAAATAAAAACTTTTTTTAAAAAAAGTACCGACTTCAAAACAAATACAAAAAAGTTTAAAATAACTTCTCTTTCGGAAGTCGGTGGCTTTGTTTTGTTGTGTCATTGACTATTGCCACCGACTTCCGAAAGAGAAGTTATTTTAAACTTTTTTGTATTTGTTTTGAAGTCGGTACTTTTTTTAAAAAAAGTTTTATTTGATGAAGTTGCTCTCACACCTCATCTCACTTATGTTGAGTCCCAAGATGAGATAAGAGGCTTTAAAGACTTTGGCTATGAAAGACAACTAAGGTTTTGCGACCATGCCTTAGTATTCATGTTAAAAGGAGTGTGCTCAAACTGGAGGCAACCTATTTGTTTTTATTTTTGTGAGGGAACAACTGCAGCTGCTACGGTAGTCAGGATTTTGAAGGAAGTTGTCACTAAACTGTCAGAATCAGACCTGATACCTTTAGCGATTGTATGTGACCAGGGCTCGACATTTAGAACAGCTATAAATATGATTAGATTGGAGACTGAACGTAAAAGGATTTTAAATGAGGAATATAATGGTGACTAGATAATCTCTCTTAACAAATAGCCTTTGCATGCTCATTGTCTTCACAGCAGTTGGAAATTATCTGAGATATAAAGTACCCCTCACCGTTATATCGAAATATCCATCTGTATGACCTTCATAAATGTGTTCAGCTGTTAAACCACAATTGCATAATAAACATAAACCGTCGTACCACAAAAACTTTTAAACGTCTGTTGAACACTTGTCTAAAAAAATGTCAGATTATGTCGTTGAAATAAGGTCCGTTTTGCAGTCACACTTTTTTTAGACAAGTGTTCAACAGATGTTTAAGTTTTTGTAGTAAGGCTGCTAATCTTTGACATTATTTTATAATTAAGTAGGATTAGGATCTGTGTAAGATCCATCAAATTGACTTATTGATTGAATTCAATATTTATTTTGTTTACAGATGGAACTATTGAGGTGTCAGGACAACAGTTAAGTGTTGTGTATGATCCCCCGCACTTACTTAAGGGCTTAAGGAACAACCTTCTGACAAAAGACATGCTGTTCAAAGGCAAATTGGCTACATGGAAGGATATAGAAACTGTGTATGATGCTGATTGCCAACTAGGCCACACAAGAATGCATAAAAATCTAACAGACTATCATGTTTATGCAGCAAAAATGAAGAAGATGAAAAATAGTGTAGCTGCCCAAACTTTAAGTGCAACAACCAGTGGAATGCTTAAATAAATACACTGCATTGTTCAGTAAGTTTTTACTCTATTATATATCAATATGCATTATCTAATAACACTAAAATTATCCCTCTCATCACTCATTCTCTAACTTATTTTTATTTATTTATTATTTTAGTATCTACAAAAAAATAAACACATGAATTCACACTACCTTTGTTAAAAAAATATTAGGTGCATAATAATTCAATTACAATTTAGCATTTTAAGAATAAAAAACTCATAGAAACATTTCATAGTTATTTTGTTTGCTGGTGTGCTATGTATACTTATTTAACTATGTAATTTCAGAAACTACGGCTTCTGGTCAAAATGTCAGCCAGACAATGGCTACAACAGGCGAAGCTGTGGAATTTATTGACAAGCTCTTCGATAGCGTGAATGGGTCTCGAGGGAGCACTGTCCGGGGCAAGCTGCGTGGACCAATAAAGCCGACCAGCCATCAGCTCTACAATTTTTGGAAAGAAGCCAAACAAATACTTAAAAACATTCAATTTATTGATAAAACTAGCAAGAAAGCCCTCAAGAATAATAAAGTGTATAAGGTTCGAGTTCCTTCTCTTAATGGATGGGTTACAACGATAGAAAGTTTTGAAAGGTTGTCTAAACTGTTGTTTGAAAAGTATGAAATACAGTATTTTTATCCTAGAAATGTAAATCAGGATCCTCTAGAGAACTTTTTTGGGTAAGATCAGAGCCATCAACTACAGCCATCAATCCTGATGCAAATACTTTCATGAATGCATTTAAATCTCTGCTAATGTCCAACGTTATAGGTCCACACTCGATATACGCAAACTGTGAGGATGAAACAGGAGACACAGTCGTCAATTTTTTAAAACTTGTATCCTCATCAAATGATGATGAGAATTCATCAACACCATTTGATGAGGATAAAGAAAATTTATCATGTGCTGGACCCATAACGATGACCAAAAACATTAGCAGTAATTGCAACCAGTCACTCAATCCCATAAACGAAAGAATGTAGGAGATGCTCTGATTCTTATACTCAAACAAATAGAGATGTTTTTCATAGATGGATTGAGCAAAGAGAGTACACCCTTTTAAAACATCGTAATTTAGCTTATCCATCAAAGAGGTTTTACAGGGTTATCTCGGGTCTCATACATCATTTGAATGAAATCCATTATTTGAATAAATATGGCTTTAAAAAATGTATAAAAAAACATATAAAACATGAAATAATGAAGAAATTTGATGTCAAATTTGGTGCACACTTCATAAAACCGAGGTCACATATTACATATAACTCACTCCATACAAAATGTTCAATACCTACTGCTATAATAGCCTACACTTTCAAGACGATAGACGCTGCGAACGAAAATGTACCTAATCATACAAACGTAAAGTAAGTTTCGCTTTGAAGATGCGCGCCGCCGCGTGGATATTGAAATTGCGAGGGCTGCCTCTGTCGAAAATGATGTTAGTACTTAATAGTTCAGAGTTTTTTTTCTCTCAATTGTTTTGTTTCTGTTAATATTTTAATTCGATAATTGGTAATAGCGAGAGTTAACGAGAATCTTTTTTTTTATATATGGCCTCTCGTAGCGCAACAACTCTATAAGGTTGAAGCTACTTAACCGGACAAGGCTGTAGGTATTATTACGAGTTCATCTGCTCAATCGGAAGCCGGGAAGTGTGTCAAATAATTAAGGCTGTAGGTATTATTACGAGTTCATCTGCTCAATCGGAAGCCGGGAAGTGGGTCAAATAATTATAATTATCAAGATTTTATTACAGACTGCCAACGGAACAAGTGAAACTAAAAATACTCGTATACACTTGTAAAAAGAAAGAAAATGTTATCTTTTTTCAAAACATTGTCCTGCACCAGAAATTTCTCCTGTGTCGTGGGTACTTTTAAAATAATCGAAACGTAAAAACGACGATGAAAAAATGTAACTACCTACGTACCTAAAACTATTTAATAAACGACAATATTAATTTGTAGGTTAGTACATTTTTTCATAACAAAAAAAACTTAAATCTCTGTATCTCTGTAAACACAAAAAAACTGTAAAATAACTTTTCTTTCGGAAGTCGGTGGCTTTGTTTTTAATTTCATTGACTATGGCCACCGACTTCCGAAAGAAAAGTTATTTTCCTTTTTTTTGTGTTTGGTTTTGAAGTCGGTTCCCTTTTTTTCAAAAAGTTTTTTCAACAAAGATCTTCATATAATCGACGTCTTTGAAAATCTGCAATCCTAGTAAGCAACAAAAACGGATCTGTACGGGCAACTTCACGAGATATTCATTATTGTTAATATACTAAAACCTTCTCCAGAATGTAATGAACACTTTCCTGAAAACCGCATCAAAATCGGTTCAGCCAAACGCGAGATAATCGTGGACAAACATACATACATACAGGTCGAACTGAGAACCTACTTTTTTTTTTGAAGTCGGTTAAAAATTTTAAAAGGGGGTGTACTGGAAAAACATGTGAAACAAATGTGTGCACCTCAACAAACTGCTTCTGAAAAAAAATATAAAGCCCATAGGTTAAGAGGAAGAAACAAATAAAAAGTAAAATCTGAAGAAAAGTCGTTTTATTTTATTACATTTCATTCGTTATTTTCGTATCCATCCATGGCAGTCATGGGACATAACGAAAGAAATTAAAACTTACAAATTGTAAAATTAACCCTCTAAGTATTTTCCGTGGAACATCACTATGCAGTCGACATTCTAGACTACTAGATTCATGACTATTAGACGTAGACTAACGAAGTACGATGCGGGCCATCACTAGAAAGGTGACGTTGCGACCAACTGCGACACTTGCGCTTGGCGTATATTTTTGGAACTAGACGTCAACTTAGCACTGTCCTATCTGTCTCTGACTAATATATAGTTATCTGTGGCTCCGCGCCACCTTGCAATGCCCGCATTACGTGACACTTCCGACAGCTACAAGGTTACTCATGTGTGTGAGACAGTGTTTCCATATCTATTATATAGATACGCTACATCTCTTTTACGCTACATCCTTTCCCTACATTTGTTTCTCAAATATTTTACTCAATGATACACCACGTCCAAATCAACCTCTTTATTTTTAAAATTACAATTCTGTAATCAAACAAATCAATGATTAAAACCTCTTAACAATTTGTTTAACATCTAAAACATAGTTTCATTGTTTTTATCATCCTCTTTTTCCCCTTGGGCAGATTGCCACTGTCCTTCTACTTTTTTTAAGTGAATTATGTTTCTCCTTAGGGTTCGCCCAGTTTCTTCATTTCTCACAGTAACATTCCTCCAATGGCTTGTTTCACAATATGTGGAATAGGGTTAAAATGACTGGTCAAGGCTTGGAACCGGTTTAAAAATAACCGGTTATTAAACGTTATTAATCGGTTTTATCTTTTATTTCGTTCGGGGTCGAAACGTTAAAAGAACGTTATTAAGAACCCTTATTAACCGGTTTAATCCGCAAGAGCGGAGTGACGCGCGGCGTCCGCTTTCGGCAGGGCGCGCGCGGTGCGGGGGTTAGTGCGGCGCTCACATCACAGCGATCACGCGTCTTTCTACGCTACATCATAGACACGCACCGACTTGCTTGCGCACCTGACGCTTACGTTGAAAAAAATTATCAAAACGATGGGACGAAAGAAAGTAAACAATGTTTACCATTACTTCGATTATGACGAAGTTACCAAAACGTCAAAGTGCCGCATGGATAACTGTGGACAAGTATTACGGGTGAGTACTGAGTAGTAGGTACCTACCTACCTGCCTATTGTAGAACTTTTTTTTACTATTAACGGAATATTTACCAGGTAGATTGTTTGTTTTGAGTTCCCGCTATTTCGGCGCTGTTAACAACAAACATTCTTCAAGTTTTAGTGATAATTACCAATGATATATAGAATAGAATAGAATACACTTTATTATGCACACCATTCGAATTAGTGGTACAGAGTATATCTTATACATATCTTATACTTGACACAATGGGCGGTCTTATCGCTAAAAGCGATCTTTTCAAGACAACCTTTGGATGGATTTGAATGACAGGAAGAAACAATACTGTAGGTAGTCTGAGGTGTACATTTTGCACTTACAATACATACATATATATATAAATATATCCAAATGTTATAAATAATATATTATATATACAATACGACATAATGCATTATAAAAACAATAAACAAAGAAGCATTTTGGCCACACGTTTAAGGAGATAAGTAGTGCTTTTACCAGATTTTTAAATGTGGACAAGGTTTGAGCGCGCCTTACTGACAAGGGCAAGGCATTCCACAGCCGTACTGCTTCGACTGTAAATGATTTGTCGTAAAAGCTAGAAGAATGCATTGGCATCTCTAGTCTCAAATTTTCCGATGACCTAAGATATCTATTATGTGTGTCATGAAGGAACTTGAAACGTTCTTTAAGATAAGTGGGGGTAGTAGGATTGAACAGAATACTGTAGAGTTGAAACAAGATATGAGAATACCGGCGAAGAGGTATAGGAAGCCACTTGAGTTTTACACGAAATTCAGAAATATGATCATATTTACGCAAGCCAAATATAAATCTTATGCAAAAATTTTGAAGTCGCTCAAGTTTATCTAGTTGTGCCTCAGTGAGATCAAGATAACTGACATCAGCAAAAAAAATTATAATAGAAATAAATACTTAGTACAAGGATTTTCACAAACTGGAAATGTATACGCGCAATTAAACGAATTATGTGCTAGTTTAAATTTGCCCAATATTTCCGAGAAATATTACATGAAAACAAATCAAAATCTCTCAATAATTCAAAAAGATATTGCCATTGAACACGTCATGTTAAAGGCAGGTTCCGAAGAAAAGCAGCTAGCTATTGAAAATAATGAAATCGATTGTGACGGTATACACAGTTGTAACAGACGGTTCTTGGGCGAAACGTAGCTACGGCACAAATTACAATTCGTTGTCAGGAGTAGGGTGCATTATAGGAATCAGGACGAAAAAAGTTTTGTTTATTGGTGTGCGAAATTCTTATATTTCTTATTGTTGTGTATGTCCTCAAACACACTGCGAACCTAGCGCGGTGGCGGCGGCGGGCGCGGAAATATTGAATGTATGAAATCGCCGCTCGTGGCCACATTGAAGTGACTAAGGCGGGGGCCTAGCGCGATGGCTACAAGCGATTTTGCGAGCCTAGGCGTTGCTAGGCAACAACCGATACAACGGGCGGGTGGCAGGTGTATCAAACCTTTTCGGTCTTTTAGTAGCGTCATCTAGTTACCAGAACATGCACTAAAGTACTACCGTTGGATGTTTTTGTACATATATACATATTTAAATTATTTTCACCGTACTTGAGTAGAAAAATGTAGAATGATTGATTATTTACTTGTATGCAATCCTAAACAACCTATAAAACATTTTAAAATGAATTTCTTTAAACAAGATTTATAGAAACTACTTTGTACCACCGGTTTGCAACACCTGAATTCGCCGCTACAAAAACAAACGCTTGATCGGCAGTGTGGACACAGATCGCGCCTGCCGCCGCGCCCGCCACCGCGCCCGCCGCCGCCGTCGCGCTAGGTTTCCAGTGTGGACACACACTATGTGCTGTAGCAATAAATGCTAAAAAAGAAATACCTCCGCACAAATGTTTAAAAAATTGGTTTCGCCAATCAACTGAAATGGAAACAGATGTTTGACCATTGTAGAAGGATTTAAAATTGCATGGCTTAAAATATACTAGGCTAATCGGCGATGGGGATAGCAGTGTTACAAATGCACTTAGGTACAATATGCCATACGGCCATAATACTCATATAAGAAACATTGAGTCTAGTAATCATTTGTTACGGAATTACACCAACAAACATAGTTTGAGGACAACTTTGCCATGGATGAAGAGTACCAGTTGGCAGAAAGAAGCCCTCAGAAAGCTCCTCGCTGACAACAGGGGCGATGTGATCCACCAAGGTGTCATTAGCTTGGTGGGTCTCTCTGCAGGTATAATAACAAGGGCCGCTGGTAGGAGACAGTCCGAGGAGGGCCATCCGGTGCCCAAAAAGCCTAAAGGGAGGAGTATGAAGGCCACGGCACCGGTTCATGATGAGCTCGCTGAGGCTGAGGATAGCTCCTATCCTGGCCCAAGTAGAAACCCATCCGGTCATGTCTAGCAAGAAAGTGATCATAATAGTATGGTGATAACAGAAACAGAACAGGATATACAGAGAACTCAGAGTGAGCTTTTGGCCAGCCAGCGAGACATGTTCAATATAATATCCAATATGAACACTCAAATGATGACCGACAGACAAAGATTAAACAACCTGGAGCTAAGAGTGGAGAACCTACAAAGAGCAAGGATGATGGGTCTCACAAGCCAAACCTCCTCCCCTTCTGCACCCCTGCCCGCCAGCGGGACGACACCACACATTTCCGCGACGGGGGAGCTAGGGCAGATATTAATATGACCTCAAGCTTCTGATCTTTAGAAAAAAAAAACTCCGAAAAATTGCAAGGAAAACTGAAAATAAAGTTGGTTCTGTACCTGCAAAACTGCGAAAATGTTTATTGGATAAAATACGTCGCTTACGCAATGCTGTAACTGGAGCTATCGAACATACCAGACAGCTAAATGTCGCATTAGAAAATAAAATAATGAATCTAAAAGAAGATCTGCGAAATGGCCTATGTCACGTGTTTGGTTCACATAGTTGCTGCAACGATTATTACTGTAAAACCAAAACTGCTGAGGAAAGTTCCTCAACTATAGACATGTGGATTGTGGACTGACATTTACGAACATGTCGGTTACTTGCTTCAACATACAAAGAGTCTTCTATTTCACGATATGGATATTTTCGTTCCGTCTCCAGAGCCTACCGATTCAGAGCAGCTCCAAAACAATGAAGAGTGGTCGCAAACGACTTTACCAATCGCTGATTTCCACTTTGAGGAGTCCTCATCGGGACCAAGATTTGATGTAAATAGCATTCAAACACCACTATATAAATGTTCAAATTGGTTTTTCCGGAAAGCCTAATTGATCACATAGTTGAATGTACATATGGTGAAAAACTAACTGGTCAAGGTGGGCCAAGCACGAGGAACAGTTGTGACTATAAATTCCGACCTGTGGATAAGCAGGAAATATTATCTGTTTTCGGCATATGCCTTCTACAAGGGCAATTGAAATTCCCCCTTAGACGGATTTTTTTTTCTAAGGATCCGCTGTACTACCATCCGTTTTTTCAACATGTAACATCTGGTAGGTCTGAACAAGTCATAAGATGTCTGTGTGTAGCGGATGATCAAGCAAAGGGAGAACACAAAGTGCTTGATTTTATAACAGCTCTGAATAATAACTTCCAGCTTATGTACGGTCCTTCGAAAGAATTATCCATAGATGAATAACTTATTTTATTTCAGGGTAGAATAATCTTTCGTCAATACATAAAGTCTAACAAAGCAAGGTATGGCATCAAATTTTACGTCCTCACAACTGCGAGCGATTATCCTTGATTATGTACCGTGGTAAAGATGCATCTGCAGAGACAGGAAAGAGAACTCAAAATATCGTGCTGAAATTATTGGAACCATAATGTGCTCAAAGGTCACTGTTTTGGATTCTGTTTTCTTCAGGGAAATAAAGCGACTCTTCCTGGTATAATGACTTATAATTGATTTTATATGCTTCTAATTACAAATAATATTCGTGTTGAAAACCGTTACCTATGAATTTAAATCGTCGTCAGTTAGAAAACGGGAATAGGTGGCGGTGAGTGTCATAAACATGCCGGCGGGCCTTGAGAGCTCCTCCCTTGCTCTCAACGGCTTTGAACTAGCTCTGTTACTGCTGCATCCTCGTCGTTTGTGGAAACAGGCAAAGGACAAATTTTTGAGAATGCCCTCTCGATGACCCCGTTAGCTGTTTGATGCTAGCTACTCGTGGTACACCAGCCTTCCCTGGGAACACAGATAAAATTCTACCCAACCGCCACTTCAGCGGTGGGAGATTATCTTCTTTTATAAGCACCAAAGTGTTAGGTGCTGAGACTCCCTTGGTCTCCTTCCATTTTGTGCGGGTTTGCAGCTCTCCAATGTACTCTGCCGACCATCGCCTCCAGAAGTGTTACCTCAGTTGTTCCAGACGCTTGTAGCGGGATAGTGCATGTAGTGGAGTACTGAGTGCAATGTCTTCGCTTGCATGTGAGGTCAGTGGTCGGCCAATCAGGAAATGTGCAGGTGTGAGGAGGGTGTAATCTGATGGATCTGGGGATAAACAGTACATAGGACGGGAATTCAGGACAGCTTCTATCTGTGCTAGAACTGTACTGAACTCCTCGTAGGTTAAATGGCTATTGCCTAACACCCGTGTAATGTGGTGTTTGCAGGATTTCACCACTGCTTCCCACAAACCGCCAAAATGAGGAGCATAAGGTGGTATAAATTTGAATTCTATACCATTAGATAAAGCGTAATCAACGATAGGTTGAGACTCCTTAGATAAGAAAGTTGTAAGTTCCCTTTTAGCTCCTACAAAATTCCTATCGTGGTCAGAGAATATGCAATGTGGTTTACCTCTACGGGAGATAAACCTTTTTAAAGCTAAACTGTAGTATTCTGATGTTAAATTAGTGACAACTTCCAAGTGTAACGCCTTAGTGGCGAAGCAAACAAATAAGCATAGATAACACTTCTCAAGTTTAGAGCCCCTTCCTTTTCGCATAAAATATAAAGTGGCCCTGCATAATCAACACCGCTATTCATGAAAGGAGAATCAATGGTTATCCGTTCCTGTGGTAAGTTTTCCATGATTGGTTGCACTGTTTTACCTTTCATGCGAGTACACATTTTACATTGTTAAAGATGAAATGTTGGAAAAGATGACTGTAGAGTATCAAATTTCATATTTTGGGAAGAATTTGAGGCAATGAACCTTTCATATTATATTTTCTCCCAAGAAAGACGAATGTGATGTCTGTTGCGCCAGAAGGGTCGGCAATCTAAGTGAGGCAGATTACAACATACATATTATGCGCAAGGATAAGGCAAGACAAGAGAAGTCTTCAGACAAAAATATATCTGATCCATCTGTAAAAGTTTTTACATTTGATCTGCAAGCAGTTTTACTGTCGCCGGCATTAAATGCTTCCGCTCTTTACTACAAAACTAAACTGAAGGTTCATAATTTTACGATTTTTGACCTGAAAACTTCTGACGGGTACTGCTTCATTTGGAATGAGTGTGAAGGAGGCGTGACAGCCGATGAATTTGCTAGCATACTCTTCTATTTTTTGAACAATAATATTGATGACACTGTGAAGCACGTTATATTCTGGAGCGATGGCTGTACTAACCAAAATCGCAATGCGATACTAGCAAACGTCTTACTTCTTGCTGCAAAGCAAAAATCCTTAACCATAACGCATAAATACCTTGAAAAAGGTCACAACCAAATGGAGTGTGACTCCATGCATGCCACAATTGAAAGAAAGCTTAAAAATCGTGAGACTTATTCACCAGCACAGTACGTCGAAATTTGTAAAACTGCTAGACTCACAAAACCATACAACGTCGACTACTTACATCATACTTTCTTCCACAAGTTTAGCTCCATGCCATACCTCAACTCCATTAGACCTGGAAAGAAAGCTGGGGAGACAACAGTTTTTGATTTGCGCTGTATCGAGTATCGCAGTGATGGGACATTTTTTTATAAAAAAGTACATGACGAAGATTTTGCACAACTAACAAGATTAAAATGCCAGGTCTCTCCGATTCTATGCCGCTTTTATATGACAGTAGACTCCCAATCCCACGAAGCAAGTACATTCATTTACAAGAATTGAAGGCTGTGTTGCCTATTGATGTACACTCATTCTACGACCGACTGCCTCACCAATGCAGTGATCAACGACGGAATAATACATGTACCTGCGGAAGAGCAGTACTTACAGAGTAATTGTTACTATTGTGCGGCGTTAAAATTAGACGTTACGTTGCTTTGTGTTATCACTGCCTTTATTAATATTAAGAGTATCATTAAAAATCTAAGCGCTTATTATAGCAAAATAAAAAAATATGGCTGAAATTATGTGCATTTTTAAGTTTTGTACTGATTATCTTTAAGAATTTTATGATAAATCATGGATCTCAAACTAGAAGTAGGTAAGGGTTGAGCACTAAAATAAGATTTATTGATGTTTATCTACCAAGAACACTAGTGTACCTAGTTACCTGCTGACTACCAAAGTTTTCTAGGATATTTTATTAATTATTAATTAGTGACTCGGGTAAGATTTTTTGTGCTGTGTGAGTGTGACACAATTGTGTCACAGAGTTCAGAGAACATAATTTACTTGTATTTTGATTAAACAATAATAGTTCACCCACTGTTACTTTTTTTTTTTTTTTATCGTGGTAAAATCATCAAATGAGTCCTCCCACCCCGGGCAGGGCGGGCGGGACTGTCAGACTTGTACTGACTAAAATCCACGGTGTCCTTCAATAGCCCTTTATATTCCGGGGTCACGGTAATGAGATAAGTCCCGCGACCCCGGCAGGCTTCGGCCCTCTAGAGGGGGGCCCCGTCATCTTGCTGACGCTCTTTGAGGCGCGCGTGGAACACAACGCGCCGTCGACCCGGGCATGGTCCATGGTCGGGCAGCGAGTTGCCCTTTACTCGCCGCCCGCATGCCCGCGCCTACGGTGGCCGGAGATCGTCTTGCGACGTCCGTCGCCGTGGGTGTCCACCACTGCGGGTGGGGCGGAGGGAGGACATTGTCCTCTCCCTCACGCGGCCCGCCTCCTCCTTCGCGAGCATGACTGCTTCGCAGAAGGAGGCGACCGCTTCCCACTCCGTCTCGCCCCGCAGCATGGCCGCAACCAATGCCGGGCGCGAGAGGTCTCCGCCTATCGCCGCCGTGAGGACACGTCGGTGCTCTGCCCAAGCTGGGCAGTCTTGCACCGTATGCTCTACTGTGTCCTCCGGGCGATCTTCGCAGTGGTGACACCCAGGCGTTTCCTCCTTTCTCCTTAGACACAGGTACCTCCCGAAACTTCCGTGTCCGGTGAGGACCTGCGTCATGCGGTAGGTCAGGACGCCGTGACTCCTATCCAGCCACTCCTCAAAGAGGGGTCTTACCGCCGCGATTGCGGCGTGCCCGGCCGTCGGTTGCGACAATCGTCCCCTCCATACTGCCCTGAGATCGCGCCGGACCTCTTCCCGCCGCGCCTCGACTTGTCGGGGCAGCGGGAATTCTCCCCGGCGCTGCGCCTCCACGCGCCACTCATAAACGCGCTGGAGGGCAGTCGCCTCCAGATCCCAGGGCAGTAATCCGGCAAGCAGGTTGGCCGATTCGCCGGCGATCGTGCGGTATCCCCGGATCATTCGGATAGCCATGACCCTCTGGCATGCGACCAACTTTAGTGGTCGCGTCCGGATGCTCAGGGCCCACACGGGGGCCCCGTAGAGGGCCATGGACCGCACGACACCGGCGTACAGCCTACGGCAGGAGGCGTTTGGCCCGCTGAGATTAGGCAGGAGTCGCCTGAGGTCGGCTGCTGCCCGGTTCAGCTTTGGGGCCAAACTCAGGAAATGCTCCCTGAAGTTCCACCGGCTGTCGAGGACGAGTCCCAGGTACTTCATCGTCCTCCCGACGCCGATGCGAACCCCCTCCACCGTTATGTGGGACTCAGACCGTGGCGCGTTAACGCGGCCATGAAAACACATGGCCTCCGTTTTGTGCAGCGCCACTTCGAGTCCCAGCTGCCGGATCCTTTCGACGACTGTCGCAACCGCTTGCGTCGCCAGGTCGGCCGCCGCACCCACCCACTGTTACTTAGAAAAATATTGCACTGAGTAATCGTGATTAACCTTGTAGGTCTTTTAGAGACTTTTATCATAAAAACGTGCCTTTTTACAAAACAAATTTAACCTAAAAATAAAAATAATTTAATAAAATAAACGATTTTAATTTTCTTCCTATCTGTGAAAACCTAGTATTTGCATGCTTTAGGTCAAGTTTTTTAGTTCGTAGTAGTACGAATACCTCGTAAGTAGGATTTTATGCATTTCGGACAATCGTAAAGTATCGAACAGTTCTGGGTATAAAAGTGGGTTAAATTTTCATATTAATTAATAAAAAAACAAAAGACGCCGTACAAAAATTTTACAGCACGTAGTTTTTTCTTTTACATATACGAGGTTTTCACTCTAAGGCGTCGAAATTGATATCTGGTAATCTGTGGCGTCGACGGACGGCAGCAGTCGACCTATAGCGACACTTGCAGTTGTAGTGTGCCGCATCCGCCATGTTGTCAGTCTGCAAATAGTTCAAGAGTGCGCACGCGTCGCAAATTTGTAAAATGAGTTCTACTGAAGAAATTGATAATGAATTGCTAATTATGGCAGTAAAGAAAAATGCTTGTATTTGAATTATAAATTAAAAAATATAGTAATAAAACAATAAAAAACGAGCATGGATGGCGTTTCGTGAAGAAGTTGTAAATGATTTGATTAAATCCATAAATGAAAAAACGCCATTGGTAAGTGTATTATTCATTTTAATGCGTTATAAAAATGATAACATATTTTTAAAGGTCAAAAATTAAGTAGGTAGGTACTTAACTGCCATGAGAGACTACCTTCAGTACTACAAAAATAGTTTGCGAATTTGTCTCTTATTGTTAAACCCGATAACGATTCATCTTCATCCGGAATCGTACATACATTTTCCAAACCATTGATAGTTAGTGTATCTTCAAATTTAATACCGTCCCTGTCACGTACGAAATTGTACAATATGCAACACGCTTTAACAACATCCTTAGAAAACTGCAAAGATTAAGTTCTTTGGGGTATGGAAAATTCGCCACTTTGGTCAGAATACCGAATGAGCATTCTACATATTATCTCCTTGCACGTGATAAGCTATAAGATTTGTTAATTTTTTGCCTGGATAAGGATGTAACAAATTTTGTGACAAACTGAACGCTTCGTCTCCAACAAACACAAAAGGCAAAGTAATTCCATCACTTGTAATTGGTGTAGGTTTTGGAACGTTTAGTGAGTTTTCTTGTAGTTTTGTATAAAAAACTGATTCTTCAAAAATAGTTGAATGGGATGAGCTACTATTTTTCGGTTTGAATATTCTAATATGTTTTCCATCAACTGCGCCAATGCAGTTAGGAACTTGAGCGCGTATTTCAAATTTATCAGCAATACTTTTCCAAGTTTCTTCCGTTATGTTCTGCGGCAAATTGTCGTCTCGCATGTTTTGTTTAATGGAAAACATTGAGAGATGGGTTCACTAGATATTGTAGGAACTTAAAGAAAAAAAGCGGATCTGTAGCGTTCACACCAAAACAATATACGTACTATGACCAATTACTATTTCTAAAAGATGTGACCGAAGATAGAGGTCAAAACGTTTCAAACTTTGACTCTCAGCAGACGTGTCCACCACTAACAGTTCAATCAACAGAAGAAGATAGTGTTAAAAAAAGACCACGAAAGCGCCAAACTGACAGCGATGGTGTTTTGATCGAAACATTAACCATGCGATTAAACGATTAACTGCAAAAAGCTTAGAAACAACCTTCGCAGAAGGAGGCGACCGCTTCCCACTCCGTCTCGCCCCGCAGCATGGCCTCGACCAATGCCGGGCGCGAGAGGTCTCCGCCTATCGCCTCCATGAGGACACGGCGGTGCTCTGCCCAACTGGGGCAGTCCTGCACCGTATGCTCTACTGTGTTCTCCGGGCGATCTTCGCAGTGGTGACACCCGGGCGTTTCTTCAAATTCAAAATCATTTATTGCAAATATGGGTAGTTTTACAGGTGGGGTGGTCTTCATAAAAGAACAGGAAAGTTGTGGTGTCACCATATTCTGCTCTAGGCATGCAACATTTAGTTCGGAACGTGGTTAGTCCCTAAATTTAAATACATCAAAGTTCTTAATAATTACATGTTAATGAAATGAAATAAAATTGTCAATTATAGTCAAATTAATTATGTCAAAGTTAATCCATTATGCTAAATGTCAAGAATTAGTAATTGTAAAATCCATAATTTATGGCAACTTAATTATTTAACATTATTTAGAGTTTTGTCACACATTTAGAATTTTGTCACACATTGATTAACATTATAATAAGATTTTTCCAATAACATTTTTTTAACATAACATTTAAATATGTCGATACTATTTAATTCTATAATACATTTTGGTAAATGGTTGTAAAGTCGAGGTGCCATCCAAAAAATACTATTGCTAAATAAAGTAGTTCTGCTGCTGTCAGGGAAATATATTTTTCTATTATTGCGTTGACTTCTATAATTTTTGAAATAATGCAAGTTGCGTTTTACAAAGACTACGACTTCCAATATATATAAACATGGCAGTGTTTATATTTTTAACCTTTTTTTTTTTGCGTGGTAAAATCATCAAATGAGTCCTCCCACCCCGGGCAGGGCGGGAGGGACTGTCAGACTTGTACTGACTAAAATCCACGGTGTTCTTCAATAGCCCTTTATGTTCCGGGGTCACGGTAATGAGATAAGTCCCGCGACCCCGGCAGGCTTCTGCCCTCTAGAGGGGGGCCCCGTCATTATGCTGACGCTCTTTGAGGCGCGCGTGGAACACAACGCGCCGTCGACCCGGGCATCACCCGGGTCCATGGTCCCGGAATAGCAGGGCATCCACTAACGTTCATTCCTGCCGGAATCTACAATCCTTACGGAAAGAACGCCAGTGGATTTACAAGAGCGAGAAAGAATGACGGTACAAATGGCACCCTGCCTTATGGCGAATAAAAAATAAAGATTTGTATTTGAAACCACATTCTATGTCTTCTTTTAGGTTCAAATATATATTCACTCGCAATAAAACTCAAAGCAATATCAATCTCTTGCTTACGGGTACACATGTTGTTGCAAAATGAAAATAATCCATATGAATCCTTAAAGATAATTCAAAATGACGAGCATTCCTTTTAAATGACAACAATCTTCATAAAATTATAGGATTTTAAATGAAATATGAAATGAAATAAAATCAGTTTTAATACCAGTAACTTGGTGCAGTTAGTAATAGGTACTATCGCAAATGGAGTGCTCTAAGTGCAATAAAGTGTTATCCAAAAACGGAACGCACTTTCAGTGCCAAGCTTGTTATGGAACATTCCATAGAGGGTGTATAAAGGGACTTCTCGCAGATATTCGAGCAGGTATCAGTAGAACCTACTGTAATAATTGTGAAGTGGATCCTCAAACCGATGATGAAGAACAAGGCGAGATAAAAAAGGATTTCGAGAAAATTCTGAAGGACATCCAGAGAAGTCAGTGGAATACCTACCTTGAAAAGTCAACTCGATTCCATAAGTACCAGTATGAGCATGATTTCGGAGAAATATGATACACTTATCGTGGAACACGAGCAATCTAAGCAAAAAATAGCAGAGCTCAAAAAGAACGTCACCAAACGCAACGTGCCAAAATGAACAATAAAAAGTATTTTACGCGACTAATGGCCGCCATCTTCACCAAACGTCATGTCGTGTCGATAAAGAATAGGGATGGCCAATTGATTGTAATCGATCGGCTGAATTTTTAATTTCCTTTAAGTATAATTTAAATCGATTCGAATCGTAAGCCAATGTATCGAATTACAAAAAATAGTGGTCTGAAAGATCGATTTCTAAAAAATCGATTTTATGTTTCAAGTTTACATTTATAATGTAAATATTATCCATTTTATGAAAAACAAGAAAGATAATAAATGATCTCTTATCAGTAAAATCCGATTTTTTTCGATCAAAAAAATTGATCTATTGGACCTGAAAAATCGATTCTTCGATTAATCAATCTCAGATCGTCATCCCTAGTCACTCTCAGTCTACTGATGATTACAATAGCGTCGCTTGCTGTTTGTAATTGTTTGTATCGGTGTGTTTTGGTGACTTTTGGGACTATATTGCATATTACGACTTGGCTATTTTAACGGACTCTGATTGCTTTAAAAAACGACTAACTTGGCTGTGATTTTCGGAACTGTGTACCGCTCAAACGATAACCTGGCACTCTTAAACGGACTTATGCATACGCAATGGAAAGTAGATTTTGTGTAAATTGTGGCTCTGCTGGTGGTACCATGTTGTTGGAAGATGACCAGATTCGTCACTGTGTACAACAATGGACTGCACCTCTTGTGGTATTCATTTCAATAGACAGAGACGACACATTCTTCATAATGATGCCATTCTTGTGCAAATGCAGCAACGAGTTGCACCATAAATAGTAAGCTTTTATTTCCATTCAAAACTATTTGCATTTATAATAACTCTATATAGAAGAAAAGGTATAAAATAACAAAAAAAAATTTATATTACAGGTGACTGCAAATGATTACATATGTGATGCTTGTCACACATTATTTCTCAATAGAGATACCACAACATCACAAGATTTGCAGGATGTACCACTGGTTGGTCATCAACATATTTGTGTTGTATGTGGTTGTTCACTGGCACGAATCCAAAGTCACTCTGTACAAGCAGAAAGTAACAGTCACATTTTAGATGTTGTGCGAAATTGGGTTCAACCGCGAGAGGTGCTCTCACCTCTCGCGGTTGAACCCAATTTCGCTCTACTTTTAAGTCTCTACTTATGACTTTAATTTTGCAATAAATAAGCTAGCTTAAACTTGAAAACAATGCCTGATGTACGGTCAGCCAAGAAAGTGGTGTACCAGTTTTGATTTAGTTTCCCGGTCATCGAAAATTACAACAAGGTTCGTTATAAAAAGATATTACTGAAAGAGACAACATTATCATGACGTAAACCTATGTATTTAGTATTCATACGTCATATGTCACATATAAGTACATGACATTTTAACCTTTAGTATAAATGAAAAGGACATTAGTTTCTACAAAGCAATTGAAATGTTTCCAAACAAAAGTAATAAAAACTATTTAAATAGACAACCGAATTCCATTTGAAAAAGAAAACTGACAATTGACATTTTGTCAAATATATGCAAAAAATCGATATATTTTCCGTGTTATTTTTCAATCAACTGCATATAAAATCATCTCAATGCCTGCCAACTTAACCATTGCCGAAAGAGCACAAATAATTGCCCAATTTAATGAGGGAAGCAGTATCAGTGCGATATCCCGGAATTTGAATATATCGAGGCGTTCTGTCCGCTTTTGGATTCGTCGTGAAGGAGAGGAGGGAAGTTTGTTGGATCACAGAAGAAGTGGTCGCCGGCCTGCACTCTCCAATAACGATAGAGAATTCATGAGACGGGAATATGAAATCAATGGTTTTAAGCCCACAAAACATTTTGCGGAGATGTTCGATGTGAGTGCCCAAACAATAAGGAATCATCTACATTACATGGGGTTGCACCACAGGCATTACGCCAAGAAAATATATTTGACGGATGCTCACAGACTTGCTCGTCTGAACTTCGCCAGAGAGCACTTAGAGTTTGATTGGTCTAATACAGTGTTTTGTGATGAAAAAACGTTTAAATCCAGTCAGCATGGACGTCTTCACCTTTGCCGATATAATTCAACACGGTATAAAGATGATCATGTAATATTCCCAAATAGAGAATCAGGTCGAATTTCCGTAAATATTTGGGGCTGGATGAGTGCGGATGATGTAGGAGAATTGTGTTCTCTACCTCCTCGAGCGACGGCTGTAAATTATATCGACGTGCTTCAGAATGCAATGCTACCGACAGTCCGTAATGTTTACCCGGAGAACGAAGTGCCACAATTTGATTTTATTCAAGATAATTGTTCAATTCATAATGCGAGGATCGTAAGAAGCCTGGTTTCGTTCACACACTGACGTAAGGGTAATTCAGTGGCCCTCAAGATTGCCGGACCTCAACCCGATAGAAAATCGATAGAAATTTCCCGATAGAAATTTATTGGGGCAACACTGCTCTAGTGACATGTCAAAATTTTGCTCCGTAATTTAATATTTAATTTAATTAGGAATTATGTTATAATAAGGTGTAATTATAAATGCAAACGGATTATTAATGTGTAAATACGCTACAGAATTGTTATCCGGATAATTCACACAGTTTTCGGAAATATATCGTTACCGGTAACCTAAAATCAACAGCTGACGTTCTGTCAAAGGATAATTACGGGGAAGTATTTGTTTGCTTTAATTTTAACTTAGCACACAATCCTCATATTATTTAACAACAACTCTGTCATTCGAACATGCCAATATCCTAGTATATTTTGTGATTTAAAATTGATTTTTGCTTTGATGACAAATGAATGTTTCAAAGTAAAACTTTGTGAAGATCTCATAAAAGATTCTGTTTCCCGTTCGATCTTCACAATATTAAGTAATTAATTTAACGAAGGTTGCATTTTTGTTGTTTAGTAGTAATATTTCAATAGCCTTTTTTTGTTTTTCTCTTTACTCTGGTGGGCAGCCCTCCTACCCACATAGGAATAAGTAAAACTCTAAACCAATAAAATAAGTTTAAATATTTGTATTAGTTAATAACAAACTTTTGTAGCAAAATAAGCAGTCTACCTCATTTATTTAGAGCATATATAGCTAACTTTCCCCTGTTCATTACTAATTTTATTCTCTTTTTTTTTTTTTTTTTTTTTTTTTTTTTTTTTTTTTTTTTCTTTCTCCGAGTACCTGTAACTTTTCTCTATTAGTTTATTCTATTAGTACTCACTTTTTCTTTTTATAATTTTCAGTAATTTATCTTGAAACCATGCCTGTGATGACCCGTAAGGCTACTGCTCAGGATTTGGAGCTAAAATTGAGAACGGCCCTCCAAGAACTTAAAGACTCAAAACTCCAATGTCAACAACTGCTTAAGGAGATAGAAGAGAGTGAGGAGGAAGTCAATAACATTAATAACAAGAACTCGAGCTTAAAACGGGAGCTAGTTGACCTCCATCACCAATACATATCTGTTGTTGATGAACGGGATCGTCTGAGGGAAGTCACAGATGAATTCAACTCTTGTAGCAATTTATATGAGGAGGCTTTGTGCAAAGTTAGGGACCTAGAGGATGAGTTGATCCATGCTAATATTCAAATTACATCTTTGGAACAGCAAAAGGAACGCACTCAGATTAAGGAAACAAACCATTTGTACAATGAATTATTAAATACATCCTGTAATCCTCACCCCATTGTAACAATAGACCTTACAGAGGACTCTTTACTAAAACATAACTACTGTCACAAAATTAGTCAAAATAAAATTAAGAAATATGCAAGACTAAATAAAATAATTAAAAAATGTAAAAAATACAAGAAACAACAAAACTTCTTTTCAAAAAATATTCAATTAAGGAAGGAGCGTGTTTCTCTTGTCAGTAAGTTAAATAACTATCAAATAAAATTGGAAGATAGTATTAAAATTTATGAAATGGATACTCAGCGCTTACAGTCTGAAATACAGGTATTGAATCTCTCACTTAAATCTATAACTAGTAAATATGAAAGCTCTAAAAATCAAATCAAAGAGCATATTCTTGCTACAAATGAGTTGGTGGACAAAGTGGACTTGCTGACTCTCAGCAACACTCGGTGTTCCTGTCAGAGGGAACCCAGTCCACTTTCCCTTCAGCTTGAGGCAACGGAGGACCCGTCCCAAGCTGTTAGGGCTCAGGACTGTATCACCAGCCAGGAAGTAATACCTGTCATAGTACAAAACATTAACATACAGCCTGAGATTAATAGTAATAGTTTTATCTCTAATCGTGATGAGTGTCAGTCAGTTATGTTTTCTGATAGTATAGGTAAAGGGCTAGGTAGTCTAATTAGTAATAAAATGAGTTATTGTACTCAAAATTATTGTATGCCCGGTTCAAATTACAAACAGATAATGGCATCAGTCACTAAAACTGTATATTGTCCCAATTCTACCATAACTATATTTATTGGTAATAGTTCCAAGATTAGTAAACAAGACATCACTGACTGTATATCAGAGTTGTTGAAATTAGATTGTAATAAAATTATTTTGTGTGCTTTTCCATATTTTGAAAAATTGTCTGATAGAAAAAACAGTTACATACACATGCTGAATAAGCATGTACATTTCTTGGCAAGTCACTATAGCGATAAACTTTTATGTTTAGACATCAACACCTTTCTTGATAAGCTTAGGTCGACCCAGAATTCGGTTTATCTGCCTATTAGATATAGACATATAATAGCTAGTCTATTAAGTTTTCATATTTACTCGGACATAAGTAATATGTCTTCGTCTTGTGTACATATTTATAGTAGTAGTAATTGTAGTATTAAGTGTAGTATTAGTAGTACGAAGGAGGATCCATGTATCACTATGGAGGATTCTCAATCGCAAGGTGAGACTACTAGTAGTAGGTTATTTTTGCCTGGTGATGGCATGGGGCTCACTCCGGATAATAGTCATTTAAACTAGTCAGTAGGACAACAGAAGGTACCATTCGCAATTTAACATCCACAAGTAACAATGTATCTTCTAGCAATCATTTAATTAGTTTTAAAAAAGGGCCTCAGCAGAATACCTTGACATTATTCCATCAAAATATTCAAGGTATTGCTTCAAAATTATTAGAAGTCGAAATGTTTCTTGAAAAAACAATGTTTGATGTTATCTGTTTTACTGAACACTGGCTGAAGGACTATCAAATGCTCATTAATTATGAAAATTACAGTGTTGTTAGTTGTTTTAATCGCAAAACTATGCTGCGTGGAGGTTCCCTAATACTAATAAGAAATTGTTTAAAATGTAATCAACGTAATGACATAGTAGGTCTCTCGGTTGAACATTGCGTCGAACTGTCCTGTGTTGAGCTGGATAAGCATGTAATAGTGTGTGTTTATAGACCCCCTAACTATCAAAATTTTTCCTTATTTGAATCAATAATGGAAGATGTTCTGGCAAAGCTTTCAGAAAGCAATAAAACAGCAATTATTTGTGGTGATTTCAATATCAATATTTTGGAAGAAAATTGTAATAGCAGTAGGTTATTAAATCTTTTTAAATCTTTTGATTTAACCAACATATTTGCAGAACCTACTAGAGTAACTCCAACATCTGCTACTTGTATTGATAATATTTTCTGCAATTGTGATTATTTTGAAAAAGCCATAGTTAGTTGTCTGCCGTCTGATCACAGTGGACAGACGGTAACTTTTAGGTGTAGTACAATTGAACAACAAGTTCAGATTAAATTTAGACCTATAACGACAAATAAATTAAATAAATTTAATAGTTCCTTAGACAACATGTTAAGTGTAATGAGTCCTAATATAGACGAAATGAATGCCAATCAATTCTATGAACATTTCTTTTCAATAGTTCATAGTGAATTCAATAAACATTTTGAAAAGAAAATAAAGAATATTTGCCCGAAATTTATATTTAGTGACTGGGCAACTAGAGGTATTAGGAAAAGTAGGGAAAGACTTTTTGAACTTTATGGCCTTAAGCCTTACATTAATACTGTAACTTTTAGCAAGCATGTCGCCACTTATTCTAAAATTTTCAGAAATACTTGCAAGGCTGCTAAAGCCATGCACATTAGTAACAAGATAAAAACAGCTGAAAATAAAATAAAGACAGTTTGGAAAGTCATAAATAACGAGACTGGCAGAAAAACAATGCGTAGCAGTAACTATACGTTAGATACAGATTGTGGTACTATAAGTTCTAATCTGGAAGTAGCTCAAGAATTTGTAAATTTCTTTACAGATATACCGTTTAAGACTACGGAGACTCTAAATTCCTCACCCGATAAATCAATTGCTTTTTTAAAGGCGAACGTATCTGGCTGCCCGGCTGATTTTAAATTTAAACACATAAGCCCGGCGACAGTTATCAAAGCATTCCGGGAAATCAAAATTAAACAGACAGAAGATTTATGGGGAATGTCTGTTAAAGTTTGTACATCCATAGTGGAGACTGTAGCACCTTACCTAGCTTTAATTTTTAATATGTGTGTAGATCAAGGAGTTTTCCCGGATTTGATGAAGTTCAGTAAAGTCGTGCCTCTTTTTAAATCTGGGGACTCTAAAGATACTAACAATTATAGACCAGTATCCGTGTTGCCTGTCTTTAGCAAGGTATTTGAAAAAGTAATGCTAAATCAGATGCTCAATCACTTTAACACCAACAGAATCTTACACGATCAGCAGTATGGTTTCACCAAGGGACGTTGTACAACTGACGCCGGTGTCACCTTATTAAAGCACATATTTACTGCTTGGGAAGAGGCTCAAGACGCGATAGGAATATTTTGTGACCTCTCCAAAGCATTTGATTGCGTAAACCATGATACATTACTTTTGAAACTAGAGCATTACGGACTAGGTAAACTTGCACTTAGTTTGGTAAAGTCGTATTTGTGCAATAGGCAACAGCAAGTTCAAATAAACGGCGTAAATTCACAGAGCTCAATGGTCAACATTGGGGTTCCGCAAGGCTCAATATTAGGTCCTTTCCTCTTTTTGGTATATATTAATGACCTACCCTATCTATTGGATAACCAACCTCACAAAATGGTGTTATTTGCGGATGATACTTCCTTAATTTTTAAGATTAATAGACGGGCTCAAAATCTAGATGACCTAAATAAAACCTTATCTCAGATCCACAACTGGTTTACAGCAAATAACTTGGTATTGAATGAAAAAAAGACTAAATGTATACGATTCGCTCTTCCAAATGTCAAAAGTACTAATAATGTTATAGTATTGAATAATGAGACACTAGAATACGTCGATAAAACGGTTTTCTTAGGGATTACGCTTGACTCAAGGTTACAATGGGGTCCTCATTTAACATCTCTAGCAGGGCGCTTAAGCTCAGCAGCATATGCCGTCAGAAAGATTCGTCAGTATACTGACGTAGATACTGCGAGACTTGTATATTTTAGTTACTTTCACAGTATAATGTCATATGGAATTTTATTGTGGGGACGGGCTGCAGACATCGAATCTATTTTTATTCTGCAAAAGAGAGCCATCCGAGCTATATACAATCTCCGAAGACGCGACTCTCTAAGAGAACTGTTTAAGGATATTAACATCATGACGGTAGCTTGTCAATATATCTATGAAAACATAATGTACGTTAGAAAGAATCTGCATCTTTTTGGTAAAAGAGGTGACAGACACAATTATAATACCAGAAGTAGGGACCAATTAGTTCAGCCGGGCTTCAGACTCGCTAAAGTAGACTCATCTTTTATGGGGTACTGTTTAAAATGCTATAACAAAATTCCACAAAGTATTCTTGAACTAAATGAGACAAAATTTAAATCATGCATTAAACGCACACTATGTAAGCAGGCATATTACAAATTGGGCGACTATATCGCTGATAATAATGCTTGGCTCCATGCTGGTCCTGCTCCATAGGACAGGGATATATTCCTTGATAGCATATTTAATAGGTACTATTTTCGGAGCTGCAGAAGATTGTAAAACTATAATTGCATTGTATAAATTCATATTTCTTTGAATTATATAGCTGCATTATATTGTGTGAGTTCTATGTGCACAAAGCTATTCACCAGATACCTACTTCTTAATTATTATTTTTTTTTGACATGAATGTGCTCTGGCAGTTGGGAGTATGTCATGCTCACTTAAATGTCTCGCTGATGGTGGCGCGTGTGTCGGATCATTTAGTTCCCTTCAAAATGGTTGAGCTGAATGGTGCTGATATCATGCGTCATGTTCGTGAACGGGCGCTGTCAGTTGAGACTGGTCATCTCTTAGCTGCCATGGTTTATTTTAATTATCAATAATTTTGTTTTTGAATTGTCTTTTTTATATTTCCTATGGACACTTTTTACTTGCTACATCGTTCTCACATAATGTACCATCTCAAGTTGAATGATGTAACAAAGGTTCTGTAATCATTTTGGCGATTGAAAAAGAGTGTCCATGGAGTTTCTTGCCCTTTCTTCTCCATGAGATCTACGCTTTGGAATGGGCACCTACAGTACTTTCACAGTTTTTATGTCTTGTGACTGGGACTGTAGCACCGTAACTATTTTTTAAACTATTTTATTTTACTTTTGACAATTCAAAAGTGCCTGTAACTGGCTTATTTGAAATAAATGATTTGATTGATTTTGATTTGAATCTTTGGGGCCTTATGGTCCAACGATGGTCGCATCAAAATGAAAGAACCAAACAAGCTCTTATTAGTCACTGTAATTATAATATAATATAATAATATTCCACAACTATCACACAACGCCATCTAGTCCCAAGCTAAGCAGAGCTTGTGTTATGGGTACTAGACAACTGATAAACATAATTATATATTTCTAAATACATACATATTATAGATAAATTACACCCAGACACAGAACAAATGATCGTGCTCATCACACAAACATTTGTCCTGGGTGGGAATCGAACCCACGACCTCCGGCATAGCAGTCAGGGTAGTCTTGTGGTTAGTGAACCACTAGACCAACAGGCATTATATTTGGGAGGAAATGCGGGGAACCGATATTTGCTCACGGCTTGTTGGTTCAATGAGGTCTCGTCTTTTAGAGGTTATAGAGGCCAACGGCGGTTACACCCGTTTCTAATTTTTAAAAATTTTCAATATCTTCTAAATATTACTATAATATGCTATGTTTTTGTTTGTTATAAGTATTTTAAAATTGATTGTAGAAATTTAATAAAAGGATAAATCTATTTTTAGCTTGTTTTTTATTGATATTGTAATTACAAGTTTACAGAAATTGTAGGTTTGTGGATTCGCCTTGTGCCTTTACAATCTTATGTAACTTGTTGATTACAATTCTGAATTTGTAGATACAATTTTGTCATCAAAATCTACAGCCCCCCGTCGTTGATTTTACGACGTCATTGGTTCCATCAAGTTCAAACTAAGAACAGCTGTCACGTTACAAACAGTAATAGTCGTTATCAATAATCAGATAAAGACAGCAATAGAAGTTGTCAGATCGATCTGCAAGCGAAACTAATCTTTATCACCTATGAATCTGCAAGCGATATTCAACCTTAGGGTGGTACACCACTTTCTTGGCCGACTGTACTATTTGGTGTTTGTTAATAGATTTTTTTCTGCTCAGTTTAGTCATGCAACATTTGTAGTGTAAATTGTTTTATTTATTGTACTATACATTTTTTTTTATTTATTCATTCAATAATAGTTACACAATTTGTAAAATACAATACATACATGCATTGTGTAATTATTTTTTTTTTTAGATTCAGCCATCAGATTTGCTTTGTAATAGATGCTTTCAAAGAGCAAACATCACAGCTGTCAATGATTTATTACCTGTGTCAGGAGTCAATCCAGTTTCACAACAAATTGAAAGAATAACCTTGCCAAATTACTCTAGAGCATCAGATACACATAACAGATGTATATTTCTGCAGTGTAATAGTACTTCACAGCGAGTAGTTCCTTTTGTATTAAGGGTGAGGCTCTTTAAAGATCACAAGTATTATATACCGCCGAGTTGTCGTATATGTGAATTGCATTTGTCAAGGCAATCATGGTCAGAACTCTTCGAAGTTGAAAATGTTAACCGAAGTTTCACGGCAGCTCACATAGAAGACTTTTGTGAGTTATTGAAAAATGAAAATCACACTTTAGATTTTGAAAATATTGAGCAAATGGATGACCATCTAGTGTGGTATTGGCTGGGACGCACGAAAGAGCAATTCAGAGAACTCGAAGCAGAACTCCCTGATTTTTAAAAACGTGCTACATAACTTGGCGCTTATTTAATGAAGCTCAGAATAGGAGACTTGGACGAAAGAATCTCTTAATTATTAAAAATTGGAAGAAGTACTATCTCAAGACTTGTTGCTAAAGCACGAGAGATTATGATGGAATGCTTTGTGCCAGCACATTTAGGGTTACAACATATAAGCAGAGAAGAAGTGGCAGCAAGAAACCTATATATTCTTGAGTCTCTGTTTGGAAACCCTGGGACTAATATGGAGGATAGAAAGGCAATCACTATAATGGATGAAACATATATTTATGTTCAGAAGAGTAGCAATTATGCATACCAAAAGAAATCATATTCCCTCCATAAATATAGGAACCTTGTCAAACCGTTGATTATAGTATGTTGTGATGGCTATATAATTGAAGTAGTGGGCCCTTATGCAGCCACAAAATCAGATGCAGACATTTTAAAAGATGAATTTTATGATTCTTCAAAACCTATGCGACAATATTTTAGAGATGGTGATGTAATGATTTTAGACCGAGGCTTTCGTGACAGCATTTCCCTCTTACGAAGTTTAAATTATTCAGTTCATTATCCTCTCTCAATAGAATCGGGTGAATATCAATTGAGTACAACAAATGCAAACGAATCCTGTAAAGTGACCCTATGTCGATGGGTAGTAGAAGTGGTCAATGGACGTTTTAAGCGCGATTTTAAGCTGCTGCGCCAGGAATATTTTAATAAAGCATCTAATCATTTGATGCAAGATTTTAAGGTGGCAGCAGCATTAATAAACAAGTTTCACCCGGTTCTAGAAGACAGAGAGGATGCTAGGGTAATAATCTCCATAATACAGGAAAGAATGTTTACCAATAATTCATTAGCTGATTTTGTAGAACGAAACACTTTAAATAGAAGACGGGCCCAGTTTGAAAGTATTACTGTCAATGATGAAATTCTTCTAGATTTTCCCCAAATGGATTTAAATGACATGATTTTAATCCCATTAGGTGTGTATCAAATTAAACAAGCCCGTTCATACTACGGTGAACATGTGAGGCGTGATGGTTCCTATATTATTGAGGTGTGCAGGGAGGTCGATCAGGATTTGATTAATGAATTAGAAGTGATTAATTCTAAAACCATATGGTTATTACGAGGCAAAATTCACAGCCGTCATATCAGTAACAAAACATTTTTTTTTTTATATTGTAGTAGTGCATCACAAATAGGTCGACAAGCAACCGTGCAATATTGCTGTAATTGCATCGTTGGGCGCAGAACCATCGGTTGCTGCGCCCATGTTATGACAATTATTTGGTATCTGAGCTATGCGAGACATCAAAATAATATCGAACCCCCTGCACAGTTTTTAGACAATATTTTAATTGCCAATTTAGATGATGAACAATAAACATGAAATTAAAATATGTGATTTATTTCTTATTCAAACATAATAAGTTAATAAAGGACTAGTTTTAACAACAACTTACTAGGTACAAAATTGGTAAGGCTGGTTAACAGTCACACGTTTGCACTGTTCAAGCATGCGCCGTTTCTATTTACTATTTTTTCTCAATCCTAAACGAATTCTAAGAATACAGGTACCTATGTTAATAGATTCTATGCATTTAAACGTTGAACTTACATACACTTAGGCTTTAGAAAAAACTGCATAGGTACCTACCCAATTATCTAGAGAGGTGCTTAAAATAGCTAAATATATTATGATATTGCTTTTCAGTTTCTTAAAAATCACTAAGTTATGAAAAACTATACCTAATATTCGTTGTTATGGTTCGATTATAACCTCAAAATCTGATTCTTTTTTGGAATATATCTATTCTGCAGCGGGTCCGCTATAAAAATAAGATCATATAGGAGTTTACTAATGATCGACAACACAAAATATTATTTTCCGATGCTCTTGGTTCGTGGGCGAACAATGTATGGGCGCAGAGCAATCTCCTTTCTGCTGCATTTTGAAATATCTTTTGCTTCATAATACAAACGGAAATATCTTGGCCTCTCGTTATCTTGTCGTAAGTTATAAGAACATGACCAAATTTTAATGCTCAAGGTCATTGAGTGAATACAAGCTATTAAATTTGCGTTTGTCGCACGACTGCCGCGCGTTTGTCGCACGACAGTCGCGCTGCTGTAGTCGCCTAAAGGTGAAAGCGGTCTCTCAATGTCAGTTGAAAACTAAAAAGAATTTTTACACAACACAAATGACATATACCTAGTAGCCCAGTCAACGAATGCTCAAAATAAGGTATAGAGGGAAAGTCTTGGAACACAATTTTTGACTACGCAATTTTGTTTGGACTAGTTCAGAGGTGAACATATCAAAAGTCCCCGCCCCTAGCCCTTAAGCTTTGGGGGAGGGGGGGGTTCGAAGGTACCATTTTTTGGTTTTTCGCTTATATCTCGGAAACCATGCGTCCTAGCGGCATAACATATGAACGAAATAAAAGCTGAATAAATTCCCCATAAGTTTTATTCAGTGAGAATTTCGATATCTCGTATAGTTTTCGAGGTATCTGTTCTTGAATGTCTATAATTTGGGAAAAATCATCATTTTACCTTTTCACATTTGGAAAGTTGTATTTGATATCGCCAAAAATCCAGAAAGCAGCAGCAGTCTTTTCAGACCCTCCCTTTACCACCTACAATGAACAAACCCAAGTGAAACCTGCATCTTGGGGTGATGTGAGCCTCCAGTTAAAGGGGTGTCTTACAATGCCCAGGTATAAGTAATTCTTGAATTCGGTAGCCACCCTCAAGCTTGATATCTCTTGTCTTCCTCCCACCGAGGGAGCAGTAAAAATTGCCCAGAAACTCATTCTAGATTATAATGATTAGATACATGTACAGGGTCATGCTTTTAAGTTGACCAATTATAGGGAGATATCCGCATCCCTAAGAGCTACGAAAAACTATTTTAGGAACCTTTAGTTTTTTTTTTATGTAAACAATTTTTACCGACTTCAAAAAAAAGGAGGTTATCAATTCGACCCGTATGTATGTAATATTTCCAGAACTGCCCAGTTTTCGTATATGTTAATCTATATCAGCGTCTGATCAAATGTGCCAAATTTCATAAGTGTATGTATGTATGTATGTATGTATGTATGTATGTATATATGTATGTATGTATGTATGTTTTTATGTTTGTGCACGCATATCTCCGGAACTGCAAGTTCGATTTACGTAATTCTTTTTTTGTTGAACTAGGTATTGTTCAACTTAGGGTACACTGCAAGTTTCATCAAAATCGGTTCAGGAGTTTTAGAGATATGGATTTTTTTGCTTACTTGGATTGTGGATTTTCTAAGTCGATTGAATGTTTGCTCGCAATTATCTCGCGTTTGGCTGAACCGATTTTGATGCGGTTTTCAGAAAAGTATTTGTTACATTCTGGGGAAGGTTTTAGTATATAACAGTAATGAATATTTCGTGACGTTGCCAGCATAGATCCGTTTTTGTTGTTGCTCACTTGGATTATAGATTTCTAAAGACCCGATTATACGGAGATCTTTGTTGAATATCTGAACTAAAACGGGTAAAATAAAAACTTTAAAAAAAAAAGAACCGACTTCAAAACCAAACACAAAAAAGTGTAAAATAACTTTTCTTTCGGAAGTCGGTGGCCATAGTCAATGAAATAAAAAACAAAGCCACCGACTTCCGAAAGAAAAGTTATTTTACACTTTTTTGTGTTTGGTTTTGAAGTCGGTTCTTTTTTTTAAAAAGTTTTTGGCATATTTAATTTTTGTTTTCAAGTGTGAGTTGTCCATAAAAATGAGTTGCCCAATTTATTTTAATGCCGTTCGTCTCTCATTCAGGTAAGGGTCATTTTATGATATTGGAATAAAATAATCGGGACGACGGAAGTTGGTCAAATTTAATTTAAATTGCTATTTGGTTTAGTGTCATGTTAGGATAATTTCATTGTATCTACGAGAAGGATAATATCTGGGCAACAGAAGTGGGCCAAATCTTATGAAACGACTCGATTCTAACGAAATACGACTTAAGTTGTAAATGTACCTAATATAAACTAAAATGAGTTTCTGTGCTATTTTTTACTGCTTCCTCGGTGGGAGGAAGACAAGAGATTATCAAGCTTGATGGTGAACTACTTATACATGTGGGCATTGAGGGAGATTTTTTAGCTGGAGCCCCATACCAGCTCAACATGCAGGTTTCATCTGGCTGTGTTCATCGTAGGTGGTGAGGGAAGGGTCTAAAAAGACTGTTGCTGCTTTTTGGATCTTTTGCGATATCAAATACAACTTTCCAAATATGAAAAGGTAAAATGATGATTTTTCCCAAATTATAGACATTCAAGAGCAGATACCTCGAAAACTATACGAGATATCGAAATTCTCACTGAGTAAAACTTATGGGGAATTTATTCAGCTTTTATTTCGTTCATACATGTTATGCAGCTATGACGCATGGTTTCCGAGATATAAGCGATAAACCAAAAAATGGTACCTTCGAACCCCCCCCTCCCCCAAAGCTCAAGGGCTAGGGGCGGGGACTTTTGATATGTTCACCTCCTACCTAGTCCAAACAAAGTTGCGTAGTTAAAAATTGTGTTCCAAGACTTTCCCTCTATAATTGTTCGTTGACTGGACTATAGTGTTTTGTTGCTGAGTGATAATGATCGCTATAATGACTGAGTTGAAAATTCTTTAATGCAAGGCGTCTCACTGAGGGCCACTGGGTCCTCGGGATGATAGAAGATGGGTCAGAAGATCTAAGACTGGAAGTGTGCCCAGACAATATTCGATCAGCTGAGGTTCTGGTGCCGCTCATTCAAAAGCATGTGGAAGTCGGCACCACCATTCACACTGATTATTGGAGAGCATATGATTGTTTGTCTGAGCATGGATATATCCATAAAAAAGTCAATCACTCTGATCCAGATAACCCTTTTTTGGCTGAAGATGGAACTCATACACAGAGAATCGAGTCCCAGTGGAGGGCCGTTAAACGATTTTTTAAAAAGGACAATTTTAACTTCAATCAAAACTTTTCTGATGTAATTTTTGAATATTTATGGCGGCGAAATGTAATGAAATTTTAAAGGATCCCTTTTTTGAGTTAATTAAAGAAATTAAATTTGTGTATGAATTGAAATAAATAAATAATTCAAATATCTGCATTTTATTTCTTCCCTTTTTAGAAACATTATGGTTATGGTCATTGTTTTTAAAGATCATAGAATTCCATTTGACTGCGAAACAACAAGTATAATACATACACACATAAACTAACGCCTTTTCCCTAGGAGATAGGCAGAAACTAAATAACGCCACCAATAAATCAATATTAATAGAGCGAGCGGAGCGAGCTCGGGACTTGGGGCACCCCGACTCGGACAGGTTAGGTTAGAAGGTCATCCCCTTCGTGGTTATTTTTTTTGTAAACCACCAAATATCCGTCACTATTTTGTTGGAGAGGCTATTGCCAATAATATTGTTTAAAGTGTTTATATGTCAACTGATGACATGCCAGCAGATCTTTTAACAAAGGGATTAACTAGTAATAAGCATAACCATATTTGTCAAAAAATTGGGTATTAGAACTGTTGATTAAAGTTTATGATGTTTTGTGTAAAATCAAAGTTACGACTTTATCTTAAGTTTTATTTTGTTTTTTGGAGTTATGTTATTTTTTTTTTGTTTAAACTATTTTGATAAGTGGAGGTGTTAAAATAGTATCAAAATAGATGTAGTTACTCTATGGTCGAGTCTATGACATGTAGGTCAGGGCTTGAAATACCGTTAAAAATATGGTATCGTTACAGCCTTTTTATGCAGATATCGTTATCTAATAAATAACGTTACAATATTTAACGTTATATCTGGCACATTTTATCGTTTAACATACGTAAAGTTAAAATCTACGCTATCGTAAATTTTATCGTTATGAGTTATTTTTGTTACCGTCGCTCTCGTGCAACCGCAAGAGTGTCAGACAGGCAGCGACGCTAAGACTGTGCCGTACGACTATTTGCGTGTTTAATTCTCTTTGTTATTCCGAGCTGTGCTTGTTCTTGTGAATGTTGCTTTCCACCCGTAACGTGCAATCGTAAAAAAAGCGAATCTGACTGAAGCCTTTTCTTTAGCCTCAAAATGGGTAAAGCCTCCTGCAGACACACGCGATTAATCGCGCGGGGCGACATGTCGCGGTCCATTCGCAGTATTTTTAGAGTGGAAATTAGCTTGGCTCGTCGCAGCGCGATTAATCGCGTGTGTCTGCAGGAGGCTTAAGTTCAATAAAATTAAATATTTTGTGATTTTTTCTACGTTAAGCGTACCTAGCATATACCTAATTATATTTGGTTTTATTTCAGCAAAGCGAAACATGTCACCTGACGTATTTACATGTGACTGGAATAACCAATTCGAAATAGACGCAGCACTTAAAACTGAAATACGGACGGCAATGCAGATAAAAACCAAGCAAGAAGATACATGTGAGAACAAAGAAGTAGCTGGAATGGTTACAGAAAGTAAATGTGAGATCAAAAAAAATCCTAAAACGGTTAAAGAATGCACCTCCGAGAAGGCCTGTTCAGACTGTGTCATATTTAATACCTGTGTTGGTAATGATGGGAGAAATGAGAATTTTTCACGCCTACTACAATAATTACAGTTTATCCAACCCTGCATGCGGACACGTGTTTATACGAAAATTTTACATTTTGTAGACTCAGAAATTGTCATTCTAGTGAGATAGATTTAATAGACTCAGAGAAAAACAATTAAATTTACAATATCTACGATTACAGTGTAGCATAACGTAACTGATGGGTATCGATTAAACTCACAATTTAAAATAGGTAGTACAGAGTAGACTATCTATACGACTCATGGTGATCATCGTTACTTAAAATTATGAGAGAGTAGAAAATAACTTTGTTTTTTCTTGTTCATAATTATTGTTCACGCCAAAAGCGTTGTCGTCCCTTTCTGGCAAACGGTAGCGGCCATTGGTTGAAGAGCGACATGACCTTCGACGATACAAGGACAATAACCGTCTTTTTAATTAATGCGCATGAGAGCTTACATTCAGTACGCATTTGATCGCCACCCGCTTCGCACCGCTAATATAAAGAAAAGCGTTCATCTTCGTTAACCCCGGGAATTCGCGTTTCGGTCGCCAGCCAGCTCCAGGCCAGACGGAAGGATCAGCGCAGAGAAGACCAAAGGTTAGTGCCAAACCGTATAGCTTTTCCGGGAACCAACAGGCGAACCAACCCTCATCTCATAAAAAATAATTAAAATAAATTTTCACCCAAATAACGCTTCACCATATTTAATGGTCACTTCGGACCGGATATTGGAACCAGAATCCTATATTTTCCTAATAATCCATAATATAATCCTATAATTTCATATAATCCTATTATATTCATTAATATAGAATATACCTACCTATCTAGTAGTACATTCCAGAACAGTCATTACGACTTACCCACTAATTATCTAATAGCGAGATAGTTGAATATTATATCTAGAATTTGCTTGTTCAGTGCTATAATCAAAGTACCTACTTACTTTCGACAAAATGTCGACGCAAATTAAAATAAAAATGGTCATTGCTAAGAAACAAGCCACCTTTGCAAAATTAAATGGATATTTTGAATCCTCTAAAAGGCTTATAACGTCTTCAACAATTAATACGAGAAGCATAGGGGAATTCTTAGCAGAGACGTCAAACGTAGGGAAATTATATGATGATTTCGTGAAGTTGTGTGACGAGCATAATGAATGGTTATTGAAGGCGGACCCGGACTGCGAAATCAGTTTTAGTGACTGGAGCGCATTTGAAACACTATATTCGCAAGTTAAATATAAACGAGATGAATTAATTCATTCACAAAGTGCGCAAGTAGTCAGTGTACCCACATCTGCCAATTATTCGTGCAGGCTCCCGGCTTTGGAACTTTTAAGCTTTGCGGGTCAGCCAGAATCGTGGCCATTGTTTTATCAATGTTTTAAGACGAACGTTCACGACGATCCAATGAGGACAATTATTCCACTATTTGGGACTCATTAGTAACAAAATACCAAGACAAGAGGTTACTTGGGTCAACATATTTAAATAATATAATGGATATAAAACCGGCGTCGGGTTCGTCAACCTCACAATTAAATAATTTCATTGAACGAGTAAATTCCTCCTGGTCTGCACTTAAGCAGCTAGATATAAAAGACTTAACAGATTTTATTTTTACCCATATCGTTTTAAAGAAGTTAGATCCGCAGGTGGTTCAAAGTTTCTTTCGAGTTAACGGTTAAAGATAACGATCTACCCACTAGCAAAGAGTTAGTGGACTACCTCCGTCATCATATAAAAATTATGGAGAGGTCGGCAGTGATCCATCAGACTGCTGCCACCAATAATAATAAGGTTGTGGATGCGAAATGCAACGCAGCTAATAACGCTGCGTAATAAAACGCAGCACAGCCACCTTTACGAATGCATGGAATTCAAAAAGCTTGCAGTGAAGGAACCAAAGACATTAAACTATATACGAGCAATAGACGGGACATCACGAAGAAAGTTGTGATCCACAAATTTTTACCACTCGGTAAAAACTCGACCAGTCTAGTTTGAGACGTCCGCCTGACAGGTCGTGTGACCGTGCGTCAAAATTCAAACTTCGTTGGACGATTATAGGAAAATATGCCTAGTTGCGCTTTGCGTAACTGCAAATCAAGATATAAGAAAACATGTGGACTTGAAATCAATTTATTTTCGTAAATATTTTTTATTTTTACCTGGTTTTTAAGAGTTTGTCTGATATTATTCTAGAACTCTTGCATTTTTTAAATAAACGCCATCTGTTGCTCAGTAGCTGTACGAAGTACCTATACGACAACTTTGCTAAAGAATTAGAGTTGTCTGTTTATCGATATTTATTAAGTCGAAGAGTAATTAAAATACCAAATGATTAATTTCGTATACTGACTTGTTTATGAATGAAAGAGATACTTACGGAAAAACTTTTTAGGAGACTAGCTCCCTTTTGAAACATTTTTATTTTGTTCAAGGGCGAGCTGTCCACAAAAATTAATTAAAACATTTATTTTCATGCCGTTTGACACATTTAATGTTAGGATCATTTTATGACATGGGAAAAATAAAATCAAGACGGTGGAAGTTGGTCAAAAGAAAAATACGTTTTCATCAAATCATACGAGCGAAAAAAAAACACATTTTTTTATGTTGTTCATTGACTAAGTTAATGACGATAGATTAATAACAATACTGTTGAACATAATAGTCAAATTGATAACATAGGATTGTATTAATAACTAATAATTTATGTTCTGCCCTTACACACTTTTTTTTTCGAATATTTAAATCCTAGTTAACTTTATCGATGTTTATGTATCGATAATTGTGTCATTCTAAAATGTTGCACCCCTATCACTAGATGCTCAGTTCTGCCATCTATTGTGTAATGGCTGAAATATATTCTGATGAATTATTTTAATACGTGGTTTTGCTATACAACGCTAGATAGCGCTACTGACGCCCGACATCAACATTTTTGTATGACAATATTCCCAATGCCCGCTCTATAGTTCTTTTAAATCTCTTTGGAAGGAACGCTTTAATTTCGTAAAAGACAAGAGACTTTGTATCAATTGTTTTAGTAACAAACATGCCACTTCTAGTTGTGGTTCGTCAAATACGTGTAAGCAGTGTCATAAAAAACACCATTCATTGTTACATTTTGAACGGGTTCAACCAACGCACGCTGAACTGGGTACGACAGACGGCGCGGGGGCGCCCGCTGTGTAGTAGTAGGGCCCTTGTGAAGGCCCGTCCGGGGAAGTACTACAACCACACTTATTTCAACCGTATAGCATTTTATGTTTCGGTTGTAGGGTGTGGGTGCCGGGTTTCTATTACAGGCACATATTTATACAACCTTTTCACCTGGGTTCGTCTGCCTATAAAAGAATTTTTACTTTCTTTTCTTTTATATAGGTAAATTGTTTTTTTATTGGTTATTGCAGAGTACCTCATTCTGTCAATACCAATATTTTTTTCAATTCATTATTTCAACTGTAATAATTTTGAAACAGCAACTTAACTTTATTTTTAAACAGTACCTACACAATATTGCAGAGTACCTCATTCTGTCAATATTCTGTCAATTTATAATCTCACCCTCATACGTTACAGTGGCATGCATGCGCGTGTAGACACGCCGGCGCCCACTGCGCGCGAGTGTGCGTTATCTAAGGAATGCGGTCGTTCTGGGAACTCAATTACGCTAATGACCTGTGACGAATCCAAACCTTGTAGTTTGTTAAATAATTTAATTGTGTTACCAACGGCACAGGTATATGTTCCGGTGAATGGAAACCGTTTGTTAATGAGATGTTTAGTAGACAGTGGTTCTCAGAATAACATTATTACTCTCGCTTGTTGTAAGAAATTGAAATTAAATATTCATCCGCTAGTTAATTCATCCTTGAAATCAGTGGGGTCAATCTCAGCCCCAATTAAAGGTTATGTATCTCTCACAATTCAATCGCGAGTGAGTGATGCGCATTATAAATTGAACATGTTGGTTATAGACCATATTACTGAGTCGTTACCGACGCGCGGAATTCAAGCATCGTTTATGGAACAGTTTAAGGACTTACCACTAGCAGACGACGGTTGGAACGTGTCTGGAGATATAGAAGCGATTCTAGGCGCTCAACTATTCGCGTTTATTCTGTTAGGGGGTAAGGTCGTTCCGCGTCCACTCGCGTCGTCAGCTGATTTAATGGACACCGCTAATTGCATACCTCATGCTATAGAAACCACGCTTGGCTATATTGTCATGGGTGAGATACCTGCTGTCAACCAAGGCAGTATAGCCTGGTCCTTCGGCCCGCTAGTAGATAATTTAAACCATTCAATCTTAAAATTCTGGGAAATAGAAGAGGTGCCTACGGTAAAAATAATAAGTCCGGAAAATCAGGTTTGCGAGGATTTTTATAAATCAACCGTTACTAGAGACTCAGGCGGTAGGTACATTGTGTCCTTGCCATTCAAGGGTGAACCTAAGTCGTTAGGTAACTCATTCATTCACGCTCAGCGTAGATTGTCTGCGTTAGAGCGTAAATTTCATTCGCATCCCGCTTTACGTCAGGCTTACAAGGGTTACTTATCGGAAATCCCTTATTCTTTCCCCGCTACTCATGAAGGTTATTTCATACCACATCACGCTGTCGTCCGGCCTGAAAAGTCGACGACAAAAACCCGCATAGTTTTGGACGCAAGTGCTAAAACTGACAGCGGCAAGTCGCTCAATGACTTGTTGCATACTGGGCCTAATTTGCAGGCCGATTTATTTTCGCTTTTACTCAACTTTAGATATTTTGAAGTTGCAATAACCGCTGATATACGTCAAATGTATCTTAGGATTTTACTGTCCGTAGATGATCGCAAATATCAAAGGATATTATACCGTTTCAACGATACTGAGCGTATTCGTATTTTTCAATTTAATTCCGTAGCTTTCGGACTGCGACCAAGCCCATTCTTAGCAATGCGTACTGTCCGCCAGTTAGCTGAGGACTATCAAGAACGTTTCCCTCTCGCCGCAGAGGTTGCTTCTAAAGAACTATATATGGATGATTTAACTACCTCTGTGTCTACTGTCGAAGATGGAACTCGTCTGGCGGACGAATTGCTCGCGTTGTTCAAGAGGGGCGGATTTGACCTCGTCAAGTGGGCGAGCAACTCTAAAGAGCTTCTTGCGCATTTGCCTGAGTCATACCGCGCGGCGATTGAGTTCACAGATGAGGACGAAACATTAAAGGTCTTAGGTTTGAAATGGATACCTACTTCTGATGTGTTCTCGTTCGCCTCATCCGCTGCGACTATGGGTAATACTAAGCGCGCCATACTGTCTACGGTTGCTCGCTTATTTGACGTGTTGGGGTTCGTCGCACCTGTTGTCCTTTATGCAAAGCTTCTAATACAGGATCTTTGGCTCGCTAAGGTGGGATGGGATGAGGAGCCCCCAGAAGTAATTACTGAACGCTTCGTTAGGTTCAAAACTGAATTACCGTCATTATCTAGTTTACAAATACCGCGCCATCTGGGTGTCGCGGCCGGTTGCATAGTCAATTTGCTCGCCTTTGGCGACGCTAGTATGAAGGCTTACGGCTGCGTCATTTACCTACATATAACAAACCCTAATAGGGATATATCCGTACATTTAGTATGCGCTAAGTCTAAAGTGGCTCCACTGAAGACGATTTCTCTGGCGAGGCTTGAATTGTGTGCCTCACTAATGCTCGCTAAACTTGTAAAACAAGTTCATACTGTTTTCCATAAGCGATATCCTATTAAAGAGATATTCGCTTTCAGTGATTCCACTGTCGCTCTATCATGGATTCACTCTTCCCCGCATCGCTGGCAGACATTCGTTGCCAACCGCGTGACTGAAATACAGTCAAATTTATCTCCAGACCGCTTTTTCCATATAAATGGAATAGAAAACCCTAGTGACTGTTTATCAAGAGGCTTACTACCTTCTGAAATCATCCATCACCCGCTGTGGTGGCAAGGTCCACCGTGGACTTGTCATCCAATCGCTGAGTGGCCAATAGTGGCATTCGACCCGTCGAATGTCGATGGGTCCATCCCTGAAGCAAAGGGTTCCGTAACTTTAACAGTAGTCTCCCATCAATCTCCTTCAATACTTCTGGAGCTGTCTTATCGAGTCTCATCTTGGAAAAAGCTACTACGCATCATAGTGTATGTTCTGCGATTTGTTCGCAAGTTACCTCGAGCTTCTTTAATTCAGGTTTCAGACCTTGAAGTCGCTGAGTTTGCGATTATTCGCGAGTTACAGAACAAATACTTTGCCGCTGAATTAAACAACATTAAAAAAGGTAACCTGCCCTCACCTTCATTGAGGAAACTTAGTCCGTTCATAGATAAAAACGGTTTGCTTCGAGTTGGTGGTCGACTGACAAACGCTCAGATACCATTTGAAAATCGGCATCCATTGCTGCTTCCACGTCGCCATCAACTGGTGGACCTTTTGATAGATGACTGTCATCGATCCAATTGCCATACCGGTTCCCACCTTCTCATGTCATTGTTAAGGCAACGCTATTGGATCATTTCCGCTCGAAATATTATTAGACAACGCATACGTCAATGTAACTTTTGTTTCAAGGTTGCCCCCTCTCATCCCACGCCTATGATGTCAAGCCTACCTCCGGCACGGGTACAAGAAGCCAAGGCCTTTACTCACACAGAGGTAGATTACGCTGGGCCGATAGCTATCACTATGACACGCAAGCGGGGCGTTAGAAGTCAAAAGGCTTATATCTGCGTTTTTGTGTGCCTGACTACCAAGGCCATACATATTGAGATTGCATCGGACTTGAGTTCGGAGACGTTCTTGGACGCTTTAAAGCGTTTTCTGTCACGACGAGGGCCAATATCTGTCCTGTATTCCGATAACGGAACAAATTTTATTGGGGCAAAGCGTCAGCTAGACGAGTTATATACGTTTCTAACTTCTAAAGATACGTCTACTGCATTCAAAACGGAACTAAACAACCGTAAAATTACATGGCGGAATATTCCCGCGCGCGCCCCCTACTGGGGAGGAATTTGGGAAAGCAATATAAAATGCATAAGAACCCATTTATATCGTTGCATCGGGCAACAATTACTGTGCTACGAAGAATTATTAACAGTGTTGACTCAAATAGAGTGTATTTTAAATTCGCGTCCATTGTGTATGCTGTCTGATCAGCCGCACACCATTTTGACTCCCGCTCACTTCCTCAACACTACCCCGCTGCAGTCGTTGCCAGCTTGCGAGGTGGACGCATCCGTGAGCCTTCATAGTAGGAAAAAATTATTAGATAGCTTGGTCCAAAGTTACTGGAAAAGGTGGCACTTAGATTATCTGCACACTCTCCAGTTAAGACAAAAATGGAATACTCCTGAGGTAACCATTAAGCCAGGTACACTTGTTCTCGTTCACCAAGATGACGCTCCACCACTTCGCTGGCCTACGGGCATCATTGAACAGGTATACCCTGGCAGGGACGGAGTCGCGCGTGTTGCGTTGGTACGCACGACAAATGGAACTTTCAAACGTCCTGTCGTTAAACTGTGCCCACTTCCGTCCCAATAATTTAACATAATATAACTTAATTTAACATAGCCTAACTTATCTTTATTCGTCTTAATTCATTGATAGCACAGATACAATCGCTCTACATACCTACTCGTATCTTTACATGTACATATATACACCGTGTTCTTCACGTTATCCATAAACTTTAGCAAATACTTCTATGGCTTTTACAAATCAAATCCAACAAAGGAAGTAGTACTTAAAAAGGCTTCGTTACAAAGATATTTGTAATTTCATTTAATGAAATTTAATTGAGCTATGCAGTGAGAAAGTATCTTAATTTGAAATCTATCAAATACTATTTGCATTTCATTTGTTTCAACCCGCCAAATGTTATGAATGACGTTGCCAATTCGGATAAAGAGGCATGCATATCGGGTTATTTACGTCTAGGTATTTAGTTTGTATGAAAATTAACAAAAAATAAAAAATAAGAATTTATTAATGTGTCCATAATGACTTGCTTACTTCCGTGGTTTGAACATCTGGTCGAAGTTTATGTATATCGTCCGGAACACGGTGTATATTCAACTTGTGCGCTACCACATTGTTAATATTCCCCATTTACTTCCTTGTATCCATCCTACTCCTGTTATCGCAGCATCCGCTTTTTTTTTGTTTTTGTCTTTCGTAAATCCTAAGGATTTCCAAAGGGGGGAGGATGTTCACGCCAAAAACGTTGTCGTCCCTTTCTGGCAAACAGTAGCGGCCATTGGTTGAAGAGCGACATGACCTTCGACGATACAAGGACAGTAACCGTCTTTTTAATTAATGCGCATGAGAGCTTACATTCAGTACGCATTTGATCGCCACCCGCTTCGCACCGCTAATATAAAGAAAAGCGTTCATCTTCGTTAACCCCGGGAATTCGCGTTTCGGTCGCCAGCCAGCTCCAGGCCAGACGGAAGGATCAGCGCAGAGAAGACCAAAGGTTAGTGCCAAACCGTATAGCTTTTCCGGGAACCAACAGGCGAACCAACCCTCATCTCATAAAAAATAATTAAAATAAATTTTCACCCAAATAACGCTTCACCAATTATGTTAGAATATACAGGTTATCCTACAAAGTATGGTAAGTTGAAGCCCAGAGATAGAAGGCCCCTAAATAATCCTGAATGACTCCCATGTATGTTCTACGGTCGCGGGACTTATCTCATTACCGTGACCCCGAAAGGGCTATTGAAGGACACCGTGGATTTTAGTCATTACGAGTCTGACAGTCCCTCTCGCCCTGCCCTGGGTGGGTGCACTGTTCCTGGTACATCATCGTCGTTGCATAGTTCTTTAACCAATAGGACTGACATTCCACTCTCATCGAGATCTTCATACAGCGATGAATCTGATGTCATCTCATCTTCACCTGGAACGTATGTGGGATCCGCAGAGAAATTTGATTCTAAAGTGTTGTCAACCTCACTGTCTGAATCATACACATCATTCATCATAATCATACATTGTGCTCAATCTTGTTCTTCTTTGGTCATCAGAAGACTCTGGTCTTACGGTGGATGGTTCAGAGTAGAGAGTAGTATTTACCTCCTCCCCCACACAAAGGCTCATCAATGGCATCAAGTTGATATATACCATTCCTATGAGAGGCTGTTGCCAAAACTTCATCTTCATCAGATATAATACATTTCTGTTTGTTAAAAATTACAATATAACCTTTCTTAACTAAGGAACTAACAGAAAGTAAATTTGCTGAAGGTTAGTCACATAATAAACCTCTCTAATTGTTCTGACACAGTCTAGCAATTTAACAAGCACATTAGCTTGTCCCGCTGTTGGTAATTTATCACCGTTTGCTACACTCACTTGTGACACACTTATTTCACTATTATCACAAAAAAGTTCTCGGTTGTTGCACATATGGTTTGATGCACCACTATTGACATACCATACACCACGCTGGAAGCTCACGGAGAGTGCCGTTAAGAGAGCCTTGGATAAATCCTTGGGAGTTTTCTCCTTATCAGTTTTCTTGTCTTTCTCGGACTTCTTAGTATTATTCCTAGGGCAGTCCTTGATAAAATGTCCAGTCCTCTTACATTTACAGCATTTTAGTGCTTTTCTGGTTGTTCCCAATGCCATGGTATCATCAGTTTTATTCCTGCGGTCATATTCTTGTAGTAATTTGCCTTTGACAATGTCGCTTGATATCTTTAAGTTTAAATTTTCAAGTGCCATAATGAACGGATCATAATTACTTGGTAACCCGCTGAGCATGATGACAGCCAAGAATTCATCATCCAAAGGTGAATTGATATCAAACAGTTGTTGCGACAATTCCTGAAGTTTTCCTAGGTAAGTCTCCATGCTGTCATGGTCGGTTAGTTTTGTACTGAATAGGGCTCTGAACAGGCCTAGTCTACGGCATAGCCCTTTGTCTTCAAAAGCTCTGCTCAAGTTGTCCCACGCCTCACGTGCATCCTTCGCGTTCCTGACCTGAGTAAATGCACTTGTTTGCACCGACAAGCATATTCTAGCTAGTGCCTTCTGCGATTTCTTTATGTCTTCGTCACTAAGTTTTTTCTTTTTGTTCACCAGCAATAGTATCCCATATCCTCATGGATTAGGGTCATCTTCATGCAAAACTTCCATGTGGAGTAATTTTGCAAACTTGCATTTCCGGCCAGTTTTTCTTCGCGTTCACGCGTCGGTTTTTGTTTTTATTTGTTTTTGTATTTGAAACGGAAATATTTCGTATGCCGTGTATATTTCGGCGTCCTGGGCCCATAACCTGTTAGGTTATAGGCGGAAATGCAAATACTATTGAGATTAATTAGGATAATTATAATTAATGAAATTAATCGAGCGCATACAGTTTAGATCGCAGATCACAGGAAAGAGAAAAATGACAGACGTTGACAGTTCACTATCGGATACCCAATGACAAATATGCGTTTACAAAGTAAGTTCTATTGTCCAACATGTGGGACCTATTTCATGCATAATACCATAACTTTATTCTATGGTGTTACGTTGACATTGTGTTTACAAAGACAGCTCTAATAAAGTCACTATTTGGACCGATAATTGCACTGGTCAAAATAAAAACTGGGCATTTTTCTCATTAACCGACTTCAAAAAGGAGGAGGTTATCAATTCGACGGTATGTTTTTTTTTTTTTTTTGTATATTTGTTACGCGATTACTCGGCCAATTGTGGTACGATTTTTAAAATTCTTTTTTTGTTCGAAAGGAGGTACTTCTGAGGTGGTCCCATAGTCACCAAGTTGGGATCTGATGATTGGATCCTGGAGAAATCGAGGGCAACCCTCGAATTTTATAGGCCGACACACCGTTTTTCGCAAATTTTATGAAGTAATAATTTAAGAACTTGCGTATGGTAATCGTCATCTCATGTAGCTGAGCTGATGATGGAAGGTACAACTCCTTAACAGTAAGGAGTAGGCATCAACTGATGTAGTATTTTTTTTTTTCATTAAGTGTTTCAAAGCACTACAATTTAATAAAGGTCTGGAGTATATCTGATGATGGAGCCCAGAGACAGTCGAGGGAACTCCTCAACGATTCACAGCAGCTATCTTGTGTTTGAGCTTGATTAATTTGTATTGATAAGAACGTTACACCTAGATGAGTTGTAACTGTTATTAGTGGTCTGATGACGAAGACGAAGGACAGTTCAGGGAATTCCTTAATGGTTTACAGTAGCTACCTTGTGTTTGGACTTAATTCATTTATATTGATGAGAACTTTACACCTAGATGGGTTGTAACTGTCATTAGGGTTCTGATGATGAAGACGAAGAACAGTTCAGGGAACTCCTCAACGGTTTATAGCAGCTATCTTGTATTTGGACTTAATTCATTTATACTGATGAGAACTTTGCACCCATATGGGTTATTGTTAAATGCAGTATACCTGCCATTTGGTCCCATAAAAAAGTCATTTATTTTGGTGTTCTTACTTATTGGGTACATGGGTGATGTTATAACCGGTACTACGGATAGTAAAATTCTAGTGCATATGTAAGAAAATAATGTATTTGACAAGAATTTGGGTTGAATATTTAAACTAAAAAGGGTAAAATAAAAAAGTTTTTTAAAAAAAATATAACCGACTTCTAAAAAAAAACAAGCACGAAAAAGGGTTAAATAACCTACCAAAAAACTTTTCTTTCGGAAGTCGGTGGCAAAAAAAGTCAATGAAATATTAAAGCAAAGTCAACGACTTCCGAAAGAACAGTTTTTTGGTAGGTTATTTAACCCTTTTTCGTGCTTGTTTTTTTTTAGAAACGGTTATATTTTTTTTTTTAACTTTTTTTTGGTACAAATTGTTAATAGTTCTGAGATTGCTGCTACGAAAATAATTATAAAATACCGCGAACCTGGTCATACTTTTGTGTCTGCAGACAGTTTTCACCATCAAGTAGAGAGTCAACTCCAAAACGCAAAAAAGTGTACAATTTTGCTGATTATATCGACTGTGTGCAACTAGCCTATGCAGAGAAAGTGATCGTGAAGGCGATGGAAGTATCAAATTTTTACAAATATGAAGATCACTCATCGCAGTGTAAATTAAAAAAGTATGATGAAAGAACGTACATAAAAGACATTGCTTGGGTCGAGGTACAAAGAAATAGCATGTCAATTTTTGTTTAAACTACCTATGAGGGAAGTACAAAAGAGATCGACTTCCTTAAAGCAAAAATAATTAAGCAGGGTTTTATACCTTGTGCTGTACAAAATGTTAAGTCGCGGAATAACGCAAGAAAGGAAGTCGGGTAGGGTCAGGTGGGCTACATTGAGCCAGTGGTACACAGAGAATCGGTATTATTATATTCAAAACTAGTAACCGGATCATGGAACCGACACGTAGCAACGTGTTTCGTTACGTCTCCCTTACTCCCCAGTTGAGGGCGAGCGCCCGTTGTAAGCGGTCGTGTGGTGCGACGATTTGTGTTTTCCCGCGCGAAGAGTAAAAAATAGGTTTTGCTTTTTTTCTTCAAAGTCGTGTTTTCTGAGCTTTTCGTACCGAATTTTATATACATGTAAAGTCACTATCTAGTAATAATATTATGGTTATTATGTTTTAAACATAATCCTTGATCAACTGCCTTTTTTCAACATCAAATGTCAAATAACTTAGGTGGTACACAGTGACTCAGTATTGCAGGGTACACAGTGAACCATGGTTCAGAGTGTTCCGCTTAAAATGGTTCATTGTGTACCGTAAAATGGGGTGAATAGGGATCCAGGGGTGAATAGGGAAAAAACCAGGAAACATTTTTGACGCTAAATATTAGTTTGCTAATCTTTCCAACTTTTACCATTTTTTGAGAGATAATAGTAGATTATCGGAACTTTTCTATGGCAACATTGAACAAGCGTGAAATTAGCTGCAAACTGTCAAAAATGTCAGTTGAAAATAGTATAAACAAGACGCCGGTTTTTACAGTGTTTTAAACTTTGCTGTGTAAAAGTTATTTTGCATTAAGCGAATATGAGTGTTTGTTTTATATATTATTTAGTGTTTGGGGCATCATATATATAAAAGGTAAGCATCAGTTATTAATTAATATTACTATTATTTCGATTTTTAAAATGACATGAGAAATCTGTATTTTTTGGGGTGATTATGGACGTCTCAGGTATGAATCACAACGAAAGCGGGGTTAAGCCTCCTTCAGACACACGCGATTAATCGCGCGGGGCGACATGTCGCGGTCCATTCGCAGTATTTTTAGGGTGGAAATTAGCTTGGCTCGTTGTCGCAGCGCGATTAATCGCGTGTGTCTGCAGGAGGCTTTAATCGGGATGAAGATGGGATGAATAGGAACGACTTATGTATGAATAGGTACAGCTTTATAGGGTTATCACTAAGCAGACCAAACAATTTTTATGTTGTGTAATCTAGGTAATAATTAAGTTTATTTCTTTATATTTTATTTCGATTTTTTAGGTATTTCATAAATTAGCGGTTCCCGGGTCGGGCCAAGTTTTGTTGGAATTTCGAAATATTGTACAGAGTTCGATGTGCGGTTTAATAGGCTCGCCCCCTATTTGTTGGGACTGACAACATTACTGACGAACAGTGGGTGTCACATATAATGTTGCCTCAGTTTTTTTTTGTGATGGGTAATTATTAAATGACACCTCCTGCTCTGGGCGGAGCCGAAAGTTTATTTTAGTGTTGATATATTGAGTGGAACTATTTATATACAATAATGCAAATTTATTTTTTCAGATAGGTATGCCTCGCGTGTATATCTCAAAAAGTACAAAACCTTATAAGAGGTATGATCCCTTTATATTAAAAACTGCAATAGAAACGTATGAAACTGGAAATAAATCTTTAATTGAAATAGGTAAACAATTTAATATTCCTAAATCTGTTTTGCATCGGCATGTAACGAGAACAATGAAGAGTCAAGGTGGACAAAGAGCACTAAGTGATGAAGCAGAAAAATACATAATAAAATACATAAATACTTGTTCTGAGTGGGGGTATCCACTTGATACTTATGACTTACGGATAATAATAAAGGGATATTTAGATAGAGTTGGTATAGAAGTAAAAAAAATTAAAAATAACTTACCTGGCGTGGATTATATAGAATGTTTTTTAAAGCGTCACAAGAAGGAAGTTTCAGAAAGAATAAGCCAGAACATCAAAAGATCTAGGGCTGCAGTATCTCCACAAATTATAGAAGAATATTTTAGCCAACTTGAAAATTCCTTAAAGGATGTACCTTTATGTAACATCGTGAATTACGATGAATCCAATTTAGCTGACGACCCTGGAAAAAAGAAGCTGGCTGCATCCGCCGATGGAACACTGTTGCCCTGCTACGTAGTTTATAAAGCTAGCAATCTTTACAATACCTGGACTATACAAATGGCCCCCCTAACTGTAGATATAATCGCACTAACTCAGGCTGGTTTGACGGCAATACGTTTGAAGATTGGGTGGAAACTGTGGCCCTTCCATACTTCAATAATAAACTTGGAAAAAAAATATTGATAGGAGACAACCTGTCTTCACACCTGTCTTTAGATTTAATTAAAAAATGTCAAGAACAAGAAGTACATTTTGTATTTCTGCCACCGAATTCAACGCACCTGACGCAGCCACTTGATGTAGCCTTCTTTAGGCCTGTGAAAATTGCGTGGCATCAATTCTTTTTACGTGGAAAAAATCTGAAAGGCGGGTAATGCCCACAATACCAAAGAATGTTTTTCCGAAGTTACTCAAGCAATTACTTAATAAAATAAAACCAAATATAAAACAAAATATTTTAGCAGGATTTATGAAATCAGGAATAAGCCCTCTCAATAAAGAAAAAGTACTCAATAGATTGCCTGGAAATAACTTAAGACACGAATTTTGTTTGGAAGAAAAAGAAGCAATTGATGAATCAGTGTTGTCATTATTAAAGGAAATGCGATGTGGGCCAGAAAATACTAGAACTATTCGTAAAGCAAAGAAAATAAATGTTATACCTGGAAAAAGCGCAGAAGACAGTGATTATGTAGGAAGCGATATTTCAAGTTCAAATGCACTCTCGGATGTTGATTCACAAGTTGCGAGTACAATTAAAAAATCAAAAAGAAGCCTAAGTCAAACAAACAATAAAAAGAAAAATCCAATACCTACAGGAAAAGAAAATGTAATAGCGGAAGTACCAACACTAAAAGGTAAAGGGATAGGCAAGAAATCTAAACCACAAAAATGTAACAATAACTTAAATAAAGAAACTGAAGTATTACAAGAGAAACAAATTTTAGAAGAACAACAACAACAAAATTTTGATATTGACCTTCGTAACATTGACAATATACCTGTTTTATTACTTGACGACAATTTTACTGTAACAGAAAATAATTGTATTGCAACAGAAGAATATTCTGCCGTACTAGACGACAATTTAACCGTAACAGAAGATAATTTTACTGTAACAGAAGACCACCGCCAAAAAGACACACAACCAAAGATACGCATTTTATCTGATGTTATATATGTGATAGGCAATGTGTATAATCCGGCATTGTATAGAATGCCTAGGCTTTATATATATTGCCTAAAACGTTCAGGCAACGTATATAATACGATTCATTTCATACATTGCCTAGGTATTGTATAAAATGCCCAAAGCGCATCAGGCAATGTGTATAATGAACGACCACGAGAAGGAGACACGTGTGAGCGGCGTGCGGGACTAGCCCGTACAGCCCGCGCCTAACTTTGTTTGGACTCGCGGCTATACTCAAGGCGGTCGCCTTGATTATAGTCGCGAGTCCGAACTTGCGCATGGTACAGTCGAGTGGGCAATACGTAATCAAATGAAATGTGAATGTTTCCCTTCGAATCTAACCTGTCCGTGTCGGGGTGCTCCAAGTCCCGAGCTCGCTCTTGCATCCTAGGTCAACTAGGTCACTGATTACTACTTACCAAGGTGGCTCGACGGAGCCCCGCTTCGCGGGGCTCCTTCTACTGGGTGGTTTAAAAAAAATAACCACGAAGGGGATGGCGGGGTCTGAAAGACCTAACCTAACCTGTCCGTGTCGGGGTGCCCCAAAGTCCCGAACTCGCTTCGCTCGCTCTTGCATCCTAGGTCGAAAAACTGATTACTACTTATCAAGGTGGCTCGACGGAGCCACCGCTTCTCAGATGAGAAGAGATAAAATGTAAATGTTTATTCGAAGGCAACTGCTATGTGAGAAACGCTCTTTACGCAAAAACTCGTATGTACTTAGGCATACAAACCAATAGAACGCATGTCTTATCGCTGTCTGCTAATGGAAGTTGAAATTAGGATTAGCTCTCAAAAGATCAGTACCAGATAGGTAACTTAATCATAGAGAAGAAAAATCGATTACATACATTGCCTGTGCTTCAACTGGCATTCTATACAATGCCTAGGTATTTTATACATTTCCTAGGTAAAGTGTAAAATAGTTTAAACATTGAACATCATTTCATACATTGCCTGAACGACCCCGGCATTCTATACATTTCCTAGGTATTGTATAGAATGCCTGCATTGTACACATTGCCTATAACATATACATATAATAAAACCGTAAAAAAACTGTGTCTGTACATTGAATATATTAAAAAAATAATAATTGAGGGGGGTTTAGAAACAGTAATAGAGCACGAATCCAAAAAAATAATTCTGTCTGTTTGTCTGTATGTCTGTTTGTCCGTTTGTTTGTACACGCTAATCTTCGGAACTACTGGACGGATTTGAATGACTTTTTTTTTGTTGTATAGGTATTAAGTCTGGCCAACATATAGGCTATAACTTATCTTGCAATCTTGAACACCTGATGCAGAACCGCAACAGACCAGCTAAACTATAAGGGATACAAAAATGGTGCCATAGCAAAGATTGTTCCACGTGATGAGCATTTTCTGCTGAGAGAATAAATTTGAAGATCTGGAACACCTGATGTGAAACTCCAAGAGCCCAGCTAAACTATAACATTTATAGGAATGACGTCTTAGCAAGAGTTATTCAGCCTGATGAGCACTCTCTGTCGACGTATAAAAATTGAAGATCTGGAACACCTGATGTAGAACTACAAGAGCCCAGCTTAACTATAACATATAAAGGAATGACGTCTTAGCAATAGTTGTTCAGCCTGATGAGCACTCTCTGTTGTCGTATAAAAATTGAAGATCTGGAACACCTGATATGGAACACCAAGAGCCCAGCTACATTATAACATATAAAGGAATGACGTCTTAGTATGAGTTATTCAGCCTGATGAGCACTCTCTGTCGACGTATAAAAATTGAAGAACTGGAATACCTGATGTGGAACTACAAGAGCCCAGCTAAACTATAACATTTATAGGAATGACGTCTTAGCAAGAGTTATTCAGCCTGATGAGCACTCTCTGTCGACGTATAAAAATTGAAGATCTGGAACACCTGATGTGGAGCTCAGAGAGCCCAGCTAAACTATAACGTATAAAGGAATGACGTCGTAGCAAGATTTATTCAGCCTGATGAGCACTCTCTGTTGACGAATAAAAATTGAAGATCTTGAACACCTGATGTGGAACTCCAAGAGCCCAGCTAAACTATAACACTTATAGGAATGACGTCTTAGCAAGAGTTATTCAGCCTGATGAGCACTCTGTCGACGTGTAAAAATTAAAGATCTGGAACACCTGATGTGGAACACCAAGAGCCCAGCTACATTATAACATATAAAGGAATGACGTCTTAGCATCTCTCTGTTGACGTATAAAAATTGAAGATCTGGAACACCTGTTGTGGAATTCCAAGTGCCCAGTTACACTATAACATATGTAGGAATGACGTTTCAGCAAGAGTTGTTCAATCTGATGTGCACTCTCTGTTAACTTATAAAAATCGAAGATCTGGAACACCTGTTGTGGAACTACAAGAGCCCCGGTACACCATAACACATATAGGAATAACGTCTTAGCAAAAGTTGCTCGGTCTGATGGGCATTTCATGTTGACTTATAAAAATCGAAGATCAGAAACGTCTGATGTGGAAATCAAAGCTACCGCTAATTTCACTGTATAATTATAAAACAACATAAGCTGAGAGTACCTCCACGCGGTGAAGGCGGTAAGACTTTAGGACTGATTTTCGATGACGATGATATATCATTAAAAATCTGACTCTACTCGCCGAAACTCCCATTTATATTTTTACCCGGGCTCTTGGTATTGGACATCAGACCAGTTTCAGATCTTCGATTTTGACGACCCCGTTGTCGCTGGCATAAGCAACAGGATCCGCGTACGAAGTCGCGGGCAGAAGCTAGTGTTGAATAAATTAAATAAATAGAAATAGATAATATTATGTACAAAAAAAAATAGTTAAGAGAAATTATAATTTATTACACAAGTGGCAGGCCTAGAGAATTTCTCTATTGACCTTATTTTCGTCCAGATTGACCCCAGTTTCTGGGTGAATAGAGATAGGCTATATTTTAGCTTTTTTAAGCATAAACTGAAATGCTAATTGCATAATTTATATAAGATCACAAAGATACCATCACGACTAAATTATTACGACCGCCTTACATCGAATTTTCTTTAAAAAACGCCTTAACTTTATAAAGTTCAGATTTGTCCCTTTTCACCCCAATTTACGGTACCAAAGTTCAACATCAAATTAGTTAAATAGATACAACTCAGGATGGGTCGAACTAAGGCAGTGAAAAGAAAGATTGAGAGGCATAGCAAGGATGATATGGTGCAAGCACTACAGCTTATAAAAGATGGTGTAAGCATACGCAGGGCCGCTAAAAAGTGGCTGGCTGACTTGGCATATCCTACGCTACGGAGGTACGCTAAAAAAATCCAGTCGGATGAAAACACTAACTTAGTTCCTAATTACGAAGTCAATGCAGTATTTTCCCAGGACCAGGAACAAGTATTAAAAGATTACATTAAACAATGTGCCTTAATGTTTTATGGGCTCGGGGCAAAATAAGTTCGTCAAGTGACGTACCAAATGGCAAAAACCAACAAAATTAAAACACCAATATCTTGAGAAGCAAATGGAATAGCTGGAAAAGACTGGTTGCGATCGTTTAGAACACGCCATCAAGATCTTAGCCTTAAAAAACCTGAGCCATGTAGCATAGCTCGAGCCACAGCCTTAATAGGGACAATATTGAAAAATTCTTTTAAAATTTAAATTTAAAAGAAGTTATACAGCTACATCATAGCTTCGGTGATGGCATGCGAGTATATAACTTGGATGAGACATCAACAACCACTGTCCAGAAGCCACAAAAAGTGCTAGCACCAAAAGGGTTTAACGTGTGTAAAATTACCAGTGGTGAACGAGGCGTTTTGATTACGACTTGTGCCATTATATCCGCATCTGGGCAAGCTTTGCCTCCTGCAATGGTGTTTCCGCGTAAAAATTTCAAAACCCATATGTTGCATAGTGCTCCGCAGGGTACTCTGGGCTTAGCCGCACCTTCGGGATGGATGAATGCAGACCTCTTCGTTGATGTGATGAAACATTTTGTGAAGCACACTTCATCCTCAAAAGACAACCCATCACTTTAATATTAGATAACCACGAAAGCCATTTATCAATACAAGCTCTAGATCTGGCTAAAAACTCAGGTGTTACCGTGCTTACTTTACCTCCACACACAACTGCAAAACTCCAGCCATTAGATGTTGGATTGAATGCACCATTTAAATCTTTCTACAACGCAGCTGTTGATTCGTGGCTGCTTCGTAACCCAGGCCAAATGCTGACAATATATCACGTAGCTGAATGTGTTGGACAAGCTTATTTAAAAGCAATGACGCCTATAAATATCACAAATGCTTTTAGAAAATGTGGGATTCATCCATTCTGTGACTCGATCTTCATAGATGTAGATTTTTTGCTAAGTTCTGTCACAGATAGTCCTGATCCAGAATTAACGATTTCTGAACCAACTGAAGCACAAGTTTCTCGTGCCTGTGCCTCACCATCACTCTTAGAAATGACTCAGGATAATTCAGAAATTATATCATCCCTTTTTGATGCTCAGGAAAAAACACTAAACCACGATGTTAATTGCTCAGTCATAGACACTGCTCCACAGAAACTTTTATATGTCCCATCGATTGCTACAAGTGACATCGCTGCTCAACCACAAAAATATGATAATCAACTGGATATACCGTCGACTTGAAGAGGACATGGAACTTTCATATCGCCAAGTATGTTTAGGCCACCAATCAAAGCTGGACCACGTAAAATCAGGAAGCGCAGAAAGCTATAAAAAAGCATGATCGCTACTGATACTCCTGAAAAGAATGAAATAGAAAACAAGAAAAAGACATGCACTAAAAACGTGAAAAAAAGAGATATTTTTAAAGAGAAAAAAGAAAAACAACTTAAATCGATTGCGATAATACTAGTACGACCGATGAAGAGATTTTCGTAGCTAGTAGTTCCTCTTCGGGAGGAGTAAAATTTTATTAGTGATGAAGAAGAAGGAGAAATAATTTTAACTGAAAATTTCTTGCCTTTACCTCGGGAGCCAAAAGAAGGAGATTATGTAATAATTTTACTTGAAACAGAGAAGAATAAATTATTTTATATTGCTAGGATTATAGAAGAACCTGATGAAAATGATTGTGTTTATTATGTGTCGTTTTTTAATTTCTCATCTCATGTCTCATCTGCAGATCTACACACGACACCCGACAGCGTCAGTGCGGCACTCGTGTGTGGACCTCAAAGACATTGAGGAATTTGAAAAAAATCTATCAAATACATCATTCAAAGAAAACATGTTATGAAAGTCGGCGTGTGTTCCAAAGGTTTTGACAAATACGGCGTAAATGCCTACCACTTGGTCGATTCTTTGTTTGAAAGAAATTTCCTGAAGTGTTTACGTGGAGTGGCTTTTCCAAGAATGAATAAGTAAAAATATGTTTTAAGGCGTTTACGAGAACGATTTCACTTTTTTTTATTATCCACGAAACACATGAAAGTTTTACAAAAGTGAGCTGTGATAATTTTTTTAAAACTGAATTGAAAAATGCTCATAAACGCAGCTAAAGCAATCAGAGGATGTCGGCTCCAAAAGTTAAGATAAAAAGCGACAACAAAAACTCTTCCAATAAATGTGTCGATTATCGACATATCGGGAGTCAAAACAGCATCGAGACTCCCGATATAAATAATAACCAAAACAATGTTGAGATTCTCTATCAAAATATTGAAAAGAGGCCTAATCAAAACGACGAAGGGATGCTCGAGTAATTGAGTACGCAATGAATGTTTTCATACACGCTGAACCTTTAGAACATATCTATATTTGGTACCACGATTCATTTTTTGTTACTGATTTTTGAATAGGTTTCTAAATTAGAGTTGGGTCTCCGTCAACCGGATTTCATATAAGGAATATTGGTTGGCTATTATGATTGCTATGCTCTCCTTAATAGCTTTAATTTCGTTAGTTGGTGTTGAAATTTCCTGTTCTGTATGTGTATAAAGGACGAAACTCTGTTCCGGAATGGTGACAAGGAAATTGCCCTCTACTGTCCCAAAAATCTGGTTTTTGGCCAGCAGGCCCCCGTTTTTGTAAATACACTTAATTCCAAACACAAACAAATACAGAGTGTGAGTGAATTTCTGATCCCTCTAAACAATTGTTTATAGTCTATGGCATTGAGGACAACATCCCCAAAATATAGAGCAGATTTGGCTATGGACAGCATCACTAGAACTCAGCATGTAATTCTATGTTCACCATTTAATTAATAATATAATTATAATATGTTGAAGACTCAAATATTTTATTTTATTTCATTAGGGATAACAAACAGTAGCGTATAATAATATAATCACAATACTTTGTTAACAGGAGTAGCATATACACTACTAACGACGATATCCACAAATTATTTTACAAAATAGCTAGCTGTTAGTGAAGACAATACCAATTTAACTTAACCTAATGTAAATTATAATTACATGATTTTTACAATATTGAGAAATAAGGAAAAGACACAAATTCAAGAATTCTGTGGCCGATACTGTACTATTAATAAAATGTACTGTTAGTGCCATAACTAATGTGCTCAATGACTAATGTTGGTCTTTTAAGATATTATAGATTTCCTTTTTAAATGATACCTTGCTATGGAAAATTATATCTACTGAAGAAAAGTGATTATTATAAGTATCAACTAAGCGATGCAGCGGTGAGCGAGCTCCTGAATTAGAACGACAGAATGGAGCAGCGAATAATATGCTTTATTTAACATGATAATCAACATCTTAACAACAATAATGATACGTCAACTCAACTAAATGACTCCGACGTCATTATAGTGGCCACTAGTGAGGATCAGGTGGCTACCACTACTGAGGATCAGGATATGACAATCTGCAATGAAGACGTATTTTAGAACCTAAATAGATGTCTTTAAACAAAACTTTATCATTATTATCTTTCTAATTATTTAATAATTTGTCTTTCCAGTCGTTGAAAAATCTACTCTTAAAACCGAACGAAGGACATGGCCTGCTAAATTTATATTCAGAACAAGGCAAATTATATGGGCGAAGAAAAGTTTGCAAGATAATAATATAAAAGAGCTAATGGGATTAGATCATTAGACCCAAATAAAAGAATATACAGTTCTATACTACTTACAAAAGTACAAGAAATTAAAAAAAGTATTCAATAAGAAAATATAAGTGCATAATTAATTCAATTCATTAATTATACTAATTAGAACTGATGATTATGTTGTTATTTTTGAGTGAAGAACATGCTGGACATGTCCTTCACTCAAAAGCAACAAGTCTATATGGGAAGAAGGGTCACACTGCACATCAACAAGAAGCCGGCGGGCGCTCTGCGACCGGCAGTGCGTCACGAGTCCTAGCTGCATGTCGCCACACGCAGAGCTATGTAACATCCGTCCATTTCTTCAAAGTAGCACTCTCTCAATGCAACCTGTAAATCTTCAACAATGACTTCAATATCATCATCAGCCTATAAATGTTCCCACTGCTGGGACACAGGCCTCCTCTCTGTGAGATCTGTAATCTGTAATCTACCACGCGGGCCCAGTGCGGATTGGTAAATGTCACATGTCTTCGAATTTTTGGTTCTAGGACATGCCGGTTTCCTCACGATGTTTTCCTTCACCGTTTTGAGAGCAGTGGTGTTGAAATAAATTACACAAAGTAATGCGCCTGACGGGGTTCGAACCCACGACCTACAACTCGTAAGTCGAGGCCGATACCACTGGGCCACCACTGCTCACTTCAATATAATACTATATAACTCTTTTGCTATTGGCATAAGGGATCTTTTCATATGCGTGTAATTAAAAAGTCTTTATTCGAAATGATAACATTACTGGAAAACACATTCGAGAGAAAAAGTGTATAACAGATTTTACTTTAAAAGAAAACTAATCACACTGAAATGCAACGAGCTATTAGAAACCAATCTCATCAAGTTCTCGTCGATTATCAATGACCTGTAGGGTATTGAAGTAAAAATTGACGATGAAGATAAAATCATGTTACCTGCTGTCATCACTGCCTAAGGAATATGATCCAGTTATTACATCCATCAAGACAACGGCTACTGAAAATCGTCTAACATTTGATTTTGTTAAAGCAAGATTGGTTGCAACTATGCACCAGTTCCAAGACATTCTACAGTTAGTCTGTTTATATCTAAAGCAATTCGAAAAGACTTAAAAAATAGACTAGATATTCGCACAGCATTTCTGAATGGAAAATTTAAGTCGGAAGTCTACATTAAAGTGCCACAAGGAGTAGAGGTGAAGGATTCTCATCCAGTATTAAAACTAAAGAGAGCACTTTACGGATTAACAGCTACAATATGTTAGAATGAGACAATAGATGAATTTGCAAAAGAAAATGGATTTCAACGTATGACTATTATGTAAGTTGCTATGTGTAACTAAAGTTAAATGAGGAAAATTCGCATATCTCCAGAACTACAAATCCGATTTAAGTAATTCTTTTTGTTGTACTAGGTATTGTTCAACTTAGGGAATACTGCAAGTTTCATTAAAATCGGTTTAGTAGTTTTTGAGATAGGGAATTTTATAAGCTTATTGTGTACTTGAGCGATGTTATTACCGGTGCTACGGATTACAAAATTCTAGTGCACTTGTAAGAAAATGATGTATTTGACAAGAATTTGGGTTGAATGTTTAAACTAAAAGGAGTAAAAGATTTTTTTTAATGTAACCACCTTCAAAAACAACCACTAGAAAGGGTAAATTAACTTACAAAATAACTTTTCTTTCGGAAGTCGGTTTCAAAAAAGACAATTTTAGCAACACCGAACGCGTACAGCTGCGCGCCACACATCAACGCGTACGGCTGCGCGCCACACATCAACGCTGTGTCGGGACATTACTCACGCACACATCGAAGGCCGCCTCGCGTATATAAGAGGCCGACGCGCCCGCAAGCAAACATCAGTCCGATCACAATGTACGGTAAGCCTATTCCCTGGAAGAAGCAAGCCAAGTACTTAGGTGTGACTCTCGAAAGTCACCTTTCCTTCCGCGCGCATATCAAGGCAGCTCGCGATCGGGCCGCCTTTGTTATGGGTAGGCTTCACTTCCTGCTTACAGCAAGAAGCTCACTGTCACTTAAGTGCAAATTGCGCCTATACGCCGCGGTAATCCGCCCCATTATGACATACGCGTGTGTCATCTTCGCGCACTCCAACCCCCGCTACCTCTATAAGATGCAGGTCCTCCAAAACCGATTCCTCATGAAAGTCACGGGAGCCCCGTACTATGTCCGTAATGATAGCCTCCACTTAGATTTTAAAATCCCCACCGTCCTACAGTTCATGAAGCGCCTTTCCAAGCGCTTCTTTGACTCTGCCACTAGGCACCCCAACCCCCTAATCGCATCGGCCGCCCGATACGACCCATTGCGTATTAGTTCCATCCGCCGCCCGAGGCATATCCTCGTCACCCCCGATGACCCCATCACTCTCCTCCAGGAGAGCAGTAGGGAAACCAGCACGATTCGCAAACACAGACACAGAACGTCGAGATTACGCAGAAAAGTAAAGTAAAAGGAGGAACCGCTGACCACAATAAATTTGTCAGCCGAGCAATTTGAGAAGTTATTGTCAGTGGTTGGTCCAGCAGCGACGAGGCTCTTTCACCACCTGCAAGATTACTTTTAATGGTACCAGAGACACGGAAACTGTGGAACCTTTCCTGGCTGCAGCTTCAGTGTTCAAGTCCGTGGAGCAGATATCTGATGATGATGCCATTATGAGCGTCCCCTTAATTTTAAGGGAAGAGGCAGCCAACTGGTGGAATGGCATAAAGGACCAGGTGAAGACATGGACTGAATTTGCTTCAAGAGTTCGCCACGCCTTTGCCCCCAAGAGACCTGCGTACCAGCTGTACCAAAACGTTGTAAACGTCAAACAAGGTGAGAGTGAACTGACAGAAGTGTTCGTGGCTAAAAAGAGGGAACACCCAAACACTCCGAAATATTTTATTCCGAATTTCGATATTCCGATTTTCAAAACTCCGAATATCATAATACCTAAAAATTACAATATCTATTATTAAGAATCACGAAATTTATTTAACCGAAAGTCGTATATCCGATTTCTTAGTTTTCCGATTTTCACATATTCGAAAAATGTAATGCTCGATGAGTTCTCATTCCGAAAAACGAAATTCCGATTTTCAATATTCCGAATAAACTGATTTTTTCGGAATATTGAAAATCGGAATTTCGTTTCTCATTCTACAAAGTCAGTGCCAGAAACGAATTGCTGCAAAACCGGCTCCACGTAGTTTTGTCTACCGTACTCCTAGAGAGTTATTTAAGCCTGTGTAGGCGCGGAGTGGCGAGGCGTATCCTCTGGACTTTGACTGTTTGCCTTCAGGATTGTTATTGCTATTAGGAGAATTAAGCCCGGTTTCCACTGCGAAAGGGTAATGTGCGAGAAATGGTTAGGCGGAACGGACTCCTTTTTAAAGAAATAGGTTTGCGTTTCCACCAACGAAGAGTTGGTCATTTGATTTCCACTGCAAAATGAAACTGAGATAGAGAAATGAGCGGACTGAGCTGAACGGAAAATGAGAAATGAAAAACGAATAGATAATTTCCACAGAGAACGAGTTCAGTTGAAGTTCTGGTTGCGTGTGGTCGTGTTGTTGCGATGTTATCGAGTGACACGGAATCGAGTGATGACAGTGATTATGTATACAGAAAAAAAAAACACATATTGTTGTATCTTATGCAAAGAAAAAAACGTGCTAAACGAAGATTTTGGCTGTGCCAGCATATTCAAGAACGTAAATTAAAAGGGGAATTTAGGCTGTTTTATGATTTAGACGACGAAAAATTTAAGAATTATTACAGGGTTAATAGAGAACAATTTCAAGAACTTTTGTCATTTGTGGAGGTCGATATTTTGAAACAAAACACCAACTTCAGGAAAGCTATTTCACCTCAAGAAAAGCTAGCTGTGTGCCTCAGGTAAGAAATAAAACATTGTTAATAGGTAATTATTTTAGACTTTACTCAGAAATATAACAAATCAGTAAAATACATAAAAAAGAACATTATGCTTAGTTATCATAATCATGTAACGGGGATGGCTCAAATCTTCCCGAGCTACTGTATCCGTGGTATGTCGTATTATTAGAACGTGACGTTGCTGCTTCCGGTAGTGTGTATACGTAATTGGCAGAACGTGATGATCCTGCTACTGCTGCCGGCAAGTCATTGTCTACAGGGTCTCTCGACGTAGTGTATCCGTAATTAGCAGAACGTGATGATGCTGCTGCTGCTGCCGGCAAGTCATTGTCTACAGGGTCTCTCGACGTAGTGTATCCGTAATTAGCAGAACGTGATGATGCTGCTGCTGCCGGCAAGGTATTGTTTACTGAGTCTGGTGTAACACAAGTACTATAATTTTCTAGTTCTTCCTCGGCGTCACTAACGATTAGAAATATTTTTTTCTTAACGCGATTTTGCATCCACATAGGCATTGTTTTTATGGTGATCGCCATACTTTCTAAAAACAAATCAATGGCACCTTTTTCTTGTGTATTTGTCATTGTGCGTCTTAAATCTCTTTCTTCTTGTCTTTTTTGGTGATTTTCCTCCATTTCTTTCAGTAATTCTATAAAATCTCCATCTGCGGTCCGCTTCCTTGTCTGAGTTTTACCTCCTTGTGGTGCACTAGCCTCCGTATTATTGATTGTATCGTTTGTTGGAACTACAGATATTTCTGAATTATTAGTAGATACTAAGATACTAAGATTGGAAGATTCGTCATCTTGCGCTATAAAGGTTTCAGGTGTTTCCGATGATCGTATATCTGTAGAATTTAAATTGGTAGACCTACTACGATTTTTCATATATGGAAGTAAAAATTCCATCAATTCCGCATATCTCCAAGTATTGAGGTTTGTAGCTGCCTGCCCAGATCTGGTGGCTTTCATTCTCTTTAAACTGTCTCTATGGTTATCCCTTAACTTTTTCCACTCGGATTTCGCATCCTGGACTGAAACAATAAAGATAATTAGGTTCCGGTACTTAGTTTCGAATGACGCTGTAGGGACTGACTTTTTCTTAACTTGCTATCGTTAAGCAAGTTAAAAAAAAAACAGGTTCAAGCGATTTTCGACCTTATTGACATTTATGCAAACACCAGATTTTAATGAAGGAGCAATGTTATGCTTAACTATAGCAAGTTAAAAAAAGGTTCAAGCGATTTTCGACCCTCCACCCCACTCCACTCCAGTCCAGTCGTCCATTCCATTCCATGGTAATAAACACATTACCCTCCTTTGCGTCGCGCAGTCGGGTAAAAAGTGTCGTGACAACTTTTGGTCTTAATTTTTTCCGTCTAGCTCCCTTTCGCAACGCGCGATAAGGAACTTCGTTCCAAAAAGTTTATTATTTATTAATATTATTATATTTTGTTTCAGATTTCTAGCAACAGGCGACGCTTTCAAAACAATAGCCTACAATTATCGCATGAGCACACCAACTGTTTCAAGGATAGTACACGATACTTGTATTGCAATTTGGAAAAAATTACAGCCTATTTATTTGAAAGAACCCAAAAGGCAAGATTGGGAAAATATAGCAGAAGCTTTTGAAAATATATGGCACTTTAAAAATTGCCTTGGTGCCATTGATGGTAAACACGTAGCGATTAAATGTCCTCCACATTCAGGAAGTCAATTTTACAACTACAAAAAATATTATTCCGTAGTATTACTAGGGGTTGTTGATGCACACAAACGTTTCATAATCATTGATGTTGGATCGATGGGGCGTTTTAGTGACGGTGGTATTTTTAATGATAGCGTGTTTGGAAAAAAATTAATTAATAACCAATTAAATTTACCGGACGACCGTCATTTAGATGAAAGTAGTTCAGTCAGAGTACCTTATGTATTTATAGGTGACAAGGCCTTTGCTTTACGTAAAAATTTACTGAGACCATATTCAAACGTAATAAATGATAGACCGAAAAGAATATTTAACTATCGACTCAGCAGAGCTCGAAATGTTGTAGAGAATGCATTCGGTATTTTATCCGCTAGATGGCGTGTTTATCGGCGACCACTAGAATGCAAACTTGAGACGGTCGATCATATAATAAAAGCAACTTGCGTGTTGCATAATTATTTATCTGTACAATTATCGTCACTACCCACATCGGCTGCAGGTTATCAAAATGACAATTATAATAATCCACGACCCAACAACATGACCTTTGATAGCCTGCGAGCTACACGAGAAGCTTTTAATGTACGTAACATATATTGCGATTATTTTAACAATTCCGGTAGAATAGCCAGTCAAGATTCACTTGTTTCATAAAATAAATTCAATTAAAAAGACACTTACTGTTTTTTATTTCAGCCATATTTACATCATCAACTATAGATTTCCATGCCGCTTCTTTTATATCTATGTTTCGGTATTCTTTAATTGATACATTCCACAAACATGGGTATTGTCGGACAGCTTCTATAAATCGCTCCATTTCAAAACAAAACAAAAAACACGTGTTACTCGACTGCCATAACATAACAAACAACAATGCGGTGATGCGAGCGCCAGCCGGCGCGTAGCTGCGGGAGGCGAGAAGCGCGGGGGGCAGAACAGCGAGCGAGTCCGTTCTGAACTAGTCGGTGCAGGCCTTGCGCAGCGGACTCTTTTCAATTTCTTTTTACTCGCTCAATCCGCCCCGCTCACCACTTTCTGTGTGGAAACGCTACTATGTAAATTGTAATTGCGAGTTGAGCGGAGTCCGTAAGTACTCCGCTCCGCTCCCTAGAACTGAGCGAGCTCATTTCTACTCTTTCTACACGCTCGGCTCTTTCCGTCCGACTATTTGTTGGTGGAAACACAAGTATGCAGTTTGCGTTTGCGAGTTTAACGAAGTCATTAATGGGTCCGCTCCGCTCGCAGTGGAAACCGGGCTTTAGGATCCATGAGCGAGCGAAGCGAGCTCGGGACTTGGGGTACCCCGACTCGGCAGGTTAGGTTCGAAGGGATTTCGCCATTCCCTTCGTGTTAGGTTACTTTAAACCTTGCTCACAGAAATAGGAGCCCCGCGAAGCGGGGCTCCGTCAATCTACCTTGGTAGGTGGTAGTCAACAAATTGACCAAGGATGCAAGAGCGAGCGAAGCGAGCTCGAGACTGGGGGCACCCCGACTCGGACAGGTTAGGTTCGAAGGGGATGGCGGGGTCTTTCAGACGTGGAAACATGTCGGAAGAAGGAGAAGAAGGATCTAGCTTCTAGTTCTGGTGGTACATCGGCCGCGAAACCTGCGAATTCAAATAGGTACTCAAGCGCCATCACCTTCTACACCAAAGTTTGCATGTTACGGGTGTGGTACACCGGGAGTGGTGCGATCAAAATGCACAACTTGCGCTGCCAAGGCTGGACCAAAGGCTGTGAAGTAAGTTTCTGTTCAGTGGATATCCCAGCAGATAAACGTCCTAGACCAATTATTGGTATTGCCATAGGTAAAATAACAGGCAGCGCCTACGTGGACACTTGTGCTAAAACAAGCGTTGCATCATACGCGCTATACAAATGCCTGCGAAGACTCGGATTTGCATTCCATACACAGCAGCTTATGGTAAAATTGGCTGATGGCACGAAAATGACGAGAGAGGTTTTAACTGTAAGTGCACCCGTCAGTATCTGTTACCGTGTTATGCAAACGACTTTTATAGTGTTCCCGGAAGCTCGAGAATCTCGCACACTATTGGGCGTTGGCTTTATTGAGGATGCCAAGATGGTACTTAACGTCCCACAGAAGACATGGTATTTTGAGGATTACCCTGATGACATCTTCGACCTCCAAGACGAAGACTCTGAGGAAATATCAATGGCCAAGGTAGAAGCTACTCCTGTATATTTTAATCCCCATCTAAGTATGCTGAAGGATGTTGAGCTGCCTGAATTTATTTCCCCTCTGTCGATAACTCCACGAGACAGAGGCCTACTGGAACCAGCGCTGCCACAATCCAGTGCATGCTCTCCAGCGACTGGCACTCCATTATCCAGCAGAGAACCAGCACTTCCGGAAACGAGTGCCTGCACAACTAACACGATGACATATCGTGTAGTGCCGATTGAGCTGTCCCCTATTCCAAGGAAGCGATCCCGACCATTATTTGATGGGTATTCTCCAAGGTTCGTCGACTTTATGATCCGTGATGCCCAAATGCAGCTTCACGATGCTCCGTGTGAACTATCCCCACACTCCACGGCTCTCTTTCCTAGCGACCATAGTAATAGCAGCAATGATGTCGAGATTGGATCTTTGGAAGTGGATAAATTTTCATCGGACACGCTAGACGTGACTCAAAAGTCACAGCTGATGGAAGTGTTATGGAATTTCCAAGAAGTTTTCGGTGAAGGTGGAGAACCGACAACACTCGCTGAACACTGCATCGACACGGGTGAGCATAACCCCATCTCCATAACTCCATACCGCCACGCATGGCTGTGTTAAAGAGTGAGGTAAAGAAGATGTTGGACAATGGAGTGAGCATGCTCATCACCCTGGTCCGCACCCATTGTAATGGTACCGTAAAGTCTTTTTGTTAAGTTTGTGGTGATTACCATGCCTAAGTATACAAAAAATACTGTTTTGGGTAGTCAGGCCAGGGAGCTTGTTGTTTGCCTCCGAGACTACTTTGAAAGAGAATAACAAAATAATGGACCGTTGTTACCCTTTAAATCAAGTTGTGGAACGAGTAGCCGAAGCTCTTGATATTGGCCGCAATACTATTTCGCGTATAACACGTGAAAAATTGGCCAAGATGGGATGTCTGATAATAAATTATCGACACCCAACAAAAAGCTGACCAGGGTGAAGCCAATCACAGATTTGAATGATTTCGCTAAGATGGCCATTAGAAATCATATTTATGATTATTATAGAAGAATGGAGCTACCCACATTGCGCAAGCTTCTAAGAACATTAAAACAAGCAAGGAGGTACTACTTCATTGCGGCAAGTAATAAAAAATATTGGATTTACTTTTAAAAAAGTGAACAAAAGGAAGATCGTTATGGAGAGAACTGATGTTTCCGTTTAGCTGATTGGAGTAAAGTCGTCTTTTTGGACGAAACGTGGCTTAACGCGAACCACACAGTGGGTAAAAGTTGGACCGACGATACGTCACACTCAAGTGCCAAAGTGCCGGAGGGTAAAGGCGAACGCCTTATAATTTGCCATGTAGGTACAGCAAATGGATTCGTCCCTGATTGTCTGCTGGCTTTTAAATAAAAAAAGACTACGGAATATCACGAGGAGATGAATTTTGAAAAATTTAAAGATTGGTTCATAGGTCTATTAAATAACTTAAAAGAGCCTATGACCATAATAATGGACAACGCACCCTACTATTCTGTACAAATTAATGAACCCCCAAACCAATCGAATCGCAAAAGCGGGCTTGTGCAGTGGTTGAACGAAAACGGAGTAGCTGCAGACATGAATATGTTAAAGACGAAGCTTATTGGCTTAGTTCGGCGTTATAAGCCATCAACTCCGACATATGCTCTGGACGAGATGGCAAGACAAAAAGGCCACCAGTTCCTTCGACTGCCACCCTACCATTGCCAGTACAATGCTATTGAGCTGATTTGGGCCCAAAATAAAATCATCACCAACTTTCAGAACGAGCTACCGGCGTTTAAAACTCATTTCTATAATTGGATTGAACAACAACGTCAATCCAGAAATTGTATCAAGAACAGATGACGAGATACTCATTTTATGTGACTTTTCGGAGAATTTTGAATGTAAATATAGTGAAGAAGTCCAATCAATGCACTTTGGTGCCTCCAAAAACACGATCACTTTACATTGTGGTGTATTTTCCCATCTACCGCTCCTAAACAATTAGGAAATTAAGTTCGATCGTGGAATTGTTTCGCAAACTCTAGCCATCTCTGCACCGTAAAATCAGGAAAGCATTGATTTTTACATAGTTCCCATATTGATGTACAGGTTTCATTAATAATAGAACGAATAGTAGATGCGCCAATCAGATAATCTTCTTCGAGTTCGACAAACGATGACCGTCGTCCTAAATACCTGCAAAAAAAAATAGTTCAAAAACTATAATGAATACCTAACTTTTAGTAACCTACATATAATTATTTCTTTTTTTATAGGAAAAGATATACAGACGAAGTGGAACTCTTTGACAAGTTGCTTCCGAAGGGAACTCAGTGCTCAAAAGAATATTCCTTCTGGAAGCGGAAGAAAAAAGAATAGAAAATATGTTTACTTTGATTCACTGCTATTTTTGTTGCCATTTACAGAGGTAGAGAATAATGAATCTTCTATCGAAATCGAACAAAGTGACGAAACATTAAACATCACAGTGCAGAGATCAGATACTGAAACAACTGATTCTAAGCGAGCAAAGACGCAACCGAAGAGCAAGACGTGTTACGACGAGGAGTATTTAGAAATACTAAGAGAAGGCAATCAACTGATGAAAAACAACGACTTACGTCATTTAGAAAGCAGAACCTAACCTAACCTAAGATTTAGGGGATATGGATGAAGATGAATCATTTCTGCGGTCACTTCTGCCTAATATCAAACAATTTTCATCGGACCAAAAGTTGCAATTAAGAATACAATTACTAACAGTTTTAAATTTTAAACAGTCCTTAAGCAGTTCAGCCTCTACTCACAACCAAACAGCAAGTATTGGATATACGAGTACCTAATGAACGAATAGTAATTGTAACCGATCCATCGATGAACTCAAATGTGTCACACTGCTGAGAGACCGAGTACTGAGCCCCCTAACTACAGTGACATTGCAGAAGATTCGGAATACGTTCCGAGGCCAATCTCTTCACAAAACTCAAGCAGGCCAAGCGGCTCGTCTTAAACACCCTCACCCGTTCATAGAGATTACGCATCAATACGAGTAATTTCTCCCGAAAATGAATCGCTTTTTTCTCTTGGCGACGACGACGACAGATAGATATTATGAAAATATAAACAAAAAAATTCAATAAAAGGCTGATTGTGATTTTAGAAAAAACTTTTTCAAAAAAAAATATAACCGCCTTCAAAAACAACCATAAAAAACGGTAAAAAAACCTACAAAATAACTTTTCTTTCGGAAGTCGGTGTCTTTGTTTTCTTTATTTCATTGTCTTTTTTTTGCCACCGACTTCCGAAAGAAAAGTTATTTTGTAGGTTTTTTTACCGTTTTTAGGGTTCCGTAGCCAAATGGCAAAAACGGAACCCTTATAGATTCGTCATGTCTGTCTGTCTGTCTGTCTGTCTGTCTGTCCGTGTATGTCACAGCCACTTTTTGTCGAAAGTATAAGAGCTATCCTATTGAAACTTGGTAGAAAGATGTATTATGTGAACCGCATTAGGATTTTCACACAAAAATCAAAACAAAACAAATTTTGGGGGTGCCCCCCATACTTAGAATTGAAACACAAAAAAAATTTTTTCACCAAACCCATACGTGTGGGGTATCTATGAATAGGTCTTTAAAAATGATATTGAGGTTACTAACATCATTTTTTTCTAAACTGAACAGTTTGCGCGAGAGACACTTCCAAAGTGGTAAAAAGTGTGTCCCCCCCCCGTAACTTCTAAAATAAGAGAATGATAAAACTAAAAAAAATATATAATGTAGACCTCAACCAAAACTACCAACGAAAATTGGTTTGGATGACATACAGTTAGCAGTTTTTGAGATATAGTACATTTTCAAAAACCGCAAATATAACTTTGCCATTCATACAAATACTATGAAAAACAAAGTTATTTTTATTGTTTGTGTATATTACTTACTAATCTCAATATAATTATATCTCTAATCTATGCTTGCTGCTACGGAACCCTTCATGGGCGAGTCCAACTCGCACTTGGCTGGTTTTTTTATGGTTGTTTTTGAAGGCGGTTATATTTTTTTTTGAAAAAGTTTTTATTTTACTCTTTTTAGTTTAAATATTCAACCCGAATTCTTGTCAAATACAACATGTGCACTAGAATTTTGTAATCCATAACACCGGTAATAACATCGCTCATGTACACAATAAGCTAATAAAATTCCCTATCTCAAAAACTACTGAACCGATTTTGATGAAACTTGCAATATTCCCTAAGTTAAATGATATCTAGTACAACAAAAAAAGAATTACTTAAATCGGACTTGTAGTTCCAGAGATATGCGAACTCAAACTAAATCAGTCGATGCCTACTCCTTACTATTAAGGAGTTCTACCTTCCATCATCAGCTCAGCTACATGAAATTATGATTACCATACGCAAGTACTTAAATTACTTCATAAAATTTGCGAAAAACGGTGTGTCGGCCTATAAAATTCGAGGGTTGCCCTCGATTTCTCTAGGATCCAATCATCAGATCCCAACTTGGTGACTATGGGACCACCTCAGAAGTACCTCCTTTCGAACAAAAAAAGAATTTTAAAAATTGGTCCACAATTGGCGGAGTAATCGCGTAACAAATATACAAAAAAAAAAAAAAAAAAAAAACAAAAAAAAAAAACATACAGTCGAATTGATAACCTCCTCCTTTTTGAAGTCGGTTAAAAATAAGTTAGGTACCTAATTGTTAAGCTAATTATTTTTTTGACTAGATACACCACCAATCAAAAGACTTAACTTCCCAAGGTATAATAATAACATCAGCAATATTAATTCCGATTTAGTAGCTCCCAATTGTGATTTAGTAATTAAACCCCAAATTTTATTTAAAAGTGACAATTCACTTGTTTTTCAAAAATGTATGATTAAGTAATAATAATAATCTGCCATAATAATCGTGATTAAGTAGTTAAGCCCCTAAAGTGACAATTCATTTGTAATAGATCGATATTATTGTGTACCTACATTATTGTTTAAAAGTACAACATACTTTAATATTTGCTGCCATGAAAATCAACGTAATTCTTATAAATTTTTGTTTGTTGCTGAGAGAAATAATAAATAATATAATTATGATTACACGGAAAGAAAAAAAGTCTTAAAACAAGAATATATCTATTGGTCAAGAATATTAGTGTTTCATATATAGGGAACACTTTATATTCTTGAGTTCAGCATTTTATTGTTTTGAAACCAAAACAATAAAATGCTCAAAACAACCATATAATATCTCAAATATAGAGGAAATATTCTTCGTTGAAGAAACCAACTAAGTCTTTAGAGAAGAAGAGCAGATTTCTTGAACTTTGAGACATCTGATTTTCTCGAACAAAATCAAATTAATTATTTAATGTAAGCTTTTCTTTTGTACGAGTAAGATAATGCCGTCTTCAATAGAAAATATATTGTGCTTCAGACAATAATTTAAGATTTTATTCAGAGAATATGATTTTCTTGGATTGAAGTTATTTTATTTTCAGTTAAAAATAATGAAATTTCCATCAAAGAATGCAGCTTGTTAGGGTGAATATTAAAACCCTTAATTAGAAAAACCAAAGGTTTCGTAGCAAAACCAGACAAGTTTTGTTGAATAATTTCTGTGCATTCTCTTAAGAATATCATTTGCTTATCTCAAGTATCTTATTTATTTAAAGGAAGCAAGAGTGAAATTCGAACTAAGAATTTTAGTTTTTTGAGATGAATATGTTGATATTCTTATTTTGAATATCTGGATGTTTCATACTAAAACCAGATTGATCTTAGTTGAACGATTTCTGTGCGTTCTCTAAAGAATATAATTTGCTTAGCTCAAGTATTTCATTTATTAAAGGAAAAAAAAGTGAAGTTCAAACTAAGAATTTTAGTTTTTTGAGGTGAATATGTTGATGTTCTTAATTTGAATATCCGGATGTCTCTCACTAAAACCAGATTGATCTTAGTTGAATGATTTCTGTGCGTTCTCTAAAGAATATAATTTGCTTAGCTCAAGTATTTCATTTATTAAAGGAAGAAAAAGTGAAATTCAAACTAAGAATTTTAGTTTTTTGAGGTGAATATGTTGATGTTCTTAATTTGAATATCCGGATGTCTCACACTAAAACCAGATTGATCTTAGTTGAACGATTTCTGTGCGTTCTCTAAAGAATATAATTTGCTTAGCTCAAGTATTTCATTTATTAAAGGAAGAAAAAGTGAAATTCAAACTAAGAATTTTAGTTTTTTGAGGTGAATGTGTTGATGTTCTTAATTTGAATATCTGGATGTCTCACACTAAAACCAGATTGATCTTATTTGAACAATTTCTGTGCGTTCTCTAAAGAATATAATTTGCTTAGCTCAAGTATTTCATTTATTAAAGGAAGAAAAAGTGAATTTCAAACTAAGAATTTTAGTTTTTTGAGTGAATATGTTGATGTTCTTAATTTGAATATCCGGATGTTTCATACTAAAACCAGATTGATCTTAGTTTAACAATTTCTGTGCGTTCTCTAAAGAATACAATTTGCTTAGCTCAAGTATTTTATTTATTTAAAGGAACAAAGAGTGAAATTTGAACTAAGAATTTTAGTTTTTTAGATGTATATGTTCGTATTCTTAATTTGAAAATCCGGATGTTTCATTCTGAAACCAGATTTATTCTTGGTAAATCTGGTTTTAGTATGGAATATCCGGATATTCAAATTAAGAATATCCGATCTTTAAAATGAAAAAACAAATGACTTTAATAAACCTTTTATTGAAATAAAAATGACTAATATTAACATCTTATATCAAGATACATATTTTAGAATGATTGGTAATTGTAACCATTGATTGGTTAGGTGCTGAAACAATATTTAAAATGCAAGTTCTACAAAAGGGACAAAATCTTTAAGGTGGATGCTCCAGGGTAGCCCGGGAAATTCAAATTTTCTTACGTAGTTTTGCAATTTGCAGGCAGTGCTAGGTTGTATGTTGATGAAAATTTTATTCGCGGCTGTGAGACGTATGTAGTTACAGAATTATAATCATCAAACAACCCTCCTAGTTCATGTAACTGACTGTCAAGAATGAGTATTTCATGAAAAAGTCATTCTTGACAGTTACTTGAACTTGAAGGTTGTATTGATGACTATACTGCTGTAACTACATACGTCTCACAGCCGCAAATCAAATTTTCATCAACATTCAACCTATAGCACTGGTCTGCAAATTGCAAAAAACGTAAGAAAATTTGAATTTCTTGGGCTACCCTGAAGCATTCACCTTAATACTCAATTACATCTTACAATGATATAAAATGAATTATACAATGTAATTAGTTTGCTAGCACAATAACCTTTCAAAATTACTCACTTTATTAAATAAAATAGAATGGTAAATTAGCTGCGTTCAACGGCAGGTATAATATAGGTGTTAATTATTATTTTCTTGTTACAAAAGATAAATATATTGAAATGTTAACAATATATCATTGAATCAAGGCTATCTTTTAAATCTATTTGGCGTCACACAACAACAATCATATTGTAAGGCAACGATTTCTGTAACATTTTGTTTCACTAACAAGATAAGCTATGTTATGTGAAGAATAACCTAGTGTTTTCAAAACTGTAGCTACCTAAACCACTTTTCTTCTTCCGTTTAAAAAACTGGTTAAGAGCGTTTACGCGGCAAGTCCAAATTTTGGAAACGATTACCTAAACCGATTTTAATGAAACTTGATATGCATTCTCGTGATACTGAGATCTAAAAAGTAAGTAGAAAACATTTTTGGAAAAGTCTCTCCCTGTCTCTCTAGTCTTTTTCAAAAATGTTTTCTACTAACTTTTTAGACCTCAGTATCATGAGAATGCATAAGTATCAAGTTTCATTAAAATCGGTTTAAGTCATAGTATGTTGACTGTTTTGTATGAAATACCGCGCCGCGTAAACGCTCTTAAATTCAATTCTAAGTTTACAACAAAATATTAAGTAGTGTTTGGTAACAATAAAACAAATTAGTTAGTGAAAAGAAACAAATTAATACAGATATTCTCTCAAACTTACCGATGAAGTTTACTTAACTCCTATCCTCTTTCATCCTTACTACCTTATAAAATATCTCTATCCTATATTTACTCTTTAAAGTTTCTTCAAACAGTAAATAATACTTTAGTTTCCAAAGACCAGTCAAATTCACAGAAATAATGCAGTACATCATTCTGAGCTCCGCCACATAAAAAAATTTCATCGGCTATTTAAAAAACAATCAGCTGTTTCCAACAAAAGTGCAATACCTACACAGTCAAAATGTAGTGAACAGCAGATTTTTTTTATAACCGATGAAAAATTTTTATATGGTGGGGCTCAGTATGATGTAGTGCATCACATCTGAGAATTTGGCTGGTCTTTGGAAACTAACCCTCTAGAGACAAAATGTATGACTCAGTCTAAATACAAATTGTCGCCTTGCGGAACTGTTACTTCAGTCCGTCTTGATATAATATCAATACACTTATACACACATATATCTAACTAAGGGTAGCCATCATACCGGGACACTCTGCTATAATCAATCAACACCCCTTGGGGCCCACAGTACCAGACATGATGACGCCATTAAATAAAAAAAAACATACCTATAAAACCCTAAAACCAAGCTATGATTTTACTTATTCTTGTAATTATACATCACTACTTACAAATCTTTATTAATACTCAATTACATCTTACAATGATATAAAATGAGTGATACAATTAAATTAGTTTGCTAGCACAACAACCTGTCAACATAAAATAGAATGGTAAATTAGCTGCGTTCAACGGCAGGTATAAATATGGGCGTTAATTATTATTTTCTTGTTACAAAAGACAAAACATCATTGAATCAAGGCCATCTTTTAAATCTATTTGGCGTCACACAACAACAATCGGGTTTGACGCATTTGGTGTACTTCTCAACTTGTACACCATGCTTAAATGGTGAACTTAGCAAATGGTGCACTTCTCATATGGTACACTTCGCAACTGGTGCACTTCTCAATTGGTGCACTTCGCAAAAGGAGCACTTTTTAAGATGAGTGGAGATTTGGAAAAATTGACTAAAAATTAAAGAATCTTTGGTTTTGTTGAGTAATTTTCTTAAAAATACAATCAACAAAATAATTTTAAACTGCACATAATCCTAATAACATTTTTATTAAAAAAAAAAACAAAAATAACGTCACCCGGAAATAATAACAATATAAAAAATTAGATTTACAGCAAAAAGTTATCATAATAAAGAGTCATGAATTAATATCATATATATCAATAACCTTCATGTACTGTGGACATCCATTTTCCATTTAATTAAAGGGTATTATAATTTAAGCTGTACATCTTTTAGCTATAGTTATTATTATTAATAAGATAAAAGCTTTAAAATAGACTATAACCTGTTTCTCAAAAACAGGTTATATTAATATAGATAAACCTTTGTTTGTCTGACAGTCCCTCCCGCCCTGCCCTGAGTGGGAGGACTCATTTGGTGATTTTGCCACGATAAAAAAAAACTACCCTCATTTAGTTTTATATCGCATGAAAATTGTATGTTTGTTTTATATAGGTAGCATAATCAGTTTGTTGTTATTATATTTTTTTTTGCTGCAGGCAAAAAAGAAAAGATCACGTTTCTTCAATTATTATATAAGTGATTATGTAATTTAATTTAAAGCTTTATTAAATTAATAATAATAACTATAAAAGAAGTACCATTTAAATTATAATATTATAAAGGTTATTGACATAATTATATCATGTCTTTATTATGATAACTTTTTGCTGTAAATCTATTTTTTTCTTACATAATTATATTGTTATTATTTCCGAGTGACGTTATTTTTATTTTTGAAAAAATAAAAATGTTATTAGGATTATGTATAGTTTAAAATTATTTTGTTGATTGTATTTTTAAGAAAATTACCCAGCAAAACCTAAGATTCTTTAATTTTTAGACAATTTTTCCCAATCTCCACTCATCTTAAAAAGTGCTCCTTTTGCGAAGTGCACCAATTGAGAAGTGCACCAGTTGCGAAGTGTACCATATGAGAAGTGCACCAGTTGCTAAGTTCACCATTTGAGCATGGTGTACAAGTTGAGAAGTGCACCAAATGCGTCAAACCCCAACAATCATGTAAGGCAACGATTTCTGTAAAATTTGTTTCACTAACAAGATAAGCTACGTTATGTGAAGAATAACCTAGTGTTTCCAAAACTGCACAAAAAGTTGGTAGAAGACTTTTTGGAAAAGTCTCTCCCTGTCTCTCTCAAGTCTTTTTCAAAAAAAAATTCTACTAACTTTTTAGATCTCAGTATCACGAGAATGCATATCAAGTTTCATTAAAATTGACGAAATAAGTTTGAAAATTTTCATATACATTGCCACACTCCAGACACTTTAGCATGTTGGAAGTCTATTGTATAAAGGTTTAATCTACATTTTAGCTAAAGACAATATATCTGAAATGTATGGCACTACATTGTCATACTTTGTTTCAATTCCGTAAACACATCGCTGTATTAACAAATACAAATGCGCAGCAGCCGCTGGATAGGTGGCATGCAGAGTATGGTAACTTTTGAATAATGTGTCGAATGCCTTTGTTGCAGTATCAAACCTGTATTTCACCTTGTCGATGACCAGATAATATTTTCGGAGCTGATTGTCACTTCCAGGACACACACAGCTAATAAGAAATGGTTGCAATGTTTGTTTTTGCATGCGTGATTTAACTTGTAGATTTTCAATTTTTTTGTCTATGTCTCCGAAGCTCTGAAACAAATTGCATTGTTGTATAAAGTAGATTTACAAACAATTATTGCTACTGAGTAGTTAGTGATCATGATCACCGTTAACTATAGATACTAAATAAATTATATTGTACGCCTAATTGTAATCTCTTCTTTTTTCTCACTAAATGTTTGTTAAGATATTTGTGCAACTGTTTTGTTTTCCCGAATTAAAGAAAATAAAATTCTTCACAAAAGAAATTGAAAAAAAAAAAACACCCGCTACCACTCTTAGCTAATCTTTTAGCTGTGCTAGGTTTTGATAGCTCTAAGTCACCGGGGACCCAGCAATAAGTAGGTTTTGATTTATGTCATTGAAAATCGAATATGGACATTTTGGATTCAATAATATTTCATAATAATAATATATACTTTGCTACATTCTAGACTAATCTGAGTAGTCAGGAATATATATGTAAACTTACATCTACAGCTACGTAGAAATTTTCAATGCATTCTAGTGTTGAAAATTTTGTTCTTTTGTTTAATCTCCCTTTTGGAGGAATTAAGCAACAGAGCAGCTTAATTTGATCTGGAACTTTTTGATCTGAAACAATAAAATGGACACTGTTAAAATAAATTAACAAACACACTGTGACGACGACCCGAATAGCGCAGCGGTAGTGAGGCTGCCTTACGTTCTTAGGATCCCGGGTTCGAATCCTGGTAGGGGCAAATGTTTGTGTGATGAGCATGTACATTTGATTCCGAGTCATGGATGTTTATATGTAGGTATAATAAGTATGTATTTACAAACAAAAAATTATCTATGTAGTATAACAGTGTCCACGACACAAGCCTCGTTGCTTAGTGTGGCACTAGGTGGCGTGGTGTGTAATGTCCAGCAACATTTATTTCTATTTTATTTTACTGTTATCGATATACTTCCTAAAACATAGATAAAATTATTTACTTTCCATCAACATGTGACCAAAATGCTGGTATTTATTTTGCACAAAGAATAAGCATTGCCATACAACATGGCAATGCTGTCAGCATTTTGGGAACATTGCCTACTGGTAGCCGTTTATTAGACTATAGTGTTCTTAAAAAATATTTTCTTACCATCATCAGGCTGTTGTCTTATATTTTCATATAAACTTGCCAATGTGTCATCTCTGGAACTATCAAATTTGATACTAATAATTTTATTGATGAACGGATGCCACTTTGTATAAAAATTAGTAGAATTTTCCTTGTGTTTTTGGTCAAAATCCAGGTTGATCTGAAATAAGAAGTTTAAAAATAAATAAAAGCAGGCCAAGTGTGTGTCAGAGTACGCACCACATAGGGTTTCGTAATCAGTACTAGTATTTACCTGATCTATGTAATAAAATAAATTAAGATATAACTAAAATAAAATTATAAATAAAATACTGCATCCTGATCTATAGTAGGTGAACCAAAGTAAATGTAATAAGCCTCTTCTAAAATGTTTAGGAATGCAGAATACTTACCAACACATCACCCCTTGGGTCATTTAGAATATTCCATTCTTCTAAAAATTCTGCCACACTTGCTTTATTGGAGCACTCTCTTAGAGGGTAGGTTGAAAGCCAGTACTCAATAACTTGAGCCCAAGGTTCTGAATGGTTTCTTAAGAATGCAATTTTATCTTCTTGCTTGTCTGCCAAACACATAAAAATAAATTTACAGGTGGTTAAGTACTATACAGTAGACAGTGAAGTCTCTACATTGAAAAGCTGAGATGAGCATGATGATGAGATAGATGGTGACGATATAATATAAAAAGTGATCCAGTCGATATGTAATGTAGTAATTCTAATGGTACTTTGTCTAACCCTGTGTTATACCAAGGTCTAAAACATGCACCTATAGGATCTTACTCTCTCTTGTGATGAATGATGAAATGAAAATGTAATAAGAAAATTACATATTATCAATATAGTAGTAATAATAATTTAATCACAGTATGTACTAGGAGAGCAGACAATACATGTGAGATGGTTATTTTTTACCAAGCAACATTTTTAGTATCTAGTATTGTTTGGTGACTGAAACATTATTACTTGATGTTGATAAATTTATGTAGGTGCCATGGCATCGGTGGAGACGCACATGACCTATATAATTTTCTATGCTTTCTCTACATTTCCTAAATTAAATACTTACTTTGCCTGTAACACATGCATAACAAGCGCTTTTCAACTATTAAATGTTTCTATTCTACCTATAACATTATCTAAAACTACACATAATTTGTTGTACTCTACACCGTGTTCCGGACGATATACATAAACTTCGACCAGATGTTCAAACCACGGAAGTAAGCATTTTTCATTATGGACACATTAATAAATTCTTATTTTTTATTTTTTGTTAATTTTCATACAAACTAAATACCTAGACGTAAATAACCCGATATGCATGCCTCTTTATCCGAATTGGCAACGTCATTCATAACATTTGGCGGGCTGAAACAAATGAAATGCAAATAGTATTTGATAGATTTCAAATTAAGATACTTTCTCACTGCATAGCTCAATTAAATTTCATTAAATGAAATTACAAATATCTTTGTAACGAAGCCTTTTTAAGTACTACTTCCTTTGCTGGATTTGATTTGTAAAAGCCATAGAAGTATTTGCTAAAGTTTATGGATAACGTGAAGAACACGGTGTATACATAGGTAATGTAAAAAAAACCTTTCAGTTCTTCTAAATATCTGATTTTTTTCACACTTTCACCTTGTTCTATTTCTGTCTTACTTTTTCTTTTCTCGCCAGATTTGTACAAAGTATTTCTTATTTTATCCACTAACTTTCCCTTTGCAAACAATGGTTTCCCAGAAAAAGATTCATTTTTTTTTACTGGTGGAACAAAGTATGTTCCGCTATTCTCCCTAGGGAACAGCACAATTATTTTTCCTGTGATAAAGTTATACTCTTCATGAGTAATTTTACTGAAAGGATTAAAATTAGTGAGCAATAATACTTCATGTCACCTAGTAATAAAGCATTTGGTTAATAAATCACTAACCTGAAGAGTTGCCTACATTCTGGTTAAATCTCTAATAGTTTAACTTAAATTTGGGAACAATTTAAACTTAGACCTCATAGCTTAACATATTCTACAATGTGTTTAAAAGACAAAGTGAAACAACTTACTAGTTAACAATCCTAGTGAATATATGCCTCACAATGATATCCACCAACTGGTTTCTGTGCTTAGCCGTTAGTGTGTTGTGTGATTTGTAGTAGGTAATTATACTATTCCCACATGGTGAAGTGCTGAGAAGTGTTTTTAAATCGAAGTCCGGGAAAGGTGGCCGTACATTTGAAACTAAACTTTCAAAAGATATATTATCCAAGTCGCTCAGATCTGCATCACTCAATGTTGTCAATGTTGTTGTTGTAGCAGTATCCGTCTGAAAATTAGTACATAATATGCCACTGTCAATCTGTCATTCTTTTTTTTTTAAATAATATTCCACAACTATCACACAACGCCATTTAGTCCCAAGCTAAGCAGAGCTTGTGTTATGGGTACTAGACAACTGATAAACATACTTATATATTTCTAAATACATATTATAGATAAATGTGACCTGTCAAATTGTCAATCTCTAGATGCTAGGTGAATTGACAGCTATTCAGAATAGACCAGCTAAATGCGAAACCATTTTCTATTTATATATTATTTTCTGTCTGTTAATTCCAGCATCACAAAAAAACTACTAATCCTATTTTGAAAAGGTCAGCTAGTAATCAATTGATGTTCTGGTTTCACAGTAGAAAGCAAAAAATCCTTTGAATGTGAACAAGAGAGCTATTGTACCTACCGAATTATTTATACAAAATAAAATTTTGTCTACCGGACAGAATAAAGATCAGTAATTATAACTACTTATTAAGATGGAACTTACATGTGTTGTGAAATGTTCCTTCAATTTCGATGTAATAAGTATTCTGGGGCCAATTAGTGGGCATAGCTCCTTCAGAATTTCTTCACTTAGGGCATTTAATTGGTTAAGTTTAATTTCATTTTCTGTAAAATAAAGATAATTAATTATATACACCGTGTTCTTCACGTTATCCATAAACTTTAGCAAATACTTCTATGGCTTTTACAAATCAAATCCAACAAAGGAAGTAGTACTTAAAAAGGCTTCGTTACAAAGATATTTGTAATTTCATTTAATGAAATTTAATTGAGCTATGCAGTGAGAAAGTATCTTAATTTGGCCTATGTTGCCGCTTAGTGCGAATACTATTTGCATTTCATTTGTTTCAGCCCGCCAAATGTTATGAATGAAAATACGACGTTGCCAATTCGGATAAAGAGGCATGCATATCGGGTTATTTACGTCTAGGTATTTAGTTTGTATGAAAATTAACAAAAAATAAGAATTTATTAATGTGTCCATAATGAAAAATGCTTACTTCCGTGGTTTGAACATCTGGTCGAAGTTTATGTATATCGTCCGGAACACGGTGTATAATGTATGTCTTAGAATAATACCTAATATTATTTTAAGGTCTGCGTGGGTCAATGGGTCGTCTTATGGGTGGGCGTGTTCTAGATCATCTATATCATTTAAAAAAATAGATCGTAGCATCTGCCCTGCTAATTGTACTTGCAGTAGGTACCTATTTAATCGTCATTTTTGGGATTTTCACTTATTGGAAAACCTAAGATTACCCACTGACCAATTTTCTTGTTTTAGGCACAATTCAAAAGTAGGTGACTTTTTGTTTAGTTACTTACCATAAAATACCTTTTACCGCGTTTAGCTACAAACCAAACCACCATTTTGCAAGTAGGTACTACGCCCCTAAGACGACCCATTGACCACGTTTGCAATTAGGAGGGCGCTAAAACTCGGTCCTGTAGGCGCGAGTTTGTAGGCTAAAATTCGCATGAGTACGAACGAACGACCTAATAATTACGGGGGCTATATTCTGATATTATTATTTATTTGCTATGGTCCCTTGTACCTAAATATCTACATAATTAGGATACCTCAGATCAAGTATTTTTTTACTTGATCTGAGTATGATACACACAAATTACATTACACAATAAACAAGGTAGCTACAGTAATGAGAATGTATTTACCTTGAAATCGGTCAATAATTATTTCTGGAACGTTCCATGTTCGTAACAGCGTATCTATGCCGGGCTCCGAGTTATCTTTGTCATCCATCTAATAATGAAAAGCTTTATTTAAAACACTACATAACATAATGGTTGGGTACTTGAACCTACTAATAACTTTGTTCTTCAATATCTACTCACCTTTGATAACTTTCCTTTAACTGGAAAAAACGTTATACACTCAGCGCAACGAGTCCGTCAAATGAATTGGGGCTCGTCGTAAACGTCGCGCGAGCGCCGTTCCAAGGTTACCAATTCTCAAAAATATTTACCCCTAAAGCTAACGTCGAAAACGCCTAAAATTGCTACAATTACTTGAAAATCCCAGCGAGTGCGATGAATGCATGAATTATGGACAATTGAACTGATTAAGAAATCAGGACTAGGATTTAGACTAGGAGTTTAATATTATGCTTTCAAACGATGAAAGTTCTATGCAATTATATTGACGGACAGAAATGACAAAAGTTAAAAAAGAATCGTGTGCAGAGACTTCTATAAAGTCGATTTCAAACAGTTTTTAACCAATGTAATAAAAAAGATGGTTCTTAAGTGGACGCGTACCTACGTATGAAATATTGAAAGCGCAATATCAGTAATGTCTTTCATTTTGGTCAGAAAACCATACGTAATCTATATATATAAAAGAACAGGGTTTTTTATTAAGACTCGACTACAGCCAAAACCGCTAAACGCAGTAACTTGGATTTTGGACAGCAGTTGCGGTCTACCGTGTAGGGAAGCAATAAGACGGGATTTTGCGAAAATCCTCCTCTAAGGGGTTGAAAAGGGGTGAAAACGTTTATATGGAAAATCTTATTCCGTGGGTTTATGAATTTGAAACTTACCACGAATAAGAACCATAATGAATAAAAAAGATTAGCGCTATTATTTTTTTAAAACTACCCTCCATTGGTAATCTAGGTGTTGTTAAAGTTTGTATGGGAAAATCATAATGCGTGAGTTGATTAATGTGAAAATCAGTATTTATATACTAGATCAAAAATAATTAAACACCTGTTTTTGGATTTTTCGAAAATCACCCCCAAGTCAGTGAAAAGGGGTATTATTCAAGTTTAAAGGGGAGATTCTTTCACCGCTAAACGTGTAACCTGAATTTTGATCGGTAGTTGCAATTTATTATGTAGGTGACCATAAGAAGGGATTTTGCGAAAAAAATCCTCCTCTAAGGGGGTGAAAAGGGGTGAAAACGTTTGTATGAAAAATCTTATTCCTTGGGTTTATGAACTTGAAACTTGGTACGAATATGAGTATAAGTAAATAAAAAAGATGGGCATTATTAGTTTTTTAAAACTACTCTCCATTGGTAATCTAGGCGTTGTTAAAGTTTGTATGGGAAAATCATAACGCGTGAGTTGTTTAATGTGAAAATCAGTATTTATATACTAGATCAAAAATAATAAATAAGTGTTTTTGGATTTTTCGAAAATCACCCCCCAAGTTAGTGAAAAGGGGTGATTATTTTTTAAGGGAGGCATTTTACTGCTTGCTTCGATAAACTCAAAACTGGTCATAAATAATCTCTCAATCGTATAAAGGATGCGTATTTATTTATATTTCAAAAATCAACTCCTAGCGGGGTGAACATCGGACTACTAGACCAATTTTAGATTTCCATTACCGGGCATTAATTTCACTGAGTTCGAAGTTAGAAACACGCGCAGACGAAGTCGCGGGCGAAGTGCTAGTAAAATAATATATGTTATGGCAAGATTGATTATTACTTTGGGATTAAAGCACCTACCGGTATTATTTTACTACCATAATGTCTATAATTTAAAGGGCCATTACTCGGTAGAGCTTATCCACTCTAAAATGATGTGCGATTTCAGAGTGGACAAGCTCTACTGCATTATGTCGCTGGCGTAAATGGCCAATGTTTATATGCTTTATGTGGGCTATTGTGGCAGCTAAACCAATATATCAAATTTCATGGATGTACTCATGTTTGTTTTTCCAGTTTGTAATAATTTATTTTTTTAATGGTCTGAGTATTTTTGCACTAAGCTCTTCAAATAGTTTTTATATTATTTAAGTTCATTACATTCACAACCAAACGGAACGAATGGCTTTTGTACGTACTTTATTTCACACACTAATGAATCGAAGTCTCGAAGATCGTGCTTATAAAAACAGATTGGCTTAAACATACTCCCAAAAATTGGGGAAACAATTTATGAAATTGCAACACTCGTTCCTGTTTCTTTTCGTTACCCGGCGAGACGGTTGTGACGTAGCACATATTTCAAAAAACACGAATTTGACTTAAGAATAACGTGTCTTAAATCAAATTCGTGATTCTTGAAAGATGTAATAATATTAATGTAAAATAATAAGAAGTCTTTTAAGATTCGTCATTCTTCCAACGACTTGTATGTAGGTATCTATAAAATTTCGACGATATAACAGTACAGGGAATAAAATTAGGGTTTATCAAAACTTTAATACCTATTTCCTTTGTCTCCGTACCTATACAATTCAAACCTACATAGATTAAAGTGGAAGCGTCAGAGTAGCCCGCGAAATTCAAATTTTCTTAAGTTTTTTGCAATTTGCCGGTCAGTGTCAGGCTGTATAATGATGAAATATGATTCGCGACCGTAACAAATACGTAGGGTGTTCAACAAGTCTTGACGTGTCTTCAAACGCTAAGCGTACCGCGATAGTTTTTGTGTCCATTATTAAGTGTCGTCAATTACAAGAGTTAACACGTTTGTTTCAGCTTTCTACAATTAATATTTTAGTTAAAGGGAAAAATTGAAAAAGTTGAGATGACGTCGTTGAACAAACGGGACTATCGTGTTATTATCTACTATAACTTTAAACGCGGTTTATCTAAACAAGAATGTTTTGACGAGATGTGTTCCGTTCTTGGTCTGGAAGTCCCTTCTGTAAGGACTGTGGAACGATGGTATTTACAATTCAATCGTGGGGATTTTGAGCTAGACGACGACCCACGACCGGGAAGACCCGCGGAAATTCAAGTGCCGGAAAACATAACTCGTGTGGAAAAAGCCATTAAAGAAAATCGTCGAATTACGTATCGTCAGTTAGAAGAACTCTTAAATATTCCTGTATCCTCTTTGCACAACATTGTGACGAATCATTTAAATGTAAAAAAACTTTGTACATTGTGGGTACCCCACACTTTAAGTGAAGACCAAAAACAACAACGCGTACAATGGGCGCAATCTATGGTGAAAAAATTTGACAATGGCCGATCCAAGAGTGTCAGTTCAATTATCACGGGTGACGAAACCTGGATTTATTATTACGACGTGCCAACTAAATCACAAAGCAAAATATGGGTCTTCGAAGACGAAGAGCAAACAACACAAGTGCGGAAATCGAAATCGGTGAAAAAAATAATGATGACCGCTTTTTTTAGCAAACAAGGATTAGTAAAATCGGTGAGGCTTAGCGGACAGAAGACCGTTACAAGTGAATGGTATACTGAGATTTGCCTGCCTCAATTGTTCGAAGAACTGAGAAATCGACGACCGAATTCGGGACTCGGCTCGTGGTTCCTACATCACGACAATGCACCAGCCCATAGAGCTAGCGTTACTTCGCAATTTCTGAGAGTATCTGGTATCAAAGTACTGGAACACCCTGCCTACAGTCCTGATCTTGCACCCTGTGACTTCGGGTTATTTCCCTTTGTAAAAAAACGGATGAAGGGGCGCAAGTTTTCTACGGACGAGCAGTTGGTTGGTGCGTTTGAGGAAGAATTAGAATTAATTAATAAGGAAAAGTGGGAGGGTTGGATAAATGAGTGGTTTGTGCGTATGAATAAATGTATTAATTGTAGTGGGTCTTATTTTGAAAAAATATAAATTTAATAAATTACACGACAAAATTTATTGAACACCCTACGTATGGTTTTACAGAGTTGTAATCATTAAAACTATCAATACCTACAACACTCTAAGTTCATACAACCCCATTGAATGACTACCTATTTGATGAAAAAGTCATTCAATGGGGTTATATGAACTTAAAGGGTTGTATTCAATGATGTAATATATCATTGGTTGTATTCATGATTTGAATGATCATAATTCTGTAAATATAATACTTATTTGTTACGGTCGCGCATCATATTTTGTTCAACATACAACCTGACACTGACAGGCAAATTGCAAAAAACGTAAGAAAAATTGAATTTGGCGGCTACCCTGACGCTTCCCCCTAAGTTTTGGTCAGCAATCAGCCTTCATATTTGATATTAAATGTTATAAAGTCAAATAGATAGGTAGTTACCAACATACCATAGGTAGCAATGGCATAGCAATAAATATTACGTAGGTACATAGGTATACGAAAAGAATTCACAAAGAAATATTTCAGATGTTAATGTAGGTAGGTAAGTAGGTGGGGCACCTAGGTACCTAATTAGTTTTGGAACAGGGAAAGGAATACCTGCATAGGTAAGTACCTACATAATAGGGTTTTTCGGTCCGTACATTTGTCACAGACGTTATTCTCAAAAAATTGATTAGTAGATAGAATTCTCGATTATAATAGGTAGTTAAAATCATTTTTTATCAACATGGTTAGTTCAAAAATGTATTTTATACATAATTACGGTTGTTTATTGAATAACGGTATTCTAAGTTACATTTATAAAATTCTTAAGCACACTCAGATTTTATCGGGAGAGGTTTTAATTCATTTTGGCTTATTACTCCTGGCTGGTTTGAATACTGGCAGGTCACATTTTGATGGCCGCAAGCAACAACTTAAATTCTAGAAAGAATGCAATGAGAACAGAACAGAACCTTGACGCTTGGAGTGACTTCCTTCTTCTTCAAAGCTGCTGCTACTCTGACGCTTGGAGTGACTTCCTTCTTCTTCAAAGATATCCTGACGCTTGGAGTGACTTCCTTCTTCTTCAAAGCTATCCTGACGCTTGGAGTGACTTCCTTCTTCTTCAAAGCTATCCTGACGCTTGAAGTGACTTACGCCAAACGTCGGAAGTGGTCCACGAAGTTCCACCGGCTGTCGAGGACGATTCCCAGGTATTTCAACGTCGACTCGACGCCGATGGATACCTCTCCCACCGTAAGTAAGGATCCCGATGGCGGCGCATTCCGAGACCCATGAAAGCACATGGCCTCGGACTTGTGCAATGCCACCTCGAGACCCAGTTGCCGGATCCTCTCAACGACTATCGCAACCTTCAAAGCTACCCTGGCGCTTGGAGTGACTTCCTTCTTCTTCTAAGCTACCCTGACGCTGAACTTGAAGTATCTTCTTCAAAGCAGCCCTGACGCGGTGGAACTCGGAGTGACTTACTCAAGTACTATAATATTTTAAAACCTCCTTTCCTCGTGAGAGTGTAATAAGGTAGCGGTAGGTTTAAAAAAAAAACATTTGTGTTTTTTACTTGTCCTAATTTTTTACTCAATAATAATTGTTCAGTCTACTTTTTCCTCTTTTATTTGGTGAGGGATAAGTATTCGTGACGTTATGAGTGTAATAGTTGTAGGTAGGATATTGTAGATATAGCACGTTATTGTAAAAATATTATTTTTAAAATAAGTATGTGCCTTTTGACCTAGGTAGTACAGTCGGCCAAGAAAGTGGTGTACCACCCTAAGGTTGAATATCGCTTGCAGATTCATACGTGATAAAGATTAGTTTCGCTTGCAGATCGATCTGACAACTTCTATTGCTGTCTTTATCTGATTATTGATAACGACTTTTACTGTTTGTAACGTGACAGCTGTTCTTAGTTTGAACTTGATGGAACCAATGACGTCGTAAAATCAACGGCGGGGGGCTGTAGATTTTGATGACAAAATTGTATCTACAAATTCAGAATTGTAATCAACAAGTTACATAAAATTGTAAAGGCACAAGGCGAATCCACAAACCTACAATTTCTGTAAACTTGTAATTACAATATCAATAAAAAACAAGCTAAAAATAGATTTATCCTTTTATTAAATTTCTACAATCAATTTTAAAATACTTATAACAAACAAAACATAGCATATAATAGTAATATTTAGAAGATATTGAAAATTTTTAAAAATTAGAAACGGGTGTAACCGCCGTTGGCCTCTATAACCTCTAAAAGACGAGACCTCATTGAACCAACAAGCCGTGAGCAAATATCGGTTCCCCGCATTTCCTCCCAAATATAATTACAGTGACTAATAAGAGCTTGTTTGGTTCTTTCATTTTGATGCGACCATCGTTGGACCATAAGGCCCCAAACATTTTCTATCGGGTTGAGGTCCGGCGATCTTGAGGGCCACTGAATTACCCTTACGTCAGTGTGTGAACGAAACCAGGCTCTTACGATCCTCGCATTATGAATTGAACAATTATCTTGAACAAAATCAAATTGTGGCACTTCGTTCTCCGGGTAAACATTACGGACTGTCGGTAGCATTGCATTCTGAAGCACGTCGATATAATTTACAGCCGTCGCTCGAGGAAGTAGAGAACACAATTCTCCTACACCATCCGCACTCATCCAGCCCCAAATATTTACGGAAATTCGACCTGATTCTCTATTTGGGATTACATGATCATCTTTATACCGTGTTGAATTATATCGCCAAAGGTGAAGACGTCCATGCTGACTGGATTTAAACGTTTTTTCATCACAAAACACTGTATTAGACCAATCAAACTCTAAGTGCTCTCTGGCGAAGTTCAGACGAGCAAGTCTGTGAGCATCCGTCAAATATATTTTCTTGGCGTAATGCCTGTGGTGCAACCCCATGTAATGTAGATGATTCCTTATTGTTTGGGCACTCACATCGAACATCTCCGCAAAATGTTTTGTGGGCTTAAAACTATTGATTTCATATTCCCGTCTCATAAATTCTCTATCGTTATTGGAGAGTGCAGGCCGGCGACCACTTCTTCTGTGATCCAACAAACTTCCCTCCTCTCCTTCACGACGAATCCAAAAGCGGACAGAACGCCTCGATATATTCAAATTCCGGGATATCGCACTGATACTGCTTCCCTCATTAAATTGGGCAATTATTTGTGCTCTTTCGCCAATGGTCAAGTTGGCAGGCATTGAGATGATTTTATATGCAGTTGATTGAAAAATAACACGGAAAATATATCGATTTTTTGCATATATTTGACAAAATGTCAATTGTCAGTTTTCTTTTTCAAATGGAATTCGGTTGTCTATTTAAATAGTTTTTATTACTTTTGTTTGGAAACATTTCAATTGCTTTGTAGAAACTAATGTCCTTTTCATTTATACTAAAGGTTAAAATGTCATGTACTTATATGTGACATATGACGTATGAATACTAAATACATAGGTTTACGTCATGATAATGTTGTCTCTTTCAGTAATATCTTTTTATAACGAACCTTGTTGTAATTTTCGATGACCGGGAAACTAAATCAAAACTGGTACACCACTTTTTTGGCTGACCGTACCTATACCTACATAGTATTAATCCTTCCTTAGTAGATAAAAAACTTCAGTTAGCTGAAGCAACTTATTATTATGGACTAGTAGGTTCACATCGGTGTACCCAGGGGGACGGCAGCTGCCGGCCGCCTTTTCTTTTAAGCATGGGAAATCATGAAATAACTCCTTCCGCTCTGGGCGGAATGGAAGGAAGTGTCAGACTCTTACTGACTAAAACCCATCCGTACTACTTCAAGTGTCCTTTACGTTCCAGGGCCGCGGTGACTCCGCAACAGTTGGCTCCCCAGGATTGGAAGTGATATGAAGTTTCGAATGACGTTATTGCGACGCACGCTACTTCGAAAAAAATATACGACCTTTGGAACTTTGGAGATTACAGAATTAATTCAACAAGCTTAGTCTTTTTATCCAAAGGTGAAAACAACCCTAGAAGTTTTGTTGGCAATGCCTTATTCTACGGCTACAATTGAAAGGTTATTCAGTACACTCAGACGCGTAAACATTATCGAAAACAGACAGGTGAATAGTTACACACCGATTTCTCTCAGTCGCTAGTCGTCAATAATTTGACATTCGGAAGAAGAAGACAAAGCGTTGTGTAACTATACAGACGCTATACAACGTTTATTAGTACGGCTGTCACTGTAAAATCTTTTTAACAGTAAGACATGTGACCCGGCTTTAAAAAATATCTGATCTAAACATATACCGTATTTTCTTACTAAAAACGTTAGTATATCTTATTTTGAAACAATTTGGATTCCTAGTTCAACACCATAACTTCTTTCCACAAAACAAAAATGGTTATTCGAAAAAATTTGACCACCTTTACTTGAATAATTTAGATTATTACGTCAATGCAACTATTTACTTAACCAAAAACAAACTTTTCTTAAATCAAACATATATTTTCTTACTAAAAAAACGTTAGTATATCTTATTTTGAAACAATTTCGATTCCTAGTTCAACACCATAACTTCTTTCCATAAAACAAAAATGTCTTGTTCGAAAACATTTGACTACCTTTACTTGAATAATTTAGATTATTACGTCAATGCAAGTATTTACTTAACCAAAAACAAACTTTTCTTAAACCAAACATATATTTTCTTACTAAAAAACGTTAGTATATCTTATTTTGAAACAATTTCGACTCCTAGTTCAACACCATAACTTCTTTCCACAAAACAAAAATGTCTTGTTCGAAAACATTTGACTACCTTTACTTGAATAATTTATATTATTACGTCAATGCAACTATTTACTTAACCAAAAACAAACTTTTCTTAAACCAAACATATATTTTCTTACTAAAAAAACGTTAGTATATCTTATTTTGAAACAATTTCGATTCCTAGTTCAACACCATAACTTCTTTCCATAAAACAAAAATGTCTTGTTCGAAAACATTTGACTACCTTTACTTGAATAATTTAGATTATTACGTCAATGCAAGTATTTACTTAACCAAAAACAAACTTTTCTTAAACCAAACATATATTTTCTTACTAAAAAACGTTAGTATATCTTATTTTGAAACAATTTCGACTCCTAGTTCAACACCATAACTTCTTTCCACAAAACAAAAATGTCTTGTTCGAAAACATTTGACTACCTTTACTTGAATAATTTAGATTATTACGTCAATGCAACTATTTACTTAACCAAAAACAAACTTTTCTTAAACCAAACATATATTTTCTTACTAAAAAACGTAGTATATCTTATTTTGAAACAATTTCGATTCCTAGTTCAACACCATAACTTCTTTCCACAAAACAAAAATGTCTTGTTCGAAAACATTTGACTACCTTTACTTGAATAATTTAGATTATTACGTCAATGCAACTATTTACTTAACCAAAAACAAACTTTTCTTAAACCAAACATATATTTTCTTACTAAAAAACGTTAGTATATCTTATTTTGAAACAATTTCGATTCCTAGTTCAACACCATAACTTCTTTCCACAAAACAAAAATGTCTTGTTCTAAAACATTTACTACCTTTACTTGAATCATTTAGATTATTATGTCAATGCAAGTATTTACTTAACCAAAAACAAACTCTTCTTACACCAAAAATGTATTGCATTATTGCAAAATGTAAGTCTATCTTATTTCGAATCATTTTAGATTCTTCTTTCAAATCCGTTATTTTCTCACATTAAATGTAATCTTCTTAGAACAAACAATATTTTTCTTCATCGAAAACGTTCCTGCTTTTTGATTATGAGAATCGTCAAATACTAACATGAAGAAAATGAGATTTTGTTTTTATGATGTTTTGTTTTTAGTTTAAGTAAATGGTACAACTTTTGGTTTGAAATATTAAAGGCTCTTGAACTTAGAATATGTTGTTTTATATTGAAACACATAAAAGTCTTAGTTCAAAAAAGTAATTTATTGTTCAGACAAGACTCAAAACTTCTTAAAAAGAAAATAATTGTTTTGATTTTAGTAAATATAAGGAGAATAATATTGTTTTTCGTGGAGAATATCATTTCGGTTGGACTAAGACATTATTTTTAGTTCAAGTAAATTTTTATTTGACATTAAACAATATTCCTGAGAATAAAAATATTCTTGGAAGAAAACTAATTCCGCGAGCATTTTTTTCCGTGTAGATAATTATATATATTTTATTTACTTTCTTGAGTGTCACCGACAGCCTTTCTTCTGGACCAATGCACCTCCTCATTGTTGTTTCTGAATGAGTCAAAGCAGGTCTTAAAATAAATTGCAACTCATCAAATGTACTAACAGACATTTTATAAAATTTGAAAAAAAAAATCCCGATGTTGTTTCAGAATTGAATGTTTAGTATGCAACTGTCCCCTCAGTAATCTTTCCGAAAGTATAGGATGTACCCAAAATTATCTATTTCTTCTTCTTTTTCTGTACTTCATGTACAAAATAATACTTCGCGATCTCTGCACGATTTCCATAGTGTCTACGTCCCTACAGCTCAGAATGATCGAAGATGTGCGTCGTGTGCCTTGAGTCTGTGAAAAATCCGCGACTGACTTTTTGTGCGCCGCAGACTCGATCGCACAAAAAATGTGCCGTCTGCGCTGCACCTTGGGAATTACCATTTTGGGAAGTGAACGTTATGAACCTAAAGGGCCTTGAAATGTTGTCGATTGCACAAATATAAGTTTAACAACTTTCTGCTAGCAGCTTCACCGAGTGAACGTAATTTCTCCATACAATCTTTGGAACCCTATTTCATCCCTTTAGGCAAGTGAATTTTGGAAAATCCTTTCTTTCTTATTCTTTGTATACCTATATCATATAAGGCACCAAATCCCAGCGTTCTACGTCCAAGGAGTGGTCATTGATGAATCTAGGAGTCATCTTGAGTATTCCCTGTATTAGGTATTACATATTTTTATACTGTTTTTATTAGGATTCGGATCATTTAGTTCCCTTCACCGGGACCGGAAGACGCAGCGTAGGTAGGCCTCCCACTAGGTGGACCGACGACATCGTGAGGGTCGCGGGCAACCGATGGATGCAAGTGGCGAATTGTCGTTCGGCGTGGCGGTCTAAGGGGGAGGCCTATGTTCAGCAGTGGACGTTTTCCGGCTGATGATGATGATGATGAGTTCCCTTCAAAATGGTTGAGCTGAATGGTGCTGATATCATGCGTCATGTTCGTCAACGGGCGCTGTCAGTTGAGACTGGTCATCTCTTAGCTGCCATGGTTTATTTTAATTATCAATAATTTTGTTTTTGAATTGTCTTTTTAGGGTTCCGTAGCCAAATGGCAAAAACGGAACCCTTATAGATTCGTCATGTCTGTCTGTCTGTCCGTGTATGTCACAGCCACTTTTTGTCGAAAGTATAAGAGCTATCCTGTTGAAACTTGGTAGAAAGATGTATTATGTGAACCGCATTAGGATTTTCACACAAAAATCAACACAAAACAAATTTTGGGGGTGCCCCCCATACTTAGAATTGAAACTCAAAAAAAATTTTTTCACCAAACCCATACGTGTGGGCTATCTATGAATAGGTCTTTAAAAATGATATTGAGGTTACTAACATCATTTTTTTCTAAACTGAACAGTTTGCGCGAGAGACACTTCCAAAGTGGTAAAAAGTGTGTCCCCCCCCCCGTAACTTCTAAAATAAGAGAATGATAAAACTAAAAAAAATATATAATGTAGACCTCAACCAAAACTACCAACGAAAATTGGTTTGGATGAGATACAGTTAGCAGTTTTTGAGATATAGTACATTTTCAAAAACCGCAAATATAACTTTGCCATTCATACAAATACTATGAAAAACAAAGTTATTTTTATTGTTTGTGTATATTACTTACTAATCTCAATATAATTATATCTCTAATCTATGCTTGCTGCTACGGAACCCTTCATGGGCGAGTCCAACTCGCACTTGGCCGGTTTTTTTATATTTCCTACGGACACTTTTTACTTGCTACATTGTTCTCACATAATGTACCATCTCAAGTTGAATGATGTAACAAAGGTTCTGTAATCATTTTGGCGATTGAAAAAGAGTGTCCATGGAGTTTCTTGCCCTTTCTTCTCCATGAAATCTACGCTTTGGAATGGGCACCTACAGTACTTTCACAGTTTTTATGTCTTGTGACTGGGACTGTAGCACCGTAACTATTTTTTAAACTATTTTATTTTACTTTTGACAATTCAAAAGTGCCTGTAACTGGCTTATTTGAAATAAATGATTTGATTTGATTAGGTGTTAAAATGGCGCTTATCGCTGCAGAACGCATAAAAAAAATATAGAGAAAAGTTGACGAAGAGGTGAAGAAAAAACATTCAGAAAGAGTTAAAAAAAAGTAAGACAATATCTGAGCTAACCGAAGATGAGAAAGAAAAAAAGCGAAAGAAATGGAGAGAACAGAAACGGAAACAGAAGAAAATAAAAATCCAAAGAATGAAGATAAGAATTTGAGACCTAAACGGGACAGCACGTCGAAAAGAATTACATTGATACGAAGATATCGTCACCTCTACGGCAAACTTACGAATCTGCAGTTTTTGTGAATTTGACATTTCTATTAAAAACTACACCTTATGTTGTCCAACACATGGTGTAAAGTTTTTAAAATTCTATCTCTAACGGTTACAGAAATGTTATAGTGCGAATCTAACTTTTTTGTTGATACACCCGTATTAAACTTACGAAACTGATATTAGTTGTTTTGGCGTAGTTGAAAACGTGAAGTCCGAAAAAAATGCACCACGGTCAAAGTCAAAGTCAAGTCAAAGTCAAATCATTTATTTCAATTAAGCCATCAAAGAGGCACTTTTAAACGTCGCATAATTAAAATTAAGGAAATGGGATGGGATGGGAATGAATCTACACCCATTCGCAAAGGTAGGTTGTATGAAGAAGAATGGGCAAGAAACTCCATACTTACTCTTTTTAAAAATGTTTTACAATATTTTTTTACATCATTTAAAATAAATAATGTGAAAGCAATGCACCTTTAAAATGTACACTAAATATTATTAAAAATTAAAATAATAAGAAATAAAACAAAAATAGCAAAAAGGTACATGGTGTTCACATTTAACAAAATATTGAAATTACAGCTCTTTTACGAATACAATATAAGTGTGTGAGCATTCAAATTTCAACCAGCTTGATTCTGTTTAAGCCCTACATTGTACTATGGAGCAGGACCAGCATCTTTCCAAACATTTTTATCTTGGATATAATCTTCTAATTTGTAATATGCTTGTTTACTAAGTGTATTTTTATGTAACTTTTAAATTTTCTTTCATTTAGTGTTAAAATTTCCCTAGGTATTTTATTGTAACATTTAACACAGTACCCCATAAAAGATTTTTGTACTTTAGCCAATCTAAAATAAGGTTGATCTTTTTTATCTTTATTTCTAGTACGAAGAGGTGAAGAAAAAACATTCAGAAAGAGTAAAAAAAAAGTAAGACAATATCTGAGCTAACCGAAGATGAGAAAGAAAAAAAGCGAAAGAAATGGAGAGAACAGAAACGGAAACAGAAGAAAATAAAAATCCAAAGAATGAAGATAAGAATTTGAGACCTAAACGGGACAGCACGTCGAAAAGAATTACATTGATACGAAGATATCGTCACCTCTACGGCAAACTTACGAATCTGCAGTTTTTGTGAATTTGACATTTCTATTAAAAACTACACCTTATGTTGTCCAACACATGGTGTAAAGTTTTTAAAATTCTATCTCTAACGGTTACAGAAATGTTATAGTGCGAATCTAACTTTTTTGTTGATACACCCGTATTAAACTTACGAAACTGATATTAGTTGTTTTGGCGTAGTTGAAAACGTGAAGTCCGAAAAAAATGCACCACGGTCAAAGTCAAAGTCAAGTCAAAGTCAAATCATTTATTTCAATTAAGCCATCAAAGAGGCACTTTTAAACGTCGCATAATTAAAATTAAGGAAATGGGATGGGATGGGAATGAATCTACACCCATTCGCAAAGGTAGGTTGTATGAAGAAGAATGGGCAAGAAACTCCATACTTACTCTTTTTAAAAATGTTTTACAATATTTTTTTACATCATTTAAAATAAATAATGTGAAAGCAATGCACCTTTTCCAAGGCGGAAGACGCTGGATGCAGGTCGCTTCCAACCGGTATATGTGGAGATCTAAAGGGGAGGCCTATGTTCAGCAGTGGACGTCCTATGGCTGAGATGATGATGATGATGAATGCACCTTTAAAATGTACACTAAATATTATTAAAAATTAATTTAATAAGAAATAAAACAAAAATAGCAAAAAGGTACATGGTGTTCACATTTAACAAAATATTGAAATTACAGCTCTTTTACGAATACAATATAAGTGTGTGAGCATTCAAATTTCAACCAGCTTGATTCTGTTTAAGCCCTACATTGTACTGTGGAGCAGGACCAGCATCTTTCCAAACATTTTTATCTTGGATATAATCTTCTAATTTGTAATATGCTTGTTTACTAAGTGTATTTTTATGTAACTTTTAAATTTTCTTTCATTTAGTGTTAAAATTTCCCTAGGTATTTTATTGTAACATTTAACACAGTACCCCATAAAAGATTTTTGTACTTTAGCCAATCTAAAATAAGGTTGATCTTTTTTATCTTTATTTCTAGTATTAAAATTATGTCTATCGCTTATTTTATTAAAAAGATGAAGATTTTTCCTAACATGCATTATATTTTCATAAATGAATTGACAAGGCACTGTCATTATATTAATCTTTTTGAATAGTTCCCTAAGAGATTCGCGACGACGTAGATTGTAAATTGCTCTGACAGCTCTTTTTTGCAAAGTAAAAATGGACTCAATGTCAGCTGCCCGCCCCCACAGTAGAATGCCATAAGACATAATGCTGTGAAAGTAGCTGAAGTAAACTAAACGCGCAGTTTCGACGTCTGTTAACTGTCTTATCTTTCTAACAGCATAAGCGGCTGAGCTTAGTCGCCCCGCTAGAGATGCTATATGGGGGCCCCATTGTAATTTATCGTCTAACGTGATTCCTAGGAAAACTGTCTGATTAATAAATTCCAATTTTTCTCCATTCAATAAAATGTCGCAATCGCTACTTCTAACATTTGGCAAAGTGAATCTTATACATTTAGTTCTCTTTTCATTGAGAGCTAAATTATTAAGAGTAAACCAATTTTGAACCTTAGAAATACAGTCATTAACAGTGTCTAGATTTTGTGCACGTCTATCTATTTTAAAAATTAACGATGTATCATCTGCAAATAACACCATCTGTGGTTGATTTTTTAGTAAGTGGGGTAAATCATTAATATAGACTAAAAAAAGGAATGGACCCAAAATAGAACCTTGAGGCACGCCCATCGTCATTTCAGCTCCTAATGAGTTAATACCGTTTATCTGAACTTTAACCTGTCTATCTCTTAGGTATGAATTTAGTAAATCAAGAGCTTTATTTTTAATTCCATAATGTTCCAGTTTCAGCAAAAGCGTTTCGTGGTTTACGCAATCGAATGCCTTTGAGAGGTCGCAAAAGTGTGTTACCAGTGATGACGTATGGTGCCGAAACGTGGTCCTTTACTGTAGGCCTCATTAGTAAGCTCAGTATAGTCCAACGAGCTATGGAAAGGGCTATGCTTGGAGTCTCTCTGCGCGATCGACTCAGAAATGAGGAGATTCGTAGACGAACCAAAGTTACCGACATAGCCCAACGAATTAGCAAGTTGAAATGGCAGTGGGCAGGCCATATAGCACGCAGAACTGATGGCCGATGGGGCCGTAAGGTTCTCGAATGGAGACCACGCACCGGCAAGCGCAGCGTAGGACGTCCACCCACTAGGTGGGCAGACGACCTTATGAAGGCCACAGGTTCACGCTGGATGCAGGCCGCTTACAACCGGTCCTATTGGAAGTCTAAAGGGGAGGCCTATGTTCAGCAGTGGACGTCTTGCGGCTGATATGATGATGATGATGATGAAAAGATTCCTATGGCATCTTGCGCTTCCTCCCAGGAGTTGAAAATGAAAATGTTGAAAATGTTCTTCAATAAGGTAACACCGGCGTCAGTTGTACAACGACCTTTGGTGAAACCGAACTGTTGATGATGAAAGATGGAGTTTCTATTGAAGTGACATAGCATTTGTGCAAGCATTAACTTTTCAAACACTTTACTGAAAACTGGCAAAATTGACACTGGCCTATAATTGTTAGGATCTTTGCAATCACCCGATTTGAAAAGTGGAGCTACCTTACTATGCTTCATGAGATCCGGAAACACTCCTTGGTCTACACTGGTATTAAATATAAAAGCTAAATAAGGCGCAACGGTTTCTATTATAGATTTACAGGCCTTCACAGACATTCCCCAGAGATCTTCTGTTGGTCAATCTAAGAATCTGTCATATTCGTGAGTTGAGATCATAGCACACTTTAATGAATTGATATAGCGACTCACAGCAAACATACGAATATGTCAGATTCGTAAGTTTACGTACATTGGTACGTAAACGTACATTCTTTAAGAGACTCTGTAACCCATAGCAAACTTACGAATCGAGCAGTTTCGTTAATGACTGACTACAATGACGAGACCTTTAAAGAATTTAATATAAAACCAAAAAGAGGAAAAAGTACGTGCATAGTACCAAAAAATATTTACACAGAAAGAATGCCCATTTCCAAACAAAAAAAAAACCGGCCAAGAGCGAGTCGGACTCGCCCATAAAGGGTTCCGTAGCAGCAAGTAATAACATACTATAAAAGTTCTTGTAGTTGGTTCCAACTTTGAAAGGTTTACGATTTATGACGTATTAAAAAAAAAACTTGAGAGGTGTCAAGGCACGTCGAAAATCGCTATGAACCTGTTAAAAAGGTTCAAGCGATTTTCGACCCTCCACCCCACCCTACCCCACTCCACTCCGCTCTACTCCACTCCGCTCCGCTCCACTCCCTTCCACTCCACTCCGCTCCGCTCCACTCCACTCCACTCCGCTCCACTCCACTCCACTCCGCTCCACTCCACTCCACTCCGCTCCACTCCACTCCACTCCGCTCCACTCCACTCCACTCCGCTCCACTCCACTCCACTCCACTGCACTGCACTCCACTCCACTGCACTCCACTCCACTCCACTACCTATTATACATAGCTGTAAAAATGAAGTTGACAAACTTACATTTGCAGTTGTTCTCCGATACATTTTGTTTAGGAAAATGTTATCCCAGTACGTTTTATAAGTTGGTCAACTATTACTCGTAAACTTGTAAAGCCCACTTAGTCATGATAATTTTCTTTTAAACTTCGTTATATATACTACTATTGTAAATTTTTCACACCCCCAAACATAACCGTTTAGCTGGTAGAGGGGGGGGACACTCGAGTAGGGCAAAAATTAGCACTTTAAAGCTTAATATTTCACAAACGAATCTTTTTATCAAAAAATTGTTAATGGAAACTACCAATATTTTTTAAAGGCCTATTTAATGATACCCCACACTAAGGGGTACGCGAGAAAAAAAAAAAAACATCCCCGCTTTACGTGTACAGGAGGTACCCTAAAAAAAAATATTTTACGAGATTTTATTTTACCACTTTTTTGACGCAACAAATCCGTATATTTACACCAAATTACAGCTTTCTAGTGCTGGGCGTCTCTGAGCTAAGCTGCGGACAGACGGACGGACGGACGGACATGGCGAAACTATAAGGGTTCCTTGTTGACTACGGAACCCTAAAAAAGAGATCTCTTAAAACTCTGTAACGATAACCAAATCCCAAAATATTACCATTCCTTTTATAAAAACCTCCCAGATTCGGAAGCTATTGAAGATCGCTTGCCTGAACCAGATGCTGAAGAAGATGAGAAACTGTAGGAGTACCTACAGTTTATCTTTAGCATCTCACACATTAAATTTTTTTTTTCTACGATTTCCTTTGATTTTTTTAATGATTTTGATTTACTTTGATTGTTTTGTGAAAGTCGCGACTGTATTGTTTTTTGTCTGAAATAAATAATTACGATTATTTGTATAGTACGAATTTTTTTATTACCCTACTAATACTCCAAACATAATTATATGAATTCACTTGTTTTTTTTCTGAAACGTGTTATTACTATTACTTATCTTATGAGATAAATCACGTCTTTTAAAGGAATAATTAGTATAATATCGTGAATATATTAGTCTTATACTACAAGAATAACAAATAAATGCATTTTCATTACTTACACCTTCATACATTAGAATTCAAATGTATTATATTACGCTTTAGCAAACTTACGAAAGTGGCACTTTCGTAAGTTTACCAAAATATTTATTCAATAGTTTTCTTATGAAATTACGAAACTACCAGCTAAAGCGTAATATAATACCTTTAAACTCTCGTATATGAAGGTGTAAAGTAACGAATATGCATTTATTTGTGATGCGTGTTATAATTGTACAATCCATTCATGGTAAATAAAAACAGGCGGATTTTGAAACTGAAATTTATCGCAGAATTTATAACATCACTTTCATAAAAATAAATATCGTCAATCTAAAGTTTCAAAAAGCTCTCCTGTAAAGTTTGATTTTTGCAGTTTCGTAAGTTTACCATATAGGTGACGATTTAATGCCGCTATAAAAAGGATTAAGAATTTAAAAACAGCGAACCTCTAAAAAGAGGTTCTATCGTTATAAAAAGGTAACTGATCACAAGATTCAAACTCTAGAAAAAAAACTATTAACAAAATGACAGCTAGAGATGAAATGTTGGAGAGTTTTTTAAAAGCTTTAAAAAATGCAAAAAATATAAAAAAAAATCGAAAATTTAGCTGTAAATAAATTTACTACAAATTTAAAAATGAAAACTTTCGTATCTAAATTAATAGGTCTTAAAGAAATAGCACGAAGTAAATGGCAAACACCCAAAGAAACCCAATGTTAATCATGAATACATGGACAGTAAAAAAAGGGAATAAAACAGTAAAAACGAAGCGAATGGGGAAAGTTAGAAAAACTGGAAACTAGGGATGAGCGTTGAATCAACGAACTACTCATATTTGCCAAATATACGGAAAGATATTGTGTTTAATTTATCTTATTGTAACTAAGAGGACTACTCCACCATCCATTTTACCCCATTATTCGGTAACAAGGCAATTTACTGACTATCCAGCATCCAACTCTAATCAGTCATTACCAGTCATTGCTGCATTTTCAGGTTCAGAAAGACGTGAAAAACATGGAACAAATAATTTTCACGAGTCAATATTTTTACCACAGAGTATTCAGTAGTGAGCCAAGCTACAAGCTATTCTAATTGCTAATATTCCTAATTCAAATCAGTTTAACAAGGAACTTGGCACATATTGTGATCTCTAAAATATTGATTATTTATTGTTGAAAGTCGTATGTTGTGATCTCTAAAATATTGATTAATTATTGTGAAAAGTCGTTCAATGTGATCTCTAAAATATTGATTATTAATTATTAAAAGTCGTACATTGTGATCTCTAAAATATTAATTCAAAATCAAAATTAAAGCGTTTATTTCAAGTAGGCCAGTTACAGGCACTTTTGAATTGTCATAGACAAAAATATAATTAAACACTAAAAAAGTTATAGTGCTACAGTCCCAGTCACAAGACATAAAAACTGTGAAAGTACCGTAGATGCCCATTCCAAGAAGTAGATCTCTATGGAGAAGAAAGGGCAAGAAACTCCATGGACACTCTTTTTAGATCGCCAAAATTATTACAAAACCTTTGTCACATCATTCATTTTCAGCCAGCATCAGCTCAACCATTTTGAAGGGAGCTAAATGATACGACACACGCGCCACCATCAGCGAGACATTTCAGTGAGCATGACATACAGGGTCATTTCACTTTTTTTAAGCTATTGCATAGCTTTTATCGCAGGCTCTGAGCGCGGCGGGTGCGAAAAACCTAACGAAAAAACCTGACCACATTTGACAGCACGTCGTTTCAGCTCGGGAGACTTCGGCAATCATAAAGGTACGGATAGACGTGCTCATAAAGGTACGAAGAGGGATTTACTTTTTCTTACTGATTCTAAACGGCCAGCAACAAAAGGAGATTTCACAATGAAACCTACTTATAAAATTCTCCTACAACAAAGAAGTTCTTTATTACAGTAGTGCACCACAAACATTTTAAATAAATTATATTCTCGTTAAATATACGCGGTAAGCGATTTTTTTTTCTTTAAAAAAAATATGCAATAGCTTCACCGCGGCAGTCTCCGAGTGCCACATGTATTTTTTTTTTGCGTGGTAAAATCATCAAATTAGTCCTCCCACCCCGGGCAGGGCGAGAGCGACTGTCAGACTTGTACTGACTAAAATCCACGGTGTCCTTCAATAGCCCTTTATGTTTCGGGGTCACGGTAATGAGATATGTCCCGCGACCCCGGCAGGCTTTCGCCCTCTAGTGAGGGGGCCTCGTCATTATGCTGAAGCTCTTTGAGGCGCGCGTGGAAAACAACGCGCCGTCGACCCGGGCATGGTCCATGGTCGGGCAGCGAGTTACCCTTTACTCGCCTCCCGCATGCCTGCGCCTACGGTGGCCGGAGATCGTCTTGCGACGTCCGTCGCCGTGGGTGTCCACCACCGAGGGTCATTTCACTTAGTACATTTTTATTTAGTATGACAAAAAGGCTCGGGTTATAGTTCCATCGTTGCTCAACAGATGGCCTATCTGTACCATTTTCAAACATACTGAAATTTAAAAATAGCATGAAATATTGTCTGAAGATTTATTATTATTATTTAAAGTATTTAAACTTATTGGAGAGGAAATTAAATAGAATGAAACAAAATTTTATGAAATATTTCTATAGCAACACTGAGCCACACCAAAAGAATGATGCGTTTCTTTCCATGCATTAAAAAGTAACGCCAAAGAAAAGTGGCATTGTTTATTGTAATATTTTTTGTTTCTTTTCCTCGAACAAAAAAGCTGAGCTGTAATTAATTTTATTTTTAAATTGCAGATTTACCGTAAATGTATTAAATGGTTTGCAAATTACAATTCAAGTGAAATATTGGCACTTTATAATCTGTTTGGTAAAGGAACGTCATTGTCAGATCCCCTTCCCGGCATTGTTCTTTTTTAACTGTCATTCTTGGTGTTTTGTCGATCGAACCCATATAATGTGTTTTGGTGTTTTTAACTGTGGATTTCATTTACGACCTGGCTATGTTTTTTGGATTGTTGTGACTTCTGATTATTCTGTTCTGTTTACCCGTGCTCTCTCCTGGACTCCGACGTACAGTCGCCAGCACGTCAAGCTAAACCCTATACATATCTATAATTACGACGCAACATAGCATGTTAGAAAGAAAGTATCTTTGGCATGATTGGTGGAATTTTCATCGTTCCGTAATTTACCCAATGGTTGCGCATACTAACAATTAGTAGCCAATCAGTTCATGTGTCACTAGAAATAGGCCACACCTCCTAGTCCCGAGCCTTAGCGAAATTTAACGAACGTTTGTTCTTCCGTGTTCCGTGATCCATTACGCTAGTCAATAAAAAATCGTCTAGCAGGTAGCAGGCCGGTATTTTGTCAAAGTGAACCGTAGTGATTAATTTAATTTTATTATTATAATGGCGCCTCAGTTGACGCGAATTGAAAGGGAGCGCATAATAGCGCTCCGTTTGAGTGGATGCCGGATAATAGATATTTGTCGGCAGACGGGCATAACGGTGAGTAATATATTTATACATTATAATTTTAACCAATTTAATTGAATATTCGTATGCTGCTTTTAGTGGCGGATAAGCCTTGAACATTAATATTTTAACAACTTTACGCCTACCGTATCCTACGAGCATGGGTGTTTCTCCATTTTTGTGCATATTACACGTCCAGATCAATTACCTTTATTAATTTATCTATATATAACTATATATATAAAAGAACAGGGTTTTTAATTAAGACTCGACTACAGCCGAAACCGCTAAACGCAGTAAAAAATCTTATTCCTTGGGTTTATAAATTTGAAACTTGCCACGAATAAGGACACAAGTAAATATTACAAACTATTGAAAGGCACTATTTTTTTTTTAAACTACCCTCCATTGGTAATCAAGGCGTTGCTAAAGTTTGTATGGGAAAATCATAACGCGTGAGTTCATTAATGGGAAAATCAGTATTTATATACTAGATCAGAAATAATTAAATACGTGTTTTTGGATTTTTCGAAAATCACCCCCCAAGTTAGTGAAAAGGGGTATTCAAGTTTAAAGGGGAGGATCTTTAACCGCTAAACGTATAACCTGAATTTTGGTCGGTAGTTGCAATTTAATATGTAGGTTCGCACTAAGAAGGGATTTTGCGAAAATCCACCTATAAGGGGGTGAAAAGGGGTGAAAGCCTTTGAATGTAAACTCTTATCCCTTAGGTTTATAAACTTGAAACTTAGAACGAATATGAGTCTATGTAAATAAAAAAGATGGGCATTATTAGTTTTTTAAAACTACCCTCTGTAATCTAGACGATGTTAAATTTTGTATGTGAAAATCATAACGCGCTAACCGATAAATTTGAAACTCAGTTTATACAAATTAGATCAAAAATAATCAAACACGTGTTTTTGGGTTTTTCGAAAATCACCCCCTAAATTGGTGAAAAGGGGTGATTCAGTTTTAAGGGAAGGAATTTACTGCTTGCTTCGATAAACTCAAAACTGGGCATAAATAATCTCTCAATCGAATGAAGGATGCGTATTTACTTATATTTCAAAAATCAATCCGTAGCGGGGTGAACATCGGGGAATCAGTTTGTCTACACTACACTAATATCCACGGTGTCCTTCAATAGCTCTTTACGTTCCGGGGTCACGGTAATTCGTTAGTCCCGCGACCTCGGCACGCTTTGGCCCTCTATGTGTATAAAGGGGCCCGTCATAATGCTGACACTCATTGAGGCGCGCGTGGACCACAACACAACGCGCCGTCGACCCGGGCATGGTCCATGGTCGGACAGCGAGTCGCCCATTACTCGCCACCCGCATGCTCGCGCTTACGGTGGCCGTAGACCGCCTGGCGACGTCCGTCGCCGTGGGCGTCTACTACTGCGGCTGGGGTAGAGGGAGGACGCTGTCCTCTCCCTCACGCGGCGCGCCTCCTTCTTCGCGAGCATGACTGCTTCGCAGAAGAACGCGGCCGCTTCCCACTCCGTCTCGCCCCGCAGCATGGCCTCGACTAATGCCGGGCGCGAGAGGTCACCGCCTATCGCCGTCGTGAGGACATGGCGGTGCTCTGCCCAAGCGGGGCAGTCCTGGACCGTATGCTCCACCGTGTTCTCCGGGCGATCCTCGCAGTGGTGACACCCAGACGTTTCCTTCTTCCTCTATGGAATATGCACGAAATACGACAAACACCCATAAAATGTCTATGTCTCGCTATCTTATATTCCTAGAATTCTTACCGACAGGAATTCTAGGAATATAAGATAAGATAGGCTACCTGTCGCTCGGTATTACTTCTAGGAATCTTGCGCGCTAATTCTAGGAATTTCTCTTTTGTTCCTGAACAAAAGAGAAATTCCTAGAATTAGCGCGCTGTTTCAAGCGCTTTATCTGTCTCGGTAGGAATTCTAGGAATGTTTCTTTTGTTCCTTCCTAATTGAGTTCCCGGTATTGTAAATTTTTAACGCTGCGCGCTGTTTTAAGCGCTATTGTTATTTTTTTTTAAGTTGCTACTGGTTGGATTTTAAAGTAAACACCTAGCTACGCAAATACGCACTTCTTTTTGTTTGATGAAAGATTACAGAGTTAAGGTATTTTTTTAGTGATGTTTGTGTGTAATTAATAATTTAATAATAATCCCCCTTACTTATAAACATTGATTAGACGTTACTTATCTTAAATAGCTCTTAGGTCACTTGCCATCTCTATTCATTGAAATAGAAATGACAAGGACAGGTGATATTTAATCGGTAGCTAAGCAACACAAGTTTTTATAAGTAAGACCCAATAAGTTAGCAATTTTTGTAGGGAGTCATTTATGTTTAGGTAATAATGTGCAAATAAACTATAGCTATTAGTTTCGTTCCAGAAAAAAACAGTTTACTTCTGGCTTCGGCGGTGGGATGAAAGCGGAACACTTGAAGCGCACCACCGCCAACTGTACGCGAGAGCCACAACGGCGGCAGAGGATACGGCAATGGTCACGGCACACTCTGCCGACCCGTTCCTAAGCACAAGAGTGTCCTCAACTTCATACAATGTGAGTCCATGTATACCTTGTCACACATGTCACCCTTCCTTATTCATTTTTTTTATATAGTCAGTTTTATGCGCGCCGAGCGGCCTGTAGAATCTAGCGATACCTCTTAATTACAACCGCTAATAACATCAATACGTCTGTATTGGACTCAGTGCAATATTACTATTAGCAGTTAGCACCTATCTCAACAAAGGTCTCAAGTCATCGGATTGTTTATTTGTGTATGTTTATCATCATCATCAACAGCTTATAATGTTCTCACTGCTGGGACACAGGCCTCGTCTCTGTGAGAGGGAGTGGGCTATAATCCACCACGCGGGCCCAGTGCGGGTTGGTTATATTTTGAGGAATAATTTTAAGCTATTGCATAGTTTTTATCGAGGGCTTCGAGCGCGGCGACCGAATCAAGAAATTCCGTAACGAAAATAAACCTAACACCCCCACTCCGACCGACACAGCGGTGCGGCGTTGAAAGCCGTGCATCGTCTAACGTCGTTTCAGTTCGGCAGACTTCGGCACGGTGTTTGTGTGCGTGCCTAGACGTATGCGTACTAGCAGCTAACTGCTAATAACTGATTCTATCTTTTTTAGCCGAGTCATATCAACGTGAATGAATAAAATTTGAATGAATGAATTTTTTTCTTGACGTTTCACTTGATTGACGTGGCTGACCATATCGTAATTGGTAGAGTAATAAATAAAATAAATAAATAATTATAATTGCATAAGTTGATAAAAAATGCTATGCAATAGCTTTACCGCGGCAGTCCCCGAGTGCCACACGTATTTTTTATAACTGTTCCATACTCATATTGTAGTAAAGTTGGCCCGTACATTTTGTAATATGTAATTAAAAATATAATGTAAGAATTGAAATTGAGAATTTTTCCTTTGTTTTAGATTTCAATGGATACCGTACGGAGGCGTCTCAAGGACGCCGGAAAGAAATGTTGCCGCCCTGCCAAGAAGATCCTAATGAACCAGGCGCATAAGGACGCAAGAGTAAGTTTTTGCCTGGAATATTATAATTTTGACTGGGCAAACAATATCGTCATTTTTGTAGACGAAAAAAACTTCCGGTCGGATTTGGATGGAAGAAAAATATTATGGCGTAACAGCAACGAGCGTTATGTTGAAATGAATACGTTACCAAACCGGGCAAGTGGAAGAATCTCCTTAAATTTTTGGGGATGGATGAGCTCAATGGGACCGGGTGAACTGGTGGAGGTTAGCGGGCGCATGACTGGGGCTCAGTACGTCGAAATATTACGCGACGTAATGATCCCCACCGTGCGCCTGCACTATCCAGAGGGCATTATATACTTGTGCCAAGACAACTGCCGCGTCCACACCTGCAGAGTGGTGCAGGGGTGGCTCGCGGCACAGGAGGATGTCATATGCCTGCCATGGCCAGCAAAGAGCCCTGACCTAAACCCAATCGAGAATTTATGGGGTCTCATGGTTCTCGATTAGGATACCTCAGAAATCCGCAACAATGAAAACTTGCGGCGAGAAGCCCATACTACATGGGAGCATTTCCGTGGCACGGACACGTGCTGGAATATGGTAGTCGGCATGAAGGATAGGCTGGACGCTGTATGAGATGCGCAAGGAGGTCCGACCAAATATTAAATACCTATTCCCTTATGGAAAGACCCAGTATACAGGGTGAATTGTCCAACTGGCCGTGGATGACCAAATCCGAAACTATGAGGAACAGCGAAAAATAATAAAAGGAGTCTCGAAGCCGATTTTGATGAAAACTAAAACTGGAACATTCGATTTAAAAAATCTATAATCCTAGCCAGAAACCAATCCTAGCGGCAACGTATACATTATTACTTCTCAGAATTTGATCCTAGTAAGCGACACATCGAATGATTTAATAATACAGCATGTGTTTTTTTCTTCAAATCAACAGTTTTGATTCCTGGCCAGGAATATTAATTTTTCAAAAATTCAATTTTGCAGTTTCAGTTTTCGTCAAAATCGGCCTCGAGGTGCCTTTCAGTATTTTTCGATATCCACAAGTTTCGGATATAGCCATCCATGCCAAGTTCGACAATTCACCCTGTGTGTAGGGTCTTTCCATAAGAGATTCGAAAAAACTTTGTCATTTTTAATTTAATTTTTTGGTCAAGTGTGAGTTGTCCACAAAAATAGGTGAAATTGGTATTTTTTTTTAGTTTTATTCGACTCTCGTTTCATGTTAGGATAATTTCATTGAATATTTTTTCATACAATTTATAAGAACGAAAAAATACAATTTTTTAAATGTTTGAATAAGTTTGATATAAGGATAATTTAATTTTTAGAAAGAAAAACTTTCATTAATTTTTTTGGACAACTCACACTTGACCAAAAAATTAAATACATATGTCAAAATTGTTAACAAAAAAAAAGAGCTAGACCCCAACAAAGTTTTTTCGTAACTGTTATGGTTTCGAATTTTATTTGTCTTCTATTTGTTTTTTTTTCAATTTTACAGTATCCAAAGCTATTGGAGTTTTATTAAGCATCATAATATGTTATCAACATAATATATATATCGACGCAGAAGGGGATCGGGAGAGCAGGAGCGTGTGTGGGCGTGTTGATGAAAGTGGTAATCATCATCGTTTCTTCATGCAGGTTCCATCAGTTCCATGGGATCAGTCAGTGGGTACTCGGGCAAGCCAGTAAAACGTAGGTTTAGTTACAAATCACAGACACGTATATTCGTTAAGTTCACAGGATATTCACAATGCGGATTTACTTGAGATAATTTAACAATTAGGTTTGTACGGTGAACGTGACAGTTTCGATCGTCCGCTCGCAACCAAGTCTGTGGCGGGAATCCTCGCGTCATCTCGGCATCCAAATTCAAAAATCGACTCTGTCCACGTGTTTAGGCGGGAGAACAATAGCGCCATCACACGGCGTTCACAGTACAACTCGATCAACCAATCAGAATTAAATGACAGGTTTACCAATATTAAGAAATTAAAGGATAGAATTCTTATTTTGATAATGTTGTCATCTGGAATTTTAAATTTTGAATTGCTCGCGACTGCTCGCGACGACACGGCCAGACTGACGATTCACACGTCCTCGTGTGTATCTGTAACAAATGTCTCATTTGTAGCAAATATCTTGCTCGGCCTAACCTGACAAGAAGGTACACATAACACAGTCAAAAGATGCCTCAGGAGTAAACGTGAACAGAATTAAACTTCAATCAATTTTACAGTGCTCAATATACAAGCACACAACTGACACCACACTAATATGACCCGGCTGCTCGGCAGCGTAGTCTCACAGAGACCCAAACAATAGTCTCGCAGAGACCCATAGTCTTATACAGACCCAATCTATAGTCTTACAGACCCAAACAATAGTCTCACAGAGACCCATAGTCTTATTCAGACCCAATCAATAGTCACACAGACCCATAGTCTTATAGACCCAAACAATAGTCTCACAGAGACCCATAGTCTTATTCAGACCCAATCAATAGTCTCACAGAGACCCATAGTCTTATAGACCCAAATAATAGTCTCTCAGAGACCCATAGTCTTATACAGACCCAATCTATAGTCTTACAGACCCAAACAATAGTCTCAAAGAGACCCATAGTCTTATTCAGACCCAATCAATAGTCACACAGACCCATAGTCTTATAGACCCAAACAATAGTCTCACAGAGACCCATAGTCTTATTCAGACCCAATCAATAGTCACACAGACCCAATCAATAGTCTCTCAGAGACCCAGCCACCATACATCTAGCCGCACATTGCGCCCTGAACGACTCATATAGAATCGCAGTTACAACTACGACCAGACTGTACAGTTTGATTAAAAAAAGGTAGTCACTTAGTCATTTTAGTGTGCAATTTCACTATTTCAATCTCCATTGGATTCTATATCAACAACCAGTACATACGGAACTTCACATTGAGGCATCTTTCTAAGACGATCGAACACTTAAAATTTCTGATATTGTCAATAATTTCGAGGCATAACAATCGCCTTCATGTAATTCAAAATGGAACTTTATATCCTTTCGAAACTAATTTTCTTTTATTTCGTAACCATGTCAACTAGATTTAATATGGCTTATTTAGCCCATTCATTGTCAAAATGGTTTATAAACTTTGTTCGATATTGTGGGCCGCGTGCTCTCTCGTTTTAGAAAATAATACCACGCCTGTAATCACTGATGGGCTGAGCAAAGGTTTACTTTCATTATGCCAATTATGTTTTAAAGTCTCATGTCATAAGAGTCGCGCCTATTGCCATGAACTTGGCAGAAATCCAGCCTTCATGGCTGCCACTGAAAAATGCCTAATAGAAAAACCCAATAACACAACTCGACCTGGGAACCGAACCCCGGACTTCACGTTCAGCAGTCGCGCTACGACCACAGGACCAACATGGTAGTTGTTTTAGAAATACTATACGTCAACTAATGTCAACAGATAAAGGATAAACAATGCGTGCTGCATCTTTTAAACGAAATTTCATATTGTCTGTAGTTGCTTAATTAATGGTAAACTATCAATAAACCCAAACGAAAACTCAAGTGATATACGCACAAGACTATTTAAAAGTGGGCGGAACTTTGTTTTTAATCACACTCAAATTATTTCTGTCATTGTGGTAGAAAACCGTTTCTACCCATTATCACTACAAACATTTAAACTCACAAACAACCAAACCCGGTACAACTGGCATTCATACAAAAATCTGTTACATACGGGAACCAAACCCGCCGCGACACGCACCGCAGCCATCAATTGCTGCGTTGAGCCACTGCGTCAACCGTGGCGCTTGAAACGGTATCACTCAAATCATAATTTAAAATGTTAGAGCCTATCATTATGTTATGTGCCATCAACTCATCTGGAACTATGAGAACTAATAATTGTGAACAATGCCCATGAATATCAACATCAGATTTATTCTCTACAATAACATATGCGTTACCAACTTTCTTTATCGTATTTCAACATTGAATCGCTCTGCTAAGAACTCATTCGCCTTACTTTGTTTTACGAGAGAACACTCAGCACCACTATCGAAATAAAATGTCTACGACTCACCGGATCGTATCAGCCTACGTCCACCTTGGACTTGGCAGTAGTTGTCACGTCGCTCCTGTGCCGCGCCGCGCCGCCTCAGTGCCAGCGGGTCGCGCGCCGCCGCCGACTTCGTGTCGCTGCTGCCGGGCCGCGCACAGCCACCACCGTACCTCCGCACGGCCGCCGCTGCTCCGCCGCACCACCATCGCCACTGGCGCGCCGCGCGCCGCCCGCGCTGACGCCGCCGTTTCTGCTGGTCGCTGCCTACTGCGTTGCTCCTCTCCTGATAGCTCGTCGCGATGTGGCCCCGTATTTCGAAGTAAATGCTAGTCCTCCTTCTTTCATTTGTAATTCTGTGAGGCTGTCCGTTGTTCACCGTCAAGCTCCAAGAATGTGGATCAATGTCTGGTAGGTCTGGGTTGAACTCTAGTAGATTGATAGAGACTGGCTTCGTTGATCTTCGTATGGTTTTCAATCGGTCTTGCAGGCGTATTCTGGTTTTGCTACTTGAAGCTGCCGCCAATACATATCATCGTTGCTAGGCGCCCGAGCTGATCCCACTTCTGATATCGACGCAGAAGGGGATCGGGAGAGCAGGAGCGTGTGTGGGCGTGTTGATGAAAGTGGTAATCATCATCGTTTCTTCATGCAGGTTCCATCAGTTCCATGGGATCAGTCAGTGGGTACTCGGGCAAGCCAGTAAAACGTAGGTTTAGTTACAAATCACAGACACGTATATTCGTTAAGTTCACAGGATATTCACAATGCGGATTTACTTGAGATAATTTAACAATTAGGTTTGTACGGTGAACGTGACAGTTTCGATCGTCCGCTCGCAACCAAGTCTGTGGCGGGAATCCTCGCGTCATCTCGGCATCCAAATTCAAAAATCGACTCTGTCCACGTGTTTAGGCGGGAGAACAATAGCGCCATCACACGGCGTTCACAGTACAACTCGATCAACCAATCAGAATTAAATGACAGGTTTACCAATATTAAGAAATTAAAGGATAGAATTCTTATTTTGATAATGTTGTCATCTGGAATTTTAAATTTTGAATTGCTCGCGACTGCTCGCGACGACATATATATACACCGTGACTTTTTAGTCGTCTTACAAAAGTCGTCCACTTAATGTATCCGACCTAAAATACCTCCAGGCGAGTTTAATTTTTTTTTAATCGTTAATAATAATTTTTATTTTTAATAAATAGGTACATTAGAAATATGAAACACTCTGTTAAAATGTTTACGTATCAATCTGTAGAGTATACCTACCCAGCGCAATAGTCGGGTAGATCATTCCATTTCCATTTTCTATGAGACAAGGGTGTTTCTAACTACGCCTTGTGTCATAATAACCAATTAAAGTTTTATTATTAAATTTTTCAAATCTCTTAAATACATATTTTTTTATTATAAACGTGTTCTAGTCATTGGATACATGAACTGGGCTGCTTTTGTAAGACGACTAAAAAGTCACGGTGTATAATATTATTATTTAATAATTATAATGTCTTGGCAACGCGTTACGCTCCTTTGATATTTTTTACCAACTAAATGCCGATCCGCACACAACAGTGCCGGCACGGTGCCGACACGTGCCGATCAGTAACGTATCGATCAGTGTCAGTGAAATATGATATTGTCGCATACATTTTGTCGACGCTATCCGTACTCATCAGTAACAGTGCCGTTCAGTGATATTCAGTGATCACTGAACGTCACTGTCACTGATGAGTACGGATAGCGTCGGCACTGTGCCGAACTGTTGTGTGCGGATCGGGCTAAAGGCCAATCTTGTTGCGTATCTCTGAGGTCAAGTTCGGGCTCTTTTATAGGTCATGGCATAATTATGAACTAATAAGATCCGAGTAAACTTGGTTTTAAGTTTAATCTACCATACTATAGGCCGCACAAAGACACTCGGTGTCGGACACTGAGTGCACGGCGTATAGTGTCGTAGTCTGAATTTATCAGATGACGAACTCCGATGGCACAAGTATATACTTAATGCACTTCATTCAACTGCTCTTCCGTAGAAACCTATCCTCATCCATCCATTGTCACAAACCTTCGTCGTAATAAGTTTACAATTCTTTTCATATTGTTGTTATTTTATTTATCAAATGAAATTTATTTCGGTATTGTATTCAACCACTGTTTCTGAAACGCCAAAAAAATCTTCCATGGCTCGATTTGGGTAAGACGGCAGACATGTCGCTTGTTGATGTTGTGTCATAATAAACTGGCTTCCTCCATGTCCTTCCCCAGGCTTTAAATAAACTATCTCCATAATTTGTATCACAATTGGCCAGCGGTTTCACCGTGTAGGCGTGACAAATAGACAGTTTCTTTCGCATTTATAATACTAGTATGGATAATTCTTCAAATAATGTTATAGATAATAAAATAATGTATACTGTAAAACATGTTAAACTTCTTTTTGCACCATTGTTATTTTCTTGAGATTTTTTCTTTACTATTGCTGGTGATAATTATTATTTAAGTTACGGCCGTCACCTACTGGCGGCATGGACCTATATGGGATTTTAGTAAACGCAAATTATTTGAGATCTTATTCTATTATGTTTAGCGTACACATTTCGGTATGACACGGCAAGCCAGAACGTGTACCGAAGGCTACGAAAGCAGGCTGTGCCATATAATGAAATGTGAGTGATTAACAGTGTTAGATAAGATTTGAATTCATCTGCAAATATTAGAAAAATCCCTTGTCGTGCCATGCCACCAGTGGGCGCCGGGCCTTTTACAGCCCAGTCAAGTTATACTAAACCAGGTAAAAGCTTACCTTTGTTTGGCGACAGCATTTAACTCTGCTTGGCAACCTTAACTGTATAATTCATGTGTTAAAAATAAAACTACAAGCTTGTAAAAATAAATATAATCTAGTAGTTTTGGTATATTTATTTTTTTAATTTAAAGCAGCATTTAATTCTTCTTGGCAATCTTAACTGTATAATAAACTGTTAAAAATAAAACTACAAGCTTGTAAAAAATAAATATATTTCTTTTAATATAATGGTATAGTTTTATATTTTAATTTTAAGTATTTGTTTTTAAGTTTTGTATAAAATAAATTAAATGTTTAAAAATAAAAAGATAAGGATTGTTATTGCGCATTTCATTTTAAACATTTTTAATTGATGCTGCGCTCATTCTGGTCGTAGCGTGTTGTTATAGAACCTGTGTTGTTATAGCCTCCGTAGCCTTCCCCTGCGTAGCCTTCCCGAATGAATGATGAATGGGCTATTCAACAATTAACGAATTTTTCAATACGAACCAGTGGTTTCTGTGATTAGCACGTTAAACCAAAGAAAAACAAACTCTGCAGCTTTATTTTATTATAATAGTAGGTATAGATTTATCCCGCGGTTTCACACGCGTTCTCGTAGGAACCTATCCTATGTCCTTCTCCGATAAATTAAATTGATGTGAAACATGCGCGCTTAGGCAGTAAAACCGACACATAATATTATATGCCATGACGGAAATCACGATGCTGATGGCTACTACCCATCAGCATCGCGAACTGCATCCGAGCTACGGGCGATGGTCAGGGCTCTTGAGAGAGGAACCACTTATACACTGTTCATAAATTACCCTAGGCTGATAAAATTTTCGTTTTTCTTATATCACGTTATTATTAGTGGGAAATGAGGAATGGTTCCCCCGAAAATATTTTTATAACTAAAGTAAAAATAAATCGATAATATTAAACGAAAACACGAAATAAACTTTTTTCTTTTTTGTCTGTTATACTCCATATCTGGCCATAGAATAGAATAGATTTTTATTTTTAAAACATGGGTAGTCATAGGTTTTTATTTATTAGCAGCTTCTGCCCACGTTTGGCGTTTGGCCCTATGGAGACCCCGTCAGTTCCCTTGGGGAGCGCGTGGAACACAACGCGACGACGACTCGGGCCGCGTCTTTCGTCGGGTGGCGAGCTATCCATTACTCGCCGTCCGCAAGTCAGTAGCAGTACCTAATATGGTGGCCGTAATTTGCCCCGCGGTGTCCGACGGCGTTTTCGGCGGTGCACGGTGGCTGGAGCGTGAGGCCTTTCCCTGACGCTTTCTTACTGCTCCCCATTCAACTCGCCTGCCACTAAATCCCTGACTTCCCGAAACAATCATGTCCGGTGAGGATTTGCATAAGGGGCGAAATGTCAGGTCGCCGCCAAGCCTCTCCAACCACTCCTCAAAGAGGGATCTTACCGCCACAATAGGCTATTTTACTCAAAAAATTTAATTGATTCGAAATATAGAATATCAAAAATTTATTGACACGTATTTATTCCTTTGTTAAGTAAACCAAAATTGATGAAGATACAACGCTTCTAAAAATCACAAAAGTCACTCCGTCGGTATAATTATGTTGCAGGCGTTAATTATTTATAACGTCACAAATAGGGCATGCAAAACCGGGTCCGGTTCCAGAATTTTCAGAACCGGTTCTGGAGGCTGTAGGAACCGGGTTACCCGGTTCTACCCGGTTCCAAGCGAACAAAATGTTTTCTTTTTATTTTTGATGAGGATTTGTCTGCTAATTGTGAATAGAGCTTAAGGACATTCCAAACAGTGATTCAGTAGTCCTTTTATATATTTATAACAGATTTTGTCTTATTTAAAAAAAAAAAACTTGCTAAGCTAACTAGCAAATTGTTTAACTTCCAATTCGCTCTCTACTTTAACCCCGATAGCATTAATTTTTAAGAACTGATGGTGACGATAAAGACAACTACACTATTTTTTTTAAATTTCATTCTATGGGAGTTGAATGGAAACCAAGCGAAAATATTAACGTTGATCACGTTAATACTTTCACTTCTTATAAAACCAATATTTCACAAGTAACTTGAGCAATTCCAAATAAAAGCTTACGATGTACCCTACGCTTCATTATTTGGAAGCTAAGTCAAAACCTATTGAAGGATCACCGTGGATCTACCACCCAAAAAAAAAAAGTCGAAACTATCGCTGGAGGCGACTGCCTTCCAGCGCGAGTGACGCGTGGAGGCGCAGCGCCGGGGTGTATCCCCGCTGCCTCGAGAATTCGAGGCGCGGCGGGAAGAGGTCCGGCGCGATCTCAGGGCAGTATGCAGGGGACGACTGTCGCAACCGACGGCTGGGCACGCCGCAATCGCAGCGGTAAGAGCCCTCTCTGAAAAGTGGCTGGATAGACGTCACGGCGTCCTGACCTACCGCATGACGCAGGTCCTCACCGGACACGGAAGTTTCGGGAGGTACCTCTGTCTGATAAGGAGGGAAGAAACGCCTGGGTGTCACCACTGCGAGGATCGCCCGGACGACACGGTGGAGCATACGGTGCAGGACTACCCCGCTTCACCGCCGTTTCCTCACAGGGGTGATAGGCGGAGCCCTCGCGCGCCTGGCATTGGTCGAGGCCATGCTGCGGGGCGAGACGGAGTGGGAAGCGGTCGCCCCCTTTTGCGAAGCAGTCATGCTCGCGAAGGAGGAGGCGGGCCGCGTGAGAGAGAAGATAGCGTCCTCCCTGCACCCCAGCCGCAGTGGTAGACGCCCACGGCGTCGGACGTCGCAGACGATCTCCGGCCACCGTAGGCGCGGACATGCGGGCGGCGAGTAATGGGCGACTCGTTGTCCGACCATGGACCATGCCCGGGTCAACGGCGCGTTGTGTTCCACGCGCGCCTCAAAGAGTGTCAGCATGATCACGGGGCCCCCCTCTAGAGGGCCAAAGCCTGCCTTGGTTGCGGGACTTATCTCATTACCGTGACCCCGGAACATAAAGGGGTATTGAAGTACACCGTGGATTTTAGTCAGTACGAGTCTGACAGTCCCTCCCACCCTGCCCTGGCTGGGAGGACTCATTAGATTCAAATGAGAGATGAGAGAATTAAAAATAAAGTCGAAACTATCGCTATATATTCCAAAAAGATCGCAAGCAACGACAAATGAAAGCTTATAATATGCCTTATACTTCATTCATTGAAAGTTTTATTTTTACGTGGCAAAATCATCAAATGAGGACGAGAGGGACTGTCAGACTCGTACTGACTAAAATCCAAGGTATCCTTCAATAGCCTTTTAAGTTCCGGGCTCACAGGTATCTGATAAGACAGTCCCGTGACCCCAGCAGGCCTTCTAAAATGCGCCCCGTTAGATAGCTGGCAGGTCTTTGAGGCGTGCGTAGAACTCAGCACGCCGTCTAGCCAGGCATGCTCCATCATCGGAAACCAAATCACCCAGTACTCGTCGTCCGCATGCTTGCGCCTACGGTGGCCGGAAATCGTCTCGTCTCTATTGTCGTGAAGGTCTCCCACAGCGACTGGGTCGTGAAGTTCGGGCTGTCCTGCCTGTCCCTCACGACGCGCTTGCTTCCTCCTTGGCTAGCATGACTGCTTCACAGAAGGAGCCAATCCCTTTCCATCCCGTCTCGCCCCACAGCATGGCCTCGAACAATGTCGCGGGAGGTCGCCGCCGCTTAAGGCCTCCGTGAGGACACGGCGGTGCTCAGCCCAAGCGGAGCACACTTGCAACGTATGCTCCACCGTGTCCTTCGGCGATCCTGCAATTTTGACGCCCAGGCGTTTTTTCCCGCCCGATCAGGCACAAGAACCTCCCGAACATTCACACCACAGGACCTGCGTCAGGCGGAAGGACGACGTGGCATCTCACCAACCACTCCTAAAAGAGGGGTCTTACCGCCGCGATTACGGCATTCCCATTATTTGGCAGCTATGTCGAATATAAAACAAAAATGATGTTTTGGCACATCTTAACTAAAATATTACTATATTCACCATTTTCTTATAATATTAACACTCCAAAGTACTGTAAGCGTATGCTACGCCTAATGAAAGCTTACAATGGGCCCTTCCCTTCATCCCATAGCAGCTTTCATAGCAATTCGATGCAGTGAATGCAAAATTATAACAATCTTATCAGAACCGGGTCGACCCGGTTCCATCGCTCTCAGAACCGGTTCCACAGACTTACTCGAATACCCGGGTATACCCGGGTTTTTCGGAACCGGGTAGAACCGGGTGCATGCCCTAGTCACAAACCCCTACTCCCGAGCGTTTTATCTTTGTCAATATTCATTGATTTAAAAAAACAAAAATACGTGTTCAATATTTTTCAATACTTGTAACTGGCAAACTAAATTGATTTTCAATTTATTTATGATTGTGACCTGCCCATTTTGTTGCGGCATTATTTTGATACTATGATATTTCCCAAGATAGGTAAGTATTAATTGAAATCATGGGCAATTTTGTTCAAAATGAAATGCTTACTGAAATGATTAACGTATTGATTTGGATAAGGATTAATATCGTGTTTATAAATTACTTTCGCAAATAATGCATTATTTCAAAACCAATTTAATTTCCATGAACAAGGTTACAGTGAGTTAACCTTAAAAGATACACTTAGGTATACTTTTACAGACTTTTTTTAAACTTTTAATGAGGCATAATTCCGTCATAGGTATATGAGTTTAGCGTATCTAAAACCGTTAACGCACGCAACGATAGTTCTCAGTAAGGAATATTTTTTCCCGCTTTTCCTACATTTTTCTTTGCTGCTCCCCTCGTATGAGCCAAAGCGTGATGTTATATTGTTATGCTTTCCTCGATAAATGGATTAGACAACACAAAAATATTTTTTCACTCGAACTAGTAGTTCCTTAAGCTTAGCGCGTTCAACGAAACACTCTTCAGACCTATTAGGTCGACAGTTAGATTTTTTAAAAATATTGAACACGTATTTAGGTTTTTTTAAATCAATGAATATTGACAAAGATAAAACGCTCGGGAGTAGGGGCTTGTGACGTTATAAATAATTAACGAAATCGAAAACTCGATTGACATCACATTTCGGTGCACTTTTAACGGAAAGTGAGGTAACATTTTATTGATTTTATATAACAGAAATACCTACCAATATTTTTCAATACCTAATTTATCTAACGAACTAAATAAAATCAAATTTTTAACTCAGGAATCATCCCTTTTCCTACATTACATAGATGTTTGATATAGGCCAGACGCCCCGTCCGGCCAAATTATTTTATTACCATGCCAGTATTTTGATTTCATTCAAGTACGCAACCTGCTAACTTGTTTTTTCGCATAGAAAGTATCTTATTCAACACTACGACGCGCACACGCACACATTCTCACGCACGCACTGCAGCACGAAACATTAAAAGCAAGAACAGCTAAAAATACATTTATCTCTTTCGCACGATTCTCGCTGTTCGTGTTCATAACGCGCTCAAGGTCAAAGTGGGGTAACTTGATGTGCTGGCGACTGTACATACCGTTTTTCCGTGGACCCTGGCAACGCATATTGGACTCCGATTTTCTACAATGTCTTCAGACAAAATATGCTGTGTACCGAATTGTGGTAAGAAATTAGCCTTATTAGTAGTTGGTTGCCTTTTCATAATTATTTGCCTTTTTATCACAAACATCACATTATGTTGGTTGCCATTATTGTGTGCTGGAGGCAAATCTTTTAAACTAGGACCTAACACATCTTGCGATGCATTTAATGATCATCATCTTTTTGGGATAACTTTGATGAAATAAAGTTTTTTTATTTTCAAAACTACAAAGTGTGTACCTAACTGATATTTTTGTTGTCACTTTACAGAGAATGGCATTCTACCAGAGGATATAATGGATACTGCTGATTTTATTATCTTTATTGATAATTTATTTGACTCCCTAAATGGAAGTATGAAAAACTCAGGTGTCCGGTCTGGGAAAAATTTGCTAATTCCACCTAATTCCAAACACAAAGAGATTTGGGTGCAAGCCAAAGCTACACACATCAAAAGTGTCTAGGGATCAAGCATTTTTATGCGGATTTCTTGAGATTGAGATGTGGCTTTGTAATAAATTTATGATTTTATAAATTTATATGGATCCTTTTTGGTGCATTTCATAATTTGAATCAGGAACTGTGAATCAAATTCGAGTAAAAGATGAAAATCAGCTGTCAATATTTTCCCTATAAAAACATACAACGCATTGAAGACATTATTAGTGCTACTGTTTCCCTACTACTGATTAAAACCAACGTTATTATGGAGCGGCGACGTCATTTAAGCAGGGAAGAAATGCTCAGAGCCGTGGGAATGATAGAAGCTGGTTCCCGGCAACGTACTGTGGCTTTAGCTCTGAATACAAGTCAGAGTGTTATCAGTCGACTTTGGACACGTTACCGAAGCACTGGTACCGTGGCTGAGCGCCATGGAGGACGGTATCGCTGCACCACACGGAGACAAGACCGATACATTCAAATCTTAACTCGAAGAGCTCCAACAATAACCGCCATGATGTTAGCCGTGAGGCTTCATCACTCTTCAGGGAACTTAATTAGCGACCAAACAGTCAGAAACCGCTTGCATGAAGTGAACCTTCATTCCCGAAGACCGCTACGGGTACCACCTATAGCAATGCACAATCGTAGGATTCGATATCAATGGGCTCTTGAACACAGAAATTGGGCAGAAGAACAATGGCGTTTCGTGTGCTTTTCTGATGAGTCTCGTTTCGGTATGAGACCGGATAGACGTATACGACACTGGAGAACCCCTGGACGCCAACAGCGATTAAAATCCTGCCAGGAAGTCCATCCTTATAGTGGTGGAACCATCATGGTATGGGCGGGTATTTGGATCGGCGGAAGAACTGAGTTGATTTGGATCAGAGGCAACCTCAACGCTCAAATTTATGCTGAGACGATTGTATCAGACGTCATCGTTCCTCTACAAGTGCAAATCGGTCCCTTATTTCAGTTAATGCATGATAATGCACGACCGCACACCGCAAGAGTTGTAAGACAGACTCTCGCCGCAGCTAACATCAATGTCCTGCCCTGGCCTGCTCAGTCGCCAGACTTGAATCCGAATGAGCATGCATGGGATATGCTACAGAGAAGAGCTCTGCCGAATATGGAGGGTATCCAGTCGCAAGAAGACCTTTTTTTGTTGTTGCAACGAACATGGGCGGCCATTCCACAGCGTGATTTGGATGAACTCATTTTGAGTATGCCAAACCGATGTTCTTGTGTTGTTAGTGTTCGCGGTAGAAACACGGATTATTAATTGTTTAAGTTACCCAATAAAATTTTAAAGAAAACTGTTATTTCAGTCTTTTTTTCGAACTTTTGTGTTAGTGGTTCAAATGTCAAAAATCCCTTTATTAGGAAAATGGCAAATTTCTTTATTAATGCAAAGGTGACTTGGTTTATCGTTACTGTGACAAACGAAAACACTTTATTTGATGAATCCTTAAAGAAAATTTTAATTAATATCAATCAGGAGAAAAGTTATTGCAAAAATATATGTTGATCCCTAGACACTTTTGATGTGTGTATTTTATAATCGATGACATTTATTATATCAAAAGGGTGTGCTGGTACTGTACCATCAGTAACTAATTGGATAAAAACCGTAGAAAATATGATAATTTTAAGAGAAAAGCTATTTAATGAATATAATATTAAATCATTTTGGTGCACACCTTTTAACCAAGATCCTCTTGAAAACTTTTTTGGGAGCATACGCAGTCACGGGGTGAGAAATAACTCGCCCACCTGTGCTGGGTTTGAATCTGCATTTGCTTCTTTGTTAGGGAATAATATGAGCAGCAATTATTCTCCAGGGTCTAATTGTGAAGAAGATTTTTGTTCCAGATTTGAATCTTTTGATAATTTATTTTTTTCGCTAAATAAGAAAGAAGAAGCGCAATGCGAAGTTGATTTTAATGATTTAAATGATAATGTAATTATTATTTAGGAATAATAAAAAAGGACCCCAGAATAATTGGTCAGCTCGAATATGTAACTGGTTACATATTGCGTAAAGCAAAAAAAAATTATAGACATTGCAATGACTGCAAAGTATCTTTGTATACAATGACCCAACCAAAAACAGGTACTTGCAACACAGGGAATTTATAAAAGGTAAAAAATACCTATGCTACCCAAGCGAAAATTTTCAGGAAAGATTCAAGATATTCTGCACCATATACACAGAACTAAAAGTCAAATAGAAAATTTAAAGAACTACATGAAAATCATATTGTATATTCATGTAAATATATAATTTATTCAGTTCAGCTGCCACAGAAAGGACTTAATAGATTTTATATTTGATTTTTCAAGCAGGTTCTTTGCCCACAATTGGTGTAAGTGGACCAATAAATTATTGAATGGTACCAGCACAGACAAAGATGTTGATTCAGCTGATGAAATTCAGAATCAGGTTTTAATATATTACAGTAGGAGAAGGAAAATACACAAATTAATATAAATTCCTTTTTTTCCTTTTAATTTTTTGTTTTTGTTTTCAAATAAGTTTTTCATATCCACATTTGACTGTTGCCTTAAATATTTCAATAATAATATCCTCCAATTTAAAACAAAACATGGTTTATTTATATGAATAATAATAGTTTTCTGTTTTGTGGTACTCAAAATAAGACTAATTAGGTGAGTTTTTCATTGTATTTCTGTAATATTATCCATTGTATTGTATGGTGTTTGTATTGTTTATACATTTAAGAGCCCATACTACCTCAAATGGCTTAGCAGAATCCTGTGATACGTCGAAAATACTGCAGCATTAAGTTTGAAATAAACATTTTTTTTTTTTTTTTTTTTCGTGGTAAAATCATCAAATGAGTCCTCCCACCCCGGGCAGGGCGGGAGGGACTGTCAGACTTGTACTGACTAAAATCCACGGTGTCCTTCAATAGCCCTTTGTGTTCCGGGGTCACGGTAATGAGATAAGTCCCGCGACCCCGGCAGGCTTTGGCCCTCTTGGGCGGGGCCCCGTCATCGTGCTGACGCTCTTTGAGGCGCGCGTGGAACACAACGCGCCGTCGACCCGGGCATGGTCCATGGTCGGGCGGCGAGTTGCCCTTTACTCGCCGCCCGCATGCCCGCGCCTACGGTGGCCGGAGATCGTCTTGCGACGTCCGACGCCGTGGGCGCCAACCACCGCGGGTGGGGCGGAGGGAGGACTCTGTCCTCTCTCTCTCGTGGCGCGCCTCCTCCTTCGCGAGCATTACTGCTTCGCAGAAGGAGGCGACCGCTTCCCACTCCGTCTCGCCCCGCAGCATGGCCGCAACCAATGCTGGGCGCGAGAGGTCTCCGCCTAAAGTTTGAAATAAACATATGGTAAAGTTGAGGATTAATGTTAGGTCTTATGTTTGGCAAAAACACGATTCCATAAAATTTTCTCGATAGAAAAAAAAATCCCAAAGTTACCTCTAAAGTGAACAATAAACCGCTGGCAATCATAAAATACTTAAATTAGATCATGAAACATTTTATACTAACTGAACTAACTATAAAGCAGGTCTTATGTTATTTATTTTTTTAAATTTTCTTTTTTTTCGCCGTAAAATAAATAAATTTGCGTGTAGACAGCTATAAGAAAGAGCAAGCAATAGTGCGTGGTTCGTGCAAGTGCGAGCGAGTAAGGTTATATTGAGGTACTATACAGCCTTAATAAAACTCTGTACGAGTAATATTCAATTTTGTGTTTCATTTTAACCAAATAAACAATAGAAGTGAAGAAACAAAAAGGAACTGATGTATAGCTATAGCTAGCTGGGTACGCTGTACATATACATATTGATATACAGGCTCCTGTTGTTCCTTTTAGGGACGTATACATATACCTATAAGCATGGAATTAGAATTTTAAAAAAATCAATATTTACTAGTCCGTTTCTCAATATCAAATAACTATTAAAATCGACAAATTCAAAAAAATGTTTGCATTATCTGACGTTACAAGTACAACTTTAATACTACAACATCCAACGAGCTCAGCGGCTTTCTTTAACTTTGACAAAAATGCCGACAAACGCTACCGCGAGCGGCGGCGCACGTGCCACCAACCCTTTACACCCCCCCCGCCCTCCGCCCCGCGAATCACTTCCTAGTTCCTTCTTCCTTACTCTCCCGCGCAACTTCCTATCGAACGGATGTGATTGTTGACCCGCGTAGTGAGTGACTTGTGTTTTGTTTACGTAAACATGTCTTTTTCTAACGCAGAATATTTTAATATGTTGATGTGTCTAGGGAAATGTGGTTGCAATTATGCAGCAGCACGCAGACTCTACCAAGAACGCTTTGCGAGTTTACCATTACCGTCGGCGATGGCATTCCAACGTTTGCACATGCGTCAGTACAATACCGGCAGTGTCCACGGACAAGACCAACATCGAGCTGACGCAGGCAGATCGAGGACTAGAGACGATATTGAAGAGCAAGTCTTGGACTTGTTTGAGCACGATCCAACGCGGAATACGCGATCAGTGGCACGTGAACTCGCAGTAAACCATATGCGCGTGTGGAGAGTCCTCAAAGAAGATGGCCAGCACCCATTCCACTATCGTCGCGTCCAATCATTATTTCCCTCCGATGAGCCAAGATTACAATACAGTAGATGGGTACTAGACAAGTTTGCAGTAGATAATGATTTCCTGAACTCTGTACTGTTCACCGACGAGTGCTCATTTGTTCGAACAGGTGTGTTCAATTCACACAATGAACACGTATGGTCGATCACAAACCCGCATGCTATTAAACCCAGTCATTTTCAACATCAGTGGCGGATTAATGTTTGGGCTGGAATTATTGGTGACAAAATTATTGGACCTTGTTTTTTAGACCAATCAATGAGCGGTGCCAACTATCTACGTTTCCTTCAAGAACAGCTGAGTGATGAACTGGACGAATTAGGCCTCCATATCGTGCGACGTATGTGGTTCCAACATGACGGCGCGCCGCCACACTTCTCCCGCGCTGTAGGAAGCTACTTGGATACCGAGTTCGGAGACAGATGCATTGGTCGCGCCGGACCCGTCAATTGGCCTGCAAGATCACCTGATCTGACGCCATTAGACTTTTTCCTCTGGGGTACTGTAAAACAACAAGTGTTCAAAACGGTGTGCGATACGGAGGTCGAAATGCGTGCACGCATAGTAGCAGCATTCGACCACATCAAGTCCGATACCTCCGTTCTGCGAAGCGTGCGCGAAAACAATATTAAGCCCCATCCACACCAGGGCAGTATGGAGGGGACGATTGTCGCAACCGACGGCCGGGCACGCCGCAATCGCGGCGGTAAGACCCCTCTTTGAGGAGTGGCTGGATAGGAGTCACGGCGTCCTGACCTACCGCATGACGCAGGTCCTCACCGGACACGGAAGTTTCGGGAGGTACCTGTGTCTAAGGAGAAAGGAGGAAACGCCTGGGTGTCACCACTGCGAAGATCGCCCGGAGGACACAGTAGAGCATACGGTGCAAGACAGCCCAGCTTGGGCAGAGCACCGACGTGTCCTCACGGCGGCGATAGGCGGAGACCTCTCGCGCCCGGCATTGGTTGCGGCCATGCTGCGGGGCGAGACGGAGTGGGAAGCGGTCGCCTCCTTCTGCGAAGCAGTAATGCTCGTGAAGGAGGAGGCGGGCCGCGTGAGAGAGAGGACAGTGTCCTCCCTCCGCCCCACCCGCAGTGGTGGACACCCACGGCGACGGACGTCGCAAGACGATCTCCGGCCACCGTAGGCGCGGGCATGCGGGCGGCGAGTAAAGGGCAACTCGCTGCCCGACCATGGACCATGCCCGGGTCGACGGCGCGTTGTGTTCCACGCGCGCCTCAAAGAGCGTCAGCAAGATGACGGGGCCCCCCTCTAGAGGGCCAAAGCCTGCCGGGGTCGCGGGACTTATCTCATTACCGTGACCCCGGAATATAAAGGGCTATTGAAGGACACCGTGGATTTTAGTCAGTACAAGTCTGACAGTCCCTCCCGCCCTGCCCGGGGTGGGAGGACTCATTTGATGATTTTACCACGATATAAAAAAAAAAAAAAAAAAGCCCCATCCACACGCTTGACAAACGATGGCAAACAGCCAACAGCAAACAGCAAACACGGACGTGTGGATGGGTGTTTGTCGTTGTTTGCCTGTTTGTGTTTGTGATGGGCAGTGTTCGGCATCGGTGTCGAATCGACAATATTTTAGAAAATTCGTAACTACCGCCGCTGTGTGCCTGAGTAGCTTCGTGATATAGACTGGCAGCTAGATTGCCGCCCCTCCCGCAGTCCGCAACGCGCACACGTTCGAGTAACACGTGTTTTATGTGCGCTCGGGTCTGAGAAACCCGACCAGACACGCGGCGTAACTTTTAACTGGTAAGTTATTATTTTTGTTTTCATTATTTATTTTGCATTGTGTGGTAAATTATTTATCTGTATAATATTTTCGCAGTTAAATATGGCCAGGCGATTAACCAATATCGAAATAAGCCAAATTTTAGATCAAGATTTCCATGAAATTGAGGATGACGTGGTTTTTGATGAAAGTGGAGCCGAATCCGATCACGTGAGTGTTCAACATGATTCAGATGATACTGAGGAAGAAGTACAAGGTCATAATGAACCAAGTAGTGACAGTGATGATGAGATGTCTCAGCCTTTGAGAAACTTTGCTCACAGATCATATAAAGGAAAAGATAATACAATATGGTTCCGTAATCCTCCGAGTGCTCGCGTTCGTACTAGAGCAGAGAACATTTTTACTGGAACACCTGGCGTGTAACCAAAGTTTATAACTTTAAGTTAATTCATCTGTGCCTTATATTAATGTGAAGAACTGAAGACTGATTTTGATCTCAATTAAAAGAGTTTAATATTGTTGATTTTAAGATAAGTAAAATTATTGTTACCCAAGAATGAGAGGTTTTTTAATTGCTTAATAAAACTTTATAAAATTATTGTCGTATTTTTTTCCCTTTTTTCATTAAGATACAATATTGAATATAAATTACAACCAGCTGTTATAGTTTGTAACATCAAAATAAATAGAAATAACCATTTATGTTTACGGGTCTGTCAGACCCACCAGGCATGCCATGTGATTTTTACCTACCAGGCTCCCCAAGGGTTAAAGAATCCTAAAAATCTCGGAAACTAAAAATGCTAGGTTAATGCAATAAATTGTATTTATTGTAAAGTTATATCATAAAAAAATCAAATTTGAAAAAGGGCTACTTTCGAAGATGGAACTACGAAATTACAGCATTTGGTTTTGCTTTTGTTTGTAATCTGTCATTTATGTGGGTACATAAACCATGTTGATAGTGCTCTATATTCATTATTCAAGCTGAAATTATGTCGCTTACGCCTGAAGAATGCACCAGAATACTTACAATGCTGGAAACCGGCCGGAGTCAGCGCGATACAGCCAGGACTGTCGGTGTGTCGCTGTCAACAGTACAAAGAGTTCTCCGACGTTACGAAGAAACTGGTTCTAACCTACGCAGACCAGGAACGGGCAGAACCAGGTGTACCACAGCACGAGAAGACCGATACTTGGTGAACACCATGCTTCGAAATCGCTTTCTCACAGGAACTGAACTCACCAATCAGTTTCGACGCCTCGGAGGAAGTAACCCAAGTGCATGGACAGTAAGACGTCGGCTTGCTGAATCTAACTTAAAACCCCTTAGACCTGCAAACGGCCCTAAACTGGAGCGTGGGCATCGTATTTCAATACTAAGATATGCCCAGAGCCACGTAAATTGGAGTATTGAAGATTGGTCAAAAGTTATGTTCTCCGACGAATCAAAATTTATGCTCTACAAGCACGATGGAAGACACAGAGTGTATCGAAGACCAGGGGAAAGATTCAAGCAAGCATGCATCGAAGAAAAAGTAGCCTACGGTGGTGGGTCTGTACTTGTGTGGGCCGGAATTTCTTCTGATTTTCGCACAGAGCTGGTGATCATAGAAAACGGCTCTTTAACTAGCGTAAGAAGAAGAAATCCTCAATGATCGCGTTGGTCCATTTATGGTCAATTTAGGTGAGGATGCTATATTTATGCATGACAATGCCCGACCTCATACAGGTAGGATTGTGAATGACTACCTTCAAGAGATGAACATTACTCGTATGGAGTGGCCAGCGCGCAGCCCGGATATCAACCCGATCGAGCATGCTTGGGACGAGCTAGGCAGATGCGTAAAACAACGAAACCCTCCCCCAATCACGCTTCGTGAGCTCAAAATTGCTCTCACAGAGGAATGGGAGAATATTCCCCAAAATCGTATAAGGAACTTGGTGTACAGCATGCCAAACCGCGTAAACGCAGTAATGGAAGCACGAGGAGGCAATACGAAGTATTAAAATTCAAGAAAATCGTAATAAAGTTCAAAAATTTCATGTTTCCTATTTTTGTTTTAAGGAGAGATCAGCAGTTTTTTTCTTTATGTAAGAAAGAAAGAAAGAAAGAAAGAAAATTGTGTTTATTGGCACTTAAAACTTTAAACTAAACAATACAAATAAAGTTATAAAGAAAGTAATTCAGTAAGAATAAAAGAAAAAATAACTTAACAATTAAATGCCAAAGGGCCTCAGCTCAGCATATGCCAGATGACAACACAAAGTTTGCCACCTGACGCTGATTTTCAGCTGCAGCCCACGAGTGCCATACGCTCGAAATCAAATACGTTAAGAACTAGGTACTGAGTCAGTATGTATTTAATTAAGATGTACTAATGTTATAAAAAATATATGTATGTGTGTGTGTAGTGAAAACAAATACGAAATGAACTAAATAAATAAAGATTGAGTGAAACAAAAACAATTCAAGGTAATGAAACCAGACTAAATAAATAAACAAAATGAGACAGACGCATATGCACTACTTGTAGCCCCATTAAAACCTTACATTAATATACTCATAAGAAATAAAAAATAAATACATTACGGGTTTCTCAAATAGCTGACATGTCGGCTCGAATGTCTTCAAGTTCTTTTTGGTGAGTTAGTAAAAATTGCTTCAATTTTGACTTAAATGACGAGGAACTTTTACTGTATTTAATGGGAGGAGGGATATTGTTCCAACACTTACTAGCTGCATACCGAAAACTGCCTCTAAAAGCCGCCGACTTATGCTGTGGGATGGAAAGCTGTTGCGAACATTTTCTGCCCTGACCAATTCTATGTCTACTAGTCCATGACAGCCTATCGAACAAGTAAGAAGGAGTCTGGGTTCTGATAACTCCAAAGAGTAAGCTCGCCAAGTGCAGTTTACGTCTTGCTTTCATTTTTAAGATACTGTGCTCGTTGAAAAAAGGTGTGACATGTCCTCTAAAGGGAACTTTAAAACAAAAACGAGCACAGGCATTTTGAAGTCTTTGGATCAGTTTCTCAGTTTTTGAAAGTAGTCGCTGACCGTACACTGTATCCGCATAATTCAATTTAGACAAAACTAAAGACTCCACAAGCAGCACTCGCAACTCTTCACTGAGATATGGACGGGCTTTATATAAAATCTTAAGCCTATAAAAACAGTTACGGATACACTGAGTCACGTGTTTGTGGAAACGAAGTTCCGCGTCCATCACAAGACCCAAATTACGTGCTTCATAGACTCGTTCGATAGGCTGACCCATAACAGTTACACAGTAGGCACAGGGTTTAATTTTACTAAGCTGGTTTGCAGTACCAAAAAGCATATATTTGGTTTTAGTAGGATTCAATGCAAGCGTGTTGTCATTGGCCCATTGTACTATGCCCTCAAGATCCGCATTTAGATCATGTAATGCTTGTTCGTAGTCTTCTGGCTTAAACGATACATAAACCTGAGTATCATCCGCATAAATATGGTATTTACATTTATTTATGACTTTAGCTAAATCTGCACAATATAAAATAAACAATATTGGACCAAGTATCGAGCCCTGCGGCACTCCCCTCTCCACTGAGCAACGCCAAGAAACAACCCTTGATCCATCTGCGCGTTGTATTTCTACAAATTGCGTGCGATCGCTTAGGTAGCTTTCAAACCATTTTATTGTGTCTTCTCCAAACCCATAGAAAGACATTTTTGACAACAATAATTTTACGTTAATACAATCAAAGGCACGTGAGAAATCAAGTAAAACCAATAGCGTACACATTCCCTTATCTTGAGCTGACAATATATTATCAGTCACGTCCAACAAAGCCGTAGCTGTACTACGACCTTTCCTAAAACCTGACTGAACGTCTGGAAGGATTTTATTGTCCTCTAAATACTTGACCAATTGTGCACATACTACTTTCTCCAACACTTTCGAAAGCACTGGTAGAATACTTATTGGTCTAAGATCTTTTATCTCCAACGCATTGGGAGTCTTCGGCAATGGGTGCACCTTAGCAACTTTCCATGGCTCAGGAAAGGATGAGGTTGCGATGGATGTGTTTATTAATGCGGTTATGACGTCTAAAGTCGCGGGTAGTGATTGCAAAATCATATTTATAGAAATGCCATCATAACCTTCGGCATTGGTTTTAATAGTACTCAGTGCGTTAGCGATTTCCCTGTGCGTTATGGGCGACAAGTTAAAAGTAGAACCGTTATTTCGATTGCATTTAAAAAAGTCAAGCATTGAGTCACTAACAGTATCCGCTCCCGGCACACTGAGAAAATGATTGCAAATTTTGTCAGGGTCGTCAAAGTGCATTGGTAATTCGGTACGTTTAGATGGCAGCAGATTCGATTTTAAATTTCTCCATAGTGTTTTGGTATCATTAATTTTACTGTTGATTTTATGTTTGTAGTATGCAGACTTTTCGTAAAATAAACATCTAGAAACGAGTGATTTTAATTCTTTATAATAATTCTTTTTGCAAGATGTTTTGTCCTTTAAATAGTCTGCATGTGCTTTGTTTCTTAAACGCATCATAAGTTTAACATTTTCAGTAATCCAGGGGTAACAACACTCTCTAACATAACTTGTCTTTAGAGGTGCATGGGCATCCAATAGTGTAATTAAGTTTGTATTAAATCCATTGACCATATTATTAACGTCTTGCAGCTTGGTAATCGCTTTCCAGTTTATCAATTCGAGATCCCGATCAAAAGATTCCTTATTTATATATTTAATTTGTCTATAAGTAATGGCTCGCCGTGGGATTTTTGGGCGTTTAAAACTAAAATCAGCGGAAACCAACGCGTGCGCACCTAGATCCGGTATTATGTCAACTGATACGGATCGTGGTTTAACATTTGTACAAATGATATCTATCAGAGAGCTGCCGTGTACAGTAAAGTGTGTGGGTGATTGCACTAATTGCTTAAGGCCTAGGCAGTTTAAAAATGAGAATAACTTGTCCGTCTTTGAGTCTTGGTCATTAAGTACGTTGATGTTAAAATCACCCATCAGTATCGTGTACTCACATTGCGTTAGGGAATTGATTGAGCCAGATACAGCGTCTAGGAAAAGATCAACATCCTGCCAGGGCGGACGATAGGCAGTTCCTATTGCGAGCTTGATTCCACGGACACTAATTGTGATCCACATCTGCTCGACAGTGGCGTGGGATGCACTAGTAGGGTTTGAGTGGCTTCGAACGTTAATACCGAGCTTACAATAAAAACCAACACCGCCACCCCGTCCCCTCTTAACAGACAATGAGCGCGGTATATGCCGCAGCCTATAACCCGGTACTGTGGGCGCACGCCCCTCCTCACCCGTTCGCAACCACGTCTCATTCACAGCCAAGATATCTACATCCAGATCCAGTAACGCTGCTATAAATTCGTCATGTTTTGTGCCCAAAGATCCCGCGTTCCAAAAACCAACCTTAAGGTATTTATTTGATAACATTTGTAAAATACTTATTTACTAACGAGAAATCAAATTTCATAAAAAAAATAAATAGATAAGGCGCTTTTAAAACATAGTTATTGCAATAAATAAATAAAGTATAGTGTAAATTAATTATTACAAGCGATAAAGAAACATTATATACTTGCATAGCACCGTGGGCAGTGTAATTATTAAAAACTAATGAACATCTTAGAAATCTATAAATGTTAATATAATGACTCAAGAAACATAAAAATAAGTAAATTTGAAAATCCTTACGTACTATATAAAATCTCCACACATCACAAAAAACGTCGACATCAATAACTACGAACGTGATCATAGACAAACCTATTCTGTAATAAAAAAACGCGAAATGTCTTTTTCCATACGTATGTGTACGGCTGACTTTCCCTCTTCCTTACGCGCAAGTATGCGGCCATCTTTTGTCCAGGCGTATTTCCATTGTAGGCGACCTGCAGCTAGGCGCGTTTCGCGGAACAATTGCCTGTTAATTTTAGTAAGGCGCTCGTTGAGGTAGATGCGGTGTGGCGCTCCTGGTACTTCGATGTCAGCGGTAGTGAGGTTGCGGCGGACGCGCGCTGCACTCAGCAAACTGTCTCGGACCGCGCGCTTCGCTAGTCGAACAACGATGATTCGAGGTCGAAGCGCTTCGCCTTCGGTGCGGTCACGAAGAACGTTGCCAACCCGTTTAGCAAACACTATGTCGTGGTCCTCAAGCTTAACCGCTAGTTTAAGCGCTAGAGTGTTCATCAGCTGTGCTGGATTTTCTCCGCTAGTCTCAATAACGCCTGATAATTGTACATCATTCAGTAGCGACTCTTGCTCCCGCTCATTTAGCTGCTGTTGGAGTTCCCCAATTGTTTCCTCCAATTTAATTATACGAGGGGAATTCGAAATGTCGGAGTTCTCCTCGAGTTCCTTGACACGAACTTCTAGGGTGTCCATGCGGTTACTACACTGATTAATCTTATCCGTCATACCCGAGAACTCATCTCGAAATTGACGCAATTCTTCACGCATAGCATTCACCTCGCTACGCAAACAGCGGATTTCCATTGCAAGGCTGATTTCAAGTTTCGACTGAGTTTCGGGTGTTTTTTCTTTTATTGCCGTTATATTTTCAGTGATGTGGACTTGACTGGCAGACAAGCTCTGCTCATCTATTCCCTTAACAGGAGTCTGGGAGTTGTCCGTTCGTGGCACCTTTGCCTTACATCCAGGGCACATCCACTTTGCAGAGGCTGGTGCCGTGGGGGCAAGGTTGACGCAAACTCGATGGTAAAATACCGGACATTTAGAACATTTCATGCCCTCATTCACTGCCAAAAATTTACCGCAGGCTCCGCACTTTAACATTGTCAGTTTTCGGATTAATCAAACGAAAACAACAAAATTTTGGAATCGCAAAAAGAGTTTCTTGCGCAAGGCTCAGATTTGAACCCACGAGTGTGAGGTAAGTGAGCGTCGAGGTAGGGTCTTAGCTACGCTCGCTATTTGGACACTCTTGTGTGCGTCAATTTTGTGGACCTCTAGGCACAGGGATGGCAGTTTTTTGAAACAAAGAGGGTGTGGTATGATTTTCTAGTTCAAATACACAAAACACCGTGCACTGTTTTAATTGTACTAACACTTGTAATGATATTTAGTAATTGTTTTTTGATGTTTACACTATGTTCACTGTATATTTTATTATACTTTTTTGTAAAATTTAAGTTATTGTCATAATCACCGCTTTTATGTATTTTTCAAGTTCAAATTTCACTGACTTTTACTGTAAAATATTTTTATTACGGAGCAAAAAGAAATACGTATTCGCAGTTTCGAGCGTACGACGCGTATCCTAATCCCGTATGTAATTTTGTGTTAATAAAATGTATGGTGACTCATATTTTTTTACTTTCATTTAAGGAGTATTACATTGTCTATTAAATACAATTTATTGCATTAACCTATCATTTTTAGTTTCCGAGATTTTTAACATTCTTTAAGTGACCCGGATTCATTGCTCTCGAGTGTATTATGTATTATTACGGTGTACAGCAATTTTGAAAATCTGAATGTGGTCAGCAACTTTTGATGGTGACTGTACTGAAGATAAAGAAGAGGGATACAATACTGAAGATGAAAAAAAGCAGTCGGTTAGTTCAAAGTCTACAAAAAAAGGTATGAAAAAGTTATTTAAGAAGAAGTTTCAGCATGATTGGCTTAAGCTACCTGAGTTCAAAGCATGGTTGATAAATGGGAATAGAGATGATAATGCAATTTGTAAGGTGTGCAATGTGATTATGAAGGCGGGAAAATCAGAGCTGAAAAAGCATGGTAGTGGAAAATTTCATAAAAAAATATGGAGGCATGGCTACAGTCTATTACAAATCAACCTAGTATAACGACATTTGTTGCAGAAAATACAAAGCTGAAAAACACCGAAGCTGCCATTTGTTCATATATCGTCGAAAACAATCTTCCTATTTCATCAATTGAACCTTTAATCGAATTGATTAAATCTTTACCAGAAAAGGCAATCACATCGCAAATCTCTTTAGCCAAACAAAAAGTTACTAATGTCATTAGGAATGGTTTGCGCCCTTTTTTTAATCAGAAACCCTTTAGTGAACTGAATCATCATTTACTTTCCGTTTATATTGACGAAACAACTGATGTTAGCGTCAAAAAGCAACTAGCGATACTAATCAGCTACTGCCATAATTTTGTAACAAAAGTAGATGTGATCGACGTAGTAGATTTCCCTGACGGGACCGCTGTGGGTTTGTACACACAAATGATTAACACGCTGAAAGAAAATAATGTGCCTCTGCAAAACTGGATAGGCTTTTGTGCTGATACAACTGCAGTCATGATGGGACAGCATAACTCTGTGTCTCAACTAATCAAACTAAACTATCCTCAAGTATTTGTGTGAAAAAGCTCTTGCCATATGATACATCTGGTGGCAAATCACGCGTGCACCAAATTAAGCAACTCCTTAGAAGATTTGTGCCGCAATATATACAATCATTTTGCGAGGAGCCCTAAAAATTCTGCTGCTTTCAAAGAGTTTCAAAAGCTTCCATGAAATCAAACCTCATAAAATATTGAGAGCTTGTCAAACCAGGTGGTTGTCGCTTCAAGAATGCGTGCGGAGAATCTTAGAACAGTGGGATCCATTGAAGAGTTACTGGAGAATATTAAACTTTGAAGATCCAACAATAGTTTTTTGCTTGGTAATTAAAGGTTGCTTGCCTTGCTTAGCAAAAAATCAAAATCATTTGGCGACATTCTGCAAAAAATCTTAAACTTGTCAGAATCTTCATTGAGCATTTCTTGAAACATTATTTTCATACTTTGCCTAAAATTAAAAAAAGAAATACGAGTTAAAAATGTAATATACGACATATAGTGACAGTAAAATTGTAATTTAATCAAAATAGATACTTACGGAGTTCTGTTGCGATGAATTGATAATAACCACCATCTTCTTGGTTTCCGTCTCTTTTTTATTTTTCTTTTATTTAAATTATTTGCATAGCAGTAGAAACTCAGTAAGCTAAGACTTGTTGCCGCTAACAATTCGACGTCCTCCATTCTGGCTAGCTTGAACACAACTGAACTCACCACGAGAATGTGAACAGACAGCTCATTTACCATCAATCGCGCGAGGTGCGAGCTGTGATACGAGACGAAGCACGAGACGAGGTACGAGGCGAGAGTGTAAATTTAGTATCATATCTATATTCTCTAATGGTTAAATAACCATTAATTTTAAAATTTTAAAAATGTGACAGAATTTGAGCCAAGTCTCTGCTAGAGGAAAGACAAAAGGTTCATATTTGTTTAATAAATATATGACATCACTCTTTTTGTTTACTAGACTGCGACATTTCCACTGGATTATTTTGGATGTGTTGTCCATTAGGTATAAATAAACTGGGGTACTTTAAAATAAGAAGCAGCGTTGGACGGTGAAATGTTGAACTGAGAAAGAAGACTGTTTAATGGTGAAAGAAAATCATTAAGAGAAAAAGTTGTTTTTTTTTTTCAATATTTTGATTATTTAAGGCACAACCATTTGAAGGTTGGAGAGAATTAAAATCTTGAATTATGGAATTGTGTGCTTGTTTATTGTATCCTTGTTCAAATTTGGGAGGGGAGCGTGGTTTAAGAAATACAGTTTTTTTGTAGCTTGTTGTAGTAGGTATTTTGTTAGATGAAGAAATGGTAAGAATGTTTTTTACAGGAGAAGATAAATGAGTGTCAGCTTATGACACTGAAATATGAGCCATATATGTTTTAATCAATTTTTGCCTTGAAAATTCAGGTCAAGATTTATTGGTGGCAAAATGATATCCGTCACAAAGGCAACATGAAGCATTCCCTTCATCTGTTTCACAACTATCCCCAGTGTGTGCCTGGCCACATCTGAGGCATCTGGGTTTCGACCTACATTGCAATTTTGTATGACCAAAGCGGCAGCAACTAAAACACTGTACTGTAGGGAAGATATATAGTTCTACAGAAACACATCATCGGTGAAAATTTCAACTGTGGTACTAATATCACGGTTTATGAGATACTGACTCGTGACAGACGGACAGACACCGACGGTCACTGAAGTCTTAGTAATAGGGTCCGGTTTTACCCTTTGGGTACAGAACCCCTGAAACGACCATACAGAATTAACTTTTGTGTTAGGGACTTTACTCATGGCGCGATGCGACGCGACGCGATTCGTGCGATATCGAGTCGATTGCCGATTTAAGTCGCACGTATTTACTAATGGAGCGATGCGATGCAATTCGACCGTAAACTACGAAAATCCACGTTACTACTACGACATAAAGGCATCATCATCATCATCATCATCGGCCGGAAAACGTCCACTGCTGAACATAGGTCTCCCCCTTAGACCGCCACGCCGAACGACAATTCGCCACTTGCATCCATCGGTTGCCCGCGACCCTCACGATGTCGTCGGTCCACCTAGTGGGAGGCCTACCTACGCTGCGTCTTCCGGTCCGTGGTCGCCACTCGAGAACTTTCGACATAAAGGCGCTACAAACAAAAGACAAAAGATGTCGCCAGTGACGAGTAGTTGCGCAATCGAATTTCGAACACAGAAAATCATATGCATTGTCACTTGGACGTACATGCAATTCGATATCGAACAGATCTGTGAGCAATATCGTCAATACGTGCGATTCCATCAGCAAACACTAGCGATTGTCCATACATTTTCTTCGGCCGGACGCTTCTGTGACATCTGACCGATATCGTCAATCGATGCAATTCGATATCGCATCGCGCCATAAGTAAAGTCCCTTACAGAGCCAGATAAGCGGAAGCGCAAAAAGACCAAACTATGGCCATGTGCGTCTCGGAAATAGAGGTCCAGAGTAACGGTACGTTCACACGGAGACATGATTTCCAGAATCTTATTTTCATCGGATCTGGAAAAACCGAATGTTGTATTCACACAGCACATCTTGCATTGCCGTATCAGACGGCCTCATATCGGGATCTCGTGTGAACACATCATCCGGTTTTTATTAGCAAGAGTGCGCACAGTTCCTCATTGATTTGGAAGCGATGGACGTGAACAGTCTTGCTATAATATACTGGTATTATCGCCGTCAGCGTCGTAGAAAAAGATTGTGGTTAAACCCAATAGTACAAAGACGATCAACAGTTGGTGCCTTTACAACTCTTATGCAGCAATTAAGAAATGATCCACAAAAATTTTTTAACTACTTTAGAATGACTATACCCACATTTGATAATCTTTTGAAAAAAGTGGAAAAAGATTTGACAAAGCGTGATACAAACATGAGGAAAAGCATTAAACCAGAAGAAAAATTAGCAATATGTATAAGGTAAGACTGAAATACTGATTTTTATTATTAATTAAATTATTTATTAAAAATATGATTAAGAAATGATAGAATAACGCTTGGTAGGTACACAGTTTCCTAACTACATATCATGAAAGTCTGGGAAATCAGAAGCATTCGATTGAATACTTTGAGAATCGGTAATTGGTGATGCTTGGTACTGCGATGTAAAATAGCCTTGTGATTGTGACACATTTGGTTGATAGTTGTATGTTGATGAGTGTGCAGGAGACCATTCATTTCGGTTCTTTATATTTTGTAATAAATTTAACACGCCTGATTGAAATTCTAATGTTTGATTATCGTTTAGCGTTGCCAATGATGGAAGTAGACTTTTAAAGAAAAACAAATTACGGTCTTCTTTCATTTCTTCTTTCTTCTTGCATTCCATTTGATAATCTATAAACTCACTCATCTTCTTATCAAACACGTTTAAATTCTGCCTCGATGGTCTGTTTTTTTTTTGTCTTTTCGAACCACCTACTACGACATTTTCATTATTAGTTTCTTGTTGACTTTCTTTTGTAGCATCTTGATTATTTGTATCTTCTTCACACAATAAATTGTCCTGAGCCATAGCACTGTCACGGGTAACATCTGATGTAACTGTAGCGGTTGTACTATCGTCTGCTAGGTTTGGTGTGGCAATAGTCGCACTATCATGGGTGTCAGCTGGCGTCACAATTTTTTTTAAGAACAGCAATTGACGATGATAGACGTAGTCTCTCGTACATGTCGCAGACGATCCTGATTTTTTTGATTTCTTTTTCTCATTAATACTCCTCATCCAGCTGTCTCTAATATTACTCCACTTCTTTACGATCAATTTAGCTGAAACATATAATTAAATTTAATTGCAGATATATGGCTTCTGGCTGTTCATACAAGGATTTACATTACGCCTACCGAGTCGGAGTGTCTACGATCAGTAACATTATTAAGGAAGTAACGAATGCTGTTTGGAACAACTTGCATGGGGAGTTTATGACATTACCCAACACAGTATCTGACTGGGAATATATCGCCAATGGATTTAATACTAGAGCGAACTTTCCCCATTGCATTGGTGCAGTGGACGGTAAGCATATTAGAGTAAAAAAGCCAAACAACAGTGGTTCCATGTTTATGAATTACAAAGATTTCTTTTCCATCGTATTATTAGCAGTGGTTGATTCATATTATAAATTTACATTCATCAGTGTGGGCTCGTATGGAAAAGAATGCGACTCGACGATATTCAAGGAGTGTTCTTTTTGGAAAAAACTAATAGATGGTGATTTGCATTTGCCGGCAGCATGTCCACTGACAAACGATTCCGATTTATCGATTCCGTTTGTAGTAATAGGTGATGAAGGTTTTGGCTTGCATCAACATTTGATGAGACCTTACGGCGGAAACCATTTGGATAGAAACAAAAGAATATATAACTACAGATTAACCAGAGCTAGACGCTATGTTGAGTGCGCCTTTGGAATTTTAGCTAATAAGTGGCGAATATTTCATCGTCCACTGGATGTAGATACCAGCACAGCAATTTCAATTGTAAAGGCTTGCACTGTACTTCATAATTTTATAATAGATATGGAAGGTGTACAGTCGAACATAGAAACAACAAGCAATGTATCAGCAATGGTTAACGTGTTCAGTGATGCACCCAATGAACAAAATAGTACACGAGGTGGACGATGTGCTAATGTTATACGAACTGAATTCACAAATTATTTTATTTCTACAGCAGGAGCTGTGCCTTGGCAAGACGAATCAATCTAACGTTAATTTTGTAACGCACTGCTATTTTAATTTATGTACAAATATTTCACCTGTTTATTTTAAAAAATTACAACTTAAGTACTTACCATAATCCTGCCTTTTTTTCTCCTCCATTTCTTCAAAATCTTCCTTCAAAATTAAACATATTTCTCGCCAGCCAGCAGTCCTTAAGTTTTTATCTTTGTATATTTCAAGAGTTTTGTCCCATATAACTGGCCGATTTTGGACAAGAGAAATTAAAAGTTCAACGTCTATATTTTTCGTCGTCATAGCGAGAGAATAACGAGCGGTCAGTTGAAGCGGGCGAAAATGACTGGCGAGCGTACATGCGGTGTGTCCCTCCCCGCCCACCCCTCCCCCGCTTGTGCGACACGACGACTGGACACGACGGTGTATTCGGTTTCAAGATCCGGCAAATAACCGAATCTACCCCCGCGTGTATCGTATGAACGCGTGAATTGAATGCGCTATACCACTGCACCGGATCTGATATTTTGCAGTATTGCCGGATCGGTTTGTAGTCGCTAAATCGGGTGTCAACTTCAGCAAGATTCGGTTTTTTTGTCGTGTCTTGAAACCGAATGCATGTGTGAACTCATTCATTGAAATACTGTTGCTACTAAACCGAATCCTGCAAAAAACAGATTCGGTAGAGAAACACTCGACGCCGTGTGAACGTACCGTTAAAGGGAGATTTTCAAAGACTAATAAAGAAAATATTCCTGCAACACTGACCATGTGTAAAACGTAAGTTCTTTTTCGTGTATGTGTATTTTTATGTCTATGAACATTGCAACATGCAAAACAGATTTGGGGTCACCTGTTCAGGATTCCTTATCTCAAGGAAGATTGCTAGTTTTAAGAATTACTCAGTTGTCCGTCCATGCGTTCGTTTGTCTATTAGGAAAAGTGAATATGATGGGTGGGACAGACAGCATACATAGAATACGGTAATTTCCAGGGTCAAAATAATTACGTTCTATTTTTTAGTCCGTTTTTTAGATTATAAAAAAATATTGGACACGTATTTTTTCTTTTTTCGATTAAACAAAAAATAACAAAGATATAGCCCATTAAAGTTACGTGTGACGTCACCTCGCGCGAAAAAATGCCACGCTGCGTGACGTCACACGTAACTTGAATAGGCTATATCTTTGTCATTTTAAATCTAATTTACAAATAAAAAATACGTGTCCCATATTTTTGAAAAAAGACGGACTAATTACATTTTTAGGGCAACTAGCCTATTGCGTTTCGCAGAAAATGTTTCATATAATAATTGTATTATACGAAACATTTTCTGCGAAACGCAATTCTATTAAAATTTCTGTCTGCGAAACGGGGACCAATGGTCCTTGTTTTTTATTTTTATAATATTATTGTTTCAACGACTATTTACTTGAATGAAACATATTACAGAGAAACAATTTTATGAATTTCATAATCACATTTTTAACGAATATTGTTGCTTGTACTGTTTGATAGCTTTGATAAGTTGAAAAAAATGTGATTACGAAATTCATTGAATTGTGATTCTCTGAAATGATATTATGCGTTTTGATTATTCCATAAAATAATTTAAACCATTTGTAATAAAAAAAAACGCACAACCATCTTCATCAAAATGCATGAAAAGTTCAGTACAATTGTGCTTCAACGTTTCCCAGCGTTTTATTTTTATGGTGGTAAGTCATCAAATAAGTCCTCCCGCCCTGCGTGGAGCGAAAATTACTGTCGAGCTCTTACACGTGGTCTTCCTACCCATTACTTGCCGCCCGCTAGTCCGTACCCACAGTGGCCCGAAATCGCGGCGGCATGCAGGGGCATGACATGACGTGGAGTAAGTCTTTGTCATAATTTTAGGGAATTCTGACTCATCCGCAAATGTCACACTAAACCTACGAGAAGCAAATGTTGTAGCAACATTTCCGTCAAATTGGTGAGTGACTAGATTAGAAAAGTAAATAGTGTTGAAGGAATATAGTAAGAAAACCGTAATCAGTTTACTAATTTTAATCTATGTAATTAAGGTCACCTGAAGTGTCATCTACCCAAATGCCAGTTCAAGCGGAAGTACACAATATACCTGCAAGGTCAAACTGCAAAAATGATAACGATGAAGTAGCAGATGTTACTCACGAAGTGATAAGGGCCAATAGTTGTGATTGGGATACGATAGAAACTGACGTTGCTTCTGCACCTACCACACCGGACTTGTGAGTATCATCAATATTGGAAAGCAATATCGTAACCGTACGTTCTTGGCTGTTCTGATAAAATATTGTGTTTACCGGATCACACCGGAGACGCAGACGGAACTCATGACTTTCAACCAATTCAGCGATTCCAGTTCAGATACCAATCTACCTGTGGAGACAATTTGTAATGATTAAAACACTTTGAATACAATTTTAGAAGGTAATAGAATAGTTGATATAGCATATATCTTTGAACAAATAAAAAATATATCGCACCATCCCTTTGAATGCAATTTTCAACATTTGGATTTTATAAAAGAGAAAAGAACCGGGTTTTATTCACAATTTTATTTTAAATGTAGGCTGTGTAATAAAATAGAAAAAATTAGTTCTCAGATGTGTTATCAAGGATCTAAAGAAAATCCAATAAATTTAAATATAATACAAGGCGTTTCACAAACAGGCAATGGATGGGCTCAGCTTGACGAAATATGCGCTAGTATAAACTTGCCAAATATGAGCGAAACGTACTATATTAAAAAAAAATAAAGAGCTTTCCTTAGTACAAAAAGATATAGCATTACAATTAATGTTAGAAGCAGGTGCGAAAGAAAAGCGTCTTGCTTTAGAAAATCACTAAGTCGATGGTCAAGGTGTACCTTGTAACACCGTCGTGACAGACGGATCATGGGCTAAGCGTAGCTATGGAACAAAATGTACTGTTACATGACACATTACTCGACTAAAATAAGCATCACACCATTACATTAAACATCACGCAAGCGGTATGTTATGTAGCAGCGCATTAGCTCGCGACATGACTCGGACTCGCACGAACCGAGCCCTCCCGATTACTCCCGAACGCATCGCATCGGCAATATTCGGTTTATATCGGAAGTCCGGAACTAGGCGAGTGCGATTTCGTATTTCGTCCGGTCACGTGACTTAGTTTGTTGTTTAGAACTCTATTTTTATTTCGAAGGGTTTACATTTCCTTGACACCACCACCGGTCATAAGTAAATACTTGAGTATTTACCTGTCCTTAGAATTCGAATTGCAATGCAAATATTGCGATGTTTTTTATTTTGTTTATTATCGCGGTCAAGGACGCGTCTTTATTGGAATATTTATAAATATCTCAAATGTGTGATTGTGAGTAATGTGTGATAGTGATATCAATATAGGTATAAGTGTATAGACAGGATTGGACTGAAAGTTGTGAACACTAATGTGTTAAACTGTAAATTAATAAAGACATTGGATTGTGAATGTGAAATTTCTGAACACGAAATGTGGTTAACCGTAAATACTAAATAAATAGGTAAAGACATTAGACTGTGTAAATGCTGAACACTAAATAAATATGCTAAACTGTAAATAAAGACATGACCTATGCCTATATGATAAGTTCTTATACATAAATGTGAATAATTATCTAATAAGGAACATTTTAGCTTGTAACTTAGTTTTTCGTTTTATTAGTTACCTATTATGGCGAGTAAGAGAAAATATAGCCCTCTCTGGAATCACTTCGATGAAGTTGAGCCCAGTAAAAAGGCGAAATGCGGCTATTGTTCCCGAATATTGTCAGTTTCGTCCAGCTCGATAGGAAGTTTAAGCCCTTCACCCCACGATCCAAATAAACAGCAGCAGACAAACGGCAACGGTTGCAACTAGAGCCCGTGTTTCGGACAGCGATATGGACAATGTTCAGGTACTTTCATGCAGTACACAAGCTGATACAGCTACTACTGAATTATTGGTTAGACAGAGGCAGGAGACAGGTCAGCAGGTACAATGGCAGATTATGTTCAAACAAAAAAATGTCTGCCTAGAATCCGCATTCAGCAGCTTGACGAGCAATTAGTTCGGATGATAGCAAAAGGCTACCACGCCCTTCGCATGGTCGACGAAGTTGAGTTTAGGAAGTTTGTCGAAATGCTAAATCCTGGCTATACTTTACCAACTCGGAAGACTCTGTCACAAAGCATTCTTCCAAAAGTTTACAATAAAGTATTAGAAAAAGTAAAAGAATAGATTAAAAAAGCTGCAGCTATATGTATTACCACGGACGCCTGGACATCGTCTGTGCAAGATGGGTACGTAGCTTTAACTGCGCATTTTATTGATATTGAATCACACAAATTATGTACAGTAATGATTGGATGCGTAGAGTTCAACGAGAGACATACTAGCATAAATTTAAAAAACTTTTTAGTAACAAAATTTTCAGAGTGGAACATAAATCAGTATAAACACTGTTTTAAACTTTCACGGTTTGTCTCTAAATTTAAAATGTCACTTACGGGGAACGGACAAGATAGGTCGTTTATTGAGCAAATACTCAATAAAGACCGTGTTTACTCCTCATAGGAAAATTGCACAAAGTCTGCGTTCCCCTAAGGATAAAATCCCATATGAACACCCTGGGGTTTATAAAATTGATTGCAGCTGTGGTAGCTCATACATAGGTCAGACGAAGCGAACTGTCTCATGCCGCATCAAAGAGCACATCAAGGCTGTCAAAAACAACGATGAGCAAAAATCTGCCATAGCTGAACATCTGCTGCAGTCAGGGCCCAATCACTGGATTGAATTCCACAAGCCAAGTATTTTGTCCACGGACAAACATTACATACCTAGACTGACAAGAGAAGCAATTGAAATAAGAAAACACAAGAATTTCAATCGAGAGGATGGCTTCAAATTGTCGAGTACGTGGAATCCAGTTGTAAACATGCTCCTAAGTGGCAGCCGGCATCGTAATAAAGACTCCAAAAAACTTGTTGATACTGTGAGTGTGTTCTGCCGTGACTTAGTGTCGAGTTCCAGTAGTGCGCGTAGCAAGAGACAAAGAAAGAGGGTAGACAGATTTGTCTGCTCCTAACAATTATTTTCATCCACCCGCAATCTCCAGTCAACCCGCGATCATGGCGCTTGCAACAGCGTCGAAATATCGGGAACTCAAACAAAAATATAATCACGGAAGATATCCCGTAAGTGACATTTTAAATTTATAAATCAGTATGTTAATGTGATCGTCAGCGATAATGCTGCAAACATTTTAAGTGCTGTACGATTAGGCGGCTGGCGCTCTTTGTCTTGTTACGCGCACACCATCAACTTAATCGTGCAGTCAAGTATGGACGCAATATCTGACACAAAACGTAAGGTTAAAGACATCATTGAATACTTCCACCGCAGCCCTCCTGCAAAAAAAAAATTGGCCGAGATTCAAGAGCAAATGCATATTGCGCCGTTGAAACTGAAACAAGACGTGGTTACTCGTTGGAATTCCACTTACGACTCACTGCAAAGATTACTTAAAATAAAGGAAGCCCTTGTCGCTACTCTCGCGATAATGCGCCCTGATATAAGCTTATCTCACGAAGACTGGCAGACGATTGAGAAGGCGACCGATTTACTTAAACCTTTTTACGAGATAACTCTTGAGATCTCTGGTGAAACATATGTTTCTGCATCAAAATATATAGTGTTTTGTAAAATAATTAACCGGGCTTTAAATAAGTACGTGCCCGATAACGATCAAAAAATTCAGCAGTTGCATAATACACTTAAAAGTCAGATGCAACATAGATTTGGAGAAGTAGAAAAAAATACACTCCTTTGCGAGGCCACTATACTAGATCCTCGTTTTAAGAAAAGCGGATTTAATAACCCCCGCAATTTCGAAAAACCTGCTTCAGATATTAAATTAAGGATTGGCTCAGATCGAACCCAGTTTCCGCAGGAATCAGCCGTAGAAGTATCAGTTCTTCCTCAACCGAAAACTGGGTCCATATGGGATGATTTTGATGAAGAGATTTCAGCTCTTGTTCCTCAAAACCCTACTGCAGCCGGTATTGTGGAATTTGATAAATATATGGAGGAACCACTAATTAAAAGACACGAAAATCCACAGTTGTGGTGGAAAGATCGGAAGAGCGTGTATCCGCGACTATATAAGTATATGCTGAAACGCCTCAACATTACAGCCACTTCAGTACCTTGCGAGCGTGTCTTCTCGAAAGCTGGCTTAATTTTAAATGAGAGACGGATACGACTCAAAACAAAAAAAAAATTGAATTAATATTTATTAGCTGTAATTAAACATTAATATAAAAATGTACATAAAAAAAGAAAATGTACATAAAAAATGTATATACATAAAAATTTGCATAATTATTTAACTTGTATTATGAAAAACGCGTAATCATTGTACATAAAGTTGATTTTTAAATACGCCAATATTCATGGGTCCTTGACTCCTTTCACTTTCATAGATACTTTTAATTCTACGCCTAAGAATATTGCCAGTCCTAAACCTGGAAACCCGTTGATTTAGGGTATAAGTATGAAGGAAAATCAACTTTGTATCTATATATTATTTATATTTGTATATTTAAATCATAGTGAGTAAATCACACTGTTACTATACTATTTCAATAACATGTCCTATTACACTAGAACATTGCATTACATTAGAACGCGCGATGATGTGCTATCGCATGCCGCTACATCATAACATCACGCGTGATGTTTGAAGTAATGGTGTAATGTAATATTACTCGGTACGAAATGTGATGACATATCACATCACTTCGTGGTGCACTGTTTTGCACATGTCTAGCACGAATGTTTTAAAAATTGGTCTGGTCCATCTACCGAAATGGAGACATCGGCCATTGTTGACGGATTTAAATTAAGTATGAAAATGCATGGTGTAAAGTACACAAGAAATAGGAGACGGAGACAGTAGCGTAACAAACGCCGTCAGGGATGCTTCTATGTATGGTCCCGATGTCCATATTAGGAAAATTGAGTGCAGCAATCATTTGCTTCGGAATTTTTCCAACAAGTTGAGAAATTTCTTGCAGGGAAAAGAGTTAATTTTACCCTCAGAGGCACCTACGAACCACGATGCTTTGCAGCAGTAGGACATTATAATACAAAAAATTAGAGTTTAGTGCGTAAAGTGCAAAACGCTGTATGTCCAGATGCGCCTGACAATGCATATACATACACAAATATGTACAAAAAAAAGAAAGATTACTAGCAAGCCAAAGAAAGAGAACTGCTGCCGATAAAGCGCAAGGCAATAAAAAAGCTACACGTTTTAAAACAGCACACACGCATTATGGTGATGTAATCGAGGTGCCTGATATACCTCAGGAAATATTTAAACAAAAGAAAACAGAATTTATCCGTTCCCTTAAAATGACTGCCGAAGAAATTGGCGAGTTAGAAAAAAAAAACAGTCGCCCTGGGCAATTCCGATATATGGATCGTAGAACGTAAAAAAAGGTCAACAGCTTCCATTTTTGGGCAAGTCTGTAAAATGAAGGACTCTACGCCTTGCACTTCTGTAGTGAAAACTATTTTATATTCGACCTTTACAGGTAACGACGCAACAAGATATGCCATGCCCACGAAGCGACTAGAATAGCAGATTTAGAAAAAAAAAATGAAACTGTCACACCATGAGGTTTGTTTGTAGATAAAGAAACCCATATCTCGGTGCGTCCCCTGGCGGTTTACTAGGGACCGACACTATTGTTGAAGTGAAATGTCCAGCGTCAGCAGCAGCTTATACGGCAAGAGAGGCAATCTGTTTAAAAAAAAATACATTTTGTACGGCGACAGACGATAGTATACATTAAAAAAAAATCAAAATTAATAACACAAAGAAAATATTGTTATTTCGTTGTATGGACGTCAAAGGGTATCGAAATAGAAAACATTGAATTTGATCCAACATTTTGGACACCAAAAAAAAATAAAAAAAGTTAGAACAATTTTATTTTAAATGTTTTCTACCGGAACTAATAGATCCGCGTTTTCCCAGATAAATGGCTTTCCGAGATCGATTTTAAAAAGTTCATACTAGTCTGGCAAAATACCCCGTCGAAAGGCATTGAATTACAAAGGCCAAAGAGTAACTAAAGATCTATTTAACACTCCGTTAAACGCGCGGGGCACAGGCGTACCCCAGTCATATATTTTTGCGTATTATTACTTCAAAAATTGACTCAGGATCTCGCCGTGTTTAATAGCTGCGGCTAGTGTCCTTGAACGTACGTCAGTTTCGCGTCGGCTACGTTGGCACTCGGACGTGCTTTTTATACTTAGTTTAGTGCTCCTAGGGCACACCTGTACCCCGTGCGTGTAATTACGTAACTATTTGACGAACGACAGAGGTAAGCAGTTTAGTTATTTTCTTCTTCAATATTTATGTAATTTATTTTAATAACATTGTTTAGAAATGTACATGAACATTATTTTCTTCTGTTATTGTTGTGATAAAATTTGTATTCTGCTCATTTCAGGTACTTATCGATCAAAATGGACAAAGAGTATCAGATAATTGACTGGCTCCAGGTATCTGACGAGGAAGAGCAGGGTAGTTTAGAAGACCTGTTGAGTAGTGAGGATGAGGAGGACCACTGCATAGAAGAACCACAGTCGGAAGAGGAAAATGATGAGGAGGACCAGGTAACATTGAACTCAGCAGCCTTACTCACAAATAGACTATCCACATCGTCGGATTCCGATGAAGATGATGCTCCATTATCAGACTTACAAACTTATAAAACGAAATCAGGTTTTGAGTGGAAGGCCACACCTTTTAGAACTAACGTTCGTTCTCAAGCACCTTATATTCGTACACGTATTTGTGGGCCTAAAAATGAAGCTTCTGCTTGTAAAACTTCAATTTCTTGTTTTAATCTGTTTTTAAATGAAGAGATTTTAGACATGATTACTTGTTGTACATATATTTACATTGCCAAGATAAGGGAAAAATGTCAACGACAGAGGGATGCAAAAAATACCGATTGTACTGAAATTAGAGCTCTGATTGGGATGCTAATTATGATGGGGGTCGAAAAAAGTGGAAGAAGAATAATAAAAGATTTTTGGGATAATAAGTATGAGCTGTGGGCCAAAATAACCACTTTGTGGAGCCCTGATACAGCCAGAAGGCGTCGCGGCAGACCTCGTAGAAGATGGCGAGACGAACTTGATAAAACCAATGACCAGTGGTCCACTTTGGCCCTGAATCGTGAAAATTGGAAGTCATGGGGAGAGGCCTTTGCCCAGCAGTGGGATGATGTAGGCTAGCAGTATCAGTATCAGTATCAGTAAGTATGGGACTGCAGTTGATGCAATCAATCTCACTATGTCTCAAAATAGGTTTGTGTTTTTGCTAAAATGCCTAAGATTTGATGACATCAGTACTAGAGATAGTCGAAAAGAAACTGACAAACTAGCACCCATCAGGGAGATATTCAACATTTTTGTTAATAACATACAAAAGTATTACACACCGAGTGAATATCTCACCCTAGACGAGCAGCTGGTAGCTTTTAGAGGACGATGCAGCTTCCGCATGTTTATACCAAATAAACCCGATAAATATGGTCTTAAACTGTTTGCATTTCTGTGTGATGGATGTTCAGTTTCCTTACGCATATAATCTAGAAATATATGCAGGCGCCCAACCCCCCGGGCCATTTCAAGTGTCAAACAAAGTACCAGACATTGTTCATAGGATGCTGAATCCTCTTGAAAATATGGGTAGCAATGTGACCATGGACAATTGGTTCACAAGTATACCGTTACTCCTAGAACTGGAAAAAAAGAAAATAACTGTAATTAGAACACTCAAATCAAACAAACCTGACATTCCAAAAAAAATTAAAACTTCCAAAGGTAGACCCATCAATGACTCATTATTTGGTTTTCACAAGAAATGCACTTTAGTGTCATATGTACCGAAACGAAATAAAGTCGTTTTGGTAGCGTCAACTATGCACAATGATAGTAGTATCGATCCCAATACTGGCGAAGCAAGGAAACCCGAAATTATAACAGAATACAACAGAACCAAGTGTGGAGTTGACGTGTTAGATAAAATGTGTAAGCATTACTCCGTCGCACGGAATAGCCGACGGTGGCCATTGACTATATTTTTTGATATCATAAATATAGCAGGTATGAATGGCATGATAGCTGACTGTATGATAAATCACAATTATCAACGTATTTCTCGACGCGACTACTTACGCTCAGTTGCCGTAGAACTCACAAGACCACAAAAGCGGCAGAGGCTTTTCTTCAAAAATATACCCAGAGGCATAAGGGAACGGAGCATGCTATTTTTGGGTATAAATGAAAGTGAATTGACACCTCAGGAAAACGACATACCGCGGACAAGAACAAAGACGGCTAGATGCCATGACTGCGGAAGGGCCAAAGATCGATCGACCAGAACAGCATGTCACAAATGTAACAAACCTGCTTGCAACGACCATAAATATAGTGTATGTATCCAGTGTTATCACCAAAGTGTAAATGATCTCGATAGGTCACGTATTGATGACTAAGATCTTAAATTTAATTTTTTAAAGTTTTTTAGGATGTAGAAAAAAAAGTTTTTATTTTTTTTATTTTAATTAAGAGAGGCTTATTGTTTGTTTTATTATAGATATCAATAAAGACTGATTACGTATAAAAATATGTATTATTTATTTCTTACCCCAATAATTAAAAATCCATCAATTACTTTGGGGGACGGCGGTGCCCCGCGCGTGAAATCGTGTAATTATTAGAGGCGCGTGTAACGGAGTGTTAATGACCCGATAGACATGAAAAGAAAGCGGATAAAAATGAAGAAGTCAAACTAGCCAAAGGTAAAACTAAATCAAAAGAAATGAAAAATGAGAAAACAACTAACAAGAGAAAATTAAGAAAAGACAATATTATAAAAACAAAAAAGAAAAAAAAAAAAAAAGAATATAACACAAACTAAGGGGAAAGGGGTTATATTTTGCTGTTTTTAGTAGGTACAGGTGCTGTCATTATTGAAGAGTTCCCACGATTTTGTCCAAGATCGGATCATGAGATCCTGACCAAGTAAACATGGGACGTTATTGAAGAGATTTCTCGTCTTCTCCAAGATTCCGTCATGACCTAGTAACCATGGGACCATCTGTTAAGATACCCTTTTTTTTTTGCGTGGTAAAATCATCAAATGAGTCCTCCCGCCCAGGGCGGGGCGGGACTGTCAGACTTGTACTGACTAAAATCCACGGTGATCCTTCAATAGCCCTTTACGTACCAGGGTCACGGTTACCAGGTGAGACAGTCCCGCGACTCCGGCAGGCTTTATCAGATTGCTCACTCTTAGGGGGCCCTGTCAGATTGCTCACTCTTAGGGGGCCCTGTCAGATTGCTGACTCTCTGGGGGCCCCGTGAGATTGCTCACTCTTAGAGGGCCCTGTCGAATTGCTGACTCTTAGGGGGCCCCGTCAGATTGCTGACTCTTAGGGGGCCCCGTCAGATTGCTGACTCTTAGGGGTCCCCGTGAGATTGCTCACTCTTAGAGGGCCCTGTCGAATTGCTGACTCTTAGGGGGCCCTGTCAGATTGCTCTCTCTTAGGGGGCCCTGTCAGATTGCTCACTCTTAGGGGGCCTTGTCAGATTGCTGACTTTTAGGGGGCCCTGTCAGATTGCTCACTCTTAGGGGGCCCTGTCAGATTGCTGACTCTTAGGGGGCCCTGTCAGATTGCTGACTCTTTTGGGGCCCAGTCAGATTGCTCGCTCTTAGGGGGACCCTGTCAGATTGCTCTCTCTTAGGGGGCCCTGTCAGATTGCTCACTCTTAGGGGGCCCTGTCAGATTGTTCACTCTTAGGAGGCCCTGTCAGATTGCTCACTCTTAGGGGGCCCTGTCAGATTGCTGACTTTTAGGGGGCCCTGTCAGATTGCTCTCTCTTAGGGGGCCCTGTCAGATTGCTCACTCTTAGGGGGCCCTGTCAGATTGTTCACTCTTAGGAGGCCCTGTCAGATTGCTCACTCTTAGGGGGCCCTGTCAGATTGCCGACTCTTTTGGAGCCCTGTCAGATTGCTCACTCTTAGGGGGACCCTGTCAGATTGCTCACTCTTAGGGGGCCCTGTCAGATTGCTCACTCTTAGGGGGCCCTGTCAGATTGCTCACTCTTAGGGGGCCCTGTCAGATTGCTCATTCTTAGGGGGCCCTGTCAGATAGCTCACTCTTAGGGGGGCCCTGTCAGATTGCTCACTCTTAGGGGGGCCCTGTCAGATTGCTCACTCTTTTGGGGCCCTGTCAGATTGCTGTCTCTCAGGGGCCCCCGTCAGATTGCTGAATGTTAAGATACCCTTTTAAACAAAAGAAGAATTACCCAAATCGCTCCAGGCGTCATTGAGAAATCTGGGAACATACATAAAAAAATGTTCTGGCGAATTGTGAACCTCCTTCTTTTTTTAAGTTGGTTAAAAGATAAGATCTTCTTAACATTATTATAAATAAACCACTCATTATTCCTCGTTAACCTACTAGTATTACAAATACGAAATTAAGTCTATAGGTCTACTCCGTTTTTACGTCAAAACGGTTGAACCGATGTTGATGAATTTTGATACAGAGATAGATGGGTCTCTAGACACGGTGTTGGGCTATACATAAAGGCGGTTGGGGTGGGCAAAGCCGCGGGCAAAAGCAAGTACGTCAAACAATATGGATTCCTACAAAAAATAACTCCAGATTAGAACAAAATTCAAACCGCCATATCTCTGGTTGGTTACGGTTTAGAAACTTTTTTTTTTTTTCTATGAACTTCTTAGGTAGTAGTCTAATTGTGCCCAAAGTTTCATCACTGGCGAAAGAAAAAAAAATTGATGCCAAGGTCCGTACTAAAAGTTGCAAACCCCTTTCATAAATATATAGTGCTGGAAGTGGCAATATTTTTTTAAACAGTAGAACACAACTGTCCAGTGGGTGCGCTCCACAAATTGAGCGTACACATTTTTTCTGAGCTCGAAACACTCTTTTTAGTTCCACAGAATTACCCCATATTATTATGCCATAGCGTAAAATTGACGAGACATAGCCATGGTATGCACATAGAGCTGCTTCAGCACTAGCCACTCGTGTTAGCCTGTACAAAACGAAAACAAATCGATCTATCCTCTTACATAGATCATCAATATGAGATTTCCAATTACAGTTTTTATCAATTACTATCCCCAAGAATTTTGCGTTATCAACCTCTTCTACTGTCTCATTTCCGTAACATATTTTAAGCCGTGGGCGATTACTTTTATATGTCTCAAATTGTATCATTTTAGTTTTATTAATGTTAATGTGAAGATTATTGTGTTCAAGCCATGTAATAATTTTGTTTAATGTCATATTTATCTCATTTTGGTACTCAACAATATCATTTTTTTCGTTTATAATACTAATTGTCGTATCGTCAGCGTAAAGTGTGCAATTGTGTGAAGTTACACTAGGTAAGTCATTAATATATAATAAGAAGAATTGCGTCCCTAGTATGGTCCCTTGGGGAACACCGCAGCTGTTTTCCCTATACTGAGACCTATATGCGAGCTTTTGATTGCCTGTTTGTGCCGAGATCTCGACGCATTGTTGTCGATGTGTAAGATAGCTTTCGATCCATTTATTGAAATGTGGCATTCATTTATTGAATTGAAATTGAAATGTGGCATAAGGGGAAACGAATTGGCGTTTTCCCTTATGCCACATCGGTCTAATTTGTAAATTAACAGTTTATGATTAACGAAATCAAAAGCCTTGGACATATCTAAAAAAATGGAGACAATAGGCAGTTTATCATTCAGGCTTTTCGTTACCAATTTTAGTAGAGCAAAACAGGCTGATGTGGTGGATTTATTTTTTCGAAAACCAAATTGATTTTCATTTAAAATATTGAATTTGGATAGGAAACTGGAGAGTTTTTCGTGCATGACCTTTTCAAATATCTTTGACAATATTGGTATGAGTGTTATGGGGCGGTAATTATTTACATCATTTCTATCACCTTTCTTGTGTATTGGTTTAACAATGGAGAATTTTAACCGTGAAGGAAATAAACCTCTCATAAATGATAGATTCTACTACGTAGATTTAGATAGGCGTTACTACCTCAATCGGATATAATAATTTAGAATTTATTTTTGTTTGATAATCTGTATACAGACTTACTTGATTATGTTTAAACTATGTGCCAATGAAAAAAAAATATATATGTACCTTAGTAATTTCAGATAGATTTATCCTGATTGTTTATCTGATTTTTTCTAAATCTTAAAAGCACTGATGATTAATTATGTTCCTTATTACAGAAAATTGTGATAATGCTAAAAACAAAGTACTTCATTTTAAGAAAACTGTCGTACACGAAATTTTACTTTAGTGGATTAATTGCGCCAAAACGATTGTGTTTGAAGTCTGATCTATTTTAATTATTTTAATAAACATACCAATAATATTTTGAGTTTTTTTTTCGTATAATAATAAACATACATCCTATGACACATTCTGTTTTTCATCTACATTTATTATTTTCGAGATATTTACGTTCATCCTTAAGTAGGCGTAATTTGACAGACCTACCTTAATTCAGAGAAAAAAATCATAAAAAAATTTTTACACACAGACACTTCGAACTCATCCCGAAACCGTCGCACTGCCAAGTACTCTGTGAAAATACTGAATGTTTGTGTACAAAAACGCCACAGTCGCGAAATTCGCGCGCACGCGCCGACTCGCCGGGATAAATCACCAGTGCCGGCGCCGAAGCGTATTTCCAAAGGCTATACTGTTTTAGTCACGAGTCAGACTCTAATCGATTAGCTTTTGTTTGAGCGTATTACTCAACAATATCTAATCTCTCAGTAAAAAACTTGACTCAAATAGATTAGCTATTTGTTTTGATATTTTCAAAGAAAATGCACGGACAAAATCTAGTTCTATATAATTCATATCACTCGAATAGCTAAGCTTTTGGCGAGTTATTTTTAAACATTACGTACAAACAAAACCTTGTCGAGTAGAGGCTCACTAGCTATATGAGTAAATTTACCTCGGAATTTAACTTTTCTTAAATTTTATAATACTTGAATATCGTAAAAACGACTGTGGGCACCCCGACTTGGACAGGTTAGGTTAGAAGGGGATAGCGGGGTCTGAAAGACCCCGCCATCCCCTTCGTGGTTATTTTTTTAAACCACCCAGAAGTAGAAGCACCGCGTCGACATTTTCTGACATTTGACTAGATTTAGTTTAGTGAAATGACATATCTCTGATTTTATGTTAGTATTTTGTCATAATTATCACTAGATACTTTTCTTGATGATTGGATTTCGTGAAATCCCTGATTTCCTCATTTCAGTGCGACATGCATAAACAAACCCTCATCTTTTAAGTTTGACTCGTGCGTGGCTAAAATGGTAATAGATTTTGTCCGTGCATTTTCTTTGAAAATATCAAAACAAAAAGCTATTCCATTTGAGTCAATTTTATAACTGAGATAGATTAGGTATTGTAGAGTAATATACAGAAACAAAAGCTCATCGATTAGAGTCTGACTCGAGACCACAGACTACATTGATGGTCAGTAGAGATTGGAAAAATTTAATTTGACAGTTCATTTTTTTTAAAAGTGGTGGTATAGATTTTTAGGCAAAGGCAACTTCTTTTGAAGCCTACAGCCTGAATGGCCCTGTTGCACTTTATCTTTTACCTAAGAGACTAGGAACTCTGACATACTTAATTTTTATTTTTTTCTGAAATTAAACACAAAAAATACTTATTCAATTTTTTAATTTTGTTTTAAATTTAGCATATGCTTTTTCTTACATTCTAGGAAGAACTTTTCCTTCCAATCGAGAGATTATTCACGGATTTGTCGACTTAAATGGGAGGACAAATGAATATGCGGACCATGCTCTCGCATTTATGCTCAGAGGAGCTATTTATAAATGGCAACGGCCTATTGCTTTTCACTTTTATAAAGGCACAACATCGCCCCTCCAACTAAAAATATTATAAAGTCCATTATCGTGGAATGCATTGGTGCTGGTCTTCAGCCTCTGGCTCTAGTCAGTGACCAAGGCACCTCTTTTCAGTCGGCTATAAAAAGTGTCCTTGAAGATACCAGAAGAGATCAATTATTAGCTGATGAAAATACAGGTACATACTAAATCCTATAACCTCCTGCGTACATTTGTACTCCTCATAGTACGTAAGAGATTTAAAAATCTGTGGACTTTATTTTAATTGCCAGCACAAAAATATTTTACTAGCGTCATCTAATGACTTCTAGGCTTACGTCAAAAAAATTAAAACGTCAAATGTCAAACTTCATTCTTTTTAAAATGGCGTTGGAAGGTGACCGCACGAGCGGGCGTTTGCGCAAAAGTAAGTAAATCCATATTCATCCGTAAATTTTTTTGCTTGATTTTATCTTTTTTTGCGTAAAACAACGCAATGGAACTACCATTGCGTTGTTACCAAACTAATGGCTTAGCATATTATTTTGACAACATTTCAAATGTTTGTCCTGTAACCTTGATATTTATTTCTATGTCCTTTACGAAGTACTAAAGTATGTAAGCAATATTTTTCACGACTGTCTTCCCAAGTACTGTGTAAAGTACGTTGACGATTTAATCAAGTTTTATGTTTTTTTTAGCGCTTACTAATAACGCCATCATCGATGCTTTGGACGACTCCGAGTTCGATTATTCCGGAGATGATTCAGATGAAGATCCGGCGTTCGTTCCACCAGAATACAACCAAACAGCCCGTGATCACCGTAATAGTGAGTCCAGTAACTCGGATGAAGATCAAACTGATTTGAATTCCCCTGTGGCTTCTCCTACAATGTCAGACGACTCAGACTTCACACCTTCTACTTCATCGTACCAACCACGAGTAAGAGGCCGTACAAGAACAACATCGCGCAGGCGAGGTCGTGGTCGTGGTCGTGGTACAGGTGAAAGCTCACAATCATTATCCACTCGACAGATAGCTATTAGAAATCGACAAAATATTGCTGGCATTCAAGACACTTGGACTCACGATACACTAGATTCAGAAATCAATAGTTTAATGCAACCTGCCTACATCCAGAAAAATACAGAGGAGTGGGAGTGGTACCAATTTTATAACCAATACATAGATGATGAAATTCTAAGTCAGATGGTAACCTGTACCAATAGAACACAAGTTTTAGAGACCGGTAAATCCATGGGACTGACTTTAAAAGAGCTCAAGGTCTATATTGGTATCACCATGATCATGTCCGCATTGCAGTACCCACAAATTTCTATGTATTGGTCTGAAAAATGGAAAGTTCCGTTAGTAGCAAGAGCTATGACTAGGAACAGATTTTTTTTTATTAGACTCAGACTGAAATGCGTCTATGACTCCGAAGTGACGCCCGAACAAAAAATACAAAAAATCTGGAAAGTTCAGCCTTTACTTGATCGCATATTAGCCGGGTGTCACGAACAAATTCGTCCACAAGAAATGAGTATAGACGAAATGATTATACCTTTTACTGGAAAATGCCCAATGCGACAGTACTGTCCTAACAAGCCGAACCCAGTATACTTAAATACTAGATAGGTGTATCGGGTTTCGCATAACATAAAAATAATGTTGTATATGAACAAAGAAAACCCATGACTTAAGATTTTTTCCTAATTTTGTAAAATGTTAACTTGAACTATGAAGGATAAATAAAAGCAGTGTTCAAGGCAGGTTGTTGACGGTAATATCGCTTGGGTGTTAACAGAGGAGGCGCTCGCGGAATAGTAGCAGTTCTCGAGAGTCCGACTTGAGTCGACCAAATCCTACTGTAACACTAGGCCACAGCCGAAGCCGGCCTAGGACGCCCCCGCCAGAGCCACAAGCATCGTCCAGCAGATATAAACCTAAACTTGTCAGGAAAATTCAAGGCCGCCGGGAGAAAAATACCTCTTTTCATCTCTAATGTGAATAAAGAGACAACTGAAGAAGACATATGTGAATACATACAACAAAAAACGAATGAAGTTGTTAAATTAGAGAAAATTAATATGAAGTCAGAAAGGTCATGCAACGCATTTAAATTATTTGTATCCAAACATAAAATAAGTACGTTTTTGGATGACAACCTTTGGCCGGAGGGAAATACTTTCAGACGATTTTATTTTAAGAAAGTAAAAGACACGACTCAGAAATATCAAAATGGAGACTTCTAACAACGTTTTGGTGGTAGAAGGAACAGGAGAGCAATTGAAGAATTTTTTGATTTTTAAGAAAACGTCGCCATCTAATCAATAAGTGCCCTGATCCTGCTGTTAGATTATATAAGTTTTGTTGGCTACAAGTCTATAGAACCCGGTCACTCAGAGCCGACGGTTGCTCATCAAGCGGGTTCTATTTGGCTTAAATCTATTATTAATATGGCATGCTCTGATTTTGATTAAACAGTACGAAATTCTTATAAAATATTGTTTTATTTGCTTACCTTTATATAATGTTTTAGACATCTGTAGATCGCCCAACATGTTTCAGGTATCAGTCGTGATAAAAGTGGTTCTGATATTAAAGAACTGAACTTAAGGTCTTGATATGAGTTTCCGGTGGCAAGAAATCTCAAAGTGACAGCTAATCGCTGTTTTGGAGTGACGCTGTCTCTGAGTATTGTATCTTGTTTCTGAATATAGCCTGTCACTAAGTTTAATAAAAAATCAAATTGTGAACTATTCATTCTGAGGTAATTCCTGAAATCTTCTGGTTCTAAAACGTCTAAAATGTTCATGCTGCTTAATTTGTTTCGCAGTAGTAGATACTTTTTAACCCATTTTCTTTTTTTTCTACGCTGCGTAATGCCCGCTGTTACAGCGAGAGCAATGCCAATTTTTTGCAATTTTGAAAGCACGGGTGCCATGGTTGGTGTATTGTATTAGACTGGGTTAGGATTCCCTACGAAGTGCAGTGTAATCAGAACGCCATTTATGTAGGGCCCTAGCTAGATCACCAGCTAGTGCACTAGATGTAGCGCAGTGTAATCGGCCTTTAAGAGCTATTATTGTCCCGCTTATGGGAAAATGTAAATGGGTCGACAACAATTTGTGTTTATCTATTTTTTGTCGGTTTTGCGCATGCGATGGCCTGTCCTACAATTTAATAGACACGCAGAGGCGTAGCTACCGCCGTATCTGCCGTATCAATTATACGGGGCCCCCGGGCCTCCAACGTACGTAAAAAATATATTAAAAACTTAATGTAAATTATAGAATCAGGCGTTACTTTGCAGAAATCCATGACAAAAATTCAGGCTTCATGCAGGATGCAATCCCACCCTCCCGCGTCCGCGGGATTGCATCCTACATGAAGCCTGAATTTTTGTAGCGGAATTAAAACTAGATATTTTTCATAACATTTAAAAACTTAATGATTTATTGAATAAAATAGTTATTTACTTTTACACAATTTATTTGTCTTATGTATCTCTGGTATTTTAGTTATTATTATTTATATGTACTGTTTTAAGCACAAGCTTGTCTATTAGAAATCCCAGGAAGATCCATATTAATATCAACATTTTGATGCAAGTGTTAAAATAACTCTACCTAATTCCGACCTCTGGACTGATCAGTCGCATCTTGATTTTTTTTTATGACTTTGTCCAATTTTTTGTTAATATTTCAGCGTAGATACAGAGAAACGCATTTTTTTTTCTTGGATGATAAGTCTTTACCCTACATAAGGGCCCCCAAACAAATTTTTATATGGGGCTCCGCCAAGGCACGCTACACCTCTGTAGACACGGCAACGTTTTAAATGAAGATTTTTTGAAAAATGTGACCTACATTAAAAAGTGGTTTAATTCAAACTATTTTCCTGTTTTGCGCTTTTACCGTTACACGTTGTATGTTACCGGCCAAACCCGATTTCTAGATAAACTAGTTTGTCCTAGGCTAAATTAGTTCTTCCTTTATAGGAGAAAGTCGACGGAGACCCGCTTAGCGGGGCTCCAACTTCTGGGTGGTTTAAAAAAAATAACCACGAAGAGGATGGCGGGTTCTTTTTTTGTCTTCTTCAACACAACAAAAAAGCATAATAAAGAGGATGGCATTAACTTGAAGAAAAAGAAATTGTAGAGTTTAATTGGTCTTCATTCTCAGGGAATGACTCAGCTATACAACATGTAGAAACAGAACCAACAGATAATTCAAACAGAAATGAGAAAAAGAGTTGGATTCTATGGCAAAATTACAGGAAAAAATGTGGGATAACAGGATTAGTCTGGAAAATAGAGATGGGCCTAAAATTAATAAGCTGCTAAATTAACACTGCAATTTTTTTTTGTGTCAACGCCTGTTAAATAAGTTCTGAGATAGCTGTTAAATTTAGCAGTCAACAAAACAATAATGGTCTTGCTGGCTGGACAGTGCTCCCATCCGCACTAAACACGGACGCCGGATATATATTTGTCTCGCTTTATACCACTATTGCAGGCCGCAGGGAGACGCGACGGCAACAACAAAGAAAAGGACACACGTGTTCCGTTTCCGTCTCTATTGAATTAGGTATTTCAATGTACTGACCAAAAATTACAAAACATATTTTCGTTAAAGACACCAATTTTTAGGCCCGAAAACCCGATTAATTTTCATTAAACTGTTACAGTAATTTTTTTCTAGTTCTGAAATCAATAAATAATAAGATCATTGAGTTCAAAAAATAATGACATCACAATCATATTTTGCCATAGAAAATGTATGGGAGAATCACGTTTTGACAGCTTATAAAAAGTATGTCAATTGACTGGTGGTTGAAATACTCAATTGTTTTCAACATAGCGATTTATTTAGCAACTACTAATTTTGTATTTAGTGTTCAGTCACAGTTAGAATGTTAAGGTCGAGCGAGTTCATTTAATTAACTGCTAAGTTCTAACTGCTGAATTTGGAAATAGTCTATTATAATATTTAACAAGTGTTAAATAAAGGCTGATTTTCGTTACGAAGGTTTACGCGAGTTTGTTATCTAGGTAGTAGGTAGTGTTGTGAGTTGCATTTGAAATTTTCTTTAACAGAACAGAATATTGGATAAAAAAAAATAAGGGTGGTGTTTAACTCGTTATAATATTCACGTAAAGATCTTAAAATATGCTTAATCTTATAGAATCTTATTTAAAGGACAGAAGACAAATTACCCAGATTAGCCAGGTGGATATTAAGTCCAAAACTGAAATAGTTTACTTATCTAGCTCTAAAATTCTTAGATACGGTGTTCCACAAGGCTGTGTGATGGGACCCTTGCTGTTCAATTGCTTTATTAACGACTTTCCCCAAGTAATAAGGCACCAAATGTCCTTATTTGCCGACGATAGCACGGTTGTCTATAATAATGGTAATAATAAAGAGTTGGAAGATGATATAAACACTAGTCTGGTTTCTATTGTTGACTGGCTAAATAATAATAATCTTAAAATAAATTTCACTAAAACTAAAATTATGAATTTTAAAATTCGACATAAATCACCATCACAATTTCAAATAAACTACAAAGGAGACCAAATACTAGAAACAAATGTTACAAAATTTCTTGGACTACATATAGATAACGACATGTCATGGAAAACTCAAATCGATAATGTATGTGGGAAGCTAAGTAAGTTTTCCTATGCTCTTCATACGCTAGGGAAAATTACGAATCAAACAGCGCTCCTGACAGCGTATCATGGGTATGTCGCCTCTACTTTACGTTATGGCATTATATTTTGGGGCAATGCTACTAAAGCCAACGAGGTATTATTAGCACAGAAAAAGTGTATACGAGCTATATGTAAAATAAAACGAACAGATTCATGCAAGCCACATTTTCGAAATTTAAAAATATTAACTGTTCCCTCGCTTTACGTCTATGAAGCCTGTATCTTTGTAAAAAACAACATGCATTTATACAAATCTATCGAAAGTCAACGACGCTCTAAAAAGTTGCACCCTTTGAAAACTAAAACCAAATTTCTATACAATAGTATTTATACAATGGCGCCGAAACTTTATAATGTACTACCTGATGAAATTGTATCAAGTAACAATATTGAGTTTAAACGTAAGCTTTTTAAGTTGTTAAGTGACAAGGCATATTATTCCGTTAATGAATATCTTAATAATAAATTAAAATAATATTTATGAAGGTTCGTTCTGTACGTTATTATTAATTGATATTTATCTTTACTATTTAATTTGTTATTTCCTTTTTAAACGAAACTGTGACATTGTTTGTTTATGTGACGTCTTAAATTGTTTGTTGACATCAATCTTGACATACTTTATTTATTATTATTTAATTAGCATTTGGCATGATATACCTATTGAAATTTTAAAATTGTGACTTACCTTTATTTTATTTTCATTTGTTACACTAAAAAAAATATTATTACTATCTTGAAAATTTTGTATGCCTTCTGGCGGGACGTAGCATGGAACAACATTATTTATAACTGTAAACATCTGTAAAACTTTGACCCTATGTTCACAAAATCAATAAATGAATTGAATTGAATTGATGTGTAAATGCTCTTGGCACAGCCATACCACCTATGGTCATATTTAAGGGAAAACGTTTGAAACCAGAATTGTACGATATCAACAAAGGGATATATGACCAATGAACTTTTCAAAATATTTTTAAAACACTTGTCTAGATATAAAAGCCAGGGACCATGCCTTTTGATATTTGACGGAGCAGCATGTCATTTAGATCTTTCCATAGTCGATATTTCCGATTCACTTGGTATTAATTTGTACTGCCTACCTTCAAACACAACCCATGAATTACAGCCCCTCGACAAAGCCGTATATCGATCATTTGAGCACCACTGGGATGCTGAATTGTTATAATTTTTGGACCAAAACAGAGACAAAAAACTCACTAAAGCACGCTTTAATATCATTCTTTCAAGCGTTTGGTCTAAATGTGACACACAGCAATATCACGAATGGCTTTAAAGCGACTGGCTTGTATCCCTTCAACCCACAGGCCAAACCAGAAACAGCTTTTGCCCCTTCCATTTTAACGGAAGCTCCTGCACCAGATGGTGCACAAGAAAACGCACCAGCTCTCGAACATCCTCATGCACAAGCTTCAGAATCTGGAGATATAACACCGTCTATTTTATCTGAAGCCTCAACGCCTGATCGTGATCAAGAAAATATACCACCTATTAATAGTGATCAACAGAAGAGTTCAGAATCTGTTACTGGTTCACCATCAATTTTGTCACCGATTCCAATACCCGATGTCTCCCTTGGAAATATTTCACCTCTTCAACCAGCGACTCCAGAACAAACTAAGCAATCACCAGCTATAGCATCAACATCCACAGGTCAGATCTCAAGAGAATCAATCGTGCAACGCAGCTATTATCGAACAGTTTATGGAACAAGCTCTAGTTCAGATTAATCTGATGATTTACCGCTCAGTGGCTGACCATGTAGCTGACCGTGGGAGTTGTGAGGTAGCTAGTTCCTTATTAAGATTTATTGAGGTTGATAATGCATGTCGAAATAAAGATCATTTACTAATATAGTCGGATTTATGCGCTGGCCCGAACAAAAATTTTAACATGATTGCTTTGTATCAATATTTGATAAGAAAACAGTATTTTAAAGTAATAGATCACAAGATTCCTGAAGTAGGCCATTCGTATCTCGATTCAGATAGAGATTTTGGCAGAATTGAGAAAATTTTAAGAAAACACGAAGCTGTTTATGCGCCTGATCAATACAGGGAAATTATTTGTAAAGCGTCGCTGAACAATGTTGTTGATATGACAGACCACTTTTGAAAGATTGATGATTTGCAAATGAGCTTCATCTAATAAATCGAAAAAAAGATTTTAATAAAGAGGTTTCTTTTTGAGATGGGATACGATGGACACGTGTAGAGGAATATGGGTCTTATCTACACAAAGAAAGCTATGACGACTATACTCCTTTCAAAAAGGTCGACATATTGAAAAAAAAAAAACGTTGCTGGCGAGATTTTGACTTTCAACGCATCGGAAGAAAATATTGGACGGTTTCGTCCGAAAAAAAAGCTAATATAAAGGATCAACTTCCATTTATTAAGCCTGAATACCGCTATTATTATAAAATGATAGTTGCGGAAAGCGTTTAAACCTATTTCTTACCGATACCTACACCAGGCACTTTGAAGGTTTTTGTTTTTTTTATTCATTTCATTCATTTTCTATTTGTTATTTTTTTTGTAAACTCACCTGTGGAAAAAGTTGTTATGTTCCTTTTTTTTATTAAATAAATCCTATTATTTCTAACTTTCTGTTATTTTTACCGACTAAATAAAAATACACAACATTATTTAGTACCTGTTTAGTCCAGTATTACTAACTAAAAGTAACTCATAAACAAATATCCACAAAATAAAAATGAGAACTTAAAACTCATTCCTGACAAATTATGAACCAGTGACATATCACCTTCATCAACTCATGTCTTCAATTGACACACCTCTCCATATTCCCTTCAAGTATCGCTAGTTCGAAACCAAACACACTGTGTAAAGAGGCGAGAGCTGTCAAGTCAAACTGGCTCATTGGTTCTCTATTGTGTTACCTAACTTTTTTATCCATAATCTAATGTGCCATATTTTTGTCCTAATCATCATTTGTTCGAATGATAACTTGCCCGAACTTTATGCCACATAATATCAAATGCCATAACATTGAAATACCTACATACAAAATGTCCTAAATCCGTTTTTCATAAATATTGGAATCCATAATACACAAAACACATAAAATTGTTTTCCATAAAAGTAATAAGTTCTAAATTCAAATTACCAAATGTTTATTAATCCTGATAACTTTGTAATTAATCAAGTTTGTGTTTTAAAAAAAATGCTATGGACTTCTCTCAGGCGTTACGTAGATCATGAAAGCGGACAATACTTTTCTCTTCGACCTACATTTTAATAGTTAATTAATTTGTTGTGTAGTTTTGCTTGAAGTAACGTTTTGTTGCAAGCAATGCAAGCATGCAGCATACAAAGCAAGCATGCAGCAGGCAATCAAGCATGCAGCATGCGTGGTTTCTGTCACGGCTCCGGTGCTGCGCGGCTGCGGCGTTCCCACGCGCGGCGCGCCTCGCTCCTCCGCGATTTTAAATTACACTCTAGGCTGTGCTCTAGCGGGCACGTCGCAATCGCGGCGGTAAGACCCCTCTTTGAGGAGTGGCTAGAGAGGCGTCACGGCGTCCTCACCTTCCGCTTGACGCAGGTCCTCACCAAAATCACATGTTGCCGGCAGCTCGCTGGTCCCTTTCCCTTTTCCCCTTCCCCTTCTCCCTGCTCGGCACGTTGCTGAGTCATAGCGCTTGGAGTAGTCAGTAGAAAAGAATTTGTAGCCCATAACGGTTTATTTTTGCGTATTTAAGTAATAATATTTAAGTTTTTTCGCAGTCGACTGTTTTATTAGTGTGATTTATTTAAATAAAAGCGCGGAAAATGTCACTACACAAGTGATAAATGTGAAGAAGCGCAAGGTGAATGAATTGTGTTTGTTTTGTGATAAAACGGGTGATTTAGTGAAGAATCCAAAACCACAAACGTTTATTAGTATTAAAAAAGCAGCGGATCGCAGAAAAGATGATATTAGTAAGAAAATAGAAAGTGATACAGACTCTCCTGCACACAATTGTAATAATTTCTTTTCAAGCACTGAAAATAGGGGTGCTAAGACAGGAAACCTCCACGTGCGCCCGTGGACTGGAGTTCCCTCTCGGATACGTCCGGGGGGAAGACCAGTTTTTCGGGCCGGTGCGCCCTGGGATGCGGGCAAAAACTCTCCTTAGGCACTGCGTGCCTAAGGGGTTTCTTTGCCCGTATGCAAATAGCCTGTCGGGTGGACGCTCCAACGCGTGTCCCTCTGAACAGCAGAGGGCACAGCGGCGGAGCGGGCTTGCGGACGGTGAGTAATGGGTATGCTCGCCGTCCGACCAAGGACCAAGCCCGGGTCGGTGGCGCGTCGTGTTTCACGCGTCACCGACGGGGCCCCTTATGGGGCCAAATGCCTGCCGGGGTCGCGGATTTTTCTTAATCCAGGATACCGTGGCCCCGGAACGTAAAGGGCATCCGACGGAACACGGGTGGATTTTAGTCAGTAAGAGTCTGACAGTCCCTCCCGCCCCACGCAGGGCGGGAGGACTCATTTGATGATTTTGCCACCCTAAAAAAAAAAAAAAAAAAAAAAGCACTGAAAATAAGTTACAGCTAGTTCGATTTCTATGTAATGCCGCCCCTAGATATGCACAAATAAATGAAGATTGCGAGTTATATATTTGTGGAGGATTTGATGATCCAACAAAATGTTTCAAATTACAAGGTTCTTTATTTCTTGATGTACCTGACCTGAATTCTAACCATTTAGAAGCGGATTCAAGGATGTTTTGTCACATATTTCACGCAGTGAAAATCAAACTTGGCCATATCATAATCATTAGTGCTGATACAGATGTTTTCATTTTCGGAATTTACTTCTGGAATAAGCTTGCACGTCTAGGCTGTTTAGGTTTATGGTTCGACGGTTCCTATAAGAAGAAATTAATTAATTTCAGGATGTCATTTGGCTGCTCAATCCCTTGGAGAAAATATTTGTGGTATTTTGCCAGCATTACACGCTCTGAGTGGTTGCGATTCAACTAGCAGATTTGGCTCGAAAAAAAATGCTTTAAAGGCTGCATCGTTGGATTTTGTACAAAAAGCTCTAAAGCATTTGGGAAATCCATACCTAAGTGTCGAACAGCTAAAAGAGTTGGAAAACATTTGCACCTATCTTTTTTCAAAAAAAAAACTTAACAGCTGATAAACTTCGGTATAAATTAATTTCCCAAAATATCGGTTTCGGCTTAAATTTATTAAAAATTATTTGCACATCAGATGCTCTACATTTACATCTATTAAGAGCTTCAGCACAAACATATGTATGGATAAATGCTGACCAAACTCAACTACAGCCAATTGATTACACCTTCTTAGGCTATGAAAGAAAGGATGGTAATTTGTACCCACGACAAATGACCAAGCAACCACTGCCGGAATTGTTGATTCAACCGTGTAAATGTACATCCAATTGTAAAACAATGGCTTGCTCTTGTAAAAAATTACATATTTATTGTATTTCTTTATGCAAATGCATAAATAACGATTGTCAGAATAAAAAAGATTGATAATTATCATTTTTTCATTTATAATATATTAAAATTTGTTTTTTTTTTAATTAAAAAAAAGTTTTTGTCAATAATAATTGTTTTTATTTTTCATTTTCCTGTTGTTTTTTCACTTGACTAGCTGTAAGTATCTTTAATCATAAAAATCAATTGGATATTCTCACTAAAACAAAGTATGAGTTCAGTCCATTTACTAGATGTCTAAGGGGGTGGGGTGTAAAAAAATGGACCAATATGGCTCCTGGCAACATCCAGAATCATAATCTGCATGCTTTTCTGAGTTCAAAACCATACACCGAATGCGGTCCTCACATTTTGCACACTCAACTCCATCCAGCGCCCGGTCTATATAGCGATTCTTTTCTGTTACCAAAACCTAATGTTTAGCATTTTTTAGGACTTACCAATTTTATAACAAATTAATATTCGGAATCATAAACATTATGTAATACAATACTTAGGTCATTTGATTTTAATTCTTTCAAAGTTAGGAGGTACAATTATTATAGAAGTCAATATTATGACATAATAGTTTTAGAAGTAAAGATAACCCACCAAAAACATACCTGTTAAACAGGGGGCCAAGTTCCGTGTACGTTACTCCAGCAAGAAAGTATCTCCTAGAGTTATATGAGTAGAACGTATAGTTGGTGCCATATCTGCTGTAAATGTGCCCCCAAATAAAAAATGTGTGCCGCGTCGTTTTGAAGTCACAGGGCTGTACCTTTTTTTAGCCGAAATAGCTAAATACTTGATTTGATTTTTACAGAATGTTCTATGGCAGCTATAACAACAATTATATAAACCAAGCAAGGAGGGGTGGCATTTTGCCTATTGGCAAATTGCATAAACTTTTTGTTGATCTATAGAATAAACGAATAATATGTATCTATAAAAGTTCTGGCGGACCGATCAGTGCGAATATATATATTTATTCAAGGCTAAGTTTTATCACAACTGTATTTTCAACTTAATTGCTAGAGTACTTCTGGAAAAAATTGAGTACAGAATTTTATATCCACGGATATACAATACACAAACTTACATCCTATAAAAATAGTGTAAATAGATTCAGGAAACTTTGAAACGTAAAGATATTATCAAAATTTCAATTTCGAGATTTGGGCCAATTACAATAACTTCCCTTGGTTTGGGCCCTAAAGCGTGTTTTAGACGGATGTAATCCAGCGTTCCAACAGAGGTGACCTTGGTTTCCATCTGCGGATTTTGTTTGGAATTTGGATTACATCTGCAGTCTACATGGATGGCAACAAGCAAGGTCACCTCTGTTGGGACACTGGATTGCATCCGTCTGGAACCCACTTTAGTCCCTGGAACGACCACGAGTATTTTTTTGCCTATGGTTCCTTCAAGAAATATATACCGCCGAATTAAATTGTCTGAAGATAAAAAAGTCTAATACAAATATTTTCTTTATTTTTTAGTGTAATACCCACCTTCAAGAAAGTTCATATGGTATATGCCTCTTCTCAGCACACTACGGTCCTGCACAAACCTCATCCTATATGATACCGGCCCTCCTTCACAATGTCGTCCAACCAACGGGCGGCCAGTTTGCCCCAAGAAAGTTACGGTAGAGAAATATAAGCCGCTTCACAAGTCTCTCAAGAGTTATTTTTAAGTTACTTTTTTTGTTCTTTTTTAACACATCGATTCTTTTAGTCACATACGTACAAATTTTGTGTATATATAATTTTGTGTATCGAGCAGTGGTGGGTGGCCCAGTGGTATCGGCCTCGACTTACGAGTAGTAGGTCGTGGGTTCGAACCCCGTCAGGCGCATTACTTTCTGTAATTTATTTCAACACCACTGCTCTCGAAAAGGTGAAGGAAAACATCGTGAGGAAACCGGCATGTCCTAGAACCAAAAATTCGTAGACATGTGACATCTACCAATCCGCACTGGGCCCGCGTGGTAGATTACGTCCCACTCCCTCTCACAGAGAGGAGGCCTGTGTCCCAGCAGTGGGAACATTTATAGGCTGATGATGATGATGTACAAATTTTGTCAATTTTACTATACAATAATGTCAACTCGAAAAGGAAATTTTTCTAAAGAATATTTAAAGGGAGTGATTAGTAAATATAAAGACAATTCCAAGCAGCAATTCCTCCTAAAAGCTATTATGTTTATATTCACATACAGCAGGAATTGCGTGAAAAATTTAATCACAATATGGCCATTAAGACTTATTCTTATTCTTACTGAAAAAACTGTTTCAAGCATTTTAAATACCATATTTACTAATAATATGCTAAAAATAATTATGCAAGAATGAAAGTTTCACTTATCTATTCACAAAACAAATAATAGTAGTTTATGAAACTGGTACATAATGAGAGGTATTATACACGAGTGTGAGTTTAAAAAACGAGCGAAGCGAGTTTTTTAAAAGTATCACACGAGTGTATAATACCTAGTTATGTACAGTTTCATACACTACTTTATCTACTTTCATTGAACACGAATTTATCAAATAAAAGATAAAGATTGACACAGTATTATGGCGCCATAATTTCCGTTATCAACGCGCATGGGCCGCGCGCAGCCACAGATAAAAAATCAAATGGATGTATGATCTGTAATCTATATCGTAATGAAAAAAAATTTTATTATAACATTATTTTGTTAGAGAAATAGTGTCATAATTTAATTTCATCATCATTTCGATATACTGTGTGTAAAGTACGTCATTATAAACTCGTTTTGAGTTTTGTATTTTAAATTTAACGATATGAGAGTAAATAAAAATAATTATGACGTTGTTAAGGTATAATATTAATAAATTAAAATATAAAGAAAAGTCATGCGACGTGGCATGTGAGATGTACTCGTATGTCATTTAGTCGTAAATTATTTTCTGTACTTTAAACATCTCGTCTATACGTAAGATTACAGTTTTATTAATTTTATGGAATGTCAATGAAGACTATTCCATTTATTTTTATATTGTGCTGTGATTTTTTTTCGATAAATACTAGATTTGAAAATTGTGATCAATTTTTTTGTCATGGCCATGGCTCGTAACTCAATCGTGTGTAAAATCGGTATAATTTATGGTTTAATTCTGGCAACACTATTTTTCATTTTAGGCCTAGCAATACTATCAAACGTCAATCAGTTTTGTCAAGATGGTGGCTTAGGCGCCCATTACACGGTCAAAGATCGCGATCAAAATCAATTATCACGATCCAGATTGATAATGTACGAGTTAGATTGACGGATTGATGTATCTGATCACAAAAATTATCTAGATATTTTGAAATCCAGATTGCGATCCCCTGATCGCGATCAAGATTGAACGTGTAAGCGAAAGATCGCGTCAGTGCGCTTTTTGAAAATGGACGACGATGACACGCTCTCCTCGTCGCCGCCGATTGAACCGGTGAATTTACCTTCGCTTCCACAATTGGAAGATTTCATTATCCTTTTAGAAACGTTACCCGAGCTATGGAATACCCAGCATATATATTACCCTGAAAAATCAGCCCTTTGATTTACTGTTTTTTTTTTTGCTGATTTTTCAATAGTCGGTTAACTTTTATCGGAGGAATAAAAATAGCGATTTGACATATTTTCTATAGATAAGCTGTCAAACCGCCATTTTTATTCCTCAGATAAAAGTTATTTGACTAGACAAGCTGGATACGAAAAGTTACTCGATGTATTCAAAAAAATCAAGCCACAGGCAACAGTAGATAATGTTCGCAAGAAAATAAATAAGCTTAGATCCAACTATAGGCGAGAAATAAAGAAAATTACTTCATCATAAAGATCTGGAGCCGGTGTAATAATAGATAATATTCCACAACTATCACACAACGCCATCTAGTCCCAAGCTAAGCAGAGCTTGTGTTATGGGTACTAGACAACTGATAAACATACTTATATATTTCTAAATACTTACATATACATTTAAATAAATTACACCCAGACACAGAACAAAATGATCATGCTCATCACACAAACATTTGTCCTGGGTGGGAATCGAACCCACGACCTCCGGCATAGCAGTCAGGGTCACTAACCACCAGACCAACAGACTGTTGATGTATAGTGTAGTTTTTTTTATAATCCTCAACTTCAGCAGTTACTTGGATTTCATTTAGTAGATTCAAAATAATGAGTGTACATTTTTCTTAATTGAGCAACCACTGTTTAACCCAGCACCTTTTTCGAATCCTTTTCTTCAACGTTAAGGCTGAACAAGGGACACTACCACTTTAACTTTATTTATATCCATGGCAACAGGTGTTAACGCGGTGGTTACGATACACGGACTTAAGAAATCAGGATTGAACGTGTAATGTTAAGACGCGATCCAGTGATCCATGATCTCGATCCGAGATCTCGGATTGCAATCTAGATTGACCGTGTAATGGGCGCCTTAGAGTTTTTGTGAGAGTTATTTCTTTATGTACATTTATTGAGTTTGGTCGAGCATAAGCGTCAAAACCGTGTTTACAATATCCAATGTATTTATATATACCTTTATATTTTGCATGTATTAATTAGTCAGGATGAGGCGTACTTACAGTGATTTAATCAACATTATAGACCGAACCGGTTTGAGGTTATGTGAGCCACGATTCAAAATTGTCACAACCATAGAAGACAACCGTGAAAGTGCTAAAACTATTTCTTTTTGTTTTTTGTGTTTTCTACAATTTAAGCCCGGCAAACCTAATAAACGAAGTATTTGATATGTTATCTAACGATTTGAAATAAAACTTACATAATAATTACAAAATACTATATTTTTTTTCCATGACACTAAAAATAAGAATGGGTTATTTTTAGTGTCATGGAAAAAATAATACAGTGTTCAATACCTGCTGATCTTAACTTTAATGAAATCAAATGTAAGTACTGGCAGGTGTACCCAATGTGACGCGCTACTGTCATTGAATATCTCGCCCCCATCTAAAAATTGCGTAAAGGTTACTTGTAAATTTAATAATTACTTACAACAAAAATGATCCTCATGACCCACTAATTAAAAACAGACTTACTTCTGATAGAGTAAACCGAATCAAAGAAAAGTTAATATACGAAAAGCTTTAAAAGTTCAACACACGATGGCAAACGAGGTAATGATTATAGATAATCCAAAAAAAGCCAACAACTTTACGGACGAGGCCTCATTAGTACGTTGCGCTGCGTTGCGTCCTCGCAGCGTCGTTTTCCATATATTTTTTTATGACATGCCCCATTAGACCGTTGCGTCGTCGCGCGCGACGTTTCAACGGATCGACGGACAAGAGACGAAGCGGGAGGGAGGGTGAAGCGCTGCGACGAGTGATCCACTGCTAGAGGAGGAAGCTAGACGAGCGTAACGACATTTTTTATCTTACCATGAGTGAGCAGGATATTGATATAGATTTTCTCATATCCTTGGTCCAAGAAAGACCCATTATATGGGATAAATCACACGAACATTACAGTGATAAATTTCGTAAAGCGAATGAATGGAATAAGCTGTTTGTAAAAAAATATTTCATGATTACGAAGAGTTTGAGGACCAAAAAAAAGAACAAGATTGGTGAGTTGTTATTTATTATGTTATTTGTAAATTCAATACATAAGTTAACACACGTATTGGTCGGATGTAGTTTGAGTACATCGACACGCAAAGAAGAAGATTGTCGGTATGCCTTCATACAAAGATTATTGGTCACATCAGTTAAGGTATGACAAAATTGCATCGGTAATGCCTCTGAAAAGATATCAGCTGTTACGTAAGTACTTGCATTTTTCCGATAACAGCAATGTGAACCCTAATGATCGATATAACAAAGTGAGACCTGTCATGGAACACGTAAGAAGAAATTGTTTACGAATAGAGACCGAAAAAAGTTTTTCTATTGACGAGATAATGATCCCGTACAAAGAGACAAGAGCTGGACCAAGAAGGCAGTACATTAAAAATAAGCCCCATTCTTGGAGGTTTAAGTTTTTAGTCAGAGCTGGAGTAGGGGAGACCGGGGCTACAATTAAGGGACTTTACTCATGGCGCGACGCGATATCGAATTGCATCGATTGACGATATCGGTCAGATATTACATAAGTGTCCGGCCGAAGAAAATGTATGGACAATCGCTAGTGTTTGCTAATGGAGTAGCATGGATTGACGATATCGCTCACAGATCTGCTCGATATCGAATTGCATGTACGTCCTAATGACAATGCATATTGATTCTGTGTTCGAAATTCGATTGCGCAACTACTCGTCACTGGCGACATCTTTTGTCTTTTGTTTGCAGCGCCTTTATGTTGTAGTAGTAAGGTGGATTATCGTAGTTTACGGTCGAATTGCATCGCACCGCTCCATTAGTAAATACGTGCGACTTAAATCGGCAATCGACTCGATATCGCACGAATCACGTCGCGTCGCATCGCGCCATGAGTAAAGTCCCTAACAGAGGTAAGTATTAACAAGCAAATTTCTCTCCTTTGAAATGTCGCGAGGTCAAAATTAGAGCTCAACATTTTTAGTGCTTTGTGTCGCGGGGTCAAAATGTGAGCGTTCGTTTCGTTCATAGATTATTGCGGTATTTTTACGAGAGGCGGATGCCTATCTCGCTCGTACTTGCGCAATACGTTGGGGGATAGACAAGGATGGTTAATAAACATTCAGAATGTCCTTGAGCCGTTAAACGAGTCACTATAGCGAGAGTGAACCAGTGCGATTTAGTACGCCGACCGACACGCGCCACGCCGACACGTTGCCTACGAAATATTCGATTTAAGTGCTGTTTTAAAGTGATTCTTTTGCAATATTATCATGGACCGGTAAGTTACTTACTGTTTGTAATAACTTGATTAAGAAATCAGCATAAATTTCCGCAGAAATACCATATTTTATCGGGTCCGTGGCTTAGGCCCCCAGTGGTCGACGCACTTGTGGCCGATGCCCGACGATTAATTTAATATCTTATTTTTTGTGCTTTTTCTCTTAGTACACTCACAGAGAGGAGGCCTGTGACCCAGCAGTGGGAACATTTATAGGCTGATGATGATGACAGTATATGAGAAAAGTGTTTCACCCTATTAATAAAGTATTTTTCCTTGCTAAACAAAAGTTATCTATCAAATAGCAGAGAGAATAGATCGCCACTTAACCTTATCCTTACACACCTCTTTCCCCATTAGAAGCAAATTTATTATGTACAAACATCCAAAAAATCAAAAAGACTTCATATAAAATGTTAGTGAATGTTTTTAATATACATTTATAATAAATTACCTTATGGAAATTTTATCTTTCAACTTCAACCAACTCGTCAACTAACTGAGCCAAGCCAGTTATTGGTAACAATAAAAAGTCCGTCTATTTGTCTACGAAATTGAAAACAATAAGGAAGTATGAATAGATATTATGTCTATCTCTTTCACACCTGAGTCAAGTGATAAGAAAGTATAGTGTGTCCTCTCACAATGACGAGCGAAGGTCCCTCGCAAGGGCTCGTGCGAAATAATTGCGATATAGTTTTAAAAAAAATAGACTTAATGGAAAAACATTGTTGCACGCTGGATTTGCGTATAATATTCATAGAATAAAACAAAACTCTAGTGTGTGGGTGTGTGTGAATAAAATACATGGCCAGTGTGGTGGTGCAGTTAAATTGATAAATGAAAGTGACAACGTTCAAATGATGAAAGGACATAAGCCTGAGTGTCAGCCGAATTTGTTTAAAAAACGACATCAAAATTCTTACGAATGACTTAAAGAGAGAAGTCACAACTAATTTTGGCTCCATTCAAAAAATGTATGAAACGAAAATTGCAAAATTACAGAGGGAAAAGTACAGTAATGAAATTCCAATCTACAACAATATTAAAAAAGCGATTTACAGAAGCCAATATACAGCCCTGAAGGTAAAAAATACAATTCAAGGATTCAGCTCAAGTTACTATAACGATATTTTTTTAAAACATTTGTTATTTGATTATAATGAGGACGGCAACAGGATCATCGTATTTGCATCAGACATAGTTTCGGATGAAATTAAAAATGTGCACCACGTCTTCTGTGACGGTACATTTGATTGCTGTCCCTGTCCCTTCAAACAGATTTATACTATCCACGGAGATATTGGGAATAATTCAGATGAAACAAACATTGTGCCCATATTTTACGCGCTGCTGGTTAATAAAGAAAAAGAGACATGAAATGATGTTCAAAAAAATCAAAGAAGCTTTGCCAGATTTCAAACCGTTAAAATTCACATTGGATTTTGAAATGTCAGCAATAGTCGCAATAAATAACGAATTTCCGACTGCTGAAATTCATAGGTGTTTTGTACATTTCCAATATGCTGTATATAGGCGGGCAAAATCTCTCAAATTATTAGAAGACTAGCTGTGCCCGCGACTTCGTTCGCGTGGATGTCGGATCTCAACAATGTATTTTTTTAGTGCTTCTTTATTAACAACATTAGCTGTAAACCATCATTCTGGAGCATACATAAATATGCGTACGTAAATCATCAAATGAGTCCTCCTACCCAGGGCAGGGTAAGAGGGACTGTCAGACTTGTTCTGATTAAAATCCTCGGTGTCCTATAAATCCTATAATAGGCCTTTACGTTCCGGGGTCAAGGAAATTCGATAGTTCCGCGACCCCGGCAGGCTTTGGCCTTCTAAGGGGGGGCCCGTCATTGTGATGACACATTTAGGCGCGTGTTGAACACAACGCGCCGTCGACCCAGGCATACTCGCCGCCCGCATGCTCGTGCAAGAGAAAAATCTACATTTAAACGCCTCTGGGACCTGAGTAGTATAGGCGGACTCCGGAGCCTGCCCGTTCCTGCCTTTACCGGCGCTGGCAGCCCCAGGACGTAAGCAGACATGGGCGAAAGTCATTCTTTCAAGGAAACAGGTCGTACCTATGCGTGACCCATCGTATTCCATCGTATAGCATCGTATCCTATCGTATCCCATCGTATCCTATCGTATCCCATCGTATCCCATCGTGTCCCATCGTATCCCATCGTATCCCATCCTATCCCATCCTATCCCATCTTATCCCATCCTATCCCATCCTATCCCATCCTATCTTATCCTATCCCATCCTATCCCATCCTATAACATTAGGTTATTATTAGGATTAATAATGTTGTGTTAATGAAAATACCTTCGCAAGTAATGCATTACTTTAAAATCAAATTTGATTTCCATAAAAAGGTTATAATGACTTAACCTCAAAAGATAAATGTATGCTCTCGCGGACTTTATTTTAAAACTTTTTTATCAGGAATAATTCCCTAGTACATGATTTTTGCGTATCTTTAACCGTTTACGCAGCGCACGCAACGGAAGCTCTCGAAATGGAATCCATTTTCCCGATTTTGAAACATTTCTCTTTACTGCTCCGCTCCTATTGGTGATGGCGTGATGTTATATAGCCTATAGCCTTCCTCGATAAATGGTCTATTCAACACAAAAAGAATTTTTCAATTCGAACCAGTAGTTCCTGAGATTAGCGCGTTCCAACAAACAAACAAACTCTTCAGCTTTATAATATTAGTATAGATGAGGAGACCACACATTACGTAAAACTGTGCATCTGCCTTGCGTATCTGTCAAAAGAAGAAATTGAAGACAGCTGGCTTGCCATAACTAAAAACAGGTACCTAGTTAAGTATTTTTTACACTTTATGAAAGCTTGTCTATTCCTAATATTTTTAATAATAAATATAATCTTTATTTGACGCAAGTAAAGATTATTTATTATTACTTTTGCACAATCATTCGATCGATTATCAAGCGACGCGCAAGGGCTCTACCTAGTTGCGGGACATACGTATACCGCGACTCTGGTACACAAAAGGGCTACCGAGGGACACCGTGAATTTTAGTCAGTACAAGTCTGACAGTCTCTTCCGCCCTGCCCGGGGCTGGGAGGACTCATTTGATGATTTTAAAATCATTTATTTTGGTGTTCTTGCTTATTGTGTACATGGGCGATGTTATAACCGGTGCTGATAATAAAATTCTAGTGCGTATGTAAGAAAATTATGTATTTGACAAGAATTTGGGTTGAATATTTAAACTAAAAAGGGTAAAATAAAAAAGTAATCACCACATTTTTGGCCATTTTTGTGCCTTTTTCAAAAAGCTTTTGACTTTTTCAAAAATTTTTTTCACCATCTTATAGATCTTGCCAATACGCGTCTTTTGACATCCCATTGAACCACGTAGCCTTAAAATTGACGAAACCAGAGCGATGTCGCACTTTCGCTGATAACGGGCCCCTACCAATACGATCGAAAAAACATTTCCAATGTTAAAATGTTGGGATGAAACTACAAGATTTACCAAAAGAACAGAGAATTATAGCAGAAAAAACAATGAAACTGTTCTTGGCTGAAATGGGTAGCTTAACTATATCACACACTGTAAGAAAATATGATGACTTTGCAAATACTAGTTTTCCTTTCAGCCACACGAATCATTTAGGCCCGTATTAATAAACGTCCCTCAACAACGTATTCAAGAGCGTTGCTCGTATCATTTGATACGCCATTATAACGTCATCAGAATCTCAAGATCATTGCTAATTAATAGACACATATATACAGTATCTCAGTAACCAAGATCAGCTCCTCAACTAGCTGTACTTGATGGCTTGATCTCGTGAACGATGACGTCACATTGACCGAAGTTTTGAATGAGACTTCTCGCTTCTCGTTATTGCTATGTCAAAAGATTAAAACTTTTCATTGAAACACTTTTATTTCATTAAATCTTTAACGAATAGCGCTAATACACGTTATAAAGTGGGTTGCTACCCAAGAAAATGTTAAATTGTTAAAAAGGTTGTGTATTTATTACCCAACACGACATAATTGTTTACTACTTAACTCAGTAAGCGTAAACAACAAAACGCAATGTAGCGTCAGTGTAAAAAAAAAGGACGCCCAGCGTGACCACTTTTAGTACATTTCTACTTAGGTAGGTACTTGGTAGATTTGTGGCAAAGAGAACGATGATTTAGTAGTACGAAATCGTTTAGTATTTATGGTAGAAAATCACTATTTTAGAACACGATACAATTTTTTGGTAATTGGCTAGGCAAAATGCAAGGACCCAGAATAAGAAAAAAAGAAAGCTCTATGGTCACTATGAAACTGACAACACAGAAGTACAAAACTCTTTGAGGGGATTTCCCCAAACTTAACACGACGCCCATACCTGTCTTTTTTCCGCATACGACATTCTTAATCACTATCCCTCTCTGTCGTTTGATTTTCTATAGTATGAGCATTAGTTTGAATACTTTGTTTTGGCATTTGCGTTGCAGAGTACAAATAAAAGTAAAATTCAATAATGAAAAGGAAATACGAACAACTTATCGTCCTGAAAGGGAGGAAAATCCATTATTCTCAGCGTGGCTGTGTAAATGTCGTGAAGAGAGTAATAGTTCTTTTTGTAAAGCCTGTAACACTAAAATTTTCCCTCGAATGGCATCAATCAATCAAAAAGAGCACAGCAATTCCGCCAAACACAATAAAAACATGATTGGATTTAGTGGATCATCCCAGGTCAGTGTTTATTTTATCTTTATCTTTGTATATATAATTATTCTGTTTGTGTGTATGTGCTTAACTCCTCCTAAACGGCTGGACCGATTTTGATTAGATTTTTGTGTGTATAAATACAAAACTAGTTAGTTCAGTTATGTTTTATTTTAAATACCTAACAAACTACCTATGAATAATAATTTAAACTTTTATTACAGAAACTCCTCCACAGACATCCACACCTACCTTTGTGTCAGAAACCGTTCCAACTGTACCTGATACAGTTGCGAGCGGTTTCTGATACAAGAAGACCAACAGCGCTGACAGGTCACCGACATAAAGACTTACCCCCTTACTTATAAACATTGATTAGACGTTACTTATCTTAAATAGCTCTTAAGTCACTTGACATCTCTATTCATTAAAATAGAAATGACAAGGACAGGTGATATTTAATCGGTAGCTAAGCAACACAAGTTTTTATAAGTAAGGGGGTCTATTTTGGAGAGAGAGTATAAAGATCGGCAACTGAGGGCAAATGAAAAACACGAAGTTGAAATGAAAATACTCAGAGAGCAACTTCGTGAAGCTATGGCAAAAGCTGAGCTAGCTGAGCTGATCCTTCGCCAAAGACAACAATGTTCCTCAGGTACTGTAATTTGTAGGTTAGAACTTGAAGTGACGATGGATCGATTGTTTCTTGTGGTTTACATGCGATTATCTACAAGCCTTTGTCTTTTGTTACAGATTTGATGTCATAAGAATGCAGTACAATAATACCTAGAAGTTTATTTTGGTGCTCTATACTAAATAAATAAAGAAGCCTTATTTTACTTTAACATTGTTTAATTTCTAACACTTAAAAAGTTCAAAGATATTCTTCGGAAAGAAAAATTTGAACAAATTTGAACCACGGACAGGATTCGAACCTGCGGCCTTCGGATTCAGTACATCCGACGCTCATTTCCAACCGAGCCACCGAGGTTCTCACCTGCCGCGGCGAATTCTTCCTTCCATTTCTAACGTCTCAAGGTGACGTGTAGCGCCATCGTCGCCATTTCGTTTATTAATCAGTCCATTACTCAGTTGATGACGTAAACCTAATCCGCAACCTGAGAACATAAATAATCTCGTTTATTAATACCATCATCAGGATCTCAAGATTCATATCAAATGCGGTGTCTTGGGCTGAGTAACGTTTATTAATACGGGCCTTACACTCAACCATACACTCAATCATCAATGGAATTTACATCACCAATAGAGCCAGACCATACACAATCTGCTAATACAATTACTTCCTATTTACGTAATTTTAATGATGAATTAAAAAGTAACTTTTCCGTAAAATGTTCTTCAATACGTCCTAAAATTTTAATTAATAATTTGTTGATTAATAGTATTTTCCATTCCTTACCTTTATGTAATCTTTCCGTAGAACCTCGTACAGAGCATCACAGGTTTCAGGGATTATTTGGCTAAGAGCTTACGGTAATATTATTGTAGAAAACTTCATACATTGGTAGGAATGTCCTGTAGCTAGAAATCGCAGTGTAGCAGTTAATCTTTCATGAGGACTTATAGCTTCTCTCATTACAGTGTCTTGTTTCTTTATTAGTGGGAAACTAAAGCCAGCAGATTTAAATATGCCTCTTCATTCTTAAATAGTTATGCCAATCTTGCGGAGCGAATTTCAACTCACATAACAAGTTGGTATGAGAAAATTGCTTCCTTTTCATGAAGCAGTCTTTACACCATAGACTCCGCTTCTTTCTTTTCTTTAAACACATAACCAGGCCTAATATAGAAAGTGCGTCATAATCTTCCATTGTTAACATGTATCATGCGCGAGCTTCTGCGGAGAACTGCCCGATCGACGTCGATATCGGAGGCGTGTGGAGGCACTAGGAACGTTCGATTTATTTGCACAGTCTGGAATCGCTACGATAAATCGTTACGTATGTATGAGGCTTTACTTATTAATACTAATCGCTTATTCTCGTTTATAATGGAGCCTGGAAAACGCAGTAAAAATTTTACAGAAAGAGAGAAGATGCTTTTTATCGAAGTAGCTAAGGAATTTGTCTGCATTATTGACAACAAAAAGACAGATGGGACTTCTGTAGGAGCCAAGAAACAAGCTTGGCTGGCGCTGACCAATAAATTTAATGCCGTCTCGGAAACTGGCACCAGGACTGAACAGCAGTTACACGCCTTGTATGATAATCTAAAGAAAAAAGCACGGAAAAATATGAGCGATGACAAGGTACGTAGCACGTCTGTTATTTACCTTGCAAATTATAGTGAATCTATGATTATTATTATAATGTGTTGATGGTACTTCCTAAACTATTGGTACCAATAATAATATGTATAGGTAATATTCCTAAGCATGTGTGCCTCGGCAATCACTTCATTTATTATTTTCGTCTCGTATTGTTATTTAGGAAGGATACAATATATTTATTTAAAATTTTAATTTCAGACTGAGATGAACAAGGAGACAGGAGGAGGAACATTTTGTCCTAAAACAACTGAAGTTGATGAGAAAATCGTGGCTCTACCGACTCCTCAATTCCAACCATTAACTAATGAATATGACTCATCAGCACCATATTATTTATCTGGTAAGTCTAAACTGTTTTTCTTTTATCATAAAACAAAAGTAATTTTAATTTTTAAACTCCGGAAACCAGTTATTTCCTAAGATCATATTTAATAATTATTCCTGAAAGATAGAACTTAAATTATTTCAGTACAACTATCATATAGTAAACATAGTAGTATTTTTTTTTAAATTATTTATTTCTTTACAGACACGGAAACACAAATTTTAAGTGGAGATGCACAAGTTGGAACGGCTCAAGACTTCAATCAAGACTTTGTTAATTTCAATGAAAAAAAAAATGTTTTGGTGCCTGCTGAACAACCAACCCCAACAAACAGAGGAAAACCTCTAAAAGACCAATTTCGCCAATTATGAAGGATGTAGAAACCACACCAAAAGTCAGGAAGATAATATTAACTGAAAAAAAGAAAAAGAACATAAATAATCTTAGTGCGTCAAATTAAAAGGAAAAACCTAAAACAAATTAAAATCATTTTAATGATTATTTCCGTAATAATTTATAGAAAATTCTGATCACAGCTTTTTGCGGGACAGATAAAAGCGCATAGGTACCTAATAATTGCATAAAAATATTTTTTTCCGCTATCTCGATAAAAATAAAACATACTCGTACAATTATATTAAAGATAAAGATCAATTTGGTGTCACATCAACTATACAGCAAATGTAATATACGATAATATATAACTAACTAACTAACTATATATAACTCTAAAATACATACGATAATATATCTACGATACTATATACGATAATGTATCTCTCTCTCTATCTATGACAGACTATACAAAATAATTATTATTTTGTATTGTCTACCTACATTTTAATAACGCCTGCTAAAATGTAACACAAATGGCACAAATGTCTAGGCGTTTGGAGAAATAAAAACATGGCAATTAAAACAGTGGTATAATGAATGTTTGGAAATATAATACTTCAAACAACCGTCTTTCGAGTAAGTGTAACATCGGTAAAAAGTTTTTCGGCCGAATGAAGTGTTGGAGTAACGAAAAAAAACGAATAGATAATAGGTTAACTGAAACAGTGGCAAACGTGACTTCGACTAAGTAAAAAAAAACCAAACGATAACAGTTGAAAACTTTAGGTCAAATGAAATTCGGTCAAACGTTTTTCGATCGATATGTAACAGATTTCCATCAACAGCACAGCTACACAGTTGGGAAAGTGCGATTTTAGCTTATATCTATTTGCAATTGTTATCCATTTTGCAGTAGTAGGATCTCCAAGATATTGTTCGTAAAACAAAATCCATATTTGGCAATAAACAATTTGATTGATAATGCAGGTCCGTGAATGTATTTCCGCTTGCTAAATACCTATAAAGAGAGAAATAATTTTTGTTACAGTCAACCACATTAATGATAAATGGACTCGCATTCGAGATTGTTTCAAACGATCTTTAAAAACTACATCTGGACAAAGGACCAAGAAAAAGTACATTTACAGCGAAATGTTGCAGTTTCTGTTGAAGAATATGACACCATATGAAACCGAATCTAGTAATTCGTCTAGAAAGGATGACTCTGAAGACGATCACAGTACTCACAGTACCCCTTCGTCAATACAGTTTTCTACAAACAAAGACGTAAAAATGAATCCAGTTGACAACGAAATTTTAAATGCAATTCGTTCTAAATCGCCAAAAAACAAAGAATAACTGGTTGACGATGACCACGCGTTCCTTAAGTCATTATGCCAACGATAAAAAACATTTTTCAGATACACAAGATTTCAGAATTGAAGTTATGCAAGTCGTAAATAAATACTGCAAACGTAATCGTAATCCATTCCACATCGAACCGTCTCCACAACAATCTACATATTCTAATTAATCTGTGAACGCAAACAATATTGCATCCCCAGTCTCCGTATTCATCAAATTCATAAATCGCTACTCCTCATCAGTACACTGAACCTTCTGTAAATATTGCTTCTACATCTACGAGTAACACATATTTAGTAGAATCCCCACGAGTGTAACAACGTTTGTACCCAAATACATCTGCTACAAGTGACGAAACAGAGGTGGCTACATCATCTATACAAGCACCGTTAAACCAAAATTTTGATCAATAAAGTATCTTAGTAAAACAGTTTTACCTTATTGTAACAGCAAGCATTTCTTTCGGAGGTATGCATTTTCTCATTTTTGTGTCTTGACGTAATATGGCATCATTTATACGGTGAAGTATATAATCAAATGTTGCTCTAGACATACGAAAGTAGTTGAAAAGTTTATTTTCGTGCTCCCGTAGCTTATTAAAGAGCACGTAAAATGCTCCATCAACATATATCTCACGTAGTAAAGGATGAATTCAACATTTCTTTCTCCGCCTTTTTCTTCTTATGTATAGTAAAATAGCTAGCAGTTGTCGTTGATTGAAGGCAGGACACATAATTGCGTGCGTACTCGACACGAACTTGACAGTCGTGTTGTGTTGGAGTTATGCTGGTGAAAAAGGGATGGATAATACGACATCAACACAACTTTGCCGTGGTGAGAGAACGGCCTTAGGATGATTTTACGACGGTGAAAGGGTTACTTTGAAAAAATACAAAAAATGGACCCTTTCAATTTAAGGGTAGTTCGATGGGATCAATGACATGAGCGCCAGTAATGTCAGCTCATGCCTGCCTGCCTGCCTGCAGCCTGAGATGCTGCACATCACCACGCCCGACTGCCTACTGTGAGTCCAATCTTTTAAAGTTCTAGTTTTGACGCCAAGCAACCGCAACTATGTCTAAAACCCTAAAACCAGAAGAATTGAATTCCTTCATCACTAACTGCAACAACGCCTACAGCCTAGCATCAGAAAACCAATAATATATTGTTTTTAAACATAATTTTAATAAAAATTTTAGGAAGGTTAGAAGGTAAAGCGGGGGTTGTTTGCTCCATCAGAGAGTTTAATAACTGGTAACAACTCAGAGTTTTTTAAAACCTAATTTTGTGACAGAAAACATTACACAAACTACGCATAGGTACCTATTAACCGAACTTTTCAATTCTTCTTTGGAAAGACTCTCTTTTTAAGTTTTGTTGTTAATTTGTTTTTGTGGAACGTTGTCCGTTTGAATTGTTTTTTGGGTGTTAACTCAGTTACCAATGCCGTGGTACAACTATGCGCCAGAACATCCAGCAGATTTTCTTTGAATACCAGCGTCGTTTTCCAAATCGCACAGTGCCGGACAATCAAACCTTCATAAACGTAAGTTCATATAGTTTATTTGTTTTAGCCCTTTTAAACAAAAGGACCTTATAAACTCATCGCTTTCCATCAAGGAACAAGACGACCCCATTGGCATATTGGTCAATAAACAGTGGGGATTTAACTCACGATTGGGACGAATTATTCGACGCGGAGCCTACAAGAATAAGTCTTTTGACTACCTCTCTTGTCTACGTAAGTATCTTTATTTCAGCAATGGTCGTCAAGTCTCACAAGATATTCTCCGTCCGGAACACATTAGGACTTGTGAGTGCGCAGAACATCAGTGTGGAGTGGACGGCCCGAGTCAATGGAAAATTGAGAGTTACGAAGCTGATTGTACCGAAAGGGGAGATTCAGTACATGGATCAGAAGGCATATCATTTGAAAAAGGGTTCGATGTAGTGGTGGATTCAACTGTTCAAGCCCATGACGATCAAACGGGAGAACCCGGATATCCGCTTCCAAGCAAAGCAAGGAAAATTCTGGGCGAACAACAAGATTGTTCAAGCGCAAACTCCAGAACAGATTGCGAGAACGATAACAGAAACGCAGATGTTATTGTACTTATATGCAAAAACGGTGCTTTTTCGGAAGCCGAAGCTATGGGATTATTTGCTTATTTGCTAAGTCAACTGAAGGGATTAACTTAATTTGCACCAAGCAATATGCAGATTTCCTGTGTCTGATAGGGAGGAAAGAAACGCCAGGGTGTCATCACTGCGAGGATCGCCCGGATGATACGGTGGAACATACGGTACAGGACTGCCCCGCTTGGGAAGAGCACCGCCGTGTCCTCTCGGCGGCGATAGGCGGAGACCTCTCGCGCCCGGTATTGGTCGAGGCCATGCTGCAGGGCGAGACGGAGTGGGAGGCGGACGCCTCCTTCTGCAAAGCAGTCATGCTCGTGAAGGAGGAGGCGGGCCACGTGAGGGAGAGGATAGCGTCCTCCCTCCACCCCAGCCGCAGTGGTAGACGCCCACGGCGTCGGACATCGGCAGACGATCTCCGGCCACCGTAGGCGCGGCATGCGGGCGACGAGTAATGGGCGACTCGCTGTCCGACCATGGACCATGCCCGGGTCGACAGCGCGTTGTGTTCCACGCGCGCCTCAAGCGGGGTCAGCATGATGACGCCCCCGCCGCCCCTCTAGAGGGCCAAAGCCTGCCGGGGTCGCGAGACTTATCTCATTACCGTGACCCCGGAACATAAAGGGCTATTGAAGGACACCGTGGATATCAGTCAGTACGAGTCTGACAGTCCCTCCCGCCCTGCCCTGGGTGGGAGGACTCATTTGAAAAAAAAAATATGCAGATAAAATTCGGACTTACCTCCACGTGTCGCCCGAGTTTTGGTATTTTCGGAATCGATAAAGCAAAGGTTCGAACGAGCGGAAGCCAAGTACGAAAAAGAAAACGAGCACTTGATGGACGAGACAACACAAGAAATTAAATTAAAATTCAAGGAGATATTTGACCAGAATAAAAAACAAACAAACCGGAGCAAATCTTTAGAGATACAGACACTTTATGCGACAGAGCAACAAGAAAAATAACTTGTTTTATCTCGGACCACCTTCGACGGGGAAAACGACGATAATGAAGTCTGGTGGAATGTCACTTTAATTTCTGCCGTTTGACCGGTTTGATTTCAAACAGCAGTTTCAACTTTAAACAAGTTTTCTGTAAAAATGTAGGCGGGAATTTCAACAATTTTCAACTCAATATCTAAGGTGGCATATTTTGATAAGTATATTTAGTAGGTAAAATATTTCACCTATATTAGGTGAAACTTCAAAAGTCCAAGTAAGTCTCCTGTCTGTAGAATGCATTTGGCCGGCATTGACGGCAAAGTTATAATATTGGATACATCATCTCAAATGTATTGCCCTTACTGTCGTTTAACTGCGACAAAATTGAATAATCTTAACATAGCTTTACAGCAAGATGTAAATGTTGCTACTTTTAAGCATGGCTTGAGCCTTTTACATGCATGGATTCGTTTGCTAGAGTTACTTTTGAATCTATCATACAAAAATTTGGTTAAAATGGCGGATAACGCAAAAATCTGTAGAAAAGGATCTAGTGAATCTTAGAAGTAAAGTTATTCAGCAACAAGTGAGGGCAGAAGCTAGGTTTACTGGAAAATATTGTTCGGCCTAATTCTGGCACCACAAATGACGGGAAAACTGCGCGAATTGCATTATCCAACAAAAATCGCCAATTTTTCAGAAATCCTGGACCTGGAGCAGTCGTGTCGCCACTGCTGCACGATTAACACGTCATTTTAAGCGTTATGTCCAATGGTCTACCATTTGTTAGTAATCAATTCGGCGATTTTTGTAACTGAATCGCATAAATATGTAGTACATAAAATATTAATACATGGGCCCCCAATAATTGAATCAACATCGCTTCCTATAGGAATGCTATCTGAGCAGGCATCAGAATCTAGAAATAAATTTTGGAGAACCGATTGCGAACATACTGTCGAAAAATGGATAGGGTGAAAACAATGACCGATTTATTCCATAGGGCCTTCGAGACATCAGATCCGGTCATCTACACACAACAGGTAGCGTAAATGCGGGTTACTTTAGCTCTGGGGGGGAACTTTGGCTCAAAACGGAAAAAAGTTTGAACTTCTCGCCTGTTGGTAAAATGACAGCAAACGGTCTAGTTCCAGTCACATATACTAGATGGCAATAGAGGTAACTGTTTCTGATTGGTCAAGCAAACTTTAAGTCAAAATCAAAATCAAAATCAAAGCATTTATTTCAAATAAGCCAGTTACAGGCACTTTTGAATTGTCAAAGACAAATAAAATATATTAAACACTACAAAATTATGGTGCTACAGTCCCAGTCACAAGACATAAAAACTGTGAAAGTACCGTAGATGCCCATTCCAAGAAGTAGATCTCTATGGAGAAGAACGGGCAAGAAACTCCATGGACACTCTTTTTAGATCGCCAAAATTATTACAGAATCTTTGTTACATCATTCATTCTTAGATGGTACATTATGTGAGAACGATGTAGCAAGTTAAAAGTGTCCATAGTAAAAATTAAAACAAAGACAATTCAGAAAAAAATATATCAATAATTAAAATAAACCGTGGCAGCTAAGAGATGACCAGTCCCAACTGACGGCGCCCGTTCACGAACATGACACATGTATCAGCACCATTCAGCTCAACCATTTTGAAGGGAGCTAAATGATCCGACACACACGCCGCCATCAGCGAGACATTTGAGTGAGCATGACACACTCTCAACCGCCAGGGTCATTCAAGTCAACAAGAGACGTAGGTGCCCAGTGAATCACAGCTCTGAAGTACACAGTACTCACACAATGTCGGGTATGAAACTATATAATACAAGGAAGATTGAATCTATACAATGCAAATACAGTTGTACAATCTTCAGCAGCTCCAACAATGGTATTAGGTATACTTTTACTATCAATTTATTTATATATGTCTCATGGAGCAGGACCAGCATGGAGCCAAGCATTATTATCAGCGATATAGTCGCCCAGTTTGTAATATGCCTGCTTACACAGTGTGCGTTTAATGCATGTTTTGAATTTCGTTTCATTCAGTTCGAGAACGTTTTGTGGTAGCTTATTATAGCATTTTAAACAGTACCCCATGAAGGAAGAGTCTGCTTTGGCGAGTCTGAAGCCCGGCTGAACTAATTGGTCCCTATTTCTAGTATGATAATTATGTCTGTCACCTCTTTTAGAAAAAAGATGCAGATTTTTCCTAACGTACATTATATTTTCATAGATATATTGACAAGGTACCGTCATGATGTTTATTTCCTTAAACAGTTCTCTTAGAGAATCACGCCTACGGAGATTATATATCGCTCGAACCGCTCTCTTTTGGAGAATAAAGATAAAATCGATGTCAGCCGCCCGTCCCCACAATAATATGCCATACGACATTATACTGTGGAAGTAACTAAAATAAACAATTCTCGCGGTATCAACATCAGTGAATTGACGAATCTTCCAAACAGCATATGCTGCTGAACTTAATCGCCCCGCAAGAGTTGTTATATGAGGGCCCCATTGTAGCCTTGAATCAAGTGTTATCCCCAGGAAAACCGTTTTATCGACGAATTCTAGTATCTCTTCATTCAACACTATGTCATAATTACTATTTTTAACATTTGGTAAGGCAAATCTAATGCATTTAGTCTTGTTTCCATTTAATACTAAATTGTTTGCTGTGAACCAACTATGGATCTGACGCAGGGCATTATTGACGTCGTCTAGATTCTGGGCTCGCCTATTTATTTTAAAAATAAGGGAAGTGTCATCAGCAAATAACACCATATTGTGTAGTTGGTTCTTAAGTAAATAGGGTAGATCATTTATATATACAAGAAAGAGGAAAGGACCCAATATTGAGCCTTGTGGAACTCCCATTTTAACTGTTAAACCCTGTGAATTTACACCATTTATTTGGACTTGTTGTTGCCTATCACACAAATAAGATTTTACTAAACTAAGCGCAAGTTTACCTAGTCCGTAATGTTCAAGTTTCAAAAGTAATGTATCGTGATTAACGCAATCAAATGCTTTGGAGAGGTCACAAAAGATTCCTATGGCATCTTGGGCTTCCTCCCACGCAGTAAATATGTGCTTTAATAAGGTGACACCGGCGTCAGTCGTACAACGTCCCTTGGTGAAACCAAACTGCTGATCGTGTAAGATTTTGTTGGTGTTAAAGTGATTGAGCATCTGATCAAGCATTACTTTTTCAAATACCTTGCTAAAGACTGGCAACACGGATACTGGTCTATAATTATTAGTATCTTTACAGTCCCCAGATTTAAAAAGAGGTACGACTTTACTGAACTTCATCAAATCAGGAAAAACACCTTGATCCACACACAAATTAAAAATTAAAGCCAAATATGGCGCTACAGTTTCCACTATTGCTGTACAAACTTTGATAGACAGTCCCCATAAATCTTCGGTCACTTTAATTTTTATTTGCCGGAAAGCTTTAGTAACTGTCATTGGGTTTATATGTTTAAACTTAAAATCAGCCGGGCTGCCAGATACGTTCGCCTTTAATAAATTCATTGAAATATCAGATGAGGAATTCAAAGCCTCCGTAGTCCTAACCGGTACATCAGTAAAGAAATTAACAAATTCTTCAGCTACTTCCAGATTTGTGCTTATAGGACCACATGATGTCTGCAAAGTATTGTTAGTGTTAAGCTTTTTTTTCCTGCCAGTCTCGTTATTTATAACTTTCCAAACCGTTTTTATTTTATTTTCTGATGATTTGATCTTATTGCTAATATGCATGGCTTTAGCAGCCTTGCATACTTTTCTGAAAATTTTTGAATAGGCAGAAACATACTTATTATAAGTTTCAGTGTTAATGTATGGCTTAAGGCCATACAGTTCAAATAGTCTTTCTCTACTTTTCCTGATACCTCTAGTCGCCCAGTCACTAAATACAAATTGAGGGTAAATATTTTTTGTTTTCTTTTCAAAAGTTTTATTAAATTCAGTATAAACTATTGAAAAAAAAGTATCATAGAACTTATTAACATTAATGTCGTCCATATTCATTGCACTTAACTTGTTCTGCAGGGAATTATTAAAGCTATTTAATTTGGTAGCCGTTATTGGTCTAAATTTAATCTCAAGTTGTTGCTTTATTTTGTTACATCTAAAAGTTACCGTCTGCCCACTATGATCAGACGGCAAACAACTAACTATGGCCTTATCCAAATAATCACAATTGCAGAAAACATTATCAATACAAGTAGCAGAAGATGGAGTAACTCTAGTTGGTTCTGTAAAAATGTTAGTCAAATCAAATGACTTAAAAAGATTTAATAACCTACTGCTATTTGAATTTTCTTCCAAAATATTTATATTAAAATCACCACAAATTATTACAGATTTATTCCTGACTGCAAGCTTTGCCAGAACATCTTCCATTATAGATTCAAATAAGGAAAAATTTTGATAGTTAGGGGGTCTGTACACACACACTACTACATGCTTATCTAGCTCAACACAAGACAGTTCGATACAATGTTCAACTGAGAGACCTACTATGTCATTACGTTGGTGAAATTTTAAAGAGTTTTTAACTAATATTAGGGAACCTCCACGCAGCAAATTTTTACGATTAAAACAACTGCCTACAGTATAGTTTTCAAAATTAAATAGCATTTGGTAGTCCTTTAACCAATGTTCAGTAAAACAGATAGTATCAAACATGGTTTTTTCTAAAAACATTTCAACTTCTAATAATTTCGAAGAGATACCTTGAATGTTCTGATGGAACAATTTCAAGGTATTCTGCTGAGGCCCTTTTTTAAAACTAAATGGTTGGTTGCAAGAAGATACATCATTGCTAGTAGATGTTATATTGCGAATGGTACCTTCTGTTGTCCTACTGACTAGTTTAAACAAATATTATCAGGAGTGAGCCCCGAGACTCCCATGCCATCACCAGGCAAAAATATCCTACCACCAGTAGTCTCACCTTGCGATTGAGAATCTTCCATGGTGACACATGGATCCTCCTTCGTACTACTAAAACTACTATTATAAATATGTACACAATAAGACGAAGACATACTATTTATGTCTGAGTGAATATTAAAACTTAATAGACTAGCTATTATATGTCTATATCTAATAGGCAGATACACTGAATACTGAGTCGACCTAAGTTTCTCAACAAAAATGTTGGTGTCTAAACTTAAAAGCTTATGGCTGTAGTGATTAGCTAGGAAATGGACATGCTTATTCAGCATGTGTATATAATTGTTTCTTCTATTAGACAATTTCTCAAAATATGGAAAAGCACACAAAATAATTTTATGACAATCTAGTTTTAACAACTCTGAAACACAGTCAGTGATATCTTCTTTTTTAACCTTAGAACTATTACCTATAAATATAGTGATAGTGGTATTAGCATTACATGTAGTTTTTATGACTGATGACATTATTTGTTTATAGGTTGACCCTGGCATACAATAATTTTGAGTGTTATAGCTCAGATTGTTACTTATTAATTTACCTAACCCTCTACCAATACTATCAGAAAACATAATTGAATTGCGGTCATCCTGAATAGAAGGAGGTACAACACTATTCAGCTCGGGCTGAATGTTATTATTATACACAATATCTGGAAATGATTCTTGACTGAGGTTACAGTCCTGGGGACTCTCAACCTGGGACGGGTCCTCCGTTGCCTCAGGCTGGAGAAACCCAGGACGGGACTCTGTCTGACAGGTACATAGAGTGTTCCTGAGAGTCAGCAAGTCCAATTTGTCCACTAAATCATTAGTTGCAAGAATATGCTCTTTTATTTGATTTTTGGAGCTTTTATATTTATTACATAAAGATTTAAGAGAATTATTCAAAACTTCGATTTCTGATTGTAACCGCTGAGTGTCTATGTTATATATATTTATACTATCTTCCAATTTTATCTGATAGTTATTTAGCTTATTTACTAAAGAAACACGCTCTTTCCTTAGTTGAATATTTTTGGAATGGTGTTTCTGATTTTTCTTATATTTATTACATTTTTTAATGATTTTATTTATTCTTGCATATTTTTTTACTTTATTTTGACTAATTTTATTATAGTTGTTATGTTTCAAAATAGAATCCTCTGTAAGGTCAATTGTTACAATAGGGTGAGGCTGAGGGTTGAAAGTTGTATTTAGTAACTCATTATATAAAAAATTTGTTTCATCAATCTGAGCATGTTCCTTTTTCTTCTCCAATTTTAAAATTTGAGAGTTGGCATGGTTTAATTCATCCTCCAGGTCCCTGATTTTGCACAAAGCCTCCTCATATAGATTGCTACATGTATGGAACCCATCTGTGATTTCCTTCAGACGATCCCGTTCATCAACAACATGTACATATTGTTGATGAAGGTCCACTAGCTCCCGCTTTAAGTTTGAGTTTTTGGTGTTAATATTAATAACTTCCTCCTCGCTCTCTTCTATCTCCTTAAACAGTTGTTGACATTGGAGTTTTGAGTCTTTTAGTTCTTGGAGGGCCGTTCTCAATTTGAGCTCTAAATCCTGGGCAGTAGCCTTTCGGGTCATCACAGGCATGATTCCAAGATGTAGTGGTTACTGAAAAATTATGAAAAGGAAACAGTGAGAACCGATAGGGTAGACGGATAAAGGAAAATTAGAAATGGAAAGGGGGAAAAGAAAAAAAAAAAACAAAAAGCCAGTAAAGTTTAAGTTACACTGACAAGAAATGAGGTAGGCTGTTATTTATAGGTTTAAAAGGTTAATACTATGTAACAGAAATGTTTAACTTTATTAATTTTAGCCGAGATTTACTTTTTCATACATGTGGGTAAAAGAAAAAAAAAAAAACTATTTAAACATGAAATATTAAAGAATGTTACAATTTAAATTTACACAAATAATCGTTACACTTAATCAGTAATATTGGCAATAAATTATGAACTTTGTTGTTCACATTTACTTTAAAATACCTAGTTAGTAGTTGGATTTGTCAACAAGAGGACTTTGACCCTATTTTAAACCAACAAGAATATACCAGAATTGGCATGTACGTGATAGAGAAATGATTTCTGAAATTTGTGTGCTATGCTGTTATTAAAAGTAAACAATACTTCCCCGTATATATCCGTATTAATCCTGAGTTAGAACGTCAGCTGTTATTTGTAGGTTACCGGTAACTTTTTATCATCGAAAACTTTACCAATCTTCCGGAAAACAATTTTAATGACTATTTATACATCAATAATACGTTAGCATTTATAATTACACCGGATTATAACAGTATTACTTATTATTTTAATTTTAAAATACGGAGCACAATTTTGACATGTCACTCGGGCAGTGTTGCCACTCTTTTTTTTTGTAAAAGTATATTTCAACCTGTCAGTTGAATTCGGAATTACCAGCATTAAAACGTGCATATTTTACGGCTGCAAACTTTGTAGTGTTACCGTGAGTTTCGGTAAGTTTCCTATATTATATGAAATTGTTTGTATCAGCAAGTAGTCACTGCAAAAATTATACTTTTTTTACGATCCTTAGTACCAAAATCTTAAAAATAAATTGTGGCTTTACTTTGTCTCATACTTTTTTTTTAGCGTGGTAAAATTATCAAATGAGTCCTCCCGCCCCGGACAGGGCGGGAGGGACTGTCAGACTTGTACCGACTAAAATCCACGGTGTCTTTCGGTAGCCCTTTATGTTCCGGGGTCACGGTAATGAGATAAGTCCCGCGACCCCGGCAGGCTTTGGCCCTCTAGAGGGGGGCCCCGTCATTAAGCTGACGCTCTTTGAGGCGCGCGTGGAACACAACGCGCCCTCGACCCGGGCATGGTCCATGGTCGGGCAGCGAGTTGCCCTTTACTCGTCGATCGAATCCCCGCGCCTACGGTGGCCGGAGATCGTCTTGTGACGTCCGTCGCCGTGAGCGTCCACCACCGCGGGTGGTTGTCTCATACCTTTGGGTAACTTTGGCTCATGAGCCAAAGTAACCCGAAACCTTAGCCATATACCGTACCCGATTTCATTTCGATGATTTTCAGCCATCACTATGCCGTCAAAATATCAGCGGAAGCCTGGCATCCGTCGATATATTGACTACACGAAGGCACAATTAGAAGAATGTTTGAATGCTGTGAGGTCTAAACTCCTTACCCAACGTGCTGCTTCGGAGCAGTACGGAATTCCCTTGAGCACTATAAAAAATAAATTAACTAATAAACGTCAATTCTGCAACGTCAGACATGGTCATTTGGATGTATGAGTCATCAGCATCATCAGCATCAGCCTTTAAATGTTCCCACTGCTGGGACACAGGCCTCCTCTCTGTGAGAGGGAGCAGGCCGTAATCTACCACGCGGGCCCAGTGCGGATTGGTAGATGTCACATGTCTTCGCATTTTTGGTTGTAGGACATGCCGGTTTCCTCACGATGTTTTCCTTCACCGTTTTGAGAGCAGTGGTGTTGAAATAAATTACACAAAGTAATGCGCCTGACTGGGTTCGAAACCATGACCTACAACTCGTAAGTCGAGGCTGATACTACTGGGCCACCACTGCTGATGTATGAGTCGCCTATCAAAAAAGATAGTCGTTGAACTTATTCCTAACAAATCACGGCAGACACTTGACCCTATAATGGCGGCTAATGTACGACAAGGGTCATACATTATATCCGATATTCACCGAGCATATCATGGAGTAGATGTACGTCTTAATATGGGGGAAGACTATACTGTAAACCATAGTTTAAATTTTGTCGCAGGCACTTTTGATATCCCGGTGTATAGAAATTTAGGTACCCCGGTCTCCGATGGAACAGGTAACGTCAGGGTAAAAATTCATACTTACACAATAGAGCGGCAATGGCTAGAATTAAAACGCCATTGCCGCACCTGCAGGAGCCAGAAAAAATTGAAGTGGTACATAGGCAATAAGGCGAGTACATGTACCGTCACAATATTTTAAAAGAATTGCCATCAGAGGCCGCCCGGTTTAGGCGTCTTTTAAAAGATATTTGCCGCTTATACCCGGGAATAGGGAGACGGGGTATCAGAGCGACTAATTGTAGATGCAGGTCATGCCGTTAGCTGCCCGGCATTTTTTTATTTATAAATTTCATGAAAATTTTCTAAAAATCCTAGACGCCTTCATAAAGAAGGCTTGCCTCCAATTTCAGCGGTCATTGACCTCACGAAAAAAAAAACCCGGGAAAAAGTTGTTTCTTTTGATGTTCTCCATACGATGAAGCCATAAAAAGAAAGTATTATTAAGTTTGAAAATATCATCAAAATTTTTTAAGCCCCAGACGCCTTCATAATGAGAGTTAAAGGGGTTTGAAGATTTTACTATGGAGCGTGGCATACCTACTGCCGCCATTTTGATTTTTTTTCAAAATCGCGGCCAGCCATGAAACCTTTATAATTTCAAAATCGCGGCCAGCCATGAAACCTTTATAAATCGATAGCTGGCATCAATAACAAAAAATATTATGACACCAACCCTCGTAGTGTCCGGTTTCTGAGATAATAACCGTGAAAGTTGATCACGTGACATTCACAATTCTAAGCTAGTGTATGTGTTCGAATGTGTCAAGATGTTAAAAATAATAATTTTTTGAACGTAATATGTATGTTGCATTATATCTGGATGTTATTTAAACATTATACGTCTGACATAATCTACTTTTTGAACTTAATAACTTATTTTTAGTAAAGTGTAATTCTCCCTCGTAAAGTGTCCGGTTTCTGAGATATAAAGTGTTAAAGTTGACCACATTAATTCGAAATAACAAAGGCTTAATATTTTTTTTATAAAATATTTTAGTAATTGATAATCCTGGTCTGGGAGAAAAAGAAAAACGTAGAATGTGCCAGCTGCTTCTCTTCCCAGGCAGACCGTAAAAGTCGGTCGAGGGATAGGGCAAAATGTAAGATCCATAGCCCCTCAGCTTAAAACTCTTTCAATGGGCAGCAGCGTTGGAAGATTAATAAGCTGAAATAAATGTGCTCGCCAACCCGCCTGCCAAGCGTGGCGAGTATGGCAATAACCATCCAATGGAAAATCCTTGGGTGAGGCCTTAGTCCAGTAGTGGACTTTCTACGGCTGTTGTGATGATGATATGCTTCATGATGTTTCTGCTTACTGTGGCCATCACACCAATATATCTGGATAGAAGCAATATGTTCTTCAATTTGTATCGAGACGAGCGTGTCATATTTTGCATAGATATTTTGATGATACAACTGTAATTTAGTATACAAACTTCGTCATAGTCGTCCCACTTCTTGAGTATTGTTTCTACAACTCAATACGGCACTATTAGGCATTTTTTACTTTTTGGTATACCTCTGACTGTGAGAATATTCGAGTGCGGACTCATTAAAAGAAATCAAAATACATATCTCCTTTTTTTACACGCGAAGTAAATACACTTCCGGTACAAGCCAATCCAAGTCTGTGGTGGTCATAATTGTTGATGATAGGGATACAATGTAACGGCTAAGTTATGGCTTCAGGTACAAACAAGAAAATTCGATATTTAAAAATGTGGCAAAATCTAACCATCCCTACCAAAATTTCAAAAAGTAAAGGTGACATGCCATGGTTATATTTATCAAATAAAAACATGACGCCTAAAATTGTTTGATAGGCAATAAAGTGTTCTTAAAACGGATTTTTAATTTTTCTATCCCTATTTGTGCCATTATATTAGAAAGAGAGACAGGTTTATGCAACCAATAGAAGACAATTTTCGCGAGTTGACGTCAGTTTATTACGTTATAATGCTTAAAATTAGAAATTGTAGTAACCACAGAACCATCACACAATATAAATGTAACGAGTACTGTCAGTTGTATTTTAGACTGAATGTTTAAACCTGTCTCATGTATTACATTTACCTTCATTGTTTAACATTTATCGTATAACTATCGTATTGATAAGATATTACATTCAAACAAGTGTAGACGGTCTAAAAATAAGTCATTAAGTTCAAAAAGTAGATTATGTCAGACGTATAATGTTTAAATAACATCCAGATATAATGCAACATACATATTACGTTCAAAAAGTTATTATTTTTAACATCTTGATACATTCGAACACATACACTAGCTTAGAATTGTGAATGTCACGTGATCAACTTTCACGGTTATTATTTCAGAAACCGGACACTTTACGAGTGTTGGTGTCATAATATTTTTTGTTGTTATTGATGTCAGCTATCGATTTATAAAGGTTTCATGGCTGGCCGCGATTTTGAAAAAAAATCAAAATGGCGGCGGTAGGTATGCCACAAATCTTCAAACCCCTTTGCGAGCTCGAGACTTGGGGCACTCCGACTTGGTCAGGTATTAAGGGGTATTTTTATGAATCTGACCTTGAGGTCAAGGTCACTAACCACGAGCGTAACCCGTGTTAATTTGACCTTGGGGTCAAAGTCACTGACCTTGGCGTCAAGATCACTGATCTCGAGCGTACCCCGTGACTGCGTCTTTTTTAATTTGACCTTGACCTTGGGTTCAAGGTCACTGACCTTGGGGTCAAATCACTGAAAGTTCTGTAATAATTTTGGCGATTGAAAAAGAGTGTCCATGGAGTTTCTTGCTCATTCTTCTCCATAGAGATCTACGCTTTGGAATGAGCACCTACGGTACTTTCACAGTTTTTATGTCTTGTGACTGGGACTGTAGCACCATAACTATTTTTGTACTAGTTTTATTTTTATGTCCTTTGACAATTCAAAAGTGCCTGTAATTGGCCTAAACAATTCAAAAGTTGAAATAAACGATTTGATTTTGATTTTTTTGATTTTGACCGCAAAGCGTACCCCGTGTCTGCGTCTTTTTTAATGCATTGACCTTAAGGTCGTCCCCCGGTGTTTCCCCACCCTAGTACTCCCACATCCCACCGGATCCCGAAGGCTTGTTTAGGCGTTGTTTTTGGGTGACATTTTTCTAAGTCTTTTTCCTCAAATTTTCTACGTCCCAGACGCCTTCACAATGAGAGTTAAATTTTGCCTCCTAGCTCAGTGGTCATTGACCTCACAAAAAAAATCCCGGGAAAAAGTTGTTTCTTTTGATGTCCTCCATACGATAAAACCATAAAAAGTAAGTATTATTATGTTTTAAAATTTCATCAAAAATTTCAGTTTTTTCATCAGTGCCCCGTTACGTACATTCCAACCGCCTTTTTGAAGAAGGTCTTCGTCAAGTGACCCCGCAGCGGTGGAAAGACTGTGTAGTCCATGTAATTAAAATTGAAGATGAATTGTGTCATCTGGGCCATATAACCGACGACATTACTGATAGGTTTATCATAGAAGTAGGTGGCGATTCTGATGATTCAGAATATTCCTCAGACATGGAGTCATTATCTGAATCAGATTAACGCGAATACCTGTAATTAATTATCTGAATCAGATTAACGCGAATACCTGTAATTAATTAAGTTATGTAATTAAAAATATATGTTTTACATTATTAATTTTGTATTATTACGTTTTAAATAAGTACCTACACATTATTTCAGGATAAACACATTATTTCAGGATAACTTATTGTAAAAAAACGATACTTGATTTTATTAACAAGTTTCGGTTGTGCCACATCACTATTTAAGAATTGCAATAAACTGACAACACTCGTAATGTCAGTAACCCAAGAATAACTTTCTTATTTAAATTACTTAAATAGTGGACTACACAACAGGTACACATTTTTTTCAATTTCTTAGTTGTGTACTAGTTAGTAAGCATAAAACTATTAATAAAATTATTACTTTGTATGGTCTGTGTTTTATTTAGTACCTAGTCAACTGAATCATGCTCAGATGCAAATGAGGAAACCTTAACCATACATTTTTGTTTAGGAAACTCGGGAAAACAACTGACAAAATTGTTACTGTAAATCTTCATGAGTGAAAATATAAGGAGATAACGATTTTTTTCAGGCATGGGACCTATCCAGATTGGTTATTCGCCTCAGTAAACTCCTATATTCCAAATTTCATCAGAGTCAATAGAGCCGTTTCCGAGAACCATAAAATACATATATTTTTATAGTATACAAACAAATTTTGCTTGTTTAATAGTAAAGGTTAACTTGAGAAAATATTAAAATACCAGTACCAATAATTATCAGATAATTAATGCTCATTATCTCCATTGTACTTAATGTGCAAAGGTTGGACCACTCTTCCACTAAGGGAAAGACGACCCACTGACCAAGGGACTCAATTGTGATGAGAGCAGTTTTATCTGTTTCCCCAACAATAGCAAGAATTTCAAGAATAGAATACCAAGTTATGGTCAGTAAAGACTTGAAAGAACCTATCTTTGCATCCGTCGTTAGCTGAGATTCAATTTTGTTTGCTTTTTACCTGCAAATAGAATGCGCCTGACACAAACAAACAAATGCCTCAACCATTAGATGTGGCCTTTATCCATCCAAAGCTAAGACGACCCACTGACCAAGAATTTTGCATGGCACATCCTTTTTTATGGAAGAAAACGATGGATGAAGATACCAGAAGAACGATTCCCAAAATTTGACACAATTTTGTTACTTACACTTTAAATTATAATAAATTACTCCATTCACTGTAACGAAAACCTCATGTCTTAAATAGCTCAGGCACTCTCCTAATACAATTGAGACCGATTAGTACAAAATTTTCTTTAATCATTTTTGAACACAATCATTGACCTGCCAAGCACAAGTGTGTTAACAATTGAAAACGAAGTTGCAGATACCATTTTCTTCCAATTATGAAATGATATTGAATAGACTACTGCCATATCTAGGTTTTGTTTACCAGTTTGAGTACAAGCATAAAAGGCACTAGGCAGTAACAGAAAACATACAAAATTAGAAATGGGAGCTACCTATCATTATTTTGACATTTGAAAATATGGCGACCTCCAAATTATCACGATAAATCAACAGGAAGACGCTCCGGACGTAACTCTAACTAACATGAATGCATTACTTAAATATTATTATTACAAAATTGTACAAAACACAATAAAATTAACGAAAAACACAAAATGATGGAAAGCCAACCAACGCTTTCTAAAGGACTTTCTATGTATGTATATGTATTATGTACTCACAGATTACATAAATTATACATGTATAGTACATTAAAGCTATGATTAAAGCGCATCAAACACGGCTAAGATCGTAGAAAGAGAAAAAGTATAGAACTCGTGAGAAGAGAAGGAAGTATTTCTTCTCTTTCCCTCAAGAAAGAAAAACAAATCGACAAATCGCATAAGAAGAAAAGGGACAGAGCATAGCTATCTCCATCTCTCAGCGCGTAGCCTGGTTTTTCAAGGCCAGACACAACATTTCGCGGATTTTAGGGATACCAGATTCGGGCAATATATTTCCCAGACAATTCGGTCTGTACGATAATATATGAAAATTGATAATTATTTTTTAACAAACATTCTACATTTTGTACAGGATACAGGAATTTCAATCCGTAATAAGAGATATAAAAATAAATTGGTAGAAGACTTGAGCTCTTTCTCGATGCATTTTTTTATTTTTATTGGTCCGCGAAAATGAGTGAAATAATAATTATGTATTGGTGTTTCCCCTATTCATAGTTCATAGGTAATTCCTCGATCGACGGACCCGATAGGAAAGTCCCTATATCGCTCAATATAAAAATCAAGATTAGAATTACTGATATTACTACAAGAGTATTGATTAGAGTTTACAATGGCCATTTTAAAAAGATCTAGTCTGGAAATGAAATATTAGGTCGAATTAATTTGAAATAATGTGAGGGCATTATTTAAAATTAATTCGAACTAAAAAGACAAAAAAAACACTGTTAAAAATTATAAAAAACTGGTTTTTTTTTCAACGCTGATACTCGTATATTCCTAACATTCAAGATGGGGTCACATCATACTCCACCTTGCATAATGTTGGCTTAGTATGGCTTAGCAGGTTTCACAAACTTACGCCATTGAATTCTTCTCTGTGGTTAATTAGGCAGATTCCCTTAATCTGAAAAAGTCACATGCCATGATGTTTACCTTCACCGAAAGGCAATTGTTCTGATAAACAGGTTATCCTTTTGACATATTACCCATATCGACCATAACCGACCACGCGTGATAATAATGTACCCGCTAGTCGGGTAAAAGTTTGCTGTATGACAACACTCCCCATTCGTGACGTCAACATTCTCTATCTCATGTGGCTACGCCAAACATGAAGCTAGGGTTTCTTTATCTAAGTCGCTATCTCTGGGGTGCTAAGACAGGAAACCTCCACGTGCGCCCAAAGACTACAATATAAATAATGAGATAGACGGTACTCTCGACCGTGATTTCGTCATCATACAAGCAACGCCATCTATCCGCGGTGGTGATGAACTAAATCCATAACTATAGCTACGTATACATATAGCTACAGGCCGCTTTAATTTTATTCTGATAAGGGCTGATTTTTCAATAGTCAGTTAACTTTTATCTGAGGGATAAAAATGGCGGTTTGACAGCTTATCTATAGAAAATAATGTCAAACCGGTATTTTTATTCCTCAGATAAAAGTTATCTGACTATTGAAAAATCAGCCCTTAGTAAAATATCGACTCTTTCCTATAAATAGATTTTGACATAACTCTCTAAAAGTTTTGTCAAAAACTATTTACAGGAAAGAGACGATTAATCGATTTTGTTGTCTGTAATAAAAAACGTTGTAAATTACTTCTACACTTATTTTTATTTTAGAAATTAGACGACAATAAGTTTACAATGAATTGTAAGTAAATACATAACAAGTAGTAGGTATTAAATTAATGCAAATCTCGCTTGCTACTATCCTATTAATATCCTTAATTGTGCAGGCCTGGGCCAAATACAAAAAAAATAACTATTATTAGGTATTCTCACAAGTTGAGAGAACATTATTGTCTGATTTTATTGGTATGTTTGTCAAAATTCACTTTATCTTTATCAAATTTACTTAATCTGTTCTTTGGGTAGTGGAAGACTGCTTCAAAGCGTCTTCGGCATACTCTTCGGTTGTTATAAATGAAGATTTCATCAAACTCTTTGATGGTATCTCCAACACTTTGAACCCATCTCTGGAAGCGTTCTCTGTCAATATTTGGGTTTGGAAATTTGTGCAGCACACCTGGAATTTTAATGATTAATTACTTTTGACTGAGCTTAATTCATGTAAAATAAACAACAACATAAGTAATAATATTATATGATGTATACCAACCGTCTTCTGTAGTAGCCAGGCACACAAGAAGACATGAAAGACATTGTATGTGTTAAGTTGACCAGAAAATTATGAAATACAGAAGAGTCAATTTCTCACAACACTGACACGAGTCCTATCTCAAACAAGAATCAGTTTCTCACACTTATCAATAACTACCGAGTCCTATCTCAAACCAAAATAGTCAATTTCTCACACAGAGTCCAATCTCACAAAACAATAGCACTTGACTGTGAACACCTCACGCCAAAACGGACGAGCATCAGCTCAACTCGAAGTGGAAATCCAGGGTCAACGGCTCAACTAGAAGTCGAAATCCAGGGCAAAACGTTTTTCAATATCATCTGAAATATCGAAATCAAAATATCAAATTAACAATTTTCTATGACATGTTAAGTCGTTTTTTTTTGGAATTTTATGGCCTGGTAACTAGACCTTTGAGTCACCTTTCTACTAGGACACAAAACGTTTTTGCAATGTTGATTGAATTCGTTGTTTTACTTTTTCTATTTACTGAATTAAACTAGTGTAAATTAAATAAATACGTTTTAGCAACATAAATATTTTTATTTATATTAATATTTTTGATTAATTCATAACACAGTTATAAAGTGGTAACCCAACGGGTAAAACGGCTAAATAGTTTTCACCATAAGGGATAGATGGAGCTAGTTTCCGTACAAAAGTTTCAAGCAGGCTGCAATGTTCTAAGAGAACATGGCATGCGTGCGCCCGTGGACTGGAGTTCCTTCTCGGATACGTCCGTGGGGAAGACCAGTTTTTCGGGCCGGTGCACCCTGGGATGCGGGCAAAAACTTCTCCTTAGGCAGTGTGTGCCTAAGGGGTCTCTTTGCCCGTATGCGAATAGCCTGTCGTGTGGACGCTCCAACGCGTGTCCCTCTGTTTAGCAGAGGGCACAGCGGCGGAGCGGGCTTGCGGACGGTGAGTAATGGGTAGTTCGCCGTCTGACTAAGGACCAAGCCCGGGTCGGTGGCGCGTCGTGTCGTGTTTCGCGCGTGCCTTTGGTGAGTTGTCAGCAAACTGACGGGGCTCCATATGGAGCCAAATGCCTGGGGTCGCGAGTTTTTCTTAACCCAGGATACCGTGGCCCCGGAACGTAAAGAGCATCCGAAGGAACACGGGTGGATTTTAGTCAGTAAGAGTCTGACAGCAACAAGTAAAATAAGTTTGTGAGATTGTTTCAAAATGTATTTTACCATATTTTTATAATACATAGAAAATAGTTATCATTATTTTTCTAAGTTTATTCATTGTATGATTAAGTGGTAGTAATTCCGTAATTATTCTGACAACACTGAATTTGACGTATGAATTATAAATGGCGGCTTTTTTGTATACCGTATAAAAAATACGTTTTAACTACAGGTATCTTCTATTTTTATTGTGAAAATAGTAAAATATGATGTATTAAGACATATAGAAGTGATTCATAATATTGGTTGTGGCATAATCATTTCATAGGTAAGGAATATTTAAGATTTTGTTACCTAACGTTGATTAGTGTGACAATACTTCAGAAGTTTTGAAGACAAATCTACTTATTCTTTCATGACTTTGCGATGAAAACTAAGGAAAATATGGAAAATATATTTTGAACCTACGAGTAATTATCACATTATTGCAATAGTTTAAAGATTAGTTTAATTTTTTTAGTTGGACGTGACAAAAAAAATTGTGTGGAGACTGCATTTCAAGCCAAGCGAAACTCTATTACTTAGACTTCGCTGTCCGTCTGTCTGTCTGTCTGTCACCAAGCCGTATTAAATTTTATGAACTGTGATAGTTAGACAGTTGAAATTTTCACAGATGATTCATTTTTGTTGCCGCTATAACAAACTAAACAATAAAAAAAAATCGTTTTTAAGGTGGCTCTAATACCCGCGCCCGTCCGCATGGATCATGCCTGGGTGGACAGCGCGGCGTGGTCAATACGCGCCTCAAACAGCCGTCAGCAATCTGACGGGGCCCCTCTTACAGGGCATTTGCCTGCCGGGCTTGCGGGACTGACATATCAGTTGACCCGGAACATAAAGGGCTATTGAAGGAACACCGTGGATTTTAGTCAGTACAAGTCTGAGAGCCTCTTCACGTCCCGCCTGGAATGGGAGGACCCATTTGATGAATTTTCCACGATAAAAAAGAGGGCCCAGAGTTTTTTGCTCTTGTTTACTCGATAACGGCAACAAGTAGACGTTTCAAATACTTATTCACAAAGTATTGAGTTATATATTCTCTATAAAAATAATTAATTAAATTAAAGCAAATATTTAAGGGAGGCTCAAATACCAAAAATCGCGTTTTTGCGGTCTGTGGGTACTAAACTGGGTACAATGAAAATACTTTAATAAATTCTCTACTTTAACCAATAATCGCCTAATCAAACCTTCGGGATCCTGTGGGATGTTCGAATAGTAGGGTGGTGAAACAGCATGGGGTCATTGAGCTTGAGGTAAAAGTCAAATCCGAAAGTCATGAACTCATGATCCGCGATTCTCGTGGAGTTAGTAACGTTAAGGTCAAGGTCAAATGCCCTTAGAGTTAAGGTAAAATGACTTTGAAATTAAAATCAAATGATTCAGAGGGCATTATTTATATACCTCGAAGGTCAAGGTAGAGTGGAAATTATGGTCGAGGTCAAGTGACTATAGATTTCAGGTTCATGATCTTGAGACTCACAGTCAAGGTACTGGAACTCCAGTTGACTTTACTTCAATTGCAATAGTATATTTTTCTCTTCTTTTGTTTAATTCTCCAAAATAGTGTGTCCTGTCGCTAAAATAACGAAAAAATTCAGTCAAGTTATAGCGGGAAAAATCTTGTTCCAGAATCTTATGGTCACCCTACTAGAAAGAGACGGTTACCTCCAAATTAGGTCTCTCAGCTGGCACGTTTTTCGGCCTAAGTACTCAATCCAGATTGTCCTAATACATCCATGATCTCATGTGGCTACGCCAAACCTGCATAATAGGGGATACTCTACAAATCTACGCTTTTGTGTCACTGCATTTCAATGTCAATGATGTTTCTTCAGTCAGAGCGTGTTATTATCATTGAGATAAAGTTTATTATCCTGCATGGTGATATTGTTTAAATGAAGTGATTGATTTCTAATTGTAATGGGTTACGTTTTGGTATTTCAAGTTTGAATGTGTTGTAATGTTAACATTGTGAACCTCTTCTTTTAACACATAGTATGAACCGCTGATCGACATTTCACTCGTTTCTTTCAAATTGCAAACTAACCTTTGGTGCCTTCTTTATGTGTCAGTAGCGAACAATTATTTATTTTTCTCGTTGATTAGATTTGGAATTTAATCGATCCTTGTGCTTTAAATACGATGTCCAATAAGTATCTTTGTCCTTGCTACATATAAATATTCTGTGTCTTTTTTTTATGTCGAGGCTCATTAGCTGTTGGTTCTTCCCCTAAGACGACCCACTGACCCTTATTTTTTTGTCGATAAAATAGGTACTTTTTAAATTAAAATAGTCTTGAAAAATATTTGACAGTGATGACTCATGCAGATGCAAGATGTAACATTGTCAGGTTTTGAATAGGTATCAGGAGACTTGGTTAGTGCTCAGTGGTATGACTTTCAACATGGGAAAGTTATACTGCTTTGGTTATGACTGCTGCAATTCTTTTGCTCATTTATTATTAATGAGACTGCATGCCGATTGGCTGTGTCATACTGGATTAAATAATATTCAATTGAAACTTATGGTAACTTACTCTGGTCAAATGGGGTATACTTGACTCATACGGTTTAAGACATTTATTTCTCAAAAAGAATACAATTCACTTAATATGAGAAATACAAGCGAAACTTAAAACTAAATAAAAGAATTACTTGAAGAACTTGTAGGTAAACAAACCAATAAGTATTCACATATCAAATAATTTTGTGGGTAAATGGAAAAACTTAGTGAACTATTACATATTGTTCTTTCAAAGGCAAGTCAATAGCAATTACTGATTCTATTTTTCATTCATAAGTTATGTTATTATTATTTTTCTAATTAAAATCTGGAAAAGTCTTTTAAGATGTGGTGTTTTATGTTTTTCTTATATAAAGTAAAGGACTGGATTTCTTTAATGTCATTAGGTAATTTATTATATAGCTCTGCTCCTTCATATAGTATATTTTTCCTTCCGTATTTAGTTCGTGGTGGTCTTAAGCAAATATGGTTTTTTCGTCTAGTAATGCGTTTTTGTGTTTGTCCTTTTCTCGTAAATGTTATTTTAGACTGTATATTGTTATTTAAAAGTTTATGTACTAATATGCATGTGTTATATCTATATATCTGTGATAGTGTCATCAATTTAGTTTCTTTGTAAAGTTTTTCTGTCGGTGTTAGGTAGTTGTAGTGAAATAATAGTTTTATTATTTTGTTTTGACATATTTCTATTGGCTTTAAGTGCGTTTTAGCTGCAGTACCCCATACCTCTATTAGGTATTCAAGGTGAGGTTTTACCATAGAATTGTAAATAATATACCTAACGGAGGTTGGTAGACAGCGAACGATCCCACGAAGCGCACCCATGACAGAAGATAGTTTCGATCTTAATTTATCCAAGTGTGGCTGCCAGGTCAGATGTTTATCTAGATGGAGACCAAGATACTTTTCCGAATTAACTTCGGTTAGAGGTTCGTTATTTATATACAACTTTGGGTGACTTCCAATTTTTTTTGTTTATAGCACTGAATACAATATAGTTTGTTTTAGAGGTATTCACTGTTAACAAATTGTCTTGAAACCACCCAGAAAGTATATCTAAGTCTTGTTGCGCTTTTTCGGTAATCTCTATGATATTACTTCCAAATAAAAATAGGCTTGTGTCATCAGCGTATAATATTATGTCACCGGCCAGATTTAGGTTATGCATATCATTCACGTATATAATAAACAACAGGGGACCAAGAATGGATCCCTGCGGTACGCCGTAAGTTAGGGTTTCGCATTCACTTTGCACATCACCAATCCGAATGATTTGTTGTCTGTTAGAGAGATAAGACTGGATCATGATGTGTGCAGTACCCCTGATGCCGATTTCATGAAGCTTTTGAAGAAGGAGATCATGACTAATTGTATCAAATGCCTTTTTCAGATCAATAAATATACCCAGTGCTGTACACTTTTCATCAATATTGTTTTTCAGGTTCGTGACAAGGTCTATTGTTGCTGCTAAAGTATTGGATCTTGCGCGAAAGCCATATTGTTTGTTGGAGAAGAAGTTTATAGTTTTAAGGAAATCATCTATACGCTTATGGATAATTTTTTCAAATATTTTAGACATGATTGGGAGCACAGATATAGGCCGATAATTACTTGGGTCAGATTTTTTTCCTGACTTAAAGATTGGACTGACTTTCGCTATTTTCAGAGAATCCGGGAAAAGGCCATTTTGTAAGCAATAGTTGATGTTCATCGTAAGTTTGGCAAGTATTAGATTTTTTACGCTTTTTATGGCTTTACAACTAATCCCGTCTAAGCCTGTGCTAGTATTTGGATTGAGATTGTCTATGATCTTACTGACTTCTGCTTCAGTGGTTGGGTTTAAGTTTAGTAGTTCATTAGTTTTAGATATAGTTGTTTGTGTTCTTGGGTGAGTATGCACTGGTTGGTTTTTGTGACTTGTAATTTTGTTTGCTAAATTAGATCCTATAGTAGCAAAAAAGGTGTTTAGATAGTTGCATATTTCTGTGCAGTCTGTAATTGGACCGATGGGCGTATCTAGTTTTGAGGGAGCGGAGCATGATTTCGACTTATTTCCAGCCAGGTTCCCGATTAATTTCCACATCTTTAAAGGTTTTCTTTCACAGTTTTTGAAAGTTTTATAGTAGTAAGAATTTTTAGCACATTGAATTTGTTCCAGCACGGTGTTTCGTAGGGTGATGAAATTGTTTCTTATCGAATCGTCATTAGGATTTTTCTTGTAAGCACACCATACCTGATTTCTGTTAGCTATCAATCTAATTATGTCTTTATTGATCCAGTCTGATTTAAGCTTATTTTGTATTTTAAATTTTGGTATTTTATTTTCATTTACTGCTTCCTTTATTTTGTGTTCTAGGATTTTAAAGTTATCATCAGGAACATCCGTAATAATATTTTCTACTGTTTGATAAAGTGCTGTGTAGTCTAAGGTATAGTACTTGATTTTCTTTTTTGGTTCTGGTGAGTATTTGCCAACCTCGAGATAGATTTGCTTGTGGTCCGACATTGGGGATTCTACAACAGCAACATGAAATTTGTGGTTCTTCAGATTGGATGAGACATGATCAAGTATCGATTTCTTTGTGGGCGCATCACGGGTACTGAATTTTTCATCAATTTTGTTTAGGATTAAGTGACCACTTTCTAACAGTACTTTTGTATAATCATTAACACATCGGTTCGGATTAAGCAGATCATAGTTGAAATCGCCGAACACTAAGGTTCTTTTTCTTCTCATCAACTGCTGTGAGAATTCCTCCAAAAAACTGTTATTTTTTGATTTAGGGGTTTTATATACGGCCCCTATATCCAACGAATATTTTTCTATATGAACCCACAAGTAGTGGTTATCCTCTTTACAGAGATCTTCTACGTGGCTGTGTCTTAAGCAGTCATGGACAAATATGGATACACCACCACCTCTTGAGTTTTCTCTAATATTATAATAATGTGAGTAGTTAGGTAGTTTGAGAGTATTGGCTTCAGATTCCGATTTGATCCAAGTTTCCGTAAGTATGATCACATGTACAGGACTAGGTATGCTATGTTGTATTATACAGTTTAACTCGTCGAATTTTCCTGGCTTCACTATGCTGCGAGCATTGGCATAAAGAAATTTCAGGGACTTGGCATTTTTTATAAGATCGCTGTAAGAATTGGTTACTTCGTGAGTAGTGTTCGAAGTTGCATCATCTGACTCAGAAATCGTTAGTTTTTTGACTGTGCTTTCGTAATTTTAGGTGTTCCTTTCACATACTTTATTGTTAAATCCTTTTCTCCTCCTTCTAATCGCCGTTGTAGTTCGTCTCTTAAATTATTCCGGTACTTTTGTTGGTAGGGGGTCTCATCACAGTAAATTTTGATATTATGTTCAGGTTTTATGTTTGATTTATGACGTAGAATTGATTTTGCCGCTTCCGAGTTCGAGAATATGACCTTTATAAGTCGACATGCGTCAGGATTATATTTTCCTAGTCGTATGGTTTTTGTTGGTTCCATGCAGTCTGCAACAGCCATCTTTAAAACCTTCATTACCTCCTCACAGTCGTGACTTTGTCTCTCCGCAGAGTTGATGGATTTTATTTCTTTTACTCCTCGTATAATGATATTTTTCTCCCTCTGAGATCGCTCATATGTCTCTGATATAATGTCTTCGTAGCTAAGTAAGGATGTTTTTGTCGCGGAAGTGGAGCCACATTTAAGTGAAGCTATTTCACTTTCAATAATGTCCACTCTTTTTTCAATGAAGTCTTTAAAACCTGACATATTAGCTAAATCTGATTTTATTTTGACCTGTTCCGAGGATAAAAGATCAGTCGTTATCTTAATACGACTGATTTCTTCTTTTATAGATGAGACATCTTGAGATATCTTGTTCAAGTTCTCAGCCTGGGTTTCAGCCATACCTCTTATCATCGATTCCATTTTGAGTTGGAATTTTTCGAATTGTGCACCAAAGTCGTCATGTGGTTGTTTTCTCTTACCGCGTTGGGTTAGTTGGTTATTGTAATCAGATAAGGCAATCTTTCTTAAATCTGGTTGCGAGCCACCAGCCATTTCAGGTCTGCCAATACCACTTGCTATCGCTATAGGATCTCTATTGCTTTCGTTACACGTATTAGGTGACTGCGGTGGCGATCGAGCAACATTCATTGTGTGTTATTTTTTTATTTTTTTGTAGGTATAGGAAGATATATTTACTTGAGGTGTTCGGAGCGCGCCCACGCAGCACCACGAAGAGAGCGAGATGAATATTCGTAGCCCGTCTCTTTTCACCGGTAGGGTCCGGGGGGTGAACACTTGCTTCCTCGCCGCTCGCTTGGGTGTCGATGAGTGGCAATACGACCGAAGTTCCGCAAACAAGTTATTGCTAATTGCGCACTTGATTATACAGTGTGTCCGGACACGAGTTAGCGATACTTGAAGGGGATATTATAGATTCATTTTCATCGACAAAACTGCTTTTAAAAAAATTCTTACTCCAACACCTCGCGAATGGCGGCCATTTAAGTTTTTTGATTTGTCGAACTGGGGTATGTACAATAAAATGCAAATATCTTTGAATCCAAGAGACCTACATACATGCAAATGACTTTATTGCAAAGTTAAATGTTAAGGCTTTTCAAAAACTTGCAAAAGTTTTCTAAATAATATGTAGAAAGAACCAAAAAACGTGGGCAAACACGAAATTGTACACAAAAATTACTGAATATTTTCACATTTTATACTCTAGCACGAAAAGTACCCTTGTATTTTGCTTAGGTGTTTGCATTAAATTAAAAGTATTTGAGTTAGGCTATAAAATGGTATCAAAATTATTTCTCTACGTCAAGTACTTTAAGAGTTATTCTTACTTGAACATAACCCTTCCTTAGCGAATGTACCCCAATATTACAGGTGTCGCATTCTTTGGGCGAGCTAAATCGTTTCAGTGTAAATTTATGAGCTGTCATTATTAACCACCATGTAAATGATCCCAACGAATCACCCATAAACTGAAATGGCCCATTTTTTGAATTTATTCAATTATTTTTTTTTCATAAAGTATACAAAAAATTTATTATTTCAGTTTAATGGTGATTCTTTGGGATCATTTACATGGTGGTTAATAATGCCAGCTTATAAATTCACGTTGAAACGGTTTAGCTCGCCCAAAGAATGCAGCTTCTGTAACATTGGTGGTACATGCGCTAAGGAAGGGTTATGTTCAAGTGAGAATAACTCCTAAAATACTTAACGTAGAGTGATAATTTTGATATAATTTTATAGCCTGACTCAAATACTTTTAACTTAATGCAAAAACCTAAGCAAAATACAGGGGTACTTTTCGAGCTAGAGTATAAAATGTGAAAATATTCAGTAATTTTTGTGTACAATTTCATGTTTGCCCACGTTTTTTGGTTCTTTCTACATATTATTTAGAAAACTTTTGCAAGTTTTTGAAAAGCCTTAACATTTAACTTTGCAATAAAGTCATTTGCATGTATGTAGGTCTCTTGGATTCAAAGATATTTGCATTTTATTGTACATACCCCAGTTCGACAAATCAAAAAACTAAAATGGCTGCCATTCGCGAGGTGTTGGAGTAAGAATTTTTTTTAAAGCAGTTTTGTCGATGAAAATGAGTCTATAATATTCCCTACAAGTATCGCTAACTCGTGTCCGGACACACTGTATAGCACTAAGTTTCGTTTTTAAGTGAAGACTATTATTGGTTTTATTTAATCAAAGATAACACGTCCGTACTGTTTGCTTCCGTAACTCGTACTCCCAAACACAATGCCAGTGCGGAGCCTTTGTACAGGATATGTACCACCACCTTTCGTGCCCATCCAGCCCAACCACCTGCACCTTCCAGGATTTGAACGATTGATGACAGAGCTGTGCGGGTAGCCACATATTGGTCGGATGTAATTTGAGTACATCGACACGCAAAGAAGAAGAATAATTGAAACTTATGACACTAATTACTACCAATGTATTTTTGAATGCAATATAAGTTTGTATCAACTTCTATGTCTTTATCTTGTCGTTGATAAGCGTGTTGGTCTATTGGTTAGTGACCCTGACTGCTATGCCAGAGGTTGTGGGTTCAATTCCCACCCAGGACAAATGTTTGTGTAATGAGCACGATCATTTGTTATGTGTCTGGGTGTAATTTATCTATAATATCTATGTATTTAGAAATATATAAGTATGTTTATCAGTTCTTCTTAGCGTGTCGATGGCAAATTATTTTATATATTTTGTTTAGCCCAAAATTCAGCTACGCGAACCCCGCTCACTGATGCAGTCATAAGGTCGTCAAGTGTACAGGTGACAGGACTTGCGGTACAGGAGAGAAGGTGAGCTATTGTCTGTGGGGACACGTCGCATATACTTTTGAGGTCTGAGCCGTCAGTGAATCCCCATCTGTGGAGGTTATCTTTGCTGCGGCCGACCTGTTTATCAGTTGTCTAGTACCCATAACACAAGCTTTGCTTAACTTGGGACTAGATGGCATTGTGTTATGGAATATTATTATTATTATCTCTTTATTTATTTTTTTAACATATTATTATTTCGTTTATTCATTTTTAAACATATTATTAAATTTTTAAATATTTCTTAAATAAAAACAACAAAAAACATTTTAAAATATTAAAATAGTGATCCGCCGGTGTGGGAGCAGGGTCCAAGCTACCGGTGGTTAGGGCTCCAGAGACTGCCTTCTGAATCAGGCCCTTGATCCAACTAGCCAACAGGAGCCTCGACAGATGTTCATGTTTGTCGAAGCTCTTGGCTATCAGGCCATTATTATTATTATTACTTCTATGTCTGTCCATCAACAAGGATCTTAGAAAAAGTCTTGGCAAGAATCCTTATTCTTGGGATATATGTTTTGTTAAGACACTCCATCAGCTCTTTGTATCTTTCTAATGGTATGACATCCGCTATAGGCTAACCATAGGCTGGTAGACCAATATTATGTGTCTTCATGTAGCGGATGTAACAACATCAGCATCAGTATGACTAAAAGAGCTTTTATTTCAGTTGTATTGGTATCTGTCCAATTCTTTGACTGTTTTTGTGGTACTTATAAGTTTGTTTGCTCTGTTATTAGGTCCCTCCATGTCAAAAACCTTTCAAAAAACTATATAGCAACAATTGAAAAAACGTAATTCGGATAATTAATGTCTTCATCAAATCCATCTTCTTCAAAAATGTTTGATATTTCAGGGTTTATACTACATTTTTATTATAAATTAGTTTAAAATCAATAGTTTGTTATGTATTAATTAGCTTGGTTCTGGTACCTATTTGAAATATAAACTTCTACAATCAAATCAGGTTCCTGACAGCATACATTAACACGTTAAACGCCGAGCCAAAAATGGCAGTTAGCCATTTGGGCAACGGGGGACACCTGTGACTGGAGCGAGGTGTTCACATCAAACGTTGATTACAAGCCACGGGGCATTAATATTGAATGAAAATGGTAAAGATGTGACCCATGTGACCTGTGTGGCCTTGTGCAACGACCAAAACAGCTTGGTTTTTAACCGACTTAAAAAAAAGTAGGTTCTCAATTCGACCTGTATGTACGAGTATGTATGTATGTATGATTGTCCGCGATTATCTCGCGTTTGGCTGAACGGATTTTGATATGGTTTTCAGGAAAGTGTTCATTACATTCTGGAGGTTTTAGTATACACTGTGTTCTTCACGTTATCCATAAACTTTAGCAAATACTTCTATGGCTTTTACAAATCAAATCCAACAAAGGAAGTAGTACTTAAGAGGGCTATTACAACATGAAAGAACACAGTTTCTGTCAATCTGACATCGTGATGCCCCGCGAATAGAAACAAAACACAAACAAAAGAACTGTGCCTCGTATACCAGGAAGAAAACAACATGAGCTTTTGCCACTTTTCTTTCGAATAAACAGAGTAACATCCCTGGGCTGCCAGACACTACGATAGATATACGACAGATAATGCGATAAATGTCATCAAACTATTCTATAATAAATAATTATCTTGTTATGATATATTTCAAGTGTTAATATTATTACCAGTGACTAAATTGGAATTTATAACTTTTTTTTAAATTAGATTTTTGTGATTATTTAAAATTTACGATATGGTATTTTAACATTTTTAAACTTTTTCTTCGACTTATACAGCAAACAGTCATTTATGTCATGTATTCAGAGACTATATGTCATGTATAATTATGGACGCAAAATCAGCCACTTGGGGTAATTAAGGTGACATAGCATAGATAAGGAGATATAGCCAGAAAAGTTGGGTTTAATGGTTGAATATTCCCAAGCAGTGCTTCAAAACGTTTGAAACCTGTGTCAAGAGACGGGTAATATCACCAAAGCGTTTAGTCTCATAACGTTCAAGTTGCAAAATAACCACATGGAAAAAAAAGTTCAAATCTCATAAGATACAAGTCTCGAAACCTCCAAGTTGCAAAATAGTCAAGTCTCAAAACATCCATGTCTCATAATATACATTTTTTATTTAAGTGGATTTGTAAGTGGTGCTTTTTATATTTTTGACATCGACCTTGATCCAGCAATTTAAAAAAAAATGGAAAGTATAACGCTATACTTTAACAGCGGAAGTCAGCACAAGAAGAAGTTATTAGTGGCCTGCAGGCCACTGACATTGTAAATAAATCAGAATCAAAATAAAACATTCATGTTGGTGTGTGTTTTATTAATGTTTTGTTTCATAAAACAATATTTTATTATTAAATTGTTTTTTATTATTATTAAACTGTGACCTTGGTAATGTGCTTTTCCTCGCCAGAGTTAATTGCACACAACTTTTTAATTATTTGCCTATATTAAAGACACATCTTAAGAGTCCTGTTACATTTTTTACGCAAATTCATGATTTTTATCAAATTATTTCGATCGGCGTACACGAGTCGATTAATAGCAGCGATCTCCGGACGATTGCGCGCGAAAAATTCGGCGACAGGTCCTACCTCGTCGCGGGACTGAGGGGCGCGCCGAATTGACGCAGAATAATAGCATTTTAACTTTATTTATTGCAATTTTGTTTTATGAAATTGAGAAACGAAAACTGATGAAACGTATTCATTGTAGATTGAAGTTTTATATCATATTAGTTTATTTGATAAAGTTGCGTTAATTTGGACGCTGAATTGAATGAAAAACATTTATGGCTTAAATTAGGCTTTCTTTACGATTTTTGCCATAAAAACTCAAGGAATTTAAAGGAATTCTAGAACTCCAATAAACAAGTAAAACATTCAAAGTATCTTTTTGTAATTTTAGCATTTATAAGAATTGAATGTTACAATGTGAATTTGAGCGTCAAAGTTCCTTCGTCAACGGTTTTTCTTGCAGACTGTGTTCGTAAAATATTTATAGTAAATTACACCAAAAGAAAAATGAAAATGTGTAACTACAACTTACAAGAAAGAGAATGGTACTATCGTTATCCTTAATCAAATAATTAAAATATCTTACAACTGCTGAAAATTACAGCGTCAAAAATCATGAATTTGCGTAAAAAATGTAACAGGACTCTTAACAAGCCTTATAGTTTCCACCAGTTCCGCCAATTATTTTTTGAAAATTCAAGATCGATGTCAAAAATATAAAAAGCACCACTTACAAATCCACTTAAATAAAAAATGTATATTATGAGACATGGATGTTTTGAGACTTGACTATTTTGCAACTTGGAGGTTTCGAGACTTGTATCTTATGAGATTTGAACTTTTTTTTCCATGTGGTTATTTTGCAACTTGAACGTTATGAGACTAAACCCACCAAAGGCCGTGATCGGAAGAAAATGAGTAAGGCCCAAGAATAAATAATAATAATAATAATATTCCACAACTATCACACAACGCCATCTAGTCCCAAGCTAAGCAGAGCTTGTGTTATGGGTACTAGACAACTGAAAAACATACTTATATATTTCTAAATACATACATATTATAAATAAATTACACCCAGACACAGAACAAATGATCGTGCTCATCACACAAACATTTGTCCTGGGTGGGAATCGAACCCACAACCTCCGGCATAGCAGTCAGGGTCACTAACCACTAGACCAACAGGCCTGCCCTATGAAGAAGAAGAAGACTATCAAGTTCGTTGAACCGCGCAAAGAGAGCGATAAATCTACCACGCGGACCATACAAACTCCATTGCGACGAGCCACAGGCACCCCTATAATTGCCCCCGGGTCGCAAAGGGTTATTGAAGGACACCGTGGATTTAAATCAGTACAAGTTTGAATGTCCCTCCCGTCCTTCCCTGGGTGGAAGGACTGATCTTGATGATTTTACCGCGTAAAAATAGTATATTTCATTACAAGCGCGGAAAGGCTGTCATTGCAAAGAGTTCCGACAAATGTCTACCCGAGCCGAGGCGCAGCCGGAGGCGAGGGTTGACAGTCAGAACAAGTTGCAATGACGGTACCGCAAGTGTACTGAACGACTATTTTTAATACACTTGCGAAAAAATGAAGCGATTTAACAAATAATAAAAACATAATAAACTAAACTCGCAAAGAAAATTTCTGGAAAATGACGCCAACCGTAGAATATAAGCAGAGTGTTTTTTTCTTCACCCATTTTGCTAGGCAAAGGGAACGCCCATACAGCTTAGTCTTCAGTAGATTTTTTTTGTTGATATGACATGAAAATGAGATAAATGAAATGAAACCTAACCTAACTCATTCAATTAAATCAAATCTGTCATTGAAATAAATTAGTAGCTTCTTTTTAGAAATATACGTTTTTGTATGAATCACAAAAACTCTTTAGTAAAAACTTCATGGTTGGTTTTTCTTTTTAATAGACATTATTTTGACAGTTGGGGAAAGAGAAAGCACTAGTGCGGGAAAGGTAAATAAAGCACTAGTGTGTAATAGCCCACTTCCCGAACGCTATACGTCCCTGCAATATGTCACTTTTTGAGCAACTGTATTAAAAAAAAACATACCACCAGAGGCATGGCCAGTGGTATGGTGGGTCCGCAGCGAACTATACTATACAAGTGAACTGGCATGTTTGGGAAGTTGGAAAGTCTGAAATTGCATTATATTATCAATTCAGAAAAAAAAGCTATCAGAATTATTAATATTTATTATCCTTCTGCCCGCGACTTCGTATTATATTATATAATATAATTATGCCAGCGGCAACGGAATCGTCAAAATCGAAGATCTGAAACGTCTGATGTCCAATAAAGCCCGGGTAAATAATAGATGGGAGTTCTGGCCAGTAGAGTCAGATTTTTAATGATATACCATCGTCATCGAAAATCAGTCCTAAAGTCTTACCGCCCTCATCGCGTGGAGGTACTCCCAGTTTATGTTATTTCATAATTAATTATACAGGGTGAATTTTTCAACTGGGCGTGGATGGCTATTTCCGAAACTACGAGGAATATCAAAAAACGGTGAAAGGAGTTTCGAGGCCGATTTTGACGAAAACTAAAACTACATCATTGGATTTTTTCCAAGAAGAAACGGTTTATGTTTCGAAAATAGTCATTGCCTTGAAGATTGATCAGTTTTTTTTGTAATTATACGTTTTCCTTAAGTTTGCCGTATATGATTACTTCCCAGAATTTGATCCTTATTAGCAACATTATCGAATAGTGTAATAATACAGGATGTTGTTGATGTTTTTTTCCAAAATCAGCGGGTTCGATTCCTGGCCAAGATTATTAATTTTTCCTTAATCCAATGATGCAGTTTTAGTTTTCATCAAAATCGGCCTCGAGAGTCCTTTCAACGATTTTTGATATTCCTCACAGTATCGGAAATAGCCATCCACGCCCAGTTGAAAAATTCAACCTGTATAGTGAAATTAGCGATAGCTTTGATTTCCACATCAGATGTTTCTGATCTTCGATTTTTATAAGTCAACAGGAAATGCCCATCAAACCGACAACTTTTGCTAAGTCGTTATTCCTACATGTGTTATGGTGTAGCGGGGCTCTTGGAGTTCCACAACGGGTGTTCCAGATCTTTAGTTTTTATACTTCAACAGAGAGTGCTCATCAGGCTGAATAACTCTTGCTAAGACGTCATTCCTATAAATGTTATAGTTTAGCTGGGCTCTTGGAGTTCCACATCAGGTGTTCCAGATCTTCAAATTTTATACGTCAACAGAGAGTGTTCATCAGGCTGAACAACTCTTGCTAAGACGTCATTCCTTTATATGTGTTAAGCTGGGCTCTTGGAGTTCCACACCAGGTGTTCCAGATCTTCAAATTTATTCTCTCAACAGAAAATGCTCATCACGTGGAACAATTTTTGCTATGGCACTATTTTTGTATCTTTTATAGTTTAGCAGGTCTGTTGCGGTTCTGCATCAGGTGTTCAAGTTTCCAAGATAAATTATAGCCTATATGTTAATCGGACTTAATACCTATACAACAAAAAAAAAAATCATTCAAATCCGTCCAGTAGTTCCGAAGATTAGCGTGCACAAACACACAGACAAACAGACAAACCGACAAACAGACAAAAAAAAATTACAATTTCGGATTCGGCATCGATAAAATAACAACCCCTGCTACTTTTTTTATATATTTACATTGTACAGACACCACTTTCCTACAAATTTATTATAATATATGTATTAGAAGATAGATAATTACATCCACATTCGAATATAATAGGAAAATACAATCAACACATTTACTAATTTACATTGTAATCTAATCAATCATAATTAAATTAATTCAAAATATTAACTTGTATCAAGAAAGGTTGGTTACGCTGTATTCTTGGCGATTGGAAAAATTACTGGCCATCACTTATGACCTGCGGAAAATTCGAGGTACTACATTTTTAGTGCAATTTGATGTAATGACAAAGACACTAGCGCCGCGTCTAAAGGTCATGAATGGTGGCGTGTATTTTAAATTTTAATGATTACGTGACTAATGTCAAAATGGTTGCGAGCGATACGTCCTCCCTCAGAAAGCGCTCCGCGCTGTCTAAATCAAAGAACAAACCGTTCATGGTTTTATATTGAATTTTGTCATTGCATATTATAATTGTTTAATATTATTATTTTACTTTTAAATTAACTAATTATTTTTATCATGCAAGCTAACATAGTAACCTTAGTTATTTAATACTTTTTGATTGAATATCCAGTAAAATATTGATAGAAAAAAAATAATATTTCGGATGAAAAATCGTCAATATCTTCCTGTTTTGCGGAATTATTTTTAATGAAAAATAAAAAACTGATTAATACAGTCCAAATATAAACATTTATTTGTACCACGGACATATTCAAATATTATTTTACTATTATAACTTCTATGTAATAAGGTACCAAACATTGACAAAATGTAGAATTTTATGAAACATCCTTTGCAGTGACAAGATTTTTACTCATGTACGTAAACAAATCTAAAAATTTGTTTAATACAGTCCACAGAAAAATAATCAAACTTTCTCGGGTATATTTCTTTTTTTAATTAGTGGCCATATCTTACCCAGAATCAGGTTCCAAAGTTCGCACAAATTTAAGGCAACGTGTGAAAGCCCTCTTAAAAAGGCTTCGTTACAAAGATATTTGTAATTTCATTTAATGAAATTTAATTGAGCTATGCAGTGAGAAAGTATCTTAATTTGAAATCTATCAAATACTATTTGCATTTCATTTGTTTCAGCCCGCCAAATGTTATGAATGACGTTGCCAATTCGGATAAAGAGGCATGCATATCGGGTTATTTACGTCTAGGTATTTAGTTTATATGAAAATTAACAAAAAATAAGAATTTATTAATGTGTCCATAATGAAAAATGCTTACTTCCGTGGTTTGAACATCTGGTCGAAGTTTATGTATATCGTCCGGAACACGGTGTATAACTAATAGATATCCCGTGACGTTGCCCGCGTGGATCCGTTTTTGCTTACTTGGATTGTAGATAGAGACGATTGCATGTTTGTCCGCGATTATCTCGCGTTTGGCTGAACCGATTTTGATGCGGTTTTCAGAAAAGTGTTCGTTACATTCTGTGGAAGGTTTTAGTATATAACAATAATGGATATCTCGTGAAGTTGCCCGCATAGATCTTGGTCCTTGGTCGGACGGCGAGCTTACCCACTCACCGTCTGCAAGCCCGCTCCGCCGCTGTGCCCTCTGCTATTCAGAGGGACACGCGTTGGAGCGTCCACCCGACAGGCTATGCGCATACGGGCAAAGAGACCCCTTAGGCACACAGTGCCTAAGGAAGAGTTTTTGCCCGCATCCCAGGGTGCACCGGCCCGAAAAACTGGTCTTCCCCCCCGGACGTATCCGAGAAGGAACTCCAGTCCACGGGCGCACGTGGAGGTTTCCTGTCTTAGCACCCCAAAATACAAGGTTTAACAAAATATTAGAGATCTGTCAGAATCGCTGTCGTTAACTGCATTAGAGTTCGTTGAAATCAAATTATTAAAAAAATAAATGATACTCCTTATGAATTACCAGTGTCCAGTGACGGATTAAGACATCTTGATGCCCTAGGCAATCTAAGCCTATGGTGCCCCCCATGTCCAAGAATAATTAGTTCCTTCCTTCATTTATTTTAAAGTATTCATTGGTGACGAGTAAAGTGTTAAATAGAAAGAAAGAAAATAAGTTTAAAAAAAATTTAACACGCTTAATTATGTTAGCTTCACATGTAAGAAAATCTTGGAATCTTAATTTGACCCACTTCCCGGTCTTCGATTAGGATGAAATTTTCCACACCCTCTGAGTTCTGAAAACAATACATGACAAGCTGATAAGAAACGTCATTACAAATCCAATAAATAGATCCAAGAATCTTGGACCAAGATGGCGGACTGGCTGTTTGAAATCGCCCCCATGATTATGGGTATCAAATGAAAGGGTTTGCTGTCAGAAATACGAAAAAAATAGTCACGTGACTTAAATCCGACATGGCGGACTGGCTATTTGAAATGCACTCCCATAATATGGGTATAATTAAACGAAAGGGTTTGCTGAATCACAGAATGGGATGCGAAAAAAAACCATCACGTGACCTAAATCCAACATGGCGGCCGTCCCAAGGTGGCAGATCAGTAGTAAATTAAGTGAGTGCTAAAAGCGTGTTTGATGACGAAATAAAAAAATAAAAAACGTACCTTAGTGGAGTAGGAGCGACAACAATCAAAACCAAAGCATAATTTATTTATTTATTCAAATGCGCCTTTCGGTTTTTCCGGGCATTGAATTCACGCAAAATAGTGTTAACGTCTAACGTTTTCAATATATCGGACTCTATGTATAATATCGATAAATTATCGAGCCTTTCTTGTGACATCTTTGTCCGTTTTTCATTTTTTTATATTTTTAATTTTGAAAAAGAACGTTCCGCTGAGCAATTAGTAATCATAAGCGATAAAAATATACGCAGGGCTGTTTCTACATTAGGGAAAGCTGATTCAATTTTATCATCATGTATTATTTTATACAATTGTGCGTGAGTTTGATGTAAACTTAGGCGAGCCGAATCTCTGGGGCTGGAACTTATTTTATTTACCACATATGAATGAAACTGTTGAGTTTCTGTTATTAATTCGGTGTTAAGGTCTTTTATTCATCTGCAGTTTGATCGGGACACATAATTTTATCGGCATCGGGTATTTTATTTAAGAATGAGAATTTTTTGCTATGAAAAATATCTAGTTTTAATTCCGCTACAAAAATCCAGGCTTCATGCAGGACTGCACCCACCCTCCCGCCCTCATGCATATGCACATGAAGCAAAGGTCTCACCCTCCCGCCCACATACATATGCATAGGGGACGGTCGGGCAAGATGAATGGGGCGGGCAAAAAGAATTTTACGATTAATTTCTCGAATAATAACTAGGAAGAAATGGCAATAGTGTAGAACGATCAGGAATTGCCCACCGGTCGCGCTCAGTGCGCCATAAGCGGCAAAATTGGATTGATGTGGAAGTGCGTGCCAAAAATTCATTTTCGTCTGCAAAAAAACGATTTTTGAAGGTAAATACTGTGTGTTATTACTGAGTGATAACGCGTGTTGTTTTTTATATTTACATTATTTTGTTACTTATGTATTAGTCGGGCAAAAAGAAACAGGGCAAGAAGAATAGTATCCGCTTAGGTAATTTTTGTTATATATTTTTTAAATCAATTATAATCTATTAGGCATTGTGTTATTCCAGTAATAGAGTAATTATTTAATAAATTAACTTGTTTCAGATGCTATACAACTATAAGCCGGAAACAGCTCGCGCCTCATGGTCTATGTATCGCGAACAATACATCCATCCTCCAATCGAATACTGGTTTAAATGTGAAACTTGTCATGAATGGACTAAGGCAGCCTTTAAGGGGAAAGGATCTCATTTTTGTGATGATTGCTTTGATTAACTGCCATAATTCATTTTGCCCTACAGTAAAATTCGTTTTGCCCTACCTATGCGGGCAAAACGAATAATAGCTATTATTTTGAAAAAGGAGAATTTTATAGTTTTTGAGATAGACAATTACATTTTTTGTTCTGTTTATTTAAAGTTTAATAATGATTGTTCCTATTACAAATAAGACTGATTAAAGATTTTGATTTAAACATTGTTTTTTTTTTAAACCAAACTTAACTAATTCGTCTTGCCCGACCATGCCTGATTCTATAATCAATTTTTTGCTGTTTCTTTGTATATATCTCCTCTTTTTCGCATCTCTGCACTTAATTTATCAGTGATGATAAAATAGCACGTTATTTTGAATTGTTCTCTTGGGCTAAAACTTACTTCAGGAGCTGAACCATCATTGGGCATTTTCTTTCTTCGTCTTTGACGGGTGTCTTTGTATTCCACATCTGGTAGCTTTTCTTTTGCGCGGGCTTCTACAGAATCAAAATCGCACCGCATTTTTTCTAAAAAATCTACGAGTGATTAATTGAACAATCGAGAGTATACAGCCCATTACATACAGAACCATACGCTAAAACATTTTTATTGTTTACTACATCACACTTTGAGTCATAAATAATGCAGCCTTCTTTATTGAAAACTACAGAGGATCTTTCTCTACTACTTTCTTCACTGAAAGTAAATAACAGTTCAAATCAGGAACATGAACTACATTCCCTATTCTGTTCGCCAAAGTATCGGTATCAATGGATACATCACCAATACCCACAGCTGCCACTTGTTGTCTATTAGCCACAGTAATCGTTCCACCTTGTACAGACCGATAACTGCTGAACCACTCGCGATGCGGAGTCATGTGGATGGTTGCACCTGAATCAATAATCCATTTCCCATCAATAGCAGCTGGCGCAGAGAGAGCCATTTCCTTTACAATAGCCTGTTCCACCTTTTCATTATAATGGCAATCTGTATCTTTAAAAACCTTTCCCGACACACTCAAAGCCTTCTTATCCTTCTTATTGGGACATTCGGGACTTTTGTGTCCTGGTTGTCTACACTTAAAGCAGATTATAGGCTTCTTCTTTTTGCTCGTAGAACCTGTTGAACGTAGCGCAGCCACCTCGTCCGGGTGAGGGTCCTTAGAAAGTTCGTTTAATAGCTTTGCCTTAACCAACTCACTGGTTACTTCAACATTCGAATTCTCTAAAGCCATGATCAGCGGTTCGTATCGTGATGTCAATCCTCCGAGAATAATCGCAGCCAGAGATCCATCGTCGATCTTCTTACCAATATCTTCAAGATCTTGAGCAGTACTCATTATGGCGTTGATATAAGATTCTATGTCTTGGAAATCGGTCAAGGTATATTTGTATAGTCTACGTTCGAGAGAGAGCCTTCGACCCATACCTTTATCCTCGTACGTTTTTTGTAAAGCACTCCAAGCCTCCTTAGCGTTTTTCGCATTTCGTACGTGCGAAATTGCACCTTCGTCTACAGTAAGGCATATTTTTGACAATGCCTTCTGGTCATTGCGAGAGCGCACATTTTCCGCCGTTTTATCAGAATCATCGTACCCTGTGATGGACGTCCACAGCTCCTCATGAATGAGAAGCATTCTCATTTTGAACTTCCAGGTTGGGTACCCGTCTCAGTTTTTTTAACATCTCAATTCCTTGAAAATTCATACTACTATTCCCTGACATTATTTACTTTTAAAATAAGCAGCTTCGTGCTGATAACGTGTTGGAAGAATTTTATTTGTTAGGAACGAACAACATTTTTATAAGATTGACAAGAATAGAGTAAAGAGTACAAACCATAACTTTTTGTATACACCGTGTTCCGGACGATATACATAAACTTCGACCAGATGTTCAAACCACGGAAGTAAGCATTTTTACCGACTTCAAAAAAAAGGAGGTTATCAATTCGACCCGTATGTATGTAATATTTCCAGAACTGCCCAGTTTTCGTATATGTTAATCTATATCAGCGTCTGAACAAATGTGCCAAATTTCATAAGTGTATGTATGTATGTATGTATGTATGTTTTTATGTTTGTGCACGCATATCTCCGGAACTACAAGTTCGATTTACGTAATTCTTTTTTTGTTGAACTAGGTATTGTTCAGCTTAGGGTACACTGCAAGTTTCATCAAAATCGGTTCAGTAGTTTTAGAGATATGGATTTTTTTGCTTACTTGGATTGTGGATTTTCTAAGTCGATTGAATGTTTGCTCGCAATTATCTCGCGTTTGGCTGAACCGATTTTGATGTGGTTTTCAGAAAAGTGTTTGTTACATTCTGGGGAAGGTTTTAGTATATAACAGTAATGAATATTTCGTGACGTTGCCCGCATAGATCCGTTTTTGTTGCTCACTTGGATTATAGATTTCTAAAGACCCGATTATACGGAGATCTTTGTTGAATGTCTGAACTAAAAAGGGTAAAATAAAAACTTTTTTAAAAAAAGAACCGACTTCAAAACCAAACACAAAAAAGTGTAAAATAACTTTTCTTTCGGAAGTCGGTGGCCATAGTCAATGAAATAAAAACAAAGCCACCGACTTCCGAAAGAAAAGTTATTTTACACTTTTTTGTGTTTGGTTTTGAAGTCGGTTCTTTTTTTAAAAAAGTTTTTATTCATTATGGACACATTAATAAATTCTTATTTTTTATTTTTTGTTAATTTTCATACAAACTAAATACCTAGACGTAAATAACCCGATATGCATGCCTCTTTATCCGAATTGGCAACGTCGTATTTTCATTCATAACATTTGGCGGGCTGAAACAAATGAAATGCAAATAGTATTTGATAGATTTATCATTTTAATTGCACTAAGCGGCAACATAGGCCAAATTAAGATACTTTCTCACTGCATAGCTCAATTAAATTTCATTAAATGAAATTACAAATATCTTTGTAACGAAGCCTTTTTAAGTACTACTTCCTTTGTTGGATTTGATTTGTAAAAGCCATAGAAGTATTTGCTAAAGTTTATGGATAACGTGAAGAACACGGTGTATAGACAACTAATAAGTATGAATATACAACAAAACACGATTCAGGTCGCCGAGCATAGTGCTGAGATCTTCCATCGATTTTGCCATGACAACAATATCGTCGGCAAATCGAAAGTGGGTGATGTACTCCCCATTAATATTGATGCCGAGTCCTTGCCATTCCAGGAGCTTGAAGGCGATTTCCAAAGTGGCAGTAAATAGTTTCGGAGATATCACATCTCCCTGTCTTACGCCTCTTTTCAAAGGAATCGCCTTCGAACTCTGCTCCTGTACTCAGACCGACATAGTGGCATTATTGTACAAGCACCTAAGCCCTTCGATGTACCGATAGTCAATCCGGCATCGTTGGAGAGATTCAAGCACTGCCCATGTCTCCACCGAATCAAAGGCTTTCTCATAGTCCACAAACGCTAAACATAAGGGCAAGTTATACTCTTCGGTCTTCTGTATAACTTGCCGCAGCGTGTGTATGTGGTCTATGGTACTGTAGCCTTTTCGGAAACCGGCTTGTTCGGGAGGCTGGAAGTCATCAAACCTGCGGTCGAGACGGTTCGTGATGACCCTCGAAAACAACTTATAAACATGGCTCAAGAGCGAGATGGGTCTGTAATTCTTCAATAAGGTGTTGTCACCCTTCTTGAAGAATAGAACCACCACGCTCATGTTCCATGCTTCTGGCGTTGTACCCTCGAGCAAGACGGAGTTGAAGAGCTTCTGAAGGACTAAGTACCGGTGTTCCACCCGCTTTCAGAAGCTCTAAAGTGATTCCGTCTTCACCCGGCGCCTTATTGTTTTTAAGCTGATTAAGGGCCATCCTAATCTCGTACAGGCTGATGTCCGGGATGTCTTCGGTATAGTGTGGGGTCAGCTTGGCTCTTGGGTCTTTGGCCGCGCTGCTATCAGGTTTTGTGACCGAAGCGTATAGCTGTCCATAGAACCTTTCGACCTCCTCCAATACCTCTGCTTTGGTCGACGCTGTACTGCCATCTTCTCGTTTCAGCTTTGTCAGCTGGCTTTGGCCAATAGACATATCTCTTGCAAACACTTTGGAGCCCTTGTTACGCTCAATCGTCTCTTTAATGTGGTTAGCATTAAAGAGGCGTACATCGTGCCGCAAGGATTTAGAAAGGACATCACCTGCGGCCAGTACATTTTTGGGCTAATTTTAAAAGTGCCGGCCAACAAAAATAAACTTATTATTTACATAGAGCGTAACATTATAAACATTTTTTATTACTACACCTAAATCGTAAGTCAATTCACTGAGAAGTTATTCAACCACAAAATGTTAATTCTGTGTGTGGAATGGCACTTACACCACCTACACTAAAATTCAAATGTTTTCATTCTCACTTGGAACGTACCAACTGAAACAAGTACGCAGCTATTATGCAGAGCACACGCTGGCAACTGGTGTGTTCGTAATTGAACTAGGTGGGCAAATTCCTGCTGAACATCTGGACGAGCTAGAAGGAAGAGATCTTTTCGTACTTAGAGTTTGAATCCAATTCCGACAAGTGTTCGTTCACGAACTTATAATGTTTATATCGGTGTAGATATGGCCTTCGAAGGACGTCAAGCCATAATGCATTATTATTGCACCTGCCATATTGGGAGAAGAACCATCGGCTGCTGCTCCCATGTAATGTGTATTGTGTGGTACTCGGGTATGCAAGGTATTTGCCTGTTATAGACATTCCTGCGGAAGGATTACAGGGGATTTTAGCGCCTTTAGGAGAATTAGAAGAATTAAACCTCATGGCTGAATGACGCTTGCTACAGCTGCAGTCTTCCGATGACGCAAAGTCATATAGGCAGCTCAATAGACGTATGTCTAAGTCCTTGCGACACGATCTGCGTCTCTTTAATACGAATCGTGTTAAAGAGACCATACAGCGAAACCAAGGCTCCAAAGTGTTCGCAAAGGACAAGTCTATTGGGCAAAACCAGATGACAAAGCTGAAACGGGAGGATGGCAGAATAGCGTCGACCAAAGCAGAGGTTTTAGGCGAGATCGAGAGGTTCTATGGACAGTTATACACTTCGGTCGCAAAGCCCGTTGACGGCTTGGTAGGAGATCCAAGAACCAAGCTGTCCCGACATTATACCGAAGATATCCCGGACATCAGTCTGTACGAGCTTAGGATGGCCCTGAAGCAGCTTAAGAACAACAAGGCGCCGGGCGAGGACGGAATCACTTCAGAGCTTCTGAGAGCGGGTGGAACACCGGTACTTAAAGTCCTCCAGAAACTCTTTAATTCCGTCCTCTCCGAGGGCAAGACGCCTCAAACGTGGAGCAGGGGTGAGGTGCTGTTGTTCTTCAAAAAAGGTGATAACAGCCTATTGAAGAATTACAGACCCATTACGCTTCTGAGTCATGTTTATAAGCTGTTTTCAAGGGTTATCACGAACCGTCTCGAACACAGACTTGATGACTTCCAGCCTCCCGAACAAGCCGGTTTCCGAAGAGGCTATAGTACCATAGACCACATCCATACGCTGCGGCAAGTTATACAGAAGACCGAAGAGTATAACTTGCCATTATGCTTAGCGTTTGTGGACTATGAGAAAGCCTTCGATTCGGTGGAAACATGGGCGGTACTTGAGTCACTCCAGCGATGCCGTATTGACTATCGGTACATCGAGGTGTTGAAGTGTTTGTATAATAACGCCACCATGTTGGTCCGAGTACAGGAGCAGAGCACGAAGGCGATTCCATTGAGAAGAGGCGTAAGACAGGGGGACGTTATCTCCCCGAAACTGTTTACTGCCGCAATGGAAGACGCCTTCAAACTCCTAGAATGGCAAGGACTTGGCATCAACATCAACGGCGAATACATCACTCACCTTCGGTTTGCCGACGACATCGTAGTCATGGCAAAGTCGATGGAGGAACTCAGCATGATTCTCGAAGGCCTCGACCGAGTTTCACAACGGGTGAGCTTGAAAATGAACATTGACAAGACGAAAATTATGTCAAATGCCAATGTTGTGCCCACCCCAGTCTCTGTTGGAAACTCGGTATTCGAAGTTCTTGACTCATATATCTATTTAGGACAAGTAGTCCAATTAGGTAGGTCCAACTTCGAGAAAGAGGTCAACCGCCGAATCCAACTCGGTTGGGCAGCTACAGGTATCTCGGACGAAAAGACATTGGTCTTTTCGTCCGAGATACCTCAGTGCCTCAAGACGAAAGTCTTCAACCAATGTGTGTTACCAGTGATGACTTACGGCACCGAAACGTGGTCTTTCACTATCGGCCTCATCTCAAAGCTCAAAGTCGCTCAGCGAGCTATGGAGAGGGCTATGTTCGGTGTTTCTTTACGTGATCGAATCCGAAATGAGGAGATCCGTAGACGAACTAAAGTCACCGATATAGCCCACCGGATTGGCAAGCTGAAGTGGCAATGGGCAGGCCATATTGCTCGCAGAGCAGATGGCCGATGGGGTCGAAAAGTGCTAGAGTGGAGACCGCGGACTAGCAAGCGCAGCGTAGGACGTCCACCAACGAGATGGACGGACGACCTTATAAAGTGCTAGAGTGGAGACCGCGGACTAGCAAGCGCAGCGTAGGACGTCCACCAACGAGATGGACGGACGACCTTATAAAGTGCTAGAGTGGAGACCGCGGACTAGCAAGCGCAGCGTAGGACGTCCACCAACGAGATGGACAGACGACCTTATAAAGGTCGCCGGAAGACGCTGGATGCAGGTCGCTTCCAACCGGTATAAGACTATGATCAGCAGTGGACGTCCTATGGCTGAGATGATGATGATGATGATATATAATTACATATCTATCTCTCTATTTAATTGGGTTAGGCCCGAACTGGGTGACCTCCTTGCTCCCGAGGTCGCTAGTTCTAGCAATACTTATCATTATTATTTGTATCTCGGCACTTTCAGGAATCAAAAAAATGTATGAAAATTACGAATTTTCGAACTTGTGTAACTTGGCCGAGAGCAATCCTACAACTTTTGTGCCATAGTAACTATTGCTCCAAATTACTAGTACTACCCGTAGGTACCATTTTTTTTCGTTGGCCGGCACTTTCAGAAATAGCCCAAAAAAAATGATCTCCTTTGTCTATTGAGCTGCCCATATGACTCGGCGTCACCGGAAGTCTGCAGTCTTAAAGAGCGTCGTTCAGCCATGAGGTTTAGAGTATGGTCGGAGAGTTTTTGAGGTCTATTTGCACGACGGGGTCTAAAGTACTTAGAGTCCACCGTTTGGACAGTTTCTACGAACCTATTATTAATCTCGTCCACCGACGCAGAATTTTCAAGGCAGTCGAAGCGGTTCTAGCTTCGAGGTTTTGGATAGAGGCGCGAGTAGGTCAGAGCGTGGACTTTATCAGATTGGACCTTTCAAGTTTTACGTTAATATTTAACTTGCCTCTGAGCATTCGGTGATCGCTTCCGGTTTTAATCCTGGGAATCACTGAGACATCATTGAATATTCGTTTCTTGTTGGTCATGATAAAGTCTATCTCATTTCTCGTGGAACCATCGGGACTTATCCATTCCATGTGAGGTCCATTTCCTGTGAGGCGGCTTCTAAAAGAAAGAGTTCATCATAAAGAGTCCCTCTTTCTCCAGGAAATCAGCCAGTCTCTGTCCCCGGGGGTTCCGTTGCCCATATCCAAATTGCCCCACCTTCAGCTCATCATCGCTTCTACTGCCCACCTTTGCGTTGAAGTCCCCCATTACAACAGTGAAGTGGGTTTGGGATGTATGTATGGCTCTACTGACGTCCTCATACATAGTCTCCACTTCATCATCTGGGTGTGACGAGGTCGGTGCGTACACCTGAATGTTCTCAGTGAGTATCTCTTGGATACTCTGAGTATTAGGTATACGACCCTGCTCGAAACACTTTCGATGGTAATTATGTTGTTAACGAGGGACTTGTGGACGAGAAAGCCGACACCACCTTGAGACAGATGGTTGCCCTTCCGGTAGTAAAGTAGGTTACCTGATTTTAGGGTTATCGTGTCCTCGCCCTCTCTACGGACTTCAGCTAACCCCACTATATCCCAGTGTAACCTACTCAGTTCCTCTTCCAGCTCAACAATTTTCTCGTCTACCCTCAAAGTGCGTATATTGTGTGTTACCAGGGCCAGTTTTCGTTTGGGGTGGTAGCCGGGCGTCTGCCGGTGATTCTTCGCACCCCCTGCTCCGCCGTTACCGTGGCCGCTACCGTAACCAGGAATAGCGGAGCTGCCGGGAACTGGGGGCCTGGTCTTTTCGGTGTAAGTCATTTAAGGGGGGGTTTGCCCATTATCGCCACGCTGGGCAGGCGTGGTGGCGATCGCAGAGACGTAGCGCTTCGTGTCGAGGATGCTGCTGCCCATCCTCGCCCTGTGCCATTTTAGCTACGTCAGTTAGAATGGTTATACCGCCATTACTCGTTTCTGGTACCTCAGTCGGCTCTTACGACACCTGGTACGAAGGGGGATACTATTCTACTCTGCCAGTATCCCACGGCCAAACAAAACAATGTGGCATCAATAAATTCTTTATTTTTAATAAAAACTGTCTAATATTTAGTTTTTTAAGCTAGACAGAGAACATGTGTCATCAGAGTCAGAGAGGGTTGCAACTGGCAATCGATCAACACTGTTAGATTCAGTAGGCAGAGACTGGAACCACCCATGATACTCTTCTTGTATAACACCTTTATGGCAAAGATTTACTAAGTCCTTCCTCTTAGCTACCGATATAGGCAAAGGTCCACTGTATAATTGTCGTTTAAAAATTGAAGATCTGGATCACCTTGTGTGGAATTCCAAGAGCCCAGCTACAGTATAACATACAGGGTGGAGAAGACAATACGACATTAAATGAAAACACGCGTAATACTAGTTCATAGGAATAATTCTACACTATCAAAAATATCCAAAACTCGAAATAGAAAAAAAAAAATTTTCAAACAAACTAAATGGCAGAAAACTGAATACGAATTAGAACACCATTTATAAATATTGGTTCACTAACCTGTGGTCAGAGTGGCAACAACGCAGGCCTGTAGCAACTTGATCTTTTGGCTAATGTTCAGTAAAACAATTACACTAAATCACAGACTATTCACCAAACAATCAGGCACCTCTCATCCGCTGGTTATTTTTTAATTAAATTATTAATCACTATCTGGATTACTGTTCAAATCATTAGCTAAGTACGTCACTAAATTTTTCTTTTTTCGATATGGCCGCCATTAACTCTAATACACAAACTGCAACGTCGTAGAAGGTTATTTCTGACGTCTGACAAGAGGTCCCCATTCGCAGCCATGTATTTTAATTTATTAAAAGATAAGATTATCCTATCTTTTAAATCATCCACAGATTCAACAGCTGTTGCGTACACTTCATTTTTGATGTGACCCCACAAGAAAAAATCCAATGGCGTAAGGTCAGGGGACCTGGCGGGCCATCGCGTTGGTCCATAACGGCCAATCCACTGCTGTCCGAACATTTCAGACAAACGTTCTCTTGCACTCACCACTGAATGAGCTGGTGCTCCGTCTAACTGGTACCACATCTGCCTGTAAACATCTAGCGAAAGCTCATCCGTGTACTCGGAAACTGGTCCATTGAGGAGTTCTAAAAACTTTTCGGCATTTAAAGGAGTTGGCTAAATGACTGCCCCAGTCATCTATATGACTTTCACATTAACTCGTAGTATTTAAAAATTCATTAATGAATTGTTTAGTGTTTAATAATTTCCTAATACTTATATAAACTGTTAAACATAAAAAAGTATCTGAATTGCTTTCTGTGCATTTTTTATTGACATGACAAGGCCACGATGAAATAATGTAGACTAGGGAAGGGTCATAAAGCTTTTCCAGATTGTCAAAATGAAACTGTACTTAATCGATTTTCACTAACGGGATTCAAAACGATTTCTTTTCTGAAATAATTAAGGAATGGCGTTGAAAATGCAAGTTTTTGGCGGGAATCGATAGAGTTCAATTCAGTGTCCTATTTAGTTTTTTGTTTTTACGTTACACGTTTTGATTCGGAAAACGAATTACCGTGACCCCGGAACATAAAGGGCTGTTGAAGAACACCGTAGATTTAGACTCATTTGACGATTTTACAACGTAAAGAAAAAGTGATTCGTCCACGAAACTCAACTTTTTGTTTTTTTTTTTTTTTTTAAACTTCTGAATGTGCTTCTTCGTTTAATCTTAGTTCATATTTTTTGTCGGATAATATTAACTGAAGTGTTATCAAACTACTTTCTAACCAATCGATTCTTTTATCGATTCTGTGAACTTTGAGTTCGGTCCCATCTTTAAGAAAAAAAACAAACGTCAGATGTCATTTGAACGCTCTGCCGTTTAATTGTTCGTTGTAATTCTTTATTTTGGCTTTTTCTTCACCCCCGCTTGTTTATTGGACTTTCTGTTTGCTTATACCTACCGACCTATCGCCACTCAACACGGACTTGCATTCAATTCATCATGCAATAAATAAACTGTGGTATACCCACGCAAAGATTGCGGCGGCATAGCAAGCAAGCAATGAAGACGTCATTGCTTGCTGTTCTACTCACCATCGTATCACGATGGTTAACAATAGAGGTAAGACATTTACAGATGGTCCTGGCGATGCTCGGCCCAAACCCAATCCCCACACTGTGTCCTCGCAGTGGCGACACGCTTTTATTTTCCGCCCAATCCAACACAAGAACCTCCTAAAACATCCGTGTCCCGTGAGGACCTACGTCAGGCGGAAGATGAGGACGCCGCGGCCCCGATTGCGTTCCCAACAGATTGGTTGCCTTAGATGTCATAATATTTAGATGTATAGGTAAACAGTAAAGTTAATTCATGTAGGTACTAAAGTAATTACGTTTTTTCTAGGTTCCAAGGAATGCCAACATTTGTCTTGTCATCCTTGTCATGAACTGCTGAATTCAGGAGCAACTTGTGAAGTTCGTATGGCAAAATTCGGTCACGCAACGGTGTGCATAACTTGTGGCAGTTCTGTGAGAAGTTTAGATCGCCATGCAGTAGACAGAAACAATTCAAAGTTGAAGAATTTTACAACATCACACCCAGATTTTAATCACGTGAATAAAATGACATTTAAACATTCAACAGTCTTTCGCGTCGTAGGTACGCTTTAAGACTGTGATTTATATCAATCACAGATTATCGAATACCTAAATATAGTACTATTTTTCTTGTTTCATTTCGAAATAATTAAATGTATTTTGAGCTAATTAAAGTGTTCAATAACTACTCGTAGTTCAGAAAAGATTTATCAATCACGACATGCTTTGCAATATGAAGTCCCCTGGCACGTTTATTTGTCAGCCTGTCTTCACCGATATAACTAACAGATTTTGATGGGGTTAACACTAGTAGATAGATTAGTTCTTCTTGTGTGGATGCAATGTTAGCATTATTTGCAGTTTTTATAGTACTTTTAATGATAGGTGTTCACGTTTTTTTTTTCAAGATTGCGAAGAAATGACAACTTGTAGAACCTTTTTTTATGTGAAATATTAATATTGAGCTATTCATCGTTATACAGTGCTAGGTCCAATGTCTATAAGTGGCTGGATTCTTGTACATACTTCAATTTAGCCAACTCCTTTCCTTCGATAAAAACTGGACCAATTATGGTATTTCTGTGAATGGCAGCCCAAACATTGACAGCAAATCTGTACTGGTGCGAAGTCTCCCGTCCGAGACGCGGATTCACGCGGCTCCAGTAACGAAGATTCTGCCTGTTCCATAAACCATTCCTTGTAAAAGTACTTTCATCGGTCCACATCACATTGTACAGAAAATCGGGGTTCTCGAAATGTTTTGTTTCTATCCAGCGACAGAAGTGTACCCTTACTGGCTTGTCTCTAGGTAACAACGCCTGTAATTTTTTGTACTTATACGGCTTTCGTTTGTCGCGTTTTAAAATTTTAAAATAGTTGTATGGTTAACACGAAAATGTCGACCTGCCCTACGCAAACTAGACGTTGGGTTGCGTTCAAAATAATTTAAAATTCGTTCCTCAAGGGTCGCTCTTACATGTGGAGGAGCACTATCCACATGCGGGATTAAAGATTGATTTTCACGCAACCTCTGGACAGCTTGAACAATCGTGCGCGAGTTGGTCGGACAAACTCGAGTGTTCCCATACAGCCAAAGCGGCATTTCTGTGACACTCCCCGTAAATTAAAACCATGTCGGTGTATTCCGAAGCTGTGTAGGAGTAACGAGGCATGATTATTGCTTAATTATTACCTACAAACAAAACAAAAAAAAAAACACGATAAAAACTAAGAGTCTAATCTCACTCAATTCACTTAACTCCACAGAATACTTTGTTAACACTTAACTCGATACCTATTAAAATGTTACGTGTCCTGTCACTAAAATAATAAAGCATCCGATTTCGCACTGATAAAGAACCACAGAACACTTAACAAATCACTAATACAAGAATGCTGACGCGCCGGGTACTTGAGAAGGCGCTGCGAGGCGGTACGTCCTGCGGTACTCGTGCGCTTGCGAAGCGATGACGCGTGAATCGTCACAGGACTCTAGCGACACACTGACCTAAATTTAAAGGTTCAAGTTTCAGCAAAAAATTAAGTACAAACAAACCAAATTATTTATCTCTTTCGCACTTACTAATTTTTCTATTCACTTCCGCATGCGTTATCTTCTTGTCTAACTCTAAGGATACTCTTTAAGACTCTTATTGGCCTGGTTTAAGGTATAATTTTCAGTAAATCAAATTTGGCGAAAGTTTTATTTTTAAGTTCGAGCTGGCAACGTGTCTTTAATGTTTTGATGGTTTACCGATGCGGCGGTCGTTAACCTGTTAGTGCTTCCTTAAAATCAGATACATCATGTGGCAAATGTTGAAAATGAAAAATAATTTCCTGTGACTAAACCACTTGATATTTTCAAATGATTTTTTGTATGTATATTAGGAACGTCTTGAGGTATGTGAAGTTAAATTTATTGTCGTATTGTCATCACCACCCTGTATATAAGAATGGCGTCTTAGCAAAAGTTGTTTAGTCGGATGGGCATTTCCTGTTGATTTACAAAAATGAAAGATCTAGAACACCTGATGTAGAACTCCAAGAGCCCAGCTACACTGTAACATATATGTATAGGAATGACGTCTTAGCAAGAGTTGTTCAGCCTGATGAGTACTCTGTGTTGCTGTCTCGCGCATCCCGTTGATTTCTTGTCCCCGGGCTCTTAGAATTCGATATCAGACGTTTCAGATCTTCGATTTTGATGACCCCGTTGTCGCTGGCATAAGCAACAGGATCCGCGTACGAAGTCGCGGGCAGAAGCTAGTCATTAATATAGCGTCTACGGTCAAGTGGCAGAAAATGGTGCCTTCTACATCGGTGATTATAATCAATAGATATTTGTTTTGCCCTGTAATCCAAGTATTTAAGAAATTTTCTATGAATACCTTCGATACGAAAAATGTAGATCCCGTATTGAGGTGGCTGCGTACGAACGAACAATATAAGACCAGGGGGGGTATTACAACATCTTAAAACCAGGCTTATTTCGGCGAGTGAAAGTGACAGAGCTATACAAGTCGTCTAGCGCCATCTCGTTCACTCACAGGAATAAGCCTGGTTTTAAGACGTTGTAATACCCCCCCTGGCCTGTCTCACTCCGCGGTGTAGGCATAAAACTGCAAGTAGTTGCGGGGCCATTATGTCGTGGCCCATTCACTACGGCTGCCACGCGCCACCCGTTCCGCACGCGCTCCGTCTCCTTTATATTTTTGTTACGTTACGTGTAGTTACGCACAAGTTTCTTGCTTTAGGTGCTTTTGGTAAATTAATAACACAATATTATTATGAAGAAAAAAATATATAGTACATATTTAGTAATGATCAACACAATTATCTCCCTGCTTGTGAAGTATGGGCTTAACTGATCATGATTAGGTAGGTTACAAGTTTGGAAATGAGGCGAGATACTAAGTGGGTGGGGGGGGGGTGAGCCTACTGGACGACCAAGATAAAAAGACGACACTCTCACTCACCTTAAGCTGAGTACTAAGAATTAAGATCGGTAGAAAGTAGAAAGATGTTTGCGTTGTTGTTTAAAAGTTCTAACTCAGAAAATGGCCACACTACGCATTCAAGGTCAGCAGTCGTAATTCGCTGCGCCACTTTTTACCTACCTACAAAGACACGCAACGCGGGGCCTGTGACAGTATGCGATAGTAATTGATCGATTACTAGGTTGAGTACAAAATAATAAGGACTGGCTATTTTGCCATAGACGATAAAAATCTTTTAAATATTATTCCTTTTTTTTTTGTAAGATAAATGTTCAAAAATATAACAATAATAGGTAGAAAAGATAATATATTATAAATATTATTCCTCACGTAAGGTGCCGTAGGTACCTACTATTAACATTCTGTGCTAACAATCAATAATGTATGTAGTAATCGATGACGAAACCAAAAAGATATAGGCTGATGATAAAAACAAAATTCCTTGAGGAACATAGGTATTTATGGTAATAATATAATTTAACAAATGCATAAAATACGCATAGGTACCTACCTATTTGTGCCTAAACTCGCAAGTCGCAACCCTATTGAGCTTGACCCATAGTAACCTTTTAATGTCGTTGGCGTCAGATAAACGAACATAAACTCTCGCGCGTAATCATTCAGTACATTTTTGCTTGCGCACGGGAAGTTTAGGCTATTATAAAAGTAGGTGGGCGGTACGGCTGCCAGTTAAAATGTACTTTATTCTCTCGTTTATAGATTTTACATTTGTTTGATTTTTTTTGGAGTAGTCCTTTTGTACCTATAGTACTATTAAGTATTCTGTGATAAGACTTTGATCGTTTTTAGTGAACGGAAACATGCCGAGTTTCTCATTATAAAGCCCAGTGCTCTGGACGCTTTATTTACAATGCTATCAATATGTTGATCGAAGAGCAACTTTCTGTCTTGTATCACCCCAAGATGCGTAATACTATGGACATTGCTAATAATATTGCACAGTTTGTACGTATGAGGAATTAATAGTCGATTTCTGGCGCGTAAAAATCATATGAAAACATTTGGCAACATTAAATTCTAGCCTGTTACGTCGACAGTATTCTTCAAACCTATTCAAGTCAGCTTGTAACAGGTGCGTATCAGATGTTTCGTATTGTCTTATGAATTTTCAAATCGTTAGCGAAAAGTAAAACAATTTTTTTTAAAACAATAAAGATGATTTTTGAGGAAAGAAAAATTCTGTTGCAAGTGGGATTCGAACCCGCGTCTTCTGGATCAGTACTCCAGACGCCTTAACCAACTAGGCCATTGCAACCCACACCCGCAAGCTGAAATTCTCTATTCCTCGTTATTATCCCACTTGCAACAGATTTTTTCTTATCTTTAAGATGCGGGTCGCATGCGTTAAAGCGTTTAAAAAATTTTAAAACAATACTTCACATCAGCTATAAAAATAGTAAATAATAGGGATCATAAAATTGAAACCTGGGGCACTCCCTAGGGAACAGAACACCATCCAGATGTGTATCCCTGAAGCACCACAGCCTACGTTAGATTTTCAATATAAGATATGAACCAGCGATATAGATCTCCATGTGTTCCGGCTTTTAATAGCTTTTCCATGAGTAGTGCGTGGTCAATTATAGCGGGAATAATCTTGTTCCAGAATCTTATGGTCACCCTACTAAAAAGAGACTGTACCCCCCAAAGTTGCTCTCTCATGTGGCACGTTTTTCGACATGAGTACTCAGTCCAGCAGGGCTATTGGCTAACTGGTGTACAACTGTTTTATTATTTTGTATAGGACATCCTGAGCTTCTATTGAAGCCAGGAAATTAGATTAAGACTTATATAATTATTGACACCCTGTACCTCTTTTGAGGACAGGCCTAGTTTTAAGTAACTAATTTAAATTTAAGATTATTTTATTTTATTTTATCTTATATTTATATCGTCACCCTGTACCTCTTTCAAGGACAGGCCTAGTCTTAAGAACCTAATTTAAATTTTTATTTAAATTTAAGATTAATTTTTTTATTTATTTATATCGACACCCTGTGCCTCTATTGAGAACAGGCTTAGATTCTATTACCAAATTTAAATTCTTTATTTAAATTATTAAATTTTTATTTTTACTTTATTTTTTTCCGAATTGTATTGACACCCTGTGCCTCTATGGAGGACAGGCTTAGTTTGTAGCATCAAAGTAAAATTAAAAATTTTATTGTAATTATTTTGATTTAAAGTGGTTAGGTCAAGTAACTGGAAAACTGCTCCCCAGGGTCTTTATATACAGACAACACAAAATAAAACACATAACACAAACTGCTTAACCTACCTTTTAAACTTAACCCAAATTTACTTTAATTTTAATTCAATTCTAAATTTATTTTAATTGTGTCTTTAAGCCATTTCAGTTCGGGTGGTTAATTATTTAATTAATTCAATTCGGCTGACATAGGTTTTTTGACAATTTTAGATATTTTTCATTTTAATTTATTTATTAATATTATTTTTAATTCATTTAGATTTTTCTAGTCACTAGGGTAGGTTTTACTTTAACTTTTTAAAATTTTGTGTTAATTTATATTGTGTAGTCCTCCCTTATACAACTTATACAAACTTTTTAAATTTTTAATTTTCGTGTTAATTTATTACAATTAGTCCCCTCTCATATAAAACTTTTACAAACTTTTCACTTCGTGTTAAATTATTTGTGGTGTCCCTTATACAACTTTTACATTTTTTTCGTGTTAATTTATTATTGTCCGTCCATATATACTAAACCGTTGTCTTGTCTTTATTACATAAAGCACAAGATGACTTCAAGGAGCCCGAAAAATAAGTCAAACGTTAAAGAGCTTACGATGGTGTACCAATCCCCTCAACCAAAAGCAACAAATGCAAACGCCACCGCTACTGTCTCAAAGCCCGAATTAAAAATGGAAAATATAATACCCTCCTTAATGGCCAAAGATATTGAAGAAAAGGCGATCAAAGCACGGGTAAGGATATATAAACAAATGGAGACAAAAGGACCAGTGAGATCTGTAACAAAAGATAATAAACTCAACATACAAAGTGAAACAGACGATTTAGTTATAATGGTAAAGGAGCTAGTAAAAAAATTAGTAGTAGCAGAGAGGACAGTGGAAGAGAAAGAGGAAAGAAACAAAATAGTAATTCAAAAACCTGCTGTAGCAAATATAAATTTCGAGAAGGAGACAGCGAAAAGGCTCGCAGAGATTGAAAGGTTACTTGTAGAAACAAACCAGGTAAGTAAGAGATGCGAGGAGCTACAGCAGGAAACAAAGAAAGAGGTAACGGAAATGGCAAAGGAAAGGATCGCGTGCGAAAGAAGGACGTACGCAGAAATAACCGGGGGCGAAAGAAAATTGCCGCAACCAAGGACAGTACACTCCCTCATCATCTCCTCGACTGACGAGAAACTGACAAGCGACGAAGTATTGGAGGTCGTCAGGAAAACGTCGGTCGAGGAGGATGAGTGGATCCCTGTCCAGAAGATCAGGAAAGCAAGGGATCAAAAAGTGATCATTAGTTGCGGCAATAAAAGTGAAGTCGAGAAACTACAAAGGCGACTTCAGAAGGATGAAACACTAAAAGTTGAAAGGGCGATTAATAAAAATCCCCTAGTCCTGGTTAAGTGGAAAAGAAGCAGCAGGTCGAGGAAGCCATAAAGATGATGGCTAAATGCAATTAAGGGGCAAATAGAAATTCTATTTGAGAAAAAGACAAGAAATCCCCACGTCGCGCATGTGGTTGCTAGGTGCCCCCCATCGATATGGCAGCAGCAGACAGAAAGGGGGACCCTTCAACTGCACTGGGGTCAATCCAGTGTAGAAGATCAGTCCCCACTAATCCAGTGCTTCCGCTGCTTGGGCTACGGCCACAGCAAGCAGGCCTGTAAGGAGCAACTGGACAGCCGCAGCCATTGTGGGGGAAGCAACCACAAGGGAACTGATTGCCCCGAAAAGCCAAGTACTCCCTGCTGCTTAAACTGTAAACGGGCAAAATTATTGGATCTGGGGCACAATACCTTCAGTGAGGTGTGCCCCATCCGCAGGAAATAGGACAGGCTAGCAAGGGAAAAAGTGGCGTATTGCTAAGGGCACCTCGCAAGCTCAAAATTACACTCACAAACGCCTTGCGCTCCAGGCAAATTTGCAAAGCAAAAAGAACGCAACCGCCGCACTATGGGAAAATCGCGTATGTTTCGTCTCAAAACTCCGTATCTCAGTTAGTTCAAAACTAAATGATCTGTAATTTTGCACACGTCATGTACGTGAAAGTATAAGGTTTAATAGAAAAACTAATAATTTTGAAAATTATGTTTATTAATTTATTTAACAAATAAAACTTTAAAAAAATACATGCATTTATAAGAAAAAAATACTTTTTTTATTGTAATTTACTTACATGAAATAGAATTTAATACACTTCTGGACACATCTATTGGCCCACCTTAGAGTTTAGGTTTCGATTATATATATGATTTCGACCCCGGGCAGGGCGGGAGGGACTGTCAGACTTGTACTGACTAAAATCCACGGTGTCCTTCAATAGCCTTTTATGTTCCGGGGTCACGGTAATGAGATAAGTCCCGCGACCCCGGCAGGCTTTGGCCCTCTTGGGCGGGGCCCCGTCATCGTGCTGACGCTCTTTGAGGCGCGCGTGGAACACAACGCGCCGTCGACCCGGGCATGGTCCATGTCCGGGCGGCGAGTTGCCCTTTACTCGCCGCCCGCATGCCCGCGCCTACGGTGGCCGGAGATCGTCTTGCGACGTCCGACGCCGTGGGCGTCTACCATTGCGGTTGGGGCGGAGGGAGGACGCTGTCCTCTCTCTCTCACGGCCCGCCTCCTCCTTAACGAGCATTACTGCTTCGCAGAAGGAGGCGACCGCTTCCCACTCCGTCTCGCCCCGCAGCATGGCCTCGACCAATGCCGGGCGCGAGAGGTCTCCGCCTATCGCTGCCGTGAGGACACGGCGGTGCTCTGCCCAAGCGGGGCAGTCTTGCACCGTATGCTCTACTGTGTCCTCCCCCTGTCCCCTTCCTTCCCCATCCGACACAGGTACCTCCCGAAACATCCGTGTCCGGTGAGGACCTGCGTCATCCGATAGGTCAGGACGCCGTGACGCCTTTCCAGCCACTCCTCAAAGAGGGGTCTTACCGCCGCGATTGCGGCGTGCCCGAACCTCGGTTGCGACAGTCGTTCCCTCCATACTGCCCTGAGATCGCGCCGGACCTCTTCCCGCCGCGCCTCGACTTGTCGGGGCAGCGGGAATTCTCCCCGGCGCCGCGCCTCCACGCGCCACTCATAGACGCGCTGGAGGGCGGTCGCCTTCGATGGCCCCTACCGAAATATGATTGCTAGATTGAACAAAAACTGTTGATGCAGTTTTAAACCTGATACATTTTACCATCTTTTTCGATCGTATTGTTTTAAATTTGAATTCAGAATACCATACGACGTGGAGCTACGCCTAACAAGTCGGATATGCGCCTTGTTAAAGGCAATTGATTTTTGAATAAAAAACATGTTTTATCAAATAAAGGTTTAATTTAATAACGCGTGTTGCCTGGGCATCTACCACAGCTCTCATACGGTTAGGCATAGAGTTTATCAACCGCTCTATGAAATTTTGAGGGATCATCTCCCATTCCTCTTCTTTGGCAGTTTTCAACTCCTGCATCGTCTGGGCAACTGGCTGACGAGCCCTAACACGTCTTTTTAGCTCGTCCCACATGTGCTCAATGGGGTCCATGTCTGGGCTTCTGGCTGGCCAGTCCATAACTGTGATGTTCACATCCCGAAGATATTCCCTGACGATGCCGGCCGCATGGGCTCTTGCATTATCATGCATAAAAAGGAAATTTGGGCCCACATAGTCCGCGTATGGTATCACGTGAGGTTCTAAGCACTCACGAATGTACCTTTCAGCATTTAATGTTGGCAGCCGTGGTCCTGTAACAACCTCAAGTTGAGTTTTGCCGCTCGCGGATATACCGCCCCAGACAGTCCATGAGCCACCGCCATAACGCGACTATTGAATGAAATTGTGAATGTGCCAGGTTCAAAACTGCATAAAAACTTTTTGCTCGACCTAATATAAAATTTTAGGTAGGACCAAACGAAACTGAAAATACAAGGTGGGCCAATAGATGTGTCCAGAAGTGTATCATTGTATAAACAGTGTCTAACGAGAGAAAAATAATGTACAAAATTCAACAAGCTCCTACAGATTTTCGTTGACAGCAAGAAGGGACTTGGCTTCATCCAAAAGTTCTTTCGATGTTGTTTCTGAGGGATTTCTCAAACTTGATAAGTATATATGGATCAGAAGTGTACAATAAGGTATGGAACACGTCTGTATTGGTAGCCGCTCTTGAATACTTTCTAGAATGATGAAGTCTAAACTTTTTGTAATCCTTGTTGCGGGATTCTTGAGCGTCTTCGGACAATTGTCCGATAGGTAAAATAGCATTGTACTCAATGATTTTTTCTACGTGAATAAGTATTTTATATACGGGGGAAGGTATATAATACCAATTATAAATATTTACGTACAGTTGGGCGGTACTATATGCGTATTTACTGACCTTTTTTGAATCAATAGCCATTCCAGATGATTCTTTGAATGTAGGAGACCACAGCAGCCATATCCTCTGGTGACAAATTGAAATTTTCTTACATACCTATTATTCCCATTTATCAACAAATAGCACAACTCTCGTTTACTACAAACAAGTTCACCCATTATTTTCAAATCAGATAACTTCTGTGAATATTTGAAAATATGTATTAACTGCTTTTTTAAGGCAACTGAATTTCTGACGAACAACTGTGGATGTTTCAGGGTTCGCCTTTCTTTTATAGGCCAATGAAATAGTGCTATGTGCAAAAAGATAAGAAACTAATATTTGCACTCTTCCCATAACCAACCTGTTTTTAATTACACCCTAATAGATAAAGTGACCATATTTTATCAAATAAGGTGGTCAAAACTATATCAAAACCACAAATAACTATTAATAATACTCATCACTGTAATGACCATTTAATCAATTGACCTTAATAGATAACAGATGATAGTGTGAGAAGTAAAAAGATATTGGAAAAAAAATAAAAAAATTATCTCGCGATATGTTTTGGCACCGTGTCAGAAAAGGCGCAAGTATGCACAACTTTTTTTTTCTCCTTGTGTTAACTAATGTATAAAGATCGTAATACAACAAATATCTCGACATCGGCAAACAGCGGCAACGGGTAACAGTCTCGTTACAAAAAAAGGAACCCGAAAATTATACCATCTTAAACTATATTGGTTAATTTTATTTTTTTAATATACATAATATTATTTAAGAAACGTTATGAAGAGATTATAAGCATTTCAAAAATGTATGATACTTATACATTTATATCGAAAACTTTCGAGTAATGTGGCATTGAATTGTAGTAATGTATTGTGCCAAAATTACATCATTGAACATAAGTTAGCTTTGATGCCTTTTTATATACATTATGGTTAGCAAAAAATATTTAAAAAAATATAGAAAAGAAAGCTTATTTATAAGACTAAATTAATTAATTAGTTTTACTCCATAACAATGACTTTCACGTGAAACGGTTTTGAGACGGCCTTGTATGGGGCTTTCCCATAGTGCGCCGAGCTGATTGTGGAGGCCGTGAAAAGGACTCTTTGCTCTCCTTCAGGAGCCGTACGTGGGGAATCAGGGCATTATGACGGGTCCAGCGGGGGTCAGGATCGTCCAGGCGGCACAGGAGGTTGGGAAGGTTAACAAGGCCGCAATTGCGGTCTTTAACAACAACATTAGATTACATCAACTTCCCAACCTCACCAACACCAACTTTGCGGTCGCAAGGCTGGAAACTGCCGAATGGACGATCGGACTGATCTCCCTTTACTTCGAGCCTGACTGTGACCTGAGGCCCTTCATGCGTCGCCTGAGGGAGATCATAGGGTGCCTAAAATGCTCAAAGCTCGTAATTGGAGGGGACGTAAATGCCTGGAGTGAGTGGTGGGGCAGCAAGAGAACGAATGACAGGGGTGAGGAGATAGTCGGAGTAATAAACGAACTGGACCTCCACATATTGAACACCGGAGACGTTCCAACTTTTGAAGTCTGGCGCTCTGGAAGAGAGTATACAAGTAGAGTGGACGTGACATTTTGCTCGGTAGACATGCTCGCCGCGGTAGAAAACTGGAAGGTAGATAGAAGTGTAACATCCTCGGACCATAATGCAATTACTTTCATTATAAAAACAGGAAAAATAGAGGCAACAAAAACAAACAGTAGGACCACTAGAAAATATAATACAAAAAACGTAAAATAGAGGGAATTTAAAGAAAAATTAATAGAAGAACTTAATAAGGAAAATGTAAATGTAAATAACGTAAAAATAATTGAGAATACAGAAGCAGAAAAATTGGAAAGTATATCAATATAATCAGTAACGTTTGTGATACTCACATTAAATTAAAGAAAAATAATACTGTAGTTAAATTGCCGTGGTGGTCCGAGGAGCTACAGAAGTTGAAAAAGGAGAAAAATAGATTAAAGAAAAGAATAAAATGGGCAGCGACAAAACTGGAGAGCATGGGTTGCCGAGCAATATGACAAAGCACGAATGGAGTATGAGAGAGCGATGGATGAGGCCAGAATCAAAAGTTGGAAAGAGTTTTGCGGCAAACAGGAGAGGGAAACTATGTGGGAGGGCATTTACAGGGTTATAGGGAGGTCTCAGACCAGCTACGAAGACCTCCCGATCGCCAGGGGCGGCATAACCACCAACCCAAGGGACTCGGTGCGCATCATGGCGGAGACCTACCCGGAGGATACCGCCTTGGGGGAGAACGAGTCACGCAAGGGTGAGGAGAGAAGCAGCGGAAGCAAATAGGGGGCGCGAAAATGAGTTTAGCGACCCTCCTTTTGCGTAAGCTGAGCTTCTGCACGCTGCAGGCTCGTTCAACCCTAAGAAGGCTCCGGGTGGTGATGGTCTTACTGCCGATATATGCGCAGCCGTCATATCCGCGGACAAGGAATTGGCCCTGGCGATCTACAATAAATGTTTAGAGCCCTCCCACTTCCCCGAACCCTGGAAAGCCGCAACAGTCATTATGCTCCGGAAACCAGGGAAGGATGACTATACCCTCCCCAAGTCATATAGACCAATCGGACTCCTTGCGATTTTAGGCAAAATCCTTGAAAAAATGTTAGTCAGGCGCATCAGGTGGCACGTGTTACCAAAACTCAACCCAAGGCAGTATGGTTTTGTGCCGCAACGTAGCACGGAAGTTTCCCTCTACGACATGGTCCAGCATATCAGGGGTAACCTCGCTGCTAAGCGGATTACTACCCTGATATCCTTGGACATAGAGGGAGCCTTCGACAATGCATGGTGGCCCAAAATCATCTGCCAACTAAAAGCCAAGGAGTGCCCTGTGAATCTGCGGAGGCTTGTCAATAGCTATCTAAGCGACAGAACAGTGACGGTGAGGTATGCGGGGGAAGAATTCAGTAAGGGGACAAACAAGGGTTGCGTCCAAGGTTCCATTGGCGGATCCTTGTTCTGGAACCTTATTCTGGACCCCCTGCTCGATGAACTCACCGCCGCTGACATTCATTGTCAAGCCTTCGCAGATCGCTCATAATCGACGGTAACACGGGCCTGGAGGTTGAGCGCAAGGCAAATGCCACCCTCGCCCTCGTGCGCGACTGGGGTGTGTCGAACAAGCTAAATTTCGCACAACACGCTAACAAGCTAAATCCAGAAATCATTAGGACTATTTACATAGCCGTCATAGAGCCCATAATTTTGTATGCGGCAAGCGTTTGGGCCAATCAGGCCGCAAAAATAGTCTCCAGGAAAGCTCTCGACGTCGTGCAACGCGGATTCGCGCAAAAAATTATAAAAGGCAATAGAACGGTCTCCCTCAATGCCGCTTTAGTATTGTCAGGGCTGCTTCCGCTGGATCTTCGGATCCAAGAAGCATCCCAGCTTTATGAAGCTAAGCTAGGGAAACCCCAGGCAGTACTGGGCGGCAGAAAGGTCGAGCAGCGCGCATCCGCTGTAAACGGTACCCACCCCAGCAAAATCCTCAATTCAAAATTCACTTGTTTAGAAAACGCGGAAGAGGATAGCAATCTGGCAGAAGGCTTGGTAAGAATCTATACAGATGGGAGTAAACTGCAGGGGAAAGTCGGAGCCGCCCTAACCTGTTGGGAAGGGTCGACAGAGACAAGTACCCGGAAGTTCAAGCTCGAACCATTCTGTACGGTCTTCCAAGCCGAGTTGTATGCTATCCTCCAAGCGACCGAAATTATTATTGGCAACTGTTATAGGGAAGCCGCAGTACTTAGTACTCGAGGTCCGCTTTACAGTGGATAGTTGATCCAGACTCATCGAACCCGATCACGAAGGCGATTCAGGGTAACCTGCAATTTCTAAGAGACAATCACCAACTTGTCTCATTGTATTGGATCAGGGCCCACGTCGGAGTGTTAGGGAACGAGAGAGCGGATCAGCTGGCGAAGAAAGCGGCCCTCAAGTTGAAAACTAAGTCGGACTATGACTGCAGTCCTATCTCGTTCGTTAAACGCCATATACGGGCTTTAACGATCGAGGCATGGGACTGCAGGTATAGATCCGAACCCACAGCGGGGGTCACCAAGACCTTCTTCCCTAGCGGAGTGGAGGCGTACAGCACGGTGCGGAAAATGGTAGTCGACCGACTAACCTCGCAGATCCTGACCGGACATGGCGGGTTCTCTGCATACCTGTATAGGTTTAAATGCAAAGATAGCCCGTCATGCGTTTGCGATCCGGCAGTGAGCGAGGACATTTTCCACATCGTGCTGGACTGCCCGTTGCACGGCGTCGATAGGTACACTCTGCAGCAAACACTCGACACAAAATTGCATAAAGACAACCTGGGCGCAATAATTGAAAACAAAACAGAGAGAAAGAGATTTATAGAATTCGCTAAAAAAGTAGCGTCTATTGTTATAAAAAGGAACAAGACGGACACTATATAAGATCCAGCAGGAACTGAAATATCAGAATTAGATACATAATAAATTGAATATATTTTTGTGGTTTATATGCAACTTACAGGTAAAATTCGTGCTAACAAGAATGGGGAAGTTAACTGTCAAAGTGTCTGTCACAACGGTCACAACAAAGAAATTTTCTGTGAAAAAACGATATATCATGATTAAATATTGTGTAAAAGGCTGCAAAAATGTTGGAACATACATTTCGACAATTCAAACTATTAAGAAATAATGAGTAGCTGCTGTGACTGCTGTGAGAACAAAAATTGTATTATCACTAACGAAAAGCTATATTATAATAGACAAATAACCACCCTTGCGAAGCCGGGACAGGCCGTTAGTTGAGTTTATTAATGAAATTCTATGATTATACCATAACTAAACAATCGAATACACCTTTCAAAATAATATCTACTTTTCTATTGGAGGTTAAGTATCAGTATTACATCGCTCTTTTAATCATTAAATATTTCGTCTGTTGGAAGAATTATCGCATGGAACGAGGTTTGTGATAGTTGTGGTGTTGTGTGTATTGTGATATTTCTCTTATCTAAATAGAAAAAGGGGTAAAATTACTGACTTATGACATTACGATATTTTATCAAAATAGAAAGTCTGAAGCAGTATTATATTCTTGGTAGAGGAGAGGACAGGTAAAACATACTTAAACTCAAAAATTTAAACATCAACTACAAGTAATTATGGATTTAATACAGTAAAATCAAATGTATAACCACTCAATAAAATCACTTTTTTTCCTCTTACAGTTGCACCGCGGCGTCTTAATTCAGCTTGTGGTTTTGCATTGAAGATTAACCTTTCATGTCACTCAGCCGTTGAACTCAAGCCCAAGTTAAAAAAGAATTTATAATTAAAGAAATAACAAATCTGCAGATTCCAGGAGGTCTGCAGCTGCTATAGCCCAAACAAAATCAAGACCAAGATTATCTATAGAATTTGGCACCTATTTATATCTTAGTTCTTTTTCTTTTCTCATTCATCTTACTATTAAACTTTGCTATAATTTTCACATTGTAAGTATTTTTGATGGGTTTGTTTGTAAGTCAAATGTTTGGATATTGTGTGTTTGTAATTGTTTAGGACAGTCTAAACATATTGTAACCGACGGGTGTGTGGGTTAGGCCTTCTCCTGGGATTGACGGGATTTCTTCAAGGAAATACGGTTTAACTGGTGTAAAACAATATAATAAGAGGGAAAACAATACAATACACATGAAAACTTAAACGAATAAACTTATAGGTTAAGTCTTAGGGGTGCTCTGCGAGCGCGAGTCGAAACGTGTCGCGGCGCACAGAGATTTTGTAACGACTGGCCGGCCGTGACGCGCGAGGGCTCTGCGGGTGGCGTGTTTCTGGCGCCAACGTTCAACGCACCTGATTGGTCGTTGAGGCTGCTCTGTGATTGGCTACCACGTACAGTGCAGCCAACATCACTAACTGCCGGATTCTGGGCTACATACTCCCCCTCTAGATCACGATAACGTCCTCGATCGTGATCTAGTCCTACACTAAGGTCCCTTAGGACAGGTTGCAAACGAGGGCGGCCTCGCTTTTTCTTGGGTACGAGCGGTTGAACCTGATCATCTCCTCGTTCCTGAAACGGAGTCAGTTCGCTAACGTGGAACTTGCCCAATACCTCAGCGGAATTTTCAGCAGACGCGATCAGATATGTTGTTGGACTCATTTTCTTCAGCACAATATAAGGTCCATCTCTTTTAGGGAAAAACTTTGCAGTTTTTGATTTGCTGGCATCGCTTATCTGGCGAGTAATCAATAAAACTTTATCACCAACACTAAAGGCTTCGCCTTCGCGTCTTGACCGATCAGCATACAACTTTCTTTTGTCTTGCTGTTTTTCTACTCTATCACGAACTTCACTAAGTGAGTTCAAGAATTTGCGAAGATATGGAGTAATCTGAGGCACAAAATTTGCTTTCTCCAGGATAGCCTTCGGATCGTTGTAGACTTCTAACGGAGATTTCAACTCACGAGCAAAAGTTAGGAAGGCTGGAGTAACTCCTGTTGTTTCACACACTGAACTGTTCATGCTGAAACGAACAATCGGAAGCTGTTTAGGCCAGGAAGGATGATCTGTGCCCACCAATTGTGCCAATCGGGTTTTCATATCCCGATTTTTCCTTTCAGCTGGGTTGGCTTCCGGGTGATAGAAGGGTATTAGGTCCTGTGTAATACCCAGTATATACATGCATTTTTGCATGACAGCAGAAACAAATTGAACACCGTTATCTGATATTATACGACGACACAAACCATAACGTAGGAAATATTCTTCTATGAGAATTTTTGCACAAGCAGAAGAGGTGGCTTCTCTAAGAGCATATAATTCTACCCACCTAGTTGCAGTGTCCTCTACTAATAGAATCCACTTTTCCCCATTTTCACCCTCAGGCAGTGGTCCAAAAAGGTCTATAGCCAACACTTCATTGCGTTGATTTAAAATCGGCGTTTGAATGAGACCTGGTGGTTTTTCATTCGTCGCTTTATACTTCTGGCAAGTAGCACAGGATTTAACATAATCTGTGATTATTCTTCTCATGCCAGGGAAAAAATAATTCTGAGCAACCTTCTGGTAAGTTTTTTCAATTCCAGGGTGACCCGCTACTGGAGCATCGTGACATTCGCGTAAAATCTCTTCACGAATGCAAGCAGGTACTACCAGTTGTGGTGACTCGTTGTCCGTATCTGGGTTATACCGGTAAAGTATACCACGGTCCAACAAGTAGCCACGTTCTGTCCAACGTCGAGTCGCAACTTCTTCTGTATCTTCAAGCTCCTTAATGATCTTGTTAATATCTGGGTCAGATTGCTGTTCTGCACGCAGTTCTGTAAGGTCACGCGTCGGTAAATCCACAATAACAGAACATATTCCGCAGGATTCGCGAGACTCTTCTGTGCAGACGGGGCGACTGAGCGTATCTGCCACTACATTTACTTTTCCAGGAGTGTATTCAAAATGAAGATCATAACTCTGTAATTTTAGTGCCCAACGCACTAAGCGACCTGATGGCGACTTCAATGATAAAAGCCATTTCAACGGCTGATGGTCACTACCTATGACCACGGGATGTCCGTCAATATATCCTCGAAAACGATCCACAGCCCATACGACTGCCAGAGCTTCCCGCTCGGTGGTCGAGTAGTTCCTTTCAGCTGAAGACAATAAACGGCTGGCAAACTCGATAGGCCTCTCCTCGTTCTTCTCGCCTTGTAGCAGTACTGCCCCTAGAGCATAATTACTGGCATCCGTGCGCAGAATGAACGGCTTGGAGTAATCTGCCTGTATAAGGATCGGCGTGGACGTCAACAGCTTCTTTAAAGCACTGAAAGCTTCTGTTTGTTGCGGGCCCCATGTCCATGACTGGTTTTTCCTAGTTAATCTAGTAAGTGGTTCAGCGACTTGAGAAAATCCGGGGATGAATTTTCTGAACCACGAACAAGTCTGGATGAATGTCCTCAGATGTTTCAGAGATGATGGTGGCTCCATATCCAAGATAGCCCGTATCTTATCCTTATCAGCTGATACTCCTTCCTGTGAGATCACATGGCCCAAATATTTGACCGATTCTCTTGCAAACACACATTTTTCACGATTAGCACGCAATTTGAATTTCATAAGCTGCTCAAAAACGACACGCAGGTCTTCCAGGTGTTTACTAAAACCACCTACTGATATAATAAGCAGATCGTCTAAATAACCTAACATGGTTATATCCTTCAGCGCCGAACCGGAACGCATTCTGTCAATTAAGCGTTGAAAAGTGGCCGGTCCGTTTTTTAAACCGAACGGCATCCTCTTAAAACGAAAAGTTCCAAACGGAGTGACAAACGCTGTTTTGTCTCTGTCTTCCTCTCTAACAGACACTTGCCAGTATCCTGATCTTAGGTCAATTGTACTCATGTGACAACTACCTCTTTTGGTAGACTGCAGTAGTTCATCAATGCGAGGCATTGGATACGCGTCCGACTTCGTGATCGAATTTAACTTTCGATAGTCGACGCAAAAACGGAAACTACCATCACGCTTAGGTACTAGCAGGGCCGGGGCGCCCCAAGCGGACTCACAATCTTCTACAATACCATCAGCTAGCATTTTATTGAGCTCTTGTTGCATAACTTCCTTCTTTGCAGGTGTCAGGCGATATGGCGGCGTCGCTATCGGCGCATGATCTCCCGTGTCAATATGATGAACCACATATGGTGTAGGCTCCCCAATCGGATCAAATAAATTGTGAAATTCCGAGAGTAATTGGGCAAGCTCATCACGTTCCTGCTCCTGCAAGCATGTCCCCTCATCGTCCCGCAAAACGTTCATAGCGCTATATGAAGTGCGGCGAGGTGAACTATCCTCTAAAAGAAGTTTATACTTTTGATCTCTATTTTCAGAAAAATGCCATAAGCCTCGTGTGAAATCTATAGTGAGACCAGCTTTTTTAATAAAATCTATACCTAATAAAGATTCGTTATTTCGCGCGTCGGGGAAAATTATAAACTCGGTAGGCACCATTTTGTGGAAAAGGCCCACCTCAACATCAGCAATAAGCACCTCCATCAGGCGCGTGCAACCATCCGCTAGTCGGATGTACCGAGTGCACTTAATAAGTGGGTGGCCTTTCTCTACCAAGACGCGATGAAGCGATTGACCCGCAATGCAACCTTTTGCACCAGTATCTAATAACGCGGTCCCATTTTTCCCTAAAATTTTAATTTGCAACAAAGGCCTACTATAATTAGACTCCCCCTGGATTCGACCCTGTGCACGCGCGATACGTTTTTCACAATCATTCTTACAATTAACAGCATTATATACACACTTATTACTATAAGAACTTAAATCTAAACAAACATTATTATTTTTACACAAAAAATTATCACTTAGCTCCTTGCCTATGATAACATTATCAGTGCAAAGGTCGATAGAGAGCTTATTGTCCATAACACAATTATTAAACGAATCGTCGCGATTATCAGAATAAAGTTCTAAACAAACCCCCGCAGTATTTGCAGGGTTACCTGACGAGTTCGTATAAGCGGTGTCGGCGGGCGGAGGGCAACTAGCGAGCTCGCGTGTGGTTGCTAGGCAACGGCGGCTGTGGGCTCTCCAACTTAGTAGCGGCGGCGCGGGCGCGGCCGGCTCGGGGGCGACCGGCGCGGGCGCCGTAGGTGCCACAGGCTTACGTGTGTGAGCACGTGCGAACGAACTGTGGGCAGAGGCCGCGACGGGCGCGCTGTTTCGTGCGCTTTCCTCGCTTCTTTGGCGGGACTCGCGAACGGGGTGCTCACGCATTTTATTTACGAACGACGATGACACGACCGAACAAAACTCGTTTTTTGTATTCACTTTGCACTTTTCGCACTTAGACCTAATTACGTTAGGGGCACCGCACCCAAAACACTCGATTTTTGATTTATCACTGTTTACTTTTTCACTGTCACCGATTAACTTTTTACAATTAGCTTTTTCATGTCCCCATTTCTTGCAATAATTACACGACAGTCTTTTACGAGATTCCTTAGCCCGGGTCAATGAACTATCGCAGTTGGCGGGAACGGCAGCGCCGGTGGCGGCAACTGGAGCGGCAACGGAGTGTTGAGTGGTGCTGGCGTTTGTGACTGGCGCGGGCGTGGCCGTTCGCGGCTTCTGATCCGCGCCATTTTCCAGCGAATCTTCAATTGCTCTGGCACGTTGCAACAATTGTTCAAATGACGATATCGAACTTCTTTCGACACGTTTTCGTATCCTACGGTCTAGAAGGCCGTAAACCATGTCTATTTGTACTTTTTCACTTAAATCTCCTTCTGGCAATTTCGAAATCAGCGCTCGAGTTTTCGAGATAAAAAGATCAGTCGGATCCGTATTCTGCCGTAGTGAAAATAGATCTAGGTAAATACGAAATGGCGGGCGGCGCTCACCGAATGCACTTCGCAGTTTTTCAATGGCGTCTTGCCATGAGGTGACGCCTGTTTTTACGCCTTGCCACCATAATGCGGCTGAGTCCGTTAATAACATAGAAAATCCTTTTATGGCATTTTCATCGCTGATATTGACGCAGTCTTTATACACATTCACCGCGTCGATAAAACCTTCTGTGTCTTCGGGTTTTCCACTAAATCGAGCGGTACACTTGGTGAAGTTACCGGCGGGAGTTATGACAGACGCGTCGAAAAGTGGCGCCGGCGTCGAGGTACGCACCTCGTGGATGAGCCGCGCGAAGATATCAGCTTGGCTCTGCTGCAATGTCTGCATCAGAGCCGCAAATTGCTCCGACCCCATTGTGATTGTGGAAGGCTCCTCAGCCCCATCCTCTTCAGATCCTTGCTGCCTTGTTCGTGGCATTATTGCGTTTCACAACGAACAGGAAAAAAAAATTCCTCGTCTCACGAAGTTGAAGGCCCCTACTGTTTGAGCGCCAAATGTAACCGACGGGTGTGTGGGTTAGGCCTTCTCCTGGGATTGACGGGATTTCTTCAAGGAAATACGGTTTAACTGGTGTAAAACAATATAATAAGAGGGAAAACAATACAATACACATGAAAACTTAAACGAATAAACTTATAGGTTAAGTCTTAGGGGTGCTCTGCGAGCGCGAGTCGAAACGTGTCGCGGCGCACAGAGATTTTGTAACGACTGGCCGGCCGTGACGCGCGAGGGCTCTGCGGGTGGCGTGTTTCTGGCGCCAACGTTCAACGCACCTGATTGGTCGTTGAGGCTGCTCTGTGATTGGCTACCACGTACAGTGCAGCCAACATCACTAACTGCCGGATTCTGGGCTACAATATAGATTTATTTTAGTGTTAATGAAAATACTTAGTAATAATTTTAGTCAATAAGCTTGCAACACTTTTTCTGGTACTTTTATTTTTTGTGTTGTGGCAATATTTCCTTCTTCTTGGTCTGATTGCTAAATGAAACGGTGCCTTTCGACTGTATTTTTATATTTTTGCAGTAAACTCCATAAGTTTAAAGTTCTCTCGCATTTTATTTCGTACATGCGTGCTGTAGTCCTTCGGGAAGTGTTTAAAATCAGTGCCGAGCAGCTTCGCAAGTTTTTGTGCAGAGGTCGTGTTCGTCGAGGCCGGCTTGCCATACAAGTCGCTGTTGTTGGCGGGATTTGTACGAGGCCGCAACTTCGTTCTATGCAAAGCTAGAACGAAAATCAGCGAAGCATCATCAAGATACAGCATCATATCATCGAATAATCGTAAAAATTACGATATTCTGCACATCGAGTTTGGCTTTTTTCAATTACCCACATTTTCATTTTGAGAGTGGTGTAGTTCGTGCGAGAGGTGAGCGCAGTCCATATCCGCCCGGCGGCCATTGCGCCGGAGTCATTCACTCAGCTGTCATTCACTCAGCTGTCATTCTCTCAGCTGTCACTGTCAATGTCATCAGTTTGTAAACAAACATCGTCGAACCGGCTCCGTGTCAATAAAGTTCGTATTTATAAAGTGCAGTTTAGATATAAAGTGCGCGGAGTGTTCGTAAGTCGTAGAATAAATAAAACGTTACGTCCTACATACGTTCCACCATGGCGGAGTCCAAAGAAACTTTGCGTAAACATCGACTTCTTCGTGGCCAATGCAAGGCTACAATCACGCGCATTGAGACGTTTGTGAACGACCCCATCAGTTTTGCGTCTGCTACCGTGGATATCCTGGAGGCTCGCAAGGAGAAGCTCATCACGGCGCTCAAGAACTATGAAGCGGTGCAATTGGATATACTAAGTATTGACGAAGACGACTGCGAACAGGTTGGTCCAATAGAAGAACAATATTATTCTGTGCTAGCTAAAATTAATGCCTCTTTAAAACAGATAGGTAAAAAATCAGTCTCAGAATGTCATAATGTTTCCACTTGTAAATTGCCAACCATTGATGTAACACCCTTTGACGGGAAGAACTTCACTAAATTCAAGCCATTCTTTGATTTATTTATGACTGTTATTGATAATAACAGATCATTATCTGATGTGCAAAAGCTATTCTATTTAAGAAAATATGTAACAGATGATGCTTTGGCAGTCATTGTCAATTTGCCGTTAGTCAATCAGTCTTACAAGGAAGCACTAAACTTGTTGGAGAAGCGTTTTGACAACAAAACGCGGTTAATAGGAAATCATATTAGCGGTCTATTAGATTTACCTACAATGCAAAAAAGGCACTGCAGCCTCAATAAGGTCTTTCGTGTCAGATGTACAGCAACAGCTGCATGCATTAAAAAATCTGGGACAGCCCATCGATACATGGGACATGTTGCTAATTTCCATTCTAACAAGAAAATTAGATCAAATTACTAATAGGGCTTATCAATTAGATAAGGATCTAGGAAAAATGCCTTCCATGGCAGATTTTTTAGGCTTTCTTGAAAAGCGCGCTATAGCGTTAGAGGATAGCTTACCCCCCAATAGTACTTGCAATGAAAGTACAAGTAGGTTCTATAAATCTACCCCATCTAAGGTGACCAATGTTGCCTCACAAGTAAAACAAATGTGTAAACACTGTAACAAAAGTGACCATGCTCTTTTCAGCTGTCCGGAGTTCAAAACAGCAGCGCTAGAGGTCCGCCAGTTATTTGTGCGGGACCATGATTTATGTACCACATGTCTAAGAACACACAGGGGAAAATGTAAGTTTAATTTCAAATGTAAAATATGTAAATTAGGGCACAACACTTTGTTGCATGAAGAAAAAGCTGCTCCTATTGAGCCTGCAGTGACTTTGTTGTCTAACCCTGTTTCCAACAACATCTTGCTTCCTACTGTAAAGGTTCATTTATTAAATCAACATGGTGAAAAAGTTTCTATCCGTGGTTTGCTTGACACGGGCAGTCAGGCATCTTTTGTTACAACCAGCCTTGTAAACATACTTGGGTTGATTGCTATGAATCAAACCCATAATATTATAGGTATAGGTAATAAACAAACACAAATCAATAAACTTGTGAATATAAGTGTGTTTCCATGCCACAATAATGTAAAATTAAATTTAAAATGTCACATTGTTGACAAAATAACAACAAAATTACCCCAACAATTTATAAATGTATCCGGGTGGAATTTACCAAAAAATGTGAAACTTTCAGATGTGGAGTTCAATATCCCAGCTGAGATTTCTTTGTTACTGGGTGCGGATGTTTATTTCAATGTTTTGCTAGATGGTCGTATTAAAATTCAAAATGGACCGGTATTACAAAATACCCTATTTGGGTATGTAGTTGGTGGTAATATTCCTGAAAAAGTGAGTAATGTAACTTGTAATTTTGTATCAAATTTTGCTATAAATGATCATAAAAAATTAGAAAATATAATGGAGAATTTTTGGCTCTCTGAAAAGGTACCGGAGCCTATGAAGCCGAGTTGTGATGAGTTTGCAAAGGCGGAAGAAAGTTTTCAGAGCTCTATGAGCCCGAAAGATAATCGATTCTATGTTGATATACCTCTCATCACACCTCTGGAAGAATTGCAGCTTGGCGATTCGTTTTCAGTTGCCTACCAAAGATTTCTAATGTTAGAAAAAAGGTTTAATTCAAATCCTCTGTTACTAGAGCAGTATAAATTGTTCATAGATCAGTATGTAAAGCTAGGACATGCTAAGGTGGTAGAGATTGCTAATTACGATATTGATAGAGATCCTGTTTACTTTCTGGCACACCATGCTGTTATCAACGAGGCAAGTAAGACAACCAGACTTCGCGTTGTGTTTGACGGGAGTATGAAGTCCCGCAGCCAGGTGTCACTCAACGACGTCATGCTGAACGGCCCCGTGATACAGAGTCAGCTTTTAGATATTCTTATCTTGTTCAGGACCTACATTTACACAATAATTTGCGACGTCCAGAAGGCCTTTCGCAACGTGATGATAAATAGCCACCATACTTGCCTTCAAAATATTTGACCATTCCCCATCCCCTCTTATCTCCGAAACTACAGAACCTAAAATTTTGAAAAAAATACAGTTATTAGTTTTCTACTTATAGATTATAGGAAAACCTATAAGAAGTCCATATCTGTATATGGGAGGTAATTTTTGGGGGGGAAGGGGAAAATTAAAAAAAAATATTTGAAATCTGCATCGTGTGACATACCAAATGAAAGGTCTTGTTGAGACAATCTTAAATATATTTTTATTGTAATTTTAAAAGAAATAGTTTCCAAGTTATTCAAGAAAATAGACGAAATTTGACCATTCCCCCCCCCCCCCCCTTATCTCCGAAACTACTGAACCTAAAATTTTGAAAAAAATACAGAAATTAGTTTTCTACTTATAGATTATAGGATAACCTATAAGAAGTCCTTATCTGTATATGGGAGGTAATTTTTGGGGGGGGAGGGGAAAATTTAAAAAAATATATTTGAAAACTGCATCGTGTGACATATCAAATGAAAGGTATTGTTGAGACAAACTTAAAAGTATTTTTTTTTGTAATTTTAAAATAAATGGTTTCCAAGTTATTAAAAAAAAATAGACGAAGCTTGACCATTCCCCCCCCCCTTATCTCCGAAACTACTGAACCTAAAATTTTGAAAAAAATACAGGAATTAGTTTTCTACTTATAGATTATAGGATAACCTATAAGAAGTCCATATCTGTATATGGGAGGTAATTTTTGGGGGGGGGAAGGGGAAAATTTAAAAAAATATATTTGAAAAGTGCATCGTGTGACATATCAAATGAAAGGTATTGTTGAGACAAACTTAAAAGTATTTTTTTTGTAATTTTAAAATAAATGGTTTCCAAGTTATTCAAGAAAATAGACGAAATTTGACCATTCCCCCTCCCTTATCTCCGAAACTACTGAACCTAATTTTTTTAAAAAAATACAGAATTTAGTTTTCTACTTATATATTATAGGAAAACCTATATGAAGTCCATATCTGTATATGGGAGGTAATTTTCGCTATAAGAAGTCCATGATATTAAAATAACATGGTAAATCACTCAATATTGTGCGTACCAATTTGGGTCAGATTAAAAAAAAAACGTGATAGGTAACATCGTACGGAACCCTCTTCACGCGAGTCCAACTCGCACTTGGCCGGTTTTTTTATTTTGGTATTTGACATGTGTGCCAGTAATTTTGTTAGAAAGTTTTAGCCCTTCCTTTTCTTGAACTTTATCAAGTTTTTCTATATATTTAAAAGATATTTCACCATCAGATGACTTTAAACCATAATCAAATTTAACATATGTACAGCATCTAAAAGACAGTGCACTTTTGATATTCCATTGGGATGTGCAAAATAAGGTCTGAAATCATCGTCTGTAAATGAGCACCCCAATGTCTCATAAGCTTTAATATTAGACTTTGCACCATCACATGTTACTGATCGCACAGTAACACCTGCTTCGTTCAACATTATTAATGCAGTGTTTACTAATTGTCCAAGTAAATCTCCAGATAAACTGTCTGGGGTAAAAAAATATCCAATTGGACATTTAAAATAATTAGTATATGATACTATCATAAAAACTAATGCCTCGGACGCCAGCTGCTCCGGATCACTAACAGGAATACCTCCTAGATCAACATAACCAAAAATCTTACCAAGCTTTGGTGCATACGCTATATCTTGTTTTAAGCTCATTGAGTCAAATATTAGTGCGACATTTTTTAAATAAGGTTTTTCGGGAAGTTGCAATTTTAAATATTCGAACACTTCATTCAAGAATCCAACTGAACAATTAAAAGAGGAAATAGAGCGCCATAATGTTGTTGAATGAGGTAGCGATATAATCGTTCTCAAATATGCATATGCCTTAGGTGAATAAAAATGCATTGTCAATGCGAAAGATTTAACCTCGTCGCTGTACTTTGGTGTGACTTTTGACTTCTTTTTAAAATATTTACAAATTTCAGCGAAGTTTCCTTGTAAAATATTTTCTATTTCAGAATTCGATGTATAGGTACGGACAATATTTACTAGTGACTTCAAATCTTTGATTTTTTGTGTATTTTGCGCCACCTTTTGTTGTAAAACTTTTTCCTTTTTTGTCAAACACTTTTCACGAAGTGTCTTTATGTTACACTGAACATTAAAGTCCTTTAAGCAGCGTCGTTTCGCTGGCGGTTCATTTTCATTAACTACCTGTTGAACAAAGATAATTATAATAATTAACAACTGTCTTGGTGATGATTATTAACAGAAAGTCTCATATGGGTTCGTCTCAAAATAATTGTATCGTTATGCACATGTAAAAGAGCGTTACGTTAATGTTTTGTTAGGCACATGCATAAACGGGGTGTCACCATTATAATAATATAATATAATATTCCACAACTATCACACAACGCCATCTAGTCCCAAGCTAAACAGAGCTTGTGTTATGGGTACTAGACAACTGATAAACATACTTATATATTTCTAAATACATACATATTATAGATAAATTACACCCAGACACAGGACAAATGATCGTGCTCATCACACAAACATTTGTCCTAGGTGGGAATCGAACCCACGACCTCCGGCATAGCAGTCAGGGTCACTAACCACTAGACCAACAGGCCAGTCCAAGTCATTGCGAAGATCGCCCGGAGGACACAGTAGAGCATACGGTGCAAGACTGCCCCGCTTGGGCAGAGCACCGCCGTGTCCTCACGGCAGCGATAGGCGGAGACCTCTCGCGCCCGGCATTGGTCGAGGCCATGCTGCGGGGCGAGACGGAGTGGGAAGCGGTCGCCTCCTTCTGCGAAGCAGTAATGCTCGTTAAGGAGGAGGCGGGCCGTGAGAGAGAGAGGACAGCGTCCTCCCTCCGCCCCACCCGCAATGGTAGACGCCCACGGCGTCGGACGTCGCAAGACGATCTCCGGCCACCGTAGGCGCGGGCATGCGGGCGGCGAGTAAAGGGCAACTCGCCGCCCGACCATGGACCATGCCCGGGTCGACGGCGCGTTGTGTTCCACGCGCGCCTCAAAGAGCGTCAGCACGATGACGGGGCCCCCGCCCAAGAGGGCCAAAGCCTGCCGGGGTCGCGGGACTTATCTCATTACCGTGACCCCGGAACATAAAAGGCTATTGAAGGACACCGTGGATTTTAGTCAGTACAAGTCTGATAGTCCCTCCCGCCCTGCCCGGGGTGGGAGGACTCATTTGATGATTTTACCACGCTAAAAAAAAAAAAAAGGCACATGCATAAAACGTAACGTTCATGTTAGCATTAGGGCTATGTTCACAATAAATTATAATCAACTTATATGTATTTTTTTAATAATTAAATGGAAACAGCAATAAAATGGTTTAGAGAAAAACCATTTTAATGAACTTAAATTAAAATATCACTTTCCTTGTGAATATAAAACACTTTTTGTATTTTACATACGTATTTAGAAAAAAAAAACACTTTTTTACAAAAAACAATTACCTGTTTTTTTCTTTTTATGACTTATTCCTACAATTTTTTATAATTTTAATAATTTCCATGTATGGGCCGTTACAGCTACAAACATAAACTGAATCAACGAGTTCCGGGTTGACCAGACTTTTGAGTTACTAGGGACCACAGTTACAAGCCCAGTAACTCCCGACACCCACATATACAACAACCTATATACAGTGTGTCCGGACACGAGTTAGCGATACTTCAAGGGAATATTATAGACTCATTTTCATCGACAAAACTGCTTTTAAAAAAATTCTTACTCCAATACCTCGCGAATGGCAGCCATTTTAGTTTTTTGATTTGTTGAACTGGGGTATGTACAATAAAATACAAATATCTTTGAATCCAAGAGACCTACATACATGCAAATGACTTTATTGCAAAGTTAAATGTTATGGCTTTTCAAAATCTTGCAAAAGTTTTCTAAATAATATGTAGAAAGATCCAAAAAATGTGGGCAAACACGAAATTGTACACAAAAATTACTAAATATTTTCACATTTTATACTCTAGCTCGAAAAGTACCCTTGTATTTTGCTAAGGTTTTTGCATTAAATTAAAATTTTTTGAGTCAGGCTATAAAATTATATCAAAATTATCACTCTGGGTTAAGTATTTTAGGAGTTATTCTCACTTGAACATAACCCTTCCTTAGCGCATGTACCACCAATGTTACAGAAGCTGCATTCTTTGGGCGAGCTAAACCGTTTCAACGTGAATTTATGAGCTGACATTATTAACCACTATGTAAATGATCCCAAATAATCACCATTAAACTGAAATAATAAATTTTTTGTTTAGTTTATGAAAAAAAATCTTTGAATAAATTCAAAAAATGGGCCATTTCAGTTTATGGGTGATTCGTTGGGATCATTTACATGGTGGTTAATAATGCCAGCTCATAAATTTACACTGAAACGATTTAGCTCGCCCAAAGAATGCGACACCTGTAATATTGGGGTACCTTCGCTAAGGAAGGGTTATGTTCAAGTAAGAATAACTCCTAAAGTACTTGACGTCGAGAAATAATTTTGATACCATTTTATAGCCTAACTCAAATACTTTTAATTTAATGCAAACACCTAAGCAAAATACAGGGGTACTTTTCGTGCTACAGTATAACATTTGAAAATATTCAGTAATTTTTGTGTACAATTTCGTTTTTGTCCACGTTTTTTGGTTCTTTTTACATATTGTTTAGAAAACCTTCGCAAGTTTTTGAAAAGCCTTAACATTTAACTTTGCAATAAAGTCATTTGCATGTATGTAAGTTTCTTGGATTTAAAGATATTTGCATTTTATTGTACATACCCCAGTTTGAAAAATCAAGAAACTAAAATGGCCGCCATTCCCGAGGTGTTGGAGTAAGAATTTTTTTAAAAGCAGTTTTGTCGATGAAAATGAATCTATAATATCCCCTTCAAGTATCGCTAACTCGTGTCCGGACACACTGTATAAACCTATTGGCAGGGTTCAAAATTGAATCTAGTTAAATATTTTTTTGGCTTAACATACGAACTGCAATCAGCTGAGTGACGATTTGTACGGAAGTCAATTTTTTTTACGCGTATTCAATTTGGAACTATGCCAATAGGTTTAGATATTTTTTTTTTTGTTTTTCTACATAGTTTGAATGTTCACTTCCTGTATTTTTTGATAGATCGTAATTCAGTAGAATATCGGACTCAATTTTAATACGTTTAGGATGTTCTTGTGTCTGGCACCAACTCTCATTGTCTATGTCACAGGCTTCGACCCTTGTTGCTTTACACTAAAAGTGACTTGTTTCTATACTTGTTTCACTATCAAATTTTTCGTTTTCGAGACTGTACAAACTATCGTCCGATTCCGCGTACGGCACATCATCTGAGTTCTCCGAGGTAGTGGATGACATACTCTCTTGTCGCTTTTTAAGAGTATTTTTCTTTTTTAGCTTTTTAATTGCTTTGTTCTTAGTTTTTGGTAACGATACCGAGGTCGAGTCTATGGCGATATTGTTACTTGACGCATAATCCATATGTTCAGTCGATGTACATATTATCTGCACGTTTTGTTTTTGTATATTAAAACACGCACAAAGTCCTCTTAACAAACCACAGAAACAGCTTACATCTCTAAAATATAAATCCCCATTACGAAAAATTACCTGATGCACGTTCATGGTCTTAGGTACAGCAATTAAATAGTCAGGTATTTTGTTTTGTCGTAATCGAATTTCGGCTTCAGTCACATGAAAAAGTGTAATCTTTGTATTTTGTTTCAAGACTTCAAAAGCTTCATTTAAATTAGAGACATCTTTTCCAAATGCTACCTGTTGATCAAGTGTTCTTTTTAGCGTCCCGCCAACGCCATCGGCGGCGCCCTTATCGTGTGCAGCTTCTGAGAAAGACCAGGTACCGTATGTAAAACCGTATTCCATTATTAACTGATTTATTAGGTAAAAATTATTTTTTTTGCCTGTATTGGGTCGTTGGGCCATCCGAAAAAAAGTGAAGGACTTTTGTATTTGGGTGTTCCTGCTTTATGTACTGAATAACCGGTTCTAAGTGAGCTCTTATCGCTCCGGGATCGTGATCGTTACAGGCAGATATACACACATCAAAAGTGTCTAGGGATCAAGCATTTTTATGCGGATTTCTTGAGATTGAGATGTGGCTTTGTAATAAATTTATGATTTTATAAATTTATATGGATCCTTTTTGGTGCATTTCATAATTTGAATCAGGAACTGTGAATCAAATTCGAGTAAAAGATGAAAATCAGCTGTCAATATTTTCCCTATAAAAACATACAACGCATTGAAGACATTATTAGTGCTACTGTTTCCCTACTACTGATTAAAACCAACGTTATTATGGAGCGGCGACGTCATTTAAGCAGGGAAGAAATGCTCAGAGCCGTGGGAATGATAGAAGCTGGTTCCCGGCAACGTACTGTGGCTTTAGCTCTGAATACAAGTCAGAGTGTTATCAGTCGACTTTGGACACGTTACCGAAGCACTGGTACCGTGGCTGAGCGCCATGGAGGACGGTATCGCTGCACCACACGGAGACAAGACCGATACATTCAAATCTTAACTCGAAGAGCTCCAACAATAACCGCCATGATGTTAGCCGTGAGGCTTCATCACTCTTCAGGGAACTTAATTAGCGACCAAACAGTCAGAAACCGCTTGCATGAAGTGAACCTTCATTCCCGAAGACCGCTACGGGTACCACCTATAGCAATGCACAATCGTAGGATTCGATATCAATGGGCTCTGCTTTTCTGATGAGTCTCGTTTCGGTATGAGACCGGATACAAGACGTATACGACACTGGAGAACCCCTGGACGCCAACAGCGATTAAAATCCTGCCAGGAAGTCCATCCTTATAGTGGTGGAACCAACATGGTATGGGCGGGTATTTGGATCGGCGGAAGAACTGAGTTGATTTGGATCAGAGGCAACCTCAACGCTCAAATTTATGCTGAGACGATTGTATCAGACGTCATCGTTCCTCTACAAGTGCAAATTGGTCCCTTATTTCAGTTAATGCATGATAATGCACGACCGCACACCGCAAGAGTTGTAAGACAGACTCTCGCCGCAGCTAACATCAATGTCCTGCCCTGGCCTGCTCAGTCGCCAGACTTGAATCCGATTGAGCATGCTCCAGCTCCAGTATATACATACATAGTAAGTAAATGCCGTGTAGTGAAGTAGAAGTTAGTAATTAACTTCTGCGTTAAATCACAGTCATGAGTCTAAAAATAAAAGTAACTAACCAACTAATTTGTACACATACTTATCAAATTAAACAATTCTGAGCAAAATCAGTCATAAGATAAACGTTATTATACTAAAAATATCGGTAACTAACCAACTTGCATACTTATTTATCAAATTAAACAATTCTGAGCAAAATCAGTCACAATATAACGTTATTATACTAAAAATAACAGTAACTAACCAACTAATCTGCATACTAATTTATCAAATTAAACAATTCTAAGCAAAATCAGTCACAATATAACGTTATTTTACTAATAAATAACCAACTAATCTACATACTTAATTAATAAATTTAAAAATTCTGAGCAAAATTAGTGATTGGTTAACGTTCTACAAAAAAATAACGGTTTCGGCGCAAAAAGCCTAATTCTCAAAATGGCAACCGAGTCGCAAAAGGGCAAGTTCTCAAAATGGCCAATTCTCTAAAAGCCTAATTCTCATAATGGCAAATTCTCAAAAAGCCTGATTCTCAAAATGGCAAATTCTCGAAAGGCCAAATTCGCAAAATGGCAAATTATCGAAATGGATGATTTTATGCAAACGGGAGTATAATTCGTAAAATGAATGATTTTTCGCGTGAAATGAAGCAATTTAGTTAAGTCGAAGAGTAGAAAAATCTTTCATTATAAGAATATACTTTCAGTTGTAGAAAATTTTCCATTTAGTACTTACAATATTCAACAAAGTGATTCTTCTTCGTCAAAATGTTCTATTTCTTGATTGATTTCTTTGTCTTTATCAAAATTTGTACCTTCAATTAAATAAATTTCTTCACCAATTTCATTTTCTATTCCATCCATTTCAGTTTCCGTTACTGTATTGTTTTGTTTCGCCCTCTTCGTTTATTATTGCTGTAGTAATTGTTTGTAGTTTGTTATTTCTTTTGGAGTCGCCGCGAATGCGTTTCGTAGAAGTTCTTAAGTTTTTTATTTCTAATATCTTGCCAGAATTTTTTGAGACAGTCTTGAATTTTTTTTCATTTTGGTCATATGTGTAGCTCGAATCCCAATTCCTAATTCAACAAAAAAAAAAAAATTCAAGATGTTCCTGTATGCTTTAAAGGCAATTTTTACTGTTTGGCCTTTACTGCCACCTGACCACGAACATTGGCAAAGAAATTATCTAGAAAAAAGTAAGTCCAGCATTTTATAGGCGCAATTGATGCCGCTGCCTTCTGATTTGTTACATAAAAGAGAGTATTGTAGATGTAGCTTCTGCCTTTGTACTTTGTCATATAAGGCATTTTCTAATTCATTGAAATCTTCTTACTTTGGTCATGACTGCAACATGGTAATTCTTCGTCCGATGAAGATCCATCATATATTGCGTCATATATTCTTCGGTGTTTGTTTGTCATATCCTGTAATTGTTTTGCAATTTTTAGGTTACACAAGGGTTCATCATCATCATCATCTGACGCAGTTTCCAAGTCCGGTATTTTTGATTTCGGATTATGATTAGTGGGCTCCAAATTAGCGTTCAATGTCATGAAATCAATTATTTCTTTTGAAATTGAATTGTTGTTCGACAAAGTCTCATCATTCGTCAAGTCAGGAATGGAAGCATTCGGTCCAATTACTTCAGCAACGCAGGACGCTCCGATATCGTATGCCTTTGCCTTTTTTTCTGCCAGACCACCAGGCTTTCAAAAACGACGTAAGTCCCTAAATTTTAATTCATCATAGCAGCTCGAAAATACTTGATGAACTTTTAAAGTTCCTACAAGCCTGGGAATGTTGACTGGTAAGGTATAATGTTGGTCCTCGATTTTTTTTCATCAATTAGATATAATGGCTACAATTTTATCTGCTGTTCTTTTCAGAAATCCTCCAACGCCATCAGCTGGGCTTAATTAATTTGTGATACCATCACGGTCAAAACATGGTCCACAGAATGCTTTTTAAAACATTTTCGCTTTCGGCGTCGGCACTTAACATAAAACGACAAAATTCAACCCGTCTTGGCGGATCTCCCTCTTCTAATGACTGGACAGGTTGATAGTGGTATGGATGTCGGCCTGACAAGTGAACTACAGACCAGACTTTCTACTGTGACATACCAAGCTCACGCGCTACGATGTTTGTCGATACTTTGGGGTCGTCAATAAAACGTTGAAGAATAAACTCTTCGTCCTCAGCCGTGTATCTCCGAGAACGACCAGTGTCAATTTGCCTGCTTCTTTGGACGCTGCCAGTTTCAGATAATCGCCGAAAAGTCGATCCAAAAACACTCAAGTGTGGGAGTCGGTGGTTGGAAAAGCGAAGTTGATATTCTCTCCGCGCCTGAGCAGCGTTACCGTCCCTAAGTCCGTAATTATGTCAGCACTATGTCAGCATTATGTCAGCGTATTCAGATACGCGGCATCAGTTAAGGAAATAGCCAGATAACAAAACACGAGAGAGAGTAGAGTTGAAACTAACTGACGCTGACGACCAGATTTTGTAAAGTCACTGTAATTTTTAATAAACAAACTGTCTCAAAACCTGAGTTAGTAATAATTATCTTAAGTCTAGTGTTAGTATTTACTTCTATTATTAACTACTAGCTTCCGCCCGCGACTCCGTCCGCGTGGATGTCGGTCTTCGCGTGGATGTTTTATTTCTCCATTTTGAGTAACTCTGACAATGACATCTTATAAATATCTATTGGACCCAAATACGGCTAAGCCTATAATAATTAAGGAGATCCCTTTATTGAGCTACTGCTGTTGAGCTCGCGTTCTGTAGTACATATTTTTTTCATAGTAATTCCGACCTTGTATTTACAAATAACTGATCGGAACAGTAATCAAAAAGGTCGCGCTGAAAAGCACGGTTTAAAATTACACGCATACAATATTAATTCCACGGACGACCGCTCGCCACACTGGACACGTCCGCTCGCATCAAAATCAGAATTTATATGCATCGCGCGGCGCGGAACACGGCTCGTTATATAGGAGTCGGGGAGGCGTGGCCCGCGTGTGCCGCAAACGGTTCAAGCCAAATCCGACTTTCGGCGCTACAGGTTACGGCGCTAAATCCACTGCGGGTAATGCAACGTGTGTTCGCGGTTCTACAGAACAACGTCTATGAATAAAACTGAAAAATAAGATTTTTTTTTCTACGTATTTTTCCAGGATAAAAAGTATCCTATTTTATGCCCAGGATAATAAGGTATAATTATACCAAGTTTCATCGAAATCGAACCGTTAGTTTTCACGTGATGCCTGCACATACAGACAGACAGACAAAAAATTTTTTAATCACATATTTGGGTTTGGTATCGATCCAGCAACACCCCCCGCTATTTATTTTTTCAATATTTTCAATGTACAGAATTGACCCTTCTACAGATTTATTATATGTATAGATTTTGTCCACGGCTGCGACCTCTAGCAAGACGTCCACTATCCCAATCACTGATAGAGTTCTGGCTTCCTTGTTGTAGTAACCGGATCACACTTGCTTCTCTGTAGATGAGTTGGTAATTCTACTGGAGGAACTCTGGCTTGATTGCAAATGTTATGTAACACACAACAAGCTTTAATAATTTTTCTCACCATCTCTGGATCATAGTGAAGAACACGATGAACTAAAAGGCACCTAAAACGGCCTTTAAGTATGCCAATGGTTCGTTCTGCAGTATTTCTTGCAGTGGCATGCAGATCATTATAGCATTCTTCCCTTGATCCAGGCCCAGGGTTGCTACATGGAACCATCATGTATGGTCTAAGAGCAAAACCAGAGTCCCCTGAAATAAATTAAACAGGAATTTAATTTTACGTTAATGAAAATAACTGAATTTATTATTAATATTTAAATACCCTCAAAACAGGTACAATTTCTGATGTAAAAAGTAAAGAAACATTTTAAAATACATACCAAGCAGATACACTGTTTCTCCTGTATTATTTAGCTGCTCCAAATGCGTTTTTAATTATTAAATACAAAGCTGTCATGTGTTGCACCTCCAAAAGTTACATCCACATGCATTATATTTAAGTCTGGAGCATTTATCTTAAAAAGCAAAAATAAAAGATTAAAATATGGTTTGAAACAGATGTTCCTATTCCTACTTTAAGTTTAATGAAATAAAAACAAAATCTTACAATAACAGCATTTCGAGCATATCACCCTTTTCTACAATAATATATTTCTTCATGTTCTTTGGGCCGAACCATTGATACCAAGGTACCATCAACACAACCAATGGTTCCAGGCATTTGAACTTTTCATAAAATCTATAAAGATAGACAATTTAAAAAATATGTAGGTAACATAAAAATAAATAGCCTTATGGTTTGATTCATGAAAGGATAGCGGGCCATCCACTAACGTTCATTCCTTCTGACTTGTCCCGTTGTACAATCTGTACAGAAAAGGCACGGGATGAAATAAAACCGTTGAAGCCACTACTTTAACCATACTCCTACGTTCTTTCCCCTGACTATATCACGACACGCCAGCTCGACAGGAAAAACAATCCTTCAGTGACCATACACACGTTTAGGTACATTCCTGTTAGTTTGCATCTTGTCAGTCATACCGAGGGATTGCGCGTCTATGGATGGTTAAAATCCTATAATTTTATGAAGATTGTTGTCATTTAAAAGGAATGCTCGTCATTTTGAATTATCTTTAAGGATTCATAAGGATTATTTTCATTTTGCAACAACATGTGTATCCGCAAGCAAAAGATTGCTATTGCTTTGAGTTTTATTGCGAGTGAATATAATATTTAAACCCGAAAAGAAGACATAGAATGTGGTTAAAAAAGTGGTTATTAGAAAAGGAGAAATGTAGTGACATAAGACTTTTAAAAGATCTGGCATTCGATGAACCTGATGATTTTAAAAACTATTTAAGAATGGATGTCTCGACTTTTAAACGTACTGCTCAAGATGGTCACACCGTATTTGCAGAAAAAAAAAACATCGGAATGAGAAAAAAAAAAAACTTAATGAGAATCCATTATTACCTTCAGGGACGAAGACTACAAAGGATCGCTTAATCACGCCGGACAAATACACAGGCACTAACCAGATCACAGAGCGCGTCGCATCCTTTGCGACGGGAGGGTTTTTTTTTTTTTTTTTAGGGTGGCAAAATCATCAAATGAGTCCTCCCGCCCTGGGTGGGGCGGGAGGGACTGTCAGACTCTTACTGACTAAAATCCACCCGTGTTCCGTCGGATGCCCTTTACGTTCCGGGGCCACGGTATCCTGGATTAAGAAAAATCCGCGACCCCGGCAGGCATTTGGCCCCATAAGGGGCCCCGTCGGTGACGCGTGAAACACGACGCGCCACCGACCCGGGCTTGGTCCTTGGTCGGACGGCGAGCATACCCATTACTCACCGTCCGCAAGCCCGCTCCGCCGCTGTGCCCTCTGCTATTCAGAGGGACACGCGTTGGAGCGTCCACCCGACAGGCTATTTGCATACGGGCAAAGAAACCCCTTAGGCACACAGTGCCTAAGGAGAGTTTTTGCCCGCATCCCAGGGCGCACCGGCCCGAAAAACTGGTCTTCCCCCCGGACGTATCCGAGAGGGAACTCCAGTCCACGGGCGCACGTGGAGGTTTCCTGTGTTAGCACCCCGCGACGGGAGGGTAGGCGGGATTTTAATACCGTCATTCTCGCTCTTGTAAATCCACTGGCGTTCTTTCCGTAAGGATTGTAGATTCCGGCAGGAATGAACGTTAGTAGATACCCCGCTAATCTAATTAGTAAAAATAAAATAAAAGTGTGAAACCTAGGAAATACTTTTCTTTGAGAATTTGCCTTTCGTTTGTATTTTGAGGAAATCTTATGTATTTATTAATGATAACTGGGTGGTTGATGGCATCTACTACGGTTCTTATAGCCCTCGAGGCAGATGCTTGCGAGATGTAGGTTCTTGCATTCTCACATAATATTTTTTGGTAACTCCCCCTAGCTAAAAATGCGAGAGTGCATAAAATCTGGAATGAGAGTAAGTTTTAGACATTTTTTCACTATATAGTGATTTACTATTGATTTAGTAGTAATACCTTGGTTCGGTTGCAAATTCCTCCTTGACGTTTCATCTTTGCTAAGAATGGTGAAATATCTTCTTCCAATTGTTTAATTAGCTCTTCAGTCAACCTGAATACCTTAATATAGTCTATATCAGTAGTAAGAAGATCCATATTACGATAATATTTTATAGTAATTTACTATAAAATATTGTTCTTTCTCAATGCATAGTTAATCGTTTTTTAATAAAACGTAAAAAATGTTCGAAAGAACTATGAGCATTTTGAAACACAGAATATTCAAAAATTAATCTTAAATATTCAGCGATTCAAAATTGAGCTCGCTTGAAATAGTTAATAAGATTTTTAGTACACAAATAAAGACATATTTTTATCAATAAACATTGTTATCTAGTTTTATTTTATTTTCTATAACAAAGGAGAAACCCATTTCTGGGCCTAGCCGTTACACGAATGAAATATGTACCAAAAAAATCTACTATTTTGCTTAATTAACCCATTTAAATCTTAGCCTCAATTACAATGGCCAAGTCTAAAAAAAGTACATTTCTATTTTTTTTTTGTTTTAAACAACCTTTGTAAACCGTTACAGCACTTATTTCATTTTATGTCACTTACTTTGCAAACACTGGCATTAAACAATAGAGCGTACCCTTAGAATGTAATCGATTTAGCGGATATCAATAATTACAAATTATAGTTGAATAGTACTCCATTATTTAAGTATAATTGCTTTTTAGATCATGAAATCATTGTCAAATAAAAAAATCTGGAATCTAATTATTTTTTAACGTAAGCACGATTGAAAAATCATTAAAGGAAACAAATAATCGATAAAATCGATTGCAACGCGGATTGCACTAGTAAACAGCAAATGTCAATGTCAACGCCTGTCGTCAATTGTCATCATAATTTATTGTTATTCGTTTTTCGTATCTTTGCTCAAGTCAGTGTACATTATACTTTATTGAAAGATCAAGTGAATGTGTTTTTCGAATTCTCGAGATTTATTACAATATTAAACCTCTGCTCGAATACTGGACTCCGAAACTGATTGCCTTCTGACTAACCCTCGCTTGCATATAGCCTGCCATTCCTGCTGACCTTTGCTAGAAGACCGGATCTGGATAATGCTCTTCTGACGATTGGATGATACGGTATCATGAGCTTGTGCATTAATTGTGGAATAGCAACGGATCGCTGAAACACAATAGGAAGGCGAAGATTGGAAGATGACGTGATTCTTTCAATTGTACAGGAATGGGTCGCGCCTCAATTGGTTAGTATGCGATATTTCTATAACGTAACATTTTTGTAAGCATGTAATAACACCAATCTGCACAGAAACTGTCTAAATATGCCACTCAGATGCTTATTGCTAAATGCTAGTGCTAGAACTAATAGTCAAATGATGAATGTTTGCTTCAGGTAAATGAAAATGACTGTATCTGTCAAGTTTGCTGGAATCATGCCAATGCTTGATGGAAATAGACCAGAAGAGAGTGAACAGACGCCTATAGGACACTGGCAAGTGTGTATTCACTGTGGACGTTCTCTTCTGAGAAGAGTTCGCTCCCATCAACTTAGGAGTGGTACAGTTCAAGAATGCAGAATACACAAAGTTATAAGAGAATGGATCTTACCACGCACGGTTAGTATATTAGTGTTATTCACGGTTTATTTATGTTATTTTTTAGTTTCATTTTGATAAAAAGAGCAATAAAAATTGAATTTTTGATGCTAAAACATTTAAGTGAAATAGAGAGACAGTGTGATAACGGTTAAGCTCATTTGCAGGATTTCTTTAGATCAGTCTTTTTCAAAGTGGGCAATAAAGAATTCCACATCTCCGGTGAAAAGGCATCCTTAAATGTAAATAAATTATTTTCAGATGGGTGCTTCAAGTGTTGTCTGTCAGTCTTGTTAGGTGCCCGGCATTTTCAATCAGGCCCCTCAACATCTGGTGCAACTTCATCAACTGTCAATGAGCCAAATACTGAGGACATTCCTTCCATACATAAAAGTATGTAGAGAAGTGACCGGTAACCTACAGCAAGAGCTGTCAACATCAGACTCAACCTGGATGTTAAGAGGAAGAATAAAATCCAGACGTATTAGTAATAAGATGTATTACGTTTATATATTAGTTGACAGTTCTTTAAGTGGAAGGGATGCTATAATCCAATATTACTGCACCTGTATCGTTGGCAAAAGAACGGTTGGGTACTGTACCCACACCATGAGCATAATATGATATCTTGGTTGGGCACAGCACCAGGGTAGTCAATTACTTCCTGCACAATTTCTAGATACTATATTATTATATTATGATAATCCTAATGAAGAAGGTGATTAATAAAACCTTATCTCAATAATACGGCTTTTAATTTAAATAAACCTATTGTTGCAATCGCAGTTTACTGTAATTTGAGATAGCATCAAAACCCCTAGTAGTAAATTATACAATGATTAAAAATGCAAGCCATTAGTGATGTAAGTGGGCCTTATCTAGCAAACATAGTTTTCAGCTGAGGTTTTCAGGAATATTAATCTGGATTCACCGCTTTTTATGTAAGTAGGTACCTAAACCTCATCATGACAGGTTGCAAGTGCTACAGCTCGGCGCATGTGCATTCCATATTTACGCAGAAAACAGCCTCAACAAAACATTTTTAATTTAAATATCGTGGTGGCTGAGCGATTGGTATGCAGCATGTAGCGGGTTCGATTCCCGCACGGAACAAATATTTGTATTTTTTACATGTAGGTGTTCCGGGTCTGGGTGTTTGTATACCTATGTGAGTTTAAATGTTAGTAAACACACCCACGACGCAGGAGAAATGCCTAGTGTAGGGCAGTTAAGAAATAAAAAAATAACCTAACATACGTAAAGATTGTCTGATTTTACCAATTTGGCCATTGCTGAGAGACGTGAAAATTGGGCTCGTGAAATCTTCCTAAGTGCTCTAATTTATGGCAAAATTCCAGCTCTGTAACGCCAGGCCCAAGTTTCTATGGAGTTTGGGTTTCTCCTTTTTTGTCATAAACACCGCCGTCATCAACATGGCTGCCCTTAGCCTCCTGGAAAAATGTAATGAGTTTTTTATAAACGTCGGGTAGCAAACACTGTTCCAGAGAATTTAACTGTTGTTCGATAATTTTAACAAAATGGTAATTCTGTGTCTTGTATTATTGTTTTCTGAACATTTTACACAGTTTTTTGTCTGCGGTCTGCAGCGGCACTGTCTGGGTGAATTTTTCCTCCACCACAGCACTTCCAATGGTTCTTTTCTTCCTCGATGGCTTTGGCAAAACTGATTGAGACATTACGTCCCAATCATCTTCCTCGAGCTCGGGTAAAAGGCTCGGGGACTCCGTTCGGAACCTTTTTGCATTTGCAAAGGAGAAATATAATATTTATTTTTACTTTAACTACACTAGACTCTGCCAGAGGCTGCTCTACTCACTCATATCCCCTCTATACCTTATGTTATAGAAATAACGTAGCAATCTACGGGTGAAAGAAATTTTAAAACCAGTCCAGTATTTTCAGTTTATTGATTGAATACATAGAATTTTTCCTCTATAATAATATGATACTAGTAAAGATTATTGCTTAATGCATAGGAAAAACATAGGAAGTGTCGTTTTACTAGCAACATCTTTGTAGTAAATCAATAATTGTTTTTTAAACACAAAAAATTGAAACTATGTTTTACTATCAAATTTAAGTGACCCTCCGTATTTAAAATAAGACAAATGTAAAAATACTCATTACTTACCATTTCCTGCCATTTCACACTGCCGTTTCCCGATTGTTAATATGTTTATAACAGAACTATTTAGTTTATAAATAAATAATTTTATCATGAAAACTTTTTCGCGAAATTTTCTTGGAACTGAAGTAAATCAATGTTGCCCGATATAAATCTGTGTTGCCAGACAAAAGAGAAGGTTGCCAACCAATAAAAAGGAAAACTGACCGGCATAATTATCAACGCACAGCACAAACTACAAATAGGAAAAAATAAAAATTTTAGTGGGGCTCCCATACATCAAAATAGATTTGTTTGAACGTTTTACATAGATACGAACCCTAATGTACTAGTCCGACTCGCACTTGGCTGGTTTTGTGTGTTTCTTCTGTAATGCTGCGGCCACACATTGGGTATATTTGCACCAATGTGACGTATTGGGTTCAACACACCAATGTGTGGATCAGTCTTGGATACAGTGTGAACATTGCGTCCAGTCAGAATCGAACGCCCAACACCGACCCGTGTCGAGTCGGTTTTTTTCGTTGTTTTCTTGTACAATGCAAATAATAAGCATAATATGTACAGTCGGGTTCCAAAATCCTTTATCAACTTTTCAAAGCAATAGGCTGACGCTTTGCTTTGACTTATGACCCTTTGTTACAAGTTGTTTAAATACTATACAAATCAAATTGACTTATGGTATGGTTCATAATTTCAATCATAATTCTACGTGTTATGATGGCGCAGTGGTGTCAACCACTGCTTAAAAAGTTTCGATCGCCGGCGAGTCGTGGGATCAATTCACCTTTTTTTCTTATTTTTAACATTACATTATTATTTTTGTTATTTTTAATTTTTTAGTAGAAATTTGATAATTAAAATTGTTTTTTTTTATAATTATTAATATTAGTTCGATATGTGTTGAGTGTTGTTTGTCGTTCGTTAGTTGGTAGATCACAGAAAACGAAACAAAGTAAAATATTTCGATTTGTGAGGTAAACACAATTAAGTGTTAGTTCGTTTTGAGCACAGGTTTCGAGACACCTATAGAAATGGAACGTTCTTGATACCTGGTTATTGTGTGTGACGAGTGTTTAAATCTACGTATTACACTTGATATGGTTATCCATTTGCAGTGATATATAAACAGTGGGAATTATCATTGAGGGCGAATATTATAGCCCTGCATAAATGTGGATGAAACATAACACAAATATCAAATGGAACCAGACTAAGTGTGAGTATTATCATTTAAATTCTAATTATTTCACGTGTTAATATTCTTTTGTATGATTCCCTATTCAAAAGTGTTTAAGATGAAGTGGGAACACGTTCAGGGCGTTTGTGAGGGGGTGAGGTATGAAGTACGGCGGGAGCATGCGCGGGGCAACCGTCTTCCCCCCGCTTGTTGTTCGCGGACCTAATAACTTATATTTTTGCTACTGGAAGTCCGTACACTTGACCGGGTACCAGTAGGCATCGGTAATTATCTTGTATCAAAAAGTAGGTACCATTTATTGTTTTCTTAGTATGAGTAGGAATACTGATAAGGATCACTGTACACTTGAACGGCTATCGGTATTGTCTTTTATGGATAACAATTTATTTTTGAACGGTATGAATGAGTTGACTTAAAATTTAGGGTCAACGTAAAGAAAAAGAAAGAAAAAATATTTATTTGGCACTAAACCACGACAAACACACAACAAAATAAAATAAAAACAAGAAACAGAAAAATGGAAACTTTAGCTAAAACAAAAAAATAAAAGGGAGGAGTAAAAAACAAAGACTTGATGTGTGTCCCATGGCTGCGCCAAATAGGCCCAGTTCAGCAAAATGTCGAGCAACTAGGTAGTGCTCGACGCTGGTTTTCAACTGGGCCTGTATTTGTGATGTAACGGATGTAAATCAGCTTTATATTTTAATTGAAGTGTCAATGCTTATGGTATGTACTTAGATAAAAAATATGTCTGGCCCTAAAATGGAGCCCTGCGGGACTCCTCTGCCTACGGGTAGCAGTGCAGATCTGATAGAAGTGCCGTCACTCGAGCGCAGGTCAACCAGTTGTTTCCTATTACTTAAGTAACTACGGAACCATTGTACAGCGTTGGGATCGAAACCGTAATATTTTAACTTTGATAATAATAATGGGATATTTATAGCGTCGAATGCCCTGGAAAAGTCAAGCAGAACTAATAAAGTGCACATTCCTTTATCTTGGGCAGATAGGATATTGTCAGTAACATCCAATAAAGCGGTAGACGTACTGCGCTGTTTTCTGAACCCTGATTGTAAATCTGGTAATATTTTATTTTGTTCTAAAAAATGTGTAAGTTGACGACTGATAATTTTTTCTAAGACTTTTGATAGACAAGGCAATATGCTAACTGGCCGGCTTTTAAAGTAGATGGGTTTGAGGTTTTGGGCAAGGGCCTAATTGAGGCAATCTTCCATTGGTCGGGAAATGTTGACGTAGCTATCGAGCGGTTAATTATGTCTGTTATTACATCCAAAGTGTGAGGCAGAGTCATGACGACCATGTCCAGAGTAATGTTGTCGTAGCCTTCCGCGTTACTTTTGAGACTAGATAAGATGAGAGATATCGCTTTTTGTCACCGGGGTGATTTTGAAAACAGCTTCACCATATCTGTGATTTTCATAGTATTGTAAAAGAGATGAGCTTGTCGTGGGATTACCGGGAACGATCAAAAATTTTTATTTATTAGGTCCGGGTCATTAAAATGCGACGGAAGGTCTTGTCTATGGTTAAAATTTAATACTGTAGATTTAAGATTTTTCCAAAGTAATTTTGGGTTATGTATTTTATTATTGATGTTCTGTTTAAAATATGCAATCTTTTCACTGTACAGGGGGCGTATTACAACCTCTTAATTCCTGTCAGTTTACGCCTTAAAGTGAACTGCCTTGCTTAGTCGTATTACGAACACACATTGACGGCCAGTAAACAGTCACGTGACCTCTTACCGACTTCTGCCTGTGCTTGTGCCTGGAAATGGCGTGGAAATTTAGTATTACAAGCTACATAATGACATTTCAAGGCCGGATTAACTGTCAAAATTGGCATCTCCAAAATCATTCAGTTTACGCCACTTTTTAGTAACTTTTACTGACTTGTTTCTTTTAATTTGTCTTTAAACAGTTTAAACTACCTAAATTAAGCTTTAGTATTAATAATGGAGGCACTACCGAATATCTGGAGAGTGAATACACGATATAATGTCAGCTGACAAGCTTTATAAAAAGACGACAAAGTTATTACATTTTACGATACATATTCCTACACTCATTTGCTGACTGATAAGCAATAAATAGATTCATATTCGTAAACATTTACTACAATAATAATATACTGTTCTAAATAAAAAACATGTTTCTCCTGAAATCAATGTTTTATTCTGTCGTAGTTCCATCAGTGTAAGAAAAAAAAATGATCAAGAGCTTAGATTTGACACATGGAGACTGAAATAAGTAATCTTTCGTACCAATGGACTTAGGGTTGAATAAACCAAACAAAATGTATGATAGGAATCAAAACCTGTGTTAAAATTAATAGCCTCAGCATCATTCGTGAAACGGTACACTCCAATGGAGCCAAAACTTGTGTACAATTTTTATTTGGGTACATTGGGCAGTCTTTGATGTAGCAACAGATATTTTAAGTTCACTTCCTCGATTGCTTCTGGTACCACAATTTCACAGCCAATTTCAGGAGCACTAACATGGTAAGAACTAGGTACACTGTCTTTCGGTTTGAATAAACGTCCTAGGTTTTATCATTCTTTCTCTTGCTGAAACATTTCTAGCTTCATATCTTAGGCGCCTCTTTGATTTTGGAGCCTCTTGCTTTAAAAATAATAACAACGTTGGTACAGCTCCGTTTTTCAAATTATTCCGCTCGTGACTTAGTCCATTGTTTTCTTACTTTCTCTGCGGCAGGAAAAGACTGTGCTCCTTTATTATTGCACTAAAAAGCACTACATAGTGGCATGATAAATAAATAAAATACGATACTAGTATTCTTGTTTGTTTTGGCAATCAAAACCGTCACAGACTAAAAAAATATTGCAACACGATCGTTCAGAAACAAACCCCTTTGCGAGAGTTGAATATTTAGTATTAAGTTTTTGCATAAAATAACAGTAAATGTTGCTCAAGTTGATTATAAATATTTAAATTGTGATTAAAATACAGTTTAACTCAAATATCTCCTAAATTTACAATGAAAAAGAAGTTTTTCACCCACAATTATAAAACCGGTAATCATCGGTAACTTGTCGATTCGATTTTTGAACGAATTCGCTAGCCCGTCTTAATCATCCAGAGACAAATAATCCTGGATGATTCCTTGCAGAATTACGTGCGTCATAATACGAAATAGAACAAGCCTGCTTATGGCCGTAAATTCAACTGCTCGAAAACTGCCCGGAATTGAAAAAGGTTGTAATACCCCCCCAGGGCACTAATTACAAAGTGTTTTAACTCCTTATAATACTTTCTTTTAGAATCCAATTTCGTTTTTCTATAACAACTTAGTGCTTCATCACGTAATCGCATCATAAGCTTGATTGTATCTGTAATCCATGGATAGGATTTTTCCTTCACAGTGGACGTTTTGACCGGCGCGTGAACATCAAAAATGAAAGTTATAAGAGGGTTAAAGGCATGTACTATCGAACAATGTAATCTCTGCTCACTTTTAAAACAAAATCGCGTGCGCAGTATCCCACATCTGTGAACTGGCCACCTTTTTAATGAAATGGATGACCCTTTTTAGGGTTCCGTAGCCAAATGGCAAAAACGGAACCCTTATAGATTCGTCATGTCTGTCTGTCTGTCCGTGTATGTCACAGCCACTTTTTGTCGAAAGTATAAGAGCTATCCTGTTGAAACTTAGTAGAAAGATGTATTATGTGAACCGCATTAGGATTTTCACACAAAAATCAAAACAAAACAAATTTTGGGGGTGCCCCCCATACTTCGAATTGAAACTCAAAAAAAAAATTTTCACCAAACCCATACGTGTGGGGTATCTATGAATAGGTCTTTAAAAATGATATTGAGGTTACTAACATCATTTTTTTCTAAACTGAACAGTTTGCGCGAGAGACACTTCCAAAGTGGTAAAAAGTGTGTCCCCCCCCCCGTAACTTCTAAAATAAGAGAATGATAAAACTAAAAAAAATATATAATGTAGACCTCAACCAAAACTACCAACGAAAATTGGTTTGGATGAGATACAGTTAGCAGTTTTTGAGATATAGTACATTTTCAAAAACCGCAAATATAACTTTGCCATTCATACAAATACTATGAAAAACAAAGTTATTTTTATTGTTTGTGTATATTACTTACTAATCTCAATATAATTATATCTCTAATCTATGATTGCTGCTACGGAACCCTTCATGGGCGAGTCCAACTCGCACTTGGCCGGTTTTTTTATGAATAGGATGAATGGTCAAAACAAAGGGCCTAGGAAGTGAAAGTTATAACTCTGCAAGCAGAAATAGTCTTTACGGTGGTAAGTATATACATTGGGCGATAGTACCATGTCGGTAACGTTGTCAAGCGAGGAAATAGATCCGAGGTTTAATAATAATAAGTCTGATTCAAAAATTTCCATGTTCATATTTTTAAGAGGCCGGTATTTTACACAGAATGGTTTAAACTTTTCGCGCTTAATATTAAACTCGGCTATTACGATTGAATGGCCGCTGATTGTACCGATAGGTTCCACAGACGTATATCTAGCTCGAAGGTCTGTACATATGAGATCAATGAGACTTTCGCTGGATGTTGTAAAGTGAGTAGGAGATGTCACCAATTGTGTGAGACTGAGACTATTTAGAAATTCGTAGAAATTTCTAGTTTTAATCCCATTTTCATCTAAAAAATTTACATTGAAATCGCCCAGTAAAATGTAATGGTCGCAATTACCCAACGAACTCATACAATCAGTAATGGCATCAAGGAACAGGGCAAGGTCGAGCCAGGGTGGACGGTAAGCTGTTCCTATGGCAATTTTTTTGCTGTTTAGAGAAAGCGTTAGCCACATTTGCTCCACCGATTCGAACCTGGGATCAACCGAGCTAGGACAAGTACGCGCGCTTAGTCCACGCCGCAGGTAAAATCAGACGCCCCCACCACGACCCGCGCGAACACTCGCTGGCCGCGGCTTGTGACGTAAACGATAGCCCGGCACAACCGGAGCGCGCCCCTCCTCGCCCGGTCGGAGCCATGTTTCGTTAATAGCCATAATGTCAAAGCAGTGTCTGTCCAGTGCACCAATTAAATCATCGTGGCCTGTACCCAATGAGCCCGCATTTAAAAATCCCACTTTAAAAAACTTTTCTCCTTTGGTCGTCATAGTAATAGTATCAAAAGAATTCCGTCATCTGGCAAAGTCAACAATATCATTAGTGCGCTTTTAATTTTAATTACACAAAACCTTAAAATAAACTGGATTGTAAATATGTAAATAGTGTCAGTGTATAGAATAGAATGTAATATAAGTTGTAAACTGTAGTGTAACAGATTATGAAACATGTTGTTATGGAAAAATGAGTCTATGGAGTAGTACAGTAGTATTGTGATAAGTAGGTGTAGATAATTATGTGTAGTGTTATAAAACTGATTTACGCGTAATTCACTGAGGTGCGCCATGAGACACACACCTGCCAGCATGAGACAGAAATTATATAAATAAAAATAAGACATTGCTAGAATTATAACTTGTAAAGGACAGTTACATAACACGTTCGTGGACAGTACTGTGTCACAGGTTGCAGCTACTGAGACACTACTTTTTTTCATACATTGCCCACGGGCGTAGTGTCATAACGCATGATTGAAAACCTATATGATATGACAGAACGGATATAGGCGAAAACGTCGTAAGGCGTTCTGTCACATAGAATATATTATTATTAGTAGGGATATGACAGTACGGTCTTGGGCGTATACGCTTATATCCGTAGTGTCATATTTAAGTTGCAAAATAGTATGCGTGGTGCACTTACGCCTTCAGGCGTCAGTGTTGTGTGTGATAGAAAGGTAAATAAAAGTAGATTTAATAAATCAAAACGTAGTTTTATTTAAGAAACAACATAATCACTTCCTGTTACTTCTATGTAATTATTACAATGGCAAAAAACTTAAAATAAACTAACCGCAAAACTAATCTTAAAATTAACATTATTATAATATCAGTCTTACAATTTGTACGGAAGGAACTGGATATCACAATCAGTTATATTCTAATCAGTTTTATTATTATAATCTGAACAACTTACATAATTATCCATTTAACAATAAGATTATAACATTATAATGAAAAAAGATTTTGAAATCAGCACTGATTCCGAAATCTTTAGTCATCAGTCCATGAACTTTCATGGTAAATTTCGAAGCAAGATGGGCATAATGGAGGTTTTATCCGGACACCCTTTACAGCGATAGCTCGTTTCTCTACGAATTTTGTTTTTATTACAAACTTTGCACTTTAGGAAGGAAAACTTTTTCTTTGTTCCAGGTCGAGATGGTACTTGCTCTGGCCAGTGGCCACTCATTAAATTTTCAGTTACAGAAATGTTTTCCGGCTGAGGAGCAGATGAAGTACTGGGTCGGAAGCGCCTGTTATCATGAATGCTGTTTTTATTGATCATGTCTCTTCCTTTTATTTTCAGATTACTGATCCCAATCATTACCTTAATCAATTCTTCTCGGTAGTTTACGTATTCATATTTGTCGGCATTGTTTTTCTTATATTTTTTGAATAAGAAGTATGCATTCTAAACTGTAATATCCAAGAAGTGAAACAGTACCTTTTTATACCACCTTATCGTTTTCCGAGGGCATGAGTAGTAGGATACCATTTGATCGGACCTATCAACACCGGACATATGTCGGTTATAAAGATCAACTTCTGCAGGTTTCAATTTGGTCTTGCCATATCTATTTCTCACCTCCACAAGAGCAGGATGTACCTTAGTGGTAATCATCAAGACTGGACGTTTGTCCTTCCACTTTGAAACATACACCTTGCCCTTGCGTGCCCACACGTGCTCACCTTTCTTCACCTTTTTCATTGTAATCGTCTTAGGATTTTCTTTACGATTTGAACGCAAGGTACCGGTACAATGAGTTTTCAGGTCAAGCAATTTCTGTGATAATTTCACAGAATTGTAGAAATTATGGACGCATGTCCACGTAGCAAGTATGGACGCATTAACCTCATGACAAGTTTTTCTGTCTTAGATTCGGACTCACCTATGTTTGATGTTGTAGCTTCATTTCCCGAATACATCTTTACATTTAGCACATAGCCATCGTAAGTAGTGAGCTCATAGAATTTGATGTCGTAGCGAGCTTTTTTCGACTTGATGTACTGGCGAAAACTCAATCGACCTCGAAACAGAAGAAGCGACTCATCCAGCGACAGCTCTTCACCAGCATTGTAAATTTTACGAAAGTTTAGTGTCAACATATCAATGAATTTCGCAATCTTATTTTCTCCTTTTGCATCTAATTCCGATGCACAGATGCAGCGCAAAATTTGTTCATATCGTCGTTCTGACATTATAAAGGTAAATATGGGATGATAATATAGTACATCCGTTAGTGAAAAGAGACTTCTTTGTTTAGGACACTTAATGTGACCTTTGAGAAGCGTAATCCCAAGAAATTTCATCATTTCTTCACAGGTGATCTCACGAAATACTGTTTTGCGGCTATGTCTGGTATGAGGCCTATTCGTTTTGCATAGAGCGTTTCCATAATTGTTAGTGCAGTTTACCAGATATTCAATGGCATTTTGTGGGAATGCAAGATTGAAAAAGTCAATTACTTGGTTCATGCTATCAACATTCACGGTTATACCACATTGAGAGTTATCGAAATGAAAATCGGGTATATCAGTTACCGTTTGAGACCATAACTCCTCTCTGACAGGTGTGTTTGATCTCCTAGGACTAACACTGACAGGGTTTAGCTGATCAGAGGGCTCTAGTGACATGTTAGGGTATTCTTCGCCATTCAAAGGCAGACCAGTTATCACTGAGACAGGTTCTTGTATTAAGTCTACAGGGCAATCGGTATTTAGTGTGACTTCAATATTTTCGCGATTTCCGTCGAGTTGAGTCGAGTCACGTGACTGATTGTCAGCATCATCATCTGCATCACTAGACGAAGAGGATATTGACTCACCAGATGATATAGTAGCTGTAACCTGTCGTATGCGTCTTGCTTCTGAGGCTTGAGTTTCATCCTCTGAACTCGTGGATTCGGCACGGGATGGTAAGTACTCATTATCAGATCCATAGTCTCCATCATCAGCAAATGGGTCTTGAATACTCGATTCAGGGGTAGAAACAGCATCAAAGAGGTCTTGAAGTCGTTTTTGTTCTTTTTCGAACGAGTCTCCAGACGCCATCTGCAAAAACATTCGTTACAAATTTAGTACAACAAAATCGTGTTCACAACAAACAATAGCAGCATAAATACGTTGTTTACATAAGCAACTAGACTTGAATTAGTATATTTAGTATGCATAAAACAATAAAATTACGTTGAAAACAAACTACTCACTTTCTAAACAACAATTGCGTGCGAAAACATGCAGCGACACGCAGGATCACCGCAGCGGCGCAGTACTCGACTGATCGTATGTAAACACGACGCCCACGGGCGTAGTGTGCGTGGGGAGGAGAGTATAAAAATATAAATGTGTGCGTGGAAGTACTTTCTTTAACGAATTTTTGTAAATAATGCAGTGACAGTACAAAAGTCGTAATCATACCTGTGGTGACAGTACAACATGCCGTCCTTTATGATAGTATGAAAAATCGGTCGTCGTGTGGCGTACTGATTCTACGCAAATAAAAACTGTATATCGTATCACTTTTAGCTCTCTAGACGCCTGTGGTCGTTACTGGACTATACGTTCGTGGACACGAACGTGATAATTTTACCACATTCATGTTTGAGGAGAACCGTGCAAAAATATAAGTGTAACAAAGTTCGAAAATAACGACAGATACGATAAAAACAACAAACAAAATAGTGTTTTTACAATACGCTATGTTCGCTGGTAACTGGCGCCACACCGAAGGCGCGCAATATATCTTCCTCGCAGCGAATGTGACATGTGGGATCACCGGGTTTGCGCCTGGCGAGGATACGGCCTCGCTTTGCCCACACAAATTGCCAACCATGGCGACTACCTGCCTCACTTGCGCACCGAAACAACTCACGGTTTGCTTTTGTAAGGCGCTCGTTGATGTAAATACGAGTCGCTGGGCCCGGCAAACCTAGGTCTTCCGTTGTCATGCCGCGGCGAGCCCGTGCACTCTCCAGCAGCTCGTCCCGTAGGTCGCGACGCGCGAGACGCACGACGAGGAAGCGCGGGCGGGTTTCCACCGGCGCCATCGCTTGGGTAGCGTTGAGACGCCTGCCACCAACCCGCTCAGCGCTCACAATATCACGCGCCTTCAATTTGACACCCAACTTTGTCGCAACCAGGATCGCCGTGTGGGTTGGGTTTTCTCCGCTGGCCTCTGCTATGTTTGATATTTGGATATCGTTCCCGAGCAGGTCTTGGTCTCGGTCGTTGATATCACTCCTCAATTGACATATCACAGCATTTATCTCAGGTGATGCCAAAGGCTGAGCTGCTTGGTTTTCTAATACAGCTACTCTTTCCTCTAATTTGTTCATCCTGTCGTTCGTCGAATTTAATGACGACTTCAGCTCCGACAGGTCAACATAAAGCTGCTGCTGCTGCAGCTTCAGAAGCTCTTCCTTGAACGTCGAGAGTTCAGCCCTAAGAATGTCGAGGTTGAGTTCCTGTGTCACATCTAGGGCCGTGTTGTTGATAGGGCTGGTATCCATTTGGTTGGCGCAGACTTCCTCGTTACTGGTAACTGGTGCTGGTGTAGGCACTCCAATCCGGCTGTCCCTCACCAGACTCTTCTTACAATTCTGACAGTGCCATGGGGTTGTTAAAGGGCCAGTAGCCTGAACACCAGCGCACAACCGGTGGTAACATGAACGACAATTGGTGCAAGTTGCAGCCTCTGCTGACGACAGGAACTTGCCACAAGACCCACACTTAGCCATAATGAGTGTGTGTTAGTACCTTAATCAATCAACAGATGGCGCTGATTTATAGAACAGGTTTATGGCAGTTATCACGGAGTTTATGGTGCGGACAGACACCATAGGCTGTTATACAGTATTCAAATAAGAGTACGCACACACTGGGGTTACGGTACAGTCCGTTTAGGCCTAAACACTGGCAATTTTCTTCGTACATTTGACTGGGTATCGGTGATATCGGTATTGTTATGTATCGATACTAATTTAGGGCCGGGCCGGGCCAGTTGTTGTAAAGCAAATGGTTCATGCTTGATTCCGTGAGCTACCGATGCTATAGAGGATAAATTAGATCTGTATAGAATGTTGTTGACTAGTGAGTGGTTTTTTTTTTTTTCCTTTTTATTACAGCACCGAAGTTTGAAGCTGTGAGTAATAGTTTTCTTATTTCGAGCCATTCCCCACTTTCTCTCTGTCTTGCTGTTCTTTCTTGGATACCGTTTCGGTCACTTACCAAGGACTCCAAATTTTTTATAAAATCTGCTTTGGCTTTTTCATAATCTTCCTCAGACATGTCCGGAGCGGCCACTTTGGAACCATAATCATTTTGCTGTTGAAATAGTCTTTTCCGGATTTTTTTTCTTTGAATCATGTTCGCTTGTTTTCTTTTCATATCTCTTTTTCTATCTAGCCGTTTAATGCAGTTTCTTGGGCTTTTGCCCAACATCTTCTTGTGCAGAGTACATAATGGTCTATTTGTATTGTACGAGACGACTGCAGCATTGCATCTTGATTAATAAGCTCTTCGGGTAGTAAAATTTATTCGCTTACCTCCCATAAACTTTGCGATGATGCTGTTAAAGCGTTCAACCGAATTCGTGTCGACGTCTTCCAAAAGGCTGCGAGATTTAGATGCCACAGACTGCAAAATCACTTTTAGTCTGAACCACAGAGCTGAATGTTCAACTTCTGCTATGGTGGAAGACGCAATGGATTTTTTCTTTTGCACAATAACGGGTATGGCACTGTCTGTGGTCACCAAGTGCATGGTGTGCTGCATTTGTTATGTCTCGATATATATTGTCTACACCCTCATCAATTGGCAAGTTCTTGTTGGCGGATATAGATGTAGACACCACTTTTCGCACTGATAAGATTTTATCGTCACTTATGTATTTTCGCAGTGCTTTTGGATACTTGGTGTCTTTGCCTGAAAAAGCGAAATGTCGTTAGTATTATTAACTTTTAAACTATCGCATTGCATGATAGTCTGCTTGTGGCCACGGCCGGTGCAACTTGGTCAAAGCGTCAGGCAAAAAAAAGGTATGTGAATACCTATATGATACATTCCGCGTTCAACCTCGTCAGTATTAGTCATGAAGTTATTAGTATAGATTGAAGGGAGCTATAAGAGTAATTTGTAGGGGTAAGTGGTGGTTGTAGATGGTTAGTAATAAAAAGATAAATAGTTACCTAAAGCCCTTAATTTGTTGCACATGTTGCGTAAAAGGTTATTACGGCACTCTTATTTTGCCAACGACTGTGAGTCCAGGATATGGGTCAGCTGCCAATATCTTAGAATAAGTCGAGGAATCTCCATCGGCAATTGTTCTACCATAAATAATTCCGTACATGTCCATAGATTCCTTAAACCCTTCGCATATAATTGCAGATTCCATCCCACTGGACGGGCCTTCATAATTTTTGTAGCAAACGTGCGTTTTCGGCTCGACTTCACGTTTTTTGCTCTTGAACATATCAAGCAATACTTATTTTTTACGCCAACAAATAAAACTTCACCAAATTTTCGACCTACGATTGCTGCGACTCCAGACATTGCGCTATAATTGGTGCCATAAGAACGCTTGCTCCATGCGCCATCAGCATAAACATCTATTACTGGTATACCGTTTATCAATTTGCCATCATCTGTAGCAGCTGTGCGCTCTCTTTCAGCTGCCAATGCCATTGTCTCATCTGCAATCTCCTCCCATTCATCGAAAATTTTGTTTTGAGACTTAGCATAAAACTTCTCATTAAATACTGGTATATCCATAGCTGACATGATTTCCTCAAATTGTGAATATCCTATACCACACGCTACCGCTACCATTCCTGATGTTGCAGCCAAGTTGATTTCAACCCGTTCTCTTTCAGGCATCACATTGCTGGGGTTATCGGAGGAAAGCTCGAATTTCTTTTTGCATAATTCGCACTCAAACAAAAATCTAGACCCTTGCGCCTTTCCCGTACTATATTTAAATGACTGTAGTTGCATTTAAATAAAGATTTATGCTCCATTTCTTTTAATTGTTTGAAAAAATAGCCGATGTCCACTATTCTCCTGCCACTAATTTCCTCGAAGTCCGATTTACTCTCAGGCAGTATGACAAGTTCAACGTCTAAATTGTTTGTGGACCTGAAAGTTAAAAATACGAATCTCTCAATTATTATTTATTTGCTATGTTGTAAAATATCGTCGTTCATCATCGATGGTATAACTACACTATAAATGTAAGTTGTTAAATTATAGCTTTGACACTCACTCTAGTGCTGTTTCTGAGCGTAAAGCGCTAGAAGTGGTTGGCAATAGGTCAGCATACACATGAGTCAGTTTCGTTGATGTACTTTGGTCAAGTAATGATTGAGTTCTGCAATGTAAGTAAATATTATTATTTCTTTAAAAAAATTCGTTAGTAATAATTTATTATTTACTCCCAATTAACAACTACAATTTATGATTTGATAAATGATTATTCCTTACGCTGATAAATTTATAATAGACGTAGATGACACTTGAACAGGACTCTCTGAACTCAATTCTTTTATATTTGTTTGCTCAGCCAATGCTCGTAATCTGCAAAATAATAAGTCTTCTATATTATTTTTAATCTATCAAATATAAGTAATTTCCAAATATCTATTCAATCACACTAAAAAAACATTCACGTTAGGTAGTAGGTACCTAGGTACACTTATTATCATTCCCACTAATACTATAAAAAAAAATATACCGATACAAGACAATGCCGATACCCGGTCAAATGTACGGTGACCCTTATTAGCATTCATATTCATACTAAGATAATGGCTTTTTAACAAAAAATTAAACCGACGAAATATTGAACTGAAAAGCAAAAAATTAATTTTGAGGCGGCGCCAAACAAACAAACATGTTTATTGATTATTTGAAGCGAAGAATTAAGCTTGGTTGATCTTCTTGATCTGATTGTTTCTCATATTAGCAATCCTGTTCGAGAATTTTGCGTTCGCGCATTTTGACAAAGAATATCTCAAAAAGTAAAGAACATACTTATATTATCGAAATATTTTTTTCACTGATATTTTTATTTTCTACCGAGATTATGAAAAGATAATAAAAAAAATGTTAGGCAATGGTAGTCATTCCGCATTATGTGGTAGGTAGGTGGATACTTACTGAGATTGTTAAGGAGCACAGTCGCAGAGTACAGCAACCTACCACACACCGATGTAAATAATAGCATATAAGTCTTAACTTTGTATAGTTGTAAGTCGAATTAAACATTACTGTATAGCGTACAATTTATTTCCCCTATTAAACTATTGTTCTCTGTGTATTATGATTTAGTTAAGTTTTGCTGTTATTGTATTAGCTTAGAAATATTGTGAAAAACCTGAATGTAAAAATATATGTAAAACTTGTTCACTGGGACGACTTGTAATATCATGTAAACGTATCGCGCAACACCCACGTGTGAAATAGCGGCCGCACGCGATTGGCTAGCGAGAGAAAGTAGCGTGGGCGCGACCCTCCCACGCACTGCGCTTGCGACCGCGTGAATAAAAGACGGGCGGTTGCGCGGTACGGATTAGTTGAGTTCCGTCCGCCGTCCTGTGAAGAAGTCTCCGAAGAAACATTGTGAATATAAGTGCCTTTTCAAGAAGCCTCAACTGTGTTTGTGTTTGGTTCCCTGATCAAATGAATCCCCGCGCCTGAATAGCGTACAGAGATAGATTGTGTTGGGCGATCCTTCTTTTCCGCAAACGGGATATTTTCCTTCCTCTAAGACTTTTATTGCCCATTGTACATCAAAATGTAATCACTGTGCCGAAATGGGTATATTATTTGCGATGTTCGCACAGAACGTGCGAGCGCGACAAAGGAGTACGTGTCTACTCGCGACGAGGCCTCGTGGCCGACTAAGACTATTTACGACTGAGGCTACTTGTGCGAGGATAATTTTATTAAATAATTTTATTCATATTTATTATTTTATTTAAGGACATTGAGGCCATTAGTTTCAAACCTCTTTTCGTAAAGAAAACGAATATTAAACTATGACCTCAAAAGGATATTTTTTTATGGAGTGCGGTTATTTTTTCCATGGTTTTATTTCAGTAATAGAACATATTTCCATGTTGTTTTTTTGCTAAATACACAGAATAATTAATAGTACTATACGTACAGAAGGACTACTCCAAAAAAAAAATCAAACAAATGTAAAATCTATATACGAGAGAATAAAGTACATTTTAACTGGCAGCCGTACCGCCCACCTACTTTTATAATAGCCTAAACTTCCCGTGCGCAAGCAAAAATGTACTGAATGGTTACGCCCGAGAGTTTATTTTGGTTTATCTGACGCCAACGACATTAAAAGGTTACTATGGGTCAAGCTCAATAGGGTTGCGACTTGCGAGTTTAGGCACAAATAGGTAGGTACCTATGCGTATTTTATGCATTTGCTAAATTACATTATTACCATAAATACCCAATGATATAATTATAAGTAAAAAAGGTGTAGATACGTTATACGCGCTCAAATGTGGTTGATTCACAAACCTTGACCTCAGTCCGACGTTGTCAGCGACAACGGATGCACTTCACGTACTACAAAGTGAGTCAAAAGTAAAAGTGACTCAAAACCACCGAAAATGCCGTCGTGTGTGATGAGATATTGTACAAATTATACAAGCAAGACTTCTAAAAGTCAAAGAATCACTTATCATTCGTAAATATATTATTTATCTTAATATTTTCACAAATAAAACATTACGTTTCTATAATATGGCGTCGAAAAGAAAGAGTGAGAGTGCGAGTGAGATAAAAGAGAGAGCGTCACCATCTAGCTGTCACTTTTTTTCATATTGGTTTTATCAAGCTATCCTTTTTACTTGTAGTGAAATGTAATGTGTGTAAATAAAAAGTGTGTATGTGTGTTGCCTCTCTGCGCGGTACGCTTTTTTCTGTTGTTTTGTACGTGTATAACATATCTATGACTTATAATATCATTGTAAATACCTATGTTCCTCAAGGAATTTTGTTTTTATCATCAGCCTATATCTTTTTGGTTTCGTCATCGATTACTACATACATTATTGATTGTTAGCACAGAATGATAATAGTAGGTACCTACGGCACCTTACGTGAGGAATAATATTTATAATAATATTATCTTTTCTACCTATTATTGTTATATTTTTGAACATTTATCATAAAAAAAGAATAATATTTAAAAGATTTTTATCGTCTATGGCAAAATAGCCAGTCCTTATTATTTTGCACTCAACCTAGTAACCGACCAATTACTATCGCATACTGTCACAGGCCCCGCGTTGCGTGTCTTTGTAGGTAGGTAAAAAAGTGGCGCAGCGAATTACGACCGCTGACCTTGAATGCGTAGTGTGGCCATTTTATGAGTTAGAACTTTTAAACAACAACGCAAACATCTTTCTACTTTCTACCGATCTTAATTCTTAGTACTCAGCTTAAGGTGAGTGAGAGTGTCGTCTTTTTATCTTGGTCGTCCAGTAGGCTCACCCTCCCCCCCCCCCCAATTAGTATCTCGCCTCATTTCCAAACTTGTAACCTCATGATTAGGTATCATGATCAGTTAAGCCCATACTTCACAAGCAGGGAGATAATTTTGTTGATCATTACTAAATATGTACTATATATTTTTTTTCTTCATAATAATATTGTGTTATTAATTTACCAAAAGCACCTAAAGCAAGAAACTTGTGCGTAACTACACGTAACGTAACAAAAATATTAAGGAGACGGAGCGCGTGCGTAACGGGTGGCGCGTGGCAGCCGTAGTGAATGGGCCACGACATAATGGCCCCGCAACTACTTGCAGTTTTATGCCTACACCGCGGAGTGAGACAGGCCTGCTAAATAGCACTTGGTGGAGAAAAGAAACTTGATTTGCTAATAAAACAACTTTTTTAGGAACCGCGGCCCTGGAACACAAAGAGCAACTGGCCCTTTGCGATCCGGGACCACGGTGCCTAAAAAGTCGCAGCTGTAACAGTATGTTTTTATGCAATGCTAATATTATTTCCGTGGTTCTATTCCAATTACTATTCCAAAAGAAATGGCTTCAATAGTGATATGATAACACTGATATTTCTTTTGTTAAAATAAAGATATTTTTTTTAATTTTCTCAAGGTATACTAAAATGGCTGCACTTTATAAAAAATGTTTTCTTGTGTGTCTGTATTATTTTAAACATAATTAAACGTAAGTTAGTCTTTAAATCACTTATTTTAATTATTGTATTAATTTCGAATTGTTTAATTTGCTCATTTATTGCTGACTAGCTGTTGCCCGCGACTTCGTCCGCGTAGTATTTGAAATTTTTCCTGACTTTTCTTAGCTATGTTTTAAAGGTCGGAGTTTCGGAGCCCGAGGCCTTTAAAACGAATGCAAAACCGTGGAAATCGGTTTGTGCGTTCTGGAGTTATAGCGTCAGGAAGGAAAACCCGACTTATTTTTATATAGTAGACAACAGAGAGTGCTTATCAGGCTGAACAACTCTTGCTAAGAAGTCATTCCTATATATGTTGTGGTGTAGCTGGGCTCTTGGTGTTCTACATCAGGTGTTCCAGATCTTCAATTTTTATACGGCAACAACAGAGAGTGCTTATCAGGCTGAACAACTCTTGCTAAGACGTCATTACTGTATATGTCATAGTGTAGCTGGGCTCTTGGAGTTCCACATCAGGTGTTCCAGATCTTCAATTTTATACGTCAACAGAGAGTGCTTATCAGGCTGAACAACTTTGCTAAGACGTCATTCCTATATATTTTGTGGTGTAGCTGGGCTCTTGATGTACTACATCAGGTGTTCCAGATCTTCAATTTTTATACGGCAACAACAGAGAGTGATTATCAGGCTGAACAACTCTTGCTAAGACATCATTACTGTATATGTTATAGTGTAGCTGGGCTCTTGGGGTTCCACATCAGGTGTTCCAGATCTTCAAATTTATTCTCTTAGCAGAAAATGCTTATCACGTGGAACAATTTTTGCTTTGGCACCATTTTTGTATCTCTTATAGTTTAGCTGGTCTGTTGCAGTTCTGCACCAGGTGTTCAAGTTTTCAAGATAAATTATAGCCTATATGTTGGCCAGACTTAATACCTATACAACAAAAAAAGAATCATTCAAATCCGTCCAGTACTTTTTGAGTTTATCCCGGACATACATACAGACAAACAGACAAACAGATAAACAGACAAACAGACAAAAATTCTAAAAACTATATTTTTGGCTTCGGTATCGATTGTACATCACACCCCAAGTATTCTTTTAAAAAAAATATTCAATGTACAGTTTTGACTTTCCTACCATTTTATTATATGTATAGATAGCTGTTGGGCTAAGTGGAGCTACGATCAATGAGGTCTGAGTTTAAATCTTATTATGTGTTTGGCTATTTTACGTATAGCCGAGATTTTAAATAAACTTCCAAAATCTGTTAAAGAAGCGACTATACTTGTTATTTTTAAAAATAAATTATTGAATTACCTATATTAATAACAATTAAGCAGTTTACTGATTTACGCTATAAATGTAACATCTTTTAACTTGGGCCACCGCCTTAACGTTGGAATGCAGTGAAGTTGCTCCTTGATAATTATGATGATAACTTATTTTACCAATTACCCGCACTAGATTTATAATTAGTTTTAAGTTTATTTGTTCTCAATGTGTAAATTGTCTTAATGAGAAATAAAGATCTTTATATTCCGAATAACTCATTAGTTAATCATGTTTATTTACAATGTATTCACGTATTGTATGAAGATTTATGTTATTATGTTATTTGTTTTGGTCTTAGTGGAAATAAAAAAGTCAAGCTGAATTAAAATGTTTATTTGTTTTATTTACACTCGAGAGCAATGAATCCGGGTCACATAAAGAATGTTAAAAATCTCGGAAACTAAAAATGATAGGTTAATGCAATAAATTGTATTTAATAGACAATGTAATACTCCTTAAATGAAAGTAAAAAAAAATATGAGTCACCATACATTTTATTAACACAAAATTACATAAAGAAAAAAACTGCTGATCTCTCCTTAAAACAAAAATAGGAAACATGACATTTTTGAACTTTATTACGATTTTCTTGAATTTTAATACTTCGTATTGCCTCCTCGTGCTTCCATTACTGCGTTTACGCGGTTTGGCATGCTGTACACCAAGTTCCTTATACGATTTTGGGGTATATTCTCCCATTCCTCTGTGAGAGCAATTTTGAGCTCACGAAGCGTGATTGGGGGAGGGTTTCGTTGTTTTACGCATCTGCCTAGCTCGTCCCAAGCATGCTCGATCGGGTTGATATCCGGGCTGCGCGCTGGCCACTCCATACGAGTAATGTTCATCTCTTGAAGGTAGTCATTCACAATCCTACCTGTATGAGGTCGGGCATTGTCATGCATAAATATAGCATCCTCACCTAAATTGACCATAAATGGACCAACGTGATCATTGAGGATTTCTTCCACATATCTTACGCTAGTTAAAGAGCCGTTTTCTATGATCACTAGCTCTGTGCGAATTTCAGAAGAAATTCCGGCCCACACAAGTACAGACCCACCACCGTAGGCTACTTTTTCTTCGATGCATGCTTGCTTGAATCTTTCCCCTGGTCTTCGATACACTCTGTGTCTTCCATCGTGCTTGTAGAGCATAAATTTTGATTCGTCGGAGAACATAACTTTTGACCAATCTTGAATACTCCAATTTACGTGGCTCTGGGCATATCTTAGTCTTGAAATACGATGCCCACCCTCCAGTTTAGGGCCGTTTGCAGGTCTAAGGGGTTTTAAGTTAGATTCAGCAAGCCGACGTCTTACTGTCCATGCACTTGGGTTACTTCCTCCGAGGCGTCGAAACTGATTGGTGAGTTCAGTTCCTGTGAGAAAGCGATTTCGAAGCATGGTGTTCACCAAGTATCGGTCTTCTCGTGCTGTGGTACACCTGGTTCAGCCCGTTCCTGGTCTGCGTAGGTTAGAACCAACTCTTTGTACTGTTGACAGCGACACACCGACAGTCCTGGCTGTATCGCGCTGACTCCGGCCGGTTTCCAGCATTGTAAGTATTCTGGTGCATTCTTCAGGCGTAAGCGACATAATTTCAGCTTGAATAATGAATATAGAGCACTATCAACATGGTTTATGTACCCACATAAATGACAGATTACAAACAAAAGCAAAACCAAATGCTGTAATTTCGTAGTTCCATCTTCGAAAGTGGCCCTTTTTCAAATTTGATTTTTTTATGATATAACTTTACAATAACTAAGAAGTTTTAATACCTTCATTTAAGGAGTATTACATTGTCTATTAAATACAATTTATTGCATTAACCTAGCATTTTTAGTTTCCGAGATTTTTAGGATTCTTTAAGTGACCCGGATTCATTGTTCTCGAGTGTACTTAGAGAATTAACAAACTTATTTTGTGATATCACATGTGATATGTGTGTAAGACAGATAGATAGGTGATAGATATATCTTATATATAAAAATCAATGCGACTTTTCGTTGTAATGTTTTAACTCAAGAACGAGCGATACATAAATAAATATATGTAGAATTATTACATATTTATATATATCTTATACTTATTAATATTTGGTATAACCTCCATTATTTTCAATACAGTCCAGAAGACGTTTGCGCATGGACCTAACAATGTTACCACATATGTCAGTTCCTCTCAAATTTTCCCAGACCTCCATGCAATGAGTTTTTAATTGCTCTGTGCATCTCTTATCCCGTGACTGCCACCTCTGCACCATCAAACCCCATAGATTTTCTATAGGGTTGAAGTCAGGTGATCTCGCAGGCCAGGGAATAACAATAAATTACCTCCAGGTGATTCTGAAACCACTCACGCACGGGGCTAGCCCGGTGAATGGGAAAGTTGTCCTGGACAAATGTGAATTGGGACACCTCATCACTTGGGTAAATGTTGCGCACAGTAGGTAGCATCACATCGTCCAATACTTCTACATAAGTAGAACTGTTGACGCGTGGAGGAATAAAATCTAGTTCGCCTGGACCTGCTGCACTCATCCATCCCCACATATTGATGGTTATTCGACCTGATTCTGTATTAGGGATTACGTTTCTTTCACACCAGCGACTGTTATCCCTGCGCCATAAATTAAGCCTACCCTTTTGACTTGATTTGAACGTCTTTTCATCCGAAAACACAGTTGTGTTCCAATCAAAATCTAAATATTCTCTTGCAAAACGTAATCTTTCTCTTTTGTGGCTTTCTGACAAAAAGGGTTTTTTAGCTGGTCTTTTGTTATGCAAGCCTTCAGCATGGAGGACACGACGAACAGTTAGCAATGAGGTGTCAAACTATTGTGCAAAGTGTCTGGTAGGTGTGAAGCTATTTGTTTCATACTCGGCCACCATATGTTGTCGCTGTTCCGCGCTAATCAGCTTTGGCCTTCCACTTCGCTGTCGACTGGCAAGGCTTCCCTCTTCCTCATATCTTTTGATCCAGAGACCTACAGTATTCCTCTAAAACAATAAAAAATTAAATTTAAAAATTAAAAAACCCCCGACAAAAAACCAAGTTCCCTTTAAAAAGTAATAAATAATAAAAACAAATAAAAAAATACGTCGCGTTGGGGGACCGGTTCAAATTATTTATTATCTACGATTTTTTTCGGTCCCACAACGTGACGTATTTTTTTATTTGTTTTTGTTAGGTATTTATTACTTTTTAAAGGGAACTTGGTTTTTTGTCGGGGGTTTTTTAAATTTTTAATTTAATTTTTATTTTATACTTTTTATAGGTAGGTACATACTTATTTTATACCATTTTATGTTGGGCGGTTACAGCACATTGACAAATCATCTTTAACAGAATTACAAAGACTGAGATTGTAGTAATTGACACTCTCACTTGACCATCGGATTTCCATTTCCCAATTTCCCCAGCACCAATTTTCTCATCAAACCATGCTAAGAAAGAACACTCTCGATTAAATCATCAATATTCCCATTCAGTGCGCTTTCATTTAAAACCCCACTCGAGTTTATTTGCAAACCTTCGGTTACCCTTCCCCTCTCTCACCCCCATAACTTTTAAACGGCTCAACCGATTTTCATCAAACATGTCTAAGAACACTCGCCCGTAAATTACCTTTAATACAAAAAAAAACTAAATTGAAATCGCTTCATCCGTTCGGGCTCTATGGTGCCACAGACAGACAGACACACAGACAGATACGTCAAACTTATAACACCCCTCTTTTTCCGCCGGGGATTAAAAAAAGAGGAATATTAGGCAGATATAGGTAAAAAAAAAAATAGAGTTATTATTTGAATACTAAAACTCTGCATTTATAAACTAATTACCGAACTAGTGTAATTATATTTTCACCATAATTCACTAAAATTTCATAAACAATAATTATTTATCTTTTAGGGATCATGATGGATTTTAAATACAGGAATGGAATAAATTTATATCTCTTCAAATAATCTAAAGTATACACTTCATTTTAAGTTACCATTCATAATAATACTCACACTCAGTCCAGTTTCATCAGATATTTGTGTTCTATTAAGACCACTTTTATACAATGCAATAATATTCGTTCTTGCCTCAATATTAATATTTGCCGGCATTTTGAGAATACTTGAATACAATATCGCTATCTATAAAATCACACGTCACTAACCAACAACCACAACCGAACGACAACTTGATTTCGATCAAGTTCAATATTCCTAAAACTTATTTCTACCTAACAGAAATTGTTCACAAGCGAGTACTTATAATATTTCTGTCCCATTACAATATTAAACAATTGAGTAAAAATTACAAAAAGAAATCCCCTGCGTGAGGCTCGAACTTGCACCTCATAGGTTAACGCATGTTTGTGGTGTTATAAGCTTAACCACTACGTCAACTGGTCACACACATTTATGTTGAAATTATGAATCCTATGCAATCAGTAGTTGATGGTGCATGTGTCTCTCCAAAATGAAAGGTCGTAAGTCGAACTAAACGTCACGCTATTTCCTTGTAAATGCTCGAAAGCACTTTTGAGTTCCTACTGTACCTAAACCATATGCATAAGCTGCTAGTGAAAATAAGTTTGCATCCATTATCTTGTCAACTGAGACCGGTCCAATGTTTGGTCTATTTCCAGTATTTGGCTACAAAGTACATATTGAAGCCAATGTGTGGTGCAGTAGTTGGGTTCAATACTGGTCATTTGAAATTTGAGTACAGCTTGGACGCAAAGTTGAATCCAATGTGTAGCCGCAGCATAATGGTCAGGACAAGGTTCTTATGCAAGTATTTTGGGAAATTCCAACTCAGCCGGGGCGGGTAACTTTATTTTTCTTTTATCATACATTTATAATTTTGTATTCTATTTTCAACTGCCAGAAAATGTTCCCAACGATGATCCTGGCTTGCCATCAACCCTGGGACAACGATCAATGTCACGAAATGAATTTAATTGGACAAGCGATAGCTATCATCCATGTGGAATGATTGTGGAACCTTTCGAGGAGTTTACATCGGGGATCAATCCTGGAAGTGGCCTATCTCAAAATTCGACTGAATTTGATATTTTTTCATATTTTGTGGATACCGCTTTTGTAACACAAATAGTCGAACAAATTAATAAATTTCATAGATTCTTTATACTTAATGTAGACATCCGGGTTCATTCAAGATTACAAAAGTGGTATGATGTTACGGTTCCTGAGTTTTATATATTTTTGTCGATATGTATGCTTATGACACGTAATCGCCATCTTTCCATTGAAGAGCACTGGTCAACTGACCCTTTACTGGTCTCCCCTGTGTCTAGCCAATTAATGACTAGAAACCGATATTGTTCAATTCTAGCATTACTTGGCTTTTCAGACCCATTTCAATCTTCAGACTCTAGACTCAACAAAATTGAAATGGTTAAGAAATATGTCAGGAATAAGTTCAAAACTATTATAACGCCATTCAAAACCCTTTGTATTGACGAAAGCATTGTACCCTTAAAAGGAAGATTAGTTTTTAAACAATATTTACCGAACAAAAGGAATCGTTTTGGAATTAAACTTTTTGTGTTATGTGATGTAACTAGTGGCTTAATAATTGATTTTATTGTATATTGTGGTACTACTGAAGTAAGCGACCCAATAAATTTAGGAGTTGGTGGAGCAGTAGATGTCAGCCTCATCAAAGACTATTTTAATTCAAATAGGCATCTGTATATAGATAATTGGTACACTAGTCCGCGGTTATTAAAGTACCTGGCCGACAACAACCTTTATGCTTGTGGTACAGTCAAACCACACCGAAAAGGTATGCCTGTTTTGGCAAAATAAAAGAAGGAGAAATGGTTTCCCAGGCTTCTCCTCCATTAATAGCACTAAAGTGGAGGGATAAAAAAGATGTGAACATGTTGACCACGATACACAGATCAACATTTGTGCCAACATTGAAACTAGATAGGGGCACTGGCTTACCAAAAATGAAACCATTGTGTATTGATGAATATTCTAAATATATGGGGAGTGTAGACACTTCTGATATGATGATCAGCTCGATACAGTGCATCAAAAAAACTACATAATGGTATAAAAAATTGTTTTTCCATACTATTGACATGTGCCTATTAAATAGTTATTTTTTTTGTTGGCGACTGATAAATGATTCGCCAAAAGCGCATTTTGCTGATTTTCAATTAAAGGTCATCTGACAAATGATCGAATTAAACAATGTCGACAGAATATTGCGGACTCCAAATCTATATCATGTCCGCAATACCGTATTAAATTAAACATTTATTATAAAAAAACTTAAAAATCACATAACCTTTCCGTGAATTTAACAAAATGTTCTTAAGACAAAATAAAAAATCAACAAAAATATTTCTTAAAATTAACACAATTATTTTACTTATTATATAAAACTAGATATATTTGGCTTTATAAAAATAATCACAATTAGCACTTTATGGCTATATAAGGGAGATCATTCGTTATCTAAATCAGTACAATTTTGACACATCAAATTCGCATGTTCCTTACATATCGCGGCATTACATTTGAAACAACCGTTCAGAGTCTTCCTATCTTTGTTTCTTGGACAGAAAGAACATCTCTGAGACCTTCTTGGTTGCTTTTGTGGTGGTCCTGGAACTTCTTCATGCAACATTTCATGCACGCGTCTTCTTATATCTCGTGGTATATGTGGATTGTCTTTCCTTTTCCTAATGTGGTCTTCGAGCAAAGAATGTCCCAATTGCTTGATGAAGTTCTTCCTAAGATTAGTTTTCTTCCTTTCAATGCTGTTATTCAACATATACACAATAAGAGCATTTATACCAGCATGGTTCAACATGGAAAAATATACGGTAAGAGGCCAGCGTTTGCAGTTGCGGGTAACATCGTATGTTCTTGCAAGTTTATCGACAACATCAACTCCGCTCTTTGTCGAGTTGTAAAACGTTATAATAGACGGCTTTCTTTGGTCTCCGCTTTCTGGATCCACCTCATCATCATGATGTAATGAGGACATCATGTGTACACATTTTCGTGGCTTTGGTATGTAAGATACAATAGTTATGTCTTTTTAGAATCCAAACACAGATGATTTTTCTTCACGTCTAGCCTTGAATTGAGGTGGAAGGCATGTCTTGTTCGACCTTAGTGTACCAACGGCAGTCAATTTGTGGTTTTTGAGCAAATTTTCAGCAGTTTCATAGCTCATAAAAAAATTATCCATAGTGATGTTTCTTCCTGATCCAGATACGCATCTTACCAAACGATCAACAACATCAAATGGCTTTTTACTCAATGTATATGGACTGTTGTCAGGCTGTTTTCCACAGTAAATTTCCAAGTTCATTGTGTAAAATGTTTTAGCATCCACTAGAGCGTAGATTTTCAACCCATACTTAGCCGGTTTCGAGGGTATGTATTGACGAAAGATACATCTTTCTCTAAACGCCACGAGTTCTTCGTCTATGGTCAAGTATTCATGAGGCGTATAGGCATTCTGACAGTTTTTCACGAATATGTCAAAAACATCTCGAATTGGCGCCAAACGATCAATAGTTGCTCTTGCTGTACGAGTTGACGAATCATCAAATCTCAAGTTATTTATCAAAAATGAAAATCTCTGTCTCGACATAGTATTTCTAAACACTTCAATTCCTGTGCCGTCATTACTCCATAAGTCTATAAGACTTTGCCGGCCAGATCTAAACAAACCTGCCAAGAACAACAACCCAAACAGAGCTTTCATCTCAGCTTTATTAGATTCCCCATAGGATGGATTAGATGTAGAGTTTTCCATTCTCAAAGTAATTTTCTGGTTGGTATATATCAAAACCATGTCAATAATTTCGTCAGTGAAGAAGGTCTCGAAACATTCCAAGTGAGTTTTTTTATGTCGAGCTGCATCTTTACACCCAGGTAAATGCGTTATTAGGTTTTCGGCCCTTGTCCGAACATTGGTTCGCGGTGGCGATTTATACCACTTTGTTTTTCCATCTTTTCCGAGATAAAATGGTCTGTGGTGTATCATCTAAATATGGTTCAAGATTATTTTCAGCATCTTCCACGTCCGTATCACTTCGAATTTCAGAAGCCTCGCTGATATGATCTGCTTCGTCGTCACTGCTAGGAAGAAAGTTTTCATCGTCCGACGAAGTATGATTTTCTTCCAATAAGGCCGCCGCAATACGATCATCCTGAAGGTTGTTAGACATATTAACTAGCAGTACCTATAATGAAAATAAAAAAGTATTAAAAAACACTAATTGTACGTCTAAATAACGAAAAACACAGAAGTAGACACAAACTTTTTTTACGACGTCCCATACAACGTAGGGTTAAAAACGCCCGGGAACCACTTCGCGTGCGTGCACACACGACGCCGGCGCGCGCTATACTGATCCAACGCTGTGATTCGACGCGGCAATATTTAAACTCCAGCTACTGTGAAAATCAAGTTATTTGGTTGCGTTTAAATATACAATCAACGCAATTTAAAAGTGTTGGGGTTAAAATAACCCCACCTCGTATGCCGAAGGTTAAAAAGAAAAGAAAACAGCACAGCACTGTATACGTGATTAAAAAAAACTACAAAATATATCTATTTATTGCAGCACTGGCACTCATCATAAGGATAATGATCATATACGCTGGCATATAAGCATGTTTTGCACCAAAACCAATTGCTTTTCATTAAATATTTTACATCTTCTCTATTCATAGTCAGCACAAAATGAGATGGCATTGCACTCAACAAATTTTCTGTACGACTTCCACAATTGATACATAACTCGGACAATATAAAAATGCGTTGACGACCAGGGCCAAGCAAAATTTTCCTTAAGAAATGTTTTCAAATCATTCTTATCAATACATTTGTCGATATCAATGTAAACGACCATTTTTAAATTACTTGGATAAGTTCAGGTTCAAAAAAAGAAACAATACACTCTCTAACATGAAATCTGAACCACTTTAATGAACTACTATAATAACTACTTAACTCTCTAAAACACGAGCTTAATCTTCTCCAAAACAAATATTGCATAAGTAGTCAAAATAAGATTGACCATCTGTGCACATTACACAAAAGTATTTTTTACAGCTCATACACTTTACTAAATTGTGCAATGATGAGGGGTTTTTACATTTACTGCAAGCTATTTTACGTGTCACAACGTAAGTCAATGATTTAGACAAATTGGTTTTTCAATTTTAGTGCCTGACTCCAGTTAAGTTACGGCGAACGAGATTATTATTAAAAAAATATTTATTTAAATTAAAACAATGTTTATTGATTGAAATGTTCTACAAGACTAATTTACAATTACAATATTTCTATTAACTAAAACTTATTACTATAATTTACGAATCTGCAATTGTGCAGTTTAATATTGACGCACGAGCGCATCCGCTGCATTAGTCAGCGATTACGTTACTCAGGCGATTGCCTAACACTCCAAACGATTTTTTGAGATTGTTGAATATGCTTCTATTAGAGTAGGTGACGGTTATCATTATTTCTTCAGTTTTCTTTGTCATGTTCTACATTTTTACTTTCGCTGCAAAATTCTAAACAGCTGCTATTTTCGTTTTTGTTTTTTTCTTGTTGAGGTAGATCGTCATCTTCAATGCATATAATTGGTAATTCAGTAGTCATGTTAATATCGTTTATTTGTAGATTGAGGTAGCATAAATGATTGTGTACCGTTATTTATTTCGACTTGGAAGTTTGTTTCTTGAGGTTCGTGTTCAACATGTGCATCCACTACAAAATTTTGCATAATCGCTGTTTCATTTGAGTCATCGTGGTGAAATTGTGGCAAAACATTTGTTTTTTTTTTTTCAAATGTTCGATTGGATCAAGTACAAGACATTTTAGTTGAACTACAAAAACAACTTAATATACGATGCTGAATATGATCGTTGCCCCGCTTACAAATAACCTGATGGATGTTCATTGTTCCTTTTGTAGTTTTAAGATTATTAGGTATACATTCTTTTATAGCATCAATTTCTGTTTCAGTTATGTACATCACATTTACAGCTTTAACTGCAGACTGCAATGTCGAATACACATCTGCAGCGCTTACAATATCCTGCCCGTAAGAAACTTGCCTGTCGAGGCACCTTTTTACAACTCCTCCAATGGCATCAGCCACTTCCTTTCCCATGGCCACTCTCGAAAATCGACCATGTGATATCAACATTATAGAATGACGAAAAATAATTAATAAAAAAAAAGTTATTTTTTTGACGGTATTGAGAACTGGGTCCGTCAGAGAATATGTGAATTCTTTTAATATTTGAAACGAAAGTCTTACCTTAATTTATAGTTGGCTTTAAATGAGCCCATATAGCTTCTGGCTGGTGCACATTGAACGGTAATACAGTGCAAAAGGACTTATGACAGCAAACACAGCGGAAAATCTGGCCAATTTTTTAGGGTTTTGAATGTTCATATCTCTTTTAATGATTAATTTATGGAAAAAGAAAAAAAGAGACATGCCAATAGTGGCCAAAGATTTTTTGTAAAAAAAATATTGCTCTACTAGCATTATCCAGGGAGGAAACAGGAGACTACATTTGCATGGAAAAACGGCCCTTGTGTTTCCTCTTAAAACATTGGTAAAAATGTAATTTTGCCGGAATTATGAAACTTACGCACGTCTAAAACTGTTCAAGTAACATGCGCGAGTAACCCGCGCGCGCCGCAGAGCTCGCGAGTTAGTTGCGCGGGTGGCTCGCTTTGGTACATGCTCAAGTCACTGGACCCGTACGTTTTTTAATGGGTGCTTGTACGCGGTGATGTAGCTTGAACATGTTGAGGCACTTGCGCGGGTTATATGCACCGTGTACAAGCACCCTACTTGAGATCACTTCCGACTCGGAAATGATCTCCGAGTGAGTTCCGAGCGCCGTGCATACAACTTCGTTGCAAAGTAATAATGTGCTAACTGCCATCTATGGATGAATTAGTCAAGTTACAGTTAAGACTCTTCTTGAGAGTGTTAAGTGGACGTAGTTATGCTACAACGTTTCAATCCACACGCAGGTTGAACTGAGTAAATCGCATTTTTGTAATTTTGTGGTACGCTTTTTTTTGGTAGCGAATACAACTAAGTAGTATGTATCGCTTCAACTAAATAAATTAAAATTATTTTATTATATACTTGTCATTAAAATTTATTAATATTTCTCATACAAATTATGAAAAATATGCACTTGGAACGTTTTTGAAAAAAGGCTTTTTATATGGAAGTTGCTTTTAACTTAATTTGCAAAAACGATCCAATATCTGAAAATTGGTATATTTTGGTACTCGTATTTAATACATATTTTTTCTAAAACATAAGTATAACAATGAAACAACATTATTAAAAAAAATATTTACTAAGAAATAGTTGTATCAAAGCATGGAAAATCATCACAATTTATTCATCATCCAGATCAAAAACCAGCTCCTTACTAAATCCATCGACATCGTCAATGGCGTCATTAGACGAACAACGATGAACAGTTTGTGCATAATGTCTTCCAGAAATGTCAGAAGAACGCAATGAAATTATAAATTTTATCGAGATCGTTAAAGCCTGTCAATCTTTTTTGAAGTTGTGGATTCTGCGTCCGCTGAATTTAATAAGATGTTGAAGCTATTAAAACTAAATCTGTTATGTTGAAGCAACTTGGCTTGTCAATAATTGATGTGTTATTAGTAGTTTCTGCTGATTCATGTCTGGCAGTAAGGTTTGTCGGGGAAGGTTGTTCGGGTCTGGTCGTCTCTTTTATCCCTTTACTGCATGATTTTTTCTTTAAGTTTGAAAAAAATATACAGGGTGTCCAGTAAATAGCACGACATACTGCAGGGGGTGATAGCTAGGGTCACTACCTATCAATACAATACAATATATGTTCAGCAAAATTTACGGATTTACAGTTTTACAAAATTTTCCGAAATACCGAAAAAAAAATCTCTACCTTGAAACAGATTTTTAAGCATCTCGTAATGAAAAAATCCTTTTCTAGTACTTTTTTTTACATCAAATTATTCGTGAATAGTTACTTTACTCGTTCATAAGTCTTTTTTCTATCAAAGACAAGATTTTTTTCAAGAAATACTATTTTTTGTTTGCACAGAACTATTTTCTTATCACTTAAGTTTAACCTTCAGTGGTGAAAAAAAATGTATGTGGCTGTTTTGTACAACAAACTTAAAAATTGCTTGTTTAATGGTGATTTTGGAAAGATACAATACTAGTACATTTTAATTTTTAAAAATACGAAAAATAAGCTATTTTAGTAAATAAGAGCATTTTATTTTAAATGCAAGTAATGTGACTTTGAATTCGAATCGTTGTAAGGTCGTACTACGGTTCGAATTACATAATAATTAATCTACAGCCGACCGGCCGGCCGGTCTGTAAATGACATCTTGAAGGATAAGGTGATAGTAAAAAAACAGGGGTGCGTCTCATTTCATATAAAGTTATTTGATATATTTTCATTTCAATAACGTTCACATGATATAATCAACGTGAGAAATACCCAACGATTGAAATAATTTCTTTACACATAATGTTTGTGTTACTCTAAAACTCATTTCATATAATTTTATTTGATACAACGTTTATTTAAGCGAAAATCATTATGATAACATTTGAAACATATAATATAACGTTTAAATCATTTTCTTTGATGACATTGGCTTATCCTTTGGACTTTGATTGTTTGCCTTCACGAATGCTATTGTTATTAGAAAAAATTAGTATCCAAGAGCGAGCGAAGCGAGCTCGGGACTTGGGACATCCCGACACGTACAGGTTAGGTTCGAAGTTAAGTCGAAGGTGTTAGGTTACTTTAAACCATGCACGCAGAAATAGGAGCCCCGCGAAGCGGGGCTCCGTCGAGCCAGCATGACAGGTAGTAATCAGTTATTTGACCTAGGATGCAAGAGCGAGCGAAGCGAGCTCAGGACTTGGGGCACCCCGACACGGACAGGTTAGGTTACTTTAAACTTTAAACCTTATTAAAAATGTTTGGGTCCTCCCGATGCATTTCAAGCATGCGGCGGCAGAATTGAACTCTCGGCAGGTAGTCTCTAGTTAAAAGAGTTTGCACGCGTCGTACGTGAAATGGATGGTATCCATACCTCTTAAGTACTGAATGAACAGTGGACTTCGGTATCCCTGTGCGCCGTTGTATCGCCCTAACCGAAGTTGTCGGGTCTTGTTCTCGTTCCTAAAGCACTATGTCTTCGTCAACAACTTGAGGCCGTCCACCGCCATGTTGACCAGGGAGTCTGCCTTCCATGTAGGAGTTATGCACTCTGGTAAACATTTCATGGTGTGGATGTCTCCTATCGGGAAACCTTTCCCTGTAGAGGGTGGCAGCAGCTCGGGAACTTTGGCCAGCTTCTCCGTAAATAAGGTGCATCTCAGCATACTCTCTCTGCGTATAACCAGGAAAAACGCGGCGGTTGGCCATGTTATAAAACAGAAAAGTCCAGGTGGTCGCCAAGTCGTCGTAGTGATCACAATAAAAAATCCAAATCGTAAGGCAAACAAAGTCCGGGGTCCAAGGCACAAAACAGTCGTTAGTAGGAAACAATAATTTGTGAACACAGAGATGCGTTGCGCACGGTTTAAGGTAGTGTACTGACAAGTGTCTTATATAAGGTTGAGAGTGAGACACAAAATCACAATGCAAGAAAGAGCGGGATAGCACATGCGCTTCTTTTGTTAGACAGTAACCGGTCGGGTCGGGTCGGTCGGCGAGCAGGTAAAAACCTTTAGTCATTACGCGTGCATGTCGCATTTTATGTGTCACAACTAGTTTTATAATAATTCGCGTAAATGAGCAGCTATTACTTATTCTCATAGTGGTTTTTGTCAAAATTACGTTAATTACATTTTCAACAAAATCAGCTTCTCTGGAACTAAAATAGCATTTTTTTGTATTTTTTTAATGAAAATGCACTAGTATTGTATCTTTTCTAAATCACCATTAAACAGGCTATCTTTTAAGTTTGTTGTAAAAAACTGCCACATACATTTTTTTTTCACCACTGTAGGTTAAAGTTATGCGAAAAGAAAATCGTGCTGTGAAATTTTTAACAAAAAAAACTATTTCTTCAAAACGTTCTTGTTTTTGATCAAAAAAAAAAATTAAAATGAGTAGAGTAACCTATTCACGAATAACTTGATGTAAAAAAAGTTCTAGAAAAGGATTTTTTCATTACGAGATGCTTAAAAATCTGTTTCAAGGTAGAGATTTTTCGGTATTTCGGAAAATTTTGTAAAACTGTAAATCCGTAAGATTTTGCTGAACATTTATATTGTGTTGTATTGATAGGTAGTGACCCAAGCTATCACCCCCTGCAGTATGTCGTGCTATTTACTGGACACCCTGTATATGGTAGGAAACACTAAATAAATGGACACGTGTTTAAAAAAATCACTTTTCCACTTTGGATCATTTTTGGTACATTGAGCAAAAATCAATATAAAAATAATCTTATAAAATATAATCGTAAAAATTATGTAGTATGGAATACTTCGAAACAATTTCTTTTATCGTTGAGGCAAAGGTTGACTTTGCATTTTCGGCACTCCACGTGAGATCTACCATTGCATTCAGGGACCTTACAACGCTGTCTAGTGGACCAGACAGGCAAATGATCCATCTTATCTAAACGAACGTCCTGAGATGGCATTATTACTATGGGCTCTCTCATTTTTTTTTTGTTGAATGGATTGTTCCATGACGCTGGAAGATGCGAGGTGTCTTCCTCATTTAAGCGGAAATTTAACGTATCTCGACCTTTGTAAAAGAGTTCATTGAAAAACTGCAACTTTTCTGTCCCCAACTTAGCCACTATTTCTTTTTCCAAGTAATAAAAAAAGATTGTCTGGTCCGTTGAAACTTGCGGTTTTTGTCGAAATTTTATTTTAGTTAGATCGACGTAGTCTGGACCAAAAGGATACAAACCACCAGTGCGAAATCCATTCTTAATAGAATCTTCAGTGATCGATTGCAACGTCTTAAGGACAGGGGAAAATTTTCTTTTTTTTAAAGTTGTCCTAAATGTTGTAGTTTCCAGTCCTTTACTGCTTTTCTCCAGTATGTTTTCAGTGGTCTGAATATAGCCAGGTCAATTTTCTGTTGAATGTGCGTGCTGTTTGGGTGTAATGCAATGATTTCTATGCCATTGTCAGCACAAAAAAAAATCGACAAATGCAGGGTCAAATGCGATCGGTGACCGTCCAAATAGAACACAACAGGTTTTTGGATATTTTGCTGTAACAACCATGGAATAAAAATGTTCACAATATATTCATAAAACGTGCTGCCACACATCCAGCCGCTTTGTGAACGTCCAATTGCCCAATCTTCGGGAAAGTGAGATGAAATTTTGGACGGAATTCTTTCATATGCAAATACTACCATGGGAGGTGCCAATTGTCCAGCAGCATTTCCAGTAATTAATACAGTTAAATTATCTTTTTCATCTCCGGAGGATTGGTAAACATGTTTGTCACCTTTTTTTAAAAAGCGCTTTCGTCGGTATTAAATATTCTAGCTGGATCTTCTATTACATCTTGGAGATTTTTTTCATGTAGATATGATTAAATATCTAAATATATAGGAGAAATACCTCAGCCGCCTGCGCTTCGCTGACGACATCATTTTATTCTCTCAATCTAGCTCTCAACTAGAACAAATGACACACGATCTGCAAGCTGAAAGCGCAAGCGTAGGACTAGAGATGAACCTACAAAAAACCAAACTGATGACCAACTCTTCAAAACCACCAATAAAGATAGGCAGAGTAACCTTAGATTATGAAGACACCTACATTTACCTAGGGAAACAAATATCATTCCACCAAAACAACAATATAGAGGAAATAACAAGAAGAATAAATATGTCATGGAAAAAGTACTGGGCTCACAGAGAAATAATGAAAGGAGACATGCCACTATATGTGAAAAAGAAAGTAATGGACAGTGGTATCCTTCCCTGCCTATCATACGGTTCACAGACATGGACGTACACAAAAGCAGCGAGAGAAAAAATAAGAATATGTCAAGCAGGTATGGAAAGATCCATTCTAGGAATAAGGAAGAAAGATAAAGTACGCCACACTAAGATAAGAAAAAGAACAAAACAACTGGACTTCCTAACTCACTCTTTAAAATTAAAATGGAAATGGGCAGGACACATAGCTAGGACGGAGGATGACAGGTGGACGAGTCTTACCGTTGCGTGGGAGGGTCCCAAGGGAAGAAGAAAGCGAGGAAGACCTTCAAGAAAATGGGCCGACGATATCAAAGAAATAGCAGGAGATGAATGGCAAACAAAAGCGAGAGACAGAAAATTATGGATAAAAATGGAGGAGGCCTTTACCCAAGTGGGGTTCTCATTTAAAATAAAACAAAAATGGAAATGAAATCAATCAATAAAAAAAATATATATATATATTAAACCTATGAATAATCTAATTAAATTGAAGAATTGATGAGATAAACAATTATACTAGATTAAAAATAAATGTATATTAATGAGTAGATTACAAATTTAAATTAAACAAATTGAATTATATAATAACTAGTTGCATGTAAATCTATATATTGTAAAATCCAATCTTTTAAAAATGAGAAATAATAAAAGGCTTATTTATTTATTATTATTATTTATTTATTTAGATATGATTAACTTCTTTGAATCGGCATCTTATATCTTCTTCTGTGACGGCATCTGGAGCCGTCGTTAAATTTTGGGCCGTTCTCTCAGACAGTGTCGGATATCTGTTCAGAAACAGGTTGTACCATTTTCTGCCCGGCCTATTGTCAGTAAAAGGTGTTTTTTTTTTCTGATCAATGTTGATACGTTGAACACTGTCGAGTAATTCATCTCGAGTAACAGGAATATGTTTTTCTGCCATTTCGAGTACCCATTTCTCTAAAATAGCCTCCTCCATCGTTGACAAATAAGTTTTGGGGCCCATAGAACATTCTTCTGGAGTCCTACCGGATATCTTATCATGCAAAGTTACCCGGGGCACACTAGGTAGGTACACCATACTTTTTTGCAGCAGTTGCGATTTTTTCACCTCTTTTGACGGCATCTATCGCCTGTGTCATTTGAAGAGGTGTGTAATTTTTTCTAGGCGCCATTTCTGCAAAACAAATATAATGTCGATTTAACTAGAACATATGGAATATCCAATCATCGACACGACTGTGGAACATTAGAAGCAGTTTGACGATTTAAATGAAAAAACTATATTTTTAGAGTGCTGATAAACTTAGCTAAATAATAAAATAAGATGCACAACATAACAACAAAAAACGTTTCGACATTTGTCGAAGATAGGAACAACCGAAGAAATAAATCTAATTATCGACAGGCGTGTTTTGACATTGTGTTATAACCTCACCCTTTTTTTTTTTTTTTTTTTAGGGTGGCAAAATCATCAAATGCGTCCTCCCGCCCTGGGTGGGGCGGGAGGGACTGTCAGACTCTTACTGACTAAAATCCACCCGTGTTCCGTCGGATGCCCTTTACGTTCCGGGGCCACGGTATCCTGGATTAAGAAAAATCCGCGACCCCGGCAGGCATTTGGCCCCATAAGGGGCCCCGTCGGTGACGCGTGAAACACGACGCGCCACCGACCCGGGCTTGATCCTTGGTCGGACGGCGAGCATACCCATTACCCACCGTCCGCAAGCCCGCTCCGCCGCTGTGCCCTCTGCTGTTCAGAGGGACACGCGTTGGAGCGTCCACCCGACAGGCTATTTGCATACGGGCAAAGAAACCCCTTAGGCACATAGTGCCTAAGGAGAGTTTTTGCCCGCATCCCAGGGCGCACCGGCCCGAAAAACTGGTCTTCCCCCCGGACGTATCCGAGAGGGAACTCCAGTCCACGGGCGCACGTGGAGGTTTCCTGTCTTAGCACCCCATAACCTCACCCTTTAAAAAGTTTACTAGAAAGTAGACTATTCGTGTCCTAATTTAAAAAAATAATTAACATTTTCGATAAAGCTTAACAATTATTAAAAGTTATGGGCAATAAATCTTACTTACCTCCTTAGTGATTTCACTAATAAAACTAGATTGTCGACTACGCCATTTTTTACAAAATAGCGGAATGTATGAAATGTCATCCGCAATGACAGCTGGACAATCATCGTATTTTGTTTATGTTTGAAATACGTTCAGAAATAAGATATTACTCTTATTTTTTTAGTAAGCTTTTTTAATGTCGATCAATGGTGCTTTGTCAAAGATTGGGTGTTTTACCTTATTTTTATAATTAAAATAGCAGTTTGAAAAAAAACTACTTTGGCGTGCGTCGTCAGTGCGCTCGGCCGATCGGTACGGAACGGGGCGGGGGCTATAGAGCGTGTCTATGTTGTAAGTGCAAGCAAAAATGAGCTTAGTGGTGGGCAGACGGGAGTGCTCGCGATAGTACTTATTACACTACTAAAAAACTCAAAATTATTAATCAACATTTATTAAAAAATAAAACATTTTTTTTTTGAAAGTGATAAAATCGTTTACAACACAGTTTTGATTGAATGAATCATTGGTATGTATATAAATATGCTGAGAAGAGGGACGTTCCTCTACCAAATACGACTGCTCAGAGGGTTCCTCTATCAAATAAGACTGTTCTATAAATATTAGAAGAGGGTTCCTCTACCAAACAGGACTGTTGGATATTTTACTGACCTGTCGGTGTATGAAAAGGAGATTGTACTACTGGGTACAACATGACAGAATTTGTATGTTGCGAATCTGATGAAGTAAATGAATGCGATGTTCCTGGGCGGGCTAAGTCGAGTCTTGAAATTTCGGAGGCTTTTTGTAGCACCTCTTGAAGAAATAATAATTTTTTCTCGATAGAAAAAGTATTAATAATCGGCAACAGTGAACAGAAAAAGGCCATGTCATCGTTTTGCATAACTTTTGCATTCTCTCTAAAGAAAGACATCATTTCTCTTTCAGACTCATATTCATTGCGATTTTTTTGACGTTATGTTCGCGTGAATTTTCATCCACGCTTAGAAGCAGGTCTTTGGCTGTTTGGGTTAATGTTGGAACCATCGGAAGTTAAAGATTGAGGTTCAACAGTTCCTTGGTTTCCGGTAGGTTGAGATACGACAGCTCCTTCATTTTCGGTAGGTTGAGATACGACAGCTCCTTCATTTCCGGTAGGATGAGATACGACAGCTTCTTTTTTTCCAGCAGTTTCCTTTTTGGTTTGGCTCCTCATTTAACAAAATTTAATCATCGGTATTCAATTCTCGTTTATTATCCAGAAATTTCATAAACTCAAAATAAACATGTCTTCTTTTTTTTACCTCCAGATCCAGACGGCACATTATTTAATGTAGCCTTACATCTCACATAAGCGTCTCGCGCAGTTTTCCACCTCTGCTGCATTTGTTTTTCTGTAAAAGAAGATTAATATCTAGTACTAGATTCTGCCCGCGACTTCGCCTGAATGGACTTCAGAATTGGGCCAAAAAAAAATGAATGTAAACAATTTTCAATTTTCCCTCGGGAACTACTTAAGGAATCGGTATAAAAGGTAGCCTATGTTCTTTTCCATGTCAAAGGCTAGGGGTGCTAAGACAGGAAACCTCCACGTGCGCCCGTGGACTGGAGTTCCCTCTCGGATACGTCCGGGGGGAAGACCAGTTTTTCGGGCCGGTGCACCCTGGGATGCAGGCAAAAACTCTTCCTTAGGCACTGTGTGCCTAAGGAAGAGTTCTCTTTGCCCGTATGCGAATAGCCTGTCGGGTGGACGCTCCAACGCGTGTCCCTCTGAATAGCAGAGGGCACAGCGGCGGAGCGGGCTTGCGGACGGTGAGCAATGGGTAGCTCGCCGTCCGACCGAGGACCAAGCCCGAGTCGGTGGCACGTCGTGTCGTGTTTCGCGCGTGCCTTCGGGGAGTTGTCAGCAGACTGACGGGGCCCCTTATGGGGCCAAATGCCTGCTGGGGTCGCGGGTTTTTCTTAACACAGGATACCGTGGCCCCGGAACGTAAAAGGCATCCGAAGGAACACGGGTGGATTTTAGTCAGTAAGAGTCTGACAGTCCCTTCCGCCCCACCCAGGGCGGAAGGACTCATTTGATGATTTTACCACCTTAAAAAAAAAAAAAAAAAAAAATGTCAAAGGCTACAGGCATGCCTTTCATCCAAATCCGTTCAGCCGTTTTTGCGTGATTGACTAGCAAACATCCACATTTATAATATTAGTAGGATTTATTCAATTGTTTTATGTTATTTAATTTTTTGTTTTAGATACTTTATGACGGGAGAGACGGGTAAGTAATATATGATATAACTACAAAATCTCTAATATTTACAAGAAATAACAATTGAATATATAGTTTTATTTAATATAACGATCTAATAATATAATAAACGATTGACATAATTTTATAATGACTAATTTCTATAATCATAACAATCAATGAATATAAAATCGTTTTGACTCAAAAGACATAAAACTTATTTAGTCAAATTTTTTTTTCCTGGTATGTAATCTAACTCTGATGTACCTAGTAATGTACCACCTACCATGAATGCTCGACGGAGCACCGCTTCGCGGGGCTCCTATTTCTGCGTGCAAGGTTTAAAGTAACCTAACACGAAAAAGTAACCTAACCCTTCGAACCTAACCTGTCCGTGTCGGTGTGCCCCAAGTCCCGAGCTCGCTTCGCTCGCTCTTGCATCCTAGGACAAATAACTGATTACTACCTGTCATGCTGGCTCGACGGAGCCCCGCTTGGCGGGGCTCCTATTTCTGTTAAGTAACCTAACACGAACCCTTCGAACCTAACCTGTCCATGTCGGGGTGCACCAAGTCCCGAGCTCGCTTCGCTCGCTCTTGCATCCTAGGTCAAATAACTGATTACTACCTGTCATGCTGGCTCGAGCGGGGCTCCTATTTCTACGTGCAAGGTTTAAAGTAACCTAACACGAAGGGGATGGCGGGGTCTTTCAGACCCCGCCACCCCCTCGAACCTAACCTGTACGTGTCGGGATGGCCTAAGTCCCGAGCTCGCTTCGCTCGCTCTTGGATACTAAATTTTTCTAACAACAATAGCATTCGTGAAGGCAAAAAATCAAAGTCCAAAGGATAAGCAAAAGTTATCAAAGAAAATGGTTTAAACGTTAAATAGTATGTTTCAAACGTTATCATAACGATTTTCGCTTAAATAAACGTTATATCATATAAAATTATATGAGAGGACAGGAACTTCAGGGGCTCTTCAATGATTAACTTTAATAGTTGATTTTACTAATTATTTTTATTTTGGCAGGTACAATAAATACAGTAATTAAAGTTATAATAAAGCGACTGTTGCAACGCGCTGTCGATGTGGAATATAAAAGTCGAATGTAGTGACAAAGACCCGGGCGCGAGCGGCTGGCCGCGCAGCCCGCTCCCTAGTGCCGCCCGCACCCTCGTGCCTTCCCCGCGATGGCCCGTCATTAGTAGTGTGCGTGGGAGTCACTACATAGACGCGTGAACAAAGATAGTGAACGAAGTTGCAGAAGATTTCTTCCTAGGAAGAATTGAAAAAGAAAAAAAATCATTGATTCTGGAATAACACCGAAGATACCTCGCTCTAAAGCAAAGTGTACAACAATAACAGTGAACGGACAGAAAATAAGATTCAAAATAGACACCGGTGCATCTGAAACCGTAACAAGTCCAGAACTAAGAATCAAACTGAAATTACCCAAACCAATTTAAGTCAAAGAAAAACCATTAGGACCCTGCAGCATAATACTACCTGGAAGAGGAGTATGTAATGATGTTAAAATGATTTGGCAAGGTAACACCAAAATCACTGATATTTATGCTTAGAAAACCAGCATACACCACTACGAGGACTCTCAGAATGTGATGCCTTTGGAATAGTGCAGTGGCATGAGGAAACACAAATCATGCAAATACAAGCCTCAGACAAAATTCATCCAGAAAAGGAATATCAAGAAATTTTCAAAGGACTCGGTGTAATGCAAGGCAAATACCACATTAAACTAAAAGAAAATGCCGTACCCCATGCAGTGACTGCCCCTCGACACATTTAAATCCCGATAAGACCTAAGGTAGAGACAGCCCTGAAAAATTTACAAAATATGGGAGTTATAGAACCAGTAACACATCCGACAGATTGGTGTGCCTCAATGGTGCCAGTACCAGACAAAAATAATTCTGACACTGTACGAATCACTGTCAAAAAAAATGTCATGAGAGAGTACCATCCTCTACCCACAGTTGAAGAACGCCTAGCACAGCTTGCTGGGTCAAAAGTATTCTCCAAAATTGATGCAGTAAAAAGCTATTTTCAAGTAGAATTATCAGGAGACTGTAAAGACCTCACAACTTTCATCACCCCATTTGGAAGGTACCGTTTCAATAGAATGCCTATGGGTATGAACTCGTCCAGTGAAGTTTTTCAAAGGAAAATGGCTACCCTACTGTCAGGCATCAAAGGCTGTATAAATCATGTTGACGATACCCTGGTCCATGGGAAAACAATAGAAGAACAAGATGCGATATCTAAGAGAAGTACTTAAAGCTCTACATAAAGGAAGTGTAACCCTAAATCAGAAGAAATGTATCTTCAGGACAAATGAGTGCATATTTGTTGGATACAAAATAACTGGCAATGGAGTACAACCCCTTCAAGACAAAATAAAGGCTATTAATTGCCTACCTATACCCAAAGATCTAACAGCACTGAGAAGCTTTATGGGAGCAGTAAACTAACATCTCAGATTTCTGCCCAATACAGCAGATATTACAAAACCTCTACGCGACTTACCACGAAAAGATTCTGCAAATGAATGGAACGAAGAACAAACTAAAGCACTCCAAGAAATCAAGAAGTTACTGACGTCAGCCCCTCAGTTGGCACACTATGACCCAAATTTGGAAACCAGAGTCTCAGCAGATGCATCTCAATATGGTATGGGTGCTAGAACAAAAGCATGGAGACAAATGGAAGCCTGTTCACTTCTGATCATCCGCATTCACCCCTACCCAGCAAAGGTATGCGATGATAGAAAAAGTGGCATGTGCAACAACTATGGCATGCGAGAGATTTAAACTTTATCTCCAAGGCTTACCAATATTCACAATCCGTACTGACCACAAACCCCTTCTAAAGATTCTGGACACAAAGCCAATAGTAGACCTGACAACAAGACTTCAGAGATTTAGAATGAGAATGACACCACTCAATTATAAAATAGAGCATGCTCCCGGAAAGTACATATATGTTTACAGCAGACATGTTATCTAGGGCCCCACTTCCAACTAAAGAAGAAGACAGAGATATTCTAGAAAACCGGCCAAGAGCGAGTCGGACTCGCCTATAAAGGGTTCCGTAACAGCAAGTAACATAATTATAAAAGTTCGTGAGGTTGGTTGTAAATTTGAAAGTTAAATTGCGGTTTACGATTTATGACGTATTAAGAAAAAACTAATTACTTGATCTCGTTCAAACCAATTTTCGCTGGTAGTTTGCATGGTAATGTACATCATTTATTTTTATTAATTTTATCATTCTCTTATTTTACAAGTTACAGGGGGGGACACATTTTACCACTTTGCAACGCGCAAACTGTTCAGTTTAGAAAAAAAATGATATTAGTAACCTCAATATCATTTTTAAAGACCTATCCAAAGACACCCCACACGTATGTGTTTGGTGAAAAAAAATTTTTGAGTTTCAATTCTAAGTATGGGGAACCTTATTCCTAAAACTCAAGATTTGGAAGCATACCGGACAAAATTAATGAAGAGAAGAGAAAAAGCAAAAGAGATATTTGATAAGAGACATAAAATTAAGGACCTACCAGAACTAAACACAGGAAAAGGAGTATTCTTACCTGATGAACAAGTATATGGAATTATTACTGGGAAAAGAGAAGAGCCCCGGAGCTATACTGTTTTGACAGAAGAAGGAAGAGAAATAAGAAAGAATAGAAGAGCAGTCATTGAATTGCCTGAACAAACAGATCAACCAGTGATTGAGAGATCATCTATCACCCCTTCTACATCACCTCCTGCTCCATACCCTCAATCCTCATCAAGCCCAGAACCAGTAATGCCTATTGTTTCAGATATTCCAAACGTACAACCACACATGAGTGTATTAACACCATCTTTGCCAAATTCTGATCAAACACTACAGCAATCAGAACCTGCTGAATCACAACCCGATGAAACCCAAGATTCAACTCTACTTGTGCTACCAGAGATGAGACCGAGTACACCTGCAGAGGAGATGACTGTGAGCACCCCGATGTACAATAAAAAAAACATCCCTACTGATCTACATCTACCAGTCTCGAGTCTACACCAAAGAAGGAGAAAGAAGCAATTATTACCAGATCTGGAAGACAAGTGAAACCTAAAAAGTGTTTGTGTAAAAACCACTAAGACTTTACCTTAAAAACAAAAAACATTGCAGTGATAGTGATATGTTCCTACTGTAAATGTGTAATATTTAAGTATCATAAGTGTTATATGTGACATAAGGACAACTTAAATTAGAAAGTAAGTAACACACAGTAATGCATGAATTTTAACATTTTTGTTAAAAAATTAATCAATATCAAATGCTCAAAATGAGTCCCATTACATTCCGTTGCACCCTTTTGATTATTTCACTCCCTGTCAATTTTTGATCTTGTTGTGGTGGAAATTTACAATAATAGGTCTAAGTTCTGTTTGTTCTTTTTATTTTTTTTCTGAACAAAATTAATGGTTTTCCTTTTATTTCTGACACTATGTTATTTAGCAAAAAATAATCCTTATGATGAAGCCTTCGATCGGTATGATAAAACTACAGGGTAATTATTTTTCTCGTGTAGCGGGTTCGCTTCCCGGTACAACCATGCAATTTTTTAAAAATCTATGTATGCTGTTTAAATTGTTTTTTAAATTAAAATAATGTCTTCTTTCAGTAAAATGTTCCATCTACGATATTCAAGGTAGGTACTTTCCCTCCATGTGGCATAGCCGTTGGACGCCCTGTATAGCATTATAAACACTGCACAATAATTTGTAAACACCCAGATAAATAGTAGAACTGTTCCATTGTTTATAATCGTTTTCACATAACTTTGGTAATCTTCAACTTTAAATTCATGTTTTTGTAGACAATCGCACATAACTCGCGTATCTATTCTTTTCTTTTTTGTATTTTATGACCTGGTAACTAGACCTTTAGGTCAAGTCTTTCTTTTTGTCTTTTCATTTTTTTTAATGGAGTTCACTGTGTTTTTAATGTACTTGTATATGGGTTTGTAACATATTTTTGTCTTTTAATAACTGTTCAAAAGGCGGCGCAGGGCGGGAAGAATCACTTATTATTTTCATATCACATAATTCACTAGCCAACACTGATCTGTCAAGCAAGAAGTATTGACATTCAAAGATGAGATGATCAACGGTTCCTTCTCTTGATTCACAAAACGGACATATATTACTTCGAATAATATTCATTCTTGCAAGGTGTGACGGTGCAGTGCTGTGACCAAAGCGCAGTCTATTTATCGTGGTGATAAAATCTCTGCTGGCATCTTTTAGTTGATCATACCAAGGTCTATTAGGTAGGCTTTCTTGAATGGTCCCATACCACTTTCCTTTCGTATCCTGGTCTTTTTTCCATATTTCGTACCACAACTCATTAATTTTCCTATTAACATATTCTAAATAATCAGTCATAGGAATCTTCATTGTAATTTTTACATCTATAGAATTCTGACCCTCATACCCCTGTGAGAGGGAAAGAAGGCAATTTGTATATGTTCAAGATGATATTGGTAGATTATTTGTTTAATTAAATAAAGAATATAATTAGTTTTGTATGCCACTGTAAGGTTGGTTAGGGCTGTTATCATGCTTAATGAATCCGAAATAATTAAAAAGTACAGTTACAAATCCCACGTACTCGTAATAATGCCTGATAAACCGCATATGCCTCCGCTGTAAATATAGTACAAGATTTATGCAGAACAAAGCTTTGAAAGTTTTTTTTTGTAGATCATACAATTCCGCATGAACATAATTATTCCCCTTGCTACCATCAGTGTACAAAGTATAATAACTATTGAAAACTGTAACATATCTAAATTGTTTGTGATTGTGTTTTGAAAAACTTTTACAGGGTGTGAAATACATTGGTATGTAAAAGAATAACATGGCTATGGTCATTGTTTTCTAATATTGGGACAACTATTGTCTATTTCAAGTAAAATGTTGGACAACTTTGGAAAAATACCATTCAGCAGATCTTCTCTTGTTTGCATCTCTGGATTTCTATGTACAGAAGGTAATATGGTCTGCTCCCCATGATACACCAGCAAGACATTTCATTAAATTCAAACCTTTTAAAGCATTTTTGGAAATGTGTCTGATATGTGTTTCAAAAGTCAATTTTTTGTCTATTATTATCCCCAAAAATTTCTTAGAACTGACTTTGGGTATAATTTCATTGTTGTAAATTATGTTAGATGTGGAGCTATCATTACCAAAGATCATTACACTACTTTTAGATGGATTGATTTTTAAATGTAAAATATCATTATAATAGTTATATAACTGACTTAAGACGCGGACTGACTACGATTTTAATCGCTTATGACCGCGTAAACTATTGTCACCACTATGGAGCGTCAATAGGATTGAAAATTGAAAAAATGACATTTGTGTTGAAATGTGACGTAAGCTGCGAATGGGCATTTATTTTACTGCTTTTCTTTAGATTATTTAAAATATAGACATAAAATTAAATAATGGTTTGGTTAAAGTTTTAAAAAATGGAAAACCTACTAAATTCTTAAAAAAAAAACTGTTGTTATCGCTGGAAATACAGAGATCTTCGACGTCAAAGTTTATTTTTGTGCTACAACTTCCCAATTTTTATTGGGAATATCAAACTCTTATTTATTATTCTGTTCGGTTTAAATTCTTCTTTATACCCTTTTCTGTTCACTGTATTTTTCGCGTTGCTTATTTTTATTACATTACGTCATACTCGACGTTCTAAGAAACCAATTTTTGGGAATATTGAGATAACTCCGCGCCTTAAAGCCATATTTACATTGTCAATTGCCATTCCTAAATTATAGTTACTGCTGTATACACCGTGTTCTTCACGTTATCCATAAACTTTAGCAAATACTTCTATGGCTTTTACAAATCAAACCCAACAAAGGAAGTAGTACTTAAAAAGGCTTCGTTACAAAGATATTTGTAATTTCATTTAATGAAATTTAATTGAGCTATGCAGTGAGAAAGTATCTTAATTTGAAATCTATCAAATACTATTTGCATTTTATTTGTTTCAGCCCGCCAAATGTTATGAATGACGTTGCCAATTCGGATAAAGAGGCATGCATATCGGGTTATTTACGTCTAGGTATTTAGTTTGTATGAAAATTAACAAAAAATAAAAAATAAGAATTTATTAATGTGTCCATAATGAAAAATGCTTACTTCCGTGGTTTGAACATCTGGTCGAAGTTTATGTATATCGTCCGGAACACGGTGTATAACAATATCATCGGCAAATTAAAGAATATTTACATCATTATTATTTACAAATTTCACTTGTGTAAATATTTTACAGCAAAGGGGACAGTGTAGCTCCCTACATTGTGCCTCTTAAAGCAGATTTTGGTCCAAGCAATTTATTATGTCTTATGTACAGTGTCCTATTATTCAAAAAATTAAAAATATATTTACATAACTGCCCAGGTATACCTAGTCTGGACATAATTTTGACTAATATTGCAGGATATACACTGTCAAAAGCACCTTGAACATCTAGAAAAGTACAAACTGTGTGTAATTTTTTATTCTTTGCATGTTTCAGGTCAGAATTCAGAGAAATAAAACTATCTGCACAACTGCGGCCACGACGAAAGCCATATTGCACATGTGGAATGATACCATTGGATTTAACATACCAATCAAGACGAAATTTAATCATGTTTTCAAAAAAAATCCCAAGACATGAAGACAATGAAATTTGTCTGTAAGAACTAGGAAGTTCTGGGGGTTTCTCTGGTTTTAGTATTGGAACCACACATTGTATTTTCCATGATTGAGGGATAGTTTTAGTATGCCAAAGCAAGTTAAGAAATATCTGTTGGGCAGATTCATCTAAGTTTTTAATGATAATGTATGGATAGTTATCTAAACCAGGTGTCGTATTTCGTCTGCTTTGCAAAGCCATTGTAAATTCGCGCCATGTAAAAGGATATTCTTTTTTTTTTTTTTTTGGGGTGGCAAAATCATCAAATGAGTCCTCCCGCCGTGGGTGGGGCGGAAGGGACTGTCAGACTCTTACTGACTAAAATCCACCCGTGTTCCTTCGGATGCCCTTTACGTTCCGGGGCCACGGTATCCTGGATTAAGAAAAATCCGCGACCCCAGCAGGCATTTGGCCCCATAAGGAGCCCCGTCGGTGACGCGTGAAACACGACGCGCCACCGACCCGGGCTTGGTCCTTGGTCGGACGGCGAGCATACCCATTACTCACCGTCCGCAAGCCCGCTCCGCCGCTGTGCCCTCTGCTATTCAGAGGGACACGCGTTGGAGCCTCCACCCGACAGGCTATTCGCATACGGGCAAAGAGACCCCTGAGGCACAGTGCCTAAGAAGAGTTTTTGCCCGCATCGCAGGGCGCACCGGCCCGAAAAACTGGTCTTCCCCCCGGACGTATCCGAGAGGGAACTCCAGTCCACGGGCGCACGTGGAGGTTTCCTGTCTTAGCACCCCATGTAAAAGGATCTAATAAAAATTTTGAATTCACATTATCATTGTTTAAATCAAAAAAGTTTTTTATGTTACTAGTAAAAGGAACATAAATAGAGAGCAAAACTAAACTTGGATTAACTTTTAAGTATATTTAAATCAGTCATTCGCTTAGAAACAATACAGGGCAATGGATAATTTGATCGAATAAGAAAACGCATGCGTCTCCGATGAGGTCCGAGCGTGGCTACTCGATAGAGATCGTAGGCCGCAGGGCACGCGCCGCGTTTGCCGAAACCACCCGAACATTTCCGATGGTAGCCGACGCGCTTCACCTCTCGTTATTCCTTACAGTCGGCCATTCTGATGATGCTGCGCGCCCCGGGAGGTGATAATATGACGACACCTCTTGAGGTGATCTGTCATTGCTGTGAAGAAACGTTAGTGACGGCACGTATTAATGTGCCCTGGACAGCTTTGCACAGTCAACAGTCGTCTAACTTCAAACCGTTAGGTACTTGTAATAAAATGTGCAACGAGAAAGGGAGAAATAAATTAATGATGCGACGAACTATTCACCGTACAACGTTATATCCTTATAGGATGCAGAATTATTGTATTGCCACTTCTTAATGTGTCCGGCGCTTTTCGACGACACTTGTGAATGTATCTGTCGTAACTGTACGAACATTTATTTACTTTGCGAAAACACTTATCGGCTACATGACCCGGCTTATGGCAAATAGTACATAATGACTTGTCACGCTTATAACGACAAGTGGATGAAATATGACCCCGTCGTTTGCACATACTGCACCGCACTCCTTTTGAGGTATTATTGTTACGTGTGGTATTTGAGGTACTAACCTAAGCGGCGGCGGCGGCGGTGCGTAACGAGGACAGATAGTTTAATAATTTACCGGGTTCATTACAAGCTGCCGAGACAGCACCAATTTCCACCACACGGCTCCCGATTGTCCCTATAATAATCTCCGTTGTGAGGGATGGTGGAAGACCACAAGCATTACCCAGAGCCAATTTGTCATGATAAAATTGCATGAAATCATCACCGGGTTTTCTAATAATGTTCACTAAATCACGCAACATATTTAATTTGCTTTTCTGGGATGGAAAGGCGACCATAAGCTGAGCTTTAAAGCCTAACCATGTCATGTTTATATCAATTAATTGGTCAAACCACTGGCGGGCGTACCCCTTTAATTTTGAAGATGTGTTAAATATGGTCGTCTTTCATCCCAGCCATACATATAAGAGTCCTTCAATTTTCTTAAGCCAGTTCTCCATGCTAATTATTGATTTTTGCGGGTCGAACTCAGGTATAGGATCACTGCGGCCAACGTATCGTAACTGTGATTGTGAATGGACATACCCAGTACCAGCGACATTGGTCACCTCAACAAACGGTGCGAACGTGGGGGGCACCTGTTGGAGCGCGGGGTGCGTGGTACCTTGCTGCGGCGCACACGCTGTTGCTGAAACAGGCCGGGCAATCCGGACGACATAGCTGACATCGTTGGCGTCACCACGGTGTGCGGCACGTAGGCAGACTCCACCGGCGTTGATGTGACTGCACCATGCCCGGAACAACACGCGGATCCGCGGGCATCCGGCGCGTATCTCGATGTCGATGGTTGCTGAGGCGGGGCTGGGGCGCCCGTTTTACCACCCACGGCCCTCGCCGGCGACCCCGGACGTCGAACGGAACTCCGGCCACCGCTCACAAGCGACGGAGCGTCGGAAAGGACGGCTTTTATAGACCCAGGAAGTCGAGAAATCCATAAACGTTGTAAGGCCTCTGCTGATATCTCCGTGTTTTGAGCTAGTTCTGACATGCGTCTAAGCAGATGGGATGGTCGTTGGGAGCCCAGGTCCATTTCTCCCACTAATTTCTGGAACTGTCTTTCGGCGCTCTCTTCAAAAGCCGCGAGTAGTCTGTTTTTCAATGCATCATATTTGTTTTCAGCGGGAGGTTTAAAAATTAGGTCACTAACCTGCGGTACGCATCCCTGGTCAGCTTGGCTATTACAAGGTGATATTTACTTGCATCTCCTTGTTTCTGTGGTTCCATGACAGATTCAAACTGCGCGAACCATATACGAGGCATGTCAGTCCAGAACATCGGAATCCTGTCAGTCACACTTATGCTGGATACCTGCGCCGTTGGTGGTGGTGCTGCGCATGCTGACTGACACGATGATGCTGTGGATGCTGGATTGTTCATGCTGGATCTTTGATATCCTCACTGACGGGTATCGAGTCACACGGAGTCGTCCGTTACGCGTATCCGCACTAAACGTTCACTGATCACGTCGGGGTGACCAATGTTGGAACTAACTACGTGTTGAGATTTACTTCACAAATAATAGATTCAATATGGGATTTATAATGTTTATTTGAGAGCGGGCTGACGACTCCGGAAGTTGGGACATTTTCACTTCGTCAATATGCGGATCGCCATCAATAATTATAGTTGGTAGAATCGGCACAAGTTATCGCTACAGCGTACGTAAGACGACTGGGGAGCCTCGGTAGAATAGCAACGTTTTAATTATGTAGTTCCTACACCAAGCAACATTGATTTACAATCTGCTATTAAGAAATCATAACACTTATAATTTTTGTATTGACATTGCAAATTTATCATGCCAACGGTATACCCGTTGGCATGATAAACTTGCTTGCCTTCAAAAGATTCTAATCTAATATTTGTAGGCAAAAGCTTCAATTTTATATTTTATTTATCTTATTAAATAAAATAACCGGCATTATACTGACATCAGCTCCTGTATCTAACTTACATTTTACCTTACTAGGTATTTTCAATCATAATATTTTCATACCACTCAGACTTCGCACCATTTATACTTATGGCTTCTCCGCAGTGCACATTTTCAGATTCACTTGTACAGCTTGATTCCACAGACTCGGTGTTGACTTTCTGGACCTTTTTATTCGCCTTCTTGCAGCTTATAGCAAAATGGTTGAGAATTCCACATTTCTTACATTTCTTACCAAAAGCTGGACAAGATCGGGGACCATGTTCCGTTTGACATCTTCGACAATTAAATGTAGACTTCCTGCAGTCTTGAAACTTTGGCTGCCTCCACTGCCGCAGGATGCATAGCAGACACTTGCTTCGCCGCTTGCTCCTTCGTTTGACAGTATTGAATTGTTTTGTTCAGAGTGAGGTGAGGTCATCAAATCTTAATAGGGCTTCCTGTGTGGCTTTGTCAAAGACAGTTTGTACTATGTGGTCTCGCATCATTTCTTCCTCCATGGTTTTATAATCACAGGACTGAATGAGATGTCTGCAGTCTGTCATAAAATTTTCAAATGGCTCAACCTCCAGTTGTCTTAAACTAAATTCTTAATTCTTTCATTAAACTTAAAGCGCTCGAAAACCACATTTGTTCTTGGGTTGACGTGAGCCGTGATAGTTGCAATTACATCCTGATATTTATTTTCGTCTTTAGGTTTGAAAATTGGAATCGTAGATAAAATTCTTGTTGTTTCAGGGCCTATCATGTTGCGTAGAAGTGATAGTTTAACGCCATCCTCAGCTTTGTTCTTGCCTATTACAACCAAATAATCTTCAAATGTGCGTAGCCAAAACTTCCACTCGGACGCTGCATTTTCATTCGCGATGTTTAAGTTTGGAGGAAGTTTCACAAAGCTCGTCTCCGCTAGAGGGCCGAAGCCTGCCGGGGTCGCGGGACTTATCTCATTACTTCTGCGTGCTACGTCGTCACATTATTAAAAGATGAGTGTGTTCGAATAAGAAAACCGGAACACGCTCATCTCTACTTCAAGGTAACATCACTAGCGCCGCGCCGGTTTCTCATCTGTCATTGTTTCAAAGAATTCACAACATTCATGAAGGGTTAGAATCTGAAACATATTCTGGGTAGGGTCGGGAATGGATGAGGACGAGATTACTACACATAATTGAGGATCGGACGTCACTTGGTAAGTTAGTCCGATCTTTATAATTATGTTCCGTAATCTCGTCCTCAGAGTTATTTTGTACATGTAGATGTTTAAAGAAGAAAGTTGTGATTACACATTCAAATTATTTAATTATCCATAGATAATATGAATATAACAATCAATTAACATAAAATTTGCCTTTTACATATTAATTAACTTTTAAATTCTTAATCAGTCTTTTCATTTACACAGAATCCTCCTCAAATTATTCTATCATTCTTGCATAATATGAAGGATGTTATAATCAGTCAACATAATTTTTTTCTTCTTCATGTTAATTAGACATTCTTATAATTAAAATTAAATTCTTATAATCAGTCTTCTCATTTGAATATAGGAACATTACAATTATCACAATATATTAATTAATCAACATTAATGCCACACACTGCCTGAGCAAAATGGTTTGGATTATTTATAATAGGTCTTCTATAGAATCTAGCGAAGGTTGCCGAGTTATTACTCCAACCTGCTGATTTTCTAATCATTTCAATGCTAACACCTGCATCAGAGGCTTTTGAAGTGGCTGCATGTCTTGTGCTATGAGCACTATATTTATTGATATCTATTCCACTAGCAGACAGCGTTTGTTTGATTCATCTACTAATAGACGCTGATGAGGCTGAATGACTGGGTTTCTTAAATGTTAGTATTAGTTTTTCACAGTTACAATTATTAACTCTTATGGTTTTAGTTACATCTAAATAGGATAACAATGTTGTTGCCGGACAGATATTTCTGTTTTCATTAAAAAATGGTATAATTAGTTTAGGTTGTAATCTATGTGGTCCTGATGTCTTAATAGGGTCTGGGATTTTAATAATACTAATATTTTCATTACTTATACAAATGTTCTCTATCTTTATAAGTGATAAGGTTTGCACTCGGTGAGCAGTAACAAGAGCTAAGAGGGTAACCATTTTTTTAGTAAGTACTTCTAAATTAAGACTCTCATTTGGATACAAGGTAGAAAGATAGATATATAGATATTTAGGTTTCTTTGGTCTCAATTTGAAAATGCCTTTAAAAAATCTCTTCATTCTGTCATCAATTCCGACATGTGGTCCTATGACCAGTGATAGTGCTGATCTTATGGAATTGAGGGAACTGTAGGACAGTCCTTCTTTAAATTTGGTGGTTAAATATGAGATGATGATTGGTACAGATGCTGATAGTGGGTCTACTTCATGCTCCTTACAGAAGCCACACCATTGTTTCAGTGTAGAATCATATTGTTTCCTCGTCTTATTCGATAAGGAGGCCAGTATAACTTCCATTGAAGACAATGTGATTCCTCTCCTCATGAAGGCTTCCCTGATAATATAGCTACTATAAGCGTGAGCGTCTTGTGTACGGGATGTGGGTCTCTGAAAGGAGATTGCAATAAAGTGTGATGAGGTGTTAGGACTACCTTCACATTTGTAACCATGGATTCGAAAAGTGGATACCAAGGCTGTGATGGCCACCAGGGTACTACTACAATGCCTCTCCCCCCCTCTCTTTTTATTTTTTGAAGGGATCTACTTAATAGGGCGAAAGGAGGAAATGCATAAAAGAATGTTTCATCCCATTTAAGGGTGAAGGCATCTATGGATAAGGCATCTGGGTCTGGGTACCATGAGACATAATTCTGGCACTTAGCATTCGCTCGACTGGCAAACAAGTCAACCTTAGGGCTACCAAGTTTCTCGACAATGTTCCTAAATGCTATATCAGAAAGTTCCCATTCTATTTCCGAATGTGAGCGTCTCGATTCTTTATCGGCTATGGTATTTTCTTTAGAGCTTATATAAGAAGCGTAGGCCCATATTCCCCTACCTTCACACCACTGCCATAGCTGTCTAGCTAGGTTATTAAGATGGGGGTACTTTGTTCCTCCCATTTTATTAATGTATGCTATGGCCGTAGTGTTGTCTATCCTCTGTCGGTGTCGGTCTGATGCAAATGTTTTCAGGCCTATGAAAGCTGCTAGCAATTCAAGGTAATTTATATGATATAGTTTGTCTTCGTTTGTCCAATACCCATGACTCTTAATGCCATTGCAAACCAAACCCCAGCCAGTTAGTGAGGAATCAGAAAAAATCTCTAATTTAAAATTAATATCTTTTATTTTGCAATGATTGTGAAGGTGGGATGTCCACCATTGCAAATCTTTTATGACCTTGTTATTTAAGTTAAGAGTTGCATTGTAATTTCCAAAATTATTTAATAAGGCTAGTGTTTTATGTCTTTCTAGAATCTTTGTATATAATAACCAACCATATTCCACAGCTGGGCATGCTGCTATAAGTAGGCCAAGTAATTTTGCAAAGTCTATTATCTTACGGGCGCCCTGCGGACTCTCCGTCCGCATTCCGGCCCATCGTGCTGCTCGACGAGGTGGGCAAGCTCTTTGAAAGAGTCATTGCAGACCGCCTCGTCGGGCACCTGAATCGGATGGGCCCGAACCTTGCGGAGAGCCAGTATGGCTTCCGCAGGGGGCGCTCGACGGTGGACGCGATCATGCGCGTGAGAGCCCTCACGACGGGGGATGCGGTGGCCCGGGGCAGGGTCGTCTTGGCGGTGTCTTTGGACATCACCAATGCCTTTAACACCCTGCCCTGGAGTTGCATCAGGGAGGCACTCCGGTATCACCGAGTGCCGACCTACCTCCGTCGCATAGTCGAGGCTTACCTGACGGACAGAGCCGTCATCTACCCCGGTCACCGGGGAGAGTGGAACCGGCGAGAGATGTCGTGCGGTGTTCCACAGGGTTCGGTCTTGGGGCCGCACCTGTAGAACATCGGATACGACTGGGTGCTGCGCGGCGACCTCCCTGACGGCGTCAGCATAATATGTTACGCTGACGACACGCTCGTCCTGGCGGAGGGAGAGTCGCACCAGGCGGCGGCCGACCTGGCGACGCAAGCGGTTGCGACAGTCGTCGATAGGATCCGGCAGCTGGGACTCGAAGTGGCGCTGCACAAAACGGAGGCCATGTGTTTTCATGGCCGCGTTAACGCGCCACGGTCTGAGTCCCACATAACGGTGGAGGGGGTTCGCATCGGCGTCGGGAGGACGATGAAGTATCTAGGACTCGTCCTCGACAGCCGGTGGAACTTCAGGGAGCACTTCCTGAGTTTGGCCCCAAAGCTGAACCGGGCAGCAGCCGCCCTCAGGCGACTCCTGCCTAATCTCAGCGGGCCAAACGCCTCCTGCCGTAGGCTGTACGCCGGTGTCGTGCGGTCCATGGCCCTCTACGGGACCCCCGTGTGGGCCCTGAGCATCCGGACGCGACCACTAAAGTTGGTCGCATGCCAGAGGGTCATGGCTATTCGGATGATCCGGGGATACCGCACGATTGCCGGCGAATCGACCAACCTCCTTGCCGGAATACTGCCCTGGGATCTGGAGGCGACTGCCCTCCAGCGCGTCTATGAGTGGCGCGTGGAGGCGCAGCGCCGGGGAGAATTCCCGCTGCCCCGACAAGTCGAGGCGCGGCGGGAAGAGGTCCGGCGCGATCTCAGGGCAGTATGGAGGGGACGGGTTTTGCACGGGTTCACATGGTTCTATTGCACCTAGTAGTTGCAATTTGTTGATTTCTGAAGAAATCAACGCTACTTCCTTTTTGGAAAAATTATTGTTTCCTGGTTGTGAATTCTGTGAGGGTTCACACTCAAATGGGATATTATACCCTGATAATCAGCTACGTATTGTAGGGTTAGTATTTATACTATCCCAATAGCAAAGGAAATATTTTAATCTGCCTGTCTGTACCTGGTTCAACGGCGAGTCTGGCGGCGCTGTTGATTCCTCTGTGGAGAGCGTCTGATGCGATTCGTCGACGTCGTCTGCTGATAGGCTGGGCGCCTCGTTTTCGGTTTGGGCCCACTCGGACGAGGCATTGGTGGTCGTTGAGGGCCCCGGTAGTTTAAATAATTGTTAAACTTTTATTTCATTGGTTGTTTGGGTTTTGTTGTTACAGTATTTTTTAATTCCATGGCAGACTTTTTTACTGCTTTACAGGCAGCTACCTTGTCCTGTAATTTGTCCCCAAATAGGTATTCAGAAACTTTTGATTTTTCCAATAAATCTCTTAGGTCTTTGTTTAGGCCTGGGAGGCTTAGTACCCTTCTAGTCATGGTGTCACTGTAGAATATATCACACAGTAGCCGTGAGGCATCACTTAATGTCTCTATTTCTTTCATATTTTGTTGAGATAGCATATTAGTAAGGACTTGCCCAATTCCAGAGATAGCGGCGGCCAGTGTTGTTTGTTTATCACTTATTCTCTTATCCCGTTTAAGCCCACTGTCGTTCATGGCTGCTGCCATGAACGACACGGTTCTTCATTCAACCTGGGAGGTGTCAATAATTGGCAATTATTTGGTATGTCATATTTCTTTCTAATAGAATCTCGGGTTTCTGAGTTAAGTCCCTCTTGAAGAATAGTTGACCATCGTTTATTTAAACTGTAATGTAGGTCTTCTCCTTTCTTTTCTGGTACTATACCTTCACTTCAATTTTTCTTCTTCGAATTTTTGAGAAAATTAAGAAAAACTAAAAACCGAAAAACCCGTATAAATCCCGATCTAAGAATGGTGCGAGGTTCATTTACGGACTAAATACTCAGCATAAGATGCGCCATCAATATACCTAACATCATAATTTCGAATCACACTTAGTTTAAGCGTAATTAATTTTTTTGCTAATATCCGGATGGAAAAATTACGATTTTCAAAAAATTATCACTCTGTAACTAGACTTGGTACATAAATGGACGAGACCTTATATTTAAATGATCATTTCTGTCAAGTTTTGCAATAAAAATGGGATGTCCGAAAATTGGGCTTTATAAAACACTGTGCGCTGGCCAGAATTAGTTCGGCAATGGTTTAAAGCAAATAAAACTTTTTCAAAAAAAGTCGGTGACTTTGTTTTTTATTTCATTGACTTTTTTGTCACCGACTTTCGAAAGAAAAGTTATTTTATAGGTTATTTTAAACATGTTATTGTGGTTGTTTTTGAATTCGGTTACATTTTTTTTGCAAAAGTTTTTTTAATCACAGTCAGTCATAAAAGTAATTTAACTTAGGAACTTTTAACATCAGGTTAAGTCTTTATTATCATTTAAAATTGTTATTAATCAACAATTATTTCTCTTACTTAGTCTTTCAACAGTCTTAATGTTTTCTATCCAAATTAATCCTCTTAATCTTAAAAACTTTTAAAACTTTTTTTTATAAAACTATTTTATATTTATATTTTATTTTCTCATAACCTATCTTAATTATTATCAGTCTCAAAAGTAATTTAACTTATTTATCTGTCATGTAGTTTAAAACTTCAGTCATCAAACTCTTACGATAAGAATTCTGAATCAGATTTGTTTTTCTTAATCAATCTCAATCAATAATAATGTAAGTTCTACTTACTTCTATTATTTTTAACAGTCTTAATATCTTCTATGCATATTCTACGAGTATTTACCTATCTGCTAAAATAAATCCTCTGAAACTTATATGAAAAAAAAATATAAAGAAAATCTCGACTTTAAAAATCCCTAATCAGATCAGATTTCTTGACAGTTTTCACAGTAGTAAGCTCAGATTCCTGAGTATGGTGTACACGATTCATGAGCCCATAACTGGCAATCGTCACAGCAAATCCAATTCTCTATGGGTGGATCCTCGTATGGCTCCATGCATAGTTAGTCTCTTCCTTGCAAAAAACATCAAAGGCGGTACAAAGGATCCTGCAGCGGTAACAGCAAATAACAATCGTTGTTCTTCCTCGCTCGGTACTGGCAATGTGACCCGCTTGCTTTTTACCCAGTTTAGTTAAAACTCTGGGAGGCTTGTTGGAAGACGTTATAGATACGCATTGCGTCAATTCGATGCTTCTGAATTTCAGCTTCAAGGAGGTCAAAAAATCTATATACTTGGGATTTGTTGAAGCCTCGAGCTCTGGCTATAGATGTAAGTTCTGGTTGTCGAAAGGTCAAAAAAGTCGTGTCTAGCCGTTTCATTTTTAAAAGGATGTGGAATGTGGTTTGATTCAGCATATTGAAACACAATTTTTCAGCATATTAAATATAAAACCCATGACCTTACATGGTGTCAGAAGTTGTGTGAAAGGCAGGCAAAAACGATTAATATATCAAGATGTCGGAGAATAAAAAAGGCGCAAGTCAAGAAAAAATGGCAGACACAGACACACCTCAATTCAGCAACTTCCATCGAATCCCCATTTTGCACATAGAGATCGGTCAAAACAATGCCACAAATAAGAAAAGGTGGTGGCAAGCCTTCGATTTGTTCCTTACGGCGAACAATTATGAAAATTTGGGCGAAAAAAGGAAGATTGCAATGCTGCTTCATGCGATAGGCGAAAAAGGTATAGATATCTTCAATTCCTTCGACATGGACATTAACCAAGTCACACTAGACGAGGTGAAAAACAAATTTCAAAAACACTTTGAGCCGTTGAAGAATTTAACAATGACGAGACATACATTCTTCACCAGACGACAAAATGCCAGTGAGTCAATCGACACATTTCTAACAGACTTAACTAATTTAAGCAACGCTTGCGAATTCGACAGCCTGAAAGAGTCGCTAATTAGAGATATGTTCATAGCAGGTATTAACCAGAAATATAGTCACATAAGACAGAGAGAGATATGTTCATAGCAGGTATTAACCAGAAATATAGTCACATAAGACAGAGATTACTGCAAGAGTGACCCCTCATTGGAGAAGAGTATGAGTATAGCTAAATCATTAGTGTGTGCACTTGACAATTTAGAAAGGATAGACAGTACAGAGGCAGAAGAGTTACTTCAGATACAAAAGTCAAGACAGAAGTATCAATCCAAGAATCCCAAGACGAAAGAGAAGACACAATCTGACAAGTAATGTACTCGTTGCGGACAAGTTCATCGCTTTCAGTGTCCAGCCAAAGGTGCCAAGTGTGACAAGTGCGGGAAGCTGAATCACTTCGCCGTAGTCTGTCGCAGCAAACAACAGGTACACAACATTGAGCTGTATCAGAACGCTGAAAGTTCCAGTCAATCAAATGCGAATGTTCCAGCCAATTTCTACGTGGGATCAATAAGTGTCAATAGCCTCAATAATAGTCCTAAGTCAGATCCATGGTATGCAAACTTGTCTATTCACAATTTAAACATTATTTTTTTGCTAGACACAGGTGCAGATACTAATGTCATGTCAAGAAAAACATTTACTCAACTAAATATTCCAATTAACTTAGTATCTAAGAGTGAACATAAACTATCTACTTACAGTGGTCAGGTAATACCTACCATAGGTCAATGTACTCTACCAGTACATTTTAAGAATCAAACTTATAATGTTTTGTTTCACATAGTAGATATTGATCTTCGATCATTAATAACAACTAGATACACAATCCCGTACAAAAACGAACTAAAAACTGTCCTCAAGTAGGTCGTAAAATAGAAAGAGAAAGAAAACAGAAACATAACCGGCCAACATATTATACCAAAAGAAATTAAACCTTATTCAAATGAGTTAAAGTCGGATTTAGAACGGTCATAAAAACACATTAAATTTTAGGACCGCGACTCGAATCAACACATGTTACCCGACTAAATCAAGTAGCCATGCGACACTACGAACTGTACGTTTAGTAAAAGTCTTTTCAATTTAGGTGCTTTATAAACCCGGCTGATAATTTCGTCAATTTTAAAATAAATGTTTTACGGCGATTTCTTAACGAAATATCAGTATTTATAGTACAGTGATAGTTATTATATATTGGTAATGTTAGTACTTACTGAAAAAATGAAATTACATCCTTTTTTTCGGTCCTGGAAGAGTGATTTTTGCACTTTTTAAACGAGCACGGAGGCATGTTTACGTTCCGAGCGTTAGAACAGTACTAAACCAAAAGGATGACCGATCTCTGATTTGGTCATTCTTTTGGTGAGGACGTTTTTTGTCGCTGATTGTGTATCTAGTTGTTTTATATGATCGAAGATATTGATTCTCAAAATATACTAGGCAGAAAGTCATGTAATACACTCAAGTTAGTTCAGAGAATACATTGTGTAAATTCCAGTCAAATTATTTTGTTAAATAACAAGGACCTTTTTGAAGGTTTAGGATGTCTTACAGATTTCAGCTGTGAACTACAACTGAAGCCAGATGCCAAACCAAGTGTAAATATATGTCGTCGCATTCCATTCCAGTTAAGAGATAGACTCAAGTCTGAGCTAGACAAACTTGAAGAATCTGATGTAATATGTAAAGTTGATGAGCCAACTGAATGGGTAAGTTCACTCGTAATAACTACAAAGAAAGACAATAAGTTACGACGCTGTATAGACCCTCGTAAACTTAATCAGGCTATTATGAGACCCCATTACCACTTTCCTACACTACATTTTCTAGACACGGTATTCCTGAACTTATGATTTCAGATAACGGTCCACCATTTAACGTAAAGAGTTAAGAAACTTCACTAAAGATTGGAACATAGAATTTGTAACTTCTAGTCCCTATATAAGCCGTTCCAATGGTGTGATTGAAAGAACCATAGGTAGTATTAAGAACATGCTTAAGAAATGTAAAGCAGAGAAGTCTGATCCATACTTAGTTATGTTGCAGTATAGGAACACACCTAAAAACTCGACAGGATACTCACCAGCACAACTCTCTATGTCTAGATACTTACGCACTAAACTTCCAGTCACAGACTCACAGCTGTCACCAACTTTAGCTAACACAGAAGTAGTTAAAAAGAACATTGAAACACAGAGGTCGTACACAACACTTTATTATAATAGACACACAAAGCCATTGCCAGAAGTGCAAATAGGAGATAAAGTGTATTTCAAACACAAGCCACTAGGCGTTTGGATCCCAGGTGCAATCTCAGATGAGTGCCCAGAGCCGCGTAGCTTCATTGTCCAGTCCCCAGAAGGTAATTTCGGAAGAGGTCGTGAGCATATTTTAAAACCTTCTTCCCCTAAAGCCGCAACACCTGAGGTAGTACCTGAAAATAGAAAAAACGTTAGTAACACAAACAACAATGACAATGTCCCTAACACTAGCGCAAATAGTGCACCGATTGTTATGTCGCGTTCCGGTAGGATCATCAAGAAACCAGCACGGTATTGTAATTAAAAGTTAATAATAAGCCAAATTACTACAATATACTGTAATGTATTTCAGTCGTTAAAGATTATATGTCAACTGTCAGTTGTCAATGTCAAATAATAAATGTCAGACTGATGTAGGTAATTCGTTCTAAAATCATTGTAAAGATTCCTGACTTAGGCGATTGATTTTGTTAAAATTATAATTGGAAAAAAAAATTTTTACTTACCTTTTTTAAATGTTAGGTGTAGCAACACCAGTTGTAATTTATATTGTCTGTGGCACAGGCTTCCGGTCCCCGACGCCGTCCATGTCTGCATTACTGTTACTGTGTCTACAATGTCGTGTCTCTCTTATAAATAATAAACGAGACCTAACATACATCCTGCCTTTAAATATAAAACCCATGACCTTACAGTAAACACTGCCGTAAATCTGTTAAGGTTTTTTTTATGGCAGATACAGTTGTTAGGTGCCTGTGAAGTGATCACGTTGTAACTAATAGTACCAACTATATATCCAATCTCAATATAATAGAAGATGATTGCTGTGATAGACAAAGGTTAAATAAAACTGTACCACATCTTTCTTTTGTAAAACTATCTAATGTCAACGACTTTAACACTCTATTACAAGCTAGTGTTCATCTTGAAGAGTTTGAAAAAGAATTCGATAAAATAGAACAACCATCTCATTTACAGAAATATAGCACTCACTATCTTTCTCTAACCTATGTTTATCTCAATAATTGTCCTGATGTATTTTCTATACAGATCTAGGAAACTGCTCTGTACAAGTAATCCTCAATACTGCATTCAGGTGTTTAACCAATGTAACTAAGAAGAAACAGACAGTTCAGTCTGTTCAATCAGTAAATATATGTTACATAGAGTCCTCGGACGATGATGTTCGTGGATCCTCTAGGTCTCTGCCTACTCCTCTAAGACTTATTATTATAACTTAGTTTGATTCCTAGATTGTTAGATCATAAGATTTCAAAGTTATATTTCAAGATAGTTGCTAGCTATAAGCCCTCCTATTGTTAGTATTAATCAGGGGGTGGCAAGTTCTTTAGATTTTAATTTCTTGACAGTCAGCGCCATCTGTCTATCAGGACATAGATTAGAACTGTACAGTGTTGCCAGCTTATATCCACGAAGCAATTGGTAGTATATTTTAGGTGATGGGGAAGTGTAAAAACTGGAGTTTTATCTATTTTGGGATAGTTACTATTTTCGGTTATTTTTCTTTTTGTTTATAAAAGTTCTCCGATCATAATGTTTTATTTATGATTTGTTCATATCGATCAAAAAAAAAGCATTAGTAGAATTTAGAAATATGAAATGGTGAAATGTCACCACGGAGACATTTGACATATTTTAAATAATTGGCGTTAAGTCTGTTTCTTTTGTAATTTTCGTTTGTTTTCTGATTTTGTGTAATTTACGTCGAGTTCAGTATTACTCCGTATTTACCAAAGATATTGGAAGATAAACGTTCCCAGCGTGTTTACTTTTAAATTACGTTAAGTGAGCCCCCTGTGTTCCTTCGTGGTTTAATCTAGCACAAATTTTTAGGCCCTCCGTAAATTGGAGTTTGGACCATATTAGTTAAGTGTTTTGTGTTTATTTATCGGAATTGTTTAGGCCCTCCGTATATTGGAGTTTGGACCATATGGTCAACTTTGCAGCCGGGCACACAACACTTTTAACTAATATTAGTTAAAAGTGTTGTGTGCCCGGCTGCAAAGTTATCAAAGATGACGGTAAATATAGTTTTCTTTTTAACCTTTCAGTGCGCAAACTTTGACGAATTAAACATAAATGACTTCTATTAGACACATATTTTATTTTGCTAAGTGTTAGTACTTAGAAAAAAATAAAGTTATCGTTATCGAAAGGTGTCTACTTAGAAATTGATTCTAAGGCTACCGACCGCCGGCGCCGCCGGGAGGGGGTTTCACCACCGCTGCAACACCGCCGCGTGCGCCGCACGGCACGCGCCCTCATTGATATTATTACGAAGTGTCCATATTTTGCTGATTTGAAGTCGGAATAAAAAATATAAAAAACTTTTGAACAAATAATGGAAACGTTTTCTATTACTAATACTGAACCACCAAAACTTTTTTGCGCACTGCTTAAAAAATATATTATACTATATGTCGTGTTTGTCAGGGTTTTATTTCGTTAGGTTCGAGCATTATGTGCGCAGAACATGAGTTTAAACATGTTTTTTGCTCAACATTAATAATGTATTTATGTTTCAGGTATTCCTCTACATCGTTTTCCAGCTCCGAAAACCAATCCTGAGACATTCATAACATGGTGACATGGGTTTCAACTATTGGTGGTCTACATCAGCTGGATAAGAAATACCTACATTTACAACAATCTGCGAGTATGTCGTAAACATTTCAAAGCGGTATACCTCTACCCAAACCACCATCTTTGTAAATTAGCAATTCCAGAACTACAACTATCAGGTAATATTTATTTTTTCTATTCGCATCACAGATATTTAAAATAATTTGAATTAGTTGTGGATATGAATGATGGGACACCAGTTTATAATATTTTATGAATTTGAAGACAAGTTTCACATTTTAAACCCTACTGAATTCCACATAATACTTGTAGCTCAAGAACGGGAAAGAACACCTGAAAACGTTCCATCAACATCTGCATCGTCTCAACTAATAATGGATGTAGACATACCATTGGAACAACATGGAATACCTGAAAATCGTCCTTGAACATCTTTTGTACAATCCAATCCTCTAAAGTAAGGTAGAGTTTTAAAATTTAATTGCACAAATTTTTTTTTCACTGTATATTAAAGACGCTGTTGGCGACAGGTCTCGTAGAATAAGTAGTCAATAGTCATATGTAGCTTAAGTAACATAATTCAGACTTGCATTGTACCTAACATTTAATTTCAGAATGTCCTAAATGTGAATGTGTTAAATTGTACTTACCTGATGTCTTATTTTGTATTTTATTGATAATAAATAAACGTAAAAACTATCCCGACACGTGAGTTAGCGCAGCACTAAATTAGTAACTTGTGTCCCACCCCTACGCTTGGAGTGTTACCCGCGCGACCTAACGCGCAGGCGTGCCAGTTGTCTTCCGCCCACGGCCGCGAAAGGTGTTTTGCGTGCGCCGCTAGCGCACGCGACCGGGACAGTTTTCCCATCTTCATTAAACCGTGGTTTTTCTCACCGCCGGCGCCCCTATCCCCTATAAAGCTGGTCCATCGAGCCGGACCTGGGGAATATCGGTCTGATTCAAGTAATTAGTGTCTCACTCTCGACCACGTGCGTCGAACCAAAACCTGTGTGCAGGGATGTCGCTGTTTCGCACACCCCCGAAGGGTGTTATAACGCGTAGTAAACGCGCCATGGAGCAGCCGACTACTACAAAAAGTGAACAATTACTCATAAAATCAGCAGCCAGTGAAAAAACCGCGAGTTCGTCTGCAGCGGCCCGTAAAAGGCTAGAATTCGAAGCAGCTCAACTTAAAGCTAAAATCGACCTCGATCTAGCACAAAAATGTGCTCAAATTCAAAAGGATTTGCTCGTAAAAAAGCTAGAGGTCGACATAGCCGAAATAGCGAGCTCGAAAAGTTCCAGAATGGTCGAGTCGTGGCTAGATAAACAAGATGGCGTCGCATCCATCGCAAACAGCGATTGTTCAAAAAATGGCTGCCCAGTAAATTCACCACCGATGTGTAACATGCAGCAACAAGACTTCGTCGGCGAACGCCCTCAACCACGTGGCGACAGTATCAGCCAGTTAACGGAGGCATTGCAACAAGTTCTGACAAGATGCAACATGCGCAGTGACAACAAAGAACTCTTTGCGCGCCTAGCAATATCGAAAGATTTACCGGTGTTCGACGGAGACCCAACGCAGTGGCTGCAGTTCAAAGAGTCGTATATCGAGTCGTCACACGTATGCAGATATAGCGATGCAGAAAATATATGGCGGTTGCGAAAATGTCTTCGCGGTGAAGCAAAAGAAGCCGTATCTTCCCTTCTTATCGGTAACACAACACCGCAAGCTATAATCGACACCTTGGAATTACGATTCGGCAGACCCGAGTGTATAATTTATAAAATAACGACTCAACTTAAGAAAATTCACCCACTTCCGGCTGCATACCACACTGAGATCGTGAACTTTGCAATCAAAGTTAGAAACTACGTCACAACTGTTAAAGCTATCAAGCTGCAGGAATACCTTCAAAGGCCGGAAACGACGACAACAATTCTGTCAAAATTACCGCCCGCTCTTATCAATAAGTGGGCCGAATATACTTACGCCAGACAAGATAGCGCCATACCTAAATTGGAATTATTGTCAGAATTTTTATATAAAGAAGCAAATATCATTGCAACGTCAGGTGTGAGTTTCATACATAGTCAGAACGACGTAAAGAAGAAATACGAGCATAATAACAAAACTCATTCAGTGTTATCGTGCACCACTACTTCATCCGATAACAAGTGTATGTTCTGTGACACTTCTCCAACGCACGCTTTAGAAAAGTGCCGAAAATTCAAACACGCTATGAGACGTGACCGCTGGCGATTTGTACGCGCCAAACATCTGTGCTACAAGTGCTTGAGCGCACGGCACGATGACCCCGCCTCGTGCAGCGCTCCTAACTGCAGCGAGTGTGGACATTCACATCATCATCTCCTTCATTGGACGAAGCCTGCCTCGACGGAGACATCTGCCGCGCGACCGGCGGCGGCCGTCGCGCAACCAGAGACCGCGCGCCCCGCGCCTGACGCAGCCCGCGTGGTCCCACCAGCGACATCTGACGAGTCGCGACGCGATCGCGAGGATACCGTCGCTCACGCTCATACAAGTGCATCTAGTGTTAGTGAATCAGTGCCTAAAGTGTTGTTAAAAGTAGTGCCCGTAACTGTCCATGGACCAAAAAACAGTGTTCACACGCACGCGTTACTAGACGACGGTGCCACCGTCACGTTAATCTCTGCTGACCTCGCTGATCAGGCGGGACTCCACGGTAAGACCGTAACAATGCGCGCCCGCAGTGCATGGGACTCCGGTGAGCTTGTATGCGAAACCGAAAACGTAAGTTTTGACATTTCTAATAACACAGGTGATCGTTTCAATTTGTGTGCGCGTAAAATGAAAGAACTTAATTTACCTACTCAACGTATATCGTGTATGGACTTTAGTAATTATTCTAAGTATAGTGACTACGATTTGTGTAAATGTGACGCACAACCTAAATTATGATTGGCCAGGATAATTATGATCTTATTGCTCCTATCTTATGTGTAAAAGGTAATAGGAAAAATGAACCTTATGTTACAAAGACACAGTTAGGTTGGTGTGTACATGGTGTTGTAAACAATATTGTTATGATGAACATGTCAGCTGATTGTAAAACGAGTGATGACAGCTCACAACATTGTTGCGATTCTGAGTTGAATGACCTCATACGAAAATCATTTGCGTTAGAATCGATCGGTTTATCAAAACAACCGCGACAGAACGCGGACGAGTTGCGTGCTGTCACCATTCTAAATAATACATGTGAATTAATTGATAACCAATGGTTTGTAGGATTGCCTTGGAAACATGATAACTTTGTTATGCCTGATTCTTATCAAACGGCTCTTAATCGTTTAAAATCAGTTGAAAGAAAAATGTACGCCGACAATACTTACGCGTCGCGATACCAGGAACGCATCCAGCATTTATTTTCTAATAATTACGCCAGGAGAGTAAACGAGGGGGAGTCTAGCGACCATATTTGGTACCTACCACACTTCGGGGTCGATAACCCCAATAAGAAAAAGTTACGTTTAGTCTTCGACGCAGCGGCGAAAACACAGGGATGTTCCCTCAATGATTTTTTATTAACAGGCCCTGATCTGTTACAGTCTTTATTTGGAATTATGTTTAGGTTTCGAGAAAATAAAATTGGAGTTATTGCCGATATAAAAGATATGTTTCTTCGGATTAAAATTAAATCAAAAGATCAACACACACTTAGGTTTATATTTAGAGACGAAGCCACCAAAATGTCAATAAATACGCTATGACTTCATTAATATTTGGTGCGAACTGTTCGCCGTTTATCGCGCAACATATTAAAAATAAAAATGCATTACGCTATAAGGATACTTACCCAACGGCTGTCGATGCTATATGCAAGCAGCATTATATGGACGATTATATCGATAGTATATCCGAAACCGACCTTACAAAACAAATGATTAAAGAGGTTTCTTTTATCCACAAGCAAGGTGGATTCGAAATACGCAACTGGGCTAGCAACGCACCGGATGTTCTAGAAAACGTGCCGAAGGAAGCTCTGAGTGACAGTGTCTGTTGCGCCTTCGATAAAGGTCAATCGGAACGGACACTCGGTTTATTATGGTACCTGGCTAGCGACGAATTAGGATTTGACTTGACTTTGAAGCGTATACCTCAAGATATTTTACTTCTGAAACAAATACCGACTAAACGTGAAATGTTACGTATTGTTATGTCCATTTTCGATATTCACGGCTACTTAGGTCCATTCACGATTAAAGGTAAAATATTAATGCGCGAAATATGGAAAAGTAATATTGAATGGGACGATAAACTAAACAATGATTTATATGATTCATTTCGAAAATGGATTGATCAAGCTCGGGAAATAAATAAGATTAGGATTCCGCGATGGTATTTTTCTAGTGACAAGGAAAGCGATAGTTTAGTAAGTTTAGAACTTCACTTATTTTGCGATGCATCGCTGAGCGCGTACGCCGCGGTTGCTTATTGGCGGCGGCTAAGTAGTAATGGACGCGTTACTGTTTCGTTTATCGCGAGTAAATGTAAAGTTACTCCCTTAAAACCGGTTTCCGTGCCGCGACTTGAATTACAGGGTGCCGTGTTAGCATGTAAACTAGCTAATAGTATAAAAGAGGAACATAGATTTCAACCGAATTCAGTATATTACTGGACTCGACTGTGGTCGAATGACCACAGTTTTACATTGGATTAAAAATCAATGTCGTACTTATAAACCTTTTATTGCAAACAGACTTGGAGAAATAGACGAGTTGAGTAGAACCGATGAGTGGAACTATGTGCCCACTGCTCTGAACGTCGCAGACCTAGGGACAAAAAATAATGACCACGTATTGAGTAGTTATTCCGAGTGGTTCACAGGACCGTCGTTCTTGTCCCAGCCGCGTTCTTGCTGGCCGCAACAACCTGAAATAAAAACGATTAGTGATGAAATATTAGAAAAAGTACACGTCGTTCAAGATATTAATATAATAAGAGACTTACCTGTCCCCGAACCAAGACGATTCTCTAGTTGGCTACGATTATTACGTAGTACTGCAAAACTGATCTATTGTTTGTAAGAAAAGTGAGATTAAAGTAATTAACGAAAACCGGCCAAGTGCGAGTTGGACTCGCGTGAAGAGGGTTCCGTACGATGTTACCTACCACGTTTTTTTTTAAATCTGACCCAAATTGGTACGCACAATATTGAGTGATTTACCATGTTATTTTAATATCATGGACTTCTTATAGGTTTTCCTATAATCTATAAGTAGAAAACTAATTTCCGCATTTTTTAAAAAAAATTATGTTCAGTAGTTTCGGAGATAAGGGGGGGAATGGTCAAATTTCGTCTATTTTCTTAAATAACTTGGGAACTATTTATTTTAAAATTACAAAAAAAATATATTTAAGATTGTCTCAACAAGACCTTTCATTTGATATGCCACACGATGCAGTTTTCAATTATTTTTTTTAATTTTCCCCTTCCCCCCCAAAAATTACCTCCCATATACAGATATGGACTTCTTATAGGTTATCCTATAATCTATAAGTAGAAAACTAATTCCTGTATTTTTTTCAAAATTTTAGGTTCAGTAGTTTCGGAGATAAGGGGGGGGGGGAATGGTCAAGCTTCGTCTATTTTTTTTGAATAACTTGGAAACCATTTATTTTAAAATTACAAAAAAAATACAATTAAGTTTGTCTCAACAATACCTTTCATTTGATATGTCACACGATGCAGTTTTCAAACATTTTTTTTTAGTTTTCCCCTTCCCCACCCAAAAAATTACCTCCCATATACAGATATGGACTTCTTATAGGTTATCCTATAATCTATAAGTAGAAAACTAATTCATGTATTTTTTTCAAAATTTTAGGTTCAGTAGTTTCGGAGATAAGGGGGGGGGAATGGTCAAGCTTCGTCTATTTTTTTTGAATAACTTGGAAACCATTTATTTTAAAATTACAAAAAAAATACAATTAAGTTTGTCTCAACAATACCTTTCATTTGATATGTCACACGATGCAGTTTTCAATATTTTTTTTTTAATTTTCCCCTTCTCCCCCCCAAAAATTACCTCCCATATACAAATATGGACTTCTTATAGGTTATCCTATAATCTATAAGTAGAAAACTAATTTCTGTATTTTTTTCAAAATTTTAGGTTCAGTAGTTTCGGAGATAAGGGGGGGGGGAATGGTCAAATTTCGTCTATTTTCTTGAATAACTTGGAAACTATTTATTTTAAAATTACAATAAAAATATATTTTAGATTGTCTCAACAAGACCTTCCATTTGGCATGTCACACGATGCAGTTTTCAAATATTTTTTTTTAATTTTCCCCTTCCCCCCCAAAAATTACCTCCTATATACAGATAAGGGCTTCTTATAGGTTTTCCTATAATCTATAAGTAGAAAACTAATTACTGTATTTTTTTCAAAATTTTAGGTTCAGTAGTTTCGGAGATAAGGGGGGAGGGGGAATGGTCAATTTTCGTCTATTTTCTTGAATAACTTGGAAACTATTTATTTTAAAATTATAAAAAAAATACATTTAAGATTGTCTCAACAAGACATTTCATTTGATTATGTCACACGATGCAGTTTTCAAAACTTTTTTTTTCATTTTCCCCTTCCCCCAAACATTACCTCCCACATACAGATTTCATCCATTCACGTCACACCTCTGTGCTTGGGTCACAGGAATTGATATGAGTACCAAATTTCAACCCAATCGGTTTAGTGGATTCGGAGATAATTGACTGTAAGCGACAGACAGACGGACACACGAGTGATCCTATAAGGGTTCCGTTTTTGTATTCGGACGTACGGAACCCTAAAAATTAATAAATCAAGCGGAACTACTGTTACTTCGTTATTCACAAGAATGTTCCTTTCCAACTGAAATAAATTTGCTTAGATTAAACAAAGAAGTAAATAAAGATAGCCGTTTGAGATCACTCACCCCGATATTGGACAAAAATAATTTGTTACGCAGGTAGTCGTATCGGTAACGTAAAGGATGTGGATCAGCTCACTAAATACACAATAACTTTAGATGGAAATGAGTATATCGCGCGACTTGTCGTTATTCAATACCATATAAAGGCCACACGAGTAGCTTTCCTAATGAGTTGTGAGTGTCGTGACGACACTGAGGGGGAGGATGTTGGCGACAGGTCTCGTAGAATAAGTAGTCAATAGTCATATGTAGCTTAAGTAACATAATTCAGACTTGCATTGTACCTAACATTTAATTTCAGAATGTCCTAAATGTGAATGTGTTAAATTGTACTTACCTGATGTTTTATTTTGTATTTTATTGATAATAAATAAACGTAAAAACTATCCCGACACGTGAGTTAGCGCAGCACTAAATTAGTAACTTGTGTCCCACCCCTACGCTTGGAGTGTTGGCCGCGCGACCTAACGCGCAGGCGTGCCAGTTGTCCACGGCCAATAATCTTCTAACTAAAAAATAAAGACACACAAATGACAGCGGGAAAATGATACATGACGTTTGTACCCCCTCTGCAACTCCTTCATTCCCCTGTGTCGCCTGTTGCGCCGGCCGGTCCGCCATCTTACTTGTTGTGTGCTTGTTGTCATTTGTGTTGACCGGCGATATTACACATTATTTTTGGTTTCTGCGCTAATTACGTTAAGTTGAGCACTAGTTCCTTCGTATTAGCGTCGAGATTACTTTCATAATGCGCTATAACAAGTGTTGTGTACCGGGCTGTAATAATACGCGACAGGACGCTATATTATTACACAAGTTCCCAACTTGTGAAAACAGACGTAATAAGTGGTTAGATTCAATAAACTGTGCTTCCCTGCGTGCTTTGAGTGTGGTTGAATTAGGCAAACAATGTGTGTGTCATAAGCATTTTGAGGCAAGGTTTCTTACCCAGAAATCACGTCTTTTGATGCAAGCCTATCCTACTTTGTTCACTGAACATGAAATCTCTACTGGAGTTCCAACACATTCTAACTCAGGTAATTGTCAAATTGCACTTTACACTTCTGGGGTGAAAGTTTTAATGCACACTAGCCGGATTAAAACAATCCTGTCACAAAACTATCTTCATACAAATCCATTCGCCTGTTATGTTTGTGATTGAGTAGGGTAGTGGCACCAATAAATGAACGATTAAGCATTTTTGACAACTTTAAATAGCTATAACTCAGTTATTTCATGACATGGATGCATGCTTATTTTTTTTTTTAATAACCCGTAATTCTCAGGATTAAACGGATTAAAAAAAGAACCTTCTAGATCTGCAATTAATTTTTTAAAGTTGTTATTTGGGGCATTCCACGGGAAATGGGAAAACGATTTTTTTTTTAAATGATCTAATCAAAACCAATTTAATATTAATGAAAAGTGTATTAGTTAAAGTTACATAATTTGTAAAAAATATTTCCAAAAAAACACGGGAAAGCTTTTTTTTTACTATGATGAGTTGTTGTTTATTGTGAACAAACTCGCCGATTCTTTTTGCACTATATTGGCAACACTATTTTCGGCCATTTTGTTGAACCATCCTGTGAAAATAGTGTCGGAGCGTAAAAATAAAATCTTAAATTGTTTTTTGCCGTCAAAATACAACGAAAAAGTAAGAATTTTACTCTAAAACTTGACGCTAAACTTTCGACGTAGCATGTCCCACCAGTCACAAGAAAACATACATAAGTTGTTTTTCTAACCTAAAAATTTGTTGAACAAAGGGAAGCTTTTCGGAAAGTAAGAATTTGCTAATTATCAAACTTGTTGGCATTTTATTCTTGTATAAGGTTTTAAAGTGTGTGTAAGAGGTGGTTTCCATTTTTGTCCCACCAGTCACAGTGACTGGTGGGACAATATGTTAAGACTTGTTATAACCTATGGTGACTTATTTTTAACCCGCTTATATGATGTTTTTGTGAGTGTGTTTGCTTTTTCTGCCTTTTTAGATGAATGCTGCTGAGCGGAAAAGAAAATCTAGAGAGAAGTTGAAGAGCGATGTAGTCAAATTAAGTTTAGTTCAAGAAAAACAAAAAAAGCTATGATCAGAAACGGCGGGAAAAAGGCAAAGCTCTACGTGAAAGTAACGAGGCTGCTAAAATTCAGTGGAGAGAGAAAGAAAGGCTACGCAAAAGAAAACAAAGGGAAAAGAAAAAGTTGGAGGGAGTCAAGAAGACGTGTATTTCGCCGTTGGGCTCATATAGTACAATAAATACTTTGAAAAAAGCAGTTGGCAAATTAAAAAAAGCTCTTCCGGAAAGTCCAACCAAAAAGACAGCTGTTCTGATGCATGTTTTTAAGGAAATTATACCAGAGGCTATTCATCTATCTACCAAAAATGTTCAATCCATTGCTATAACAAATGAAACTAAGAAGCTGGTGATACATTTTTTTGAACAAGATGATGTGAGCCGGCCTTCTCCGAACAGAAAGGACACAATGTCTATAAAAGATAAAGATACGGGTAAACGTGCTCACGTTGCTAAGCGGCACATGCTGATGACCATTGCTGAGGCATATGCCCAGTTCAAAACTGAATATCCCAACATAAAAGTGGGAAAGAGTAAATTCTTTGAATTGAGGCCGCTGCACGTCAGATACATAAGCGAAATACCCCATAATGTGTGCGTCTGTAGCTACCACGCCAATTACACGTTTTTATTGGAAGCACTGAACAAGTTTCATCCAAATCTGCCAATTGATACTGCAGAGTTCCTAAAACTTATATGTTGTGATGTAACTAAAGAAAAATGCATGACAAGTGACTGTAATCGATGTTTCGACGTAACTGATATAATTCCACTGAAAGGAGACACAACAATTAAAACAAATTGGAAGCAATGGCAAACTGTCGATGGTAGATGCCATATAGTAAACGTTAATGGAACGTTACAAGACCTCATTAAAGAGATTATAAACCAGACCCCTAAATTCAAATACCATACATTTGCAAAAAAAGCACAGTCTTCCATCTTTAAACAAACAATTTCTGAAAGTACCGATTCGGAACTCGTTATTCAAGTTGATTTTGCAGAAAACTTTGCCATTCTGCAACAAGACGAGATCCAGTCTGCTCATTGGAACCACTCTCAGGTTACCTTGTTTACGGGATGCGCATGGGCCAATAAGGGCAAGGAAAAAGTTTCTTATGTTGTAACGAGTAATGAGCTCAATCATGACAAATATTCAGTGTGGGTCTTTCTGCAGAAAATAATTGAGGACCTGAAATCTCGCTACCCTAATTTAAAGAAGGTCAATATTTTTTCTGACGGATGTGCGGCTCAGTTTAAAAATAGATTCACACTATCAACCCTTTGCTTCTCTGAGGAAGATTGGGGCGTGGAAACGGAGTGGAACTTTTTTGCTTCCGGGCATGGAAAGGGGGCTGTTGATGGCGTGGGAGCAACCGCAAAAAGGACATTATGGTCCGCCATTATGTCTAGAAAAGCTGTGTTGGATACAGCTTTCGACTGCTACAATTATTTGGCAGCAAATGCTTCTGGACTCCAAGTATTGTTCGTTGCAATCGGGGATATAGAACCTGTCCACGAAACTCTAGATGAGAGATGGCAAAATATAAAACCAATACCGTTAATTCAGAAGCATCATCACTTCAAACCCCATGGCAACAAAGCTATTAAATATGCTCTCACCGCAACAAGTCGTGATGTGAAAAAAGTGTTGCTGATCCATGGTGGGAAACTTAAATATTCTGATGTATACTCTTCTTCTGAGAATGGAGCTGACGACGGTGACGATGACCCAGATCCTCCCAGAATTGAACCAGAAGACGTTCAGAATGATGGTGACGATGACAACCATAATGTTGTGGCTAATTCTTACCCAGATCCTCCCAGAATTGAACCAGAAGACGTTCAGAGTGATGGTGTCGATGACAACCATAATGTTGTGGCTAATTCTTACCCAGATCCTCCCAGAATTGAACCCGAAGACGTTCCGAATGAAGGTGACGATGACAACCATAATGTTGTGGCTAATTCTAACCCAGATCCTCCCAGAATTGAACCCGAAGACGTTCCGAATGAAGGTGACGATGACAACCATAATGTTGTGGCTAATTCTAGCCCAGATCCTCCCAGAATTGAACCCGAAGATGTTCAGCATGTCATTAAAAACGGAGAGTTTATTCTGGTAAAATTGGAGGTAAATTCAGGAAGGAAAGATAAAAAACATAAACTGTACATAGCCGTTTGCCAGGCCGTAGACACGGAGGAGCAAACGATCCAAGTGACATATTTAAAAGCTTGCGCAGGAGACTCCTCCAAATTCGTCAAGGAGGAATCAGAAAAACCGTACCATATTTCCATGGATCAAGTAGTGAAAATTCTTGAAGAACCGGCAATAAAGATGTGTGGTGATCGTATTTATTACCATTTTTCACAGGCTACTAATTAGCCTGAGAAAACTGGTAAAGTAGAAGTAGAAAAACTAGGTGTTGATTTTTTCAAAGATTTTTATAAAAAAATGATAATTTCGTACTACATTATCTTAATATTTAATAAACAATTCCAAATATGATATATAAACGAGTTCATTTTTTCACTGATTTCTTACTTGTCCCACCAGTCACAAAACGATGTCCCACCAGTCACATTTTTTACAGTCTATATTTTCTTGTCAATATTAGCATGGTGTTAATTTTTTATTTATCTAGTTAGTCTATTTCATCATTTCATAACATAATTAAAGATGTCTTGCTGTGTACAGTATTTGGGCTAAAATCTGCATTGGCAGTACAGAAAACGGAGGTGAGGTATTTTTCACTGTCCCACCAGTCACACTCTGTTAACCACAAAAATATCACCCAAATATTTACATATACAGTTATGTTTTGGTAAAGTTTCGTAATTTGGTTCATTACCTGTTATAAAATATCTATAAGACCACTGTATTACATCAAAACAGAAAGTTACAGGTATAAACATTTGGAATTCTGGAGTAAACTGTCCCACCAGTCACTATGGAATGCCCCATTTGTAAAAATATTAGGGTTTTACCCCTATAATCGAACACTGAGCCCTAATTATAAATACTTTGTACCCGATAGTTGAACTAACATTCTAATAGTATTAAAGGAATTTGTTTATTCATTAGAAATACAAAATAGTAAGTATTATTATAGGCTTTTAATTATTTGTTTATATAAATCAGTCTTAGCAAAAAAAAAACATTTTTAGGCGTTTTGTCTTAATAATTCAGTAATATTTACGAGATCAAGTAACAAGCTCATCACATAAAATGAGATCAAATTGAAAAATGTTCAATTTGATCTCAATTTATGTGAACTAGTTATTCACATAAATTGAGATCAACTTGAGCATTTTCAAAGGTAATCATACCTCTTCTGCCGATTCGAGGACACGGCAAAAGATTTTTAATAACTGATATCGACACTTCAGTCAAATCAGCAGTAGAAGGCTCAACAAAATATATCAAGTTGTCAAATTTGCTGGCTTTCTTTCTCAAACACCTAACTTTGATGAAATTATTTTCATAATCACACATTAGCACTTGCCCGACATAGTAGCGGTTTCGTTTATTCGTCTCAAATTCTACAACAACATAATCTCCAAAATTAATGTTCTCCTTATATTTAGTCAGACTTTCGTTATTTTCATTGGTATTTTCAGTCTCTGGGATACAATCGTTAAGCAATGACAAATAATTTGTATGTAATTTTTTCAAAGCTGAAATCTGAACTGCCTTTTTTGAAATTATTGCTTCATCTACTTGTTCAGTTTGTGCTGGTCCAGTAGATGAAGCAATATTTTTGTCTTTACTGATCGTAGAATTTGTTTTCTTTCCTTTTAATTTCTTATCTCTGATGGTATTTTCCTTTTCTGCTTTCTTTTGTTCACGCTGAATTTTTCTGTGTATAATATCTTCTGCTTTCTTTTTTTTTTTTCGTTTTCCTTTAGTTCCAGGTATTCCTTAAACTTTTTAGAAGTTATTGCTAGAGGTATTGGCGATTTTGACTGCTTTCGTTTCGTGCCTTTTTTGCGTTCAGGAAGTCTCAGCAACTCATCAATTTTAGCATTCAATGCTTTAGAACATCCCGGTTCATTATTTTCAAGAGAAATATCATGGGTATGCTGATTGTTATTTGGAACGACAGGGATTTGGGATGATTCTTCATTGGTCGGCTCATCAATTTGCCGCGACAAATCTGGGATAATCGGACTGAATTCGCAGTCTTGAGAAGTTCCTTGATTATTCGGCACATTAACTGGCTGCGATATATTCAATATAGTATCATCACCTTCAGTATACCAAGGTAATGGAATTGCTTGCTTTGATGTAACAGGAGTAGAAGTTGTTTGAGGCGCAGCCCAATGAGTGAAAGTTGTGGTGTTTGTCAAATCAAGCACTTGTGTTGTGTATGAGTGTGGTTCCAGAAATTCTATGACATCTAGTTGATTTCCCCCAGGTGCTATTCCTATACTTGGTGTCCTGCGGTTCTCGTTCGTGTCTCCTAAAACCTCGTCCATTAGGAAAGTTACTCCTTCTATTTCAATTGGCATATTTTCTATATCCATAATGCCATCAATGAAAGTATTTGTCCCAAGAGTCAAATCTTCTTGATGCTGTTCTTGAAGCATTAATATCCCTTCTGTATTGCTTGCGGGCACGTCCGTATTAGAATTATCTATTCTCGAACTGTTTATTACAGAATCATCAATATTGGACGATTGTGATAACAAGATGTTCTCCACTTTATTTTTGCACTTGTTCCAAAATTTGAAAAGACTACTCTTACATGTCTTATTGCGTCTTCTGTATTCATTGTACTTGTCCCGTATATTTTTGCTTAAGCTTTTTTCGATTACGTCAATAGTTGTTTTATAATCATTTAAAGATATATCATGTTCGATTTTTTCTTGTCTATTAGACATGCATTTGGAATAATCCACAGCATTAGGGTTAAATGGGAAAATTCCACATGCTTTAAACGCATTAACTATCACAGTTTTCTTCATAGACACATCAAAAGACTGTGCAAATAATTTTGCAAAGTTAGACTTCGTAATCTGAACATTTTCTTTATTTTTGTGTTTTCTTGCTGCATTTTTCCATGCTGCTTTCAGAGGGCCAAATATTCCTACATCGCAGGGTTGTAGGATATGTGTCGTATTGGGATGCAGACAATAGAGAATAATTTGATTCTGAACACAAAATTCGTGCAACTCCAAATTTATGTGACTTTTGTGGCCATCAACGAGCAGAAGTACCGGAAGCGGAACATTATTTTTCTGGAGCCAACGCAGATAGATTTCTTTGATATAGTGGAAGAACGTTTGACCTGTCATCCAACCTGAATCTGATCTTCCAATTCCCCAGTCATCTGGAACTGATTGAGCTACTTCTCTTGATATTCTTTGCAAGGGGTATACAATAAATGGTGTAACTATTCCACCGCTAGCAGAAAAGTTGCATAACACAGTAATACTTTGTTTTTCCTGTCCTGAGGCGACATCATACATCGCACGATAATTTTTAGGTGCCAAAATAACTCCGGTTTTCGGACACAGCTGTACACCAGTCTCGTCCAGGTTAAAAATTCGCTCGGGATTGTCTAATATATCATCAGCACATACCTCTTGCAGATGTTGTCGCAAATCTTCAAACCATAAAAAAATAAAAAAAATAAAATTAAAAACCATTTCCTTATCATTGGCTCTGTGACTAAAGCTCTTGCTTTCGAAATGATTTCTGCATGTCTTTTTGTGATATCAGGGTGCCTTTGCAAAAACAGTTTCATCCACTTTTTGCCTGGCTTTAGGTCTGAACCTTTAATTTCAAACATCTGTGCAACAGTCTCCCTGACATCATTTGTGTTGACAGGATAGCCAATTTTGGCCATATTTAAAATCCAGGTAGCAATTTTATCTTCTTCATCATCCGATAACAATTTTCCTGGCCCTTTTTTACATCGGAGGGCTGTTTTTCCGTGAATTTTATTGTGAAGTGTACCCTTTGGAATGTTAAATTCTACACTAGCTTTGGATAGGGATATCTGCTGCGCTTGTACCATCCGTACAACTTCTTCAAGAGTGCTTTGTTCATACCTTTTTTCTTTTTTTCGTAGTGCAGACATCTATAAAGAGAAGAAATAAAGCTTGTGCTTATCCGTTCACATGTTGGAATAAGACGTGACATCTGAACGAAGTAATTCAATTCGTTCAATATTTGGATTAAAGAACCACAAAATGAACGAATAAAATTCACTTCAGCGTTCAGTTTAAGGGACGATACCCAAAATTTGAACGAATAAAATGTGAACATATTCCTTAGTTCAAATTTTGGGCATAAATCCTAAAGCTGAACAGTGCAAGATTTCATACTAAAATAAAGCCTTAAAAATAATCAAAAACACTATAATCATGTGTTCAACTTTTGGTAACTAAGTTCATACATTTATTAAAAATCATTTGAGTTGTTTTGTTTTGGTCTCTAAGCATGGGTTTATAAGCAATAATAGCTGTAAAAATATGCCCTTTTCTCCATTAGTTGAACGCCGTTCATTTATTGGATCAAGCGAACAAAATTGAATCCATTACTTGAACAGTAAATTTCTCAAAAAATACGATAAATAATGTACAACTGCATCGATATAATCAAAGCCGAATATACCAAAATTTAATTCTAACCAAATCTACTGAAATCTATCATTAATTCTTTCTATAGGCTGACAAAATTCTTAAATTCGGAGGGCACTTACCGTAAGTAGGTTTCCTTACAAAACAGATTTTTGGCGGGAGACGCTCGCACAACGGCTGGCTACGTGCGCGTCTGAGTTGTCACTGTCAAAGTTGTTATGGAACCGGGAAGAAAAAATGTTGCCCTATGCAGGAAAAAATGTTGCACACATGTTATTAGCGGGGTGTTTGATATTTTTTAATTTTTCGCTCGATCGTTCATCTATTGGGGGTCGTTCATCTGTTGGTGCCACTACCCTACCTAGTAAATATCTAAACATTTTACTTAATGTGAAGATTTTTTTTGTGATATGAGTGATAAATACCTAACTTCAAAATCATCTTCATTATTCTCCTGCCCACATCCAATTTATTTGGGATCGGCGCAGAAGTCTTCTTCCATATCCATACATCTCTATCAGCCATCATCTCAGTATTCACCCCATTCTAATTCTAGACATATCATCTTTCACACAATCCACTCATGTCCATGCTGTTCAGGGTTTTGGTCAATTGGGTTGTCTGCTTGACATCAACCCAAATAACTTACAAAATGATAACTAACTTGTAGTTTATGTTTCTCCAGAAAACCAGAATCCAAGCTTTGAACACAATTATTGCCGCACTCTACATGTAGATCACAATTATACTGCTTCTAGGCGAACAGGTTGGTGTAGCTTGTTTTGTTTATTTATTTAATTGATTATTTAACCTTTTGGCTGTCCGTCCAAATAGGTAACAAGCCAAATTGTGTCCAGCAAGTCACAATCTTTGTGTTTTAGTCATGACACTGATACTGTTAGTGGCTTTGGTGGGCAAAATATAAAGAAACTTGCAAATAGTAAAATTTGATGAGTAATTTTAATTGACATTGTTTCTCTTTCAGAATCAGTTCAACCTCTTGCAAATGCTAACAACAATGTTATGCAACAAACTCTGTCTTATTCATCAGCTATTGAAATAGGTAAGTTAAAACAGATTTTAAATTTCATTATAATTTCTAAATTATGTTTTTTTTATTATTTAACATAGCAATTTTTAAACTTGGAACTTTAAAACTCCAATAATGATGGATGCTTCAATAAATGTTTTGCATGTATCTTTCAGACCCTGTTCCTTCCACATCAAAAGCGCACCATACTGAGTTCTACAACACTAAAGAAACTTTTTCAAAGGACATTTCTTTGGAACATAATTTAGCTATTGCCTCAATAATTGATGAGTTGGGACAGCAAACTCCAAAGAAAAAGAGAAGATTAGACACTAAGTACCTTAATCCAACTTGCAAAGAGCTCTACATGGAGTACAGAAAATCAAGAAAATTACTTAGTTTTCATCGTAGAGCCAAAAAAGCGCTCAAATTTTCGAAGGAACATACATTTGAGAAACTGACTGCCAAAATGAATTCTGCAGCAAAAAGCATAATGTGGATGCAAATAAAACAATGTACAAAAAACAAAAAAGGTAGAAGATTCACGCAGGAAGAAAATATTGTGTCACTGGCAATTCAGAAACAAAGCCCTAAAGCATATAAATTTTTACAAAATATTTTTATATTGCCATCAGAAACCACATTAAAAAAATGCTAACTAAATTAGTCATTGGACCTGGCATAAATTCACAGATATTTTCATCAATAAAAGAAGAGGTATGTAACCACACCATTAATTAATATTTGACCATATAATCATCTGCAAGTTTTATCAGACTGCAGTGAATACTAAATTAAAAATAATATTAATATTTTCAGGTATCCAATTGGAAAGAAGAAAAAAAGTACTGTTCAATTTTATTTGACGAAATGGCACTAGATACAGCCCTTACATTTCTTCAAAAAGATATTATTCATGGTTTTGTTGACCTTACAGAACGTACCAATGACTATGCAGATCATGTATTATGTTTCATGATTAAAGGTGCTGTATACAAATGGCAGCAACCAATAGCATATTATTTCTGTGAAGGTGCCACAAAAGCAATTGAGCTTAAATCAATAATAAAAATAATTGTGGAGTCAGTTGGAGAGACTGGTCTCATTCCAATTGCACTAATATCAGACCAGGGTTCAGCATTCCAATCGGCCTTGAAAAGTCTTCAGCAGGACACTAGAAGGGAGCAAATACTTGCAGAAGAAATCATTGGTAATTTGCTTTTATTCAAATGCTTCTGGACTAATGAATTGTTAAATTTTAGCATACCTATCTCTTTTATAGTAATATCTTACTTCCTACTATCCTACTAATATTATAAACACGAAAGTTTTTTTGTGTGGATGTATGAATGTTTGTTACTCTTTCACGCAAGAACTACTGAACGGATTTGGATGAAATTTGGCACACAGATAGTTTATAACCTGGATTAACACATAGGATACTTTTTATTCCGGTATGACGTTCCTGTAGGATAATTATCGAACAATACGCGGGCGAGGCCGCTGGCAACAGCTAGTAACAAATATTTGAAACTTAATGTGCCTCATTAGCGGCCTTACACTGTACCTAGATGTATTTGTTGTTTTATTGAAGAGACATTTGTGATGTCACTTCCACATCATATCAGTATTTAAGAATAAGATATTATTTACTTTCTTGTTTATCATGGCGTTTTTGTATTTCAGATGACACAATCCACATTGGCGGTTATCAATTAAACATTGTATTTGACCCACCACATCTGATTAAGGGGATCCGAAATAATTTTTTGAATAAAAACATTCAATTAAATGGGAGTATAGCAAGATGGTCAGACATTGTCGATGTTTATAAAATGGACTGCCTACATGCTGAATCACGCTTGCTTCATAAGCTTACTGATGAGCATGTTATACCTGAAAAAATAAAGAAAATGAAGGTAACTTATTTATTTCAATTATAATTTATTGTAAAGAATCCCTATTGTTTGGCAGGTGATACTTTTTTTATGTTTCTGTCAGTATCTAATTGTCCATTATTTTATTATATTTCTAAAGTTAGTATGTTTACTTTTCAGGTCAGAAATTGTACCCAGGTTTTTAGTCACACTATGGCCAGTGCTTTGGTATACACTTCCTCATTTTGTAAGTATTTATTCAGTTTCTAAGAAGGAAACTCTTTGATAAAGTTACCAATCTGTGACAAATCAGTTAGGCCCTTTTCACATGCATACGGTCATGGCACGGCGGCCGTACCATGTGAAAGCTCTCATTGTAGCTCATACAGTACTACTTTACACGGCCCAGCTGCCGTGCCGTGACCGTATGCATGTGAAAAGGGGCTTAGGTTTTCTAAGATTTCAACCAATTCTTTTTTGTTTTTATTTAGTCTTGTAAGCCATTGGCAGTTTTATCTTGTCTGATAAACGTACACATCGAAAATGTTTGCTGCGTAAAATAAAATTTATTTTTACTTAAAAAAAAATGATATGTTTTAGTAATAAGTACCTTTTGTTCAAGAACACTATGCAGATGGTAAACCAGTTATAGTATGAAAAATACGTCCCAAGTAGTGGCCTTCCTGGACAATCTATTTGACAGTGTAAATGGAGTCAGCACTTTCTCAAAGAAAAGTAAAGGAAAGGAATTACGGTCCACCGTGACGAAAACGTCGCTTCACCATCAATTTTGGCGAGAAGCTATCAAAAAAACTCCAAGAAATGAAATTTATTGATAAAAATTCCAAGGAAGTTACTGTACCTAGTACAAGAAACTGGCTTGTAACTCTTAGAAGTTTTCAGAGACTCTGGCAATTTTTTGAGGAAAAAAATATAACAATAATGCGCCCTAGATATTTTAACTCAGATGGACTAGAAAATTTTTTTGGAAGGGTTAGGGCATATAATTCAAGAAATAATAACCCAGATTGCCAGAGTTTCACAAACACTTTTAAATCATTGCTGATAACAGGATTCATAAAATTTCACAACAATTCATTTAATTGTGAAGATGAAACTTGTTATCAGTTACTAAAAACTGGCCAAGTGCGAGTTGGACTCGCCCATGAAGGGTTCCGTAGCAGCAAGCATAGATTAGAGATATAATTATATTGAGATTAGTAAGTAATATACACAAACAATAAAAATAACTTTGTTTTTCATAGTATTTGTATGAATGGCAAAGTTATATTTGCGGTTTTTGAAAATGTACTATATCTCAAAAACTGCTAACTGTATCTCATCCAAACCAATTTTCGTTGGTAGTTTTGGTTGAGGTCTATATTATATATTTTTTTTAGTTTTATCATTCTCTTATTTTAGAAGTTACGGGGGGGGACACACTTTTTACCACTTTGGAAGTGTCTCTCGCGCAAACTGTTCAGTTTAGAAAAAAATGATATTAGTAACCTCAATATAATTTTTAAAGACCTATTCATAGATACCCCACACGTATGGGTTCGGTGAAAATTTTTTTTTTGAGTTTCAATTCTAAGTATGGGGGGCACCCCCAAAATTTGTTTTGTTTTGATTTTTGTGTGAAAATCCTAATGCGGTTCACATAATACATCTTTTTACCAAGTTTCAACAGGATAGCTCTTATACTTTCGACAAAAAGTGGCTGTGACATACACGGACAGACAGACAGACAGACAGACAGACATGACGAATCTATAAGGGTTCCGTTTTTGCCATTTGGCTACGGAACCCTAAAAATGAAATCACTGTTTCAAACAAATGATAATATTGTTGAAATTATAGACAATGATACTGATTTACAATCAAATAGTCCTAGCAATGTCTCTGCAAACCTTTGTACTATAGCGAGACGTGAACGCTTGAATGTTCATGCGAGAGCTTACACTGCCGGCTGGGTAATACGAAAAATATTAAAAAAATCTAAATGTCTGCAATGTAAGAAAGACCTAACGTCATCAAATGAGTCGGATGTACATAAGTGGGTATCTCAAAAAGAATATAAAAGTAAAAGGGGTTTAATATATGCATCCGAACATTTTGTTATGCTTTTTGGCACAATTTTTAAAGAAACAAATTTGTTTTTGGACTCAAATGCACATAAGCACAATCTTGCGACCAAAATTTGTAATATAGTACAAAAAAAGTGTGCGTTTGAGTTTATTACGTGCCAAAAACATAAAAATGATATCATTCAGGCATTCTTGTCCTTATCGACAAAATTAGCCATACATAATTGGTGCAATATAATTAATAAAATATTAAAAGGCACAGACATTGTTAGACTGGAAAACATGAGCAGCAAACCAGTTATGCAAGCTAAAGCTTTAGAAAAATTTAAGAAAAAACTAAAAAAAAAAATCTAATAAATAATATAATTTATTGCAAAACATCTATTATTTTCATTTGGCTCTTCCTTTTTTTTTTTTAAAAAAAGTCTGGATAATTTTGGAATATGACGTGGCCCTTTACTGTATGCCTTTGCCTCAGCTTCGCAAACAATGGCCAAAAATTAAAAATGACAACAACTGTCAAGCGTCATTTTCCCATAACCAATCAGAAGCGAGTGGTTGTGTCTAGTATTTTTTGTATGGGAGTTGTGCATCTGAACGTAGTTCTCTATGTAATCTGTGCAGTTGTCTTCCGCCCACGGCCGCGAAAGGTGTTTTGCGTGCGCCGCTAGCGCACGCGACCGGGACAGTTTTCCCATCTTCATTAAACCGTGGATTTTCTCACCGCCGCACGTAAGGCAAAACGATCGATTTACGACGACAAAAGCATTTAAAACAAAATCGTTGAAATGAGCTTATTACATACGTTTGGTGTTCTCTACCCTTCAATGGTCAAAAATAACCAAAAGATTTTTTATTTACGAGCGAGACCCGTTTACAAAAGCCACTATTGTTCGACTCTTCGCTTATTGTTAAGCGTGCCGCCAGTATTCTACTAAACTCGGTGCGAATACATTGTGTCGATGTGCAGTTGTTTTGAAGTGAAATCTTCTTTTTTAATATGGATCCATTACCATGTAGTAAGTACTTCGTTTTAAACCTATTATTGAGTTCTTTCAACGTTTTAAACATAGAAAATAATCTAAATACATCGATAGACTTACAATAATCTTGTTTGCTGTAGAAAAATAGTTCGTGGAAGCTTTTCTAAAAAGTTCCAACGAGTACCAGTTTGAATTTGTTTATTATCAAAAACTATGATTGTTGTTATTACGAGGAAATTGGTTTTAGCTGCACATATTTGCACATCTCTGAGTATTTGTTGTTTTTGTTTCAGGTAGTCGAAATGATGACGTGGAAATGCGAAGTTTTAAAAGACTAGAATTGTATTATGTTTTAAAAAGTGATCGTTCTTTTTAAATTTTCTTTGCCTAAATGCATTGAACATTTACTTAAGTATATTTTGAATAAATTAAACATTGTAAAATATGGCTTTTTACTTTGAAAAATCTGTCAAATTGAAAATTAAAGTGTGGACGTATTGGAAGCCTCTCAAAAAGAATATAAAAACATACGACTCACACTCACGGACATTTTACACTGGTTATGTATTAACTCTGGTCCTCTGATTGTAAGGTCCTTTCGTCTCTTACCACCAGCTGCCAGCGTAGATTGCCATGAGACTATGGGTTCTGTTCGCATGAGGTGTTGATTGAAATAAAAGAGATACTTCCGTCTTCTCAGCTATTTAATATGTTGGTGCACACTTCAATGATACAGGAACATAGCATTTGTCAAGCTTCCTTATAATGTTAGGTTATGGAAATAACACTTACTTTAGGTAGGACATACTACCATCTATCCAGGTCGATCAGTTGATGTGCAACGAAGACGGCATTGTCGGTCTGTGTGACTTGTAGAACATAACACGCGGTTTGGAACCTGAGCTTGTTCTAGATTACTTCATATTATGTGCCACGAGTTGAGAAGACGTTTTTTAATTAATTAAATAATTAAGTTTAAATTAATGTTTGAAACCGCTTATGCGGTTCCCTTATATTAATGCACTTTCATTTTAGCCGCTATTCCACGCCTTGTCCGCGTCATTAATTTATTTAATTAAAATATTCTTTGTTCTAGATTAATCGCGTGTTCCGCTTCCAAGAAGAGAAACCAACCTTCAAGTTATACGTCAACCTTTTAATTTTTTTTTCAGATCAGCTGCTAGGCTTTCGTGTTTTAGAACATGCTGTATTTATAATTAAACTTAATTCAACTGAAATCTATTACAATTAATTATTTGAATTTTATCTATGTAATTATTATATTTTATTTAGAATTATTTAAAGTATCAAAAGAATTACTCTCTAACGCCACCTATTTTATTTTTTCAGAATCAACTGCAACCATTTCCCATTAGTTCGCGCCTTTGTCAATAGAGGGCGTTACCCGTCTCCAATATTTCCAATAATTCATTTTATTCCCGTTACAGTACACCTTTCCCCAGTTAAAAAATTTTTGCTGACAAAAATTTTTTTTTTTTTCATGTGTGTTGAAAGCTCGAAATCATTCTATTGAAAACTGAGACAGTCTGAAACCAAATGCCTTAGACTTACAGACTAAATTACTAAATGTTAATGGCTAGTAGCACAATTCCGAAACAAAACCTATTTGGCAAATTCGTACATTGATTGCTCCTGCCTTAAACTATCTAAGTACTAAACTAGATATAATAATAATCGCATGTCTGCCTATCTACTTATAGCACGTAGCTACTCTTTGCAGACATCAACTAATTAACTAATTTTTTATTGACTAATCATGCCTTAGTCTAATTAATTTACTAATTAAGTTAAGTTTTAAGTTAAATAAACACTATCCTTGAAACCTAGATAAGTGTTATCTAGAAAGTATCAAGCCAAAGTATAGGCAAATACTTATTTAAGTTTTTGAAATTATTAAGTAAACCCTATCTCCAATTGATGTAGACAGGTGTTTTATTAAGTATAACACAAAGTATAGGTTATTATACTTGGTCAAGTTTTTAAGTAAACACTATCTTTAATTAATGTAGATATGTGTTTTATTAAGTGTTAAGTGGTGACACTTTTAAGTCCCATTCGAATACTACTAAGTTTAACAATCATTGTGTTTTCTTTCATACATCTGCAAACATTCCTTATTAATAAAATTGTATACCTATTTAATTTTGAAAAAAAACCTTTTACCCTACCAACATGCATCCATCACCCTTCAAGTTAAATATATTTGCACGTCTATTGCTAATTTCGTGCAAATATTGGATTAACAACAACAATGTATGAAAAACTAGGAGTCTTCATATTATTATTTTTTTAACAATAGCATTGCCTGTTGCGTTCCGTATAGGAAACAACATAACATACTTACTAAACTAATCTGGACATACTAAGAGATTTGTGTTCCTTTTAGTGGACACAGGAAAGAGTCCTAACAAATCAAATGCTAATTTTTTTTTTTTTTTTTTATGAGTTTTAAATATACCAAAGTGGGCGCCTGTGGGATCATCATGAAATTGTTTTAATAGAGGTCCCACATCATCACTGGGAATCACTTGTTTTCAAGTGGATTGTGATGTTAAATTATTTTTATTTATTTTTTTTTTTTGAATGTCAAAATAACTCAGCATCTTTATGAGAATAATTTGGAAATCCATGGGGAAACTTTTCACAATATTCTACCATTTTTAAATACCATTTATCTTGAATATTTTCAGATATGTCTAACGATTCAATTTTAATTCTTGAGATTAGTTAATTCCGGTGATTTATCTTTCACGCTTGAAATTCTAATCAAGTAATATTGCGAACGAGCTAATATTCGCTTAACAGTGGAGCTATCTCCCTCGGTTAAATCCCTATTTAATAGGCACAGCTCTTCTATAGGTTCCAAGCATAAGCGTACCTCCTCTGCACTTGCTGGCGTTGCATCATCCTCAGGTTTAATGCTGCCTCATCGTAACAAGACCACACAGACCGCGATACCGCCTGCGAAGCACATCCCTGGTCGCCTTTACATCTGTGGATATATTAAAATATTTAAGCTCATGTAATAATTCTTCTTTACGAAGATAGTCAATCCAAATTGTCTTATCCATATTGAATTTAAAATATTTAAACAGTCTTTGATAAGTATTTTAAATCTAATTTTTAAGTTAAGTGAATGTAAATAGTAATTTTACATTAATCAAGGTGAGTTAAATCTAATTAGAGTCGATCCATTCAAGTAGTTGTACAAGTTTACAATGTTAACATGACATGTGGCATAACCTTAATTTTTAACACAAAGTGTTGATGTTTCCAAGTTGTATGACTTTATTTAAATTAAGAGGAGTCTATACATTTAAGCTTTATAACATCAATTATGTGGAAAGATTTACCTTTTAATAAAAATGTTAACATGTGCTATCAACTAATTTTGAAAACTCAAATTCACAAAAATGTACTAAGTTAAATGACTCTAATTACTAATCAATAAGTTAAATCAAATTAAGTCAGATCAAGCTCTTAATCTTGAAGTGAAGATTCCAATCTGACCTCATGCGACACGTAGGGCGTCCAATTGTAAGGTCCTTTCGTCTCTTACCACCAGCTGCCAGCGTAGATTGCCATGAGACTATGGGTTCTGTTCGCATGAGGTGTTGATTGAAATAAAAGAGATACTTCCGTCTTCTCAGCTATTTAATATGTTGGTGCACACTTCAATGATACAGGAACATAGCATTTGTCAAGCTTCCTTATAATGTTAGGTTATGGAAATAACACTTACTTTAGGTAGGACATACTACCATCTATCCAGGTCGATCAGTTGATGTGCAACGAAGACGGCATTGTCGGTCTGTGTGACTTGTAGAACATAACACGCGGTTTGGAACCTGAGCTTGTTCTAGATTACTTCATATTATGTGCCACGAGTTGAGAAGACGTTTTTTAATTAATTAAATAATTAAGTTTAAATTAATGTTTGAAACCGCTTATGCGGTTCCCTTATATTAATGCACTTTCATTTTAGCCGCTATTCCACGCCTTGTCCGCGTCATTAATTTATTTAATTAAAATATTCTTTGTTCTAGATTAATCGCGTGTTCCGCTTCCAAGAAGAGAAACCAACCTTCAAGTTATACGTCAACCTTTTAATTTTTTTTTCAGATCAGCTGCTAGGCTTTCGTGTTTTAGAACATGCTGTATTTATAATTAAACTTAATTCAACTGAAATCTATTACAATTAATTATTTGAATTTTATCTATGTAATTATTATATTTTATTTAGAATTATTTAAAGTATCAAAAGAATTACTCTCTAACGCCACCTATTTTATTTTTTCAGAATCAACTGCAACCATTTCCCATTAGTTCGCGCCTTTGTCAATAGAGGGCGTTACCCGTCTCCAATATTTCCAATAATTCATTTTATTCCCGTTACATGATAAGTCAACATTCGATCAGAGAAAATAAAAACAATAAAATGTTTTAATGATACAATTGTGAATATGCTCACGATGCCAACATATTTAGGTAACGATCAGAATGAGGAAGTGATGACGAAGAAGATGATTAACAATGTTTTTTTTTTTTAATAATATAAAGTTTACGATTTATTTTGAGTTCTTTTATTTCAATGCAAAAATTAAATATTGGAATAAAATTACAATATATTAGAAATCAGTAGGTACTTATAGATCCGTAGGTAAAACTGCTTAGTATAGGTAATAGCCACTCAAAAATATGTTTAAATAATTAAATGTAACAAATTTTCGTTAGAAATATTTTTGTCGTCGTAAATCGATCATTTTGCCTTACGTGCGCCGGCGCCCCTATCCCCTATAGACGCTGTAACATTTTTCTACAAATAACAGTGTTTTTCAGGTTCCATTTTAATGTATAAGCAATAACAAATGTGAAGATATTATGGTCTTAATTTAAAGACAATATGTTCATCTCCAGATTGGCATCAGAAAAATTGTATGACGTCATACAAATTTTTCACATAAATACGTTTTACCCATCACAAGAATCGCAGGAAATTGTAAAAAATAGGGTCAGAATAGGGTCCTTAACGCAATGCAATATATAAATGCTGCAATGTTATTATCATTATACTACATTTTCAAAAAAAAAAAAAAATCACAATATTTTATTTTACATGGGCCTCAATGGGCACTTATAAAACGTCGAGAAAAAAAAAAAAAAATTGGCACGGTTCGGGTTGGTCGTTTCCATGGAGAAGAACCGGCAAGAAACTCCATGGTTACTCTTTTAAAATATTTGCTTTTACAATGTCATTTTTACAGTTTGGAATACATAAACACGAGATTTTCACAGGCTGACCAATTATTTTATAGGTAGTTAGTATTAGTACTTATAACGGGCTGGTGTCCGCAACTCCACGTCAAAAGCGCGTATTTTGCGTACGGTATTTTATAAGTAATTAAACTATTTATTATAATTTCAGAGTGTACCAGACTTTCTAGAACTACAAAACGCAAGAAATATTGCAAAAATTCAAAACAAATTCAGCCTTGCGACTTGAGAAGGATGACTCCCAAAAGAATTTCAAAGACAAAAGTTTTCCAGATTGTTGCTAGAAACTTGATAGATGAGAACGCAAAAACATTTTTTTTAATGCAAGTTAAACAAGCTGGGAAACAACATGAGAGAGGAAGGAGATTTACCATGGAGGAAAAAATTTTGTCTTTATCTCTATGTAAACCTTCACCTAAAGCTTATAGAATTATAAGCAAGTTTTGCGTTTTACCCAGCAGAAGAACTTTGCAGAACATATTATACAAAGTGAAACTAGGTCCTGGTTACAATCAAAGGATTTTTAATCATTTGAAGGAGATTGTCGGAAAAATGCCACAGATAGAGAGATACTGTTCATTGGTGTTTGATGAAATGGCCATTGCCCCATCGTGTTCTTACAACAAAACAAGAGACTCTATCGAAGGCTTTGTGGATGATGGTGACGAAACAGAAAATAAGTTTTGTGACCATGTTTTGGTGTTTATGATAAGAGGTATTGTCAAGGCATACGAGCAACCTGTTTATTACACCTATTCTGCTGGTACAACAAAGACATTGGCTTTAAAAAAACAAATTATAGATGTCATCACAAGACTTCAAGAAGCTGGTCTTAAAGTTGTTGCCACTATTTGTGACCAAGGTGCAACAAATGTTGCTGCAGTTAATAGTCTAGTAACAGACACCAAATTAACTTATCTGAGAAAAAAAATCAGAGTATAGAGAAGGATTCTTCGAAGTTATCGAAGAAAAAATTTATTTCTTGTATGATCCTCCACACCTCTTGAAGTGCGTAAGGAATCATTTGCTGTACAAAAACTTAAATTATGTTATGAATGGCAAAGCTCAAACAGCAAAATGGAGCCATATCCTAAAATTATTTGAGAGGCCTCCTAATTACAAAGGCTCTAAATTACTGCCAAACTTTTTTTTTTATTTTTTTTTTTATTTGTGTTTTTATAATATTCCACAACCATCACACAACGCCATCTAGTCCCAAGCTAAGCAGAGCTTGTGTTATGGGTACTAGACAACTGATAAACATACTTATATATTTCTAAATACACACATCAAAAGTGTCTAGGGATCAAGCATTTTTATGCAGATTTCTTGAGATTGAGATGTGGCTTTGTAATAAATTTATGATTTTATAAATTTATATGGATCCTTTTTGGTGCATTTCATAATTTGAATCAGGAACTGTGAATCAAATTCGAGTAAAAGATGAAAATCAGCTGTCAATATTTTCCCTATAAAAACATACAACGCATTGAAGACATTATTAGTGCTACTGTTTCCCTACTACTGATTAAAACCAACGTTATTATGGAGCGGCGACGTCATTTAAGCAGGGAAGAAATGCTCAGAGCCGTGGGAATGATAGAAACTGGTTCCCGGCAACGTACTGTGGCTTTAGCTCTGAATACAAGTCAGAGTGTTATCAGTCGACTTTGGACACGTTACCGAAGCACTGGTACCGTAGCTGAGCGCCATGGAGGACGGTATCGCTGCACCACACGGAGACAAGACCGATACATTCAAATCTTAACTCGAAGAGCTCCAACAATAACCGCCATGATGTTAGCCGTGAGGCTTCATCACTCTTCAGGGAACTTAATTAGCGACCAAACAGTCAGAAACCGCTTACATGAAGTGAACCTTCATTCCCGAAGACCGCTACGGGTACCACCTATAGCAATGCACAATCGTAGGATTCGATATCAATGGGCTCTTGAACACAGAAATTGGGCAGAAGAACAATGGCGTTTCGTGTGCTTTTCTGATGAGTCTCGTTTCGGTATGAGACCGGATACAAGACGTATACGACACTGGAGAACCCCTGGACGCCAACAGCGATTAAAATCCTGCCAGGAAGTCCATCCTTATAGTGGTGGAACCATCATGGTATGGGCGGGTATTTGGATCGGCGGAAGAACTGAGTTGATTTGGATCAGAGGCAACCTCAACGCTCAAATTTATGCTGAGACGATTGTATCAGGCGTCATCGTTCCTCTACAAGTGCAAATCGGTCCCTTATTTCAGTTAATGCATGATAATGCACGACCGCACACCGCAAGAGTTGTAAGACAGACTCTCGCCGCAGCTAACATCAATGTCCTGCCCTGGCCTGCTTAGTCGCCAGACTTGAATCCGATTGAGCATGCATGGGATATGCTACAGAGAAGAGCTCTGCCGAATATGGAGGGTATCCAGTCGCAAGAAGACCTTTTTTTGTTGTTGCAACGAACATGGGCGGCCATTCCACAGCGTGATTTGGATGAACTCATTTTGAGTATGCCAAACCGATGTTCTTGTGTTGTTAGTGTTCGCGGTAGAAACACGGATTATTAATTGTTTAAGTTACCCAATAAAATTTTAAAGAAAACTGTTATTTCAGTCTTTTTTTCGAACTTTTGTGTTAGTGGTTCAAATGTCAAAAATCCCTTTATTAGGAAAATGGCAAATTTCTTTATTAACTGCAAAGGTGACTTGGTTTATCGTTACTGTGACAAACGAAAACACTTTATTTGATGAATCCTTACAGAAAATTTTAATTAATATCAATCAGGAGAAAAGTTATTGCAAAAATATATGTTGATCCCTAGACACTTTTGATGTGTGTACATACATATTATAGATAAATTACACCCAGACACAGAACAAATGATCGTGCTCATCACACAAACATTTGTCCTGGGTGGGAATCGAACCCACGACCTCCGGCATAGCAGTCAGGGTCACTAACCACTAGACCAACAGGCCAGTCAAGTCAATCAAAAAACTTAACAGCTGAGCATGTTATGCCAAATCATATACCAAAAATGAGGGTGAAGCACTGCGCACAAGTCTTCAGCTATTCTGTTGCGACAGCGTTGGGACTAATGGCAGGTATGTATCCAATAAATATGTTCCGTTGCTTCCGGCGACATAGGGACTTTCCTAGCGGACTATACCGGCGGCGAATTACCCATATACATTATTTATTGTTTTATACGATGCTTAAAACTCAAATCTGTGTTAAAAAAACACTGTTGAAATTCAAACTGTTTTAAACATGTGTTTTAAAACAACTTGATTTAATCATGCCAACCCTGCTTTTTAAAGATACTTTGTCTGGTATAAAAATGGACCAACCAACCGAAAATCGATCCAGTTTCTTTTTAATTTTAAATAATGATAACGCCTATAAATAGAATTGTTTCTTATTTTCAGACATGGGAGCTGTACCAGAAGAATGCACTCAAACTGCAGATATTTTAATGTTTTTCGACAAATTATTTGACAGTCTGAATTGTGGGAGTTATGGAGTTGTGCCAGGAAAACCACCTCTCTTTTTTTTTTCAGTTTGCCTGTTTTAAAATCAATGAAATTTGATACGTCAAGATATGTGCCATCATTGACGGGCTGGGTAAAAACCATTGAAAATGTTAAAAAAATGGTCAAATTCCTTCATGAAAAAGGTTTGAAAGCCATATTGTTTGCTTAAATCAGGATGCTCTCGAAAATTTCTTTGGAGCCATAAGAGCGCATGGATATGCGAATATCATGCCAATTTGCTCGTCCTTTGAAGCCTCGTATATGACGTTATTATTAAACAATTTATCATCTAAGCAATCTTTAGGTGCAAATTGCGAGGCTGACAATGACTTTTGTTTAGCCTCATTAAAACATTTCTTACTGGAAGAGGATGTGCAAATTAACAAAGAGGGCATCAACGTCGTGGACTATGAGCACATGTTTATCGAGCTCATAGACACGACATCAATGATAAACAGCAAAGATAGAGGCAATATAGAAAAATGCGCAGCAATATGAAATTGCAGTGGGTGGTTAGCATGCCAAGCCAAAAGCAAAATATACAAAAAATGTCATACATGCCTGAAATCCATGGAAACTGATTATACAGAAGATTTCCATGGATTTATAAAAGTAAAAGAGCAAAAGATGGCTGTGTTATCCTACGAGGTGTTTGTTTGACTTCTTTGCACAAGTTGAAAACATAACTTTTAGCATACTAAAAACATCACCTTTAAAAAACATATAATTGAATATATAAAATTGGCAGTAACAATTAACATATATGTTAATTTTGTAACACGCCAGAGACACAAAGATAATTTAATAGATTATTTAATTCATAAAAGCAGACAATTTTTCATAAATATTTGGTGCAAAGAAGTCAACCACCTCCTCACTGGCAAGGCTTTAGAATATGATAAGGATGACCAATTCAAAAAGAAAGCCCATGAACATTATAAAACTAATAGAGGTCGAAAACGACTAAGGCAAACTGGCACTGCAGTTAATGTTTAGTTTTTAAGATAACTAATGTATTGTTTTACCCAATAATAAAAAATGTCAAAACGTAAATACACAAAAAGCTATGCAACATTTAGTTACCAGGTTATGGGTAGGTAGTTATCTCACCATAAATATCAAATTAATAGAGGCTAATGTGTATGGACAATTTGTTGCTAATTTGTTGCAGCGAATAAACAGAAAAACATATTATTAAGTAGATTCAATAATTTGTTCGAGTCGATTTTAGTTTAAGATATTGCAATAATCACTATTCAGTTCGACTTCATTGTGAAAATTCATGGTCTTACTTATATATATTAATTCAGTTATACTTTAATTCAGATTCATACTACCTACTATATTTTAGTAAATATCTCCTTTAATAATATGAATTTCACCGTTGTTTTCGCCACATTTATCCAAACTTGGTTACGTTGTCTACTACAACATGACGACGTACTGGAAAGGCTTAGCAGACATCAAGTGTTACGTCAATCATATCAAGTCATTATGTATCACTCATTCAAGTAAACAATATCAGAGTATCACTCATCAATTAGAGCACGAAATAAGCGAAATTGAACATTATGATATGTTACTTAAATATCAAAGTCCGAAGAGGCTGAAAAGAGGCCTCGTAGACGGCGTGGGTTACATTGCCAACTCGTTATTTGGTGTACTGGAAGAAAGGTTTGCTGAAAATTTTACGGGTGACATCGAGCAGATTAGTCACAACACAATGAAAAACATCTACAGAGCCTTATAAAAAATCAAACAAGCATTTTAGAATCAGAGTTTAACATCGTACGCCGAAACGAAGATATCATGAATAAGCAATTTTCATTTATTAAAAAACGACTTCAAGATATATCCACTGCGGCGAATAAAGTACGTTTAGAAAATGAAGATAACCTTTACATTACCTCATCAGCACTAGCAGCATCAATAATTCTCTCAAATATTCGTTGGATTCAGCAAACGCTAATCAGTACCGTAACAGATATCTCACACGGGCGCATTGACAGTAATTTGCTATCACCAGAGCAGTTATCGTATCAGCTGAGCACTATCTCCAGGACTTGAAGAATGTCAAAGATCTGCACCGTTTACTAAAAGTGTCAGCTAGAGTTTTCTCTAACTACTTAATCATCGAAATCAAGGTTCCACTCCTAAGTAACGAGTTGTTTGAGTTGAACAAAATCATACCTATTCCACAAAAGAGAGGACTTCAATATTATAACCTCATTCCATCAGTACCTCTGATAGCCTACAACATGCGCAAGGATACAGCACTTCTTCTTTCAGAAGCAGATCTACAATCATGTACCTATGTTCCAAATAATATCTTGTTATGTTCATTAAACATGCCCATCTACGATCTAAACATGAAGCAGTCTTTCTGCGATAACAAAATATTCGAAAAACAATTATGCCACTCCGTAAAACCATCATGCAACGAGCAGTGGATCAAATTACACCGGCCGAACAGCTGGTTGTATACGTGTTGTTCGAAATGCCAGTCTCGCATTATTTGCGCTGACGGAGTCACTATGGTGAACCTTGTTGATAGTGGGATTATTACCCTAGGTCAAGGTTGCAGATTGAAAGGCGAGACCTTCAGTATTTATGCCCATAACAATTACTTTAAATATTCATCATGACATCGAAGTCCCAGAGGTGTCCGTACTAAACAGAATCATGAAAACGTCTGCACCAGAGAATTTCAGTGAGGCTGAAGATCATCATCTCATTTGGGATCAATTAAGAGCTCAGATTGACGAGGTAAAGGAACAGTCGTCTACGGATCTCAGCATTCACGACATTCATCACTACACTGTGTTGTACATCAGAAGACAACGCAGTTCAGGCACAGCACCAGCGTCGCCGGCACCCCAGGACCAGGAGGCTCTTGGGGCGGGGCCGGTGACAGTCGCGCCGGCTGACACGGCACCGGTGGCATCGCGTTAAGCGAAATCAGTGCAAAAGTGCAGTGAAGTGTTCACAGTTAGTAGTGTAAACAGGGCCACATCGCCCACGTTTTTACGATCAGTGCATTTACAAGACCACGATGATTAAAGATATTTGTGTATTTTAAGATAGTTGGTGTTAGTTAGTTTTATCGCATTTGTATCATTAGTAATCTCTATTATCATTTTACTATTCAATATTATTTAATTATGTTACGTGTTTCTAACTTTAACTATCTGCCAATCAATCATGTCAATCGTATCATTTGGTCGGGCAGGATGTACGGAACCGCACATTATTTTACAGACTCACGCGCCGTGCATTCTGTGCGCTCAGCATTTCGTTAATAAGATTGATTTGTATAAGCAACTTAATTTAATAAATCAGTGTTCAACGGACATTCGCGGTGGTCGGTTTTATTTCATCATCATCATCCCAATAGAATCGCCCCAGTATCATCAATAAGTGCAGGGATCCCCTTCAAAACCAATAAAACAATGTTTTCTTAGTATTCGATTGTTTGATATCAACAAACAGGCTCCAAATTGTCTTTTGTTTCTTTAAATTCTGTGTTCGAAATTCAAAAAAAGACTATTGAATAAAATTGTGAATGTGCCAAGTTCAAAACTGCATAAAAAATTTTTGCTCGACCTAATATAAAATTTTAGCTAGGACCAAACGAAACTGAAAATACAAGTTGGGCCAATAGATGTGTCCAGAAGTGTATATTCTTGAGCAGCTAACGTACTGACAAGTTCTAGATGAATGGCCCGGGTAACAAAACAAACGAATATGCAAATATAACCCTTTTCCAATTTAGCTCCCCTTCCTTTGCGATTTAGTACGTTGATGGAACCAGCATAATCCACTTCACATCGAATGAATGGGAAACCAGGTTCTATTCGTTCAGACGGAAGGTTGCCCATGATTGGCGTTAAGGTTTTACCTTTCATTCGAGTGCAGCGGACACATTGGTGGACAACCCTTCTAGCTAGGTTTCTACCCCCTAACGGCCACCAATTCTCACGCACGGTAGCCAATAGCAACTGGGGACCAGCATGAAGAAGCTCTTTATGTTGATATTGAGACAACAATTGTGTAAAGTTATATTTACTTGATAAAAGTATCGGGTTCTTCTTATCGTAATTAAAGTCAGGCGAGTTACTAAGACGGCCACCTACTCTAATTATATCCCTTTCAGCTAGACATTCGAACCTGAAGTTTTTTAAGGTAAGTTACGTTTTAACTTATCATATTCCATCGGAAACGATTCGCGTTGAGCAAGACGCGCTAACGTCCTGTGTACGAGCTTTCTTTGGTGTGCGTAAGTTATGTATGTATCGTAACAGGTAAGCGCCGCACTATGTGGAGATTGAGTCGGTTTCGGGTCATAAATCCATAACTTCCATGTTTTTATAGATTTGCAGCTAATTTTTTTTTTGTGTATTCTTGAATAAATGTACTTTAAAATAATATACAATTCATGGATATACACATATGTTTATTGTCTAAAAAAAATAAGAAACTTGAAATGTTTAGAAATGTTCACAAATTTTGAACTATCTTCAAATAATTTGACCTAAAATGTTATAATAAACACACCTTGAACTCTTAAAATTACTTCTGCTGTTAATAACTACTAATGTTTCTAACCAAAAACACTGTATTATCAACTATTTAGCTCTAAAGCTTCATCTAGAAGTTCCATAGACTTTTTCTAGATGGTTTTCTTAAACTCGTTATGTAAGGGTCGGAAGTATACGAAAGCGTATATAGAACATCTTCATTTGTAGCTATTCTCGAGCATTTCCCAGCATGATGAAGTATGAATCGTTTATAGTCTTTGTTTCTTGATTTCTGGGCATTTACGGAAAGTTGTTCTAGAGGTAACACTGAATAATGCCGAATGATGCTTTCCCCGTGAATCAGGACTTTAAGGACAGATGATGGCATCTAATACCACATATATTTATTAACATAATATCTTTGCGCTGTATCCAAAGCATACTGACCGAATGGTGACTTGACATAACTTGAAGCAAAACATAAAATCGTTTAATCAATTCCTCCTCCACACCAGTAATTTCTGCATTGCCCTGATAATATTGAAAAATCTTCTAGCTGTTTTACCGTCATTGCTGTTACCTGATTTATATTTAAACCAAGTTCTTCTCTGAAACTTCTAGGTATGTAGGTACATTACATAATTATGCCTTTTTTTTGTTTCTTAAAATCTTTGTTTTCTACTTATACCCTTGAAGATATTATTATGAATTCAGTATAAAATCAAGGCCACATTTTTCAAGCAACTCCTTGTTTTGCGGTTCTTCGTAGGTTTTCGAAATTGTCGTCCTCTCCAGTCGATGTCGAAGGTTCAGATTCACAAGTGGGATCTTCTAGATTCACAGTAAATATGAAGTCCAACCACGCGCTATTCTTATTTAAATACATTTACTTATTTTGTGCCAGATTTCTTGTAACGTTGACGAAAGTTTGTTATAATGATTTTTTTATACACTTAGTACAATTTTAGCGATATTTGTCTCGTAAAAGTTATAAATTATCCCGTATATAACTTGTTAAAGCAACAACATAATTCCCGTCACTTTCAAATCAAACAAGACACAAGTCACGTCTGGTAATAATGAATTACAAATAAATAATTAATTTAGTAATTATTATTAAATAACAGTATATTTCACAGTGTGTAATTATTGAGTATTCAGAATCCCTATTTTATATAAAAATATTGATTTGAAACGTGTGGTAGAAAAAACTAATTATCATAATGTAGTTGTGCGGTTTACGATATGTTAAATCGATAATTTATTATTTATGTGAACTAAAACCTGGTGGAAAACACTCGATACACTATCTTAACATAAACGGCAATTAATAAAATATCGCAAATAAGATCTATATCAAGCAAGAAGTCAAATACCATCACCTATGTGTTTTTAGGATTTTCTACTGTTTCATGCTATCATAGATTAGCATATGTTGTGCAACGAAATTGCAAGTTTTTTATTCTTCATGTATGTATGTATGTATGTTCATGTAAATGATGTTATTTGATAGGAAATTTAATATTATATATTAAATTTCCTATCAAATAACATCATTTATAGACCATCGGCAAATTTCGGCAACTGTCAAAACTCTAATTGAAAGTTCCAGATACGTAAAAATTATATGTCACGAGATAAATATTTTTAGTAAGTATATTAACAAATATGTAGCATTTTTATGAATACCAGTCAAAAGTACATAGAATAAGCTTTCTGTCATGGTATAATACTTGTATAGTATTCATTGCTAGCTGGCTAGAAAATAGTCTTGAAAAAAATACAAATTCAGATTTTTTTGTGATAGTTTAGGAATGATCGAGTTTAGATGATCTTTTTTATAAACCAGTAACGACCACATACATAATTTTAGTATAATATAGTAGATTAACTTCTTAGCTACAGTTTGAGGTATAATACGAGTACCTGAGCCGATTTTTACAAAATGTATTTATGGCCAGGCTCTCTTAGGCACCTCCACATAGTGCGCCGGCGCGCACTATACGCTGTAAAGAACGAAACCTTTCAAAATTAATAACTTCGTTCTTTGTTACATCACAAACCATAACGTCTGTCGTTTGTGATTTTAGTTCTGGTAAGTCGGAGTGTATAGTCGAAGATTGCTGTGACCATGACGACTCAGAATTCTTTAAGAACTGAGGTCCGCTTCACCACAGATTACTGTCAATGAGTACATCAAGACTAACACCGCGCGAGACCAGATCCGCTGGGTTATTTTTTATTCCTACATGTAACCATAATGCATTACTTGTTATTTCATTAATCTCCACTATTCTATTTTTAACGAATGTGGTGACATACGTAGCCATCCAAAGACAATAGTTGAGTCTGTCCAAAAGTAAATTTTGTGGAACTTAACACGCACTTACTCGATAGTTTTCTTATATAATCGTGCGCCTATTAAAGCCCCACACAGCTCTAGTCGGGGTATGCTGACTGGTTTAATTGGTGCAACTTTACTCTTTACACTCAATAATCTAATAATAGTCACCGTGTGTCATCAGAATAGGTGCGAACATATGCGCATGCACCATACGCACTCTGCGACGCGTCCGTGAAAACGTGTAATTCTATGAACTGTGTGTGAGCACTCATAACATGACGCGGAATACGTAAATATGCAAATATTGAAGTATGTCAATATATTTTTCCCAAGATAACGCAACATCACTGGGAACGGGATCATCCCAATTTATCTTACACAACCACAATTTTTGTATTAATATTTTGGCTACTACGACAGCCGGTGTTAAAATTCCTAAACGATCGTATACTTGTGCGATTATCGACAACATTGAACGTTTACTTACTAAAGTCTTACTTAGTAAGGTCTAACTACTCGTGTGGTAAAATGAAGTTCATCACATTTATTATACCAACCCAATCCTAAGGTTTTAGTTTGGCAAGGTTCACCTAATGACAATTCTTTTGATATTTCGTGCTCTCTGATATCAACGTTAAATAAACACTTACGCAACGGTAAACAAGCCGAGTTTAAAGTATTTCTTAACTTCTCACAGGTATCGAGTAAGCTATTTAAATCATTGTCACCTAGGATGACGTCATCAACGAAAAAATCTTCTCGGATTACTCTCGCAACCTGCTGATCCCCACATTCCAGCGCAAGCTGACGTAAGCATCTCATGCTAAGGTATGGCGCAGACGCGGTGCCATACATCACGGTGTTTAGGCGATATACAGATATTGGGTCCGACGGAAGTTTACGCCATAATATCAATTGTAAATCTCGTTGGTCTGGTTGTACAAGAAATATCGCCTATTGCTGCCGTGAGGACACGGCGGTGCTCTGCCCAAGCGGGGCAGTCCTGCACCGTATGCTCCACCGTGTCCTCCGGGCGGTCTTCGCAGTGGTGACACCCAGGCGTGACCAGACGTTCCCTCCCTTACATAACAAAGACTTAAGAAATTCGTCCTACAAACCATTTCCACAGCCACCATCAATTAGCAATCCGTCAAATAGTAGTTCAAGTCCAGATTTGTTATTTAACATTGTTTTATCCAAAATTAATTCCTCTATACATCAGACGCAAACTCAGACAGAAAAGCCAAAATTTAAAGTTCAAAGTCTTGAAAACCGACTAGTACCATTTGAAGATTTACTTCTAATGAACATAAAAGCAGGGACGAATAATGAACTTAAAAGAAGAAAAATTGCCACCGGCGCGGCGGCGCAGAAGTAATCACACACGATGATGTTTACAGTAGATCTAAGCAAATAAAAGTTAGAAAGAAATGAAAAACTAAAAGAAAAACAGATAAAAGATTACCTATTTGTTAAGACTGATCAGGTAGTGATAAATCCCTGGCGAACCGTTGACATCTCAACATCGACTCTTAGTGGCTGATTATATAGCACTGAAGCCTGTTTAAGTCAAAATCGCACGAGTACCCAAAATACGCTGGTATAAGCTGGAACAAAAAGAAGGAAGAAATTTATGTGCAGTTCTAAACGCATATATCCAAGAGATCCAATCAGGCAAGGACGCGAACACAATGTGGAATGAGTTCCACAAGTTTACCATCCAGAAGGCCAGAATTCACTTGGGCGTATCAAACGGACTCCCGAGAGAAAACAAAGACCCAATACTGCGGGACTCGGAAGTCCAAGAAAAGATCAAAGTCCTTCAAGACCTGGTAAAACACAAATACCGAGAATGATTAAACAGCATATCGAGATGCAAAGAGGGAAACCAAACGTGCGGTAGCGCAGGCCAGAGCTAGAAACAGGGAGGATTTTTACACTGAGAGAATGCCACTAACGATAACAGCTATTTAAAACTGCCAAACAAAGACAGCGAGACTCACAAGACACACAAGCAGTTAAGTAGATCAAGGACTCACAGGGAAATCTCTTAACATCAGACATGGAAATAAACGATAGATGGCAGGAGTACTACGCTGAATTGCTTGATCGTAGAGCTGAGCAACACTCCGGTGGGACTGAGGATGGATGACAGATTTGTCAACAGCCTGAGTTACGTGAAAGGTATGCCGCAGAGCATAATTTAATATATAATGTGAAGAAAACTGAACTGGTAGTATTCAGAGCGGGAAAAGGACCGCAGAATATTCCTGATATTCATATCAATGGTCAGCTTGTTAAAATTGTCGAGAGCTTCAAGTACCTTGGTCATATAGTAAATTCAAATCTTAAAGATGATGTTGATGTTGAAAGACAACGAAGGGCCTTATGCATGGGGAATATGATTATCAGAAAGTTCTCCAAGTCGACTCATGACGTGAAGATTACACTCTTCAAATCCTTCTGTCAGAGTTTCTATACTTGTTAATTCTGGAATGATTACACAAAAAGGGCTCACGATGGCATTCGAGTCACCTACAATAACATCTTCAGGCAATTGATGGGCCTGGAGCGCTATTGCAGCGCTTCAGAAATGTATACCTCAGCCCGAGTCGACTCGTTTAATGCCATCCAAAGGAAAAGGATAGCGTCATTCATGTCCAGAGTTGATAAGTGTAAAAATAGTATTATTAGTGGATTGGCTGACAGGCTTGTGACAACTGCGTACGGCAGATGGGTACAAATAACTCATATATGATCGGTCCTTGCCTGTATTTAATTTTTGTGTTCCTTGTACTTTTTTTTTAGTTTTTATGTGAAACGTGTTTTCACTATGTGTATTTTATGTGTAATGTGTTTTTTTCTATATGTATTTTATGCGTAGTCTTTAAGTTAAAAAAAATATGGATCTCTGTGTCTGAAATAAAGTTATATTATTATTATTAAATGAGACATACCCCTGTGAACCAATAACGGAGTTACCAGCAGCGAAAGGTCCATGGCATGTCGTTGCGCCAGACGAAGTCAAACTAGCGATAACTCAAGTGGCTAATAATAAAGCTACTGGGCCTGATGAGCTCGAAAATCGGTTCAGCCAAACGCGAGATAATCGCGGACAAACATACATACATACAGGTCGAACTGAGAACCTACTTTTTTTTTTGAAGTCGGTTAAAAACTGATATCTCACAGCCTCAAAATCTGGGAACGCGTGATAAATCGGAGACTATGCCAAATAACGAACGTCTCAGAAAACCAGTGTTGGTTCGTTGCAGGAAAGTCAACAACAGACGCAATACACACTATTCGCATCCTAATGGAATCTCACAGAGACGACAAGAAAGACCCCCACATGTTTTTATAGACCTAGAAAAAGCCTTTGACCGCATACCACGACCACTAATTTGGCAGGCGCTGCGAGCACAGATGGTGCCTGAATGTTATATAAAAGTGGTTGCTGACATGTTGTAACAGTTTTAACCCTTTAATTCACAACGTCAACTATACTTAACATTCATAATTGAAAAAATCCACGGAGAATATTATCGGTTTATTTAACGATTTTATCCTTTTAGTAAGTAAAGGACATCCCTATGCGTCCATAGCAAAATACAAGACGTCATTTTAATGTCAATTTTGACAGTATTGTGTAAAATGGCGTTCCGATCACGAGCAGCTCCCGCGCAAAAGGTAAGATATATTTACTTTTTTAATCAAGGTTCCTATTTCGTGTATAAATAACATAATATATATGTTTGTATGGTTGCATTCTATGAATTATCAATAACTTTGTTACAAATAATGCAAGTGAGTGTGCTTTATAACTTGTTGAAGTTGAATGTTAGCTATAGTTAACATTGCGGAATGGTGGAGGATATACATTTATGCTTTTATTGGTGTTTGAAGGTGTTCGCATGCATAATTTGCTTTATTTATTTTTAGCGTAACCTGCGATTAGAACGTGTGAGGAAAATACTAGCACTTGTCCCACCACAAGATGCTTCTTCCAGCGACAGCAGCACATTAGGAGATGATAATGAGGTTAATGTACTAACTGATGATACCGAATACAGTTCCGAACCCCGTTCATTAGATTCTTCGTTTGAGCGACTTAATATTCTTGAAAATGATGAGTTTTTGCCGGAAGATGTAATACCATCCACACCCACTATTACCGAAGTACTCGCCACACACAACCCCCCACAACATTTGCCTACACTGCAGTCTATTTCTTCAGTTTTATCCATGTCGCCAAGCCCTATTGCTTCTACAGTTACAGGTAAAGAAACTCGATAAAAAAAAGAAAACTCATTCACCTCATTTATTGACAAAAAAAAAAAAGTTTGTAAGAAAGCCTCTCGAATTTAAATGGGAAGGCGGTAAATTAAAACATGGTGCGACGTTGGAAGAAATGAACTTCACTCAATTTGGTTCGGAATCGAAGAGTCTCCATCAGATTATTTCACCGATTTTTTAGTAAAGATGTTATGGAAATAATTATTCAAAATACAAATTTATACGCAGTGCAACGAAATCTCAAGCCCGTAAATGTTACTCATGACGAGTTGTTGGATTTTATAGCAATAAATTTGCTAATGGGTATTGTCAAGATGCCGTCCTACCGTGACTACTGGAAGAAGGACCTTAGATACAATCGTATTGCCGATATTATGAGTTTAAAGCGTTATGAACAAATTCGCCAGTTTTTGCATTTCGTTGATAATTCTCAGCAAAATGGAGATCGTTACTTCAAAATCCGTCCGATTTTGGAAGCAGTACGTAGAAACTGCCTTAAAATAGAAGAGGAACATCGCTACAGTATCGACGAAATGATGGTGCCATATAAGGGCACAAGAGCTGGCAACAGGCGCCAATATTTGGCAAAGAAACCTAAGAAGTGGGGTTTTAAAATGTTTGTCAGAGCTGGGGTATCTGGCTGTGTCTACGACTTTATTCCTTATGCCGGTGAAGATACATTTAGATTCCATTCTTTTACGGAATATGAAAACTCTTTAGGAGTTGGCGCCAAAGTTGTAATAGCTCTCTGCCAGAGCATTAGACATAAACCGGCGATTGTGTATTTTGACAACTTCTTTTCATCTTTAGAACTGATACATTTGTTACGCAGTGAGTATGGCATCTTTTCCTTGGGCACAATCAGAGCTAATCGTTTAAGGGGGTGTCAGGAAAAACTGCCTAGCGATAAAGACTTGTTAAAAAAAGGTAGAGGCTCCAGTAAACAAATAGTTTGCAATGAAAATAAGTTGAGCGTCGTAAAATGGCACGACAACAAATCTGTTATATTATATTAGTAAGTTCTGATGTAGATTCGTTTCCTTTTTTTTTTTTTTTTTTATGTGTAATGGGTTTGCTCTTGACCTTAGTCTAGGGCAAGAGTGACTAAGACAAGGTCGACGATGGAGCGAGCTTACCCAGAAGAAGCCTGTTTACTCTAACTTTGAAGAGATTAGGGTTGTATGCGTTTGGAAACAGACGCAGGCAGAGAGTTCCACTCCTTCGCTGTCCGCATTATAAAAGACGTTTGGAAACGCTTAGTGCGAATTGATGGTATGGCAATAAGGTAAGGATGGTAATTTGCCGTGCGTCTAGATGTGCGATGATAGAAAGGGGCTGGTGGGATGAGGTCGTGGAGTTCTTGGGCACACTCTCCGAAGTACAATCTGTAAAAGACCGACAGGCAGGCAACTTTGCGGCGATGAGTCAAGCTATGGAGCTTGGCATTCACCAATTTTTCGTCGCCAACGAGCCTTTTAGCTCTGCGTTCCACTGAGTCAAGAGCGGCAAGTTGATATTTAGCTGAGCCATCCCAAAGGTGGCTACAATACTCCATGCAGGATCGGACTTGTGCTTTGTAAAGAGTTAAAAGCTGTCCAGGCGTGAAGTACCGCTTCACTCTATTTAGGATGCCCAGCTTTTTGGCCGCAAGTTGGGCTTTAAACTCAATGGTGGCGCCAAAGTTAAGACTAGAAGCCAACTCCATGCCTAGGAGCTCGAGTCGGTCATTCACAGGTACAGATGTACCCCGAAAAGTAGGAGTTCCTATGGAGAACATAAGGCGATTTTCTCAAGAAACCAAGTCCAGGATTGATGTTTCATGTCCTCAAATAGTGAAACATTATAACTCCCACATGGGAGGTGTGGACTTGTGTGACATGCTGATTTCTCTTTATCGCACTAATTATAAAACCAAGAGATGGTACATGGCTTTGTTCTCTCAATTATTGGATATTTGCGTAAATAATGCATGGATTATGTACAGAAAAGATTGTGCTCGGTACAATAAAGTTCCTAACTCACTAAAAATATTCAGAATTATGATTTACTTCGAATTGCTCTCGAAACAGCGAATGCCAGCTCATACGAGTACATCTTTAGAAAATGTTCAACAGGCTAAATTTGAAAAAATTCAAAAGCCCGCTGGGCCAAGGCCTACTGACGCTATCCGCCGTGACAATGTTGGTCATATGCCGGACTACACAACTGCTCAGGGTAGGTGTAAGTTTTGTAAGAAAGGGATGACCACTGTCATTTGTGTAAAATGCAATTTAAGATTGTGTTTTGAAAAAATCGTAATTGTTTTAAACAATTCCATGAACAGTAAACGTTTTAATATTTTATCTGTAATTTCTTTTAACATTTGCTTGGATTTTAATAAATTTATATTATTATTATACAGTGTTTAGTTTTATTATTAATTAACTGCACATTTCGCAACGTTAAAAATACATAACATGTCTCTTTTACACTTCAACATTGTCTACTTCGCAATGTTACGTATTTTTTTTAACATATCATTCCTAAAAATCTGTTTATTACAGATTTTTCTTTCTATTTTTTTTAGGTATATCATTTTATTATAAAACAGAATTACTAAAAAAAATAATGAATTTTGATCATAACTTTTTCTGCGAGCTAAAGGGTTAATTACAAGATAAATTAAATTTTATTTTAGAATATAAAATACAAGAATGATATCAGAACACAGTTCAGCACTATACAGTTCACTGTCACGCACAGAAGGTTAGGCCTTGGTAATGACCTCCAGCAAGAGGCCTCCGCAGGTAGTGGCCCCAACAGGCAGGACCGCAGCAGGTAGAGAGAAGACTGAAGTAGACCGTCGACTGCACAAAGGACCGAGTTAGAACGCCGCCGCCGACAGGTGGTATGCAGCACGCACTGGCCTCAACAGGCAGGACAGCAGCAGGTAGAGAGAAGACTGAAGTAGACCGTCGACTCCACAAATGCTGAGATAGACTCAAGCAAATTAAAGTATTCTGCCAAGAAGGCTAAGGTAGACTGATGTCTGCACAAAGACTAAGATAGTGTCTCTACTGCACATAGAGTGTTCACTGGACAGAAGTCTGAGATCGAAAAGCCCTCTTCTGCTAACGGCCTCTGCTTTTATACCCATCAGCTCGTTTTCAAAATCAGTCCTCTTTTCTATTTTCAAATTAGTTTCTTCAAATGTAGTAGAACCCGACCATATCAGATCTCCTTCGTGTGCGTAAACATAAGTAAAATTTAGAATTAAGTTATTTAGCACAATCATAATATAAAAATTAAAATAGAATTAATACAATATTTCAGCGAAATGAGTTTGATAAAAATAAACTAAATTAGTAAGTAATATAATACACAAACAATAAAAATAACTTTGATTTTCATAGTGTTTGTATGAATGGCAAAGTTATATTTGCGGTTTTTGAAAATGTACTATATCTCAAAAACTGCTAACTGTATCTCATCCAAACCAATTTTCGTTGATAGTTTTTATCGAGGTCTACATTATATATTTTTTTTAGTTTTATCATTCTCTCATTTTAGAAGTTACAGGGGGGGGGGACACTTTTTACCACTTTGGAAGTGTCTCTCGTTCAAACTGTTCAGTTTAGAAAAAAATGATATTAGTAACCTCAATATGATTTTTAAAGACCTATCCATAGATACCCCACACGTATGGGTTTGGTGAAAAAAAACAATTTTTGAGTTTCAATTCTAAGTATGGGGGGCACCCCCAAAATTTGTTTAGTTTTTATTTTTATGTACCATGTTTCAACAGGATAGCTCTTATACTTTCGACAAATAGTGGCTGTGACATACGGACGAACAGACAGACAGACAGACATGACGAATCTATAAGGGTTCCGTTTTTGCCATTTGGCTACGGAACCCTAAAAATGAGTGTAGATCGGATTGTCACTTTGCTGCATATGTTGTTTTTTTTTTAATTTTGTGCTGTGGTCGACTGGTCGTCCAGCTATACAGCCAGAATTTTTATGTTCATTATTTAAAAAAATGGCAGATTTTGCCGAAATCTGTGATATTTGAGAGAAATAGTTAACTAAATTATTTTAAAGTCATTATTTATATTCTTAATACTTAACTTTATGTTATTTTAATTTTTAATCGCTCTGTAATTTAGTGGCTGTATAAAAAGTATGAACATGATTCAATAGAAATGTCAAAATAGAACTAGTCTTAAATTTGGCAGCTGTCAGTTGAAAGCGATTTTCCCTAGGCCGGCAATGGATAACTTTCAAATGGCTAATCAGACATGTAATGACCTACTTTCAGAGTATGAGGAATGAAAAAGTATTATAGTATCTGTTGGGCGTAACCTCATGTCCATATAGATAAGTAGATACTTATCTACCTGTTCTATGTGTTTACCGTAAGTATTCTTAGTGCGTGATCAAACTTTCTCAAATTACAGAAAATTCAGTTACATATCTCTTCCTATGCTTACCGAATGTATGATTAAGGAGATGATTCCATTAATCGGACCCAGAGCAATATTTTCTAAAAACTTGGCAGTTTATAAATCTAGCATGCATCCTAACGCAAATAATCAAAGTGTAAGTTATAAAAATACATAATACATGTCTATGTCTTGCTTCACAAGCTTCATTTTCTTTTATGTATGGTTTGTTTGCAGATTGGTGATGATTTTTCTATAGGTGACCTACTAACATTTCTGCTTGATGACAACGCTTTGAGTTCCAAAGAATTTACCGCTAGCACGCCTGCTGCAAGCTCATCGGTCACTATTCCTTTAACCCACCGGTCACTATTAACTTGCCTGAAGATTCGACATCCTTAGAAATATGTGTTTGCATATACTTTTATGTGCTTGCATGTATTACGTATAATATCAATATTATACCTTTTTGCTTTTTCCCTAAAACTTATAATATATTGTCTTATTTTAGGACTTACGGTTACTGTTGAACAGTACTTTAGAAGGGAAACGACTGTTGAATCTGGATAAAACTATTCCACTACATAATGCGGCACGTCTGTCTTTAGTGAGAATTATCGGAACCTGTATAATACGACAAAACCCTGAGCAAATTGTCAGATCTTCAGTTTATGCGAATTGGGCGCGTGCTATAACTAGCTTATTTCCGCAAGAAAAATCTTCTGTATATTTTCACCTCAAAATCGTAGAATCTACACGTGGCATCATAACAAGATTGGCTGGTGAATTACCAGACCAAATTCATAACTTAAAACGAAAATACAGAGATACTGGCGCGGAGAAGCGCCGGCGAATTTCAAGATCAGGGTCTTCACCTCAATCTCCAAGCTTACGTTTACCAGACGGACTGACTGATTAGAAAGATACAGATGATAAACTTTTATGGCTTAAAAATTCTTCTGAGCCTTAGACAGCTGTAGAACAAAAGTAGGAAGAGACAAGGCTAATTGCTTCAAAAGAGTTATCCATAGCTCAATATTTTGATGAATATGCAGCTCTTAAAAAACCCAAAGGATATTTTCTGGTGAGTTCAGTTTTTTTTGAATTTTTAGTTTACTAAACTTAATTACATTTCGTTTATTTGTTCACAGCTAGAAAAAGATTTTGACAACCTATACAAAGGACAAAATACCGAAATCACTGAAAGCTTCCCCACAATCAAGCCAAAAATATTTGAATCGAAGGAGCAAAGATAAAAATAATGAGCTGCTATTAACTTACGAGCAAGGTTATTTTTTGAACTACCTACAAAGGAGATGTTTCAGTTTTATATGGCGCTCCGGCCATAACATGTACATTTTACCAAAGCTGGGAAAATTACCCCTGAATAGAATAAAGTAACATTTTTTTCATAATATTAAATGGATTTTACGCACAAAATAAAAATAAAACAATGTTTGACGTTTGTTCTAAGAGTTATGCTGTCATAACTCATGGCTGTCCATGACAGGTTGTAGAGATGACATTTCCTTAGTCATTTTGAACTCGTTCAGAAACACATTAAAAAAAAAACCGGCCTAGTGCGTGTCGGGCCACGCACAGTGTAGGGTTCCGTAGTTGCTAGAATTCGCTGAATTTTAATTTTAATTTAATTTACGTACATTAACATTTATTAGGTACCTAAGTGATTCAGTAGCCAACTCATAACGTCTAAAAACGGGCCCACATAGGACGATGGTAACTGTAGAAGGACTTAAAAAAACCAACTTCACAGGTAAAGTTGGAAAAGATGTTGTCTATTTGAGTACCACCGCGTGTTGAGGGAAACGGCTGTAACAAAGATTTAAAACCAGCGTTACGTAATAATTCGAATACATCGCTCCAAGAATGATTTAAAATTTAAAGAGTTCCCACGATTTCACCAGGATTCCCTCATCAGATCTGACCTCATCAGAAATCGGGGAAAATACATAAAAAAACGTGTGGCACTCGTTGACTGCAGCGGTAAAGCTATTGCATAGCATTTTTTATCAACTTATGCATATTTATTTATTTATTTATTATACCTATTTATTACTGTACTAATTAGGCTATGGTCAGCCACGTCAATCAAGTGAAACGTCAAGAAACGTTCTCCTCCTCCTCCCTCTCCCTCAATAAAATTGCCCCTTGCTCAATAAAAGCATGCTTTCGTGCTAGTACTGAGCACGTCTGTCCGTACCTTTATGAGCACGTCTGTCCGTACCTTTATGATTGCCGAAGTCTCCCGAACTGAAACGACGTTAGACGATGCGTGCTGTCAGATGTGGTCAGGAAATTTCCTTATTTTTCGTTACGATTTTCGCGCGCGCCGAGCTCAGAGCCTGCGATAAAAGCTATGGAATAGCTTAAAAGATTACGACGAATTGAGACCCTCCGCCTTTTATTTAAATTAGTTAAAAATAGTTGACAATAAAAACCTACTTATCCCGAAATCATACCCATCTATTATAGCTGTAAATATAAACTTGACAAACTTACATTTGCAGTTGAAAAACATGTTCTCCGATACATTTTGTTTAGGAAAATATGTTATCCAAGTACGTTTTATAAGTTGATCGGCTATTACTCGTAAACTTGTAAAGCCTACTTAGTCATGATAATTTTCTTTTAAACTTCGTTATATATACTACTATTGTGAATTTTTTCACACCCCCAAACATAACCGTTTAGCTGGTAGAGGGGGGGGGGACACTCGAGTCGAGCAAAAATTTGCACTTTAAAGCTTAATATTTCACAAACGAATCTATTTATCAAAAAATTGTTAATGGAAACTATCAATATTTTTTAAAGGCCTATTTAATGATACCGCACAGTAAGGGGTACGCGAGAAGACAGCGATCCTCGTGGACGACGTGAGCCAACTAATAAAACACCCCCTGAAAAAGTTGAAGAAGTTCGTAATCACATTGGGTCGTTTCCGTCAATGGAAAGTCATTATATAAGGAAAGATTCCAAGCGCAAGTATTTGGATTTTAATTTGTCCATTGGGAAAATGTACTCTCTTTATGTTGAAGAGCTTGAAAAACTTAATAGCAAACCTGTGTCCGAAATAACATATCGACTAATTTTTGGAACCGATTTCAATTTGGGATTCTTTAAACCAAAAATAGACCAATGTCTGATATGCACTAAATATGCTCGTGGAGATACAAATAATAAACCGGATCTGGAAATAGAATGCCAACAGCACATGGCTAGAAAAGAAGCCTGTAACAATGAAAAAGCAAAAGATAAAGAGAGGGCTAGTGAGGAAAGAGAGTTTGTGTCAGTATCGTTCGATTTACAATCAATTCTGCAAATTCCGAATGGTGACGTTGGCCTTTTATATTATACGAGAAAATTAACTGTGTATTATTTGACAATTTATGAAAGCGCGTTACCTAACAATGCTTATTGCTTCACATGGTCCGAAATAAACGGAAAAAAGGAAGTTGTGAAATAGGGACGGGACCATCTTGTACAACTATTTATCCGAATACATGCCGAATTATGTGACTGAAGTAAGCATGTTCTCGGACACATGTGGCAGTCAAAATCGCAATAAAAATGTGGCTGCAATTTTACTATGGGCTGTACAAAAAATAGAAAATTTAAATATCATTGAACAAAAGTTCTTAGAAAGCGGACACTCGTACATGGAAGCAGACTCGATGCATAGCAGCATTGAAACAGCACAGAAAAATACAGCAATCTATTCCATGTCGGATTGGATTAACATATTCAAGAGAGCAAGATCTAAATATATATACAAAAAAGACAACAAAAAAGTTTTGAAAGAGCCATATAAAGTCACAGAATTTAAATATTTTGAATTTAAAGATTTGAAAGATCTAACGAACCAAATTCTGAAAAACACTACTAAAGATACAGATGGAAAGCCAGTCAAATAGTTAAAAATAAAGCGATTGAGGTATATTAAAGGACAGTCAAAGATTTTTTACAATTACGACATGTCCGAGAAATTTTTCACGATTGACGTTACTAAAAAGTTCGGGCAAAACGAAAACACGGATTGGGCAAATATAGAACCGGAAACTCATAGAGATCATGGTTATGGCACGAGAAATAAAAGGAAAAAGACTCTCGAAAATACACACATCAAAAGTGTCTAGGGATCAAGCATTTTTATGCGGATTTCTTGAGATTGAGATGTGGCTTTGTAATAAATTTATGATTTTATAAATTTATATGGATCCTTTTTGGTGCATTTCATAATTTGAATCAGGAACTGTGAATCAAATTCGAGTAAAAGATGAAAATCAGCTGTCAATATTTTCCCTATAAAAACATACAACGCATTGAAGACATTATTAGTGCTACTGTTTCCCTACTACTGATTAAAACCAACGTTATTATGGAGCGGCGACGTCATTTAAGCAGGGAAGAAATGCTCAGAGCCGTGGGAATGATAGAAGCTGGTTCCCGGCAACGTACTGTGGCTTTAGCTCTGAATACAAGTCAGAGTGTTATCAGTCGACTTTGGACACGTTACCGAAGCACTGGTACCGTGGCTGAGCGCCATGGAGGACGGTATCGCTGCACCACACGGAGACAAGACCGATACATTCAAATCTTAACTCGAAGAGCTCCAACAATAACCGCCATGATGTTAGCCGTGAGGCTTCATCACTCTTCAGGGAACTTAATTAGCGACCAAACAGTCAGAAACCGCTTGCATGAAGTGAACCTTCATTCCCGAAGACCGCTACGGGTACCACCTATAGCAATGCACAATCGTAGGATTCGATATCAATGGGCTCTTGAACACAGAAATTGGGCAGAAGAACAATGGCGTTTCGTGTGCTTTTCTGATGAGTCTCGTTTCGGTATGAGACCGGATACAAGACGTATACGACACTGGAGAACCCCTGGACGCCAACAGCGATTAAAATCCTGCCAGGAAGTCCATCCTTATAGTGGTGGAACCATCATGGTATGCGCGGGTATTTGGATCGGCGGAAGAACTGAGTTGATTTGGATCAGAGGCAACCTCAACGCTCAAATTTATGCTGAGACGATTGTATCAGACGTCATCGTTCCTCTACAAGTGCAAATCGGTCCCTTATTTCAGTTAATGCACGACCGCACACCGCAAGAGTTGTAAGACAGACTCTCGCCGCAGCTAACATCAATGTCCTGCCCTGGCCTGCTCAGTCGCCAGACTTGAATCCGATTGAGCATGCATGGGATATGCTACAGAGAAGAGCTCTGCCGAATATGGAGGGTATCCAGTCGCAAGAAGACCTTTTTTTGTTGTTGCAACGAACATGGGCGGCCATTCCACAGCGTGATTTGGATGAACTCATTTTGAGTATGCCAAACCGATGTTCTTGTGTTGTTAGTGTTCGCGGTAGAAACACGGATTATTAATTGTTTAAGTTACCCAATAAAATTTTAAAGAAAACTGTTATTTCAGTCTTTTTTTCGAACTTTTGTGTTAGTGGTTCAAATGTCAAAAATCCCTTTATTAGGAAAATGGCAAATTTCTTTATTAATGCAAAGGTGACTTGGTTTAACGTTACTGTGACAAACGAAAACACTTTATTTGATGAATCCTTAAAGAAAATTTTAATTAATATCAATCAGGAGAAAAGTTATTGCATAAATATATGTTGATCCCTAGACACTTTTGATGTGTGTACATCATCAGTAACATCCGAAACCAGCACAACAAAATATTTTCCTGACGAACTTCTACAGCTTTACAAAACTCCTTTAAGCATCAGTGCAGCCAAAAAAAAAAGACTTGCTGCAACTCTGTGAAAAAGGCGTTATTCCGGAAGAATTTCATGCCTGGTTTCAAGGATCGAATACCAATGTTGCATGCAGAGACATTTTACCTGATTGCACTGTCTCAGATGAAGATCCTGCAACGTCTTCTGATGAAGATTGAAGGATTTCTGTTACTATTATTATGATTTCAATTTTTTTGCATTAAAATTTCATTTTACTTACTATAATGGTTTTATTATTAAGTTAATTTGTAACTTATTTAATATCCTAAAAACAACAAAACTAAGTTTTTTTGTTATTAATTCATTAGGAATAAATTCATTTAAAACCAGTTTTGGGAGAGTAAAACCAAGTAAATTTTCTTATTTTTGTTATTATATTAAATTCCATAGACAAATTCAATTTCATCTCAATTTACTATTGGTAACCACTATATATAGAATTTGTAAATAACATTTATGATAACATTATCAAAGTTGTTTCTTGGTAAAATACAATAAATTAAAATTCTACATATTCAGGGAAAACCAATTAAATAGACTACCTTGTGAACGTTTAGATGATTTTTTATTTAAAACTGTTTACAAAAATACAATTATTTAGATTCGATTATATCTTCTAATATATTAAATTCTCGTGTCACAGTTTTCGTTGCCATACTCCTCCGAAACGGCTTGACCGATTTTGATGAAATTTTTTGTGCTTATCCGGTATCTATGAGAATCGGCCAACATCTATTTTTCATCCCCCTAAATGTTAGGGGTAGGTCACCCCAAAAATTTTTATTTTATTTTTTAGACAAAATTTAATTTATGGCAAAACAACGTTTGCCGGGTCAGCTAGTAAAAGATGAAATAACCATCGTCTAATTACCTAAAGAATCAAGATAATCATGGTTTATAAAAGAAATGTTTGTAGTTGAAATTTCAATTGCATTTATTTCAAAACTAATGTTGGCGTAGTTAATTGGTTTTCGCGGTATAACGGCGAAGAAGCACTTGTAATTTCTATACCTGATGATATAAATCTTGATTTAGTGGATTATATTGACACCGAGAGTAAGCGTGATGAACCAGGACCATCGGACAGTAGCAAAGAAGATTTATTAGGTCGTGCTTTTCGCGCTATGGGTTCATTGGAATCTGTGACGATGATTAGGATTTGAGTTTTCGACCCACTAACTTTCGTGATTCGTGAGTTTAAAGTTGTTTCACAGATTAAAAATAGCCGCCGATCAGTCCTCTTTAATGTTAAGATTAATTATAATAAAAATATGTTGAACATTGATCTTATACATTGTTTTACTTACCTTTATATATTCTTGAAGTGACTCATAAATTGCGTCGCAGACATGGGGCAGGAATTTAGAAATACTACATTTAGGTACACGATACAATTCTTCCAATGTTCCAAGACTAGTACCCGATGTCAGATATTTAAGCGTTACTTGCAATTTCAATTTTGCAGGCAGAGCGGGTCTAAAAATAGTGGCTTGCTTAGATATTCTGGACGAAATCTTATCCAATAAATTTAAAAATAGTTCTTCGTTCATTCTGAGATGAGTATGGTACCGTTTAGGATCTTCTGTAGCCAATTCTGTTAACAGATTATTCGACGTACCGTAAGCATCTCTTCTGTGAATCCATTTTCTAACCCACTGAACTGGTCGACGTCGATGCTTTTTTTTTGTTATTTAATACGTGTATAATTATTGCGTATACAACTCTGCATGCAGCGACAAGCACAGCACGTCTTCTACCCATGATAAACACTGTACAACTAGAACTAACTTGTATACCACTAAAATCTTGTATGCAAGCTGCAAGTTGAACAAAATCGTGTTTCCAATTCAAATCACTTGCACACATGTCTGACGTCATACATGTATGCAAACACTTGCATAATGGAAACGCGCCTTACCTAAATATTTTCAATATAGAAATTGAAACCATTCATAAAATATAATCTCAAAACCTTGTTATTGTATATCAGTTATAATACCATCAACATAATATTATACATTAACTAGTAAGTAGTAATACATTTCAATCTAATTAATTGTTTGTTTAATTTCAGATCACGACAATCTTCCTGTTACGTACCATTCCATTTATAATAATATTTGCATTCATTCGGGGATATTTTTCTAATACAGTTTCAACCAGTCTTTTTACACATAAAAGTCTCGTAATCATTACGAGACTTTTAAGACTATGGTTTGATTTGAATTGGACCGCCGGATTTCTCATCGCTCCATTCGCTGAGCAATCCGATTGGTTGAGGGCACAGCTGCACAGTGGCGCCATGGGCTCCGCGTGCGGTTTTTTATGTTCACTACGGCTACCCGCGTCTTGTCACGCAAGTGCCCTCCACGCTCTTATAATTTTCGAAAAGGAAATGGTCCTTCAGTGATTTCGTGCTATAATCCCCACATAATACGAACAATAACATAAACCAACGCCTGTGGATACATGTGCAGTAAAGGATAGCTGGATTTAGTCAGGACGACCGAGCACACCGCCGCGCCGAGCCCTAGGAGCGCGAGGCAGTGGACGGGAGTTTTCTGGTGAGTTCAATTTCAAATTCACACCCTTTTCTATCGCACACTTCCAAAGGAATGCTTAGACACAACAGATTTGTTGCTTATGGTTGACAAGTTATTCGACTCTTTTAATGGACACAGCTATCAAAATTCAGAAAAAATGTACATGTGTGCACTAAGACAGAACTCGCCACATTTTAAATTGTGGGACAATTTACTTCCAGTTTTAAGATCAATGAGATTTAAAGTGGAGAAAAAGTTACAGACTTACAGAATGGAACGATTTCGACGAAATTTGAACAAAATACCAAGTCTCAGGAACTGGATTTCAAATATTAATGTGTTTAAAGAAATGTTTAATATTTAAAAGAATAACACAATGTAAGTAGTCTGTTGACAAGAAAAATTAACCAGGATCCATTGGAAAATTTCTTTTGCAACATAAGGAGTAATGGTGTCAGAAATACGTCTCCAATTTGCTCGCAGTTCATTGGTGTATTTAAAACATATAAATAATTTAACCTCACCACACTCGGTTGGGGCGAACTGATAATAAGGTATTAAAGCCATTAAAAATATTGGTAAATTTAAAAGAAAAGAACGAATGAGAACAACCCTCAGACTCTGTTAATGTGGATTCTGTAATTAACTGCTTCATGCAAACAGATACAGAAAATTTTAGGAACTCAACCAGTAAAGAGGCAAAACGATATGTAGCTGGCTATACACCGTGTTCCGGACGATATACATAAACTTCGACCAGATGTTCAAACCACGGAAGTAAGCATTTTTCATTATGGACACATTAATAAATTCTTATTTTTTATTTTTTGTTAATTTTCATACAAACTAAATACCTAGACGTAAATAACCCGATATGCATGCCTCTTTATCCGAATTGGCAACGTCATTCATAACATTTGGCGGGCTGAAACAAATGAAATGCAAATAGTATTTGATAGATTTCAAATTAAGATACTTTCTCACTGCATAGCTCAATTAAATTTCATTAAATGAAATTACAAATATCTTTGTAACGAAGCCTTTTTAAGTACTACTTCCTTTGTTGGATTTGATTTGTAAAAGCCATAGAAGTATTTGCTAAAGTTTATGGATAACGTGAAGAACACGGTGTATACACTCGAGAGCAATGAATCCGGGTCACTTAAAGAATCCTAAAAATCTCGGAAACTAAAAATGCTAGGTTAATGCAATAAATTGTATTTAATAGACAATGTAATACTCCTTAAATGAAGGTATTAAAACTTCTTAGTTATTGTAAAGTTATATCATAAAAAAATCAAATTTGAAAAAGGGCCACTTTCGAAGATGGAACTACGAAATTACAGCATTTGGTTTTGCTTTTGTTTGTAATCTGTCATTTATGTGGGTACATAAACCATGTTGATAGTGCTCTATATTCATTATTCAAGCTGAAATTATGTCGCTTACGCCTGAAGAATGCACCAGAATACTTATCCTCCATCTACTGCGTTATATGGAAGATCTAACACATCTCATTCAATTTATTCCGAACATACAATAAATAATTCGCCATCTCCAGTCACTCACAATCCTGACTATAATACGTACACTGGTTCGAGAGTTATGGTAACATCGGAGGAGGTTGAAGAACCTCCAGTCATTCACATCCCTGATTATAGCAGGAACACTGGTTCTAGAATTGTGATAACATCCAATCTATACATATAATAAAACAGTAAAAAAACTGTGTCTGTACATTGAAAATATTAAAAAAAAAAAAAAAATTGAGTGGGGTTTAGAAACAGTAATAGAGCACGAATCCGAAAAAAAAATTGTCTGTTTGTCTGTTTATCTGTTTGTACACGCTAATCTTCGGAACTACTGGACGGATTTGAATGTTTTTTTTTGTTGTATAGGGATTAAGTCTGGCCAACATATAGGCTATAACTTATCTTGGAATCTTGAACACCTGATGCAGAACCGCAACAGACCAGCTAAACTATAAGGGATACAAAAATGGTGCCATAGCAAAAATTGTTCCAAGTGATGAGCATTTTCTGCGGAGACAATAAATTTGAAGATCTGGAACACCTGATGTGGAACTCCAAGAGCCCAGCTAAACTATAACATTTATAGGAATGACGTCTTAGCAAGAGTTATTCGGCCTGATGAGCACTCTCTGTCGACGTATAAAAATTGAAGATCTGGAACACCTGATGTGGAACACCAAGAGCCCAGCTACATTATAACATTTATAGGAATGACGTCTTAGTAAGAGTTATTATGTGGAACTACAAGAGCCCAGCTTAACTATAACATATAAAGGAATGACGTCTTAGCAAGTGTTTTCAGCCTGATGAGCATTCTCTGTTGACATATTAAAATTGAAGATCTGGAACACCTGATGTGGAACTCCAAGAGCCCAGCTCAACAATAACATTTATAGGAATGACGTCTTAGTAAGAGTTATTCAGCCTGATGAGCACTCTCTGTCGACGTATAAAAATTGAAGATCTGGAATACCTGATGTGGAACTACAAGAGCCCAGCTTAACTATAACATATAAAGGAATGACGCCTTAGCAAGTGTTTTTCAGCCTGATGAGCACTCTCTGTTGACGTATAAAAATTAAAGATCTGGAACACCTGATGCGGAACACCAAGAGCCCAGCTACATTATAACATATAAAGGAATCACGTCGTCAAGAGTTGTTAAGCCTGATGAGCACTCTCTGTTGATGTATAAAAATTGAAGATCTAGAACACCTGATGTGGAATTCCAAGAGCCCAGCTAAACTATAACATTTACAGGAATGACGTCGTAGCAAGAGTTATTCAACCTGATGAGCAATCTCTGTTGACGTATAAAAATTGAAGATCTGGAACACCTGATGTGGAATTACAAGAGCCCAGCTTAACTATAACATATAAAGGAATGATGTCTTAGCAAGAGTTGTTCAGCCTGATGAGCACTCTCTGTTGACGTATAAAAATTGAAGATCTGGAACACCTGGTGTGGAACTCCAAGAGCCCAGCTAAACTGTAACATTTATAGGAATGACTTCTTAGCAAGAGTTATTCAGCCTGATGAGCACTCTGTCGACGTATAAAAATTGAAGATCTGGAACACCTGATGTGGAACACCAAGAGCCCAGCTATATTATAACATATAAAGGAATGACGTCTTTGCAAGAGTTGTTCAGCCTGATGAGCACTCTCTATTGACATATAAAAATTGAAGATCTGGAATACCTGATGTGGAACTACAAGAGCTCAGCTTAACTATAACATATAAAAGAATGACATGGTAGCAAGAATTGTTCAGCCTGATGAGCACTCTCTGTTGACGTATAAAAATTGAAGATCTGGAACACCTGATGTGGAACTCCAAATATTTTCTCAAGGTTAGAAATATTTTTAATTTACCTACTAATAACCTTTCGGCTTCTGGTGCGCTGTGGGAGAAAATAAAAACATGGACGACAATTTGCTTGCAAACATTCAAACAAAGTAAGTACCTTTTTATTGCTTTGTCTATAAAACGCGTGTTATTTTTTGATTGAACAATTTTACGTACGATGAATATTCTTGTTACGCCTTTGCCTTAAATTATATTTTATTGTTTCAGGGAAAGAAGTGTAAACTTTACCAAAATAGAATTGGACAGATTGCAAACACTTTTAACAAAATATAAAAGTAATTTATTTTGCTTTAATTCAATTCAATTCAATTCAAATGATTTATTGCAATCCATTTATTGCAATTTAAGACAGACGGCGTTAGTTCGAAACAAAAGGAAAGTGCGTGGAGTAAAATCGAATGCGAGTTCAATGCTCTTGCAGACACTCCACGTACAGTAAAACAATCTAAATAAATAAAACTCAAAGGTGACTGATACAGTGATCTATCAATGCACAGTCCAAACCACTGGACGGATCGGGCTGAAATTTGGCACGCAGGTAGATGTTATGACGTAGGCATCCGCTAAGAAAGGATTTTGATAAATTCTACCCCCAAGGGGATAAAATAGGGGATGAAAGTTTGTATAAATCTTCTTAGATTTTCGACTGATTACGCGAGCGAAGCCGCGGGCAAAAGCTTGTCAAAATATAAATTTGAAAATTTGAAGAGAACAGCAAAGAAGGTAAATAATATTTTATCTAAAGCTTTATGTATTTCCTATAGGTAAATACACAAACCAATTTTTTTATATTTACAGGGAGCTAGCAAAGAGCGCCAAGAAATGCGTCGCACTGGAGGAGGGCCACCAACTGCACCGCCATCTGGTTCCAGTAGTGATGCTACAGACTGGCTGAGAGAAATTATACCATCATCAATTGATGGAAACATGACAATTTATGATGATGATGTCATATATCAAAAGCCTACTGTCTTTGTAAGTGCTAGTATGTTACACATTTACCTATTTACTTTTGAGTCATTCTAAAATAAATTGTATGTAAAATTCTATTAACAGCCTTCAAAAAGATGGAAAAAATCTTAGATGAAGTGGTTGAGGTCAACACGACTCAAGAGTCTCATCTACCAAAGAAGGTATTATCACATATTAGTATTATTCACTATTATTGTGTTATGCATTGTTAGTACTCTGTTAACGCTCTGCCTGCCCCACCAGGGAATACAACCGTGACTTTATGTATTGTAGTTCTTGCAAAAATAATAAGAATATATTCAATATTCTATTTACAGCCTCGTCCGGAGAATATTATTATTGAAGTAGTCGAGGACATGACTGAGGAGGCTTGATGACTTTTGTAAAGAAATATACGCAATTACTATAACAATAGTTTTATTTGTACGGAGCAACACATTTTACAACTTCACAGTTTCCGCCATTAGAGTAGAGAGAGATAGCAACAACTACGTCACAATAGTTCTGTCTCTGTTTATTAGATTGCATTCCGTTCTACACCCCCCTTCAATGTAATAAACAGAACTCACACAAAATCATACTATAACTTAAAAATCTTTTCAATAAAATAACACAAATACTTATTCTCACTTAAAACACAAACATAAAACCAAAACCTTCAATTGCTTATAAACAACCTAACTTTAACTCAAAGTTTAATGCCACACATCTTAACAAATTTTAATAAAGAATCTTTCTTTAAAGGTTTTGTGAACATATCAGCTACCTGTTCAGTAGTACTTACATACTTCACATTTATCTTATCCTGTAATATTAATTCTCTTACAAAATGAAACTTAATATCTATATGTTTCAATCTTTTAACACTATTAGTATTAGCAACAGTTATAGCAGATTGATTATCACATAAGATTGTAACTGGGGATACATTAGAAATATTAAAATCAATCAGTATATTTATAAGCCAACACGCCTCACTTGCTGACATACTTAGAGCTACATACTCTGCCTCGGTAGATGAAATACTCACAGTACTTTTTTTAGAGCACCAAGAAATTAAGCAATTAGAAAACATAAAACAGTAACCAGTTGTAGACTTTCTGTCTTTGATGTCACCTCCCCAGTCAGCATCACAATAACCCACCAAGTTTTCACCATCACACTTATATACCAGCTTATAATTTATTGTATGTTTAATGTATCGCAGAACTCTTTTCAAGGCTATTAATAACATTTCACATGCACAGTCTTGATACCTGCTTAATTTTGACACCACAACACAAAGATCAGGTCTTGTGCCTGATACTGCGTACATCAAACATCCAATAATTTGTCTACACAGTTTTTCCATTTTTATATCTACTTCACACTTATTTTCCAATAATTTCATATCAAAATTTTGATCCATAGGAGAACTTATAGGCTTACAGTTATACATGTTACATTTTTTTTAAACATTTTCTAGATAGGTTTTCTGACACAACTCTGTTACCCCACTTTTAAAATTCTGCTTCACATTTATCCCTAAAAACTTAGAAATCAAACCCAAATCCTTCATTTCAAATTCCTTATTAAACATTGACTTAAGGTCACAAATCTGACTTTCATTAGTCCCAAATATTAACAAATCGTCGACATAAACTATTAAATAAATCTGTTCTTTACCATTACATTTTGAATACATGCATGAATCACACTGTGATCTTTTAAAACCTTCTCTGATCATAACAGAATTAAACTTATCATTCCAATATTTTGGTGATTTTTTAAGTCCATACAAAGCCTTATTTAATTTGACAATATTATTGCCATCATCATATGCCCCTTCAGGTAACTTTATGTAAACATCTTCTCCTATTTCACCATATAAAAAGGCCCCTGTAACGTCCATTTGATACACAGGTAAATTCATTTTTGTTGCTACTGCTAAAAACAATCTGAAAGTTGCTAACTTGGCTACAGGTGCATAGATTTCATCTAAAGTTAATACATCATTTTGTTCGAATCCTCGAGCTACTAACCTCGCCTTATATTGAATATCATTATTATTTCTCTTTATTTTAAACACCCATTTACTATTAATTAAATTTTGATCATCTGGTAATTCACATACATTCCATGTGTTGTTATATTTTAGAGTCTGTAGTTCCTTCTTTATAGCTTCCTTCCATTGACAAGAGTCTGGACTTCTCATGGCTTCTTCATATGTCTTAGGCTCATTATCCTCTACAGAAACATTGTTACATTCGTAAAATTGAATTGGCTTCCTTATACGGGTACCTCGCCTAAGAGTTTCTTTGTTATTACTTGATTCACTTACCGCATCACTCTCACTTGGCAAATCCAAGCTATCATCAGACTCAGCCGGTGGTGTATTACTGTCTTCTTGACAGCTAGCTTCTTGAGAGCTCAGGTCACTTCCTCTGCTTGGCTCATGTTCTTCTGTATCCTCACTAGTAGATGGCACGGGGAGTGGATTATTAAATTCACATTTAGTCTTCGCTGTCTTACACTGATTCTCTTGCAGAAATACAATATCTCTTCTTATCTCAACATCATTTTTGTGTTCAAAATATATTCTATAACCCTTTGTTGTTTCTCCATATCCCACCATTATTCCTTTTTCCCCTTTTAGGTCCCACTTACTCCTCTTTTCCTTAGGTATGTGAGTGTAAACAGGAGTTCCAAATATTTTCAGGTTAAGTATGTCATAAGACTTGTTTGACCACAATTCATATGGAGTTTTTCCCTCAATGCTGCTTTTACCAGTTCTATTTAGTACATAGGCTGCAGTACTAACCGCCTCAGCCCACAGCTTCTTAGGTAAATTCTTGGCACATAGCATTGTCCTTGCAGCTTCCACCAAGGTTCTGTTTTCCCGTTCAGCGTTACCATTCTGTTCCGGGGTATATGGAACAGTGCGTTGATGTATAATACCCTTTATCTGGAACATTTTACAAACTTCTTTATTTACAAACTCTGTTCCATTATCACTCCGAAAAACTTTGACACAATTTCCAGTTTCATTTTCTGCCTGTGCAATAAAATTTCTGATGCACTCCTTAACTTCGTATTTAGTTTTTATGAAGTACACCGCCCTGTACTTTGAATAATCATCCTTGAAGACACCAAAATATCTCGAACCTCCAACTGACACCTCCTCCATTGGTCCACATGTATCGGCATGAATTATTTGACAAGTTTTCTGACTTATGTTGTTACTTATAGGGTAAGGGAGACGATGGATTTTACCCTCCAAACAATCTTCACACCTAGAATGGACCACTTGGGTTTTGTTTACATCAATATTGTTCTTCTTCAGCACATTTTTCACATAGTCCATGTTTTGATGTACTAACCTCTCATGCCATATATTTAAATCCGAGCATGTAACTTCTGCTGTGTTAACTGAGCATTCAGCATAATAACGTACGTCCATAACATACATATTACCACTTCGCGACGCTATTGCAATTAAATTCTTCTGTTTATTATAGAATTCACACAAATTTTCTTTTGTGATCAAAACATAACCTTTACTCGTAATACAATTGACAGATAATAAATTCATTTTTAATTCTGGAACGAACAGAACATTATCTATGGTTGTATTTATCCATTCACTCCCATTCCATACTTCACCTGTCACCTGTCCGTAGCCATGTACGGCGATTTGCGTTCCGTTACCAACGGTTACATTTTTGTTTGTTATAATGGAATATGACGACAGAAGCTTTTTATCACAGCACATATGTTCACTTGCACCCGAGTCCACAATCCACTTGGTTTCTTGGGAACTTTTGACCATGGCACTTTCCACAACAAAAGCGTTACTTTCTTTATTATTATTCTTCCTGAATCGACACTGACTTTTGAAGTGCCCTGGTTTATTACAATAAAAACACCTTTGTTCCATTTGACTGTCTTTGTTGCTACGATAACCATGATGATTTGAACTTGCACTTGTAGAAGATCTACATTCACTTTGAAAATGTCCATGTTTATTACACTTGTAGCACTTTACTGACTTCTTGTCGAACGTCTTCTTAGCAACAAAGGCAGCTGATTGCGAACTTTCACCACCGCCTCTTTCTTTTATCCTTTCCTCTTCTATCAGTAACCTGGCGACCAAGTTATCGTAAGTCTGCTTATCATCTGGCGCGGACTCCCAGGCAGACACGAAATGTTTGAATTGCTCTGGTAGAGACATCAAAACCTTGGTTATGACCAACTTGTCAGACACATTTTCACCGAGTTGCTTTAGTTGATTTTGCAACTCTTGTATTTTTGATAAAAATACCGACATTTCCAAACCCTCTTCATATTTAAATTTTTTTTTCCTCTTCCCCCGGACCGCCGTAAGGTGCTAACGTGTCTCTGGCTCTGTACTTAATTGTTTTAATAATCATTTAATAAGTAATTTCGAAAATTAAATCATTCAAAATAATAGGAGTGCATAACATAAGAAGAAGTTCAAGTCCCAAGCTATTCAAAACATCGCGGCATCGGAACGTGAAATACCTACCTCTGCCAGCCTGGTACTTCGACGGACCAAGCTGCGCAAGCTCCACCTTCAAGGACACGTAAGAGTGCTTGCAATATTTGTAACGCCCTAGTGCTAATTGATTGGAGAACTTCCGCAACGTTGACTCCGCCCCCTCATTAGTGGACGTCACTATCTCCAAATTGTGTGCCATTATTTTTGCGGTGCTTGCTTATTGGGTCATTCTGCTGCCAAAGCGCGCGCGCACGCCCTGCTAAACATATATCTCCTCATTGCCGCTGCTGCCTTGGTAATCATGGGCTCGCCGATGGACAAATCTGTTTCGGAGTCCGAGCTTAGTGTGTTGGGAAAGGATCAGCACAAGACGCCGCCTAACTATGTTTTCAACGCGCTAAAAGGAGCAGAGAAGATATATCCTTAAGTAATCAACTGGAGGATTTTAAAAAGGAAATTAAGGAAATGATCTCTCTTTACACGACCAAACAAGGCAACGAAATTCAACAGATGACCACGGCGTTAAAAGAAATTCAACAGACTAACCTTAATATCGAAAACTCGATTGGTTTCCTCACTGCACAAAATGTGACACTTAACAAAAAAATTGAGCAACTTGAAAGCCAGAGCAAGGAGGATAGGCAATATATAACTCTGTTGGAGGGTAAAATGGAAGAGATGCAGATAGGAAGTCGCAAAGCAAATTTTGTCATTAAGAATGTTCCAAAACAAAGCAAAGAAACTAAGGAAGATCTCGTGGACATGATTACCTGTCTTTCTCGAAACATAGAATGTAAAATTGACAAATCAGACATCAAAGACATATACCGACTTCGTGGAAAGAATAATGAAAGCCTGAATCAACCCATTATTGTAGAAACTGGGTCCACACTCCTTAAATCTGATTTTATGAAAATGAGTAAAACTTACTTCACTACGCATAAGTCACGCTTGAGCTGTAAGCACTTAGGATTTAAAATACACGAAGACACTCCAGTTTATGTATGCGACCATCTGACAGCCAAAGGGTCTCGCCTTCACTTTCTGGCTAGAGACCTAAAGAAATCGGGAGCTTTTAAATTCTGCTGGACAGCATACGGAAAGGTCTACGTAAAGAAAGACGAAGGCGCGCCTACAATTCAAATTAAAAGTGAAGAGCAGGTACATAAGCTCATGGTAGCTCAATGACTTTTAGTGCATAGTCAGCCACACTTCTTTCATTTTGTACCCAAAAAAGTTTTAATTATTTTTTCTAATGTGGTTATCTCAATCTCAATGTTATTGTTAATTAATCTTTTCCTAAATAGCGAACCAGTTTTATATTGCTTGTTAGCTCACTCATCATTTTTTCACATATTTTGTTTTTGTTCTTGCATGTATAAGTGTAATTATAATAGATCATCGCAATTCACACAATCATACACATCATACTCACACACACACACAAAAATATTCTATATTTCAAAAATAATCCAGCATACTAATCTATACTCCAATCACTCTAGCATGCGTTTCAACACAATAGTACGATACATCTCTCTTAATTGTTCTGTGGCTATGTCTATTCAGTCTTTAATTAACAAAAATGGATGACACCCTACAGACTCTTAATGATATCGACAATATCGAAGTTGCGCGTACATTCCAATGTGCAGGCACTGAGCTACACGATCATGTTAAAATTGGCAAACATGATCTGACCATTATTGCTCAGAACATAAGGAGCATTTTCTGCAACTTTGATGATTTATCACTTTTATTATCGACATTTAAATTTGAAACGGACATTATAATTTTAACAGAATGTAGATTACACCCGAATAAACCCATACCTCAACTTAATAACTATCATAATTTTTCAACTACTCGTCAATTAAATCAAAACGACGGTGTGGTAGTATACGTGAAGAAATCTTTAAATCCTAAAGTGAAAGAAATAAATGTAACTCATGCGTCATGTCTTCAGCTAGAAGTGCATAATAATATTTTCTTATGCATGTACCGATCCCCATCTAACACAAATACAGATATGTTTATAGATTCTCTAAGTAATCACCTAAATACTATAACTTTTCATAAAAACATCATTATAGCGGGAGATATTAACATTAATCTCATAATCAAAAATACGGAGCCGCCGCATGATTATAGAAATAGGGTTAATTACCTAAATATGTTATCTCTACACGGAATACTACCCGGACATACTTTACCTACACGAGAATCCAATTGTTTAGACCATTTTATGATTAAAGTAAATAAAAAGAAAATATCTGCAACTATTGCTATATTACATACTTCCATCACAGATCATTACACTACTTTTCTATCATTGTCCAAACTAAAAGTCAAACAATCTGCTAATAAAACCATCACATCGATTGATTTCGAACGGGCCCTAAATCAAATTAGAGAAGACAAAATTGAAGAATTAATGTTTTGCAATGACCCGGGCCAATTAACTGAGCTACTTTTATCCAAATTAACTAACGCTATTAATCATAGTACTGTTACCAAAACAATTCCCAATAGCAAGCGTACAGTTAAGCCGTGGATAACTGCCGGTTTACTCAGATGCATTAGAAATCGCAACAAACTCCAAAAAAAAACCCGTGATGATCCATTTGATGATATATTAAAAATAACCTACCGACGATATCGCAACTTCTGTAATAATCTACTAAAAAAATTGAAAAGAAAATATGAAAGGGATCTACTTGCTGACTCCATCACAAATAACAAATTGTTATGGCATAACATTAAAACTTTAACTTACACTAGCAATTCTAAGAGTCAAAACACTGAATTACTACACATGAAATCAAATCCAACTGAGTCTGTTAACTTCATTAATAACTATTTTGTAAATATTGGCAAAGAGTTAGCCCAAAAAATTAAACCAACTACGAAAAACTTAAATTCTTTTAGTTCTGATTCACTGTCTACACAGATGAGCTCATTTGTGCTTTTGGATACGGATCCAGAAGAAGTAAACAGGATCTTGATCAGTCTAAAATCTAACAGCGCATCTGGCTGGGACAACGTATCCACAAGATTTTTAAAACATATTAGACAGGAAATTGTTCCTATAATATCGCACTTGGTGAATCTTTGCTTTGCAACAGGTAGCTTCCCTGCTCCACTTAAGCAATCTATTATTACTCCTGTTTACAAGGGTGGGGACAGAGACGATGTCAGCAACTATAGACCTATATCCATTTTGCCAGCCATTTCGAAAATTGTTGAAAAACTAATTAACAATAGGCTGCTAAAATATCTACAAAAGTTCAAAATCTTAAGTAACTCACAATTTGGGTTCAGACCCGGATTATCAACTGAAGATGCAGTAACTGCCCTCAGTTCTCTAGTGGCTGGTAATCTGGATAGTGGTGATAAATGTCTGACTGTCTTCCTCGACTTAAAAAAGGCGTTTGACACCGTCTCTGTTCCTATCCTCATAAACAAATTAGAAACGATAGGTGTGAGAGGAATTCCACTCAAAATGTTTGTTGACTACCTTTCAAACAGGAAACAAAGAGTTAGAGTGGGAGACTACGTCAGTAATGAAGAAAAAGTGACATTTGGTGTGCCCCAGGGAAGCGTGCTAGGCCCTACGTTATTCCTAGTTTACATCAACGACCTCTGCAACCTTAATATCAATAACGCTAGAGTATTTTCCTATGCCGACGACACTGCTGTAGTCTTTTCTGGGAATACGTGGAACGATGTCGCTAGAAATGCTGAAGCTGGTATTACTCAAATTGCTGAATGGCTTTCAAATAACCTATTATCACTCAACACAGCAAAAACAAATTACATATGTTTCAGTATATCACACAGAACACAACCCAACAACAATTTTAATATAAAAGTACATACGTGTGATGATCCAAATAACTGTCAATGTCCAGCACTACTCAGAGTGACTCAAACTAAATATCTTGGCGTTATTATCGACCAAAGATTATCTTGGTACTCCCAGCTCGAACAGGTCACTAATAGAGTTAGAAAGCTGAGCTGGATATTCAAAACATTAAGACATATTGTACCAAATAAAATAACAACTGATAAGAGTACTTCTAGAAATATACTAAACGAAATATATATAGCCTTGGTACAATCTGTGTTAGTATACTGCATCCCCATTTGGGGGGGTGCGGCTAAGACTAAATTTATAGACCTTGAGCGGGGACAACGGGGTCTAATAAAAATTATGTACTTTAAAAACAGAAGGTATCCTACAGAGAGTCTTTATCAAATAAGTAATTTATTCTCAGTTCGCAAACTTTATATAATTAAAATAATTCTTAAAAAACATAAAACACTTCACTATGACCCCAAATTAACCTTAAAAAAAGAAAGGATATAATAGCTGAAGTTCCACAAACCAAAACCAAGCTTGCTCGGACTCAGTATAAAAAACGCTCAGCTCAGCTATACAATCGGGTAAATAGAGAGATCTACATATATGATAAGAAACTAACTGACTGTAAAAAAATGCTGACGACTTGGATAAAACCACTAACATATGACGACACGGAAACGCTGCTGGAATAAAATAAAACATTACACATAAATAATCAATTTTTAACTGTTATACTCGGAATCACATACACACTCATTTATTAATTTACCTTGACAAATTGTTACAAACATCTCACTCTCACACAATCTTACATACACTCTAATTCACATTCACACCCACACATGCTCACATTCACCTTCTCACACACTTTCACCCACCCTCAATCACACACTCGCAAGCCTGCGTGCATTCTGCTTGTTTAGTTTTAGTTTAATTTTTTAGTTTATATCACCATTTTCTTTAAAAATATTTTTAGTATAAAACAAGTAGGTAAATTAGTTGTTTAAGTTACGGAAGAGCGGAGTCTCCTAACACAGGCTTATTTGCTTAAAAGGAGGCTCCTACCCCTAGTTGTTAAGATTTACTTGTTTAAACGAATAAAGCATTTTTCATTTTCATTTTTCATTTTCATTTAAATTGAAAAAATCTTTGTTGCACTATGTGGATACTCGTCTCTGATTTTTGTTCGTAAACACTATTTAACTTTCGCCACATCTCCGCTGACGTCTCGCATGTAATAATATGCACCATGACATTTTCTGAAATCCTTGTTACCAACAAAGTTTGGGCTTTTGCATCTTGACTTCCCCAGCGGGTTCTTTCTGGGTCCTTTTCTGGTTTTACAATTGTACCGCTTACTATTTCGTATAAGCCTTGCCCTCTCAACAAAACCGTTGTCTGAAATTTCCAAATGTTCCAATTTTTGGAACCTTCCAGTTTTATTCCTCCTTGCCCGTACACTATAGGCTCCATTATGCTGCTTTACTGTTTCTTTTCCTGCCTTATTCAATCCCTGAACAAGTAATTCCTTCCTGACGATTTTATATCCTCGACGATTTTTCCGAAAAAACAACGCCGACTTGCACTTGTTTTTTTCTTTCTTTCTTTCGCCAGTTTTTTCCAGTAATCGCTTTTACTTCTTGCGTATATTTAACTGTCCAGCCTATTTATGTGACTGGGCCCATAACCTGATGACTTTTGTAAAGAAATATACGCAATTACTATAACAATAGTTTTATTTGTACGGAGCAACACATTTTACAACTTCACAGTTTCCGCCATTAGAGTAGAGAGAGATAGCAACAACTACGTCACAATAGTTCTGTCTCTGTTTATTAGATTGCATTCCGTTCTACAAGGCTCATCTTCAAAACAAGGTATTTACATTTTAAAATAAAAAAACACATAACATATAAATCAACCTACCTATAGGGCAGGCATGTTGACATATTATTGTTTTGAAACCGTAATCAATATTGTTACTTACTTCATTTCATTTATTAGCCATAATTTACATGTACCTAAATATAGATCTTAAATTGGGTACCTACATGTGTATAAATTACACCAATGGGGTTACTGTATAATGGGGTAACTGTGTAATGGGGTAACTTATTTTTACAAATTCCTGATAATGAAAAAACAAACGAGGCTACAAATAACGAGAAGTGGGACTTTGATCCGAGTACACCCTACAGCTCTCTCAAGAGATTAATGTCATCACCACTGAAAAGTAATGTAAATGATAATCACAAAAAGGCCAAAATATGTAGAGGAATGTATTTATAGTGCTCTTCTTATTAACAGGTCGAGCTAAAAAACGAAGAACTGCAGATCATCAAAACTCAAACGTTGTCCGGCAATTGCTGCAGGAAAAAAAAGTTATCAGTGATGTATAACCTGCAGGAGCTGGAGCTCCAAAGAATTAGAGAGTCCATCAGGCACGCCCAGGAGCTCCATGAGCAAACGCTGCGCCACAATGAGTTTAATTTGTACAATTAATTCAATAAACAATTTATTATTTATTTATTTATATTCACCTGTTTTGAAGTGCCAGACATTAAGGATATTACGATCAGTTGCAGCACAAAACAATTATGAGATTCACCAGATGGACGTTAAGGGAGCATTCTTATATGGTCGAATTGATGAAGATGTTTATCTCAAACTACCAGAGGGAGTAAATATTAGAGAAGGATATGTATTGAAATTAACTAAATCACTTTATGGCTTGAAGAAATCACCTAAGTACTGGTATGAGCATTTTAATGAAACTATACAGACTTACGGTTTTAAAAGATCTCAAAATGACTATTGTTTGTTTTCTAAGGGTGATGTGTACTTATTATTATATGTAGATGACTTATTAATATTTGGACTTGACAGTAAAGAAATAAATAAATTAAAGACATACTTACGTATCTGACAAATACAGAATGAAGGACGTGACTAACAACGTTTTGAACTATTTAGGTATTTCAATTGAAAAGGTAAAAGGAGATTTTTTTATAAACCAAACAGATTATTTGAAAAGTGTATTAGACAAATGATGTATGACTGAATGTAAGGGTTGTAACACAGCAATGGATCAAAACTTTGTTTTAGAAATTGATAACACAGGGAAAGGCTAGCAAAATGCCAACGTGCTATGGAAAGAAGCATGCTGGGGTTAAAAATCAAAGACAGAGTCAGGAATGTAGACATAAGATCAAGAATAAAACTCACAGACATTCTCACTCGGATAGACATCCAAAAATGGAGATGGGCTGGACATATGATTCGACACCCCACTAACATATGGAGTAAGCAAGTCACCCATCTGGCAACCAAGAGATGGCAAAAGAAGCAGGGGTCGTCAAATCAGGAGATGGGAAGATGACTTAAAACAGACAGCGGGACCATTCTGGTTGAGAGTAGCAAGGGACAGGACCTATTGGAAGGAATTGGAGGAGGCCTATGCCAAAAGGCACACCGAACTTCATCAAATGAGTCCTCCCACCCAGGGCAGAGCGAGAGGGACTGTCAGACTCGTACTGACTAAAATCCACGGTGTCGCTAAAATCCACAACGCGCCGTCGACCCGGGCATGGTCCATGGTCGGACAGCGAGTCGCCCATTACTCGCCACCCGCATGCTCGCGCCTGCGGTGGCCGTAGACCGCCTGGCGACGTCCGTCGCCGTGGGCGTCTACTACTGCGGCTGGGGTAGAGGGAGGACGCTGTCCTCTCCCTCACGCGGCGCGCCTCCTTCTTCGCGAGCATGACTGCTTCGCAGAAGAACGCGGCCGCTTCCCACTCCGTCTCGCCCCGTAGCATGGCCTCGACTAATGCCGGGCGCGAGAGGTCTCCGCCTATCGCCGTCGTGAGGACATGGCGGTGCTCTGCCCAAGCGGGGCAGTCCTGGACCGTATGCTCCACCGTGTCCTCCGGGCGATCCTCGCAGTGGTGACACCCAGACGTTTCCTCCTTCCTCTATGGAATATGCACGAAATACGACAAACACCCATAAAATGTCTTTGTCTCGCTATCTTATATTCCTAGAATTCTTACCGACAGGAATTCTAGGAATATAAGATAAGATAGGCTACCTGTCGCTCGGTATTAATTCTAGGAATCTTTCTTTTGTTCAGGAACAAAAGAGAGATTCCTAGAATTAGCGCGCTGTTTCAAGTGCTTTATCTGTCTCGGTAGGAATTCTAGGAATGTTTCTTTTGTTCCTTCCTAATTGAGTTCCCGGTATTGTAAATTTTTAACGCTGCGCGCTGTTTTAAGCGCTATTGTTATTTTTTTTTTAAGTTGCTACTGGTTGATGGATTTTAAAGTAAACACCTAGCTACGCAAATACGCACTTCTTTTTGTTTGATGAAAAATTACAGAGTTAAGGTCTTTTTTAGTGATGTTTGTGTGTAATTAATAATTTAATAAATAAATTAGCAATTATTGTAGGGAATCATTTATGTTTAGGTAATAATGTGCAAATAAACTATATCTATTAGTTTCGTTCCAGAAAAAAACAGTTTACTTCTGGCTTCGGCGGTGGGATGAAAGCGGAACACTTGAAGCGCACCACCGCCAACTGTACGCGAGAGCCACAACGGCGGCAGAGGATACGGCTATGGTCGCGGCACACTCTGCCGACCCGTTCCTAAGCACAAGAGTGTCCTCAACTTCATACAATGTGAGTCCATGTATACCTTGTTATCACACATATCACCCTTCCTTATTCATTTTTTTTATAGTCAATTTTATGCGCGCCGAGCGGCCTGTAGAATCTAGCGATACCTCTTAATTCCAACCGCTAATGACATCAATACGTCTGTATTGGACTCAGTGCAATATTACTATTAGCAGTTAGCACCTATCTCAACAAAGGTGGAAGTTCTCAAGTCATCGGATTGTTTATTTGTGTATGTTTATCATCATCATCAACAGCTTATAATGTTCCCACTGCTGGGACACAGGCCTCCTCTCTGTGAGAGGGAGTGGGCCATAATCCACCACGCGGGCCCAGTGCGGGTTGGTTATATTTTGATGAATAATTTTAAGCTATTGCATAGTTTTTATCGAGGGCTTCGAGCGCGGCGACCGAATCGATACGTCGATAATTTGCTACACACACGTCACGAAAACGTAACGTATATGTCAAACGTCCTCGCTGCGCAGCCGTGGCGTTCGCTACGCTTCTTCCCCGCCCCGCAGCCGCTAGACAAGTCCGTAAATAAGTCTTATGAACACCATTGGGACGAAGAAGTATTATTGTATGCCTATCGTCTTCCAGAGCGCAAGCTCACGAAGGCAAGATTTAACAAAATTTTCTCTAAGGTATGGCCTAAGTGTGTAACTCAAGATAATATTAAAAAAGGGTTTAGAGCTACTGGGCTCCATCCCTATAATCCAAATGCGATTCCTGAGGATGCTTTTGCACCTTCTATCCTCACTCAGCAGCCCAACCTGCATGAAACTGTTTCGAACACTGTTGCTTCAGCAGATGACTCTGACACAGATTGTGAAGATATTGCTTGCATGTCACCATCTTTATTAGCTGAAAATTATGATGTATCTCATTGTTGCCCTGAAACAAGCACATTACGGCCTCTACCTCAACCTTTGCATGAATATTCATCTCCACCATTTTCTGCTCCTCAGCCACCAAATCCTTTGCCATTGTATGCATGTAACAAATTGGTTGACTATAGTTCCTCTTCTGAAGCTGCTACTGAAGATATTGTAGAACAAGCAACAGAAAGAGACATGAACTTATGCGATAGAACATTCCAATTTCATTCTCCGATTCCTAGCACGTCTGGGTTAGGACAGAATGTACTACAAAGACCAGTGATAAATTCTTCTACATCAGGCTCAGACGATGAAAATATTTATATAAATGCAATGCAAAAAGCCGTGGGGCGCCGGCTTAGAATTGCGTTCCCCCAATTCATCCCGTGGGTGTCGTAAGAGGCGACTAAGGGACAAACCGGAGGTCGGGCAGCAGCGTCCTCCGTGTACCTACTGCACATCCTCACTGCGATCGCCAACCCGCCTGCCAAGCGTGGCGATTTAAGGCAAATTACCCCCAAAATGATCGAAAGCACAAAAACCAGGCCCCCAGTCCCCGGCAGCTCCGCTATCCCTAGCGCGGGTAGCGGTCAAGGTAACGGCGGAGCAGGGGGTGCTAAGAATCTCCGGAAGAGATCCGGCTACCCACCCCCACGACGACTGGCCCTGGTAACACACAACATACGCACAATGAGGACTGACGAAAAGATCTGCGAGCTGGAAGAGGAGCTGAGCAAGTTACACTGAGACATTATAGGGCTATGCGAAGTCCGTAGAGAGGGGGAGGACACCGTAACCCTGAAGTTTGGTAACTTGCTCTACTACCGGGAGGGCGACCAACAGTCCCAAGGTGGTGTCGGGTTTCTCGTTCACAAGTTCCTCGTAAACAACATAATAACCATCGACAGTGTGTCGAGCAGGGTGGTATACCTAATACTCAGAATATCCAAAAGATATTCGCTGAAGGTCATTCAGGTATACGCACCGACCTCGTCACACTCCGATGATGAAGTGGAGACTATGTATGAGGACGTAAGTAGGGCCATACATAGTACCAAAACCCGCTTCACTGTTGTTATGGGGGACTTTAACGCAAAGTTGGGCAAGAAAAGCGGTGATGAGTTGAGAGTGGGGCAATTTGGGTATGGGCAACGGAACCCTAGGGGACAGAGGCTGGCCGACTTTCTGGAGAAAGAGGAACTCTTCATGATGAACTCTTTCTTCCAGAAGCCACCTCACAGGAAATGGACCTGGTTGAGTCCCGATGGTTTCACGAGAAACGAGATAGACTTCTGTGATCAACAGGGTAAAAACCGGTAGTGATCACCGAATCGTAAGAGGCTCGCTGAATATCAATGTTAAACTTGAAAGGTCCAGCCTGATGAAGTCTACGCTCCGACCTACTCGGTCCCATATTCAAAACCCCGAAAGCTTTCAACTCGAGCTCTCTAATCGCTTTGCTTGCCTTGAGAACTTAGTTTCAGTGGACGAGATCAACGACGGGCTAGTGGAAACTGTCCGCACGGTAGGCTCTAAGTTTTTTAGACCCTGCCGTAAAGATAGACCTCAGAAATTGACCGAGCAAACCTAAAACCTCATGGCTGAACGACGCTTGCTACAGCTGCAATCTTCCGATGACGCGAAGTCATATAGGCAGCTCAATAGACGTATATCTAAGTCCTTGCGACACGATCTGCGTCTCTTTAATACGAATCGTGTTAAAGAGACCATACAGCGAAACCAAGGCTCCAAAGTGTTCGCAAAGGACAAGTCTATTGGGCAAAGCCGGATGACAAAGCTGAAACGGGAGGATGGCAGCATAGCGTCGACCAAAGCAGAGGTTTTAGGCGAGATCGAGAGGTTCTATGGACAGTTATACACTTCGGTCGCAAAGCCCGTTGACAGCTTGGTAGGAGATCCAAGAGCCAAGCTGTCCCGACATTATACCGAAGATATCCCGGACATCAGTCTGTACGAGATTAGGATGGCCCTGAGGCAGCTTAAGAACAACAAGGCGCCGGGCGAGGACGGAATCACTTCAGAGCTTCTGAGAGCGGGTGGAACACCGGTACTTAAAGTCCTCCAGAAACTCTTTAATTCCGTCCTGTCCGAGGGCAAAACGCCTCAAACGTGGAGCAGGGGTGAGGTGGTGTTGTTCTTCAAAAAAGGTGATAACAGCCTATTGAAGAAATACAGACCCATCACGCTTCTGAGTCATGTTTATAAGCTGTTTTCAAGGGTTATCATGAACCGTCTCGAACACAGACTTGATGACTTCCAGCCTCCCGAACAAGCCGGTTTCCGAAGAGGCTATAGTACCATAGACCACATCCATACGCTGCGGCAAGTTATACAGAAGACCGAAGAGTATAACTTGCCATTATGCTTAGCGTTTGTGGACTATGAGAAAGCCTTCGATTCGGTGGAAACATGGGCGGTACTTGAGTCACTCCAGCGATGCCGTATTGACTATCGGTACATCGAGGTGTTGAAGTGTTTGTATAATAACGCCACCATGTTGGTCCGAGTACAGGAGCAGAGCACGAAGGCGATTCCATTGAGAAGAGGCGTAAGACAGGGGGACGTTATCTCCCCTAAACTGTTTACTGCCGCAATGGAAGACGCCTTCAAACTCCTGGAATGGCAAGGACTTGGCATCAACATCAACGGCGAATACATCACTCACCTTCGGTTTGCCGACGACATCGTAGTCATGGCAAAGTCGATGGAGGAACTCAGCATGATGCTTGATGGCCTCGACCGAGTTTCACAACGGGTGGGCTTGAAAATGAACATGGACAAGACGAAAATTATGTCAAATTCCAATGTTGTGCCCACCCCAGTCTCTGTTGGAAACTCGGTACTCGAAGTTGTTGACTCATATATCTATTTAGGACATGTAGTCCAATTAGGTAGGTCCAACTTCGAGAAAGAGGTCAACCGCCGAATCCAACTCGGTTGGGCAGCGTTCGGGAAGCTACGCAATGTCTTTTCGTCCGACATACCTCAGTGCCTCAAGACGAAAGTCTTCAATCAATGTGTGTTACCAGTGATGACTTACGGCACCGAAACGTGGTCTTTCACTATCGGCCTCATCTCAAAGCTCAAAGTCGCTCAGCGAGCTATGGAGAGGGCTATGCTCGGTGTTTCTCTACGTGATCGAATCCGAAATGAGGAGATCCGTAGACGAACTAAAGTCACCGATATAGCCCACCGGATTAGCAAGCTGAAGTGGCAATGGGCAGGCCATATTGCTCGCAGAGCAGATGGCCGGTGGGGTCGAAAAGTGCTAGAGTGGAGACCGCGGACGAGCAAGCGCAGCGTAGGACGTCCACCAACGAGGTGGACAGACGACCTTGTAAAGGTCGCCGGAAGACGCTGGATGCAGGTCGCTTCCAACCGGTATATGTGGAGATCTAAAGGGGAGGCCTATGTTCAGCAGTGGACGTCCTATGGCTGAGATGATGATGATGATGAATGCAAAAATACTTCCAATATCCTGCTAGGAACAGTAATATTTATACATCATCAGAATCGGAATCAGAAGCAAAAAATCTGGATCCATCCGGTAAGATATCTGGTGACACAGATCAACAGACGCGATTCCTACAAACACAGGATCATGATTCTGATGATTCTGACAGTGTACTATTATCAAATCTAAAACAAAATAATAAAACACAACAGCGGTCCTCGTTTCACGAACTTATACCAACGCCCAACTATGGAACTATAAAAAATAAACCAAGGCGAAAAACCATTAATTACATTGGTCAAAGAGTGACCAAGGATTTAGTTGATGCTGTTCATGAAAAAAAAACAAAAACTCCAAAACTGAAACCAAAAAAAACACCAAGAAACCAAAAAAAAACACGAACGAAAGAATAAAGATGATAAAGGAGTCGAAAAATCAGAGAAGAAAAAGTTAAAAGAAAAGAGGGTGAATGTAATAAAACGCACAAGAACAGAAGAAAAGGAGGCTGAAAGATGGTACTGCCAAGCATTTAAAACTGAACAAGTCGCAGATATGCGAAAATGCTTTGGTTGTTCTCTGTGGTACCATGAAGAATGTGTTGGATTAACTAATAATGACGTACAGGAATTCTTATGTCCAGAATGTAACTAAGCTTCTCACAAGAATTTCTCATAAGGTCATCATCTTCATGGATAGTTATCAGATTTTAGTTATAAGTTTTCAGATTTTCGTTCAAGTTCCTATTGTTACACTTACGTAATTATTTTTTATACTCCTAATAAGGCCCACCGAAATTGTGGGGAAATATATTTTATCAATAAGTAGAAAAAAATATCATTTTACTAAAAGTTATTGTAAGGATAATTTCACAAAAGTGTTTTTTGTTATTTTTTTTTAGAGGTTTTTATTTTGTAGGTTGATTAAGTTTTGCTTGGCCTAAGATGGCCCACCGTGCAATTTAATACCAAAAAAACAATTGTAGCAGACTGATTACTTAATAATCTCATACGTTAAGTAAAGTTTTACGTATTTATATGTTTTTTATTTACAAAGTGTTTATTAATTACGGAACTAATGTCGGGCCCAGTTAGGTACCTGTGTTTCTAAAAAGGCCCACTTTAAAGCTTTTTAAAAACAATTATTATTTTAAAGAAATGTTATCGTATACATTGATTTGTATGTTGATTTTGTTCGCAAATAAATGAGTAATATTTTAATAAAGTTTGTTTTAATAAACAATTTCAATATTTTCATTTATTTAAATATTGCAAAAAATGGGCTTTTTTAAAGGCGCACATACCTTAGTCTATAAACTGAGGATGGCAACATGACTCCTTTTTGACGCGACAGCGCGACAGGCTCATTTAGTCATAACATTTAACATGTAACGAGTTATCAATAAAATTCAAGACTCCAGCAAAAACTCGTTTCATTGAGCATCAAGATTTCAAGCTCCAGGGTCTCGCGCAGACAAACATAATGGACACTCCAAGCTTCATCATTGTGGTACGAATTTTTTTATGTTTTTTTTTTGTTTTGAATTTTGATCTATCTCCGAAACTACTGTAAAGTTGTCGATCTGTCATCAAATATTCCTAATACTCGTAATATGTTTCTGTTAAAAGGCTATGTATAATTACGCTATTTTCTCTGGGAGATAAGCAAATTTTGAAATTATGTTGTTTTTTTAAATATTTACAAACAAACACATTTACAAATAACAATACAATTTATATATATTTATTTACATTTAAACACAATACACCCTTACCAGTTGGTCGATAAATTTTCTATCGATAGTCGATGGTCATTAAACTATCGACCGAGCCGTCATCACTAATGACCAATACCTGCACAACTATCAATAGCTATATACGGCCGGCTACGCCTGCGCGGGCGCATGCCCTTTCACCGCGCAAGGTCGAGCCAGTCAGGACCTTACCTCGACGCGGAGCGCACGCTTGTCGCCTCAACCATATAATCACGCGGTATTGCGAATTAGCTTTGTTTTCCATTGTTATTAATCTGAACTATTTCATCTGTCTATCATTCTTCTACTTTCATCCTTCCGCTACTCTATACTGTGCTTCAGCTTGTGCTTGTGAACTCTTCTCTATTGTGCCTTCTGAACTTAGTGTTAACGGTGTACGACTGAGGACAATAAGATATCCTACAACGTGAGTGATTTAATTATTTCTACCACACACCACGCACATATATATCTATATGTATGTTTTGAGTTGGAAGCTAAACCACTGGATATCATTTATTCAATTTTTCCTCAAATATTCCTTAAACTGCTCTTCAATTAATAGGGCATGTATAATTACGCTATTCTCCTTAGGGGATAAGCAATGTTACAATATGTTGATCTTCAGTCATTGTTGATATTTTTGTAAGAACCGCTATTTGAAAACTACTGTCAGCAAACCAGCCAGTCTGGTTGCCTTTCGTGAAATGGGTCACCGTATGAAATCTTGGTTATTTCTTTTTCACTTTTTGTGTTTCTTTTTTTGTTTTTATTTATCCTGTGAGAGTTTCAAATAATTCAAAATAATTTGATGCATACTTTTATTTCAATACTAGCTTCTGTCCGCGACTTCGTACGCGGATCCTGTTGCTTATGCCAGCGACACGGGGTCGTCAAAATCGAACATCTGATAAGTCTGATGTCCAATTCCAAGAGCCCGTGTAAAAAAATAAATAGGAGTTTTGGCCTGTAGAGTCAAATTTTTATTCATATAATATAATTATTCATCGTCATTAAAAATTAGTTCCAAGCTGTTACCGCCTTTACTGCGTGGAGGTACTCCCAGCTTATGTTATTTTAAAATTATACAGTGAAATTAGTGATAGCTTTGATTTCCACATCAGGTGTTCCAGATCTTCAATTTTTAAACGTCAACAGAGAGTGTTTATCAGGCTGAACAACTTTGCTAAGACGTCATTCCTATATAATTATGTTATAGTGTAACTGGGCTCTTGGAGTTCTAAAAAGAAATCATTCAAATCCATCCAGTACATACTTTTTGAGTATAACAAAAATCACGCGTTCCAACTGCTCCCCATTTCCCTCGCCTGCCAGCGAATCCCTGAGGTACCTCCCGCAACAACCGTGCCCGGGAGGACTTGCGTCAGGTTGAGGGTGAGGACGCCGCAGCGCATGTCCAACCACTTCTCAAAGAGGGATCCTACCGCCGCAATTATGACATGACCACTATGACCAGGCAGTCATTAGGTATTAATTTTGTTGTGGTATTATTTTGAAACTATGATATCTCCTAAGACATTCATTGAAATCAAACAATGTCAAGGGCAATTTTGTTCAAAATTAAATGCTTGTGATGATTAACGTATTTATTTGGATAAGGATTAATATCGTGTTAATGAAAATACCTTCGCAAATAATAAATCAAATTTGATTTCCATAAAAAAGGTTATAATGACTTAACCATAAAAGATAAATATATGCTCTCGCGGACTTTATTTTAGAACTTTTTATCAGGAATAATTCCGTAGTACATAATTTTTGTGTATTTTTGTGTATGTTTACGCAGCGCACGCCACGGAAGCTCTCGAAATGGAAAACATTTTCCCGATTTTGAAACATTTCTCTTTACTGCTCCGCTCCTATTGGTGATAGCGTGATGTTATATAGCCTATAGCCTTCCTCGATAAATGGTCTATTCAACACAAAAAGAATTTTTCAATTCGAACCAGTAGTTCCTGAGATTAGCGCGTTCAAACAAACAAACAAACTCTTCAGCTTTATAATATTATAGTATAGATTATTTGCAATTTTATTTTTTTTCTAATATTTTTCAGTAGTTCTCTAGGATAAATCTGCGCTGATTTTAATTGTAGGTAGGTAAGTTAGATATTATTTAAAGAGTAATTTATTGTTTCGAGGTGTAGGAATTTTAAAGATTCTATAATAAACAAATCTTTCCATTATTTTGTGTTTCTTTATGTTTTGAATTTGTGCTCAAACCAGTGCATATGTAGATTCTGTTTTAAACGACAACAAGTTTTACTCATCGAGTTAAATAATAAGCAATTTTTTAGGTATCACGCGGTATGCTGAAGGGGGAAGAGCAATGCTATCGTACGTTCAATTTCGTTAACAAATTGCAGCGATACTGTAAATTGACCAAAAAATTATAGTCTAAAGGCGCTCCCTCACCGCGAGCATTCATCTGTAATGTATCATAAAAGTGCGCAATTTGATGCTCTATCTATTGTCTTCGAATGTTTGAATCTGTAACGTTACATTACAGGTGAATGCTCGCGGTGAGGGAGCGCCCTAATGTTTAACATAAACACGGATCTTTCTCTAATGTCGCTCAAACAAAGACGTTTCCCATGCAAACTAAGTACCTATAACATTATTGATCTAAACTAATAATAGGTCTTTACCTATGAAATTGTCGTTTTGTATGAAAAAATTTAAACGAATTTTTTTCATATATTTTTTATTTGTATTAATCGAAGTAATCACGCATGCAATCAATGCATCTTTGCCAACGCAGTGGCAGTTTATTGATGCCCTACTTAAAGAAATCAGCTGGACGGAAGGCAACAAATTCTTGAAAGGAATTTTGTACTGCCTTTCGGTTATTGAAGTTTTTCCCGCTAGGCGCAAGGTCGGGTGAGTAGGGCGGATGACGGAGAGATTCCAAACCCAGTTCTTGCAAGTTGGAGACCGTCTGCTGTGCAGTATGAGGTCGCGCGTTGACGTGCAGGAGCCGCGGAGACGAGCGATTGACCAATGCTGGTTGGAGATGTGCCAGCTTCTCCATCATTGTGTTCAGTTCTTCACAGTACACATCTGCAGTAATGCTAACCCCGTTTGGTAAGCTGTGATGAATCACACCGGCGCTAGTGTAGTGACCTACTATAATTATTGTTTTCATGTACTTAGCCTAAATATTGTATAAAACTAACTTAACTTAATATTATATAATTGCAACTTAATAAATAAACAAACAATAGTATTATATAAAATCAAAACTAACATTAGAATTATTTACATTAATATAATAATCACACAATATTTAATGTTTACAAAAACTAATATGTACAAACAAACGTACACGGACAAACTTTGTCATATTAAGCCCGGGTGACACGAGGCTAGTAAATCAAGCTAGTGAGCCAAGCTAGTGCTGCCAAGCTAGTAAGCTAGTGACACTAGCTTCGTGTAGACGGAACTAGCTTCGTTTACAAGCTAGTAAGCTAGTGTGGAAGCTAGCAAGCTAGTGCCTCAAGCCAGGATAGTTTTAATAGCTTGGGGTTCTATTTTTCAAGCTAGTAGGCGCCCCCCACCACCCGTTTTACTATCCTGGCTTCGTTACTAGCTTCGTGTCAACCGCGAAGCTAGCGAACCTAAGCTAGTGTGCAGTCGGAGAGCGTGGTGAGAGTGCGTGCAATTTGTTAAAATGCCGAAATTAGCGGACGAAATTAATTTGAAATTCGTTCAATTGTATAGAGAAGAGGAATGTTTGTGGAATGCAAGTATTCCATCTTACAAGGACAAGCAAATGCGAGACTCGTCACTAGAAAAAATACGCGACATACTAAATAAAGATGGAATAGAAATGTCGATAAAAGAGATTAAAAATAAAATTAAAAATCTAAGAGCTACATATTGTCAAGAATTAACAAAGATAGAAAAATCTGAGAGGTCTGGAGCAGGAACTGCAGAAGTCTATAAGCCAAAAATTATTTGGTTTGAGGAAATGCATAATTTCATAAAAAAGGTGCCAATGAAGAGAAAAACTTCGGTAAGTTATTTTAATATTATTTACTCTTTACAATTATTTACCTTAAAAGTACTTATTGAAATATTAATAATCGTCGGCATTTTTAATTTTTCTTGTAGTTTTGTCTGAATTAACGAATCATTCTTGCTTGCCATGGTACTGCTCCATCATTGTTGAAATATCTCTTAAATTTCTCCCTTTTTTCGATAGCTGACAGAGAAGAGTGGTTACTTCCCTGTCGACTGATACTGGGTAAACATAAATTTTCCATTCTCCATGAACCGGGAATAATGTTTCCCGCTTCAATGTCTTCTTGGTCGACATCACTACTAATGCAATAAGTGCTTTTTTGCTCTTTTCGTAACCAATTATGCAGAGCACATGATGCTAGTACAATTTTGTCTACTGTTTTTACGTCAACTGCGATTGGTCTTTGATAAACACGAAATCGGCTTGCCAATATGCCAAAGGCATTTTCTACAGTTCTTCTGGCTCTACTTAGCCGGTAGTTGTATACTTTTTCTTCATGTGTTAAATTGTCACCTGGGTACGGTTTCATAATATACGATTTTAATGGGAATGCAGCATCCGCCAAAATTACTCCGCCTTGTGGTATAAGGTTATTTTCTAGTTGATTATATATGGAGCAATTCCTAAAAACACTTCCATCAGATGCCATTCCACAGGCGCCGACGTCAATATAAATGAAATTATAATCGTAATCAACAATAGCCATAAGAACAATACTGAATGTTTTTTTGTAATTAAAAAACAAACTTCCACTGTTGCCAGGAGCTATGATTTGAACATGCTTCCCGTCGACGGCGCCATAACACGCTGGAAAGTTCCATTTCACTCTGAAACCATTTTCTATAGCTGCCCATTCTTCAGTTGTAGTTGGAATCTGTAACAATATTTTTAACAATTTTTTTATTTTCAGAACAATCAAGATTCTCCAAACAATAATAAAGATGACAACAGTGCAAGCAACAGTCAGTCATTAGAACCACCCGTAGCAGAAAATCTGTCAGAAAAGACAGTTGAAATGTCTCAACCTGCAAGCGAAATGTCGTCTATTCAAGATAAAACTTCTAAATTTATTTCCCCCGGAAGTAACATTCCGCAATTTAAGAAACGGAAGGTTTCGCAAGTGAGTTCATTGATAAATGAAATTAAGGTGATTAAGGAGGATTTAAACAGTTCACGAGAATTTCAGGAACCAGAGCTGGATGAACATGAGATATTTGCAAAATATGTAGCAAGTCAGTTGAAAAAGCTTTCACCCGGACAGGCCATTTTAGCTAGGGATCAGATCAACGCAACACTATCCTGCTGTCGGATGTATGATTTAAACTTCGGAAATACTACATTTTCGTACCAGTCACCTATCAATTCTTCAGACTCCAATATGTCAACCATATTTCCTTACAATAGTTCTGCAGCAAGTCCACTCTACACTAATCCACCATCACAACTACAACAGACTGAGCAACGTGATGAACCCATCATCCATCCGCCACCACAGCAAGAGTTGGAGCAAGATGAAGATCCCATCTATCAAGCATTTCAAAATGCTTGATACATTTCTCGCCATTTATGTAGCGTAAACGTAAATTTTGTCGTCATTTATGATTTCTCATTTTGTAATTTAGAATTTAATCTCGCCATTTATGTAAGCGTAAAAGTACCTACTTTAATTTGAAATAAATAAAATTCTACATACCTGTATATCTTTCTTTAATGCCTTATAAATTTCACTGCAAACTTCTGGTATAAATCTAGATATAGTAGATCTTGAAACACGATACATGTGACTTAACTTCCTGTAATTGACACCAGATGATAGAAAATCTAGAGTTATTTCCAATTTTATTTTAGCCGGTATGGCTTCTCTCATATTAGTATTTAATTTTTGTATTTGTGGTCCCACTAGATTCAGTAAATTGTCAAAAATATTAGGTGTCATTCGCAAAATACTCTTGAATTCGCCGGAATCCTCAGATCGCAGTTCTTTTAAAAGTAATGCAGATGCTCCATGAGTATGTCTTCTTAAGAAAGAAAGAAAAAAGAAAGAAAAAACATTTATTTGGCGCAAAGGGACCACGATAGACACACACATTTGAAATAAAAGTAAACACAGAAAAAAAAAAACTTAAAAACCTATATCTAACACAAGAGAAAAAAAATAAAATAAAAGAATAATTTTTTGTGTGTCTCACGGCTGCGCCAAAAAGGCCCAGTTCAGCAAAAATGTCGAGCACCTTTAAGTGCTCGACGCTGGTTTTCAACTGGACCTGTAATGTTGATGTTACGGATGTAAAATAGCTTTATAACATGATTTATGGTGTCGCTTGTTAATACTACTACTTATATAAAATATAGATATAATACAAAGGCAAATAGGTAAGATCCAGGGTCTTGTCCAAGTACGCTTTTCTTCTAGCAGAGCTAATATTTCATCTAGCGCATGTTGACACAACTTCCGAATTAACTTTCTTAGTAGAATTGCTTTTCTCTTACGCACACTGTTCATTTTTACGTATACGTGTTATCAGGTTAAGCACAACTCACTACTGACTTGACTAGCTTGAAATTTCCTAGCTTCGTGTAGACAGCACTAGCTTGGTTACAATCCAGGCTAGTAGGTAAGCTAGAAACCAAGCTAGTGACCCCTCTAGCTTACTATCCTAGCTTCAAAATACTAGCCTCGTGTCACCCGGGCTTTAGTTAAATCGTTATTAGTAGCGAAGCTTGTGACGTAGCCTTTTGTCTCGGCTGTTGCGTCGAGAACCAGCGAGCCACGCACTGCGTGCGTGCCTAGGCGTGAGCGAGACGATCGATCGACCGTCGCGCTCGCTCCCGCCGTTCGCGCATTCCGATGTCCCGCGCCGGCCGGTTGATCAGTGAGACCACAACTGCCGTCGTGCGTGCTAGCTATCACTTGCTAATATAAACCGCTTAGCTTTCCACCGCGCTATTATATATCTGTATGTGCTTTCCGCTTGCCTCTTATTCTGTGCTTCTCTTCTATCCTATCTGTCTGACTTTATCCTTCTGTTTTGTGAACTCTTCTGTGTGTGTGATTCGTGTGGAAATAAATTCTTTTCTTTCTTCCACTGTGTAAGTAGTCTACTTATTTACGGACCTTACGACACCCACACGACCTACACTTGAACACCAAACAGTGACCATAACTTTTCTAGGTAGTGGAGTTCCGTAAGGCGTAAAAATAATAAAACCTCGGAATTCAAGGCCAGTCAATGAATCTTCATTTAATTTTTTTGAAATGTGGTGTTAACAGCATATACAAAAATGTTAAAAAAATTTGCCCGATCTCAATTTTTTTATTAAAATAAATTATTATTATTATCTTACAGAGACTCTCTTTTAAATTGGCCAAAAGGGAGAAATCAGGATCCATAAGAGATACGAGAAAACTTTCTTGGAAACCTTTAACTATTTTGTTACTTGGGCTAAAACGGCAGATTTATGCAAGCAATTAAAACATATTATTCACTTTTTAAATGAAATTGGGTTAAACGTGGTTGCTGCAGTATGTGACCAAGGAGCAACCAATATGGCTGCACATAACCTTTTGATGAAGGCAACTGAAGGATAAAAAAAAAAAATATCCTGGAGGCTTTTTTGAGATAGATTCAAAAAATATACTCAATTTATGACCCGCCTCATCTCATGAAGGGCGTTAGAAATAAACTGCTTACCAAAGATTTACAATTCAAAGAAGACGGTAAAATAAAGTTAGCTTCCTGGCCACACATAGAAGCTTTATATAAACGAGGAACAAGATACAGAGGAGTCCGAGTCAATCTTATAAAAAAGTTAACAGCTGAGCATGTATATCCACAGCTAATACCAAAAATGAGAGTCAAACTCTGCACACAAGTGTTTAGCAACACAGTTGGCCTGACTATGGGGTACATGACAGGTTTGTTTCATTGAACATTTTTACTAACAGTACATTTGACTTAAATTCTGTGATAATTTTATCAAACTTTACTGGCGTTTTAACTGAGAATACCAAACATAGGTTTTGGGAGGTGGAATTTCCAAAAAATATTTTAAGTGTCTGCTTAGATAGTAAAGGAACTTACTGTGAAAAAAAAATAATTTGTAGCTTCAGTAGTAGGCTCTGCGTTAGTGATACATTAATTAAAACATAGTGGTTTAGGTGGCGCTCTGTGGTTTCTGCCTACCCCTATGGGAAAAAGGCGTGAGTTTATGTATGTAAGTATGTTAAACCTAACCGTCTGGCCAAGTCGTTAGTGAATCTTTCATTATCGATGCAAAAAATCAAAGTTAATTAAAAACTTTTTCTTTCCAGATGAAGAGAGACTCCCGAAAAAAAGTGTGGACACAGCCGGTCTCATCTTATTTTTAGATAAATTGTTCGATTCTGTCAATGGCAATTTCCATACCTTTGTTCTCATATTATTCATCATCATCATCATCAGCCTATAAATGTTCCCACTGCTGGGACACAGGCCTCCTCTCTGTGAGAGGGATTATCTCATATTATTACATTCGCAAAATATTATATTCGCAAAATATTACATTCTCGAATTATTATATTCTCAAAATATTACACAAAGAAAAATCACAGCGAAAAATGTTTTTGATTTGAGGGAAACAATAATAAATATTTGACATCATCCCATAGGTTATTCATCACATATATTTGTCTCGGATGGGAATCAAATCTACAACCCCTTTTTTAAGGTTTACCTACCTTTTGTAAAATAAATCTAACTAATGATTTTATATCACCCAGTAGTAGGTAATCCTGAAGATATGCATTAATATAATATTATGTGCATTTATATTGAAGTTTTAATAGATAAACTCTTTGCTAGTAGTTCCTGTCAGATAACAATGAAAAACCTATGTTTGTACTAGTGTCAGCTTTTATTTATCAATTGTTTTTTATGTATAATGTGACATTGTGTAAAATAGTTATTGGGAATAAATTTTGCATTCTGATAAATAAATATTAAAATAAAAATGTCTGAAGATAGTGAAGCCAAGTCTATAACGAGTCAAAAAGGCAAGTCTTTTTTTTATATAACGGTTACAAATACAACTTCTTCATGAAAAATAAAAATGGTTCAACCAACTGGAGATGTTGCAACTAAAGGGAGTGCAAGACTTCGATTACATTAAGTTTGGATAAGAGTGAAAGTCGTCAGACAGCCCAAACATAGTTGCAGCGTTGATTTTGAAAGAAATATAATTGATATGGCAATGGAGGAGTGCAAAAAAGAAGTGTGCGAAAATTTTGAACCCATTCCAAAAATATTTGAAAATCACTTCTTGGGAAACCAAGTTTTTCAAAATAAAGAGTATCTGATCCCATCATTTACGTCCAAAAAGGATACGCTGTACAGGAAACGAAAAAATTTTTTGAATGTCGGTGCATCAAAGACTACAAGTAATGTGAGATTGCCACACCACATTGTGCAAGACTTTTTTTTATTTGATGATTATGATGGTGAAACGGATGATAGAATTATAATATTTTCGATGTTACCTGCTCAAAAGCTACGAGAATTATTCCAGACAATTGATATTGTATACGGAGATGGTACATTCAAGGTGACACCGTCGCCTTTTTACCAATTGTTCACCTTACATATTGATATCGCACGAGACCAAAACACAATTAGTTTTGTACCTATTGTCTATGGCTTATTACCAAAAAAGAACACAAATACATACAAAAGGTTCTTTTCTGTACTAAGAAATCAATTTCGTATGAATAGGGGAGCGGCGGGACGTTCCGTACAGCGGACGATACCGTACATTGTATTTGACAGAGACCAAATGATGAGAAACCTCGGACCAAGAATCATAATGGACAGAGCTCTATGGCGTTGCCGATCTTATATCTGTGTAAGGCACTGGTAGTCATGTATCTTTGTCTATCCCTCGAATCCTAGCTACGAGTAAAAGAGATAGTTGATGTACGTTTGGCAACGCTGCGCTGTCGGTGTAAGTCGTGTCAGTTTACGACCTACTAGGAGGCCAAAACATTGCGGGACAGCGCATTTAAATCAAGAGATTACTGTGTTTTACGAGGTATTAAGTAAAAAATATTTAGCAAATGTGAAAATATGTCGTGTTCCGCTGTGAATTGTTCTTCAAGAACCACCAAAGGAGGCGTAAAAAACCCGGATTTGTCGTTTCATAGGTAAGTCATTGTCCGTCATATTACATGATTGGTGAGGTTTATTACCAGAAAAACTGTAGTAATAATATGTTAACAATCTAGGTCAGTGTTTCCCAACCTGTGGTCCGCGGACCCCTGGGGGTCCGCGAGTATATGATTGGGGGTCCGCGGTGTCATCTCTAGACCATACATAAATGCTAATTTCTCGTAATCTACGCTTAGTTAGCCCGGCGAACGTGCGCCAACGTGCGGTGAGCGAGACTGAATGAATGATGCGAGTGAAATAAGTGCGTGCGGGCACCGGGCCGTGACTCTTCTCCCCTTATTTTATTAAGGGGGTCCGTGAAAACTGTGCTTGATTTCCTAGGGGTCCGTGGCTGAAAAAGGTTGGGAAACGCTGATCTAGGTCATACGTTCCTATGTGATTATTGTCAAAATAACGTCTACAACAAGAAATATTTACCGAGATAATTTCAGTATGTGAGCCAGTGATGCACTCACTGTTGATTTAGTTTTATCGATAATATTTTTAGTTTCTAGTTTTATTTTTACAAGTAATTTTCAGGTTTCCAAAATGCCCGGAAATAAGAAGTGAGTGGATAAAAGCTGCACGCTCGGGCGGTGTCTTTGAAGCGACTAAAGACAATTAAGAATTTAAGAGAAAAAAAACGTAGGCTTGAAAAAAAAGAATGCAATACTATTAAACGTTATAAATGATTTAAAAAACCAGAATCTCTTGGAAACAGAGTCCTTAGATTTATTGTGTAGCATAGGCGGTAAAAATCAGGATTGCTGATGGGTTTAAACAGAAAATGCAGCAATAAACCACTTCCGAAAAAATATTCACCTGAACTGCGTAAATTCGCACTTTCTTTCACCTCGAGCTTACAAATACGTGCGTCAACATTTTGATTCTTGCTTACCCCATCCAAAAACAATCGGCAAATGGTACCAGGCTGTCGACTGTGTCCCAGGGTTCACCAAAGAATCGTTTGAAGCTCTTAAAATAAAGTCACAGAAACAACCGGTTATAGGTGCTTTATGCATGGACGAAATGGCCATAAGGAAATGTGTTGAGTGGGATGGACACCGTTCTCACGGTTATGTTAACGTGGGAAGTAATATTGATGATGAAAGTGTTCCAGTGGCTACCGAAGCGCTTACATTTATGATGACTGCTGTGAACGGTTTTTTTAAAATACCAGTGGGATATTTTTTAATTCATGGTATATCAGGTGCGCAAAAAGCTGAACTAGTACGTACTTGTCTGGATTTGTTGGCCGAGTCTGGTGTTACCATAGTGACATTAACTTTCGATGGTGCGCCAAATAATCTTGCAATGGCTACAAATCTTGGTTGTAACTTCGATTGTGGAAACAATTTTAACACACAGTTTGAACATAATGGTCTTAAAGTTTCGGTACTTCTTGATCCTTGCCATTGTCTGAAACTTGTCCGTAACACACTGGGTGATAAGAGTGTTATGTTTAATAAAGAAGGAAAAGAAATATCTTTTAAATATTTTCAGTTGCTTCACAATCTACAGACCAAAGAGCAGTTGCACTTGGCAAATAAATTAAGACAGGCTCATATTGATTATGTTGTAGCGCGTAGGCACAATATAGTTAGTTAGTCTTAGGCCCATTAGATTAAGTTACTGTATAAATTCACTGGAGTCAGACATTTGTCACAGTCGTCCAATAAACTTCAAACCGAGAACACGCGTATCATTTTGCCGCCCCTTCTGTCAACAATCACTCACACACTCACATTACCGGCAAAGTGGTGACCCGACGTGTGCGCGCGCCTCTTATAACTCTCGCATAATTTAACCGCGCGCGATAAACGACCCGCGATATCAAGCCGCTGCTCAACCACAGCCTGCAGCCATGTCTACAGCTGCACCACCGACCCCGGAGCAACCACAGCAGATGACGGCAGTTACCATCACACCAAGAATACCGGACTTCTGGCGAGACCGGCCGAGACTCTGGTTCCACCAATTCAGCGCCATCGTAGACCCTCAACAGGCAAGTGACCTCCACAAAAGTCAACTTTTAATAGCTAGGCTAAAACAAAGCGAATTAAGTGACATTAGTGATATTTTAGAAAACATGCCCGAATCAAATAAATTCGAAACGCTGAAAAACAGGCTAATTTCCGTTTACGAGGAGTCGGAAACCAAACAATTAAACCAACTCTTAAACGAGATAGAGCTCGGGGATCAAAAGCCGTCACAGCTACTTAGACGAATGCAAAATCTTGGAAAAAACCGAGTCCCAGATGAAACCTTAAAATTATTGTGGACCGGGCGCCTACCGCATTCCGTATAGCTTCTGTTTCGAAGCCTTCTCAGAATTTAGTAAATAATACTTCCGAAATATTAAATGAACTAAACAAAATGAAAATGGAAATTGCGGCATTAAATAACAAACTAGGCGAAAACAATAGAAAAAATCATCATGAACCGCGAAGATGAAACCGACATATTTGTATTTTGGCTGAACACAATCACAACATTCTGAGACTGCCTCCGTATCACCCCGATCTCAACCCCATCGAACTGGCATGGTCTATGATTAAGCAGTATGTGGGTAGCAAAAACGTAAAATGGAATCTTAATAATGCTATTGAGCTTGTCAAAGAAAAAGTTAACTTAATGGGAGCAAGAGAGTGGGAGATCTTGTGTAATAAAACCAAATCTGTAGAAGAAGAATACGCAAAAAGTGACCACATTATAGATCTTATGACAGAATAGTTTATTATTCGTGTTACTGATGGCAGCACCGACAGCGAAGAGAGTGATGATGATGACTCCGAAATGTCTGACGACAATGAAGTGCCCTTACGTTCGTGCTTCCATCCTCAACCTTCTACTTCAACATCCCAAGATAAATTAATGGAAGGAATATCACCACTGCCGGATGAATAATTTTCGTGTGATTTTACGTATTAAATATAATAACTGTTTACTTTTGTTTTTTAATTTTTCTTAATTTACCTACATGCAAGATAAATTACAAGTAAAAACTAGTGTTATCAACTTATCATAAACTAGCTTTTACCCGCGGCTTCGCCCGCGTTTATTAGCCTATATCCGTCTCCAGGGTCCCAACTTTCTCTGCATCAAAATTCATCAAAATCGGTTTTGCCATTTAGGCGTGAAGATATAACAGACAAACAAACTCACTTTCACTTTTATAATATTAGTATGTTAAGTTACTAAAATTCAAAAATACGAAATAAAAAATGCTGAATAACACGCTAAGAATTTCAGTGCACGATTGTACACATGCGCCGATTGCCCCCTCTACTTTCCTCGAGCGATCTAGAATCATCACGCGACCTGTACTACCTACCAAAAATATTGAGTCTGTCACGCCACTCATAACAATCAATCATTAGGCCGCCGGCGCCCGCACGGCTTGCAACAGTCGCATTTTCGCGCGCTTTTTGCGTAATTTCACTTCTTTCTTCTAATTTTTGTTATTTGTGCGAAGTTTTTAACATTATGTCAGACTCAGAAGATGATCCAGATCCGTCTACAGACGAAGAATCGGAGAGCATGAGCAGATATTCTGATGCACTTTCTGAAGAAAGCGTTGAATTACTTACTAGTAACCAACATCAACATTCGTCAGAAGCCGCAAGACCTCAGAGTGTGCCGAATTCTAGCTGGAATATGCCGTCATCAGATGGTTCAAGAAAAAAACAGTTTCTGTTTACTGTTGATCCAGGTATGAAAAACATTAAATCTGATTGTCAAACCGGATTAGACCTTTTTTTTTCCTTTATTTTTTTAGGGAGGGTTTTAATCTAGACAGATTTTGCCACCCTCATTGTTACCAATCAACTTATACTACCAACTTATATCTATCACAGACCAACATTTAACAACCATCTTAAACTACCTAGGTACTTCTGCGAACAATACCACAGTTTACGAGCTTGCACACCATCCTGGCTGCATCCGAGGCAGGAGCAGCCAGAGCGCTGTTACACCCCCCCGTCTCGCGGATATCCGTAAAAAGAATCAACAGCTCCCGTCGCTCCGGCTCGTTCCGAACACACTCCATGATTTTGTGGTAAACATCCTCAATCGTGCCGCATTCTGTACAATTTGGTGATACAACTTTACCCATTAAGAATGCGAACTTATTTAGTGGTATGTGTCCGGAACGAAGTCGGAGAGCTGTTATGATCGACTGTCTTCCCATATTGGTACTGTCTATCCACGTTCTTTTAGACACGCTTGGTTGTATAGTGGCATACCATATCCCTTTACTGCGACTCCTTTCATTGAAATATTCTTGCCATTTATTATAACACATAAGTTTTATTTTAAAATAAAGCTCTGTATATAAAAAGGCACACACGTATACCCCGCACCGTCGGATGATGCCTCCTTGGCAAGCTGATCAACCGTCTCATTGCCTACAATACCAATATGGGAGGGCACCCCCTGTATTCATCATCAGCCTATAAATGTTCCCACTGCTGGGACACAGGCCTCCTCTCTGTGAGAGGGAGTGGGCCTTAATCTACCACGCGGGCCCAGTGCGGATTGGTAGATGTCACATGTCTTCGAATTTTTGGTTCTAGGACATGCCGGTTTCCTCACGATGTTTTCCTTCACCGTTTTGAGAGCAGTGGTGTTGAAATAAATTACACAAAGTAATGCGCCTGACGGGGTTCGAACCCACGACCTACAACTCGTAAGTCGAGGCCGATACCACTGGGCCACCACTGCTCACCTCTCTCCTCTCTCTCGCTCTGCCCCCTGTATTATAGCATTTTTATTTTTACTCTTCATTTTGCAAATTAAGTCTGATATATCATAAGCAATGGATATCCCCCGTTTAGGTGTGGTACATTTTCTTAACAGCTGTAAAGCACTACGGCAATCAGTTATAATCAAAAACTTAGGATAAGCAATTGAGTCAATATATGACAAAGCCTCTAAAATGGCTATTAATTCCGCATGCATTATTGAAATAACTGATCTACTATTAATATGGCCAATAACTTATTTGTAAGTATTGTGATGAATTGCCAGTCCAAAGTCTGCAAAATGTGAAGGGAAAGTTGGAATCAGCTGTGAACGCTACACACGGATGAATGAACTCAAACAGCTGCAATCAAATTCATTAACATGATCAAAGAAAATGCTTGAAAATTTTTTTTTTTGAAAAACCTCGAAAAAAAATTTTTTATGTATACTTTGTTTTTGATACCGAGTACGTACACGAAATTCCTGTAGTTAATTTTTTAACACCTTATACACCGTGTTCCGGACGATATACATAAACTTCGACCAGATGTTCAAACCACGGAAGTAAGCATTTTTCATTATGGACACATTAATAAATTCTTATTTTTTATTTTTTGTTAATTTTCATACAAACTAAATACCTAGACGTAAATAACCCGATATGCATGCCTCTTTATCCGAATTGGCAACGTCATTCATAACATTTGGCGGGCTGAAACAAATGAAATGCAAATAGTATTTGATAGATTTCAAATTAAGATATTTTCTCACTGCATAGCTCAATTAAATTTCATTAAATGAAATTACAAATATCTTTGTAACGAAGCCTTTTTAAGTACTACTTCCTTTGTTGGATTTGATTTGTAAAAGCCATAGAAGTATTTGCTAAAGTTTATGGATAACGTGAAGAACACGGTGTATATACCAATGTAGCTTCACATCATATGAAGACAGTTCACACTTTACCTGTCAAGCGGTGCTAATGAGACACAATTGACCATATACTGTATCTAGTCCTCCGCATATATGCATTATGTGACTCCACTCCCTTTGCGATTTTTTTCCGTGCACTGTACAACGGGAGTCCAGTCACTTGGCGTCACGTCGCGATAACACTCCAAATTATGTCTTATTCCTTCTAACATAGGATACTTTTTTCATTTCTCTCTTTTCCACTCGGTCCGTCATAAAATTCTACAGCCTAAAATACGAAACCGCGTTTCCAAACGATTCATTTTATTAAAAAAAAAATGTCAAAGTCACGCTATGGTATACGTCATCGAAACTGCGCGGCTGGTAACAGTGGAAACGTCGTTCGCTGTATTTCCTGCCGAAATATTAGTTTTTTTACGTTCTTGGTGAGTAAATTACTGATTTATTACTTTAATTTAATAACATATATTCATGTTTTTTCTACATTTTTGTTACATGTTTTTTTTTTTCTGCACTATCGAATTGGGAAACTGTAAGGATAGCTGTATGTGTTTAAGTAAATAAATAAAATAAATAAATAAATATTTATTGTGTGTGCAAGTGAGTTTTAACCTGAGAGTAAGTTTAATTCTTTTTCTGTGTGGTTTTCGTAACGCTTGTAACAAGACTTGGAATTCTTGGAATTTGGACAGAATGCTATCGTAGAGCAGCGGTGGCCCAGTGGTATTGGCCTCGACTTACGAGTTGTAGGTCGTGGGTTCGAACCCAGTCAGGCGCATTACTTTGTGTAATTTATTTTTCAACACCACTTCTCTCAAAACGGTGAAGGAAAACATCGTGAGGAAACCGGCATGTCCTAGAACCAAAAATTCGAAGACATGTGACATCTACCAATCCGCACTGGGCCCGCGTGGTAGATTACGGCCCACTCCCTCTCACAGAGAGGAGGCCTGTGTCCCAGCAGTGGGAACATTTAAAGGCTTATGATGATGATGATGATGATGCTATCGTAATTTATTAAATTATGAGACCAGTTCTGAGTAAAAACTAATTACTATCGCATTGAATATTTATTCGACAGTAGATTTCAGCCAAAACATAAACAAAAGATACTAGATTTATGTTTCAATTAGATTTATTGTTCAGTTTCTCTGCACATGTAAGCAAACAAAATGGCCGCTCACCTAATTTCAATGTAAAGCTTGGCACACACAGGGAATTTCGTACCCGTTTCGGGTACTCGTTTCGACGGGTAAAAATAATTGATTTTATTTTTATTTTATATTTGTTCCGTATTTTTATTTCTTATTTGGAACGATATTTAAAAACAGGTATTTGATATTATATTGAATGTTTTTCGAGATAATGAACATTTTATTTTTTTATTTTACTAACTTTGCTTTTTTGCTTTTATGCGGTCCCTAGACGATGCAATTTTGACCGTCTAGAACGAAGCTTGATGTGCTTGACAAGCAAACTCGATGCTTGATGAAAAATTATATTTTTGCAATGCTTGTCAAGCATGCTTGATCGTTTAGAACATGCTTGTCAAGCAACACATTCAGTGTACTACGGAACGTTATGGAGAGACCACGCGACACGAACAGCGCCGGCGCCAGCGGTGATGATGGCGGCAGCGGCGCAATTAGTGATCGTGATTTTACTTTGTTGTTGATATCATTATACAAAGATGCGACGATATTGTGGGACATTAAGGCTCGGGACTATAAAGACAAAAATAAAAAGAATATGGCTCTCATGAATATGGTGGATATTTTAAAAAGATATAAGAGTAATTTCAGGATTGAGGAATTGAAGAAAAAAATTAATTTGTTACGAACAAATTTTAATCGAGAACATACAAAATATAAAAATTCTATTAAGTCTGGAATGGGAGCAAGTGAAGTTTATAGCCCAAAATTGTTTTATTACAACGACTTAATGTTCATAGCAGACGGAACGGAAATCTCGCCAACAATCAGTTCGGAAGGATCACAAGTAAGTTCCCCTTCTTATCATGTTACACTATTATGTACTACGCAGTATTCAAGCATCTATTTTGCCATGGAACTGCTCCTGTTGTATTAAAATATTCGCAAAACTCATCTCGGACTGCTTTGGCTTCAATAGTAGGATTTCCCCTTAACCTTGGTGTAGAGATCAACTCTTGTGATTCTGTTCTCCACGAGCCTGGCCTAATTTCTCCTGTATTAATATTTTCAAAATCAACGTCATTATTTCGAATGTATTTTTCTGACTTTGACAGATAATTATGCAAGTGACAACATGCTAAAACTATTTTACTGACTTTTTGTGGATCTAAATTAACAGATCGCTTAAATATCTTAAAACGTGATGATAAAATCCCGAAGGCATTCTCCACAACGTTGCGGGCACGTGATAATCGATAGTTAAAAATTCTGCGTTCATTGTTTAAAACAGTTTTATTGTAGGGCTTCATGAAATTGGGAGTTAATTGAAATGCTTCATCGCCTATTAAAACGTATGGCTTTTTTTTATTTGTTGATGGTAACTCTGACTGTTCAGGTAGATTCAAACAATTGTCACTGCTGGTGAATTTTGACCAAAATTCTGTATTTTTTAAAACACCTCCGTCAGATATTCTGCCATTTGCTCCAACATCCACCATTATAAACTCGTATTTAGCATTTACAATAGCCATTAAAACAATACTATGTGTTTGTTTATAATTAAAATAGTATGATCCGGAGTTATAAGGTTTCTGTATTCGAACATGTTTTCCATCCACAGCCCCGATCACATTAAGGAAATTCCATCGAGTTTCAAATTCCTTTGCAATCTTTTTCCATTTTTCTGAAGATCTGGGTACCTTTAAATAAAAAATATGTTTCAGAAAATGCCACCACCAACCACATCAAGGAAGAAAAAAAAAGAAGATAGTTGTGAAACATCAGAATTATTTTCTGCTGCTACTTCCTATTTCAAGAATCGTACTTAAGATGACGCTGATGTCATCGCAAAAGGTTGGGCTGTCAAGATTAGAAGATTAGCTGCAGATCAACGCCGATATGCTGAGAAGATAATTAACGATGTTTTATTTGAAGGAGAAATGGGCACATTAACTAGACATGGTGTTACTTTTTTACAAAATCCTTTGCCTAGTCCACTTTCATCTCAATCGCCAATGTTCAGATATAACTCACCTAGTTCCAACCATTCTTATATTTCCGAGGAATCTCCCGCTCCCATTCAATCACCTCTGCCATATCAATCACCATCTCATCAATCTCACAATATTCAGCAATCTCCCGCTCCCATTCAGTCACCTCTGCCATATCAATCACCATCTCATCAATCTCACAATATTCAGCAATCTCCCGCTCCCATTCAGTCACCTCTGCCATATCAATCACCATCTCATCAATCTCACAATATTCAGCAATCTCCCGCTCCCATTCAATCACCTCTGCCATATCAATCACCATCTCATCAATCTGACAATATTCAGCAATCTCCCGCTCCCATTCAGTCACCTCTGCCATATCAATCACCATCTCATCAATCTCACAATATACAGCAATCTCCCGCTCCCATTCAATCACCTCTGCCATATCAATCACCATCTCATCAATCTCACAATATTCAGCAATCTCCCGCTCTCATTCAATCACCTCTGCCCTATCAGTCGCCCTCTACTCAGTCCTACAATGTCCAACAATCTTCCGCTTCCAATAAAATTCAATTCCTTTCTAATCAGTCCAATATATTGGAGGAATACAACAACGGAGATACAACAGCAGCCGAATTTCTTAGAACATATTCATCTTTTTAATAAAATTCCTTAATACTTTTGTTAATTAAGATAACTACCTTAATAAAGTGTTAATTTCTACTTACCGCAATGTTTTCTTTTAATTTCTCTATGATAGCCTCACAAGTTTCCATTATTATACCTTCTAATGTGTAAGGAGCAATAGCACAAGTAAATTTTAAATCTTCCAAATCCATGCCAGTAGCCAAGAATCTTAAAGTCACAGATAATCGCTGACTAGCTGGAATCGCCTGTCGCATGTTAGAGTCCTGTTTTTCAATGTTTGGCCTAACCATTTCCAATAATGTCTCAAATGCTTCATTATCCATCCTCAAAAAATTTTTGAAATCATTGGGCTCCGTCACTTGTAGAATCTTTTGCAAATGCTCATGGGTAAATCTATCTCTTAACAAATACCACTGCTTAGACCATCGTCTTGTTCGTTTCTTTTTTGTTTTCTTCAACAAAGCAATTGTGAGAGCAAGAAAAGCCATATCTGCATCTAGAGACATTCTACTACTTTGCAAATGTTTCTGTTTTAGCGCAAGTTCAACACTGGGTCACTCTATCCGACAACATGATGCGAATGCTTGACAAGAATGTTTTTTGATGTCGTGACCTCGTCAAGCATGCTTGTCAAGCACGAGAAATGGTTAACACTAACTATAACGCATCCCGTGGTGGGCGTGGGAATGGGCGTGGGCGTGGGAGTCGGCGTGGGCGTGGTGGCGACGTCGCACGGGCGCTCTCATTTTCATTGCACGTGTCTTTTTGTTACTTTTTCTATTATGCTATAATTTATAATATTTTTACATAACTTTTTTTTTTACTTTTTTGTTCTTTTATTGTTTGTCTTTTTTTAACGGATTTTTGCTTTTAAGGAGCGACCCAGCCGGAGCGCCCGAGCCGGTGGCGGGGCCGTCGCGGCCGACATCGTAAGTAAACACTTGGTTTTTTTTATTCAATATTCTATAAAAGTGCTTTCTTTTCATTCAATTTCTTTCTTATAGGACAATGGTGGATGCCGGCGCGCCCGAACCGGTGGCGGGGCCGTCGCGGCCGACATCGTAAGTAAACACTTGTTTTTTTTATTCAATATTTTTATAAAAGTGCTTTCTTTTCATTCAATTTCTTTCTTATAGGACAATGGTGGATGCCGCCGCGGCACAGCCGGTGGCGGGGCCATCGAGAAGATGGACGTAAGTATAAAATGTTATAATTTATTCAGTATTTTAAAGAAATATTGAAAGTGCTTTCTTTCTTCTAGATCCATGGCTGAGGAGCAGAAGCGGGTAAAAAAAATGCGGGCCCTTGACAAAAAGAACATGGCCCGGCTTTCAGACGTCCAGAGGGCACGGCTGATAGAGTTGCGCGCCAAAAAGGAGGTCGGGCAATTTTTATTGCCCGATGCTCCACAAAGTAAAAAACGAAGGCAAGGAAATATTACGGTAAATTATATGCTTTATACATTTACAAATGTTTTAATTTTTTTCACATTTCCAGAAAAGTGTCACCAGAGCGCGTGCCGTGCCCTCTAATGCTGGGCACCCCTCAAGTCCCGCCCCCTCATGTTCCTCAGCCGTGGGAGCTAAAAAAAGCAGGTGTGTAAATTGTCTTCTGGATATCGTATTTCTTGTTTACCGATCCAACTTAACATATTTTAATTCTTTTCTATCCAGCGCTGGAGGAAAGCAGTTGCGGCCCAACCAGGGTCCAGGCTGCTGACACAGCTGAAGCCGACGCCGACACCAACGCCGACCGTAATGCTGTCACCCCGCCTCTTCTAGGGTAAGTTTGATCTTCTGTGACTTGTAAAACTTTAAACATTCAAAAGAAATCGACTTAATTTATGTTTTTTACAGTGTAAATCTGCTGGTATTTACCCCGTCCACGGGGGTAATTACCGTCGATGATTTGGCGCCTGACTACGTGCTAGTTGATGCGAGCATCGAGTTTTTGGGGTTCTCGCCGAGCATCACTACAGAGGCTTTCCCAGTTCAGCCTTTACCTCCAGGGCCCTCAACGTCGTCCGCACGACCAAAGGCCGTCGTTTTACCCTAAAGGAAAAAAAATATTGCTTTGTCCTTCCTGTAACAGAGTCTAAAAGGGTACAGATTTCTTAAATATTTATTTTACCATCTCGCCAAACTCTCCTGAAGTTGCTTAATATGGCAGATATAAATCCAGGAATCAACAAAAATATGATTGATGAAATATGAATTTAATTTAAGTTAGAACATAAAATATGTATTGTCTTGTTTGACGAAATGTCACTCAAACCCAATGTGACATACAACGAACGTAAGGACCAAGTTTGTGGGTTTGTCACAAATGGCCTGGAGTCACAACCTGATTATGCAGATCAAGTGTTTACAGTACGAGGCTTACTAAAAAACTATAAGCAACCTGTGGCATACACTTTTTCACAAGCTGCAACAAAGGGGCCAGAACTTGCGAAGCAGTTAAAAGCTGTAATTACAGAGTTACAAAATGCAGGTCTCATTGTAGTAGCAACTGTGTGTGACCAAAGCACAAATAATGTAAATTGTGTAAAACATCTTCTGCAAGAGACAAGGGGTAACCTATTGAGAAAGGGAGAAGAGATACGAGAGAACGTTTGTATTATAAATGAACAAGAAATTATACCATTGTATGACCCACCCGTATAATTATAAAAGATTTGAAATATAAAAAATGGAGAAGTAAAATTGGCAAAATGGGCTCATGTCATGGCCTTACACGAGGAAAACCCAGGGTACAAAGGAATCCGATTGGTGCCCAAATTGACAGATGCTCACTGTGACCTAAGCAAAATTCCTAAAATGAAAGTGAAAAATGCTACACAAGTTTCCGACCAAACTGTGGCATCGAATATGGGCTATCTAGTAGGTAAATTTCATCAGTCTGCACAATTCAATATTGTCTTCATTAGTTATTTTCTGACGATTGCAATGAAATACAAATATTAAATATTTACTATAGTTTTACATTACGCTAATCAGACATAAAATATTATTTAACAAACTATATTTTTTCACAGATAAGGGTATACTTCCTGTAGAAGCCAAAGACACTGCAGACATCTTACTCTTCTTTGACAAGCTTTTTGACTCCATGAACGGAAGCTTTGGAAAACGAAAGAAACACGGCAAACCTCTCCTAGGACCTGTGACGCCTACTTCTATCCATCATAAAACATGGCAGGAGTCTAAAGTTATGATGAAAACCATGAAATTTATTAATACTAAAACATCAAACGATAAATATGTTCCCACAATAACCAATTGGGTATGGACACTAGACGGATTTGAATTGTTATTAAAAAAATACAAACAAAATATGGTGAAACATCAGTTTGGTTGCGGCATCTGAAGAAAACTTTTTTGGGTCCATAAGGAGCCATGGATGCCGCAACGTGAACCCAACACCAGAACGATTTGAAGCAGCATTCACCACATTACTAGTTAACAGTCTCTCTAGTGTCCATGCTCCTGGAGCTAACTGTGAAATTGACAATTGTGAAACTTTACATGAAGTATTCATCACAAGCCCCCGGGGCATCAAAGAGCAAACAAATTGCGAACTTCCAAATATTCCCGATTTAACATTCACACCCCTTTTTTTTTTTCGCGTCGTCCGACCGAGCCGATGCGAATGGCATTAGTAACACCCACCCTTATTACGTTGACATAAAGGTTTTCTTGACCGGCTTAAGCCGATTCCGCGTCGATAAATGTGGGAGCACCCTTAGAGAATTAGAGGTATACATAGACAGTATACATCAAAAATAAATTTTGAGTGATCCGAAAAGAATTTTCAATGGGGACGAAAGTGGTTTTGCTCTTTGTCCAAAGACAGGAAAAGTTTTAGGGCCAAGAGGGTACAAGAACTTATAATACCAAATAAAGCCAAGTATGTAATTATGAGAAAGAAAACAACGGTATTGTTAGCATTTAATGCAAATGGAGATATTTTATGTGCCACCTTGTTTCGTGTTTCCATACATCAGACCACCAAAAACTGTAGTGAATAATAGTATTTGAAATGGATAACATGTTAACTAGAATGGAAAACGCAGCTTCACGGAAGATAGACTTCACAAATATACGAAGTCTGGATCTTAATTTGTACCACTATTGGCTAGGAATGGATGTGGACCAGTTTGAAGAACTATTAGCATTTATCCAAAGTTTAAATGAAGAGGTTCCAAGTGAAAGTGTCGCTTTAAGCATTTTTCTAATTAAATTAAGAACTGACGACAGTAACGAAAGGTTATCTACCATTTTCAAAATGTCACGTACAAACTTTGAAAAGTATATGGCCAAAGCCAGAAACAGTCTGTTGCAACCTTTTGTCATCTCAATTCTAGGAACGATTTGTCAACAGTTCAGTGTTGCAGGCATGCGAGCGGAGAGTAAAGGGCAACTCGCTGCCCGACCATGGACCATGCCCGGGTCGACAGCGCGTTGTGTTCCACGCGCGCCTCAAAGAGCGTCAGCATAATGACGGGGCCCTCCTCTAGAGGGCCAAAGCCTGCCGGGGTCGCGGGACTTATCTCATTACCGTGACCCCGGAACATAAAGGGCTATTGAAGGACACTGTGGATTTTAGTCAGTACAAGTCTGACAGTCCCTCCCGCCCTGCCCGGGGTGGGAGGACTCATTTGATGATTTTACCACGCTAAAAAAAAAAGTGATATCAAACAGCTTATTCAGAATAGCAGCTAAGTCGTTATTTTAAAGCCGTAAGATTTCCATGAGTACATTGTATGTATTTTGAAAAAGTAGTGTACTAGAAAAAAAAAAACTATTTTTAGGTACATATTTACATGTTTATTGTACACGTACTCGTACATGTTTATTGAAATTGAACGTTATCCTGAGAAAGAAAAACTATTTGCCCTTGCTCATTCACGTGTTGCTTCAAAAACATAATAATACCAGATGGATTATTTGGAAAACCCACAAATGCCTCCGGACATAAAACCAGCCATCACCGTATGTAATGGAACTTATACCTGGTTTTTATCGATTTACTAAATAATGTTTAAATATTACTATTTATAATGACTGAATCTGATTAATATTACTGGCCCCCGTCCCGTCCCGACCGTCGCGGCGTACGGACGTGTTTTTGAGCGCTCGCTAAGTTTTTATTTAGAAATCAAGTTAAAACCGAATTTACCAACTTCAAATATACAATATCACATTTACGAGTATAATAGTACCTACCTATCGATTGTAAATAAGTGCAAAATCAAAACTGTATGTGACGATTTAATGTGTTATTAAAGCAGAAACAATTTTAAAAACAAAGGTGAAGTGTTGTGTCAAATGGCCAGTGACTTGCAAAAGTGAAAGGGACGACGACCGCTAGTTCAATGTCAAGGTCGCGACCTCGCACCTCGACAACCGATATCGAGCAACACATTACTTAATTCAACTAAATTCGCTAAGCGTGTTTGGTCTGGCGGCCGAAGCTTCTACTATACATTTTCTTTTGGGAATCTCTACCAGCAAGTTTTCAGACAATTTATGAGATCCAGCTGCGTGTAGATGGGAATTTTACTTTCTTTTTCACTCTTCTTTAACTCATCTCTTAAATGCTCAATAGAACTCGGGTAAAAATCCTGAGTGTCCACTGTAACATCGTAATTCGAGCGTAAGGGAATGTGTGCACTGTTAGTCGCGTCGTGTTCGCTCGAGCATTATCCTGCTTCAAGAAGAACTCAGGTATTTCTTGCTGTGCGAATAGGACAATGTGGAGTTACACCACATTCTCTACGTAATTTTGAAGAGTTACAGCATCCTCGTTATGAAGTGCGAGCTCAGTTTTGCGTGATAGAGATAACCGCCCCAGAGCATAACTCAGAACTCGCCTGAACAGTCTGTTTTAAGAGTGTAAGGATCTGAAACCTGTTGTTTAGATCTTCTCCACACTCTTATGAATCAGTTTTTATTGAAAAAAAAATAACCCACCAGTCATCAATAAAAGCAATGAAGCCCAGTCAAACAGTTCAATAAGTTTTCTCCTTCGCAAATGTTTCATGATTTGCACCATACGCTGCAGTTAACTGGAGGCGAACCAAGCATCTTCTTGAGTAATCAATTATAGGGGTGCCTGTAGCTCGACGCAATGGAGTTTGTACGGTCCGCGCAGTAGATTTTCGCTCTATTTGCGCGGTTAAACAAACTTAATGGTCTTCTTGGGCTTTACTTACTTTACTTTCTTCCTTGATCACGGCGTCTGGTGATATTACCCGTCTTTTAAGACCAGTTTCAAGCATTTTGAACCACTCGTTGGGAATATTCCACCATTAAACCTACCTCTTCTGGCTACGGGCCCCCTGGATTAAGTTGACATCTCAAGTGGCTGTTTTTGCGTACATATGTCTCCGAATACATGACATTATAAGAATGAAAGATCATTATAGCCTGCTTGCTGTATAATGATCTTTCATTCTCATTTTATATATTTGAACATTTGCCAATGCGAACAATTCTTAGACAGGATGACGTTTTTATTAGTGACCGACCGAAATTTCGGTTTCAGAGCCAGTTTCTGCCAAAAAATCTAGGTTCGCCAAAAATATAGCCGAAACTCGAGTGTTCGTGAATTTTCGTGCGTCGTTCGATAAACTTCGCAGGTAACTTGTGCTTGCTCGCCAGCGGGGCCCGGTTCAGTTCGCCACCGTCCATTTAATCGTGAGTTGAGTTTATGTTTTTCAATTGAGAGATTTGGTAATAAACTAGGTTGCTAATAAAAGTGGTATATAAAAAATAATAAAAATGACTGTTAGATTTATCTTTAAAATATTATGAACACAATTACCTATTCAAAATCAAATCAAAATTTGATTTTTATTTTGTGAAATCATTGACTAAGAAAGCTAAACCTCTAGGCATGAATAAATCCATCGGCATGACATTGATAATATAATACAACTTACCTGAAGACTGACGCTTTTACCCAAAAATAAAATATAAGATGGTTAAAATTACATTTTAGCAGAGATGGGTGACAGTGAAGCCGAAAATAAATTTAAGAACTACATAGAGAACTATTGCTTGATGGAAAACAAAACAAAGAACGCTTCTAGTTCTTCGTTTTAAAATATGATAAAATGAATGAAATTCTGCAAAAAATATAAGACACTATGATATATTTTTATCGAATGTGTTCAACATTTTATACGAGAAATAGACAGAGACAAATAGACGAACAACTACAGAGTTATGAAAACTCGGTGCTGGAAAATGTAACAAGTCATACGACCCATTGTTTTTGTGGTTTTTAGAAATATAGAATGTCTTGTTTACAGCTTCTTAATATTCAATTATTGTTTTATAATCTCAAACTACCGACAACGATAAGGGTTGATTTATTTTTTAAAGTAATACCAGTCGGAATAATATCGTTAAGGTGCGTCCAAAGATTAAGCGGCAAGTGTGCGCGGCGTGCCGCGCTATGATTGGGCGGTTGCCGCGAGCTTCATGCCGCGCAAGAACAAGAATCTCCTATTATTGCAGCTAGTAGTAAACTGAGCCATACCCATATTACTCCTTCACAATGTGAAGGAGTAAGGAGTAGTATGGGTATGGCTCAGTTTTTGTGTGACTTCAGCTTTTTATGCTACCTCTCTTTTTGGAACGAAAAAACAGAAGAAGTTAATCAGACACAAAAATACATGCAGGCATCTGGGCTATCTTTGGAAAAGTGTGTCGTAAAAATCAAAGTTCTAAAAGTTCTTCTACAAACTCAACGTATCCAAATAGTGGAAGAAGCTATTTCCTACGCAACTGAAAAATGTGAAGACTTGGATATTTCCATTGAAAGAAGAGGAAGGAGGAGATTCCGAAAACGTATGCCAGGAGAAATGACCCGAGACGCTGGACTAACATTGCCAGAAGAACTTTACGAAGAACTAGAACATCGTTATAAAGCAATGGATGACATTCTCATAACGTTTGGTGTTGTTCAGCCTAAAACTCTGCTTACGTCAACAGAAGAAGAACTTCGTAGTATAGTTCCCAATCTTATTTGCATGATTTCTGAATTGCACCAGTAACATTTATTACCCGACTGCGACAAGCAAGCTTTTTTTTCTAATTCGAAAACTGTTGAAAATTTGTAATCCCATACCATACTGATAAAATGTTAGTTAAAGCAGTCACTATTTTTCATGGGTTTGTCCTCATATTATTTTATCCATAGAAATACGAATTATTATGCATGTATTTGCTTCAGGTGTTTTTCATGGCAGTAACCCATCAACTGTTCTGTCTGCTGTAATAATTGAGCACAACTACAGCGCGGCTAGCAGATCTACTCGAAAACAATTTGGAAAAGGTATTTACTTTTGCACTTATGCACCAGTTTATTTAAAAAAACATTTATTAAATTATGTTCAAAACTATCTGTTATGAATTACATAGAGACCAGACGTGGAGGGAAATATTATAATAGTAAAAAGTCTTGCCAAAAGCTAAAAAAAGGCTTTTGTTTCACTTGCATTCAAGATTTTCACTGGTTCATGTATCTTTAGTAGGTTACAAAAAATGTGTAATGTAGATTTATTTAATGTATTATATTTTGTGGGCCTAAGTGATTATTTTTTTCTAATTTTAAAACAGTTAATTAATTACTTGCATATTCCCAATTCCTTTACAAGTTGTGTTTTTTTAATTTTTGTCTGTACCAAATATAAGAAAATGTATACTTTCTAAAGTTGATAAATAAAAACTCTTAAATTTCAATTACTTTTTTAAACATTACTTACATACTAAAACGTGTGAAATCGAATTAAATGTTATGAGCCTCAGGGACGGTTACCGTTACCAAACAAATACCGGTAAAATTACCAAAACATAAACGTTATGTTACGTTAAATATTATCGTTAAACATAACGTTAATTTATACGATTTACCGCTATTTAAGTATCGTTACTAATAACGTTAATTCACTAAAAGCTAGCAATTTCTGGTGCGACGTTGCCAAACCGATGCCGATGACACGCCGCCCGCGCGTCTTTTCGTTCGGCTCTGCAAATCAGAGCGGCAACAGCTAGTAACGCGCGCCGCTTTACGCGCATTTCATAGTCAGACGTCACACAAACATTGCATACGCCAAAATATTACGTATAATTATCTCTATTAGATTCGTTCTGTTATTATAATTAGTTGTTTGTTTAAAAAATACTATTATGGGCCGAAAGAAGTGCAACAGAGTTTATCAGTATTTCAAAATGTTTAAAGAAAACAATAAATCTACTTGCACATTGTGCAATAAAACATTAAACGTAAGTACCTACCTAATCACCTTTCTACGTAAACTACGTATGTCATTCTAACTAAATTAAAATATCTATTTCGACTATTTGTATAAGTCCCATTGAGTAAGTATTTTTAGAAGTTTGGAAGTGCGCTGCGGCCTGCGAGTGACAGTCAAGCAAGACGGTGCATGCGCTGCGCTCGCGGCTCCTGCGCGCCCCGCTGACCTACCTACCTAAAAGTGTGTTCAGCTGCGTAGTTTATGTTAGATGATGATGACCTACTTTGTTCTACAGAACTATACCTACTCAAAAACACTCAATGGGACTTTTATGATTTTCTAAAATATTACAATCGGCCACACACATGTCCCTGAATACCTACTCTTTCACTACGAAAAGATTTTAAAGACAAATTGTAGAGGTCAAATTGTATGCAGCTACGTGTAGTCGACTGTGATAATGATAGGTAGGTAGGTACGGTGCACAGCACATCAAGGTCATCAACTCATCATGTTACCACAATCTGTCAAATTTCTTTGATAGACAAATATTCCCAATAAAAATTAACCTTATTCCATTGCATTAAAATTGTCAGTCTACTAAAATTTAGGTAATTTACTTAAGGCTCGTACTACATTTAATTTATACATATGTATACGCAACCTATTATAGAGATAGAGATTTAATACGCGTAGGTAACTCAGGTTTTACAAAATCGGTTTTAACCGACTTCAAAAAAAGGAGGAGGTTCTCAATTCGACTGTTTTTTTTTTGTTTTGTTACCTCAGAACTTTGGACTGGATGAACCGATTTTGATTATTCTTTTTTGTTTGAAAGCTGATGCCTCCCATGTGGTCCCATGATAAGGAAATCTGGATCTGATGATGGGATCCTGGAGAAATCGAGGGAACTCCTCAAATATCATAGGCACACCTGTTGCGATTTGGGTTTTTTTAATAGTTAGTCGTGCATTTACTCTCGAAAACCACTTTTTGGTGATGTGGAGCTGATGATGAAGACCACACATGGCCATCGGTACTTGTATAAAAAATAGAATAATATCGAACTTTTCTTTTATGTTTTCAAAATTAATCTAAGTAATGTAATAGTTGGTCTCGGGACTTATCTCATTACCGTGACCCCGGAACATAAAGGTATATTGAAGGACACTGTGGATTTTAGTAAGTACAAGTCTGACAGTCCCTCCCGCCCTGCCCGGGGTGGGAGGACTCATTTGATGATTTTAACACGAAAAAAAAAAAGTAATGTAATAGTTCCGTTTGCATAAAACCTACCGCTCGGGCAATGGCCGTCCGCTCAGCTGTTCATTCACTATCTAAAATCACGAAATATGACAGGGGGGCGGGGGGTTGTAGTAATATAGGTATCACGTGTATTTATTTTTTAACCGACTTCCAAAAGGAGGAGGTTCTCAATACGGATGTTTATACAGGGTGTCCAGTAATGAATGGATAACCTTGGAATGGGTCATAGTAGAACTAAAGGCGATTCAGAAAAAAACACAAAAAAAAATCAATACCGAGTATTTCCTAAGATATTGTCACTTTTAAAAATATTGCTAACTTGTGGTACCCTACTTTACATTTTTGCACACCACGACCACAAATTGATGAATTCCATAATTTTTTTACTGTTAAAATGGACTGTAATAGGCTGAAATGAAAATAATCTACATTAACTGAGCTGATAGATGAGCAATAAATAGTAACACTGTTAATACACGGCTTTTCAAAAAAATAACTCGAATTAGTGCTTTAGTGAAAAAATTGAGAAAAATTTTCGTTATGACAAAGTTTAAGCAATCATAGCATGAAAAAAACGTATGGCAACACAGGTGACCAATAATTTTAAAATAATGAGCACTTAATGCAGATTTTGAAATGGTATTACTTATCATTGTACCTAATGTAAATAATGAATTATTGCTAATTGTGTTTGAAAGGAGAGAAAATTGCTGCTGAGAAAAGTTTGAAATATTCAGGTATTCCAGGTAAACCACACACATTTTAAGAATTTCACCAAAGTAAAAAAAAGTCTCATCTTCTAGACGCTTCGAATGACACCAATTTCAAATCTGTTGGATACCTTCACCCAGGTTAGGTTAGCAAATTTCTCTCCTTTCAAACACAAATAGCAATTATTTATTATCTTCAATAGGTACAATGACGAAAAAAACGTATGACAACCCAGGTGACTAATAATTTTTAAATGATATGCACTTAATGCAGATTTCAAAATGGTATTATTCATCTTTGTACCTATTGAAAATAATGAATAATTGCTATTTGTGTTTGAAAGGAGAGAAATTGGCTTACCTAACCTAACCTGGGTGAAGGTGGGTGAAGGTATCCAACAGATTTGAAATAGGTGTCATTCGAAGCGTCTAGAAGATGAGACTTTTTTTTTCTTCGGTGAAATTCTTAAAATGTGTGGGGTTTACCTGGAATACCTGAATATTTCAAACTTTTCTCAGCAGCAATTTTCTCTCCTTTCAAACACAATTAGCAATAATTCATTATTTACATTAGGTACAATGATAAGTAATACCATTTCGAAATCTGCATTAAGTGCTCATTATTTTAAAATTATTGGTCACCTGTGTTGCCATAAGTTTTTTTCATGCTATGGTTGCTTAAACTTTGTCTCAATGAAAATTTATCTCAATTTTTTCACTAAAGTACTAATTCGAGTTCATTTTTTAAAAAGCTGTTTAGTAGCAGTGTTACTATTTACTGCTCATCTATTAGCTCAGTTAATGTAGATTATTTTAACAGTAAAAAATTTTATTGAATTCATCAATTTGTGGTCGTGCTGTGCAAGAATGTAAAGTAGGGTACCAAAAATTATCAATATTCTTAAAAGTGACATATCTTAGGCAATACTCGGTATTGATTTTTTTTTTGTATTTTTTTCTGAATCGCCTTTCGTTCTACTATGACCCATTCCAAGGTTATCCATTCATTACTGGACACCCTGTATATATTTTTTTCATGTTTGTTCGGGCATAACTCCGTCGTTTGCCAACCGATTTGAAAAAATCTTTTTTTGTTGGAAAGGGTATACTTTCCGAATGGTCTCATTAAAATTTTATCGAAATCGGACTAGCACTTTTTGAAAAATCAACAAAAACCTAAAAAGTTAACATTGTCTACACCGATTACTCCGAGCTTTCTGGTCCGATTTCGATGATTCTTTTTTTGTTCGATACAGTATATCTGCCATTTGGTCCCATACAATTTTCATTTAGTTTGGTGCAGTAGTTTTCATTTTTAGCTCATTGTGTAAGAGTACATACATGGACGATGTTATTACTGGTGCTACGGATTACAATATGTTAGTGTACATGTAAGAAAATGATGTGTTTGACAATAATTTGGGTTGAATATTGAAACTAAAAAGGATAAAATAAAAACTTTTTCAAAAAAAAAAAATGTAACCGACTTCCCACAAAAAAGTCCAAAATAACCTACAAAAAAACTTTTCTTTTGAAAGCCGGTGACAAAAAGTCAATGAAATAAAAAAAGAAAGTCACCCACTTTCGAAAGAAAAGTTTTTTTGTAGGTTATTTTGGACTTTTTGGTACAAAAAAGCAAAAAAAAACATCACGTGATTAATGGACGGCCCCTAACATGCGTGGTTGGGTGTTTAATGTAATACGCAGCCAGTAAATCTATCGCTGGAAAAGTTTATTATATTTTTTTTATTTAATCAGATTTCTGATTATTTTGATATTTCTGTCTAGTCTTAAAATATTTTCCATTATTAATGTAGGACCTTCTAATAATCATTCAGAACCCCTGAAACATTAACACAGCTGTTTCCTACCAAATTGCAATACTCACATGGTCTAAATATAATGGAACAGCTAATTTAAAATTACCCACAGAATAAATACTACATGTATGTATACAGCGTATCCAAGAAAAAGGGACACTTATTGAAGTGGGTGAAAGTATATCGTACCAGAATGCTATTTAAAAAAAAACTTTAGAAAAAAGCAAAAAAAAATTTTTTTGTTAATTTTTTATAAAAAATATACACAGCTAAAAGTTCATACCCTGAATGATTTGTAAACATGGTTAAGGGGAAGCCTATCGTAATGAGGCCAATTTTGGAAATGGTTTCCTTTTTTTCAGTAAACGCTGGATAAATGACAAAATAAAAAATAAGTAACACCAAAATCATGTTATTTTAAGGGTTCTAAATGCATTTATGCAAAAATATGGCAAATTTATGTCGAAAAATTTTTAGCTTCAAACGGATTTTTTTTTTCAAAAATTTGTTGTGTTTCACCCATTTCAATAAGTGTCCCTTTTTCTTGGAGAACCTGTATAAGAAGCACATCGCGCAACAATTAATAGAAATAGTGACTGTTGCTACTAAGCAACCAAAGTGCAATTCAACTCGCATAAGCGCTCAGTGCCTAACGCGATATTCACCTAAACCTTGCCACTGCTACTAAAATATATATATGTATATATACATATATATACACACATCAAAAGTGTCTAGGGATCAACATATATTTTTGCAATAACTTTTCTCCTGATTGATATTAATTAAAATTTTCTTTAAGGATTCATCAAATCTCCGGTGCGATCTCAGGGCAGTATGGAGGGGACGACTGTCGCAACCGAGGTCCGGGCACGCCGCAATCGCGGCGGTAAGACCCCTCTTTGAGGAGTGGCTGGAAAGACGTCACGGCGTCCTGACTTACCGCATGACGCAGGTCCTCACCGGACACGGAAGTTTCGGGAGGTTCCTGTGTCTGATAAGGAGGGAAGAGACGCCCGGGTGTCACCACTGCGAAGATCGCCCGGAGGACACGGTGGAGCATACGGTGCAGGACTGCCCCGCTTGGGCAGAGCACCGCCGTGTCCTCTCGGCGGCGATAGGCGGAGACCTCTCGCGCCCGGCATTGGTCGAGGCCATGCTGCGGGGCGAGACGGAGTGGGAAGCGGTCGCCTCCTTCTGCGAAGCAGTTATGCTCGTGAAGGAGGAGGCGAGCCGCGAGAGAGAGAGGACAGCGTCCTCCCTCCGCCCCAGCCGCAGTGGTAGACGCCCACGGCGTCGGACGTCGCGGGACGATCTCCGGCCACCGTAGGCGCGGGCATGCGGGCGGCGAGTAAAGGGCAACTCGCCACCCGACCATGGACCATGCCCGGGTCGACGGCGCGTTGTGTTCCACGCGCGCCTCAAGGAGTGTCAGCATGATGACGGGGCCCCCCTCTAGAGGGCCAAAGCCTGCCGGGGTCGCGGGACTTATCTCATTACCGTGACCCCGGGACATAACGGGCTATTGAAGGACACCGTGGATTTTAGTCAGTACAAGTCTGACAGTCCCTCCCGCCCTGCCCGGGGTGGGAGGACTCATTTGATGATTTTACCACGCTAAAAAAAAAAAAAAAAAAAAAAAAAGGATTCATCAAATAAAGTGTTTTCGTTTGTCACAGTAACGATAAACCAAGTCACCTTTGCATTAATAAAGAAATTTGCCATTTTCCTAATAAAGGGATTTTTGACATTTGAACCACTAACACAAAAGTTCGAAAAAAAGACTGAAATAACAGTTTTCTTTAAAATTTTATTGGGTAACTTAAACAATTAATAATCCGTGTTTCTACCGCGAACACTAACAACACAAGAACATCGGTTTGGCATACTCAAAATGAGTTCATCCAAATCACGCTGTGGAATGGCCGCCCATGTTCGTTGCAACAACAAAAAAAGGTCTTCTTGCGACTGGATACCCTCCATATTCGGCAGAGCTCTTCTCTGTAGCATATCCCATGCATGCTCAATCGGATTCAAGTCTGGCGACTGAGCAGGCCAGGGCAGGACATTGATGTTAGCTGCGGCGAGAGTCTGTCTTACAACTCTTGCGGTGTGCGGTCGTGCATTATCATGCATTAACTGAAATAAGGGACCGATTTGCACTTGTAGAGGAACGATGACGTCTGATACAATCGTCTCAGCATAAATTTGAGCGTTGAGGTTGCCTCTGATCCAAATCAACTCAGTTCTTCCGCCGATCCAAATACCCGCCCATACCATGATGGTTCCACCACTATAAGGATGGACTTCCTGGCAGGATTTTAATCGCTGTTGGCGTCCAGGGGTTCTCCAGTGTCGTATACGTCTTGTATCCGGTCTCATACCGAAACGAGACTCATCAGAAAAGCACACGAAACGCCATTGTTCTTCTGCCCAATTTCTGTGTTCAAGAGCCCATTGATATCGAATCCTACGATTGTGCATTGCTATAGGTGGTACCCGTAGCGGTCTTCGGGAATGAAGGTTCACTTCATGCAAGCGGTTTCTGACTGTTTGGTCGCTAATTAAGTTCCCTGAAGAGTGATGAAGCCTCACGGCTAACATCATGGCGGTTATTGTTGGAGCTCTTCGAGTTAAGATTTGAATGTATCGGTCTTGTCTCCGTGTGGTGCAGCGATACCGTCCTCCATGGCGCTCAGCCAGCAGCCACGGTACCAGTGCTTCGGTAACGTGTCCAAAGTCGACTGATAACACTCTGACTTGTATTCAGAGCTAAAGCCACAGTACGTTGCCGGGAACCAGCTTCTATCATTCCCACGGCTCTGAGCATTTCTTCCCTGCTTAAATGACGTCGCCGCTCCATAATAACGTTGGTTTTAATCAGTAGTAGGGAAACAGTAGCACTAATAATGTCTTCAATGCGTTGTATGTTTTTATAGGGAAAATATTGACAGCTGATTTTCATCTTTTACTCGAATTTGATTCACAGTTCCTGATTCAAATTATGAAATGCACCAAAAAGGATCCATATAAATTTATAAAATCATAAATTTATTACAAAGCCACATCTCAATCTCAAGAAATCCGCATAAAAATGCTTGATCCCTAGACACTTTTGATGTGTGTATAATATTCATCGTCTATCTACTCACTTGACGACGAAATCTATCTTTACACATTTTTGTTTACAGACCCTACATGGAGCAAATCTTTTTAAGCACCTGAAACATATTCACCAAAATGAATATAATATCATTTTAAAACTTAATAAGCAGCAAGAATGCAGCAGGAATATATCGGATAACTCTAAAATTATTCATCGAGAAAGCCTAAATTTAGTTACTATTCATGGTCGCCCGATGGCAATGCTTGATGATGAAGCCTTTCAAACGATTCTCTCAACAATACCTGATTTAAACATAACAATTAACTCAAAAAACATACGAGAAAATATAAATGACTCAGCGGCATCTTTACGCATGGATATCGCCAACGAATTAAGAAATAAAATGATATGCATAAAAGTGGATATAGCATCACTTTCCACGAGAAGTTTCATGGGCGTTAATGCGCAATATTCAAAAGACGGTGTTATTATATTAAAAAACCTGGCTATGGTTGAACTATTTCAACGACATACGGCTGAACATCTAAAGGATGAAATAAAGTTAATATTACAACGTTTTCGTATTGATTTAGAAAACATATACAGTTTCACAACTGACAACGGCGCCAATATGTTAAAGATGACTAGAATAATTTCTGAAGAAAACTCCGAAGTAACAAATACGACAACTCGAGAGCAACCAAGTACTTCAAAATCAACAGACAATAATCAAACTATAATGATGGAAGAAGTATTAGATGCACCGGAAACTGTTGAGTGTCCTGATGAACATGTTGACGTTGATAACAATTCTATTACTTCTTACCCTGATTCATGTTTTGATGCAGACCTCGAATTTGATTGTGAATATTCTGAAAATGAATATACTGAAACTGTTACTTCAGCATTATCGCTGGAATTTAATGTAGATGATCAGGGTGACGGCCACCGAAATATAGGGATCGTAAGATGTGCAGCTCACACACTTCAGTTGGCTATTCTCAGTGCTTTGGAAGAGGCAAGTATAAAAGAAATTTTATCCGGTGCTCGTAATGTAGTAAAGCGTTTGTTAACACAGACTTATTTAAATAAAATTAGAAATAGCAAACAAAAACTGCCAATTTTAGATTGTGTCACAAGATGGAATTCGACTGTTGATATGATTGAGCGCTTAATACATTTAAAACCAATTTGTGATCAGGATTTGCAAACTTACTTACCGGAATCAGTTTGGGATACTCTTAAAGATTTTTTAACCTCTTTAGCCCCTGCCAAAAATCTAATAATCTTTTTACAGGCAGAGCAAATCACGCTTTCTGATTTTTACTTGCAATGGTTGTTGTGCAAAATAAATTTAAATAATGTTAAGTCTAATCTGAGCCACCTTGTTGCTAAATATATGACAGAAAGGGAGGAAGCATTGTTTCAAAATGACTGTTTTGTTAATGCTATCTTTCTAGATCCCAGAGTTAATTCCACGCTTACCGAAATTCAGCAAAGTACTGCAAAAAATAACTTAATTCGACTTCATAAGCATTTACAAAAACTAACTGCAAAATACAATTGCGATACTGATAAAGAACTACAAACAGAAAGCACTAGTGAATTTTCTGTTGCACCCAGGTCAAACAAAAAAGCACAATTAGAATTAGATGATTTTTTAAGCGAAAAATATTTAGAAAAGCATGATGATTTATCGGTTCTCTTGGTCAGAGATAACAATAGCTTTTCTGCTAAAACAAATATTATAAACGAAATAGATATATTCCAAAAAGAACCGTTACTACATTCTACTACCAAAGTTTTTGATTACTGGGAAACCAAAAAACACAAGTTTCCTTATTTATATGACTTAAGTCAAGTTGTGTTGGCTGCCCCGGCCTCACAAGTCAGTGTAGAGAGGCTATTTTCATCTTTAAAATTTGTGGTTTCTAGGTACAGATATAATTTAAAATCAGATTTGATTGAAAATATTTTATTAATTCGAAGCAATGCGTTATACAATAAAAAAAAAGTGTAGGATCACTTAAAGATATTTCTGTCTGAAACTGGAAATCATAACGTTGTTGTGTACAGGGTGCCAAGGACATCGACGCACAACCTGATAACATTACTTACCATAGATTCAGTACATGACTGTCGACCTTAGCGTCGGTTACACAAAAATCTGCTGTTTCCTTTAAAAGTGCAATACCTACGCGAACAATGTGTGGAACAGCTAATGTCTTTTTTAATTACTAAGAAAAATTCAACATAGTCGTGGGGGCCCAGAACCATGTAGTGAATCCATGGTAAGTTACAGGTTCCGTGCCGATGTCAACCACCCTATAATAATTATTATTTAATGTATCGTAAATGTTGATGTAAGTAACATATTTTACTTAAATCAACAGACAATAATCAAACTATAATGATGGAAGAAGTATTACTCGTAAATGCACCGGAAACTGTTGAGTATCCTGGTGGACATGTTGACTTAGTATTGTCACCCTACAATCCAAGTAGTCCAAATAGAAGGTGGAACTAAATTGAAATGAACAGGCTAGGCAAGTAATTAAATGTCATCGATCCAAGTAATTTTGCCTAGCTGTTTGATCAAATGGCTGAATATAATTTAGAAAGTTAGTTGAACGGCGCTCAGGCAAGGCTGTTAATTGAACTGCTGATTAAGTTGCGACATATACAGGGTGTAAGGGATATCGACGCACAAACAGATACCATGGGTCTGGGACATGATTTTGGACCCCTCCGTGTTGGAATTTTTCGCCAACTTCACCATTAACTTTGCCATTTAACTTTTTTCCATAGGACTTGAAGTTTTGCCAGAAATCAAGATAAACCATTTTTTATCCTTAAAATCTCACCCCCTCCCACTTTCCGATCTCGAATCGACCGTAATTTATTTTTCCTTTCATTTTTATCATATTCCCCTCCTTTTCTAATGGGTTTCATCCTACTATATATTTTTTTGGTTTCAGAAATTATCGACCCTGGTCTATTTATAGTTTTATTTACATTGGTACTTTTAGTGAAAGTAGTGAATTAATTACTTTTTTATTAAAAATCTCATTGGGTTAGGTAAGAATAACGATTATGAACAGTCCAAAGTAAAAAACACTCCAAAATAATATGAAAAAAATCATCATGGGTCCTGAAACATGTCCTGGACCCATGGTATCCGTTTGTGCGTCGATGTCCCTTACACCCTGTATATTAAGATATTTGATTTGATTAGTTGTCTGGTTGTCATATATAATACAGGCTCTTCCTAGTTTGGGATCAGAAATCAGATGGCCGTGTGTGAGCTGTACCAAAATATGAATATGATTAATTTTTTGATTATGAATCTTTGAATTCAAAATCAATAAAAGTATTTTTTTCATCTCTAAAAGTTTAATTTTTGTGTCCAAATTAATACAATTGTAACTTGAGGGAGATCTGGAGTCTAAACTAGTCCTAGGCCTGTAATTTGTAACTCCAAGCTCTCCGAATAGTCCGAATAACATCAAGATTATTATGGGTACTTTCGGAATTATTTATTGATTATTATTATTTTTTGTTACAAAAAATCTTGAAAAGTACTATTTTCAGTTTGATTTGTATTAAGCACTTACTATACTGATAGAGTACAGAAATAAAACAATTTTATAAATTATAATGTATTTTATTTTAAACAAAAACCTTAATGACTACACGAGACTACACGAGTACAAATACCGGCACGGTTCTGGAGCGCTCGACGTAAGAGTGGGGACGCTTTGCGCATCGTACACTTATCGACAAATGAAACGCACAATAAAACAAATAAAACGCACAAAACAACGAATCCCGAGTGGCGGCTATGACGCGATGCGCTACAGCACGCTACGCGGGCCAATCACTACACTTTCCCCGCCCCCTTCCTCACATGCATCTACCAAAGGGACATAATAACTTACTTCTGCGCTGCGCAGGTGAAGGTCAGCGCTCAAGATCCATGCCGGTAACTGTATTCTGCATTTGGTTACAGTTGAATTCAATCAAACCAATGTGTATGGATTTATTTACGTTTTTTAATTTATTTCAGTATCAGTAACTTCAATTTGGTCTGTATGAAAACCTTTAACAGTGTTCAAAAAGTTTAATATTTTTACATAACATCTTGTACGCATACACGGAGAGATATGCCTTAATTCCTCTTTAATGAGGTCTGAAAAATACTCATTCCTTTGGTCTACTTCTACTTTAGAATGTTCTGAACAAGACAAACATATTTTGTTTTCTTGTTTGGACGCGACTTCTACTTTAACTTTCTTTTTTTCCGAAGTACTCATTTTTGGTTTTAACAAAGACGGAGATGAAGGGCGCTCCAAATCGTCGTCTTCTGAGTCTAAAGGGTAGGGGGATTTGCTCGGCTTTAATCCTGGTAAGAATAAGTAATTATAGTAAAGAAAAGACGGAAGCTAGTTAAAATGAAGTCAACATAATTAATTGAAATAAAACTCTGTTATTCATCCTTCGTTGCCTATTATTATTATTTTACTGTACTTGTATCTGCAGTACGAAGTTGCGAACTTTGGTGGAGAAAGACGATGGGGGTGGCGGCGACAGACGTTGCGAACTTGCATCACATGCGACTTGATGCGCGCGACACAAATTTTGTAACTAAATTACATCGCAATTTAGCGCCACCGACATCGTTAGAAAGAGATAGGCATATAAATTACCGGTATATGTATTGTTACTTTTACCGATACTAATTTTAGTTATTAGGTAACGTTAACGGACTTACGGGTATCGTTATTAATTTCGCTACATTTTTATCGTTACCATAACGATAAATCGTAACGTTATACAAAAAATAACGGTAATCCGGTCCCTGATGAGCCTGTGTTGTTTACTGTAGGTATGTACAAATATGATTATTAATTAAATCTATAATCTCTTTTTTCAGGTTCACTGACGTGCAATGACGTCTTGTTGAAGCATTTTGTCGCAAAAGTCAAGAATCTGCAGTCCGAAATAAGACGTTTGAAGAATAGAGGACTTTCTTGTAAAGCGAGATTAGCAAATGCTGCTAAATAATGCGTAAACCTGCAAAATTATTTGTACACATGCAGTTACAGTCTAATAACAAGCCGAAAGGCCGACGTTTTACTATAGATGAAAAATTTCTTGCATTAACAATGTAGGTTCAAGTCCGAAGGCATATTCCTTACTATACATTGCCATCATCAAAGGCAATGAAACGTCTGCTAAGCCAAATTACGCTCTACCCTGGTATTATGTTATCCCATTTAATTTGAAAAAAAATAAATAAAAAAAAACTGTACTTGAAAAGGATATGTTATGAATGCATCTTATATTTGACGAAATGTCTGTGACCCCTCAAATATTTTATAATAAGCACAAAGATGCATTTGAGGTATTTGCCAATTCTGGTCTTATGATTAAAGGCTTAAAACAGAGTTTTAAACAGCCAGTCGCATTTTATTTCACAAACGTTAAACAAAAAATAGAACTTAAAAAAAAAAATATGTGTTGTATCCGAAGTACAAAAACCGGGACTTATATGTAAATAGTGTCTGCGACTAAAGCTCCGTCAATGTAAGTACTATAACAGAATTGGTGAACGATACGAACGGTACAACGGGAGTACTACCAGCAAGTATACACAGCTGACAAAACATATGGAGAACTTAGATTATTAAATAAAATAACCGAAGAACATGTTGTCCCCGAAAAAAAGAGCAAAATGAAAGTAAAATCTGCAACGCAGATATTAAGTCACAGTGTAGCTGTAGTGACTGAGCATTTGGTAGCAAGAGGGGATTTACCAACAGAGTGTAGGGCACTTATTGATATTAGGTTATTGCTGGATAATGTTTTTGACAGTCTTAATGGCAACCCATTTTATATACCTGACGGTAAAGTATATGAGGGCCCCATAAGAAGGCATTCACCACATCACAAATTGTGGCAAAATGCCAAAGAAGTTTTGAAAAGTGTAAAATTTGTACAATAAAAGATCAGTAGAAATAAAGTACGATTATAGAGACAACTATTCCATCTGTAACTAATTTTATTAAAACCATTAATGGTATGGAAGCAATTTGCAAAGTGGGTTTTATGCATTATTAACACGTAATTTTAATCAGGACCCTATAGAAAACTATTTTGGAAATATCAGGAGCTATGGAGCCAGAAATAATGTCCCTAACTCCAATTCATTTGAAGGGGCGTTTAAAGCATTGTTGTTGAATAATTCTGTCCTATAATATGCCGCAATCAAAAAAGGCCAATTGCGAAGAGGATATGAATGAGTGTTTGCAAGGTCTCCAATTTTTCATTACTGAAAAACAGGTTGCTCCTGAAACTCCCAAAGAAAATATTATTTTGGATGAAATTTTATTGCCACAAAATCACAACCTGCAAGCTAATGCAGGGCAAAGAAATTATGTGTGTGGTTGGGTCCTGACAAAATGTTTACAAAATATTGTTAAAACGTGTAAATATTGTAGGCAAAGCCTATTAGATTCGAGCAATGAAAACCCGTCCAATAATTTTATAAAAGCTAAAAAATACGAGTATGATAAAAAATGGTTATGCTATCCAAATAAAGCATTAGAAAATTGTTTTCATGAGATTCAGAAAATAATGTAATCATTTTTTTAAAAAGTTTTTTCAAAAAATAATGTAAGGAACACTATAGAAGCGGTTACAGATGTTTTAATAGATTATCCTTTTAATTGCCTAGCACACAAAAATAAATTAAACTAATATTTTACGGAAATGACAGTAACTGTTATGTTGCATAGTTGGTGTCGATCTATTTATCGTATTTTAGCGGGTAAATTGACTTATGAGGGTAAAGATATAACTAAAATTGCAGCACAAACGTATTATAATAACCACAAGCATTATAAAAATAAAAAATTAAATTAATTTGTTCTTTGTTTCATTTCTAACACCTTCACCTTCCTAGCAACTAATACATATTTAAGAGTACTTAAATAAAATATCTTGGAATTCATGAAATAGCAGTAAAATATATCCATAGATAGGCAATATAGGTATAGTTATAGCTGTGTTTATTGATACAGGTACCTATGTATATATAGACGGCAAATTAGTTCGGATTCAATTTACAATTGGCGCTACTAGTTCGACCTAGTTTGCAAATAAAACTTTTACAAAAAAGAACCGGCTTCAAGCACAAACACAAAAAAGTTTAAAATAACTTTTCTTTCGGAAGTCGGTGGCTTTCTTTTTTTATTTCATTGACTATTGCCACCGACTTCAATCGGTTCAGCCAAACGCGAGATAATCGCGGACAAACATACAATCGACTTTGAAAATCTTCAATCTAAGTTTTGAAAGAAATATTATTTGTTAGTGATTTATGTTTCAGTATTTTTTTATTTCTCTTGCGTTTTCTTATCAATCGACTTAGATTTTTGTTAATACGGAAGCAAAATACCATTTTACACCTACTAACAACAAGTGTATTCAGAATGGACGTTAAATCAAAGTAAGTGCAAGTGCATGTTATTTTTTAGCAACCGTGGTATTTTTAAAACATGGATTTTGGTGTCTAAAATAATTATTATAACACATGTTTTGTTCCAGGGAAAGAGGATCTAACTTTTCAAGTAATGAACTTGAACTTTTTAAACGTTTAATTGATGAAAACAAACACATAATATTACTGTGTAAGAAAACAGATGCAGTTTCTCAGGCTCAGAAAGAAAAAACATGGCTTAGCCTTCACGTGGAATTTCACGCAAGTAGCTCGAGACACAGAACATTAAAACAATTAAAATATAAATTTGATAATATGAAAAAGTGTGCACGGAAAGTAAGTAAAGTAAATAGTATTTTCATGTGCTGTTGTTAAAATTACCAGTTCTACATGACTAGTTGATTTACAAAGACGAGTTTTCCCAGTAACCTCCCTGTAAGCAGGTCTAATGCCAAGGCATTAAATATACGCATTGAATTATTTGTAGGAAGCGAGTAAGGAACGCCAAGAAAGGCGAAGGACTGGAGGATGTCAAGTACCAGGCACATCACATCACAGGAGATCTTTTATGGTTTTATCTGCTGATGGTCTGGAATCAACATGTGATGATGACGCCCTACCTGTGGTATGCACCTCTATCTGTACTTAATGTGTGAATATTTTTTAGTTTTTTAATCTGTATTAATATCAAAAGAAAGCAACAAAATTACAATTATTTTCCTATGTATGTGGCTGAAATATTGGCGGATCAGAACCTTCCTGGTGATAGATGTAGACTTTGAAAATTCTAATCTTAACTATAATTAATTAACATAATTATAATGTTTTACTTTTTATTAGAATGTTGAACCTACTGGTGGTGAAGGAAACCTGGCACCCCTAGCTCATCTGGTAAAGTTGTATAAAAATCTTTGTGAACTAAGCAATGTTGATTTTGTTTTATTTTGTAGAATGTTGATGAAATAATAGAATCACATTGTGTGATGACACCGCCAGCAAAAAAAAAATTGGAGTTAGAATTGGAATTTCAGAATAACTTTTATTAATGTAATATGCACAATAATAATATAAGAATTTTACTTTCTGGAAATAATTGTCAACAATAATTGTCGCATGGAAATCCATCTTTTTAATATTAAACAGGGTTTCAGTTAATATGTTGTTTCCTTCCAGCTTGATCCTAAACCGGTAGAGGGAAAATATTTTATGTAACAGTGGCACATTCCCATAACAATTTATTTGTCTATGCAATGTAGAAGTATTACACAAAATGATATTTGGTTGTATGACAATCCACTTTTTGTTAATGAAGATAAATGTACAAAAAAACAGAACATTAATTTATTATTCAAATATAAGCTTTCCTTTTTTGTGTGATAAAGGGATATTTAAGTTTTTATTTATTTGTTTTAGCATGTGCTGCTACTGTCTCATGATATGATTGTCACACAACCATCACATACACCAAGCCCATCAAGCCAATATAAAATGCCTAATACTGATGTGGTAACATTAATCCCATCTGGTGAATTGGGTACTGAGTATCAAGGTGATTAATTAATTACGTGCTTCATTAAGCATATGAAATGGAGATACTCCATTGAGTATCTCTGCATTTTATAATTATTATTTCACAACTTTATTTATTCTGTTTCAGAAAGGTGGATGCCTAGATAGCCCTCGCCATACATTTCCCGTGTGTATAAGTCTCCGTAAATAAACAGTTTCTGCGGAATAAAAGCAACTATAATGAGACTTTATAATGTATTATGTTCGCGTATGGCCCAAATTTTATAAAAAAAACAGTATTTCTAGGAGAATTAGACCGAATAAAAAACGAAAAATCTTTACATGTGTGAGTGACCTGAATCGCGCCATCTGACAGAAATTTATAGAACCACCGAGAAAGTTGGTTGCTGTTGAGTTACGAGTTTACGATTGGTAAACATTCATAAAATAGATGGCGCTGTTCAATAATTCGAACAAGCGCCAAGGTTACCATCGAGTGACGCGCGACGTTGCCATTCAAGAAGCAGCGCGCGCACCCCGCGTCTGTGCCCGCGCTGTTGCCATTCCGTCCATGAGTGATTGTCTTGAGTCTCGACAACTTGTTTTTAGTTTCTAGCAAGTTAGCGCCGGGCGCGCGGGTTCGCCCGCGGAATTAACATTTTATGATTGATGAAATGTTTTTATTATGGAATGGGAAAGAATGCTTTACATAAAGTGAAAAAATTATCTCTGCGATCTGTCCTTGGTTCACACAGATACAATACTAATGTATTTATTGTATTATCTAGTTTAAATATGTAGTAAGTAGTTACTAGTACACACTTAAACATTCCTTGACTTTCCTTTCTCACTTAGGTACTAATCCATTGGTTTGGGTTGAATAAAATCAGGAATAGAATTTGATGTTTAAGTAAGTTAAAACTAAATCAGGCGATCAGCGAAGCTACCTACACAATGGTGAAACGTAGGTACTACGTACATCTATTGATTGAATCATATTTAATTCATGTGAAACCAGCAAGATTAGTGAATACACAGACAAACCACTTTTTTTCATAATTGCTTATTTTACTAGTACACACAAAGTGCGTCAAGCAGGGTTGCCAACTTTATTTTTTAGAAGATCGTACCATACATTTTAAAAGATCGTACTTTGCTAAGAATTCAATAATAAAAATAGTACGCATTGAAATTTCAATAAAATAAATGGTAAACAAATGTGGTGTTACTATAACTTCAACGCAAAATTTAACATTTTGGTATAATATTTAAGAATCTGGACACCAATTTAGCAACTAAACTTCACCACGAGTTTTTTTTTTTATTAAAGAAAAGGGGCTCGGAAGAGACTTTGTCATGAAATCCACACGAAACAATAAACACCAGTATCATTAGAACTTAAAACATATCAACAATGTTTATTATTACTTAAAAAAAACTTATATTAGTAAACACCAGTACCTATTACAACAAGACTCCGGACTAGTGTTGCCAGGTGTCCCGATTTGCGCGGGACGTCCCGATTTTCAGGGGTCTGGGGACGCGTCCCGATTTGGACCTGATCGGGACGCTAAATGTCCCGATTAATCAAAAAATGAAAAAAAAAATTCCTATATTTTGCGCTACATATTTTTTTTTAACACGGAACGCCATCTATTGGGTTGGGATATGTCGCAGGGAGATGAGGATATCAGTGATTTCACGAAATCCCGGGAGATGTGGAATATTCCTGTTTATTACGTCTTCTTACTAAAAGTATCTAGTGATAATATGACAAAATACTAATATAAAGTCAAAGAAATATGTCATTTCACTAAACTAAATGTAATGAAATAAAGAATACTGTTGATGATATCTAACCAAACCGTACCTCGGGGTGCCAATGAAATCCATCATTTCACGTTCAAATGCACAAGTTCAGCTGGTATTTAAGTAGGAGTGTACGAAACGGGGTACGGAGATAATAAAAATGTCGTTAAAGCGACTGGGGCACCCCGACTCGGACAGGTTAGGTCAGAACGGCGGAGTCTGGAAGACCCCGCCATCCCCTAAAGTACTATTTTATTTTATAATTTCTATTAGTCTAGCAAGAATGATTACTTGTTATGTAAGATTAAATAGACTTAAAACCCCCTTTTTTAAGCTATTGCATAGCTTTTTATCGCGGACTCTGAGCGCGGCGACCGAATCAAGAAATTTTGTAACGAAAACACCTAACGAAAAAACCTAACAAAAATACCTAACACCCCGCATCGTCTAACGTCGTTTCAGTTCGGGAGACTTCGGCAATCATAAAAATATCCGTCATAAAGACAATTTACTTTTTCTTGCTGATTCTAAACGGCCAGCTACCAAAGGAGGTTTTCACAATGAAACTTAAATTAGAGATACGCAGCGTACTATCACAGTATAAAAAGATACAGTAGGACGACGCCTTTGATCTCGTTGTAAATGCCGACAACGTGTAGGTATTGTCGCAACAGCTAGGGTTGTCTCAAGTACACAATAATTATTAATTTATGTATTTATCCTAGATCAACATCGTCATCAACATTATTATTATAAACAATAATTAACAATTAGGTACCAAAAATATAGTTTTAGGGTTCCGTACGTCCGAATGAAAAAACGGAACCCTTATAAGATCACTCGTGTGTCCGTCTGTCCGATCGAATCATCACAGTCAATTTTCTCCAAATTTACTAGACCGATTAAGACCCAAACGTAGAAGTGTGACGTAAATAGACAAAATCTGAATATGGGGTCACTTTTGGGGGGCAAGCTGGAAAATAAATATAAAAATATTTGCAAACTGCATCGTATGACATTTTCATTTCGACCCCATAATATCAGTTTTGAACGACCTCGTGAACCATGAAACGCAAAAACCAGGGCTCGAGATAAAGGTAGAGATCTTTCAAGTATTTCCTTTCTATGAAATAAACAATATTTTTTGTTTACCTTTCATCCGTGCGCGGAAATTGATGAAATCGCAGTTCTTTATTAATGTAAGATGACGACTTGCAATTTTATTTATATTTTATTAAATTAAAACAACTATAAATTGACAAACGATAGCCCTGAAAGCTGTCTCCTGAACTACTAACACGGCAATGTACGCAGTTCGGGAGCGCCCTTTCCCCGTCTCGCCCCGCACGATTGCCCTGTCTAGACGTCTTGGTTGGACGACTGTATGTATGATTTATAGACTGTGCTACCTACTACTGAGAACCATTCAAATGAGTGTCATCCGTGAAACAGGTGTGGTTTTATTGAAAAGTGAAGTGTTTTTGTGTTTTATTGACGGTAAGTGTTATTTTTATGTACAACTAGTGGCCCGTCCCAGCTTCGCACGGGTATATTAAGAACCTCTCGTACGATTTTGTGCAAACTTCACATAAAGCATCTACTAAATAGTTCGAACAAAGCCTAAACATTTGGTTTGGATAGGTGAGCCCGTTCTTGAGTTATAACATTACAACGAAAAGTGGCATTGATTTTTATATAAATTAGATGAATGATTTTCAATCAATTATTATAATGGTAATTAATTACCCTTAAAACTTTACAAAAGTGTAAGATTTAGAAGATGAAATACAAAATCAAACGTTAGTAACACTCGTTGATTGTCGTCACATACTACAAATTTCAAATATTCTCTCTGAAAAGAGGCTAGTATGTGCTCAGCTCCCTTTGCCTGTCCCAAAGAGGGACGAAAAGATCAAAAAAAAAACTCTGCAAGAGATCCATTCCTGAATTGATTCGAATGGAAATATGAAAAATCTTTATACCTACATCAGATTCGGGCTAAGGCAGCAAAAGATATGGCCACGGGTGTGGCCACGGTCACAATAATGGCGGCGGTGACGGCTAGCCTCGGCGGGCATCCGCCCGCTGTCCTAAACCGCAAGTGCGACGGCTGGTAAGCCGGCCGATCACCGGGCAGGGAGCAAGTCCTGCGCCCCGCCCGCCAAGACCAGGAGCAGAGGTAGGCCCTCTGCCACCGCCGTCCCCGCCACTGCCGCCGCCGCCGCCACCGCCACAGCTCCTGCTGCCGCCCACGGCGCCGGACGTCGGCAGACGATCTCCGGCCACCGTAGGCGCGGGCATGCGGACGGCGAGCAATGGGCGACTCGCTGTCCGACCATGGACCATGCCCGGGTCGACGGCGCGTTGTGTTCCAAGCGCGCCTCAAACAGGAGGACTCATTTGATGATTTTACCACGAAAAAAAAAAATAGATGGCAGGAAAATGTCAAAATGCTGTTATTCCTACATAGTTCCTGACAGTGTACTGCGCTCCATAAGTACGAAGGAGAGTTCATTCCGAAAATCAAGCTTCCACGTCTTCCTCGGCAGCATCTGCTGCCGATGAAGACCAAGATATTGATATTTTGTATAATAATATTGATAAAATTTTTGTTACATTTCTTGGCGCCTGTCCGAAATTTTTTGTTGATTATGTATTATATTTTTTAAGCTATTGCATAGCTTTTATCGCAGGCTCTGAGCGCGGCAGGCGCGAAAAACCTAACGAAAAAACCTGACCACATTTGACAGCACGTCGTTTCAGTTCGGGAGACTTCGGCAATCATAAAAATATCCGTCATAAAAACAATTTACTTTTTCTTATTGATTCTAAACGGCCAGCTACAAAAGGAGTTTTCACAACGAAACCTACTTATAAAATTCTCGTAGTGCACCACAACAATAATAGTAAATAGCTTCATCGCGGCAGTCACCGAGTGCCACATGTATTTTTTTTGTTTCTTGACGCTTCTTAGACGAATTTTCTTGATTATTAAAGATTCAAAATTAAAAGACGTTTTATTTCGCATTAAAGAACGTTAGCATAGTATTTTAGCATAGTTTTATAGCATCTTCTAATATATAAAAATCAATGCCACTTTTCGTTGTAATGTTATAACTCAAGAACGGGCTCACCTATCCAAACCAAATGTTTAGGCTTTGTTCGAACTATTTAGAAGATGCTTTATGAGAAGTTTGCACAAAATCGGATGTACCCGTGCGAAGCTGGGACGGGCCGCTAGTTTAGTATAATTTTGACATAATTTTAATAGCAGTTTAGCAGATTTTGTATTAGTCGTGTTGGCAACACTGAGCTTCACAGCACTTGGTGGCACTTGACCACAGAACAATATTACTCCTGCGGATGCGCACTTGACAGCTTGATGGTGGTGTTATTTCTGAATAATACAAATTTCTTGAAACATTTCATAAATAAGATACATTTGCTGTTGTTTTTAATTATTCTTTTTGATTACAGATTGAATTGCAACTGAACTGCCTAAGATGAACCCGACTAATAAACTTGCGTATAAACGACATAATATGTATTCAGGGCAGCGAAAATCACGGAAAAGAGTGCAAGCAGCATTCAAAAGACATCATGGAAGTTCTTTTAGTGATCTGTGAGTAAATCAGATTCCCATAAGATTTCGAATCAGATTTACGTGAGTGGAGTTTATTTGATACTCGTTGGTTCGTGTTGTAGTCTTCGTTTACCGCCATTTTTCCTTTATTGGGAAAAAAAGAAAAGGTGGCTCGGTATGGTTAGTTTCAAATAGTATTATGTATTGAGCAAGTTTTAACAAATTGCAGCCGGGTGGAAGCATGGCGTAACAAGAAACAGAAGGTAGTGGAAGAAACCGCGGACTGCCCAGTTGTATTTAGGTACCTACAGACCTATCAATATTTTTCTGTCTCTCAACATTGTTTTTATTAACTGTTTATTAACTATTTCATTTATTTATCTTTTATTTCAGTCCACATACAACTCAAGATCATCACCAGCTGTCCAACCTTTCGACAGCTGAAGATACGCCCAAAACCTATTCGCGTGGTATACCAGAAATTCGATACGAAGCCATAGCCTGCAGCTCTAGCTCCAATACAGTTGAATCTGTTACAGAGCAAGTAGAGACTGTTGATTTTGATTGGCCACAACCCGATTTAGAGACTGAAGCTTATCCACTAACTGTGGAAAGAACATCAATTGACAACTTATCAGGTTTGGTAGGGTACCGTATTGTTGACTTGAAACATGTGATCCAATGGGCATTTCAAATGGAAAACCATCGACAGTCTTGTGAGTCATCTCAAATAGAGTATATTAGTGAACACCGGAAAGGATTTCACAGTTTGTTAACATTTAAATGTAGCATGTGTAATAAAATATGGCAGCAAAGTACAGAGAAGAAACAGAAAATTAACACCGCATTTGTATGGGCAACTGTGACTGCTGGAAGTTATTACACGCAAGCAGCACACATCACAAGTCTAATGGATATACCAACAATGACCGGACAAACGTTCCGTTTCATTGAAAAACAATTGGGCAATGTATGGCATGAACATTTGACCGAAGAAATAAAGAAAGCTGGTGAGCAAGAAAGGTCCATTGCTATTGATAAAGGAAATGTTTCTTCAGATGGTATTCCATACATTACTGTATATGTAGATGGCGGATGGTTGAAAAGGTCATATGGTCACAACTTTGATTCTTCATCAGGAATGGTAAGTCCCAACTTGATACCATATTTTTGTGTTCATTACATTAGTACGCTTTTGCTTGTTTGTAGAGATGAAGTTTATGTTTGACAATACCAAAGTACAACATATTTTACACAATGTTCAGTGTTTTGATTTATGTTTTTTTTTTTTTTTTATTTATTCTTTCAACAATAGTTACACAGTTTTGTAAAATACATATCTTCTGCCAAACTGCAGGACAGTTTGTCGGCAGTGTTCTCGTGGACATACGAGTAGATAACATTTATATAAGGTCTGGGAAAAATAACAGGTCTATTTTCATGGTAGGCACATAGCCTTGTCTTTACGCCGTGCGTACACAAACGTACGTACACACCACACACCACGCCTAACTGCACACATACTCGAGCTGCCCAGTTTGTGTTTACAAGGTAAGACTAGTACGTCATTAATCATTATTAAACTGTTGTACAGCTCAAGTATCCGCACATGTAGGTTGGTATTGTACACTGACGTCTATAGCTAGATTGGCACACACTGACTTGTCCGCCATGCCAGCACGCGCGGTGCCCCGTACATGCCGCTGCCGTCCTGACCACCGCCACAGCACTCTCCAATGGGAGACGGGCAGACTGACCAGCGCGAATGATTCACCGAGGCGGCCGCCCGAACGCCAGCAGCACAACACGACGCGCGCGAGCGCTAGCACGGCCGGCCCATTTTTTTTTTTTAATTATAAATCTAGGTTCAGTGCTATGGACACAAACCAAGATAGTGCTTACGCAGGATATTTTTTAAAACGTTTTTAGATACTGTTTCGGTAGATATTTCCTTGGGTAATTCATTTAACAATGTTGGGACTAACCAACGGCGCGTTCTTTGACCAAAATAATTTCTCACTTTGGGGACAGAATATTTATTTTTCTTTGTCACTTTGCGAGTTGGTCCGTTAAAATACAATTTCTTCACTTTGTGTTCTTTTTTGTTGTGCTGTTCTAAAATTATTATTAATTTTACTTTTTTTTGTACGGGTAATATTCCACAAAGGGGTTTGCAACTTTTTGGCATCAAATTTTTTTTTCTTTCGCCAGTAATGAAATTTTGGTCATAAATAGACCACAACCTAAGAAGTCCGTAAAAAATAATAAAAAAATTCTAAACCGTAACCAACCAGAGATATGGCGGTTTGTATTTGGTTCTAATCTGGAGTTATTTTTTGTAGGAATCCATAGATTTTTTGACGTACTAGCTTTTGCCCGCGGCTTTGCCCACCCCAACCGCCTTTATGTATAGCCCATAACCGTGTCTAGAGACCCATCTATCTCTGTATCAAAATTCATCAACATCGGTTCAGCCGTTTTGACGTAAAAACGGAACAGACTTATAGACTTAATTTCGTATTTGTAATACTAGTAGGTTAACGAGGAATAATGATTGGTTTGTTTATTATAATGTTAAGATCTTTTAACCGACTTTAAAAAAGTAGGAGGTTCACAATTCGTCGGAACTTTTTTTATGTATGTTCCCTTGCTTCTCAATGACGCCTGGGCCGATTTGGGTAATTCTTCTTTTGTTTGAAAGGGTATCGTAACAGATGGTCCTATGTTTACCAAGGTCATGACGGAATCTTGAAGAAACTCTTCAATAAATGACAGCAAGTCATCTGCGATTGCTGCTATCGCATATCTATGCATTATTTACGTAAACACACAACATAATATTATTACGCCTGTACCCACTAAAAAGCGTAAAACAAAATCGTCTTGTTTCTAACGTTGAAAAATACACAAAAAGTGAGTTCTCCCTCCCTGGGTGGAGCAGAAGAGACTGTTAGACTCGTACGGACTAAAATCCACCGTGACTTCCATTTCCGATCCAAGTGGAATATGACTCGTCGCGTCGACTCACCCATTACTCGGCGTCCGCATGCCCGCGCCTATAGTGGCCGGAAATCGCTTCACATCGTTCAACACCCCAGGCGTCTCCCGCTACGGCTGGGGTGGAGTCTGTCCTCTCCCTCACGCATTTCGCCTCTTCCTTCACTAGTATAACTGCTTCGCAGAAGAAGGTGCCTGCTTCTCATTTCATCTCACCCCACAGCATGGCCTCAACCAATGCCAGGCGGGAAAGGTCGCCACCACCTACCGCCTCCGTAAGTAACTAAGGACAGCGTAGCTCTGTGCAAGCGGGGCAGATCTCCAACGTGCTACGGTCAGAGTCCCAAATAACAGTGGGAGGGGTTGATATTGGCGTCGGGTTGATGAAGTACCTGGGACTCGTCCTCGACAGCCGGTGGAAATTCAGGGAGCATTTCCTGCGTTTGGCCCCCAAGCTGAACCGAGCAGCGGCCGCCTTCAAGCAGCTCCTGCCCAATCTCGGCGGGCCAAACACCTCCGCCGGAGGATGTAGGTACGCCATTGTCATGCGGTCCATGGCCCTCTATGGGGCTCCCGTGTGGGCCCTGTGCATGCGGACGCGACCGGAAAAACTGGCTGCGTGCCAGAGGGTCATAGCCATTTGGATGATCCGGGTATACCACACGATCGCCGGCGAATCGGCCAACCTAATTGCCGGATTGCCACCTTGGGATCTGGAGTATCGGCCAGTTGTATCGGCCTCGACTTACGAGTTGTAGGTCGTGGGTTCGAACCCCGTCAGGCGCATTACTTTGTGTTATTTATTTCAAAACCACTGCTCTCAAAACGGTGAAGGAAAACATTGTGAGGAAACCGGCATGTCCTAGAAACAAAAATTCGAAGACATGTGACATCTACCAATCCGCACTGGGCCCGCGTGGTAGATTACGGCCCACTCCCTCTCACAGAGAGGAGGCCTGTGTCCCAGCAGTGGGAACATTTATAGGCTGATGATGATGATGATGATGTGTCTGATAGGGAAAGCAGAAACGTCTGGGTGCCACTACTGCGAGAATCGCTCGGAGGACACGATGGGGGATACGGTGCAGGACTGCCCCGCTTGGGCGGAGTACCGCCCCCTCCTCAAGGAAGCGATAGGTGGCGACATCTCGCGCCCGGCATTATTGCGAGGCGAGACCGAATGGGAAGCGGTCGTCTTCTTCTTTGAAGCAGTTATGCTAGCGAAGGAGGAGGCGGGCGCTGTGAGATGCGCAGCCTCAATCTCACAACCCAGCCGGACGGCATCGGAAGTGGCGAAGAAACTTTCGACCACCGTACGACAGCGGACAGCGAGTAATGCGCGACTCGCCGTGCGATCATGGACCATGCCCGGGTCGACGGCGAGTCTTGTTCCACGCGCGCCTCAAAGCGCTGTCAGCAATCTGACGGGGCCCCCCCTCAGAGGGCCAAAGCCTTTTGGGGTCGTAGGACCGTCTTATCAGGTAACTGTGGCCCCGGAACGTAAAGGGCTATTGAAGGACACCATGGATTTTAGTCGGTATAAGTCTGACAGTCCCTCTCGTTCTGCTCGGGTGGGAGGACTCATTGAGGAGAGCCAAGCGCCTGTCGGGACCACGAAACTGCCCTGCGCTGGGTGGATTTTAGTACGAGTCTGACACCCTTTGCGGCGCGCATGGAACACAACGCGCCGTCGACCCGGACATGATCCATGATCGGACAACGTGTCGCCCATTACTCGCCGCCTGCATGCCCGCGCCTACGGTGGCCGGAGATCGTCTTGCAACGTCCGTCGCCGTGGGTGTCTACCACTGCGGCTGGGGTGGAGTGAGGACGCTGTCCTCTCCCTCACGCGGCGCGCCTCCTCCTTCGCAAGCATTTCTGCTTCGCAGAAGGAGGCGACCGCTTCCCACTCCGTCTCGCCCCGCAGCATGGCCGCAACCAATGCCGGGCGCGAGAGTGAAGACACGGCGGTGCTCTGCCCAAGCGGGGCAGCCCTGCACCGTATGCTCCACCGTGTCCTCCGGGTGATCCTCGCAGTGGTGGCGCCCAGACGTTTCCTCCTTTCTCCTCAGACACAGGTACCTCCCGAAACAGCCGTGTCCGGTGAGGACCTGCGTCAGGCGGAAGGTTAGGACGCCGTGACGCCTATCCAGCCACTCCTCAAAGAGGGGTCTTACAGCCGCGATTGCGGCGTGCCCGGACCTCGGTTGCGACAGTCGTCCCCTCCATACTGCCCTGAGATCGCGCCGGAGCTCTTCCCGCCGAGTGAGTACAGACATAGTATATTTTTTTCAGATTGCGTAAATAATGCTTAGATATCCGTTGATTTGCTGTAATTTTTATAGAGAGTTCCCTAGATTTCTTCAACATCCCGTCATCATATCCTGACCTGATTACCATGGGATTATCTGCGATCTAAATGTTTTTTAAACAAAAGAAGAATTTCCCAAATCTGTCCAGGCGTCATCGAAAAATCGGGGAACATAAATAACAAAAGGTTATGACGAATTGGGAACCTCCTTTTTTTCGAAGTCGGTTGAGAAACAAAAACTAAGTGTAAAATATCATTTCTGTAGGAATTTGGTGACTTTGTTTCTTTACATTTATTATTATTATTTATTATTTCCTTGATTTTTTTGCCGCCGACTTCCGAAAGAAGAGTTATTTTACATTTATTTTGTATTGTCTTTAGAAGCCGGTTATATTTTGCTCTTTTTAGTAGGTACAGGTGCTGTCATTTATTGAAGATTCCCACGATTTCGTCCAAGATCGGGTCATGAGATCCTGACCAAGTAAACATGGGACGTTATTGAAGAGATTCCTCGTTTTCTCCAAGATTCCGTCATGACCTAGTAACCATGGGACCATTAAGATACCCTTTTTTTTGCGAGGTAAAATCATCAAATGAGTCCTCCCGCCCAGGGTGGGGCGGGAGGGACTGTCAGACTTGTAGTGACTAAAATCCACCGTGATCCTTCAATAGCCCTTTACGTACCAGGGTCACGGTTACCAGGTGAGACAGTCCCGCGACCCCGGCAGGCTTTGGCCCTCTTAGTGGGCCCCGTCAGATTGCTGACTCTTAGTGGGCCCCGTCAGATTGCTGACTCTTAGTGGGCCCCGTCAGATTGCTCTTAGGGGGCCCCGTCAGATTGCTGACTCTTATGGGGCCCCGTCAGATTACTGACTCTTAGGGTCCCCGTCAGATTGCTGACTGTTAAGATACCCATTCAAACAAAAGAAGAATTACCCAAATCGCTCCAGGCGTCATTGAGAAATCTGGGAACACACAAAAAAAAAAAAACCGACGAATTGTGAACCTCCTCCTTTTTTGAAGTCGGTTCTTCTTAACATTATTATAAATAAACCGCTCATTATTCCTCGTTATCCTACTAGTATTACAAATACGAAATTAAGTCTATAAGTCTAATCCGTTTTTACGTCTAAACGGCTGAACCGATGTTGATGAATTTTGATACAGAGATAGATGGGTCTCTAGACACGGTTATGGGCGGTTGGGGTGGGCAAAGCCGTGGGCAAAAGCTGGTACGTCAAAAAATCTATGGATTCCTACAAAAAATAACTCCAGATTGGAACAAAATTCAAACCGCCATATCTCTGGTTGGTTACGGTTTAGAAACTTTTTTTTTTCTTCTATGTACTTCTTATATAGTAGTCTAATTATGCCCAAAGTTTCATCACTGGCGAAAGAAAAAAAAATTGATGCCAAGGTCCGTACTAAAAGTTGCAAACCCCTTTGAATAATCTTTCGTATTCCTTATTAATGCTATCTTTAGTTTCCTTGTTTACTAGTGATTTTAACAGTCTAATTTGCAATATTTTAATTTTATTTAGATGAACCGGAAACGTCAGTCCGTAACTACCCAAACCGTAGTTTATTGTTGCTTCTGCAAGTGCATGGTAAAGAATGAACAATAAACGCTTACTAACTATATATTTCAAATTGTTAAGTTTCCCTAGTACGGAGCGCAATCTACCACAAACAGTGTCTACGTGTGCGTCCCAAGTAAGTCGCTCATCAATTACTAATCCTAAGTATTTGTATTTCGTAACACGCTCAATACACTCACATACACAGTTTGCATTATTATCATGAAGACATTCATATGAGTGGCCTTTTATCGAGATACAGACACTTTTAGCTATTTGGTTATATGGAGACGACAGCAACATACACTTTGTTTTATTTATGTTTATGAGAATGCCATTATCGTGCGCCCATTTTACTACATTATCTAAGTCTTCTTGCATTGCCGCCTGGATCCGTTCACAGTCCCGTCCGCTGTATGTCAAGCACGTGTCATCTGCGTACATGTATATATTGCAATTTTTAATGACATTGACCATACTGTTAACGTGCATTGTGTACCCTACTGGTCCATAAACTGACCCGGTCGGCACTCCGTAATCGACTTTACCGAGGTTACTGTCTACTCCTTTAACCCTAACCTTTAGATATCTATTATCTAGATAATGCCTGAACCACCCTTTGACGGGTCCCCGTATTCCACATTCGTCCATAGCTTGCAGCAAGCCCTCATGCTCCAAAGTGTCGAAGGCTTTTTTGAAGTCAATAAAGGTTAATAAAACTATATCTTTTGAGTTCAATGACGTGTTAATATCATCTGTAAATTTATTTAATGCTGTTGCTGTGCTTCTATGTGGCCTAAACCCATGCTGAACATCTGTTAATATATTATTATTTTCTAAAAACGTAGTGATCTGTCCCATAATTACTTTTTCAAAAATTTTATTTATTACACTCAGTATCGCAATGGGCCTATAATTTGTGTACTCATTATACTTCCCCCCTTTAAAAATTGGTCGAATTATTGAGGTCTTTAGTTCATTAGGGTATACCTGTCGGTCTAAACATTTATTGATGAAATGTGCAAGCACCGGACTGATAGAATACTTAATGCTTTTTAAATCCTGAACTCGAATGCCATCAGAGCCTGGGGACTTGCTGCAACTTAGTTTATCTATTATTAAGCATATATCTTTAGGGCAGGCCTTTTTAAATCTAAAACTTACATCACTTTCTTTTACATATTCATGTCTATTATAAAACAAATGGTCGCATTTATGCTTCTGTTTCAACAAACTAATTTCATTTGTAAAAGTATAGCAAAAATTATTACATACGTTTTCCAGTTTCTCGTTACTTCTAATAAAATACTTTTGGATCACATCATCAACATTTAACTTTTTCCTACCAAGCCACTTATTCGCACACTCCCACACTTTTCTCATATCTCCGTTACAGTTTTTCAACTCCAGGCGCCTGTGTTTATTCCGAGCAACATTTACAGCTTTATTTGCTTTATTTCGATATTTTGTATACTCTAATCGTAGTGACATTTTTTTCGGATTTGCTTTCCATTTTCGGAACAACGCGTCCTTAGTATCTAATATTTTTTTCAATTTCTTATCAACCCAACTGTTAGATTCCCTCTGTTTAACTAGCTTTGTTGTTTCCGACGTGCTGTAAATGTTGCTAAATATATCACACATTTGGGGTGCTAAGACAGGAAACCTCCACGTGCGCCCGTGGACTGGAGTTCCCTCTCGGATACGTCCGGGGGGAAGACCAGTTTTTCGGGCCGGTGCGCCCTGGGATGCGGGCAAAAACTCTCCTTAGGCACTATGTGCCTAAGGGGTTTCTTTGCCCGTATGCAAATAGCCTGTCGGGTGGACGCTCCAACGCGTGTCCCTCTGAACAGCAGAGGGCACAGCGGCGGAGCGGGCTTGCGGACGGTGAGTAATGGGTATGCTCGCCGTCCGACCAAGGACCAAGCCCGGGTCGGTGGCGAGTCGTGTTTCACGCGTCACCGACGACGGGGCCCCTTATGGGGCCAAATGCCTGCCGGGGTCGCGGATTTTTCTTAATCCAGGATACCGTGGCCCCGGAACGTAAAGGGCATCCGACGGAACACGGGTGGATTTTAGTCAGTAAGAGTCTGACAGTCCCTCCCGCCCCACCCAGGGCGGGAGGACTCATTTGATGATTTTGCCACCCTAAAAAAAATAAAAAAAAAAATATATCACACATTTGCCCGTACAGTTCTAGAGGGTCGTCTACACACATTAGTTTAGTCCATTCTACGTTACGTAATTTATTTTTAACCACTTCATTATTAAGTACCGTACGATAACAAGAAGGCATCAGCTGTTTCTCCACTTCGATCGAGAGTCCCGTTAGGTAGTGATCAGAAACTGTTGTCGTTAGTACGAAGGCGTGTCGTTCGCCGGCCGGTCGCGCACTTCGCACAAAAATGTGATCAATGCATGATGTCACTCGTCGCTCCGACAGGACTACCTCTCGTGTAATATCTTGAATGCAGCATTCTAGGCCCAACTCACTCAGCGTGTTTAGGTACTCGTTGGCGCGCGAGTCGGTTTCCCCTCGCAATATATTTATGTTGCAGTCTCCCATTAACACTACATCATTTCCAATAGGAATACCTTGTATTAATTTCTTGATTTCACTAATAAACAGTAATTTATTCAATTGCGGAGGCCTGTAGGTGATTATCAAATCAATCTTTTTGTATTTCATGATAATTTGACCATGTATTAGTTCACAGTGAAGGCTATATTTCTTTATAATTTCAAATGACACGTTTTCTTGAGCATATATTATTATACCACCTCCTCTTCTTTCCGTTCTAGTTAGGTAATATAGACAGTAGCCATTTATTTCGTAGTTATAAATTTCCTCCTCCTTTATGTTTACCTCTGTTAGACATATTAAATCCAGCTTAGGTAAGCAGTCTTTTATTAATACTATAAATTCATTAAAATGTTTTCTCAATGAACAAATATTCATATGTATTATATTTAGTTTATTTTCAGTGTGTGTTATATAATTTCTCCAATGTGTTGTGGATTCATATTTCGTGTACATAATATCCTGTAGGTCTTCAGAATTCATAGTTGGTTTTAGAACGTTAATTAAAAGAAAAAAGAAAAATATTTTTCTAGGTTATTCCTGTTTATTTATTTACTCTCCGTTCTCGCTATTAATAGGTAAGTATTTTTTTAAATCGCTTTCACAGCTAATATTGTAAACTTTCTTCTCGACCTCACTCTTTTTAATTAATATTTTTCCATTTTGTACCCATATAAATTTGAACTCATCCCTTAGTTTTTCCTTCGTTATCCAGAGTAATTGACGCATTTGGTGGGTAAGATTTTCATTAATATATATGCGAGTCTCATCGTTGTTATTGTAGATGATGTGGTTCGTCAGCAGTTTTTTCTTGGATTTTAGCCATTGCTCGCGCGTTTCCGCATTAGATAATTTTACAATAATTGGCATGCCTCTTCCCTCGCCTCTGACTCGCCATACCTTTTCTATACCGTCTACCCTCAATTCCAATTCCTTAGCAATTTTTTCCACTGTCTCTTTAATGTTTTCTCCTTCCTGTTTACGAACATTAATTAACTCGATATTTAATTTCAAGTCCTTCTGCTCTAGTCTTCCTATACGGTCCGCCAGTGATTGATTATACTTTTCTAGAAATATGCCCCGCTGTATTAGGTCCTTCATCCTGTTTTCATTTTTACTGTTGGAGTCCCTTAGTTTTAGGTGCGCCTGATCTATTTCCTTATATTTATCCTCTAATTTTTTAATGGCGTTGTCTGTGTCGTAGTTCTTAGATTTTATCTCTACTACCTCCTTTTTAATCTCCGTAATGTCGGTCTGTATAGCAGCATAATTCTCATCCTGTTGTTGCTTCATAGTGGTCAACAAGGTATGCATGATTTCTTACAATATTTGAACTAAGAACTTTAATTTTAGGCCTGCATTATTGGAAAGGAAACCAAGAAATGTCTTTATCTTGGTGTCAGGAACAAATATTGTTATACATGCCAGTATTATGAGCGAACAGGTTCAGACACTAAGAGTCATGGTTGCTGCAAAAACTTTACTGGGCCATCTACTGCAATGGAATCTGATATAATTGTTGAAGGATTTCAACAGAGTGAGAATATGCATAATCTTCGGTACCTAAGTTTTATAGGAGATGGGGATTCTTCAGTGTTTGCTAATTTGAAAGAAAAGGTGTCTTATGGAAACCAAATAAAGAAAATTGAATGCAAGAATCATGTTATAAAAAACTACACGAGTGCACTTTACAAGGTAAACAACCACTTCTTAGAGTTATAAATAATGATTTTACACTAGCTTTTACTTGCGGCTCTGCACGTGTTAAAATGTTTACCTGTATCAAAAGTATAGTAAGTCCTAGGTTATAAATATAAAATATCTGCGTTCCTAATTTTATCCATATCCGTTCAGTCATTTTTTCAGTGCTTGTATACATATAAAAAAAAAACATAAATTTTTCACTTACAGTAGGATTTAGCAACTATAAAATAAATGTTTCTCTCTTTTTCAACCGACTTTCAAAAAGGAGGAGGTTATCAATTCGACTGTATTTTTTTATGTTTGTCCACCAAACTCCGCGAATTGGCGACCGATTTTTAAAATTATTTTTTTATTTGAAAGAGTATACACCTGAAGTGGTCCCATTCACCAAATGAGGATCTGATTATGGGATCCCAGGGAAATTGAGGGTAAACCTCAAATTTTATTGGCATTTTCAATGTTTTTTGTTGTATTTGTTTTAGAAGTCAGATATTATTTTCAAAAAGTTTTTTTATCTTCCTATGTTTTAATAAAAATTTTTTAAAGATTTTAGGTAATACGAAACTCCCTCTGTATGGACGAAATATTTTGAGGCCTAAATTGATGAAATTGACACTAGTCGCGAGAAAGATTATTGTTCACAATAGCAGACAGCCAGGTTCAATGGCTGATGATTACCACCTGACGAGAATAAACAGCAAGACAACCAAGTAGAAATCCTAAGAAATACAGCACCAGAGGTCTGGGCTCTTATTTATGCTGCAAATGAAAGAATCGCTTTGAAAGCTGGACGGTTGTCTAACGAAACAACAAATGTTGCAGAAAATTTTATGAGTGTCATTAATAAATTTAACTGTGGAAAACGACTCAGTCTTGGAAAAGGAGGCTCTTATCAGCGGCGTGTTCATGTAGCAGGTAAATAAGTTTTTTCATAGATATTTTAAAACAATAATTATATGATATCTCTAGCAACCCACATGATCTATGACTTCTTCTCTCCATAATATAAAGAGGTTTTTCTCAACTTTTGATTACTTATGGAACTTTCAATGGTCATCAATAAAAACTTAGGTTGCAAACAGATATATATGTGACTATGATTTGGCTTTTCAGGATTGTCTCATTCTGTAGGACATAAATGGCATCAAACTGCATGGAAAAAAAAGACAACAGAGAGCCCTGGACAATATTTTAAAAAATATGTCCATCAAAAAGAGAGAAGTAGATTGCGCCAACAGAAAATGACTCGAAAACGTTTTTAAACTTTTTACTGAAAAAAATAAAGCTCAACCTGATAAGGACTATGGCCCAGCAGCAAGTGACCCTGTCGATATTAATGAGGTAGAATTAAAACGGCTCTGTGAATTAAGATTGCTTAAATTCCAAGAAGATACACAAAAAATAGAACTAATTGAAAAGCAGACTGTGGGTCAACATGATAATGAAAAGTATCTCTCATACAGATCTGACCGTCTCACAGCAAGCCAGTTTGGAATGGTAAGATATATTATAAGCCATCCTCATAGGGAGTATTCAAGTAATATATTACGCAATTTGGGGGAGGGGGGTCTTGCAAAACGTTACGGTGCGTTACAAGGGCGAGAGGTCAGTATTTAAACAAAGCGTTATGTAACTTTTTTTTTATTTTAATAAAAAAGCTAGAGAATTAGAATCTTTCAAATTCCAAATATTATACTTTGTTCAACATAATTGTGACTTGGTCACTTAAATGTTACGTAACGTTTAAAAACTTCAAAAATTGCGTTACGTAATACTTGAACGCTCCCTTATTGTTTCTTACTTTCTAAGAAGCCACAGCACAAGCCAGTACAAGAATTTTATTATGATTGTCACTTTGTTCATTTTAGGTTTGCAAACGTCGTAATGCCACACCATGTCACAATCATGTGAAATGCATTCTCTACAAAAATAATATTTGTACTAAAGATATGATGTATGGACAACAAAATGAACATGTTGCAAAGAGCATGTTTATGCAACAATATGGCAAAACTGTCAGGCCATCAGGACTTTTCATTGATGAAGAATTTGGATTCTTAGCAGCTAGCCCTGATGGTAAGATTATTCAATAATAAAAATATACAAATAAATCGTGAACTGTGGCCATTTTTATAACAATTGTTTTGACAATTGAATGCCGAATAGCTTTTGCCTGTGGTTCTGCCCCTATGGATCTTGAGTGTCGCGTGATTTTTTTAAATTTGGTTCAGTAGCGTAGGCCTAAAAACTTTTCTTTTTTACAGGTATTATAGAAGCAGAAAATACTATTGTAGAAATAAAATGTTTTCCCTCCTTGGAAAGGAAATCTCAAAATATTAGAGAAGCATCAGAAAATAGAAATTTTCCTATTCATTTGGAAAATGATGTTTTAGTTATGAACAAAAAACATAATTATTATTATCAAGTAAGTAAAAATATCATTATTTCTTGGTATGTATGTATAAAAATAATGTATTTCTTGTATTGTTTCATTTTAACAGCTATTATTATTTTGATTCTAGGTCCAGGGTCAATTGCGAATTACCAAAATGAATAAATGTTACTTCATTTGCTTTATATCTGTCACCCAACCATTGACTGTCATAGAAGTTAACCGGGATGAGGAATTTATCAACACTATGATGCCAAAGTTGGTAACATTTTTTAAAACATGTGTACTGCCGGAAATTATTTTGAGAAGAGTTGAGAAAAATGCTAAATGTCTAGACATCAAGGAATTAAAAGGTATAAAAATATAAGTCTTACTCATATCCTAACTTATTCCGCAGGTCTCTGAGGTGTAGGTTCAGTAAGAATAGTCTAACAAAACTGTAAATTCATTTGTTGCAGCGAAAACTGCGTCTTCCAGCATTTGATTCAGATCGCACGGAAATTATATAAATGGAAGTAAAAAGTGACAAGCAGAAGACTGATACGGGGCGGCGCGGCGGCGGCGGCGACTGCAAAAAGTAGCGCGTAGAAAATAAGACATTTTATCATAATATTTATAAGTATCTTTGTATGGTGGTACGAGTCGATGGTTCGAATCCAAGCCGGCACTTTGCTTTGTGTAAATTATTTCATCACCACCGTTCAGAGGAGGCCTGAGTCTCAGCAGTGGGAACATTGTAGAATAAAGCTATTTTTGCACGTAGCGATGTATAGTTTGTGTTATTTTGTTAGTTCATAAGATTTTTCTGTGTAGATAAGTTTCACTCATGTATTTAGGTACCAGCCTAACAATTCAATTGTAAAAGAATATTTATTGAAGTTCAAAATTGTATAATAAGTAGGTATTCTTGAAACATAAATAAATGTTGTGGTTAGCTAGCAACCACTTGTGTGTTGTGTAAGATACTTACATGTGCCATTATATAAACTTACGTATGATGTTATTTATATTGTAATCTACATATATAATTCTTTCTAATACTCGTACTAAATTCAAAATCATAATTGTAAATATCAAAATATTTAAAAAAGTATGTTATCTTTGTATGGTGGTATGACTCGATGGTTTGAATCCAAACGGAAACTATCTAAGTAAATGTAGTGAGAGTACCTAAATAAAACGATTATTTTTATGAAAATATTAACCCCTTTTTACTAAATAAATATTATTAATTTATAGTAAGGTACAATAAAAAGCTTTACAATGGAATAAAGTCTTTTATTTATTTATTTAGTACACGTCACTATTTACACATTACAATTTAGGTTCAGTCACATTACAACAACTTTTAATATAGGTACAGTATACCTATATTACCTAAAAAAAGGTATTGAGTCTAGAAACAAAAGTATGCTTAGACCAATAATAATTATACTAATAAGAAATAGATTGGAACATAATATCAAGTGTGTAAATTAGTGATTTTTTTTTGTTAATTTGGTCCTCTTTCTTTAAATTAACGCCACCTGGACATTTTAATTTTCAACTGTTTGAATAAAACGACATCTAGTGGTGTCGAAAGTTACTACTATTTTCTTTGCATGTGTGTGTAAAGAGTAAAGTCAAGCGGCTAAATCTTTATTATCTATAAGTCTTTGTATGAGACCAGTTAACAAGCACAGTGACTATCTAAAAAAATCAAGTTAATGCCATAGGTTTCGCGTATAATAAAGTTATCTATTAAATCTTTCTAAGTTACGCGTAAAAAATGAAAATGTTCCAAATTGTGGATGTGGCGCCATCTAGCGATAAAATGGCATGAGAGATAATCATCCTTAAAAGATACCGGTGCATCTGGGTGTTTATTAAGACAGCCAGTGTCATCAACTTTAAAATGTAAGTAGACATAATAGAGAGTATTAAGAAATTTCGGCGCTACTCCTTTGTCAGTGAGAAGATCTATAAAGATGCTGAGTGAAGAGAAACATCACTGCACAAAAGAAAAAGAAAGAATCATTGAAGAGTCTAATAGACGTGCAGAAGTTGAGCACAGAGAGAAATTGAGACAGTCACAAGAACTGCATGACCAACTCATAAAACACAATGAGGAACGCCACCAAAAAGAAATTCAACTATTAGATTTAAAAATAAAAATTCAAGAGGCACATTTAAAAAGATTGGTTCGTGGTTCAGCATCCCAGATCCCTCCCTGGTCGACGGCGCGTTGTGTTCCACGCGCGCCTCAAAGAGCGTCAGCATGATGACGGGACCGCCCACAGTATATTTTTTGACCTCATTTTGGGACAGCTTACTTTTATGAGCTCATTGTATGAAGAAACATGTTACAAAATGTTATACAGTTATTAGGTCCCTTTGGTAGATGAAGTGAGGAACGGGGGCGGGGAAAGTGTAGTGATTGGCCCGCGTAGCGTGCCGCAGCGCATCGCGTCATAGCCGCCACTCGGGATTCGTTGTTTTGTGCGTTTTATTTGTTTTATTGTGCGTTTCATTTGTCGATAAGTGTACGATGCGCAAAGCGATCCGCACTCTTACGCCGAGCGCTCAAGAACCGTGCCGGTATTTGTAACAAAACAAGTCATAAATCATGCATTTTGAGGTTTAAATTGAATGACGTGTTTAGTGACCAAAAGAGTTAGGTATGAAGACAGCAAGTTTTAAACGGTTTTGCAATGTTGCGTTAAAAGTTTGAATGTATCTGGCTACATGCTATACAGATGTAGCAAAAATTGCATTAAGCATGTAGCGTGCATTTAGTTTATAGGAAAACTGTTAAAAACTCGCTGCATTTATACTTAACTCTTTTCCTGCCTGTACCTACCTACCTAAAAAGTTTGTAATATTATAGTGATTATTCCCGTTGGAATAACATTGGGTTAAGGAGCGGACAAAAACTTACATCATTATATATACTACTCAAAACAAAATAAGGGCCACCTGGTTTTTATCGATTTATTAAATAATGTTTAATTATTACTAGTTACAATGACTGAATCTGATTAATATTAATGGTTTTAGATGGAAATACACAAAAATTGAATATGTATTCCAATAAATCGTTAAAATAAATTGAATGAAAAGTGAGGAATTGCAGAAATGTATCAAGTTACATAAAACATAAAAAACTCGAAAAAATTACGTCTTTAATGTTCCAAAGTGTTTTTTTAAGCTTCTCTTTTAACTCTGTTCTCTCTGTTCTGCTCATTTTATGGGAGGTGGAATGGTCTGGATTAAATACCGAATATTTTCTTTTGGGATACTCTACCAGCAGGTTTTCAGACAATTTATGAGATCCAGCTGCGTGTTGATGGGAATTTTACTCTCTTTTTCATTCTTCTTTAACTCATCTCTTAAATGCTCAATAGAACTCAGGTAAAAATCCTGAGTTTCCACTGTAACATCGTAATTTGAGCGTAAGGGAATGTATGCACTGTTAGTCGCGTCGTGTTCGCTCGAGCATTATCCTGCTTCAAGAAGAACTCAGGTATTCCTTGCTGTGCGAATGGGATAATGTGGAGTTGCACCACATTCTCTACGCAATTTTGAGGAGTTACAGCACCCTCGTTAAGAAGTGCGAGCTCAGTTTTGCGTGATAGAGATAACCGCCCCAGAGCATAACTCAGAACTCGCCAGAACAGTCTGTTTTAAGAGTGAAAAGAACTGAAACCTGTTGTTTAGATCTTCTCTACACTCTTATGAATCAGTTTTTATTGCAAAAAAATAACCCACCAGTCATCAACAAAAAGCAATGAAGCCCAATCAAAACAGTTCAATAATTTTCTCCTTCGCAAATGTTTCACGATTTGCACCATACGCTGCAGTTAACTGGAGGCGAACCAAGCATCTTCTTGAGTATTGTTAGTCTTTATGGAGTCGATTCGGAATAGTGTAGTCAATTATAGAGGTGCCTGTAGCTCGACGCAATGGAGTTTGTACGGTCCGCGCAGTACATTTTCGCTCTATTTGCGCGGTTAAACAAACTTAATGGTCTTCTTGGGCTTTATTTACTTACTTTCTTCCTTGATCACGTCGTCTGGTGATATTACCCGTCTTTGAAGACCAGTTTCAGGCATTTTGAACCACTCGTTGGGAATATTCCACGATTAAACCTACCTCTTCTGGCTACGGGCCCCCTGGATTAAGGTGACACCCCAAGTGGCTGTTTTTGCGTCCATATGTCTCCGAATACATGACATTATGAGATTGAAAGATCATTATAGCCTGTTTGCTGCATTAGTCGAAGAAAATTCCGTTAGAAGTTTGAAAATTAAAAACACCATACCGTAAATTCTAAGTAATCTCAAATATCTAATTAAAAAAAAGTTATGAATTTCCAATTATGCAGTAGAAACAATATTAATACTTGAAAGAAACCATAACAAGATATGTAGTATTTAATATGTACCCAGAATAAGAGCAATACTTGTTTATAGTGCAATTTAAAAAGTGGCCCTTATTTTGTTTTGACGAGTATATATCTTCCATTCATCTAGAAACATCAAAAAAATAAAAACTAAATTAAATACTATGGCACCTCTTGTACTATCATCTTTGACAGCTCATAATTCGGAAATGTGACGCTTTACGAGATTTTGCCTCCCTACATTTTATGTTTGTACTAGCTTTTGCCCGCGGCTTCGCTCGCGTAATCAGTCGAAAATCTAAGAAGATTTATACAAACTTTCATCCCCTATTTTATCCCATTAGGGGTGGAATTCATCAGAATCCTTTATTAGGGGATGCCTACGTCATAGTAGCTTTATGCATGCAAAGTCTTAGTCCGATCGATTTAAAATTGACAAAGTTTCATACAAACTTTCATCCCCTATTTTACCTCCTTGGGGGTAGAATTGGTCAAAATCCTTTCTTAGCGGATGCCTACGTCATAGTAGCTTTATGCATGCAAAGTTCAGCCCGATCGGTTTAACATTGACAAAGTCTCATACAAACTTTCATTCCCTATTATATCCCCTTGGGGGTACAATTGATCAAAATCCTTTCTTAGCGGATAACTACGTCATAACATCTACCTGTATGCCAAATTTCAGCCCGATCTGTCCAAAATCTAAGAAGATTTATACAAACTTTCATCCCCTACTTTAAGAGGATCTTAGGAGTGAAATTTATCAAAATCCTTTCTTAGGGGAAGCCTACGTCATAGTAGCTTTATGCATGCAAAGTCTCAGCCCGAACAGTTTAAAATTGACAAAGTTTCATACAAACTTTCATCCCTATTTTATTCCCTTGGGGGTAGAATTGGTCGAAATCCTTTCTTAGCGGATGCCTACGTCAAAGTAGCTTTATGCATGCAAAGTCTCAGCCCGATCGGTTTAAAATTGACAAATTTTCGTACAAACTTTCATCCCCTATTTTATCCCCTTGGGGGTAGAATTGGTCAAAATCCTTTCTTAGCGGATGCCTACGTCATAAAATCTACCTGCATGCCAATTTCAGCCCGATCCAAAATCTAAGAAGATTTATACAAATTTCATCCCCTATTTTATCCCCTTAGAGGTGGAATTCATGAAAATCCTTTCTTTAGGGGATGCCTACGTCATATTAGCTTTATGCGTGCAAAGTCTCAGCCCGATCGGTTTAACATTGACAAAGTCTCATACGAACTTTCATTCCCTATTATATCCCCTTGGGGGGTAGAATTGATCAAAATCCTTTCTTAGCGGATGCTCACATCGTAACATCTACCTGTATGCCAAATTTCAGCCCGATCCGTCCAAAATCTAAGAAGTATTATACAAACTTTGATCCCCTAGTTTATCCCCTTAGGGGTAGAATTGATCAAAATCCTTTCTTAACGGATGCTTACATCATAACATCTACCTGTATGCCAAATTTCAGCCCGATCCATCCAGAATCTAAGAAGTATTATACAAACTGTGATCCCCTATCTTATCCCTTTAGGGGTGGAATTTATCAAAATCCTTTCTTAGATGCCTACGTCATAGTAGCTTTATGCATGCAAAGTCTCAGCCCGATCAGTTTAAAATTGACAAAGTTTCATACAAATTTTCATCCCCTATTTTATCCCCTTGGGGGTAGAATTGATCAAAATCCTTTCTTAGCGGATGCCTACGTCATAACATCTACCTGCATGCCAAATTTCAGCCCGATCCGTCCAGTGGTTTGGACTGTGCGTTGATAGATCACTATATCAGTCACCTTTGAGTTTTATATATTTATATACATTGAAGTGATCTATCGATTTATGAAAATTTCATTCGTGACCGCCGTTTAGAAAAAAAAAAACAAAATGGCGGATGGCACCTGGTATGTACGTGAAATGTTCTTAGCAGATGTGGATGTACCAAGGGTCACAAGATCAGTGAATCCCATCCTCGATGACATGCCATTTGAAGATAGTGCTGAGGTACATGCATACGTTATACTATTTTATCATCTTGCCAACTGACACTACCTTCCCCATCAAAATATTGCACTAAGGCTTCCATTACATTTTTTGCATTACTGCTGGCATTCCTATTTGTAATATTTAATGAAGTAAAACCGATTGCAGAAGTTGAATAATTAGTATTGATGTCAATATCGAATACATTATCCGTTGCATAAAGGGAGCTAGATTTTCTAAGAAAATTGTGAAGGAGACAGCAAGTTAAAACAACTAGATCTATTCTATCTAAACGTAAGTTTATAGCAGTATGAAAGATTCTGATACGGTTTGACATAATACCGAATACATTTTGTATCATTCGCCTAGCTCTTGACAACCTATAATTGAAAATTTTTCTTTCTTTTGTCAGAGCTGCTCTACTAAATGGCTTCACAAAATCACTTCGTACTATTTCGAAAATACCACAATTGATGAAATAAAATTTTAAGAGGACAACTAGAAGAAAAATATGTTTTGAAAATGCAAAACCTGCAACAGTTAGCGTTAAGAAAATATAAAACCCATAGGCAAAAGAAAACGAATAAATGACCACAAAGTATATGATAATTTGTTTTATTTATTTATCTAATATGCATAATAACTGATAAAACCCCTATATAGTAGTATATTTTATCGATATCGGGTACATCACGTGTAGCGACTGTTTAAAATGAATCTTTTGTAATAAATTCCTAGAAATCCCATGCAGATATAGCGACCGGAGTGGGCCGCCAAAGACACAAAGATTTATTTCACAAACATTTCTTATCTTTTGTTTACATCCACACAGATGATAAGCATACGTATAGTTATAAAGTGATATGCTGTACACCAACTGGGTTTAGTAAACTTTTGAAAAAGTATGGCTGCTAGACGCACATTCACGGTTAAAGAAAAGGCGGAAAAAATTTCAAAATTGCAAAAGGGTGAAAACAATGCTGATTTGTGCAAAGAATACAAAGTTTCCCATTCAACAATATCTACGATGTAGAAAATCCGTGATAAAATACTAGAATGCTTTGAATCCAAATCCTTAAAAATTAAGAAAAACCGCAAACCGACGAATCAAGATGTTGAAAATGCCCTTCTAATCTGGTTCAAAGCCTAAAGAAGCCAAAACGTACCTTTGAGCGGTCGTCTGCTGCAAGAAAAGCCTAATCATTTTGCCAGACTGTTTGGAAAAATGGATTTTGAGTGTTCGGAAAGCTGGATATACCGATTCGTCAACGACACAATATTGTAGTAGGCAAAGTTTGTGGTGAACATCAGAATGCTGGCCAAAACGACCGATCAGCAAATAAAATATTACTAAAATTTAATACCTATTTGCTACTATTTGATACCTTTGTTTAAATAATTGGTACCTAATTAACAACTGAGAAAATGAATTTACAAAATGGGCAGTCATTCTGATGTCAGGATGACTGCCCACATTTAGAATCTCCACGTAAGGGCTCCAAAATTAAAATTCGCCTTTACAAAAAATTTGTACCTATTTGATACCTAAACATATATTTTTTTCAAGATTTTTAGGGCAAAGAATAAAGAGCTTATTAGAGATTTTTTTTACTGTGTTAAATAATACAGAAATTCAAGTGATTTTTTTTCAATCCTTTGCAATTAAATTCAATTTACACGATTATTAATATTACTCCTAATCAATAACAATTTCCGACTGCGAGATACTGATAAAAGCTAACATGTGGGTAGAACTATTTTTTTTATATATATCGTTGTCATCGATAGTTGCTGCTTTATGGAAGCGTATAACGAGTTGATTTCTATGTAATATAAAGTAATTTGTTTGAGGCATATTGCATCAAAAAGACAGTTACTGAGTCGTTTAGTGATTACCTAAAATTATATTGACTGTGGTTATTATTGCTAACTCACCATGAAAAGGGGGAGGAAATCTTTAGTGTCTTTAGAAGAACAAAAGAAAGCGTTATGTGAATTCAAAAAGTATTTTGCCAATAAAAATGACATCCCTTCACCGTGTGATCCAGTGTTTGAGGAAATCAGCCAGTTATTATCGTATCGAATGTCAACCAAAGCATTGTATGTATCAATGAAAAAAAATTATGACTTTTTTTTTGACTGTGCTGATTCGGATACTTTTGCTGAATATAATATTAAAGACAGCGGCGATGAAGAAATCTTAACTAAGGCGCCTTGTTGCAGTAAAAAGTTTGAATTCTCGATCGACATTTATCAACGGGATAAAATCAAACCTATCACACAATCTAGCAAGCGAACAAAAGGCACATTATCTTTTTTTTTTATTTATTCAGGCAAACATATATAAAAACTTAACATTTATATTCTGCCAAACTGCAGTACAGTTTGTCGGCAGAGTCCTCGTGGATACAGCTTGTCTTATCCAAGTAGGTACTTAGCATTTAATTTTATTATAGGTACATCGACGCAAAGATAAAACTTAAAATTTACACTAAACACCAACACACTACCCTTAGGCTCATCGTCCTGCCAACCAGGCCAGCATGCGCGACGCTGCAGATTATGTAATGTAGATAAAGTGTGAACATCACCTGCCTACACAATACATTCGGGCCGACAGTCGGTCGCCGCGCCCCACCGCTCGGGAGGCTGCCCAGCGCGAGCGAGACGCCACGACAGACGCCCGAGCACTCAGAGCAACAACACGGCGCGCGCGCATGCTAGTGTCTGAAACCATAAATTGTAATTAATAAAATAAATTTTCTTGCAGATACTGATTGCTACAAAAGGTGGTGCTATGTTAGGGATTATTACATTCGACGAAAAGGAAAACCTGGGACAGGTTCTTGTGGAGAAGCAGCAAAAAAGAGTTTTTCACAAAGAAACAGCATTACTAATGTAAAAAGTGAAAACCTAAGAGAAGATACTCAAAATAGCAGTGAACGAACACCATCCCAAAATCAAGAAACGGCAGATGTGACTTTTAATAACGAAGGAGATATTAGTACTGATATGTGTAATAACAATGACAATAATAAAGAAGATATTAAAAGTGATGAAGATATTGATAAAATGCTTAAAGAAAATGGAAATATGAAGAGTAACCTGAAAAGGAAAAATAATTCGCACGCTCAGGAACGTCTGAATCTATTAAAACAAATATCTAACAGAAAACTATCTCCTCAAATTGAGTTAGATGAAACTGACTTCTTTTTCAGCTCCATGGCTAAAATTTTTAAGAAGCTGCCAAGGTATGAACAAGTACAACTTAGAATGCAAATTGGGTTATTGGTAACGCGAATTGCGTCACATTTCCATCGATTCACCTCAAATCAACTTACCATCACCAAGGCCCGGCACAAGTGGCAGTGCTTATTCAGAAACTGGACAGAGTACAACACCAGGACAGAGTGCTACTACTAATTGTTCCGAATTTGCAATTACTGCACCAGCAGTGAATTCTGGTGCTAATTCAGTTTCTTCGCGTCCAGTCCATACAATTTCAGTGAATGAGCAAGGGCAAATAGTTTTTCTTTCTCAGGATAAGGGCGCGTACACATAGAACATCCGTTTTAAAGGTCCGTTTAAACGTATATGTTATTAGCGTATGTAGTTGTATGAGCGAGTTCATACAGAATACAGTATTCCGGATCCAGTAAAAAATACTGATCCGACAAAATAAGCAGCAATCCGTTTTACAGGTCCGTTTAAACGTATATGTTATTAGCGTATGTAGTTGTATGAGCCAGTTCACACAGTATTCCGGATCCAGTAATACTATACTAATCCGTTTTATCGGATTGAAACCGCACGAGGCTTTGCACGGGGGTGCGCGGGGTGCGATGTGCTACACACAGCCGCCATTTGCCGGTTTCATTCCTAGAGTAGTGCACGTGTCCAGTGCTATCATAATCATGGCAAGCAAGGCGTTTGAAAAATATGTTGAGCAAGAAGTTTTGATAAATTGTGTTGAAAGTAGACCAGTTCTTTGGGACAAAACACTGGAGATTTATAAAGATAAAATTGCAAAAACCGCAGCTTGGCGCGAAATATGCGGTATTCTAAAGGAGGATTTTGAAGCTATGGAACAAAAAGAAAGACAAGAATTTGGTAAGTATTTATTTTATATTGTAATGGAGACATTGTTTTTTATTTTAAATAGCTTCATTCTGCCAAGAAACTGACCCAGATTCGGACACGAAATAGTTTTCGAATTCCGTTCGAACTGAATTTGCAGTTCGACCACCTCGTAGCGTTTCATCATCAGGTAGGCTATTGAAATGAAATGCTTCAGATTCGGATGTGTTGCCATCCTTTAAGCCCTCTTTTTCCCTTACAAAGTTGTGTAGAACGGTACATGCCTTAACTATCCATATAGCTGTTGTTTTGTTGACGTCTAGAGGCCGGTGGAATACTCTCCACTTATTAGCAAGAATATCAAATGCACATTCAACGTATCGTCTAGCTCTGGTCAAACGATAGTTATATATTCGCTTATTTACGTCTAAATGCGTCCCGCTAAATGGCCTCATTAAATTTTCGTGTAAACCGAAACCTTCATCGCCGATTATGACGTAGGGAACTCTCGTTTCTGAGCCTGTTATTAATGGGCAAGGTTCTGGTATTTGTAAACTGCCATCTAGCATCATTTTCCAAAATGTCGACTCCTTGAATATTGATGAATCGCATTCTTTTCCATACGACCCAATACTAACATATAGAAAACGATAGTCAGAGTCTACGATCGCTAATAATATGATGGAAAAAAAGTCTTTGTAATTTAGGTACATTGAGCCACTTTTTGCTGGTTTTCGAAGTCTGATGTGTTTACCGTCCACTGCTCCTAAACAGTGGGGAAAATTTGCTTTTGTGTCGAATCCATTTGATATATGCTCCCATTCACTCACTGTTGTAGGAAGTCGCATAAACTCGTCATTCAAGTTGTTCCATATGCATCGTGTAACTTCCTTAATAATGTTGCTTATAGTTGACACACCGACACGAAAGACGTAATAAAGTTCTTGAAATGTACACCCAGACGCTGCATACCTAAAAAAAATAAATTAATCAATTACTATATTATTACACATATATTGACTTCCCATACAAAGTAACGTTAGTGACTGTAAGGGTTTAGTTTTAGTTAATTTTGTCTATTACTGATTATGTATATGTCTATGTTTCGTAGAGGTACTTCTCTATGGTCAGACTATTAAAGATGGCTTGATGAATAAGTCTTGTTTTATTATAAAACTATAAAATATTATAGTGACCAACAAATTTTGTATGGAAAGTCGAAATTTTTATGAGAGTTTTTAGCAAAGTCGTAAATCAAAACTCATACTTATACACCGTGTTCTTCACGTTATCCATAAACTTTAGCAAATACTTCTATGGCTTTTACAAATCAAATCCAACAAAGGAAGTAGTACTTAAAAAGGCTTCGTTACAAAGATATTTGTAATTTCATTTAATGAAATTTAATTGAGCTATGCAGTGAGAAAGTATCTTAATTTGAAATCTATCAAATACTATTTGCATTTCATTTGTTTCAGCCCGCCAAATGTTATGAATGACGTTGCCAATTCGGATAAAGAGGCATGCATATCAGGTTATTTACGTCTAGGTATTTAGTTTGTATGAAAATTAACAAAAAATAAAAAATAAGAATTTATTAATGTGTCCATAATGAAAAATGCTTACTTCCGTGGTTTGAACATCTGGTCGAAGTTTATGTATATCGTCCGGAACACGGTGTATATACACCGTGACTTTTTAGTCGTCTTACAACGGCAGCCCAGTTCATGTATCCAATGACTAGAACACGTTTATAATAAAAAAATAGGTATTTAAGAGATTTGAAAAAAATTTAAATAAAATTTTAATTCATTATTATGACGCAAGGAGTAGTTAAAAACACCCTTGTCTCATAGAAAATGGAGATGGAATGATCTGCCTGACTATTGCGCTGGGTAGGTATACTCTACAGCTTGATACGTAAACATTTTCATATTTCTAATGTACCTATTAATTAATAATAAAAAATATTTTTAACGAGTAAAAAAAAAACTAAACTCGCCTAGATGTATTTTAGGTCGGGGACATTACGTGGACCACTTTTGTAAGACGACTAAAAAGTCACGGTGTATAGTACATAAATAAAATAAAATTAAACTGAACTGAACTAAATTATAAAATTACCTAATTAAAATAAATTGATTTAAACATTAGTAATACTTTTTTGCTTCCCATTATTTACTGACCGATTAGTTCTTGCACTGTCAATTTGACTTATCCACTGACCAATATGGTAATTACCTAATTACTGGCAAGTCTATTCTACCTTCTTATTCGCCTTTCACTTACTAAGCTATTGACAACCATCTTATATTATTATTTACTTGCTTCAGGAAAATATGTTATAAAAAAATGGAATTCGACTAGAGATGCCTGGATACGAACATTGAGTGAGAAAAAGAAATTGAAGAAATCTGGAGCTGCTGCCTCAAATACCAAGCCTTACAAATATCACAATCAAATGTTATTTTTGAAAAAAGTTGTCACCCCAGGTGATACACACGAGAACGTCCCTGCTAATGACAACATCACGGAAACAGTAGAAAGTAATAAAGACAACGAAGATGAACCTGATCAGATTACGGAACAAAGTGGTAGTGACAGACAAAAGGAAAGACAAAATTTAGCCCCGCCGCAACGCAAGGCAATCAAAAGAAATGTGAATGAAGTAGACGCCAAAATGATTGAATACATGAATGATCAGTTAAAAAAAAGTAAAAATGAGTTTGAAGATCCCAATTTATCGTTCTTCAAAGGTATTTTGCCGCAACTGGCTTCACTTAATGGCGATCAAATTTTAGAATTTCAGTCTGGAGTGATAAACCTTTTACAAAATATTAAAAGTAGAAGATATGGTCAGTCAAACTACGAGTGGCCTCCATATTCACAAAGTTCTAGCACTCCTCACTACCACACCCAAGGTTATTTTAGTAGGCCACATCATCTTGACTCTACACCATCAGTAGAAGGTTCGCCATCAGTAGAATCTACATTCAGCCAGGAGTCAGACTTGCCAGATCTGTCTATGTTTTGAAATAAATCTTCATTTTTGTAAACCTTTTTGTCATTTTAAATTTTAATTGATAATAACAAAAATTAAAGTTCTTACCTTAAAAATATCGCTAGTTTTACTTCAGGGCACAAGCTTTTCCTCCAGTTTGTGTCTTTCTTTTTTAAATCCTTTTCTAATCGTTTATGAAGGTCATCAAAAGTAGACGTCGTCATTCGGAAATAAGTAAAAAATTTAGATTCGTCTTCTTTCAGCTGACGCACAACAGCACCACGACAAAATCTTTGCCTTAATAGTGGATGTATCCAATAACGCCGGGGCTTCCTCCGCCGCAGACGACGATAGTACCAATACAACACGACAACGTCCATTCTCGTAGAAAGTAGGCGATACACTGAAGAACGAAAGTCCAGTAGCGTCGGATCTGTTAAAATCGGTCCTGTAAATGCTGTGTGAATATTACCTCCAGTAGCGTCGGATCTGTTAAAATCGGTCCTGTAAATGCTGTGTGAATATTACCTCCAGTAGCGACGGATCAGTTAAAAAGGATCCTGTAAAACGGATGTTCTATGTGTACGCGCCGTAACGTTCAATTTCAATAAACATGTACGAGTACGTGTACAATAAACATGTAATATGTACCTAATAATAGTTTTTTTTTCTAGTACACTACTTTTTCAAAATACATACAATGTACCTACTCATGGAAATCTTACGGCTTTAAAATAATTAACAATAACGCCTTAGCTGCTATTCTGAATAAGCTGTTTGATATCACTTTGCAAAAATAAAGACATTAATAAAAATATATTGTTTTTAGAACTTACCTGACAAATATACATAATTTTTGTTACGGACATATTGGCTGTTGATATCTGTTATATGACTTATAACTTAATTCATCTCTTATTTGATTTAATACATAATCAATAAAAGTGGAGTAAGACGAAAGTATTCTCTAAACTTTTCGTCATTGCAATACAGACGACGACGCACATAAATCACTCTCCTCCGTACGATTATTTTCGTCTTCTGATGATTGTTCATCTTCCAAATATATAAGTAACGCTAAATCAAGTTCGTCCATTTTCAACCATTGACACGTACTTTGTGGTCTGTTCACCGTAAAAAACGGTCAATGCAGTCTCGAACATTCCACATGTTTACGGCCGTCTTTTTGCGGTCATCATATTGCGTCCGTTTAAAAACGGCACCACTGTTGGAGGAAACAAGAGCTTTACGTTACGTGGTTACGTAAAGTGGACGACTGTTTGACGCCGAGGAGAAAAGCGAGGCGGTGACGATCCCTTTCCGTTTTGATATGTGTGCTACGGCCCTTAGGCAACTCCTGGTCCAAGCTCTTTTACTGTCAGGACACCGACACCAAGCCCTTCTTCTGTAAGGACACCGACACCAAGCTCTTCTTCTGTAAGTACACCGACTCCAACCTCTTCATCAAATTGAAATAAGAAAGGAAATGAAGACAATGTTGTGACAGAGATGGTTAATGTTATTAAATCTTCTCAAGAAGCGCGACAAAAGAGAATGTCAGAGATGGATGAAACAGATTATTTCTTCCTGTCCATGAGTAAACAATTAAAAAAGTTACCTGAGATGGACCAAGTTAATATTAAGTTTCAAATGCATAAACTCATGCATTATGCCGAAATTAATCTTCTTTTCATTACATCTGCTAACTAGAGAGTTAACCCAACATTCCAACTAGCATACCTCATTCTTTCTTCCCGAGCTCGCTTCTTACGTCGCACCCGCCCGGGTTGGTGCGACAACCCTTGTCCATTTCCCGCAGGGGCCGGGTGCTGCTCCTGCGCGTCGCCTGCGGGGTACGCCCTAGCCCTATCGCGCATCTCATTTTCTCCAGACATGTTGCTTAGGGTTTTGGCTTTGATTTTATAGCCGGCCGCCTGCCTGACACTAACCCTCTTTGGGAATGCGTTTGTTGGTGGTTTACCCGCCACCATTCGGGTGACCCCAGGTGCTTGATACCATGCACTGGGTCTTAAGGTCCATTAGTCGCCTTTTACGACACCCATTGGAAGATATGGGGTGGTGCTATTCTTTATGTCCGGACACCACACGGAACTTATGCCGAAATTAATATGTTAAAAAAACGTATTCCATAAATGCTAGACATAGAAGATGCTATTAAGAAACTTAAACCAAATTCTGCGGTAGGTCCTGACTGCATACCCGCATATATTATGATATATGGGGGAATGCAGTCAGGAAGGGATGTAATAAAGAATATATTAATATACCCGTACTTCACATTTTCAATCCAGCAATCTTTCCACTGGTCAGTATCCACGTCGTTGGAAAGTTTCACGTGTTCACCCAATACCAAAAACGAAAGATACCTCTAATGTAGAAAACTATCGACCCATTGCCATTCTATCATCACATACAAAGTTATTTGAATCAGTATTACACAAGTTAATTAGTTACCAAATTCAACCATTTTTATGCGACTCTCAGCATGGTTTTCGACTGAATCGTTCTGTTACTACAAATCTCTTGACACTAGTGGATCTTATATCTCAACATTTGGATAAAGGCTTACAGGTTGATGTAGTTTATTTAGACTTAAAAAAAAATAAAAAACATTTTCAAAATAAAATGTAACCGACTTCCCACAAAAAAGTTCAAAATAACCTACAAAAAAACTTTTCTTTCGAAAGTCGGTGACAAAAAGTCAGTGAAATAAAAAAGAAAGTCATTTTTTTTTTGAAAAAGTTTTTATTTTATCCTTTTTAGTTTCAATATTCAACCTTCTCATGTACATGTAGTACACTAAAATATACCGGTAATAACATCGCCCATGTACCTATGTACTCTTACACAATGAGCTAAAAATGAAAACTACTGCACCAAACTAAATGAAAATTTTATGGGACTAAATGGCAGATACACTGTATCGAACAAAAAAAGAATCATTGAAATCGGACCAGAAACCTCGGAGTAATTTGTGTAGACAATGTTGAAAACTTTTTAGGTTTTTGTCGATTTTTGTTGATTTTTCAAAAAGTGCTAGTCCGATTTCGATAAAATTTTAATGGGACCATTCGGGAAGTATATCCTTTCCAACAAAAAAAGAATTTTTCAAATCGGTTGGTAAACGACGGAGTTATGCCCGAACAAACATAAAAACAAAAAAAAAATATAAACATCCGAATTGAGAACTGAAATATCTTTGCAATCAAACCGCTATAGTTAATTACTAGAGATTTATTTATAACAAAAGCATGCACCACTACAGTCTTCAAAACCAGAGAGGGCAAGTCCCCACAGACTAAAAAATAAGCCAAGTCTTGGATGCGTTCTCACACTCTCCCGCGGCAAAAGAAAAATTAAGAGACTTACATGTAACTCTATAAAACTATTTAACAAAAAAAAGAACAATCGAAAGACTGCATAACTAATAGGTACTTATATAATATAAGTACCATACCATATTAAAATACAATACTATACCTATGCCATACTACCTATTCTTTCTTAGTTAATAAAATATTAATTATAAATGCTTTTTCCTAAGAAACTAAATCACACACATTTTCACTACAGGAACGCATTTGGTTTACATGCCTTTTGCAAATGGAACCATTAACATCTATAATATAAGTTAGCCCTGGTACAGATTCTTTGACTACTATCCCTAATATCCATGGTTTAAATCCTTTCCGATAATCCCTTATCATTACCTTATCTCCCACACTAAAAGATACCTCCCTGTCACTAGTAGCATAATTACTCTGCTTAACTTGTTCTTCATGTAACCTATCAACTATGGGAGGCGGGCGTAATAGTGAAAATCGGCTCCTAATCTCTCTCCCCAGCATAAGCCGAGCAGGTGTTACTCCACTAGACCTCTGCGGGGTACTGCGGTAATCAGACAAAAACAAGTTTATAGCAGAAATCATATCACTACCCGTTTCCATTATTTTTGTGACATGACTTTTAAAAGTCTCTACAAAGCGTTCCGCGGCGCCGTTTGTTGCTGGGTGGTAAGGCGGTGTGAATGTATGTTTTATATTAGCACTTTTACAATATTCCTGAAACTCTATGCTTGTAAAACTTGTCCCATTGTCCGTTACCAAATGTACCGGATAGCCATATCTTGCAAATAAATCTTTTAAAATGTTTATTGTGGTAACTGATGTTATGTTATTCATAACAAAAGCCTCTACCCACTTTGAATAACTGTCTACCATAACTAATACCATTTTTTTATTGAATGGTCCTAGGAAATCTGCATGTATTCTGTGCCATGCTGATGGTGCTACTGGCCAGGGCTTCACTATCTTTGGTGGGCTTTTGTTATGACTTAAACATGCCATACATTGTTTACTTATTAATTCAATTTCTTTATCCATATTCGGCCACCAAAAATAGGATCTGGCAATTTCTTTCATTTTTACGGTTCCAAAATGGCTTTTATGAGTTTCTTTTAAAATTCCCTCTTGGACATTTTTTGGTATTATTATACGGTAACCCCAGAAAAGACACCCTCTATCCATACTAATTTCATTTTTTCGGTTATAATATGGAAGTAATTCTTTTTCAATATTTTGTTTTATTGGCCAACCGTCTGTAGAGTAACGCAAAATTTTACTCAATATTTTGTCTTTCTGAGTTTCTTTTTTAACAACATTCCAATCTATTTTATCCATTTTGGAATCGTTTACAAAAATTTGTTTTGTTGCATTGACTTTATTACAAATATCATGTAAATAATTTTTTTCATCACCATTTTGTACATTTCTAGATATAAAGTCAGCTGGATTTACTGAAGTTTTAATATGTCTTATTTTATATGTAAATGCTGATAAAAAAATGGCATAATGCTGCAGTCTTTTTGCTGCCATTTTGGGTATTGATTTGGTGGGACCAAATATCCTAACTAGAGCTGAACTATCAGTTTCCAATTCAAATTTTCTACCATATGTGTAATTATAAAACTTGGTCACACCAAAGACAATTGCCAATGCCTCTTTATCTATAGTTGAGTATTTCTGTTCAGTTGCACTAAGTTTTTTACTAGCAAATGCTATTGGTCTTACTATACCATTCTTGTCTCTGTTTGAGATCACCGCGCCCAAACCCACATCTGAGGCATCACATGTTAATATTAAGGTTAAACTGGGATCATAATGTCGAAGGTTTTTTGCTGAGGCTAATCTATGTTTGATTGCAATAAAAGCGTCTTCACACTGTGGCGTCCAATGGAACTTATTTTTTTTTGTACAGTTATATAATGGAGCTAATGTACTAGCCATATCTTTTAAGAATCTGGAATAGTAATTTATTTTCCCTAAAAAAGATTTTAACATCGTTAAATTAGTAGGGGACGGTGTTCCCAAAAGAGGTTGAATATTTTCTTTAATTATATTTATACCATTTTTATCAATCCTGTATCCAAATACATCAAGATATTTTTGAAATAATTTACATTTTTCTGGTTTTAATTTAAACTCACTTTGTTGTAATTTGGTTAAGACTTTACTCAATGTGTTGACCATATCATTGAAATCTTTGCCTGACAAATATATGTTGTCTATGAAAACGGACACGTTTGGAATGCCTTCAAGTTTTTTACTCATGAGTCTTTGAAACGAGCCCGGTCCTGTGCTCACTCCAAAGGGAAGATATTTAAATTTATAGGTTCCTATTTCAGTAACAATTACAGTATAATTTTGAGATTCCTCACATAAGGGTGCCTGCAAATATGCTTCCTTCAGATCCAGCTCACAGAAATATTCACCATCCTTTAGGGTTTGAAATATCTCCTCAATATGTGGTAAAGGGAAATGGTCGACCTCCAAATAAGGATTTAATGTTAATTTAAAATCACCACAAAGTCTTACCGATCCACAAGGTTTAACAACGGGTACCACAGGTGTTCCCCACTGACAGTGCTCTACTGGTTCAATGCGTCCATTCTCCAGTAATCTAGTGATTTCATTTTTTACCTTGTCTCGCAGTGCAAAAGGAACCCGACGGGCTGGCAGACATTTTGGTCTTGCCTCTGGTTTCAATTTTAGAGTAATTTCCTCCCCTTTGAAATTTCCCCATCCAGGTGTGAATACCTCTGCGAACTGGGTCTTTACAAATTGTTCTGCCTCTGAAATATTTGAAAACATTGTATTACTATTCTGTAAATATACATGTTGAGGATTAATTTGTGCCTCTAACAATTTTGGTGGCCACAAGTTCATTTGACTCAACCAATCTCTACCCAATAAGCATGGCACATCATCACTCCCCACATAAAGTTTAAGTTCTTTTTTAAAATTGCCAAAAGAAACTAATACACTATCCAGGATACCAACTGGTTCTGATGTAATTTGATCAAAATTCTTAAAAAGAACTTTGCATTTTTTTATTTCTTTGTTTGGTAGTAATTTTTTATATCTAAGTGGTATTACTGTTACTTCTGAGCCCGTGTCATATAGAAAATCAATAGCTACGTTGTCCACCTTAATTGAGACATAATGTGGTGGGACTTTACTTACACCAAGTGAAAATACCTCAAAATCCACGCATAATGTTGATGTGTCCTCCTCAGTTGTGTCATCATTTTCACTTTTCTCCGTCTCAACAACATTTGTAGATCTGGACCTTTTGTGTTGCTTACACATTTTAAATATATGACCTTGTCTTCCGCATTCTGAACAGTATTTTTTTTGTAATGAACACTGAGCTCGAACATGGTTAGACTTTCCACAACAATAACACTTTTTATCATTTGATTCACCTTGTCTATTCACAGTTTTTGATCTTCCTGCACCATTATTATAATTCTTTTGCCTAGTTTGTATTGAATTCTTATACATTGGTGTAATGTTACCTGTAGCTTGTACATTTGAAGTTCTAATGGCCGCTTCTATGCCTTTTGCCAAATTCAATAGCTTTTCTAATTCCAGTTCTGAATTTTTAATTAATTCAAATTTTACTATGTTTGAATTTACTCCATCTATTAATTTTTCCTTAATCTGATCATCTATGTCCTTAAAATTGCAAGATTTGGCTAGTTTTCTCAATTCCAATATGTAGTCATCAATGCTTTCGCCAGCATTCTGATTCCGGTGCCTAAATTCCGCTCTATTTATTGTTGATGATGTTGTTCTGACATAGTTTTGTTTTAAGATGGTGCACAATTCGGTGAAAGTTTTCTTTAATGGAGAAACTGGTGAACAAATATTAATTAAATTCTCAAACACAGAGGACGATAGTTTAGTGATTAACAGGGGTACTATTTTTTCCTCTTTAGTTTCACTTAGCAGTATCACACATTCCAGTTGTTTCTCAAATGCTTCCCAGTTGCTCCCATCAAATGGTTTTATATCGTACGATGAAGTCATTGTAGATTCTGTTTTGACTGGAGTGCACCCTTTGGAGCACTCTGTTCACCTTCCTTAATTAGTTGCTGGCTTATTGATTTACGCAATTGATCCACGGTGCAATTCTCTTGTACTGTTATTTTCAAGTATTTGGCGACTTGTATTAGTTGTTCTTTTGTACATTCGTAGATAAATGATCTTTTTCCACTTCGTATTTTTTGTAGAAGTGGATCCTTTTCATTAATATCACTATTTTCTTCGGAATCTGGTGTTAAATATGATGAATCACTGGACGTCATTTACAGAAAACAACTATGAAAACAGCAACAAATTCAATGTCACTCTGACAAATGTGCGGCATCCGGTAATGAATGCGGGCCTACTTGCAGCCAACTTCACTCTAGTTTGAGCGTGATTTTGCAGTAATAATTAAACTGCAATCCTTGGAATTCGCACTGTTTTTTAATTTCAAAACGCGTTCCGGTTCGTAATCCTCGTCGCCACTGAAATATCTTTGCAATCAAACCACTATAGTTAATTACTAGAGATTTATTTATAACAAAAGCATGCACCACTACAGTCTTCAAAACCAGAGAGGGCAAGTCCCCACAGACTAAAAAATAAGCCAAGTCTTGGATGCGTTCTCACAAGAACCTCCTCCTTTTGGAAGTCGGTTAAAAAGCTTTTGATCGCATTGATAATGACGTATTATTGGCTAAGTTTAATCACATTGGCTTTTCACCTAAACTGCTTAAATTCTTCGTCAGTTACATGCGAGATCGTCAGCAGTATGTTAGGCATGGTTCTTTTGTTTCGGAGCATATCACACACGATCTGGCGTAAGCCAAGGATCCATACTAGGGCCATTATTTTTTGGATTGATGGTTAACGATCTTGAGAAGGTTCTCAAACACTCCAGATGCTTACTCTATGCAGATGATCTCAAGTTAATTTATGGTATTGAGAATTTGGCTGACACAATTACTCTTCAAGAGGACATTAACTCAGTGTTCCACTAAAGTATTGGAAACAAACTTCTATTCAACACGAACAAATGCAGTGTTATGTCTTACACTCGTGCTCAATACCCTCGACATGTGCAATACTTCTTAGGAACTGAACCGATTGTCCGCCTTAATTCTGTTAAAGATCTGCAGGCTTATTCACAACCATTCGATACGTTTCCGTGTCGGTAAGGAACCGTATTCGACAATCTCATTTCCGAGCCGAAGAACTGTCAAAACGTTATTCACAGATCCGAACGGATGCGTTTTTTTCTATCCGATTGACCATTGTGTTTATGGGGAACGCTACAAAATGGTAGTAAATAGACGATCGTGGTAGAAAATTTAAAGTAGTAAATAAAATTGGTTTATTTGAGCATTTCGTTCCGTTTAACTAAGGAATATAAAGCTAGTAATTTAATAGACAGCAAACGATACAAAATGATTTTATTATTAACCAAAATAAACTTTATTTCGAATAAACATGCTTTGTAAACAGCCGTCTGTCAAACTGGCGTAGCGATTAGCGGAAAAAGTGTTCTTATATATAAAGCTGCGTACTTAGTTTTATTTTTCAATTTATAAAGGGAACTAAACAATAAGGAAAAATGACTGTAAGTATTTGATATCAGTATTATACAATTCTTGCTATTTGCTCATTGTCAAACAATAACACGTGCAAATGCATAATTTCAGAAAAGAGTGTCTCTCGAGCAGCGGCAGAAATTATTCGAGTTCATGAAAGGCCGTGAAGACCTTGCCCGGGGCCGTATCTCAGGCCCTGACGCAGCCCGCACGAAGCGTCTTCTGCTAGCTGAACTAGCAGAGGAATTAAATGCGTTGGGGTCTGGGACAACCAAGACTCCAGAAAAATGGTTTAAAGTAGGTGTCTTATTATAAATCGGTATTAATTTGTTTTGGAAATGAAAATTGTTTACTTTATTATCATCTAACATAGCAATACCTCTTCGAGCTTGTCTAATGTTACCTACTTGTATTTCAGAGTTGGCAAGACTGGAAGTCAGACATAAAGGCGAAAGCGCTCCGCTTAAAAAAATATAGGGCTGGAACTGGTGGGGGTCCTAGCCCGTGCCCATTGTCCCCTTTGGAGGAAAATCTCCAATTTTATGGAGTGGAGATGGTAGAGGGGCTGCCAGGAGTGGCAGATCCTCTGGAGGTGAGTTCACATTTTGATATTCAAAGCACTGCCTTTTTATTAACATTTAAAAATAAACACTAATGTTCATGTTCATTAAATGTATTAGGTGACTGAAGATATCCCCACCATGCCAGAAGTGGTGGTGGAAACGCTGGATGAAGAGCCCACTGTACCTTCACCCCAGCGAAAAAGGCGATCCAGTGGCAACGATCCTCTACATGCCATATTAGAGCGGCAGGCAGCAGCCATAGAACACATGGCAGCTGGGATGCACAACATTGCAGCTGCCCTGCAACAAATTGCTGCTGCGTTGCAGCCTGAGGTGCTCCTGCCCCATGAATAAAGATATTTGGAATGAAATACTCCTACATTTTTAAAATAATCTATTTATTAAATTAGCCCTAGTTTGTAGCCCTCTGGTGTAGAAGGCATCTTCCGCTACTGGGCCTCTGAATATATCAATTGGAAGAGGGTCATCCAAGTCCACGTCCTCCGGTTCTGCAATGCGGGCCCGTATGCATATGTTGTGCAGAACTGCACATGCATTCGTAATGCATCCTACTTTTGTTGGGGCATATTCCAGCACGCGGTTTTTGTGCAAGCACCTAAAGCGCGCCTTTAACACCCCAAAACATCTCTCGATGCAGTTTCGAGATCGAATGTGCAGTTCTGTGTACCGTGCTTCCGGACTATCCACCTCTGCATTGAGAACTGGCGTGAGGAGCCATGGTTCTAATGGATATCCAGAATCACCTGAAAATTTGAAATATTTTATTTTAGGTATCTGAACTTTTTACAGTTAAATTACAGCTAAATTATTGTTTCAGTTAACTGACACTGAACTACTAACTAGAAATACTTGGAATATTTGATTTTTTTATTTTTATATATTTCATCGTCTAAATATTGAATTATTCACATTATTACAGACCTGAAGAATGGCGTTGACTGCTGCTGAGCGAGCTAAAAGATATAGAGAAAAAATTAAACAGAACCCGGAAAAGTATGAGCAACATAAAAAGAAAGAGTTAGAATGGCTAAAAAAGACCCAAAAAAAGATAAACGAGCTTACCGATGAAGAAAAAAATGAAAAGAGAAAAAAATGGAGGCAACAAAAAAAAAGAGCAAAAAGAAAGAAAGAAAGCATTTCAACAGAACACAGTACAACAAACTATTCACACAAGTTTAAGTACAGTTCCTAAATCATTTTCAGTCAAATACCGTAACTTAAGCAGAAACTTAAAGACATCTAAGAAAAAAATTCAGGAATACAAAACTGCACTAAATAATGTGAGGAAGAAACTTTACCGAGAAAAAGTGAAACATGAACAAGAGATGATGATGTTGAAGGCCGAAAACGATAAACATAGAGCACGGCAAGAATTATTAGAGCGATCACTGCGTGAAACATATTCTGATTGTAAAAAAACGGCCAATAAACAACTAATCAAAAAGATAGGTCTAAAATTAAACAAAAGCATGAAAAATGGTTCTAGTAACAAACTTTTAGGATTAAAAGGCAAAATAAGAACTGTAAGCAAGAGCAAACGGGTGCTTTCGAACAAAAAAATAGTGTTGGAAATGGAAGCATTTTACAATAGAGACGACATAAGTAGAAGTACGGCTGGTAAGAAAGAAACCAGAACAGTAAAGAAAAAAAAATGCAAATCAGATATCTAGTAGATACTTTAAGAAATCTGTATCAGATTTATAAGAATGAGGGTGGCAAATACAGTTACACCACCTTCTTCAGATACGAAAAAGCGCGGGAACCCCGAATTGGATAGGCGCCTTTTTTTTAATATTTTATTTAACTTGGACCAATTACTTAATTTACTACTTTTTCTCAACTTTTTCGTCATGGGAAAACGGAAAAAGAAAAAGACGAAGGAAGATACGGGAGGAGATAGTACATGGGCTGATGAAAATGATACTTCTGAGGAGTCAAGTGAAAATGAAGATTTTAATGATGAAAGGAAGTATAAACCATATTACATTTCAGATTATAACAGAAGATATCCGGAAGACTCTATTCTAACTGATTATATAGTATTCGTAGAATCCAGTGATGAGAAAAGATCTATAGGTACGCGGGACATGATGTCTCTGTCGACTCAATTCAAAAGATTTAATAAGGGCATAAAGTTTCTACAGACTATTAATAAATATAAAATAGGTGTGCATTTCGAGAAACCCACTTTAGCGAATGCTTTTTTAAACAATAAAACTTTTCTGAACGATTATTATCTTAAAGCGTCGATCCCAGCAGCAGGTACAGAGGTGACAGGGGTCATTACTAATGTCCCCACGAACATTTCTAATTTCAAGATTTACAAGCTAGTATCTACCTATAGAAAAATAATATGTGTTAAACGCATAATGAAAAAAATACGATCTGACACAGGAAGCAGCAGCTTGCAGCCGACAGGGACAGTAGCAATCACGTTCGCGTCGAATGCGCTGCCCGACTACATAGACCTGAATGGATGGCGATTTGCTGTCAAACAATATATTCCACCTGTGAAACAATGTTACAACTGTCTCAGGTATGGCCACCTTGCTAAATATTGTAAAAATTCTGTGAAATGCTCCATATGCAGTGGAAATCACACATACAAAGACTGCAGTACTCCAGTTGAAAAGGCTGTATGCACACATTGTAAAGGAAATCATATAAGCATCTCTGGTCAATGTCCAATTAAAAAACAGAAAATAAAAGAAAATCAAGCAGCACTTAACAAAGGTATTTTTGCTGATCTATTTAACAAAGACAATTTTCCTGAACTTAAGAAAAAGAACTCAACAGATGTTTTATTGTCACTATTGAATAGTGATGATATCTTAAATATTATTTTAAATTCTATCACTAAAATAATTACTCTTAATAAAGCTCAAGAAAAAACAATATCTTCCCAGCTAATAAAAGATGTTCTCATAGATACAGTTAAAGCAAAATAATTTTTTATTTTTTATGGACCAGTTAAATGTACTTCAATGGAATGCACAGAGTTTAATTAGTAATCGTTTCTTATTTACACAGTTTCTGTATGAGAATAATATACACATTGCTCTTGTCTGTGAAACTTGGCTCAAGTCACAACACAACTTTAGGATAATAGGATATAATATTATAAGACTTGACTCAGGTAATGATCACAATGGTGTAGCTATACTTCTACATAATAAGATTCATTTTCGTATTATTGATACCTTTTCTGATGATTCTATTCAAAATATTGCAGTTCAAATTACTTATGGTAATAAACAGTTAACATTAGCCAGTGTTTACAGTCCTCCTAACCCACCAATTAATTTTACTAAATCTAAATTAGATAAATTAATCCAAAGTCTTCCAGAGCCTGTATTAATTGCAGGTGACTTCAATGCACATAACACCATGTGGGGGTGCTCTGCATCAGATTCACGAGGCTCTAATATTCTTGCAAGTATTGATGATAATAATCTTGTTATCTTGAATGATGGTCAGATGACTACTGTAGGTTCTCACAGATGGAAGCAAAGTGCACTTGATCTCACTTTAGTATCTCCTTCATTAGCTTCAGCATGCAATTGGCAAGTGTATGACGATGACTCTCTTGGGAGTTATCACTTTCCTGTAATCACAAATATCACAGTTTTTAATGACAGCTTCCAAGAAACAACATCCACAAATAAAATTAATTTAAAACTAGTTGACTGGTCTAAATATAATATTACAATAGCTTTTCTTATGGATACTTATAATTTCAATTACTCTAATCCCTTGCAATGCTATACTGATTTAGTAAAATTAATTAAACAAGCTATGCATATGTCTCTCCCTTATAATCAGGTTTTCAACAATCAATCTTCACAGACAATTACCAGATTTAATAGAAGACCACCTTTGCCTTGGTGGAATAGTAAATGTAGTGAAGCTGTTTTAAATTGTAAGAATGCTTATTTGACCTTTAAAGCTGATCCTTCAGAATCAAATTATATAAAATTTAAAAGGTTACAGGCTGTTAAAAAAATCATTTTAAAAACTGAAAGACAGCTTAGCTGGAAACATTTATGTGAATCTTTTAATCGCTCTACACCAATATCTAGAATTTGGTATTATATGAAAAAATTTAATAAAACATTTATACACAATAATACATCTGTCATTGACTCGAGTTGGGCTAATGAATTTTTATCAAAATACACTCCAGACACAGTTGAATCACTGCTGAGTTCCCATTCATGTAGTGATACAACTGTCTTTGATTATCTTTGTAGGCCTTTTACTTTAAATGAATTTAATTCTGCTATTAATTCTAGAAATGATACAACATGTGGCTTAGATTCTATTCCATATAAAGCTCTTAAACATATGAATTCTACATGTAGAGAAATTACATTGAACATTTTTAACAGCCTATGGTCCTCATCCCTTATTCCAGATGATTGGAAAGTTGATTGTTTAGTGCCTATTTTGAAACCTGGCAAAAAGTCACACAAAGCAGATTCTTACAGACCAATTGCTCTTACTTCTTGTATGAGTAAAATATTTGAGCAACTTATAAAGAGTAGGCTAGAATTTTATATAGAAAGCAATTGTCTTTTACCATCAAATCAATTTGGTTTTAGACGCGGAAAGTCTTCAAGGGAAAGTATTACTCACCTTCAACTGGATATTTTCAATTCTATTAAGAAAAATAATGTTTTGATTGGTGTATTTTTTGATATTGTAGGTGCATTCAATAATGTTAATCATCACATTTTGTCTGTAGAACTGAGGTCTCTCGGTATTCCTGAAAAAATAGTTCAATGGGTGTTCAATTTCTTACATGGCAGAAAAGTATTTGTTAAAGTTAATAATAACACCACAATTTTAGGTCCAAGACTTAGTTTTAAGGGTGTATGTCAAGGAGGGATATTAAGTCCTCTTATTTTTATTTTATACATTCATAAATTAAATATTATTTTAGGATCTAAAGTATCCAATTTACAATATGCAGATGATTTAGTAATTTATGCTTCCGGGTCTAACATAAGAGATTTAGTGTCAACTTTAAATGAATCATTGGGAAAACTCCATTCATATTTTTCATATTTAAATTTAGATATCAGCACAGAGAAGAGCAAAGTTGTTGTTTTTAACAAAATCCGTCCATTTAATGTAAGATTACTCTATGATAACTCTATTTTACGTATTGAAAGTTGTGTGAAGTTTTTAGGCATAATTTTTACAAATAATCTATCTTGGACTAAGTATGTCAATTCCATTGCAGACAGAGCTTCTAGGGCATTTAATGCTTTAAAGGCTCTGGCTGGTACAAGTTGGGGAGCTGATCCAAAAATTCTTTTGATGCTATATAAATCAATAGTAAGGAGTCACTTTGAATATGGCTTCCTTTGTTTTGCTTCAAATAAAAGATTAGTGGACAAGTTAGATGTTATTCAGAACAAAAATTTGAGGCTCATTACTGGGGCTATGAGAACAACTCCTATTGTTTCTTTACAGGCTGAATGCCTTATACCTCCTCTTATATTAAGATTTAAATACCTCAAATTCAGATTTCTATTTAATATTATTTCTTTGTCAAATCATCCCCTCTTTCGGAAAATGTTGTCATATTATAATAGCCTTTTACCTATTAGTGAATCCGCTCCATATATACTTCATAATTTTTCTGAAATTATACAATATGATCAGCAATATACTATCCACAAATCAATTAATACTTTGCCTTGTTATAATGGTGCTTATGACAGTAAATTTGGTAACATGTGCATCAATATTGACGAAACTCTGAGTAGTAAAGAGGAAGTATATGAGCTACTATCCAGATATTCTGAATTTCGCCACATATACACTGATGGTTCAAAAAAAAGAGACAAAGTATCTTGCGCATTCTACGTACCACATCTTAAATTTGGTCGTGGTTTTCCACTTCCTACACCAGCTAGCATATACACTGCAGAATGCTATGCAATTGTGGCTGCACTTCATTTTATCCATTCTTAAAATCCAGCTGTATCATTGAAGTGGTTGTTGATCTCGGACAGCATGAGTGTTCTGAAGGCATTACAGTTTAGAACTTTAGACGCTAAAACTTCTTTCATTATTTATGAAATCAAGAATTTATGGTGGAAATTACATGAAGAGAATATTGAAATTAAATTCTTGTGGACTCCTTCACATATCGGTGTCACAGGAAACGAAAATGTCGATTTCTTAGCCAAAACTATCGTTGATACTGACATTGACAGTTTATGTTTATCTGAAGTTGCCATACCTTACACAAATTTTTATTCAATACTAAGAAAGAAATTAAAAGAAGAATGGAAGTCTTATTGGGCAAGTATTTTGGAAGGTGGAAAAGGCATATGGTATGCATCAATAAATCCAGAAATCTTATCAACTCCCTGGTTTTCTCGTAACAAGGACTTCATCAACAGAAAATTTTATTCCACAATATGCCGACTCAGATTTGGACATTATCGTTTAAATGCACATCTCGCACGAATGAAAATTATCTCATCACCATCTTGCAATCATTGTAACTCTGAGTGTGACCAAACCGCAGAACACATAATTTTCTCTTGCCCTGCTTTTACAATAGAAAGATTAATTTTGATTGAAGATTTAATTAATATTTATGGAGAATCTGAGAGTGTCCCGCGTGCCCTCAATGATATTTTACGGAATACTAACACCTACATACCCTTATATAAATATATATTAAGAAGTGCTATAGAAATTTGATTATTTTCTATGACTACGGATACGACAAACAAATACCTATAATGGAAAAATATTGGATATGACTAATATGAGACATGGCTTCTAAGCCTTTAGACTTTGAATAAATTAGACATGGCTTTGTCCTTATTTGGAAAAAACAAAACAGACATGGCGTTGGCCTTTTGAAATTGGACAAATCAGACTTGGCTTAGATCTTCAAAAATACAAGGAAAATTCATTGGAAAATTCAAACAAGACTAGGCTGTATGGCTCTGTTCCTTTGCCTGCCTTTTGGCGAATTTTATAAACAACAACTTCTTCAGATACAAGCCATTTTATATTTTGTCACCAGGTTTAGCTAGCAGAGACACATGCATGTGTATTAAACACAGCAATATGGAGTTTATATTTATGGCTTTAAAACTAAAAGGAGTGATTACCTACACTAACACTGGCGATTTATTAAAGAATGTTGCGTGTGATACGAAATCGTTTCGCTGCATGTACAATAAATGCAACGAGTGCAAAAGTTCTGTTCAATACAGCGGAAACAAGCTGGAAGATGAGATTCTTTGGTATCAATGGGTCAGGGTGGATCACAAATATATAAAATCAGGCCAGGAGCATGTTACTAAAAAGACCGTCAAACAACAAATGAAAGGGACTGTAAGCGAGCTTATTCTGGATTTTGAAAAACAATTGAAGAACTTTAAAATACATGTTTTTAACTGGTGCGAACAATATCGCCAGTATAGAGCATGTGTGACGAATCTTACAAACGCAGAAATGATAATATTATGTGACTTCTCGGAAAATTTTGACTGCAAGTACAGCAAAGAGATACAGTCGATGCACTATGGTGCGTCCAAAAATTCCATAACTTTGCACACTGGAGTCATTTTTGGAAAGGAGTGCAGTACTTCATTTGCGACTATATCTGATAATAACTGCCATGAGCCCCATTCCATCTGGGCACACCTTATACCAGTTATCAAAGAGGCAAAACAAATAAATCCTGATATGAAAATTATACATTTTTTTTCAGATGGGCCTAGTAGTCAATACCGACAAAAGAAAAATTTCTTTCTCCTAGACTATTTCACCAAGAAATTAGGATTAACCCATACTACTTGGTCATTTTCGGAGGCGGGGCATGGTAAAAGTTTAGCTTTCTGATGGAATTGAGCAAATATATTTTTAATTGATACACTATTTTATTATATAACAATATTCCTAAAAAGAAAATAAATGTTATTTTCATCATTTCGAAGCACTGTTTTATTTGTCAAAATCTCTATTTCATTCAAAAACTCATAATACGTACAAAGTTTAGCTTTCTGATGGAATTGAGCAAATATATTTTTAATTTATACACTATTTTATTATATAACAATATTCCTAAAAAGAAAATAAATGTTATTTTCATCATTTCGAAGCACTGTTATATTTGTCAAAATCTCTATTTCATTCAAAAACTCATAATACTCCCTTCTTTCATATCATTCTTTACACACTCCATCCATCATTTTTTTTGTTCGTCTTCCTCTCCCCCCTTCTCTCATCAACATTCATCCCTCATATCATGATCACACCAAGACAGACGATTCTTCATCTTCAAACACTACAAAGGAAAAAACCTATAATGACTGGCCTGTTGGTCTAGTGGTTAGTGACCCTGACTGCTATGCCGGAGGTCGTGGGTTCGATTCCCACCCAGGACAAATGTTTGTGTGATGAGCACGATCATTTGTTCCGTGTCTGGGTGTAATTTATCTATAATATGTATGTATTTAGAAATATATAAGTATGTTTATCAGTTGTCTAGTACCCATAACACAAGCTCTGCTTAGCTTGGGACTAGATGGCGCTGTGTGATAGTTGCGGAATATTATTTATTTATGTGGAATATTATTTATTTAGTTTCAGTAACTAACCAGTCACCAATCCCGGTAGTCCGTAGTCACGGTTCCGGTAGTCAGTAATCTATGATCAATAATAAAATAACTAAATCACAATACATGAACTGTTCGTTTTTGAGGAGTTCCGTCTAACTCCGAAGGCTTACATTAGATCTTTACATTATGCCTGTTGAACCATCACGGGAGAACATCCTTTCGAATAAAAAAAAATAACATCGACGGAGATATCAATGAACATACATAATTCATCTTATTTGAAGTCTAAATAAATATTGTTTTTAGAATAAAGTAACATTACAAACAAAACAAAATCACCAAAATATTATAAAGAACAAAAAATGTACTTGAAAATTATAACACTAAAATATTTTGTACGTAACATTTTTGCGCTAACGGTACTACGGCTCCGTGAATGTCAGTGTTTTCAAATGGCGCCGGGCAAAAGCCGTGCGTGTGTTGGCTCTGTTCGGAATTATTACCTTTTTTTCAAGTTTCAAGGTTATGTGAACGAAAAATATGAAAATGAAAACATAAGAAAAAAACAAACGTCAGACGTCGTTTGAACGCTCTGCGCTCTGTCTTTTAATTGTTCATTGTGATTATTTCTTTTGCTTTTCCTTGATCCCTGCTTGTTTACTGGACTTCCTGCTTGCATAGCTACCGACCTCTCGCTTCTCGACATGGACTTGAATTGTATCAGTTAATCATGCAATGCATCTGTGGTATATCCACGCGAAGACTGCGGCGGCATTTAATCTCTTCATTGCCTGCTGTGTTACTCGCTATCCTCTCACGATGGTTAACAATTGAGGTAAAACATTTACAACTCTGCATAAACGTAACAGATCTCCACCGTATGCTCCACCGTGTCCTCCGGGCGATTTTTTACAGTTTTGGCACCCACGCGTTTCTTTCCGCCCAATCCGACACAGGAATGGCCTAAAACATCCATGTTGGATGAGATCATGCGTTAGGTGGAAGATGAGGATGCCGCCGTCGCGTTTGCGGCGTGACCAATAGATTGGGGCAATATGACTGCAGAACGATACGTCCAACAGGTGCTGGGGCCCGTAATCTTGCCCCACAGAACACAAATGGGGCAAGATTTCCTGCTCATGCACGACAATGCCCGGGCACACACGGCGAGAACGGTAGCAGCTTGGTTACATACACATAATGTTAGGGCCTTAGACCGGCCTGCTCAATCGCCAGATCTAAATCCCATTGAGCATGCGTGGGACATGCTGCAAAGAAGAGCTCTGAAGGAAGTTCCTGAAAATCTGGCTACAGAAGATCAACTTTTTGCGCACCTCAGAAGGACATGGGACAATATTCCGCAGCAAGACATTGACAACCTTGTTCTGAGCATGCCGAATCGTTGCCGATGTGTTATGAACATCATGGGCGCTTTCTCAGACTACCTACTAACTTCAAGTTTATAAACACAAATTAAATGATTTTTCTATTTTTTTCAGTTTTTACTCACAAATTAAAATTTCATTCATATACGGTTTCCGTCTATGCTTCATTTTTTTTCCATAAAATCCTGAAATTTTAATCTATACCTTAACCATTATTAAAAAATGGTAGAATATTAAATAACGTATCTTTTAAATATATACATGTCATATAAATAATTAACACATTGACAGTAATTCGCTTTTTTAAAAATATCCCTAGACCGTGTTGATGTGTGTAATTTTATTACTAAGTAATTTTTAATAACTATTTTAATGATGTAGTCAAAGATCTCAAAATGAAACTCAAGATCTCAAAATGTGCCATATTTTACATTAAGTTTAGTTTTGTAATAATTTATAGGTACATTTAATGTAAAATTGTAATAAATATTGTTAACAGTTGCCATACCCCATCCCGGAATGTATTCGAAAAGAAACTTTTTCGGATATGTTCTCATCCGGCAACAAATGTATGGTAGGGATTTTTAATTTTTAAATAAAAAAAACTTTGTATTTAGTCCCTTTTTTAAACTTTAAGTCCCTTTTCCCTTTTTTTGTAAGGAAGACTCCGTTAAAAGCCCTGTATGTGTGATTACCAAGGCTGAAGATTGTTTCTTGAAACAAGAGAGGTAAGCACAGTAACCATAAAAAAGTTGGGGAGGCTATTCAACAGGGTATAAGAGGTCATATTGAATCAATACCTCATATGGAATCCCATTACATGTGAAAAGATTCATACCCGACTCATACATACCAAGTCAGTAATGTTAAGGTTGTTACTAACTTGTTGTAATTGATGTTGACAGTCTTAAGTATTTTTAAGTCATAACCTGCGGTAGGTACTACAGGTTATGACTTTTTTTTTTTTATCGTGGTAAAATCATCAAATGAGTCCTCCCACCCCGGGCAGGGCGGGAGGGACTGTCAGACTTGTACTGACTAAAATCCACGGTGTCCTTCGATAGCCCTTTATGTTCCGGGGTCACGGTAATGAGATATATCCCGCGACCTTGGCAGGCTTTGGCCCTCTAGAGAGGGGGCCCCGTCATTATGCTGACGCTCTTTGAGGCGCGCGTGGAACACAACGCGCCGTCGACCCGGGCATGGTCCATGGTCGGGCAGCGAGTTGCCCTTTACTCGCCGCCCGCATGCCCGCGCCTACGGTGGCCGGAGATCGTCTTGCGACGTCCGTCGCCGTGGGCGTCCACCACTGCGGTTGGGGCGGAGGGAGGACACTGTCCTCTCTCTCACGCGGCCCGCCTCCTCCTTCACGAGCATTACTGCTTCGCAGGAGGCGACCGCTTCCCACTCCGTCTCGCCCCGCAGCATGGCCGCAACCAATGCCGGGCGCGAGAGGTCTCCGCCTATCGCCGCCGTGAGGACACGTCGGTGCTCTGCCCAAGCTGGGCAGTCTTGCACCGTATGCTCTACACAGGTTATGACTTAGAAAATACTTAGTTCAGTAGGTATAAAAACATTTGTTAAACTGCGGAATATTGCTAGAAGTTCCTATTTTTATTTCCTTTTAGCTGATTATTACTATACTATCTTAAGTACTTAAGTATATAATTAATGTACCTGCAATTTGCTAATGTGAATCATCAATTGCTTAAACTGAATCTATATATCGGGCGAAACACTATATTGCTCCATAACGCGTATCCGAGGGCGAGTATGATGCTAGTTGTATCGTATTGAACCGATTTACAGTTACCGGCATGGATCTTGAGCGCTGACCTTCATCTGCGCAGAAGTAAGTTATTAGGTCCCTTTGGTAGATGAAGTGAGGAAGGGGGCGGGGAAAGTGTAGTGATTGGCCCGCGTAGCGTGCCGTAGCGCATCGCGTCATAGCCGCCACTCGGGATTCGTTGTTTTGTGCGTTTTATTTGTTTTATTGTGCGTTTCATTTGTCGATAAGTGTACGATGCGCAAAGCGATCCCCACTCTTACGCCTAGCGCTCAAGAACCGTGCCGATAGTTGTACCGAATAAACACCGAATATACACGATGTGACACGATCTCTACCGACGAAATAACTTAGCAGCCGACCGAGAGAGGGAGCGCGTGATAAATAAAACCAACTTAGCTTAATAATTCGTAGGTACTATTCTGAACCTTATGTCAAATGTGATGAGTCTGTTTGAAGAATTGTTTTAGTATTTTGGCAAGATTGTGAAAGGAATTTCAACTTTCAACTTTATTCTAAAGTAGTAATGATGCATATTACATTACATAATATGCAACGATTTATTAACTTCGCGCATGACGCTTGTTGTCCTCTGGCCTTTAACTATAGAGCGAAGAAATTTTAAAATTCTATTTTTAGTTTAGTCACAGTATATATATGGACAGTATGTAAACTAGGCCTAGTTGTAGAAATAAATACCTCCGCTCCACTGCAGCATTAGGGTTGTGCTTGTGACTCTTAATGTTTTTGATTTTCCGTTTTAAATAGATTATACGGTACTTACAAATGAAAAGTCACATCCTTCTTGCTTTTTACAGCCGGCCCAGTATAATGTGTATTGCACTTTCTGAACACACAACTAGGCATTTTTGTTTATTTTCATACACCAAACTCCCGCTTAAACGTACGTTCGCATCGCGGCCAGACGCAGGACGGACTGAGTCCACTCAAGCTGATCAGCTTGTTTTTGTATCGCCGCGCAGATGTCTGTATAATGTATCTACCTTTTATAATATCATTGTTACGGAATAGTTTAATATGAATACAGAAAAACTTGTGAGCTTTGTCAATATGGCGTTACCTTTTACAAGTTTTGGCATGAGCCGCGGAACGACGAAAACGTTTCGTGCGGTCCTTGTCGGAAGGGCGCGCGGAGGACGCCGCAAGCAGCGCGCGGCATGGCGCATATGTGGCGCTGATGCCTGATTAACACGGCAGCTGCGCACCGTACTAAGATGACCTTGGCACCATATTGTAACGACAGTAAAATTATGTTTAGCAAAAAAATCATCATCATCATCATCTCAGCCATAGGACGTCCACTGCTGAACATAGGCCTCCCCTTTAGCAAAAAAATACTTTGTGCAAATTACTTTTCAATAAAATTTATCTAATTCATGTTATTTTCATATGATTTTGTTCATTGCCATCTGGGATTTCTATTTTGACAGCAATATCGGTTTCAACACCCTGAAAAACCATGAAAACGACACCCATGATGAAAACCTCGATAATTTTTGCAGCCGCCATCTTGGATTTACATTTTGACTGCACTATCGGCTTCAATACCCTCGAAAACCATAAAAACGACACCCATGACGAAAACCTCGATAATTTTTGCAGCCGCGATCTTGGATTTACATTAGGACTGCACTATCGGCTTCAACACTCGAAAACCATAAAAATGACACCCATGATGAAAACCTTAATAGGATGTTTTCAGCCGCCATCTTGAATTTACATTAGGACTGCACTATCAGCTTCAACACCCTCAACAACCATAAAAACGACAGCCATGACGAAAACCTCGATATTTTTTGCAGCCACCATCTTGGATTTACATTTTGACTGTACTATCGGCTTCAACACCCTCGAAAACCATAAAAATGACACCCATGACGAAAACCTCGATAATTTTTGCAGCAGCCATCTTGGATTTACATTTTGACTGCAATATCGACTTCAAAACCCTCAAAAACCATGAAAACGACACCCATGACGAAAAACTCGATAACTTTTGCAGCCGCCATCTTGGATTTACATTTTGACTGCACTATCGGCTTCAACACCCTCGAAAACTATGAAAACGACACCCATGACGAAAACCTCGATAATTTTTGCAGCCGCCATCTTGGATTTAGATAGATAGATAGAATACACTTTATTATGCACACCATACAAATTACAACTATACAAGGAATATCTTACACATAGGGTGACACAATGGGCGGTCTTATCGCTAAAAGCGATCTTTTCAAGACAACCTTTGGATGGATTTGAAGAGAAGGGAGAAACAATACTGTAGGTAATCTTTGGTATACCATTTGCACATAAAATACATACATAAATAAATAAAACATTATAAATAAATACCTATATATACAAGACATAATACGTATAAAAATAATAAACACAAAACAAAGAAGCATTTTGGCCACAAGTTTATGGAGATAAGTAGTGCTTTTTTAGCAGATTTTTAAACGTGGACAAGGTAAAACTCCCGACTGGCTATCAACTCCCGACTAGAAAAACTATTACTAACGTCATGATTCCTGCCTTGTACAATAAAACCGAAGAAACTTTAAAAACAACGACATTGGGCAGCATTGAACATTTGTGTCTTACAGCTGACTTATGGACATCAAGAGCCAAATGAATCGTATTTGGCTGTTACCGGTCATTTTATTATCACGGAGGAGTTCGAGCTAAAGACCATCTTGCTGGACTGTTCTAATTTCGAGGATTCTCATACAAGTGAAAACATTCAGAGTGTGTTAAATGATGTAATGAGTAAATATGAATTAACATTAAACAAAATTAATTTTATAGTAACTGATAATGCGGCCAATTTTCAAAGAGCGGTTATTAACATTGGTTGGAAGCATTATGGATGCTATGGACACATCATACTTTTGAATAAACTTTTTAAATGAAACTGAGTATTTTATTATTTACGAAGTATTTAACCATTTTTATTCAAGAATTTCTCTTTTTTTTTTCGTTTGTCTTTTGTAATCAGTTTCAGGAGAATCTTTAATCAAGTTCCAGCAGTTGTCCGCTAGCATTCACGCATTTTATCGGCTGTTGTATCTTTTTTCCATTGTCGATAAGTCTTGGTGAAATCATTCACCATGTTCATCACTCATATCACCGCAGTTAGCAGGAAAAAAATCAAGATGAGAATGAAGAAAGTGAATTTTAAGGGACATATTGCAGCCCATTTCCTGATACTTTTGTACAATGATATTATAAGTAAAAAGGTGTAGATACGTTATAGGCGCTCAGAAAGTGAAGCGCTCAAATGTGGTTGATTCACAAACCTTGACCTCAGTGCGACGTTGCCGGCGTCAACGGATGCACTTCACGTAAACAGAGTGAATCAAAAGTAAAAGTGACTCAAAACCATTGAAAATGAAATGAGATATTGTACAAATTATACAAGCAAGACTTCTAAAAGTCAAGCAATCACATATCATTCGTAAATATACTATTTTTCTTAATATTTTCCCAAAATAATAAAACATTACGTTTCTATAATAATGGCGTCGTAAAAGAAAGAGTGCGACAACAAATTCTCTTTCTCTATCTCTCTACTGATGGAAGGGAGCCGTACTGGCGACCTGAGCGGAGACCAGGGGAACTCGGATCGGGTGGGCTTGTCAAGCAGGGAAGGTGGTACGCATGGCAAGCAGCAGGCGGGGCGCGAAAGTGCACCGCAACGGGGAGTAGGTCCATCTCCGAAAAAGAGGCTCAGCGGAGCGGCCAGACGGAAACGTCTGCAGCGACAGCCGCAGCAAGGATCTGCTTCTGGTTCTGCAAGCCGAGCTAAACGGATCCGAGAGGTAAGCGACGAAACCACTGACACCAAAGGCGACTCCAAACGCACAAAGCACGAGGAGACGCCCGGGCCGTCATACAGGGACGCTGCCTCTGGGATCAAGATGGCAATAGTGGCTGAGGACCACCCTGAGGTGGTACTTAGCACAAACCTGCTTGGGGAACTGCTAGCACTGGTGTGGGAGTCGCTGGAGGAGACACCAGATCCTTTGCCTGTGGTCCACGTAGGCAGCCTGGCAGCAGGAGCGTTGCACGTGACATGTGTGGGGGACGAGGCTGCAAAATGGCTTGGCGGACTGACAGGTAAGACTGTTCGGGACGTCAAGTTGAAGGTCGTGTGCGCAAAGAGCCTCCCAAAACCCATAAAAATGGCCTGGAGGACAAGAAATATAGGCTGCACCGACACAACGCGGGTTCTCCGGATGCTGCAGCGTCTAAACCCGGGTATCAGGACGAGCGAGTGGAAGGTAGTGCAGACGCTCGTCGAGGACACTCATGTCAGACGGATCGTCTACATGGACCGGGCGTCGGCTGATGCCTTGATTTTCATTTTTTTCCAAAATAATGAAAGTAAGCAGATTCTGAACAATGGGTTATTGGGCATCTTTGACTTCTGGGTCAATCTTCAATATTTGAGACATCCGTTGAGGATAATGACGCCCGATCTTTTACTACTAGTGCAACCATCCACTGACAAAAAACAAAAATATAAATTATTTTAATTTCATTTAAGTTAGATGTAATTAAAATAATTTAAATAAAATATTGTAAAATTCTAAATTCTGCCTATTGTCCTTCAAAAATCAAATATTCTAATTTCGCGCCTAGAATTTGTATTTCTACTCAGCTGTTGTTTTTGAAGTTTCCTGTGATTGGTTAGGTTATAACCAATAAGTGAACCTTAAATCTATTCGAGTAATAGACAACAGATTAAAGTCAGAAGCCTATCACATGTTAAAAATGGAGTCACATTGGAGAAGAGGTATGTTCAATCCCTTACTATCATTTAGATCGGTCGCTTATCTTTACTAAAAATAAACAGAATTAAAGTTAAATGATCAATACTTTGACTTTTGTAACTATTTTTGATTTTCGTTAATAATTGTATCTCTAGTAAACATAAATAATATTATGTGATGCAAAAATCACATTGGGCAGAACTTTTTTGGTAAATATTTTTTTTTGCAGAATTGGACAGTGAAGCAAACAACCAACGATTACTCTTCCAAATAAGAGCCGCCGCACTTCTCAGGCAAAACATATACCTATATTGGAAGAGAAACAGTCCAGGTGTAGGTCCTGCCATTACAACAAAACACACTTTATATGTAGTTCATGCTGTTCATGTCATATAAACTTGTGCTAATTGCTTTGCTGATTTCCAAACCTAAATAATATTTAGGCACATAATCAGCAAAGCAATTTCTTCCTTTCCTTTCTCCAAATCCTTGTAAAAATATATTTTTTTAAACAGTTTTTTTAAAGTTTATTTAAATTAAGAGAAGGTTTTGTTTTATTTTTAGTTTTTGTTTGAATTGTTTAATTACTTTTTAAGCACAGAGAGGCTGCAATAAAAGTTAGTAGGTATATTAATTACTAAATAAAGACATGAAAATTCAAGACTGATTAAGAATACTTTAAATAACACAAAAAGTTACTTTTGTTTTATTTACCCCATTGTACCCAATGTCTTGAAGGACAAACAAAACACAGCTGATTTTGGTAATTCTGCCCAGTGTACTGTAAAAAGAACAAAATGTATGATTATAAAAATAACATGAATCATTTCATTACGATCTATTTACTGCCATAAAAAAATTATATCATATGCATTACTTTTTTTTGTTCTAAATATTCTGGGCAGGAAGCACTTGTAAGATTTTGTACTTTGAAGAGAACAGTGGGCAGTATAACCAAACCCGTTCTAATTTGCTTGGGCGGGACGAGGATATAGTTTCAATTTGATACTGTGAAAAAGCCATATTACCCACTCCTAGAAGAGAGCAGTTTATAGCTGTTCCTAGTCTTGCTAGCAAGAATTTCAAAAATCTAATACCAAGTACAGGTCAGTAAAAACTCGAAATAACCTATATATGCATCCATCAATAAATATGATTCAATTTTATTTGCTCTTTACCTGCAAATAGAATGCAACTGACTGACCCATTAGACGTGGTATTTATCCATCCAATGAATGTTGCATGGCCAACCTCCTTATAAATGGAAGAAAACGATGGGAAGATACCAGAGGAATCCCAAAATGTACGAAAAACCTTATTACTGACATTGTTACTGACACTTTAAATTATAAAACTAAATTCACTGTTTCGAAAACATGTCTCTAATGCCCCAGAAACTTCAATATTACGTTCGAAATAAACTAAATAAACATAAAACAAACCATTGACCAACCAAGCACAAGTGTGTTATCAAATGAAAACGAAGTTGCAGACACCATTTCTTCCAAAAAACATAACCCTACTTCTGGCGCAATCGGGTGAAAACTATAATGAAATTATATTGAACGGAGTTCTGCCCTGGCTAGGTTTTGTTTAACTGTCTATTGTACAAAGCTGTTGTGATAATATACATAGGTACCAAGTAGCATTTGACATTTTAACACAATATTATTGCGACCTGGCTAAATTATCAAGAATAAATCTAAAGTAAAAAAATATGCTCCGCACGTAACTCTCACTAAAATAAATAAATACAATATACTATTTTAATCGGATTAATATCTGCAATCTGCAATAATAACACAACTCAAACGATACTCGATATTCACAAAATCACAACACAACCAACGCCAAACATTTTTTTTTGGTTCTTCTCGCCTCTTTGGGACAGGCAAAGGGAGCTGAGCCCATACAGCCAAGAACGCCAAAGCCAATATATAGTTATTTTTTAATATTTTTGGCATGGCTTCGAGGCTTTTATGCCAAACCAATATATTGAAAATATGAAAACCACAGACTCCACAGAGCACCAGAGCACACTTTTTTTTTATGTGTATGGCATCTCGCAGGTCAACCTCTATTTAGATTGAGTACTGCTCAACCGGACTTTTCTGTGTATGCCTTAAGAGGGCTTATTCTGAAAGTTGGCAACGTCTAATATTAACAAGTTTTAATTCATTTATCATTGTTACTGTATGAAAATAAGAAATATCTGTCGGGTAAGTAATATATTATATTACTACAAAATCTCTAATATTTACAAGAGATAACAACTGAATATATAATTTCATTTGATATATGATATAATGATCTGTTAATATAATAAACGATTGACATAATTTTATAATGACTAATTTCTATAAGCTTATCAATCAATGAATATACGCTCGTTTTGTATACCACTCAAAAGACAAAACTTATTTGGTCGACTTTTTTTTCTTCCTGGTAAGTAATCTAACTCTGATGAACCTGGTAATAGTACCACCTGCCATGAATGCTCGACGGAGCCCTGCTGCGCTGGGCTCCTATTTCTGCGTACAGGGTTTAAAGTAACCTAACACGAAGGGGATGGCGGGGATTTCAGACCCCGCCATCCCCTTCGAACCTAACCTGTCCGTGTCGGGGTGCCCCAAGTCCCGAGCTCGCTTCGCTCTCTTGGATACTAATTTTTTCTAATAACAATAGCAATCGTGAAGGCAAACAATCAACGTCCAAAGGATAAGCCAAAGCCATCAAAGAAAATAGTTTAAACGTTAAATTATATGTTTCAAACGTTAACGTAATGATTTCCGTTTAAATAAACGTTATATCAAATAAAATTATATGAAATGAGTTTTAGAGTAACACAAACATTATGTGTAAAGAAATTATGTCAACCGTTGGTATAACTCACGTTGATTATATCATATGAACGTTATTGAAATGAAAATATATCGAATAACTTTATATGAAATGAGACGCACCCCAACGTGACATGGTCTTTCTCGAGAACTGGGTCGGGCACATACTTGTAATACGGTACCTCAGATTCCACAAGTTTGTATTTCAACGCAAGTTGCTGGTGAATGATTCTGGCTACTAGGTTGTGCCTGTGCAAGTACTCGCCGTTAGCAAGACGAGAACAACCAGAGATAATATGTCTAATGGATTCACCTGGACGATGGCATGCCCGACACACGTCAATCGTCCCATCCTTTATAATATGTCTCCGGTAGTTGTTCGTCAAGATAACTTCGTCCATAATCGCACAGACAAAACCTTCAGTTTCTTCGAAGAGGTCACCGAAACGTAGCCAGGACACGGACGCTAGAAAATCTACATCGGGCCCATGAAGGGCCCGGTAGAAGCGTCCGTGTAGTTCTTTGCTTTGCCATACCTCCTTGCAGTCTTCGGCACTGAGTATCACAGGTTTGTGCCAGTTCTCTTTAGCCATGGACAGCGGGGTGAGTCCCTTGTCCACTGTGACCACATCTCGGTGCATACCCACTTCCATTTTCAAGAAATATTCTCTAAGACTGCACACCTCGCGGTTGTGGAGGGTCTTAGCATTTAAAAAGCCTCGACCCCCGCACTTCCGCGGGATGTACAGCCTCATCACCGATGATCGTGGGTGATGCACCCGGTTTGCGATCAACAGTGTACGGACTCGTCTATCCAAGGCGTCGAGTTCAGTTTGAGTCCATTTGAGTATGCCGAAAGAGTACATCAAGACCGGCATGACCCAACCGTTGAAGGCGCGCACCTTGTTTCCGCCTGAAAGAAGGCTGTTTAAGACCTTTTTCAAGCGTCCAAAGAAGCGCTCCCTCAACAATTGTTTCACGTCCGGTACATTAATGCCTAATGCTTCCGACATACCCAAATACTTGTAGGTCTCGGATGAGGAAAGGTAACAGCGCATCCAGGGCACACACCAGGGCTCTGTTTTTTTTTATTCATGGGCAAACGGGGTAGCCGCGGTCTAAGATCAGGTGATGTGAACCGATACTCACGAATCGCATCCTCCAAAGCACTCCTTATTTCCATATTGCATTGGTTATCTGCAGATATAACCCTGTCGGCCTCCTCTTCAACATCCTGGATAACTCGCGCAGTGACAGGTGAATGGGTGTTTATCTGTGTTGCGAGAGGGTTGTCGACAGGGCTACTCTGCACTTCCGAGCGCAGCCGATCAAGTGTAGCATCATCCAACCTATGACTACGTTGAATCACGCGCACCTGATCCGACAATCGTTGGGCCGAAACGTTGACAGCGGGCTCAAGCACCTGAAACAGAGAGAGCATCCTGGTTCGGTACGCCGTAAGGTTAATTCCTCCCTCTGTAGCCCCATAAATATTATCATTATTGCATGTGACTTTTTACCTTAATTTGCCTAATTAAGTACAGAGACGAATTTAATGGCGTGGGTTTCTGAAACCTGCTAAGCCATACTAAGTCGGGGTGCTAAGACAGGAAACCTCCACGTGCGCTCGTGGACTGGAGTTCCCTCTCGGATACGTCCGTGGGGAAAACCAGTTTTTCGGGCCGGTGCACCCTGGGATACGGGCAAAACACTTCCTTAGGCACTGTGTGCCTAAGGGGTCTCTTTGCCCGTATGCGAATAGCCTGTCAGGTGGACGCTCCAACGCGTGTCCCTCTGATTAGCATAGGGCACAGCGGCGGAGCGGGTTTGCGGACGGTGAGTAATGGGTAGCTCGCCGTCCGACCAGGGACCAAGCCCAGGTCGGTGGCGCGTCGTGTCGTGTTTCGCGCGTGCCTTCGGGGAGTAGTCAGCAAACTGACGGGGCCCCTTATGGGGCCATATGCCTGCTGGGGTCGCGGGTATTTCTTAACCCAGGATACCGTGGCCCCGGAACGTAAAGGGCATCCGAAGGAACACGGGTGGATTTTAGTCAGTAAGAGTCTGACAGTCCCTCCCGCTCCACCCAGGGCGAGAGGCCTCATTTGATGATTTTACCACCTAAAAAAAAAAGCCATACTAAGTCAACATTATGCAAGGTGGAGTATGATGTGACCCCACCCCTTAAATGTTAGGAATATATCAGTGTTGAAAAAAAAAAAACAGTTAATTATTTGAAACGGTGTTTTTTTTGTTCTTTTTAGTTCGAATTAATTTGAAATAATGCCCTCACATTATTTCAAAATAATTCGACCTAATATTTCATTTCCAGAATAGATCTTTTTAAAATGGCCATTGTAAACTCTAATCAATACTCTTACTCTTGTAGTAATATCAGTAATTCTAATATTGAGTTTTATATTGAGCGATATAGGGACGTTCCTATCGGGTCCGTCGATCGAGGAATTACCTACGAACTATGAATAGGGGAAACACCAATACATATTATCTCACTCATTTTCGCGGACAAATAAAAACACAAAAAAAACAACACATCGAGAAAGAGCTGAAGTCTCCTACCAATTTATTTTTATATCTCTTATTACGGATTCAAATTCCTGTATAACATGTAGAGTGTTTGTTAAAAAATAATTATCAATTTTCATATATTATCGTACAGACCGAATTGTCCGGGAAATAAATTGCCCGAATCTGGTATCCCTGAAATCCGCAAAATGTTTTGTCTGGCCTTGAAAAAACAGGCTACACGCTGAGAGATGGCGATAGCTATGCTCTGTCCCTTTTCTTCTTATGCGATTTCTCGATTTGTTTTTCTTACTTGAGGGAAAGAGAAGGAATTATCCCGAGTTCTATACTTTTTCTCTTTCTACGATATCAATGATTTTATGTATGTCTATGCCCTAGTCTATGGTATGATAAAGGCCGTGAAGCCATGCCAGACACAAACATTATGGCGGAAACACACTTATACGTGTCGTGGCGTGACGCGCCAGAAGCATATCGGTTTAATCATACATTTAATATACACACATCAAAAGTGTCTAGGGATCAACATATATTTTTGCAATAACTTTTCTCCTGATTGATATTAATTAAAATTTTCTTTAAGGATTCATCAAATAAAGTGTTTTCGTTTGTCACAGTAACGATAAACCAAGTCACCTTTGCATTAATAATGAAATTTGCCATTTTCCTAATAAAGGGATTTTTGACATTTGAACCACTAACACAAAAGTTCGAAAAAAAGACTGAAATAACAGTTTTCTTTAAAATTTTATTGGGTAACTTAAACAATTAGTAATCCGTGTTTCTACCGCGAACACTAACAACACAATAACATCGGTTTGGCATACTCAAAATGAGTTCATCCAAATCACGCTGTGGAATGGCCGCCCATGTTCGTTGCAACAACAAAGAAAGGTCTTCTTGCGACTGGATACCCTCCATATTCGGCAGAGCTCTTCTCTGTAGCATATCCCATGCATGCTCAATCGGATTCAAGTCTGGCGACTGAGCAGGCCAGGGCAGGACATTGATGTTAGCTGCGGCGAGAGTCTGTCTTACAACTCTTGCGGTGTGCGGTCGTGCATTATCATGCATTAACTGAAATAAGGGACCGATTTGCACTTGTAGAGGAACGATGACGTCTGATACAATCGTCTCAGCATAAATTTGAGCGTTGAGGTTGCCTCTGATCCAAATCAACTCAGTTCTTCCGCCGATCCAAATACCCGCCCATACCATGATGGTTCCACCACTATAAGGATGGACTTCCTGGCAGGATTTTAATCGCTGTTGGAGTCCAGGGGTTCTCCAGTGTCGTATACGTCTTGTATCCGGTCTCATACCGAAACGAGACTCATCAGAAAAGCACACGAAACGCCATTGTTCTTCTGCCCAATTTCTGTGTTCAAGAGCCCATTGATATCGAATCCTACGATTGTGCATTGCTATAGGTGGTACCCGTAGCGGTCTTCGGGAATGAAGGTTCACTTCATGCGAAAGGTTTCTGACTGTTTGGTCGCTAATTAAGTTCCCTGAAGAGTGATGAAGCCTCACGGCTAACATCATGGCGGTTATTGTTGGAGCTCTTCGAGTTAAGATTTGAATGTATCGGTCTTGTCTCCGTGTGGTGCAGCGATACCGTCCTCCATGGCGCTCAGCCACGGTACCAGTGCTTCGGTAACTTGTCCAAAGTCGACTGATAACACTCTGACTTGTATTCAGAGCTAAAGCCACAGTACGTTGCCGGGAACCAGCTTCTATCATTCCCACGGCTCTGAGCATTTCTTCCCTGCTTAAATGACGTCATCATCATCATCATCTCAGCCATAGGACGTCCACTGCTGAACATAGGCCTCCCCGTTAGATCTCCACATATACCGGTTGGAAGCGACCTGCATCCAGCGTCTTCCGGCGACCTTTACAAGGTCGTCTGTCCACCTCGTTGGTGGACGTCCTACGCTGCGCTTGCTCGTCCGCGGTCTCCACTCTAGCACTTTTCGACCCCATCAGCCATCTGCTCTGCGAGCAATATGGCCTGCCCATTGCCACTTCAGCTTGCTAATCCGGTGGGCTATATCGGTGACTTTAGTTCGTCTACGGATCTCCTCATTTCGGATTCGATCACGTAGAGAAACACCGAGCATAGCCCTCTCCATAGCTCGCTGAGCGACTTTGAGCTTTGAGATGAGGCCGATAGTGAAAGACCGACGGTGCCGTAAGTCATCACTGGTAACACACATTGATTGAAGACTTTCGTCTTGAGGCACTGAGGTATGTCGGACGAAAAGACATTGCGAAAATGACGTCGCCGCTCCATAATAACGTTGGTTTTAATCAGTAGTAGGGAAACAGTAGCACTAATAATGTCTTCAATGCGTTGTATGTTTTTATAGGGAAAATATTGACAGCTGATTTTCATCTTTTACTCGAATTTGATTCACAGTTCCTGATTCAAATTATGAAATGCACCAAAAAGGATCCATATTTTATAAAATCATAAATTTATTATAAAGCCACATCTCAATCTCAAGAAATCCGCATAAAAATGCTTGATCCCTAGACACTTTTGATGTGTGTAGTTAGGAACATATTTGCATGTCGTGTCGTGTCGCAACGCGTTCTGTCGTGGCGCCGACTGCTCGCCACCCATTGCGCCAGAGCGGTGGTGGGGGTTATGACGCCACACGACACAAAAGGCTAATGGGTTTCTATAGCGGCGCGTGCCTCGTGGCGCGAACATCTAGTGGGCATTTTTTAATTTATTATATTTGCAGCAAAGTGACTGTTGATATAGCTGAATGTTTATAGGGTGAACTCAGTATCTTCTTTTCTTTTTTTTTGCTCTTAAGAAGTTTCATTGCTGAGAAATTGAAAGTCTTCATCAAAATCACTATCCGAATCAGAAGAAAACATTATGTATGTTTGAACGCTGCAAAGGTTCGTTAAGTACTGTTCAGAAATAACGCCAAAGTACGACACGACACGTAAATGTGCACACTCACCGTCACAAATGTAACCATCACGACACGCCACGACACGTATGTTTCCGCCTTAACGTAGCGTAGTACCTAGTCTTGGGCATACTAGTTCACAACGGAAATCGCTCAGTTTAGTTCTCCGCTCTTAAACGAACTAGTTCGTTAGTTCCTAACTCGTATTAGACCGATTATATCTATCTTGGGCGTAATAGATCGCAACGAGGTTGATCAGTTTAGGTCATCCTGTATGAAATGATTCGTTCTTTTAGTTCGTTAGTTCCTGTTCCCAACTTTTCGCTCTTCGTAGGAGGAGCAGTTTTAAAAGGACCGAACTATCTGCTGTAGTTTGAATTATTTTAAGGCTGTTCGTTCGCTCGTTTTGATACTGCTCCTAATGCGACAGATCATCGAACACTGTAGGTACATTGTAGATTTACTTAAAATTGACGTCACCTTTACTCATTTTGTCACCAACTAACGAACTATGGAGCGGGAACGTAGGATGATCTAGCTCGCGTAGTTCATTATAGTTTGACAGCTATTGAAAGTGTGCCTGGTGTGCCTATTTGAAGCACCACTAGCGGTGTTCACAGAAATAATTTTGACGTAAATGACGTATAATTGTAAATGGCTGCGAGAGAGAAGGGCTGTGCCAAACACAAACAATGTAAACGAAATATCGATATCGAAGCAATGTATGGGGTACATAGCAGGTTTTGTGATTAGGATCTGAAACGTAAATACTTTTAAGTTTCTTTAGTCTGTTTTAAAAAAAATTAAAAACGTTGTCTGAAGAAAATGATTATATCATAATGTCGTTATTGAGGTCAGATTTTAATCATTATTTTTAATATTCTATTTACCTACATAAATCTCAAACTGTGGCCATTTTTTAACAATTCTTTTGACAATTGAAAACCGACCAATTGCTCACCTCAACATTACGCCGGATAAAGTTATGCAATTACTAATGATTAGTATGTATTTTGTAAATTGTTAATGTAATATAGTAAGTAATTATGATAATACATTTATTAATTGTAAACACTTTTTAACAAGAGTTATCGATATTTGTTCCCTGATGTCGACATCACTAGTCTTAGTACCAAAAACACCCGCTACGTCCGACAGCGCCAAAATGGCGAATATCAAATGGGCACTAAAGCACTTTGACATGACAGCAGCCAGTCCAGTGGTAATTATAGAGGTCAGTGACAACACTATAGCGTACGTAGAAAGAGAAAAAGTATAGAACTCGGGATAATTCCTTCTCTTTCCCTCAAGAAAGAAAAACAAATCGACAAATCGCATAAGAAGAAAAGGGACAGAGCATAGCTATCGCCATCTCTCAGCGCGTAGCCTGTTTTTTCAAGGCCAGACACAACATTTCGCGGATTTTAGGGATACCAAATTCGGGCAATATATTTCCCGGACAATTCGGTCTGTACGATAATATATGAAAATTGATAATTATTTTTTAACCAACACTCTACATGTTATACAGGAATTTGAATCCGTAGAGATATAAAAATAAATTGGTAGGAGACTTCAGCTCTTTCTCGATGTGTTTTTTTTGTGTTTTGATTTGTCCGCGAAAATGAGTGAGATAATATGTATTGGTGTTTCCCCTATTCATAGTTCATAGGTAATTCCTCGATCGACGGACCCGATAGGAAAGTCCCTATATCGTTCAACATAAAATTCAACATTAGAATGGGGATGGCAACTGGGGAACTAATGGCGCTAGTATAGCTTGTTCCAAGCATCGTCATTGGCTCAAATCATATAGGTACTTCAAAATAGTACTACCTCATTGGTCGGATTAGGACTTAGCTATGGTGGTGCCATCTACAATTAGCTTTGACCGGCCTTCCCCATTACTGATATTACTACAAGAGTATTGATTAGAGTTTACAATGGCTATTTTCAATAAATCTAGTCTGGAAATGAAATATTAGGTCGAAACAATTTGAAATAATGTGAGGGCATTATTTCAATTTAATTCGAACTAAAAAGAACAAAAAAAACACTGTTTAAAATAATAAAAACTGTTTTTTTTTTCAACCCTGAAATATTTCTAACATTCAAGGGTTGGGTTAGTCACATCATACTCCACCTTGCATAATGTTGACTTAGTATGGCTTAGCAGGTTTCACAAACTTACGCCATTAAATTCTTCTCTGTACTTAATTAGGCAGATTAAGGGAAAAAGTCACATGCAATGATGTTTTCCTTCACCGAAAGGCAATTGGTGTGATAAACAGGTTATCCTTTTGACATATTTTATCCATCGACCATTACCGATCACGCGTGATAATGTTTTGTGTACCCGCTAGTCGGGTGAAAAGTTTGCAGTATGACAACACTCCTCATTTGAGACGTCAACATTCTTTATCTCATGTGGCTACGCCACACAACAATCTAGGGTTTCTTTATCTATGATATCGTAGAAGTGTACCGTAAAGGTGCGAACATATTATCTGACGCGTCCGTCAGCCGCGGCTGAGGGACGCGACTTATTCAAATCTAGCCAGTACATTGAATACTACACTGTGCAAACTATCGGTCGTAAGACGCGGACGTGACCTTGAGTCGCCCTTGAGCGCTCGGACGTCCGAACAGAATCTGGCTGGCTGGATGTTTGTGTACCGTGCACACTGCTAAGCCGCGTCCCTCAGCCGCGGCTGACGGACGCGTCCGATAATATGTTCGCAGCTTAAGCGTTCAATGTACGATACGAATAAACGATTGTACGATAGCTTTTGTAGTTCTCTGTGTAATCTGTGCTGGTGTGTATGGGTTGAGGTTATAATTTTATGTCAATGGTTGAGGTAGGTATGGATGTTTATGGTGTTTGGCTGTATGGGCTCAGCTCCCTTTGCCTGTCCCAAAGAGGCGAACAAACAAAAAAAATGTTTATGGTGTTTACTGTTTGTCATGGCTGTGGTCATGCTCATTCATGGCACAGGCACAGTTTGTCATGGAGATTTGGTGTTATAATGGTTGATTTCGATTTGTCTGTGTTATCCTTTGGTATTTCAAGTTGTACATAATAATGTGTCTAAGTTCATATCAGTGTGAACGCCTTCCTGTAACACAGTGCGACTCAGTGATCGACATTTCGTTCGTTTCTTTAAAATGCGAGGTGATTGTTGCCGCTTCCTCAAAAATGTCACTAACGTTTATTATTCTAGTTGTGTAGACTTGGAATTTTATCGGCCCTGATGTGTATTAGGTATCTTTGTCTAGCTTGCTACATAATGAAATCACAAAAAAATATTCTGTTTGTGTTTCTTTGTCCTTCGTTTTCATGTCGAAGCTCATTAGCTGTTGGTTTATATTCCTTTTCGATAAAAAATGTATATGAATCTTAACCCTTAAACCCTACCCATTCCTGGAGAAACACTATTATTACCCAGGGGTTTTAAGGACCCCAATACATAAAAAATTATACTTACAAAATAAAACTACAATTCAATTACAATTACTATTTAATATTATGAACGCTTATTTATCAATACAAAAAAAAAAAATTGTTTTTGGTAACACATTCTTGGCACATAGCCTCAGTGTGTTCACCGCAAAGAGGTTTTCGGCACATGCCACAGGTGACCTTGGTTTTCCGGTCCTTACCCCTTGGGCACATGGCACATCTTTTCTTAGCAGTGGGAGCAGAACTTGGTTCTTGCAATGGCCACTTCTTTTGCAAGATTCCACCTAGGAGATCAGATCTAAGGCAAGTTTTTTCAAGAAATGACGTCTTTTTGTAGCTCTTTTCGTGGCCATTTTTAGCAAGACATATGAATTAACACCTACTATATTCAGAAGGCCATAAAAAATTGCCATTGGCCACCTTTTTGATCTCCTAGACACGCTGTACTTGTGGCATAACTGATCCATCAAATCAACTCCGCCTTTAGTCTTATTATAATACTCTATCATCTCTGGTAATTGAATCGTTGCATCAGAATCTGCTGTTGGATGCATAGTTGACAACATGGTGACAATTTTTTTCTTTTTGGATTTTGGTGGACAGTAAGACAAAAGCGTAAGTTCTTCTGAAAAGGCAAACTTTGCTGTATTGCGATCGCGATCTTTTAGCTCAACAAAAGAAGGTGGAATATCTCTTTTGTTTCTACGTAGCGTACCTACAAGGGTCACCTGCTTTTGCAACAATTCTTTTGCCACTGGTATTGATGTGAACCAATTATCACAAGTGAGGTTGCGGTTTGTGCCATGAATTTTCTCAGTCAGTTTCATAGTAAAGAAGTGAGCAGCTGGTACACTAGTAGGGCACGAGCCTTTGCCCAAATATACAAAAGCATCTATCATATAAGCAGTTTTAGAGTCACAAGTCATTAAAATTTTTATACCATATTTGTCTGGTTTACTCGGTATGTACATTTTGAAGATACATCTACCTCTAAAGCCCAACAACATTTCGTCTAATGTACAGCAATCTGAAGGGCTATATACTTCACTTGAAACTTTGACAATGTGATCAAAAATGTTCCTAATTGGTGCTAATCTATCATTTTGCTGTCGTTCTTCTCTGGTAGACCGGTCGTCAAAACGCAGACAGTTTGTCAGAAACTCAAATCTAGCTTGGCTCATGGTGGCACGAAAATAGCCAACACCTGAGTTCTTGTCAAATAATTCCTTGGTGGTGACATGATTCATGTTGAGAACCCCCGCTAAGTAGTAAAGCCCAAATAAAGCCTTGATTTCCAACACACTTGCATCCTTAGCAAAAGAAGGACGTATTTTTGTCGAACTCGATGCATCCGCGTTTTCATCCTCCGTATTCTGTATAGGTCTGTCTCGTTTATATTTTTCTCTCTGTCTACCAATTTCAGCATTTGTATTCCTAACAATTTCTTCAAGTATTTCATCAGAAAAAAAAATACTCCATGCTTCTTGCTCTGTTGTTATTTCACGAGCTGCAGCTTTAGGTCCAGGAGGATGAAACAAAATATTTCTTCGTGGAATTCTAGACCTTGTTGGTTTTTCACCTGTCCACCTAAACCCGTTTTTCCCCTTCAGATTATTAGGGACAGGTAAGACACGAAGAAAATTACCTGAACTGTAATTACACAGAGGAGTTTCATCATCCGATGAAGAATCTTCTGTATTATCATCCAGAATTTCTGCTCGAAATCTTCAATAGTTCCATCTTCTTCAACATCATTTTCAAGCTCAGGAACAGCGACTTCACATGCCTCTTCATCTTCTGATTCGTCTTCATACAACCACTGAGTAACCTGTTGGTCCATTTTATGCAATATTGATCGTTGAAACTGAAACAATGACATAAAACACAATATTGAATGAACTGTAAAAACGAAACAACAAAATTGCTTGATTTGTCTATATAATTATGTTTCTAAAGAATGAAATACCACTGTTATTGTAATAACTACATCAAAATATTAAACTTACCCTTTATAATATTATATAAAAAATAACAGCATTCACCAATATATCGACGAAAAGAAATGACAATATATTGCGTTATTACTACCCTGGGGTCTGACAAACCCATAAATTGCAATAAATCCGTCAAAACAGTGAAAGCGCTGACGCTCGACTAATGACAAGATGGCCGCCGACGTCACTAGAGATTAGACTCGAGTGACATAAAAGTGCGTTCAATTATTGCAATAATATTTAGAAATATTCATCCTCTGGGGTTTGCTGGACCCCCGGGTAGGGTTTAAGGGTTAAATAGTCTTGAAAAAAAAAAATCGGTAGTGATGACTTGTGCAGATGTAAGATGTAACTTTGTTAGGTTTTTGAATATGTATCTTGGTCAGTGCTCAGTGTTATTACTTTCTCTTGTTCTATCAATGTGGCAGGCATTTATAAAAATATATGTGGACTATGACTGCTGTACTTTTTTTGCTGACTTAAATGGGACTCCATGCCGATTGGCTGTATCATACTGAATCAATTAATATTTAATTGAAACTAATGACACTAATAATTATTGAAATGCGATATAAGTTTGTATCCACTTACTTCATGTCTGCCTATCAACAATCTTAGAAGAAGGCTTGGCGAGAATCCTAATTCTCTTATTCTTGGGATATATGTTTTCTAAACCTATCACGCTAGTATTAATCACTTCATTTGGCTCCCTTCAAAATGGTTGAGCTGAATGGTGCTGATGCATGTGTCATGTTCGTGAACGGGCGCTGTCAGTTGGGATTGGTCATCTCTTAGTTGCCACGGTTTATTTTAATTATCTATTGATTATTTTGTTTCTGAATTGTCTTTGTTTTAAGTTTCTACTATGGACACTTTTAACTTGCTACATCGTTCTCACATAATGTACCATCTCAAAATGAATGATGTAACAAAGGTTTTGTAATAATTTTGGAGATCTAAAAAGAGTGTCCATGGAGTTTCTTGCCCGTTCTTCTCCATAGAGATCTACTTCTTGGAATGGGCATCTACAGTACTTTCACAGTTTTTATGTCTTGTGACTGGGACTGTAGCACCATAATTTTGCATTTTGTGTTTAATAATATTTCATTTGTCTTTGACAATTCAAAAGTGCCTGTAACTGGCTTATTTGAAATAAATGCTTTGATTTGATTTGACTTCTTTGGTGCAATTACATGCTGTTAAAAGTTTAATAACCACTAAAATCTGGGTTTATACAATTTTTCTATTTCTTAGTTTAAAAATGCTATTTCTTTTTGTTTTAATTGTATCTCTTTCACTAGTGAGTCAGGGTGTAGTGAGTGTTTTGTTTTAAAAAATACAGCTGCAATGCATTTTGGATCATCACACCAATATAAGGAAAAGAATGTGTTTTCTACCAAAGCAAATCCTGTTAAAATAAAATAATGATTGCATGACAGTGATAGCAATATAATAAAATTATTGTTATCATTTATCATTATGTATCAAAGAGTGTTATATCATGGGATATGATGTGATTGACATGTCTGGGAATTGTTGCAAGTTTTATCACTGTTTGTGAAACAACTCTTATGTCAGGATCGTTAGGCAAAAATCGTTGATTTCTTTGCCAGCATGAATAATAAAACAATAAGCGAAACCTGTTAGTGAGCATAATACAAATAATTTTAATGCCCATTTATGAGGTTTAGTTTTGAGGTAAGTTTTAAATAATGGCCCGTCTTGGTGGCATACGTCTGCTCATCAATAGATAAGCGCTGACTAAGTGGAATGCTGGAGAATTTGATAGAGTCAGGTGGGGTAATTGCGAGTAGCATAACTAAAATGATATAATTATTCAACCATTGACAACATTTTACTTAATATTAGTATAAAATTTATAATTACCACAAGTATTTAGTAGGCTAAAGTTTTAAGCTATTTGTTTAATTACAACTACTCCTCATCCCTTTCAGAATAACTAAAATATACCTAAGTATATTTTTATATTGGCTTGCTTATTGCATTTACATGGTGTTCAGGGCCAAATGTAATAATGTTGATCATTTTCTCAGGATTTTGGATAGTTGCAAGTCATAAAATGCGAAAATTGAATTAATTTTGGCTTTTTATTTCAAAGAGATCACATGAAAAAATAAGAGAGATAAGAACAGTGGTGGCCCAGTGGTATCGGCCTCGACTTACGAGTAGTAGGTCGTGGGTTCGAACCCCGTCAGGCGCATTACTTTGTGTAATTTATTTCAACACCACTGCTCTTAAAACGGTGAAGGAAAACATCGTGAGGAAACCGGCATGTCCTAGAACCAAAAATTCGAAGACATGTGACATCTACCAATCCGCACTGGGCCCGCGTGGTAGATTATGGCCCACTCCCTCTCACAGAGAGGAGGCCTGTGTCCCAGCAGTGGGAACATTAATAGGCTGATGATGATGATGATGACATGAAAAAGATATATTTTTTTTATTTTTTTTACAGACTACATGAGTCATATAATTCCAATACCCGCTAACTCCACACGGAACATATTTTCAGAAAAAGCAATCAAGTGTATCTATTATTCCAGAGTACCTGTCTAAATGAATTGTAATTATTCCACTAGGGAATGTAATTCTAATGGGTGTATAACCTTGATTTATGTAATTTGATGAATAAAAAAGAAGAAAAACACAATAAAAAAAAAAAAAATAAGTTTAGCGGGTTTTGAAACTAATGGATTTAGCGGGTTTTGAATGTAACTAGTTGTGGATTTAGCGACTTTTGTAACGAATTTCGACATTATTTTCGTTCGAAGCATTGTGAGCACCAACTCTTCATTTAACCATTCTTCGTAATCAATTAAAAATAAATCTAATCGCCTTTGTTTGCGAAGCCATTTCAAACGAATCTTCTCACATTCCTTCTTCAAATAGGCCTTAAGTGGCATCTCCTGATCTTTCGGGAGGTTCAGATCAACAAATGAGTCGTATAATTCCAATACCCGCTAACTCCACACGGAACATATTTTCAGAAAATGCAAAAAACTGTATCTATTATTCCCGGGTACCTGTCTAAATGAATTGTAATTAATCCACTAGGGAATGTAATTCTAATGGGTGTATAACCTTGATTTATGTAATTTGATTAATAAAAAAGAAGATTATCACACATATAAAAATAAAAAAAATGGATTTAGCGGGTTTTGAAACTAACTAATGGATTTAGCGGGTTTTGAATGTAACTAGTTGTGGATTTAGCGACATTTGTAACGAATTTTTTTTTTGTGCATATACAGGATGTTTGAATGAAAAATGTAATTTGTATGAATATTTTTATTTCAATCACAAAATTAAGAGATAAAAAACTAAATAATAAAGATAGTAATTTTTAAGCAATTTAAACAAATTGTTCTTTTTCCACTACTCTTTCACACACAATATCTTCATTTTCATTCTCCTCGTTACTTGTCGATGTTCCATTAAGATAGGCTTGTTCAGCATTGTAGTAATAGTTTAAGTCAGATAGATCACGCCAATTCTCTCCGTAATGCTTCTGTAGTAATTTGCAGACGTCAATAACTTTTTCTTTTTTCATGTTCGTCCCCACAGGTAAGTTAATAGGTGATAAGATGGATACAGATTGACCCTTTTTGGTAACCAGTTTCTTATCATTTCTTTCACTCCTGTAATTTTCCTCTCCTTGTACAGCAACATTTGTTTTCCCTTTATATAAAAAAAATCTTTTTGAAATGTTAAAACCAAAATGCCAACTCCCCGGAGGTTTAAATACAGCATTGACTGCGGTTTTCCAGTCTAGCACTGGTATTTCCTGTGAGAGATGGAATGTTTTTCCATGCTGACTTAAAATTTCCACATATTCCTCTGGCTTCATAATGACTTCTCTTCTTTTAATGTCTTTTTCTATTTTTGCAAAAACTCTGTCGGCTGGCAAAAAGGAGTGACCGACTACCGGGAATATAATTTCGATCTTTTTTAGTTGTACAGGTGCGAATGAGTACAGCCACTTGCAACACATACCAATCAAAATGGTGTTTTTATTCTGGCCACCACAGCCGTCTGCAAATAACCTCAATATTTTAATGTGTTCTGGTATGTTTAGGGTCTTCAAAGTATGGTAAACTGCACTTGCGATTTCATTTGACCCTTTGGGCCTCTCTGTTTCATACCAGTAGTAACACAATACATTTTCAGTAGTCAGGTTACTTTTAGAATTGCCAATGACAATAGTGAAATTATAAAAGTTATATTGCCTACTAAAATACGCACTCTGGTCGGGAAGTTTCGGAAGGCAATGATTTTTCTGGCAGTCAAAAGACAGTGACATTATTTCGCTGTCTTCATCTTTGAGTAAATTATAAAAAGCTTTAGCTTTTAAGCTATGTACTCGTTTAGTGACCATTAGAGACTGCTTTTCTTCATGTGTTTTGGCCACCTTTATGTTCTCCAGTAATTCGGTACAGCGGGAGCATACATCGGTCCGAGGGCTTCCAAAACCAATATTATAATTTTTATTCAGTTCCTTCCTGAAAAATGATTGCTTCACTTTATTTTCAGGAGATGCGCTATTATTATACAGCCTCCACATTTTTTTTTATGTTGAGATCAGCGCTTAAATACACTCGTCCATCCGATTTTCCTCGACAATAATGTGATTCGCTGCATTGAAACGACTGAATGAAGTTGTGAATAGCGATACGCTTTTCTTCATTTTTCTGAGATCGGTGATCTCCACCTCTGGTTTCCTTTGCTAAACCACCTGATGATTGGTGTGATCGTCGCAATACTCCAGTAATTCTGTCGTTTTTGACATTAAAATTGACATAAAAGCCGATTTGCAAACACGCAACATTTTTCCATCTGCTTTTTTATATAGGAAATATTTTACACTCATATTTCTGGAACTTCGACTCCTATCTTTAGGTCGACGTCTTTGAATATTTTTTGTCACACAGTACTTTAAAATAAAATTATCTTGGTATATTTTATCATTTTTTGCGTAAAAGTGCTTGTGAATGTTCATCAAATCGCTCATTGTCAAAGATCCACACTTTAAGCTTTTTGTATTGTGTTTACATTTCGGTAAAACGGGTAAATCGGCAGGCGCATATCTGAAAAAAAATAACTTAGGTGACTCATAATTATGTCAGAACTAATATCGCTATTAGTAATAATAACCCACAAAGGATTAAAAAAACATCTTACAAGTTTATACAATTTGCCTAATATGGTTAATGTAAGAAATTGTCAACAAAACGAACACGCTGTATCACCTTACTAATAATGCTTATACCATAGTAACAAACCAAGCTTTAACTAACCTTTTTGCCTTCAATTTGTTCTTTTTCCGTAATTCCGGCTGACTTTTTCTTTTCCTTCCTTTATTAGGACCTGCTTTTTCAACTTTTTTAGTTAGTTCTTCCATTATTTTAATTATTAAATGCAAATTACGGACAACGATAATTCAACAGTTTTGTACTGTATCGCCATATTAAAATCTTCAAAATAGGGTGTCGTGATTGGTCGAAACGGATGTAGCGGGATTTGGAGGTAACTATGAAAGGAGCTGTCGGATTTTGGAACAAATTCGTAAGCTTGATGTCAAATTTAGTCGGGATATGGCGGTTTTAGGCAGAAAACGAACATAGTGAACTTCGAGAAATTGCACAGACTATCTAAAAACAAAGATAGTTAAAAAAAGTTTGAAAGTGGAGTTAGCGGGTATCGGAATTATACGACTCAAATCATGTCTTTATAAATGACAAAACTTGATCTAGTTTGAATTTAGGCGGTGTAGAACGCCAAAATTCAAATGATGATTTTCGCTGAATTCGGGCACCTTTAACCGATTCGTTGCGATGCCTAATTTCACTAACTTCTAGCCGTGGCGTCGAACAAAAATAACGTGACACTGATCAGTGCCCAACGCCATACGATTAAATGACACTCATCTGTGTCTTCAGCCATGCGGAAAAGAAAACAGTGTTTTGACATTTTTTTACGTATTCAAAGCTCGAATACTTTTAGTTTACATGTGAAATCTAACGTGAACGGTCAGGCACGTTGTTTTAAGCGATAAAAAGTGGCGAAACAAGTGTATTTGTGGAAATGGAAGGTAAGTGACTTATTTAATACAGATGTGCTCAACCTTTTCAACTTATTTTGCATTTCCTAGTAATTTGATTGATTATGAGGTATTAAATTGGGTCTAAAAATTTTTGCATAACAAATTTCAATTGTTTATAATTAAACTACGCAAATAAAAACTGCTAAGTTAGATTAAATAGTAATAATAATGATAGTAGTACTAATATATAATTATTTTATATGATTATTTGATACTAGCCGATGCCCGCGGTTCCACCCGCGTAGAATTTGTTTCCCGTTGTCCCACAGGAACCTATAATCGGAATAAAAGGTAGCCTATGTGCTATTCCAGACCAAGACTTATCACCTGTGCTAAATTTCATTGAAATCCATTCAGTAGTTTTTGTGTGAAAAAACAAAAACATCCAAACATTCTCACGGATACACAACAAATGTGAAAATTATTATTGTCAGAAAAAAATAATATTTGGCAAGATACTGATAATGTTTATTTATTGTTTAAGAATTACAGCGAAAAAGAAAGTACATTCCCGATACAGAAAATGAAACTCAATGCGACGATGACGAAGAGATAGTACAGAATTCACAACGCTGGGAAGACTCAGAAAACTGGGAACAGGAATTTATACCAAACCAAAAAACATGTAAGGATACTTCAACGTACACAAAAAAAGAAATGGTGGACAGTGCAACATGCACAGAAAGAGATGATGGCCCGACTATATTGGACGTCCATGGATGTAAATATTTTGGCCAGTTGGTTTCAAATGAATTATTGCGCTTTAAACCATATGAAAGAAATATAAAGATGCAGAAAATATTAGATATAATAAAAAAGTAATTTTAATATCAAATAAAGACCGGACAAAAGTTAAATAAAACCAAATTTTAATTCAATTACAATTTTAATTTTAACCAAATTTTGACTTTGATGATAATATTTATTAAAAATCATTACATCAGATCCGATTAACTAACATAGAATTTCAATATTTGTGAAATTCTCTGAAACAATCATTAAGGCACAGGCCTGGGAATCCAGGGCAATCGGGACAGCCAGTTATAACAGATACCCTTTTTTTATTTTTTGTGTAACAAACTCTGCATCTTTTTCTTAGGGTATTATTACTTCTCTTTGGTAAATTGGCGGGTAAATGTATTTTTGACTGTGATAGAGGACGAGAAAGTTCTGATACATTGGGCATTGGTAACAATTCTTGCATTACACTCTTTATAAATTTATATAATGAAGTTTTATTTGTAGTGTTTTTTGCGTTGAAAAGTAAATAACCATTCACCAAACATATTTGGATTATGTGTATTATGACTTTTTTGTACCAGCGCAGGGTCTTGTGCTCACAGCAATAATAGCTTAGCATCTGATCATGTCGATCTATTGCCCGCATATATTTATTATACTTTATTTGTACGGCCGGCTTATATTTTATTGTGCGTACACGGCGACTAGTAGTCCCTTTATAATTACTTTTGTGTTCAGTACTTATAAATAATACTTCCCGTTTATCTTGCCATTTGGTGACGACAATTTTTTTATTGTTTTGTAATATACACGATTCACCAGGCTTTAATTTGCACATTTTTAATTCTCTTGGATTTCCTATACGGTTTGGTCTTAGGGTACCAGTCACATACGTGTTTTTGCCTATTAACTCATCAGCCAACCCTACGCTGGTATAAAAATTGTCCAAATACAAAGCATGCCCTTTGTCAAAATATTTTTGCATGAGCAGATGCACCACTTTTTTAACGTGGTTTCTACCTCCTACTTGTACGTCTTGGGATCCTGCATACATGTGAATTTATAAAATTATACCGTTGGCGTCGGCTAAAATGTACAGCTTAATGCCGTATCTATGGGCTTTGCCTTTGATATATTGACGAAAATATAGTCTCCCTTTCCACAAAATAAGAGATTCGTCAATTGTCAACTCTCTCAATGGGTAATATACGGCGTCAACTGTCTCATTGAACAAATCGATCAAAGATTTTATTTTAAATATACTCTCCGTCCTTTCGATATCTTGTACGTTCAAAGCTCTTAAAATTAAAAAAAACCTATCCCTAGACATAAATAGGCGTGGACTAAGACGGAAAAAATAATGAGTGGACCAATAGTCCACCATTCTGTTCAGCTTTATGGTGCCCATTAGTAATATTATGCCAATAAAAGTTTTTAATTCGGCGACACTTAGATCGGTCCACTTGCTAAAGCGAGAACGTGCAGTTGTCGCTTCTACTTTCAATTTGTTACCGTACTTGTTTGTACATTTTAATATTAAATTTAAAAAGCGGGCATTCATAAATAAAAAAAAATAATCCAAAGGACTTTGGACCTCTGCGTCATGTGGCTGCAATATACTACTTGTCCCCGTAAATGGTATCTGTAACATCTGACTGGGATTACCCGGAAACCAGCCAGTTGTTTCTTCTAAAGACTCTTCCTCTGGATCTTCGTTCTGTTCATTGGCGTGAGAATCGACAATGTTTGCATCCTCGTTCGCACTTGCATCGCTTAACTCATTTAAGAGTTCTTCGTTATTCCCGGTTAGAATTCCATACAGTTCTTCGTCTTCATATAACCGTAAGCCTGGAATGTCATATAACTGCTCACTTTCTTGAGGAGACATCATTCGTTCCAATTCCACGCTTACGGGATCTATGGCCGATGATGTACCCGGAATTGGCGAACTTGGAATATCCATATATGGATTCTGATGGTACATGCCAGATGATGGTCCAGGAACTGGCGCACTTAGAAAAGGATCTACGCTAAATAATGGTTCAGGTTCCGGAGAACTCGAAGAATGGTATTCCATTTTCTTCAAACTGCAAAAGAACGAAAACTCTATTGGAAACGAAAATAAAAGAGACACGTATTTTTGGTCGTGTTTTTCATTGTGTTGTCTATTTTAATTTGTAAAAAGTACACCAAAAGAGGTTTATGGAGGTTTTAACAGTTATTTTAATATTACAGACAGACACTCCAATGTTATTTATTTGTATAGAGTAATAGACGTATAGATTATATTTAGTAATAATACTTATTTAGTTACATAATATTTATCAGTAGATCTACAATAAAATGATTTGATTTGAAAAAACTCATCATGTTATGACTAGTACGATAAGCTTATGTTATGGGATCTAGACAACCGATAAATATACATATTTACTATTTTCTTTTATAAATATACAGCCTTGGCCAAAAGTATTGAGCACCTTACAAATTTCGCTCGTTCACGGAAAGTATGGGAGTAAATCAAATCTATTGTTGAAGAATTCTTTTGTCGGCCATCTACAAAGGTTTAAACAATGACCCACGCCGCACAGCTAGCAATAAAACACCTGGGTGCAATAAAATGTGTTTTTTACAATTTTTGTATTTATTTATCAGTTCGCTACCATCGCTCGTTGTGAACACATCCAGTGATCTAGTGCGCCTTTTGTATTTTATTTCAGAAGTTTTAAGTGTTATTGTTGCAATATGCCAAAACAAAACGAACTTTCTTTAGAAAAACGTGTGCAGATACAGCTTCTGTATGAGCAAGGGAAATCACAAGTAGAGATTTCTAAAACGGTGAAATGTTCGCGCCGATCCGTGCAATATGCTATTCAGCGATTCTCTACTACCGGATCACATGAAAATAGACCGAGAACCGGGCGCAAACGCATCACCACAGACCGTCAAGATCGTCAGTTACTGAGAGAGTCGTTAAGAAATAGGAAAAAAACATCTTCAGAGCTCGCTGCTGAGTTGTCGGAACAAATTAAGAAGCCAAAAAGAATTTCTGCCGTAATTAAGGCAAAGGGTGGACCCACAAAATATTAATTTTCTATTAATAAATAGTAAAATAAACCCATATAAAACGTTTTGTTTTATTTCTATTTGATACTCCGCATAAAACTGAAAGATATCATGGGTGCTCAATACTTTTGGCCAAGGCTGTATATATATTATAGATAATGACAGCCAGACACAGAATAAACAATTGTGCTCATCATACAAAGTTTGACCTGCATGGGAATCGAACCCACCTCACTAACTACTAGACCAACAGGCCCGTCAATTAGCAACAATAACTTATGTATAAAAAAGAATCTTACTTGAAGTTCACGGCAAGTAGAGATGTGTGCACAGGCTGAAGTCGCACGGAGTCCAGTTCAAAGCCACAATTGTCACAACGCAAAATCAGAGTCCACTTTACACAGCCAAAATCGTCACAAATGCAAAACCAAAATCGATAAAAACACGAGAGTCCAGTAAACAAGCGAAAGTCATCGGTAAGGTAAATAACAAGAAAAGTAAGCACGTCTGATAACTAAGGATAGTAAACCAGAAGTAATTCAAAAAACAAGATGCGCGAAAGAAAAAAAATTATACCACGTGTTGTTACAATAAACAATGGACGGTCCCGGCCGCTCCTAGACCGACCGTCCATTGTCTGTTTCCATTTTTTTGTAAGTATACAATTTTATCCAAAATAAACCTTTAATTTAGAGTGAATACAGTAGCGTGGTACGACGCACGGTGATATTTTTTATGTAAGTAGGTACCTACCATATTTCGAGACATAAAATTTACCCACTATCGATACCCAAATGTGATTACGACGTATATGCATATTTCTTTATAGATAAGGATTAGAGAGTTGTAATTAAAAGAGGAGAAGAAACATCTCTATATAAATACTTTTATTGTTTAAATTTTATCTTTATTTAGAGCGGGTGTAAAATTTTATAGAAGACAAGCTAAAGACAACCGCAGCAAAGTGATTTAGCTGCTTTACTGTAATACATTTATAATTTATTATCATATGATGATTTAATATCAAATACTTCAACTTCCAAAAAGGTTGGTGCCCCCTATTTTTTTTAAAATATTACAGTATCCAGAAACGAAGGCTACGAGCTTAATATACGTGAAAAATGAAGATAGTTTGGTTTCAGGTAAAACTTCCATAAAACTTAATTGAAGGAGTTATCATCGATTTCAAAATGACACATATCCGTGCCTGACGCCACACTTAAAAAGAAGTGATGGCACTGAAACGTGCCATCCGCAACGAATCGGTTAAAGAAATAATAAGAAATATTTAGAATCGCATAAAGTCGCATTTCCAAATTATGATTTTAACAAACTTAAATGATAAGAGAATATGGTAAAGCGTAATTACACCTTGACTCAACTTGACTACCTATACTCATATCTATTTTTTGTTGTTTTATAATCGATCTATTTAGATACATTATATCTCACAGTCAGTCAATAATGATTCCGCAGATGTGGAGCCTTTGTCATGAGTACTGGTGAGTTTGAAAAACGCCCTTTGAATGAAATACCACACTCCGTAGCATTCAGCCGAATATTCTAAGTTAAGGGCCCAAATATCTTTAAAGCATGAATCTACAGCTGACAAAATGTTGTTCCTTCTGTAAAATACATCAGTATTTAAAACCACAAAGTAAGATTTTATATCTGACAATGTAAGGCCCACCAAGACAATATATGGCTGTGAAGTCAAACCTCTCTCTAAACAACTTGAGTGCCTTTTGTCGATGTTTAATCTTAAGTAGCTGTCGTCCCTTACATGCGAAATGAAGCTATCACGTGCTTTTACTTTTGTAGGTTTCCACTTTTTCTCCTTTTCGGTTTTTTTCTTTTTGTTTGAATGGCTAAGGACGTTTGTCGACAACGAACCACACAGAATCCGGTCGCAATTTTCATGAATACTGGGCAAAAATCGGCCAATGTCAATAAATGGACAGATTGCACAATTATGGATAATAAATACTAATCATTAAAAGAAACCCCTTGAGGGGTTGGAAATTCTATTTTTTACTATTTAGTCGTCTTACAAAAGAGGTCCACTTAATGTATCCGACATAAAATACCTCTAGGCATCATAATTTTTTTTTTTTTTTCATTAATAATATTTTTTATCATTAATAAATAGGTACGTTAGAAATATGAAACATCCTGTAAAAATGTATACGTATCGAACTGTAGAGTATACCTACCCAGCGCACGAGTCGAGCAGATCATTCCATCTCCATTTTCTATGAGACAAGGGTGTTTTTAACTACGCCTTGCATCATAATAATGAACATTATTTTAATTTTTAAAATCTCTTAAATCCCAATTTTTTTATTATAAACGTGTTCTAGTCATTGGATACATGAACTGGGCTGCCGTTGTAAGACGACTAAAAAGTCACGGTGTATATGTATGTCGGAATCGAGACGTATTCTGAACGCCAGCGCCATCTGGTGGCGCTCGATGGAGTTAGTGTGAGGCGCGCTAGCGACTGTCGACTCACTTCACTGTTGGCAGCCGGCGCGAGCGGATCGCTAAAACCATCCCGCGATCTGAGATACTTATACCTACATTTTTAAGTACAGTCATAGTGCAGTGTTCATTAGTGCTAAATAGGAAAAATAAACCAAGATGATTGTCAAGTGTAAAAGACTGCTTTCTTTATCCAACACTGCCCACCGAAGACGCCCACAGCAAAAAGGACCCACTATGAGTGCCAATAATAATGATGGAGACGGTTATCCTTCGACATGTATATGTCGCAGTAAGATAGACAAAAACCGTAACATAGTTATATCCCTAGGGATATAATTATATACCGTAACATAGTTATACCTGTGTCGACGGAGCACCGCTTCGCGGTGCTCCTACTTCTGGGTGGTTTAAAAAAAAAATTACCACGAAGGGGATGGCGGGATCTTGCAGACCCCGCCATCCCCTTCTAACCTAACCTGTCCGAGTCGGGGTGCCCCCAATCGTTTCTACAACGGTATAACTATGTTACGGTATATAATTATATCCCTAGGGATATAACTATGTTACGGCTTTGACTATCTTACTGCGACATATATATACATACGAGGGTCATTCAATAAATACTTAGCCTACAAAAACTAAACGAAAATTTTGGAAAAGTGGCAATTTATTTTTCAACATAGTCTCCTTTTAGTTCGATACACTTAGCCCAGCGATGCTCCACCTTTTTTAACCCGTCCGAAAAATAGTTTTTGTCAAACTCTGCAAAATAGGCCTCCGTGGCGGCGATGACCTCCTCATTCGATCCATATCTATTCCCGGCGAGTGATTTTTTCAGATTAGGAAACAGAAAGAAGTCACAAGGGCCAAATCTGGAGAATACGGTGGATGGGGCAGCTATTCGTAGTGTAATTCGACCAATTTGGCCATGGCAACGGCAGACGTGTGAACCGGTGCGTTGTCGTGGTGAAACAGCACTTTTTTCTTCGCCAGATGGGGTCGTTTTTAGGGTTCCGTAGCCAAATGGCAAAAACGGAACCCTTATAGATTCGTCATGTCTGTCTGTCTGTCCGTGTATGTCACAGCCACTTTTTGTCGAAAGTATAAGAGCTATCCTGTTGAAACTTGGTAGGTAGATGTATTATGTGAACCGCATTAGGATTTTCACACAAAAATCAAAACAAAACAAATTTTGGGGGTGCCCCCCATACTTAGAATTGAAACTCAAAAAAAAATTTTTCACCAAACCCATACGTGTGGGGTATCTATGAATAGGTCTTTAAAAATGATATTGAGGTTACTAACATCATTTTTTTCTAAACTGAACAGTTTGCGCGAGAGACACTTCCAAAGTGGTAAAAAGTGTGTCCCCCCCCCCGTAACTTCTAAAATAAGAGAATGATAAAACTAAAAAAATATATATAATGTAGACCTCAACCAAAACTACTAACGAAAATTGGTTTGGATGAGATACAGTTAGCAGTTTTTGAGATATAGTACATTTTCAAAAACCGCAAATATAACTTTGCCATTCATACAAATACTATGAAAAACAAAGTTATTTTTATTGTTTGTGTATATTACTTACTAATCTCAATATAATTATATCTCTAATCTATGCTTGCTGCTACGGAACCCTTCATGGGCGAGTCCAACTCGCACTTGGCCGGTTTTTTTAAAACTTTAACCAAACCATTATTTAATTTTATGTCTATATTTTAAATAATCTAAAGCAAAGCAGTAAAATAAATGCCCATTCGCAGCTTACGTCACATTTCAACACAAATATCATTTTTTCAATTTTCAATCTTATTGACGCTCCATAGTGGTGACAATAGTTTACGCGGTCATAAGCGATTAAAATCGTAGTCGGTCCGCGCCTTAAATGACTACAATAACATTTGTCCAGCTAATGTCGGCGGCGGCGGCGTTGCTCCGGTGACGAGCTGTGTCGGTCGCCGCGGTAGTGGCGATCGCGCGCTCTCTGGCGCGCGAGCTCGCGGCGGCGCTCTGCGTCTTGTGACGACGAGCGGTGTCCGCCGCTGCGGTTGTGGCGCTCGCGATCACTGTGGACAGAAAATCATAGGTTATTACTATTATACGCGTGGGGTATCTATGGATAGGTCTTCAAAAATGATATTGAGGTTACTAATATCATTTTTTTCTAAACTGAACAGTTAGCGCGAGAGACACTTCTAAAGTGGTAAAAAGAGTCCCCCCCCCCGTAACTTCTAAAATAAGAGAATGATAAAACTAAAAAAAATATATAATGTAGACCTCAACAAAAACTTCCAACGAAAATTGGTTTGGATGAGATACAGTTAGCAGTTTTTGAGATATAGTACATTTTCAAAAACCGCAAATATAACTTTGCCATTCATACAAATACTATGAAAAACAAAGTTATTTTTATTGTTTGTGTATATTACTTACTAATCTCAATATAATTATATCTCTAATCTATGCTTGCTGCTACGGAACCCTTCATGGGCGAGTCCAACTCGCACTTGGCCGGTTTTTTTAAAACTTTAACCAAACCATTATTTAATTTTATGTCTATATTTTAAATAATCTAAAGAAAAGCAGTAAAATAAATGCCCATTCGCAGCTTACGTCACATTTCAACACAAATATCATTTTTTCAATTTTCAATCTTATTGACGCTCCATAGTGGTGACAATAGTTTACGCGGTCATAAGCGATTAAAATCGTAGTCGGTCCGCGCCTTAAATGACTACAATAACATTTGTCCAGCTAATGTCGGCGGCGGCGGCGTTGCTCCGGTGACGAGCTGTGTCGGTCGCCGCGGTAGTGGCGATCGCGCGCTCTCTGGCGCGCGAGCTCGCGGCGGCGCTCTGCGTCTTGTGACGACGAGCGGTGTCCGCCGCTGCGGTTGTGGCGCTCGCGATCACTGTGGACAGAAAATCATAGGTTATTACTATTATACGCGTGGGGTATCTATGGATAGGTCTTCAAAAATGATATTGAGGTTACTAATATCATTTTTTTCTAAACTGAACAGTTAGCGCGAGAGACACTTCTAAAGTGGTAAAAAGAGTCCCCCCCCCCCGTAACTTCTAAAATAAGAGAATGATAAAACTAAAAAATATATATAATGTAGACCTACACAAAACTTCCAACGAAAATTGGTTTGGATGAGATACAGTTAGCAGTTTTTGAGATATAGTACATTTTCAAAAACCGCAAATATAACTTTGCCATTCATACAAATACTATGAAAAACAAAGTTATTTTTATTGTTTGTGTATATTACTTACTAATCTCAATATAATTATATCTCTAATCTATGCTTGCTGCTACGGAACCCTTCATGGGCGAGTCCAACTCGCACTTGGCCGGTTTTTTTAAAACTTTAACCAAACCATTATTTAATTTTATGTCTATATTTTAAATAATCTAAAGAAAAGCAGTAAAATAAATGCCCATTCGCAGCTTACGTCACATTTCAACACAAATATCATTTTTTCAATTTTCAATCTTATTGACGCTCCATAGTGGTGACAATAGTTTACGCGGTCATAAGCGATTAAAATCGTAGTCGGTCCGCGCCTTAAATGACTACAATAACATTTGTCCAGCTAATGTCGGCGGCGGCGGCGTTGCTCCGGTGACGAGCTGTGTCGGTCGCCGCGGTAGTGGCGATCGCGCGCTCTCTGGCGCGCGAGCTCGCGGCGGCGCTCTGCGTCTTGTGACGACGAGCGGTGTCCGCCGCTGCGGTTGTGGCGCTCGCGATCACTGTGGACAGAAAATCATAGGTTATTACTATTATACGCGTGGGGTATCTATGGATAGGTCTTCAAAAATGATATTGAGGTTACTAATATCATTTTTTTCTAAACTGAACAGTTAGCGCGAGAGACACTTCTAAAGTGGTAAAAAGAGTCCCCCCCCCCCGTAACTTCTAAAATAAGAGAATGATAAAACTAAAAAAAATATATAATGTAGACCTACACAAAACTTCCAACGAAAATTGGTTTGGATGAGATACAGTTAGCAGTTTTTGAGATATAGTACATTTTCAAAAACCGCAAATATAACTTTGCCATTCATACAAATACTATGAAAAACAAAGTTATTTTTATTGTTTGTGTATATTACTTACTAATCTCAATATAATTATATCTCTAATCTATGCTTGCTGCTACGGAACCCTTCATGGGCTAGTCCAACTCGCACTTGGCCGGTTTTTTTAAAACTTTAACCAAACCATTATTTAATTTTATGTCTATATTTTAAATAATCTAAAGAAAAGCAGTAAAATAAATGCCCATTCGCAGCTTACGTCACATTTCAACACAAATATCATTTTTTCAATTTTCAATCTTATTGACGCTCCATAGTGGTGACAATAGTTTACGCGGTCATAAGCGATTAAAATCGTAGTCGGTCCGCGCCTTAAATGACTACAATAACATTTGTCCAGCTAATGTCCGGGCGGCGGCGTTGCTCCGGTGACGAGCTGTGTCGGTCGCCGCGGTAGTGGCGATCGCGTGCTCTCTGGCGCGCGAGCTCGCGGCGGCGCTCTGCGTCTTGTGACGACGAGCGGTGTCCGCCGCTGCGGTTGTGGCGCTCGCGATCACTGTGGACAGAAAATCATAGGTTATTACTATTATACGCGTGGGGTATCTATGGATAGGTCTTCAAAAATGATATTGAGGTTACTAATATCATTTTTTTCTAAACTGAACAGTTAGCGCGAGAGACACTTCTAAAGTGGTAAAAAGAGTCCCCCCCCCCCCCCCGTAACTTCTAAAATAAGAGAATGATAAAACTAAAAAAAATATATAATGTAGACCTCAACAAAAACTTCCAACGAAAATTGGTTTGGATGAGATACAGTTAGCAGTTTTTGAGATATAGTACATTTTCAAAAACCGCAAATATAACTTTGCCATTCATACAAATACTATGAAAAACAAAGTTATTTTTGTTGTTTGTGTATATTACCACAGAATAATTAATAGTACTATACGTACAGAAGGACTACTCCAAAAAAAATCAAACAAATGTAAAATCTATATACGAGAGAATAAAGTACATTTTAACTGGCAGCCGTACCGCCCACCTACTTTTATAATAGCCTAAACTTCCCGTGCGCAAGCAAAAATGTACTGAATGGTTACGCCCGAGAGTTTATTTTGGTTTATCTGACGCCAACGACATTAAAAGGTTACTATGGGTCAAGCTCAATAGGGTTGCGACTTGCGAGTTTAGGCACAAATAGGTAGGTACCTATGCGTATTTTATGCATTTGCTAAATTACATTATTACCATAAATACCTATGTTCCTCAAGGAATTTTGTTTTTATCATCAGCCTATATCTTTTTGGTTTCGTCATCGATTACTACATACATTATTGATTGTTAGCACAGAATGATAATAGTAGGTACCTACGGCACCTTACGTGAGGAATAATATTTATAATAATATTATCTTTTCTACCTATTATTGTTATATTTTTGAACATTTATCTTACCAAAAAAATGAATAATATTTCATCATCATCATCATCAGCCTATAAATGTTCCCACTGCTGGGACACAGGCCTCCTCTCTGTGAGAGGGAGTGGGCCGTAATCTACCACGCGGGCCCAGTGCGGATTGGTAGATGTCACATGTCTTCGAATTTTTGGTTCTAGGACATGCCGGTTTCCTCACGATGTTTACCTTCACCGTTTTGAGAGCAATGGTGTTGAAATAAATTGCACAAAGTAATGCGCCTGACGGGGTTCGAACCCACGACCTACTACTCGTAAGTCGAGGCCGATACCACTGGGCCACCACTGCTCACAATAATATTTAAAAGATTTTTATCGTCTATGGCAAAATAGCCAGTCCTTATTATTTTGCACTCAACCTAGTAACCGACCAATTACTATCGCATACTGTCACGGGCCCCGCGTTGCGTGTCTTTGTAGGTAGGTAAAAAAGTGGCGCAGCAAATTACGACCGCTGACCTTGAATGCGTAGTGTGGCCATTTTCTGAGTTAGAACTTTTAAACAACAACGCAAACATCTTTCTACTTTCTACCGATCTTAATTCTTAGTACTCAGCTTAAGGTGAGTGAGAGTGTCGTCTTTTTATCTTGGTCGTCCAGTAGGCTCACCCCCCCCCCCCCCCCCCCCAATTGGTATCTCGCCTCATTTCCAAACTTGTAACCTCATGATTAGGTATCATGATCAGTTAAGCCCATACTTCACAAGCAGGGAGATAATTTTGTTGATCATTACTAAATATGTACTATATATTTTTTTTCTTCATAATAATATTGTGTTATTAATTTACCAAAAGCACCTAAAGCAAGAAACTTGTGCGTAACTACACGTAACGTAACAAAAATATTAAGGAGACGGAGCGCGTGCGTAACGGGTGGCGCGTGGCAACCGTAGTGAATGGGCCACGACATAATGGCCCCGCAACTACTTGCAGTTTTATGCCTACACCGCGGAGTGAGACAGGCCTGATATTACTTACTAATCTCAATGTAATTATATCCCTAATCTATGCTTGCTACTACGGAACCCTTCATGGGCGAGTCCAACTCGCACTTGGCCGGTTTTTCTTTAATTCGGCGTCGAATCGGCCCAATAAATCGGCATAGTAAAGCCCTGTAATTGTTTTACCCTTCTCGAGGTAATCGATGTACACACATCAAAAGTGTCTAGGGATCAAGCATTTTTATGCGGATTTCTTGAGATTGAGATGTGGCTTTGTAATAAATTTATGATTTTATAAATTTATATGGATCCTTTTTGGTGCATTTCATAATTTGAATCAGGAACTGTGAATCAAATTCGAGTAAAAGATGAAAATCAGCTGTCAATATTTTCCCTATAAAAACATACAACGCATTGAAGACATTATTAGTGCTACTGTTTCCCTACTACTGATTAAAACCAACGTTATTATGGAGCGGCGACGTCATTTAAGCAGGGAAGAAATGCTCAGAGCCGTGGGAATGATAGAAGCTGGTTCCCGGCAACGTACTGTGGCTTTAGCTCTGAATACAAGTCAGAGTGTTATCAGTCGACTTTGGACACGTTACCGAAGCACTGGTACCGTGGCTGAGCGCCATGGAGGACGGTATCGCTGCACCACACGGAGACAAGACCGATACATTCAAATCTTAACTCGAAGAGCTCCAACAATAACCGCCATGATGTTAGCCGTGAGGCTTCATCACTCTTCAGGGAACTTAATTAGCGACCAAACAGTCAGAAACCGCTTGCATGAAGTGAACCTTCATTCCCGAAGACCGCTACGGGTACCACCTATAGCAATGCACAATCGTAGGATTCGATATCAATGGGCTCTTGAACACAGAAATTGGGCAGAAGAACAATGGCGTTTCGTGTGCTTTTCTGATGAGTCTCGTTTCGGTATGAGACCGGATACAAGACGTATACGACACTGGAGAACCCCTGGACGCCAACAGCGATTAAAATCCTGCCAGGAAGTCCATCCTTATAGTGGTGGAACCATCATGGTATGGGCGGGTATTTGGATCGGCGGAAGAACTGATTTGATTTGGATCAGAGGCAACCTCAACGCTCAAATTTATGCTGAGACGATTGTATCAGACGTCATCGTTCCTCTACAAGTGCAAATCGGTCCCTTATTTCAGTTAATGCATGATAATGCACGACCGCACACCGCAAGAGTTGTAAGACAGACTCTCGCCGCAGCTAACATCAATGTCCTGCCCTGGCCTGCTCAGTCGCCAGACTTGAATCCGATTGAGCATGCATGGGATATGCTACAGAGAAGAGCTCTGCCGAATATGGAGGGTATCCAGTCGCAAGAAGACCTTTTTTTGTTGTTGCAACGAACATGGGCGGCCATTCCACAGCGTGATTTGGATGAACTCATTTTGAGTATGCCAAACCGATGTTCTTGTGTTGTTAGTGTTCGCGGTAGAAACACGGATTATTAATTGTTTAAGTTACCCAATAAAATTTTAAAGAAAACTGTTATTTCAGTCTTTTTTTCGAACTTTTGTGTTAGTGGTTCAAATGTCAAAAATCCCTTTATTAGGAAAATGGCAAATTTCTTTATTAATGCAAAGGTGACATGGTTTATCGTTACTGTGACAAACGAAAACACTTTATTTGATGAATCCTTAAAGAAAATTTTAATTAATATCAATCAGGAGAAAAGTTATTGCAAAAATATATGTTGATCCCTAGACACTTTTGATGTGTGTAGATCACACCTTGTGAATCCCAGAAAACGGTGGCCATAACTTTTCCGGCCGATTTTACAGTTTTCGCCTTCTTTGGAGCACGTTCCCCGGTCTGGATCCATTGTTTTGATTGCTCCTTGGTCTCTGGTGTGTACTAGTGGATCCAGGTTTCATCGACAGTCACAAAACGACGCAAAAACTCCGCTGGATTCCGCTTAAACAGCGCCAAACACGTCTCCGATGTGGTCTCACGGTTGCGCTTGTTTTCTGGTGTAAGTAAACGTGGCACCCATCGCGCCGACAGCTTTCTCATGCCGAGTTCCTCGTGAAGAATATGATGCACTGTTCCTCCTGAAATGCCTACAGTCTCAGCTATCTCCCGAACCTTCATTCGGCGATCTGCCAATACGAAATCATGGATTTTTTTAATGTTTTCCTCCGTAGCAGCTGTTTTCGGTGCACCTGGACGTGGTTCATCAAAAACCGACGTACGGCCACGTGCAAACTCGTTGATCCAATTCTTGACGGTGGCCATCGATGGAGAAGAGTCACCGTACACAGCATCCAAGCGCTCTTTGATTTCGATGCGCATTTTCCCTTCCAAAAATAGGAATCGAATCACCGAACGATATTGCTCTTTTTCCATTTTTGTAAAACCGATCGACACGTTCGCTTCCATAAGTTGTCAAATTAAAACAAATGAAGGGATTGGAATGAAAAATAGAAAAAAGAATTAAAAAAGAATGTGCTACACTGTGGTAAAACTCTTTTGAAACTACAGCGCCCTCTGGCGATGAGGCTAGGTACTTATTGAATGCACTTCGTACATACATAGAAAGTGTATAACTATCAAATACTGAATGGTAAAATAAAAATAAATAAATAATGATAATCATATAGGTACTTACAATCAGCCAATTTTACAAGTTCCTCATAGAGGCTTTACAATTGGAAAATTAAAATGTAAATTGTTAGCTTGTCTTGGATTTGCTGCATCAAAATCACTATGGAGCTGTAAAAAATATCATAAATTAGAAATACTTAGTAGATGACCTGAAATGACTGACAGAAAGAAAGATATCAAAGATGATGAAGATCAATTTATACGGAAGCTTTAACCATGTTTATTAAGAAGGCGACTTATTTTAATAGATTTTGTGAATAATTACCAAAACTATTCCATGGGGTTTCTTCAATGCGGGGTACTCTGTTAATTACTGTTCTATGGGCATGTTTTTCAACTGTAGCAACCGGAACTTCAGTGTTGTTTTCCATTTTTACTCTACTATGGACCATGGATCGGAGCTGTTCTTTAGCCACTGTATTTCATCTTCAATATCTACATCAGCGGCAGAATCATCACTATCTATGTGTAGACGTGTAGGTGTGACAGAGGATCCCTCCCTTATTGAGACGGTTATCGCTGCCGTAGTGGGAACCCTAGGCAGTTTCACTAGCTGTTTGCTAGGCGTGGAGCTGCCTGACGAAGCTGGACTCTCTTCATTTAGTCTTTTCTTTTTCACAATCAGAACACCAAGTTTTTGGTATTTGCGTCGGGTGTTCAAAACTTGACTGATTAATTTACCTCGAGCATGTGTGTTTTTGTGTGGTGATGGTAGTATGTTGTTATCCGCTCTTTAGGAAAACATTTTTTAATCTCTTCACACCATCTGTTATAAATTAAGTGTGTGATTGGGGCATCTTTTTTTAATATTTCTTTTGCTGTAATGGACGCCAGTAAGTTACGTGCTGGATCCCCTGGTAGACATTCACCCACACTAGGAAACAAGGATGAAGCTTCCAGGTTTTTCTGTATAATGATAAAAAACCTGCAAAAAAAATCACTCATGATAATAAAACCACTGGACAGCCAAGTTTTTCTCGAGGTAGGTACAACAACTTAACTTGGTTTACTAAAAAAGTTCTGTTGTGGGATCTACCCTTTTTCTCATCCCTTAAACACTCAATCGTAGTTGTTGACTCATATATCTACTTAGGACAAGTAGTCCAATTAGGTAGGTCCAACTTCGAGAAAGAGGTCAACCGCCGAATCCAACTCGGTTGGGCAGCGTTCGGGAAACTACGCAATGTCTTTTCGTCCGACATACCTCAGTGCCTCAAGACGAAAGTCTTCAACCGATGTGTGTTACCAGTGATGACGTACGTCACCGAAACGTGGTCTTTCACTATCGGCCTCATCTCAAAGCTCAAAGTCGCTCAACGAGCTATGGAGAGGGCTATGCTCGGTGTTTCTCTACGTGATCGAATCCAAAATGAGGAGATCCGTAGACGAATTAAAGTCACCGATCTAGCCCACCGGATTAGCAAGCTGAAGTGGCAATGGGCAGGCCATATTGCTCGCAGAGCAAATGGCCGATGGGGTCGAAAAGTACGACAGTGGAGGCCACGGACTAGCAAGCACAGCGTAGGACGTCCACCAAAAAGATGGACAGACGACCTTATAAAGGTCGCCGGAAGACGCTGAATGCAGGTCGCTTCCAACCGAAATATGTTGAGATCTAGGGGGGAGGCCTATGTTCAGCAGTGGACGTCCTATGTCTGACATGATGATGATGATGAAACAATCAAACATCTAATTTCATCAAAATTATCGAAGGGTGGCAACCGACGAGGCCTTGCTCAGTTGGAATAGTGATATGATTAATAAAGTGTTAGAGAAAAATTTAAAAAAACCCACGACGGTAACAATCTAATTGAAAAAAATAAAATAACTCAAAACCTCCGACTTAACCCAATTATAATGTAACGAAATATTATAATAGACGTAAAAATAACCGAGGAATACCCGTCAGGGGCTGCCCATGCATTAAGCTACTACGTACAGTCGGGTTCGTAAATCAATTAGCAATTTCTCAAAGCAATAGACTGACGCTTCACTTTGACTTACGACCTTTCGTTATAAGTTGTTTTAATACTATACAGTATACAAATCAAATTGTAGACCATTACACTTACCTTGGACAGATTGTTCAGTTAGGTAGGTCCAACTTCGAGAAAGAGGTCGCCCGAAGAATCCAACTCGGATGGGCAGCGTTTGGGAAGCTACGTGATATCTTCTCATCGAGAATCCCACAGTGTCTCAAGACAAGGGTGTTTAACCAGTGTGTGTTGCCAGTGATGACATATGGCTCTGAAACGTGGTCTCTGACTGCTGGCCTTTTAGAGAGACTAAGAGTCACTCAACGAGCGATGGAAAGAGCTATGCTCGGAGTTTCTTTGCGGGATAAAATCCGGAACATGGATATTCGGCGAAGAACCAAAGTCACCGACATAGCTCATAAAATTTGCAAGTTGAAGTGGCAATGGGCAGGCCACATCGCTCGTAGAACTGACAACCGATGGGGAAGAAAAGTTCTCGAGTGGCGACCACGGACCGGAAGACGCAGCGTAGGTAGGCCTCCCACTAGGTGGACCGACGACATCGTGAGGGTCGCGGGCAACCGATGGATGCAAGTGGCGAATTGTCGTTCGGCGTGGCGGTCTAAGGGGGAGGCCTATGTTCAGCAGTGGACGTTCTCCGGCTGATGATGATGATGATACAAATCAAATTAACCCATGGTATACTTCTTAATTTCAACCATCAAGTCATCAACCTGGCGCAGTGGTTCGTACTCAGATAATTCGTCGTTGGGGGAGGATTGATCCTCTCTTTTTTTTCAATAACTTTATTTAATTTAATTTTTAATAATTACTTTATTCTTTTTGTTATTTTTAATAATTTTTTTAGTACGAATTTGATAATTAAAATAGTTTTTTTTGTTATAATTACTAATATTGGTCATTAGTGTTGTGTGTCGTTCGTTAGACCACAGATGCTATCATTTTAGTATAATAAAGTTTTGAAGGTAGATCACAGAAAATCCAAACAAAAATGACAATAGTAAATTATTTCGATTTGTGAGGTAGGCATAACTATGTTAGTTTTGTAACAATTAAAAAACTTATTGCATAGAAACACGTGAGTAACGCCCTCTTTTAGCCCAATTTATTTTGACACAAGCTTCGCCATAGTTCATATAGTTCATACTAAAATATAATAGATCGCGCTGATGAGGAATCGCTAAATCAATTAAACTTTAAATATTATAATAATTAAATTAGATAAAAACAAGATAGAACAAATAAATACTTGCAAATAGAAATAGATTTCTAATAAATAAATCATTCACATGAATATCAAACAAATAGAAATATTGCCACTTAAATAAAGAGGAGTGTATCACTGGTCTTGCAAAATGGCAACGATGGTTTTTCTTTGGCGTCCCTGGTCGGGAACTGATTGAAGAGCAAATCTCAATTTTAATTTACTGATACTGAATATCAGGCCCGAAGGCCCCTAACATGCCGATTCCTATCGGCTTTACTTTCAAAATATAGCAAATACTAATATCAATGATTTTCATTTATCATTTAGACAAATTAATTATTTACGAAGTTACATTGCTTGTGAAAATAACAATCAAAGAAAAACACTCAAACTAAACATTTACTTATGAAAATAAAAATCAAAGAAATAAATAAACACCTAAGTACAATTTTTTTTCCGTGCAATTTCAACTCGCGCAAAACAGGCAAGCCGTAAGGCAAAACAGGAATCCTTCCTCTTGTAGCGATCGTGAGCTCGACGCTACGTAACACCGCTAAATTAAGGACGTTGGAAAGCCGAATGTCTCCGGCTTATGATAAGGACAGAGATATGAAATGCGTATGTCAGAACGAGATGGAATGATACTGGACTTCGTAATTCATTTAGATAGTATTATTTGAATGAGAGATTCACATTAGTTTTGGTTCGCGTTTATTTTAGTTTTGTATTTGCATTTGATTTGGTGTTATTATTAAAATTGATACGTTTTGCGTAGTTAGTGCAGTAACAACAAGGTTATTTCAGTTCAATGGTATTGTTTGATAAGCGGTCACAGTAAAACAGTGTCATGTTAGTTTCGAAGTTTTCAACTAGATGGCGTTGTGCAATTACGTCACGATCCTGAATCACGGTGTTAAGATCTGTAGGCGATTAGTATAAGCTTTTGAGAAAATATTTTTATTTTATCTGTAACTGTGCACTACGTATTTTACTATGAATGAAAAAGGTTACTCGATGTCTCGATTCGTCCGTGTAATAATTATTATTATTTATTGTTTTTTTCTATGTTTGTTCTTTGCACGCGGGATAAGTTCGTCATTAATGAACCGATTTTGATGTTTTTTTTTGTTGAAAAGAAGATAGTTCAAAGGTAAGGTTCATGATAAGGAAATCAGGGTTTGATGACGGAAACCAGAGAAATCGAGTAAAATTTTCATAAATCGTAGGGGCGAGTAGTGTTTGTAAGTTTTTTCATTAAGTATTTCAAAGCACTACAATTTAATAAAGGTCTGGAGAATAATATCCTCATCATAATATCCTAAACTCCTCAACGATTCACAGCAGCTACCTGGTGTTTGAGCTTGATTGATGTAAGAAAAATATGTATTTGACAAGAATTTGAGTTGAATATTTAAACTAAAAAGGCTAAAATTAGGCCAAAGCTATAGTTACTGGAATTCACGTTTTGGTCCGGCTTCACTTTCAAGAATATTTACCCTACGCCACTGCTGAATATATTATATAAAAACTAAGCCACGGTGAAAATATTGAAAAAATAAATAGCGGGGGGTGTTGCTGGATCGATACCAAACCCAAATAAGTGATTAAAAAAAATTTTGTCTGTCTGTATATGCAGGCATCACGTGAAAACTAACGGTTCGATTTCGATGAAACTTGGTATAATTATACCTTAATATCCTGGGCATAAAATGGGATACTTTTTATCCTGGAAAAATACGTAGAAAAAAAATCTTATTTTTCAGTTTTATTCATAGACGTTGTTCTGTAGAACCGTGAACACACGTTGCATTACCCGCAGTGGTGTCAGCGCCGTAACCTTTGCCGTCGTACCGTTTGCGGCACACGCGGGCCACGCCTCCCCGACTCCTATATAAGGAGCCGCGTTCCGCGCCGCGCGATGCATATAAATTCTGAATTTTGATGCGAGCGGACGTGTCCAGTGTGGCGAGCGGTCGTCCGTGGAATTAATATTGTATGCGTGTAATTTTAAACCGTGCTTTTCAGCGCGACCTTTTTGATTACTGTTCCGATCAGTTATTTGTAAATACAAGGTCGGAATTGCTATGAAAAAAATACTTACTACAGAACGCGAGCTCAACATCAGTAGCTCAATAGAGGGATCTCCTTAATTATTATAGGCTGAGCCGTATTTGGGTCCAATAGATATTTATAAGATGTCATTGTCAGAGTTACTCAAAATGGAGAAATAAACCATCCACGCGAAGACCGACATCCGCGCGGACGGAGTCGCGGGCGGAAGCTAGTACAATAAATAAATAAGAAAAAGCGGTCTATCAATGCAAAGCAACTCCTAACTCAGTCAACTCAGCGACACCAGTAGCCGGTATAGAACACAAGCCTGCCACACATCGTGCCACGTCATTCCATCTTCTGGACAACGATGCTGATTGCGACAGCGTGTCTCATGTGAGGTTATAGTGGGTAAAATAATCTCTCCCTAAACGTAAGTTGTTCTGTACATCTAATAACTGTGAACTGATTATGTTCAACGAGACGACGAGAGAAACAATAGTGATTAAATTGTATTGAGAGACCGCATGCAAGACTTTTATTTCACAGAGACCTCAAGCGAAAAGCCCCCTATTGTCTCATGCAATTAATACCGATGAAGCAGCCGGTGAGTAAGGGAAAATATAACCTTACAGTTTTTTTCGGGTCTCCTAATAGAACGTTGTTGATTCCTGGTTATTTTGTGTGACGATTGTTTGCATCTACGTATTACACTGTTATGGTTTTGCAGAGAAATATTAACAATAGGAATTATATAAATATTGATGGCGAATAATGATAGCCCTGCATAAAATATGTTTATGAAACTTAACACAAATATCGAATGAGACCGGACTAACTGTGAGTGTTAATGGGATTAATTTCCTGATTTCTGGAAGCATAATTATGGTCATTTAACTTCAATTATGGTTTCTTGTCCCAGTAAACCATCAGGAGATGCTCCTAGATAAGGCTTTTCTTGGGCCAAAAATAAACCGCATTCCACTACAACCAAATCATAAGACTCCATGTACCTTTTGATGGCTACTTTTTCATTTATAATTCCATGTGCCATGGCTTTTGTCTGGACTAGACTTTTATTTTATTTGAATATTTAATTAAAGTTTCAGTTTTCAAATGGCACACAGTGTGAAAAATGCTGGCTGTAATATGGGTTTTTCTATAATCATGCTGCTTTAGATTGGAATTTTGTCCTCTAGTTTCAATTTCAATTTTCTTAATTTTGTTTTCAGAGACATTTAAAAAACTCATGGATTCTAAAAAAACAGCCAGTGCCGTTTTTTTTTTCATATAATCGTGGTCCAAACATACTCCTCGTTGGTTAGCTGCGGGATATAATTGTTTTAGAGGCATTGATGATTCTGTATAATTTAAAATCAGTGACTGAAACCTACATTGGAAGGCATTTTTATCAAAATTAGGGTTTTGTCTCAAATATGGAGAGTAAACAGAATTATGAAGATTTCATTTGGTTGGTAATCTGGAGGCTCTTAATGGTGTTGCTTGATATTTTTTTGATGGCATAATCGAATGTCTGTAATTGTGATGTAGAAACTTCATGTAGTAGTATTATTTTTTCCCGGACAATATTTTCAGCAGCAAGAAGTACCACAGCTATATGCTTGCAATGGGCTTCTTTTCCTTCTCCTGCAGCACACCTTCTTTAGATAAGGACTTGCTAGTCGGGTCCTGGGCATGACACAAGTCAACAATAGCTACATAATTGACGACTCGGATGCGAGTTGTGGGCACACGAACGAATTATTGTGGAATCATTATGCTGAGTTCTGGGCAGTGAATGTGTTAGTAGGCAAATTACTTTACACATCAAAATTTGAAACTTCACCATTGTCAACCATGAAAGTGACCTAGCCACACGTATTCTAGACATAATCGTTAAAATGAGTTTTTAGTGAGAAATAGCCTACTTTTTAGGTATGTATCTTGGCAGGATATTGTTGACCGTAAAACAAGAAGGTATCTTGATTCATATAATCTTACAGCATCACTGATATTCTTATTAAATCTGCAACAAAAACCACTGGTAAATAAGGGCCGCACGAAGGTATCAAACAATTTACCTATATCATTGGAAATTGTAAGGTTTTCTAATTTTTGTGTCGAGTAGTTTTAGTTTTCTTAGTTTTATTTTATTTATTTTTTATACTGGCAACACCACTAGTTTGCCGGTATAAAACAAAGTGACTTGGCAGGTAGTAAATACTTAGTACCTGCCAAGTCAGTATCGTACTTTAAGACTGTTCGCAAAAAAGGCGATATAAAATTCATTAAACCAAGACAATCGGATACGGCTGAAATATCAGATATATTAATTATAAAGAAAATTGAACTTTTACAAATTCATGAATCTCCAGAAGAGTTTGCGTTATGTCATAAAGTAGATTACATATTTCGAAGTGACCATAAAACGCTGTTTCAAATTAAGTAAGTACAGTGCAATATTGTAGTTTCAATTGAGTGAGCAAATAGCCGTAATGTAGTTTACAGCAGCTATCTTGTATTTGGACTTAATTCATTTATACTAATGACCCATATGGGTTATTGTTCGATGCAGTACACCTGCCATTTGGTCCCATAAAAAAATCATTTATTTTGGTGTTCTTGCTTATTGTGGACATGGGCGATGTTATAACCGGTGCTAAGGATAATGAAATTCTAGTGCATATGTAAGAAAAGTATGTATTTGACAAGAATTTGGGTTGAATATTTAAACTAAAAAGAGTAAAATAAAAAAGTTTTTTCAAAAAATGTAACCGACTTCTAAAAAAACAACCACCAAAAAGGGTAAAATAACCTACCAAATAACTTTTCTTTCGGAAGTCGGTGGCAAAAAAATCCATGAAATAAAAAAGCAAAGCCACAGACTTCCAAAAGAAAAGTTATTTGGTAGGTTATTTTACCCTTTTTGGTGGTTGTTTTTTTTAGAAGTCGGTTACATTTTTTTAAAAACAACTTTTTTATTTTTGGGAGGTATACGATGAATCTTTTTTAAAATCAAACCGTTTTGAGGCAGGCCTGTTGGTCTAGTGGTTAGTGACCCTGACTGCTATGCCGGAGGTCGTGGGTTCGATTCCCACCCAGGACAAATGTTTGTGTGATGAGCACGATCATTTGTTCTGTGTCTGGGTGTAATATTTATCTATAGTATGTATGTATTTAGAAATATATAAGTATGTTTATCAGTTGTCTAGTACCCATAACACAAGCTCTGCTTAGCTTGGGACTAGATGGCGCTGTGTGATAGTTGTGGAATATTATTATTATTATTTTTTTTTTTTTCAACCTTTCTTTCAAGTGAACATAATGAATTACATAATTTTGATTTTCCATAAAGAGGTACTATTTTTTCAACTGCAAAAAGCAAGTCTTTATGCTTGTTATGTAAATAATCTGGGTAATTTAAGTCTACTTCCAAAATATAACCGTAATCATTATCATCTGACACATCATTTACATCAAACTTGCTCATTTATTTCAGACTCAAGAACTTAAATTCTTTAATAGGAAGTTTCTTCATCATAGCATAGCCATATAGATTATTACAATCAAGATATACATAACTAATTGATTCAAACTCATTAAATGTGGTAAATATTTATTGTTTGCTACAGCATGACGTAGAGAACACTGTGCAAGCCCACCACGAATTCCTTTTTAGGGTTCCGTAGCCAAATGGCAAAAACGGAACCCTTATAGATTCGTCATGTCTGTCTGTCTGTCTGTCTGTCCGTCCGTCCGTATGTCAAAGCCACTTTTTGTCGAAAGTATAAGAGCTATCCTCTTGAAACTTGGTAGGTAGATATATTATGTGAACCGCATTAGGATTTTCACACAAAAATAAAAACAAAACAAATTTTGGGGGTGGCCCCCATACTAAGAATTGAAACACAACATTTTTTTTTTCACGAAACCCACACGTGTGGGGTCTATATGGATAGGTCTTTAAAAATTATATTGAGGTTAATAATATCATGTCAGTCATAAAAAATAATTAGAATAACACATTGGAAGCATAGCGCAGAAAGCTATACGAGCGTTTTCAGAAAAATACCACACCCCCTCGAAATTCAAATATTTTTTGCAATTATGTTTTTTAAGTAATATTTTTGATGGATGTATAACAATATACTTTATTATTCCTGAAAAACTACGATTTTTTAGTCTAATTTGTGTTTTTCAATGTAATATTAGGTCACACAATGGATTTCTTGGGTTTTCGAACCTCAGAATGTGACTCTGCGTGTTTCCCAAAAAAGTCTGTTATTTTGGTATTTGGTACCATGTACGTATTTTTTTTTGTACCTACCTGGTGGGTAGTTAATTTTGATTGTGTAATAAAAAAGTAGCTCTTGCTACCAAGATTCATTTTGTACTGAGAAAAAAAAAATGGGAAGTGATTAAAGTGTCCTCGAAGAGAACATTTTTCTGAATAAAAACGAATTCACCAAGTAAATGTACATTTGTGTTTGTATTTGCATATTAATACAAGCCTAAGGTGTGATATTAATCAAGATTCATATCTATTTTATACAAATAGTGTCTTTAAACGGTCACAAAAGCGGAGTTTTTTATAGGGACAGTCACATACTGAGCGGGTGTCAAAAGTAAAGTCGCGTCTACATAATTTAATTCTAGAAAGATAGTTTTTAAATAAAATGAAATATTAAATGTTATGAAAAATATCTAGCTTTAATTCCGCTACAAAAATCCAGGCTTCATGCAGGATGCAGTCCCACCCTCCCGCCCTCATGCATATGCACATGAAGCAAAGGTCCCACCCTCCCTCATGTTGACTCGACAAGCGCTCGGCTTCGAGGCCGAGCGCTTGTCGAGTCAACATCTCCTGAGGATGCCCCGTGGAGGGGCGAAACACGTGTCGAGTATAGGTTTGATTGCATGGCATGTTTTTTCCATTTTTCTTGCACGTATGCATATGTATGTGGGCGGGAGGGTGGGACCTTTGCTTCATGTGCATATGCATGAGGGCGGGAGGGTGGGACTGCATCCTGCATGAAGCCTGGATTTTTGTAGCGGAATTAAAGCTAGATATTTTTCATAACATTTAATGTCATGGATTTCCGCAAAGTAACGCCTGATTCTATAATCTAAAATGAAATAGGTACAATTTTAATTAAAATCTTTCTATTGTTAAACAAAATACTTTTCTCTAAATCACTTGAGTATTGAAAAAAGTCTTTATATTTTCACTTTTAGCCTTTAGGATAGGAACACGTTGTCTTCTTCTACTAAAGCACTTAACCTAGTTAGGAACAAAATTATTTAGCAAAAATTGAACCTTATATCACAAAACTAATTTGTTTTCATTGCATCTTATGTTGTATATCTAATATTAAAATAAATTTGTACGATATTATGCTTAAAATAACAAAAAAAAACAAGTTGAGATAAAACTTAATTATACAAATGTATTCAACGTTTTGTGCTTCTAGCACATAATTATATAATATAGTCTCAAAGTATTTCTTATCAAAAGTAGATAACATTAAACATTAATTATTAGTATTCATTTAAAAGCTAAATTATAAACATCAACAAAATTAAACTCGAATGTCACATACTAAAGTTTAGTTTTTTTTTCCAAAAGTATTTACGTAATTTTTTTATATCAAAAGTAACATTTTTAACAAGATCTCTTTTAACAATTAATAGCTATCATTTAGTATCAACAATTAAACAAAACTTCAATATCACAAAACAAGTTAGTTTAACAAATACAAATTAGACCAACTTTATATTAATCTGACAGTAAAAAAATAAATTGACTTTTCAGAAATGAGATCCATAACTTTACCTTAAAAATACAGTGAACATAATGGAGTTAATTACGTTGGGTATAATTTTTCCTTATTCTAGTGAACTTAAAAATGGTATTGATGCAGCCGCCATCTTATGAAATCCGAACAATATTCCGTTCGAACTTACGTTAGTAGCAAAGTCTTTCAAGTACTTTAATAACTAATTTGCACAATAAACGCACTCATCGACTGGGAAGTGGTCATAAATGCAGCAGTCACAATTAGAACAAAAAAAAATACGGACTAATCAGAAGTATCAATATATCTGTATCCTGCATTCGTGATGTGAAATGTGAGGGTCCGAAAAAGGTGTACCGCATTGGAAGCAAAACTGAGATTTAATGAAATGTGTCTCCGTCCATGGCCAATATAATCCGAAGAGGTAAAATTTGACATAGTCGTTAAAATGTAATATGTTATCAATATCGGCTTGCATGATGAATGTTGGTTAGAATGAGGTGCACTCACTCTTCCGAATCACTGAAACAAAAATGAGTAGATAATAAAGACATAGCAAGTTATTATGAAATTAATTCAGATTTTTAAGTTATATTATAAAAATAATACCCTTCAAAACATTTATTGCAAATATAATCAATTGCTGTCATATCAGTCACGCAATCATCACAAGTCCATTTTTTACATGCAATGCATTTAATTCTGTGACCCAAAATAGAAGAGTAGCATATGTTGCAATGTTCAAAAGCCATTGGTTTGAATTTTTTGGTGTCATTAGAAACTTTGCTGGTTGTGGGTTTCCTTTTGAATATATTTTGTGAAGAAAGAGACTGCTTATCAGTTGAGTGTTGTCTCACGGTGTCATTTTTAGGCGAAGGACTTGCATTACGTGTCATAGTAACGTTGGTGTCTAAAATATCATCAGAGTGGTCGCTGATTGTATTTTGCCATAGCTGAAGGGTGTCAATAATAATAAATGGTATATCCTGTGATACAAGGGGCTCGTCGATCATTTCAGATTCATTTTCAGAAATATACAAAAGAGGTTCATTGATTAAAGAACTGACATCGATATCTTCAACGGCAAAATGGTCTTGTGTGATAGCCACACATTCTTTTATACCTTCAATATGTGCCTCCTTGTGCAAATCGGCAATAATAAGATTTTTCAGTAGTATGTGGGTCTGAGGTGAGAAACAATTGCAAAGTCCTTTTTGGCAGAAACAGCTAATATCTCGGTATTTGACCATATTCTTGTCTAGAGTAATTACTTGGTGAACTTTTTGGGTACCTTTTAGTGGTTTCACATTTGAAGGTAATATTGTGGCGATTTCGTCGATAGCGTTATCTCGGATCAAAAATATCTCTACAGACTTCATGCACCTTGTTAAAATATCATATGCGTTTTCCGCGCTGGTGACATCGGCACCCTGTGTCACTTTCCTATCTAGTGTTCGTTTGATTGAACCACCAATCCCATCTGCTACACTTTTACCGTGTCCACTTTCATAGTAATTCCAAGTTGCATATTGAAATCCGTATTCTTCAGTAAAGTGACCCAGCAGGTAAAAGTTATTTTTTTGTCTGTACTGAGAACTCGGCCCGTCAGTATCAGTATGAACAATACAAAACAAAACATACAAACAATACAGAACAAAAGTATCAGTATGAACAATAGACGTATTTGGAATCTCTTTTTTAATTAACTTGATAACAGGTGCTAAATGGGCCCATATAGCTGCTGGCTGATGATTATTGGCATTGGCTATAGAGCAAAATGATTGGCATTTATTGTTCCAGTAAATCATACCTGTATGCAAGGTGATTTGACGCTTAGAGGCGCCAAAATGCATAGCTTGAATTTCGTTCCATAATTTAGTTTCGTAGTTTTCGGAAAAGTCCGCAACAATAACAACCTCGTTGTCACTCAACTGTGAAATAATTTTTTGGAATTGGGTCTGTTGGTGGTTCATATTGAAATAATGCGTTTTGAATGCCAGTAAATCTTTCGAAAATATACTTTTTAACTCCGTTATGTTTCCTGTCTTCATTACTTTTGCTGTTCTTTTTGTTACCATGTCTTTGCTTTCTTTGCCATCTTTCTTCGTATATGTATGTTTCTGGATTTCCTAACGAAACCAGCTGACTTCCCTGTCATTGTCAACATCCTCAAAACTAGGTGTCTTACTTTTACAATCTTTGCATTTATTGTGCATGCATTGGTAATTTTTTATACCGCAGGCTACTGTTTTTAATAAATCCTTTACATCAAACTGGAGCACTTTATTCTTCAGCAAAGTATTGTGCAAAAATTCGATATTGCTGTGCTTATACAGAGACACGTGTTACGCGAATTAAGATGCGGCGACAAAACGTAAAAGGGTTTATTTTTGTAAAACGTGGTGAAGCCATAACGGCCTCCATTACTTTTATATTTTTGGTACAAGTTTTTTAAGGTATCGGTCAAATATCTTATTTGTTCCTTCTTCTTGTGTTTTGTTCTTGTTTCCTTCTTCCCCCCTATGTTACGGCTAACATCATCTCTTAAGTAAAACTGTTTAATTTCTGGTATTATTGCACGTCCCACTTTCTTTTTTTTTGATCTTGGTGGTTTAGTTTTAAGTCCCATTAATTTGCACACGTATGTTTTGTTCTTGCTGTTTACCAAATTTTTTTTTAAACAACTGTTAGAAGTGTGGACGCCTACGCTAAATAGATAGCAAACCTTTTAATGTACCGAACTTGTACATGTCAATTCTCTAGGCTTTTTCTGGATGGCACACAAAGCGCTTGACATGCCTGTAGAGAGCGCTGACGCGATCGCTGTCGTACTCTCCCGTACGCTGCGGTCGATGGCGCTTGAAATAAGCTGCTGCTGTTGTAAGTTCGTGTTTAGGGTAGTATAACAGCTCGTGCCTCCCATTGATTGCGGGGAAGTGCACCATTTCCATGCCGCCCTTACGGCTAAACCACCGGCTACCACTGCTATAGCCGTCCCTGCTATTATCGCCATCGGACCCGCAACGTGTGAGAGTCTGAATGACTGTCCGTCGTCCCAGGGGCGCTCGGAGTTTAAAGTACTGGCGATGGTTGTGCGATCCCACTGCCAGTACATGTCAATTCTCTAGGCTTTTTCTGGATGGCACACAAAGCGCTTGACATGCCTGTAGAGAGCGCTGACGCGATCGCTGTCGTACTCTCCCGTACGCTGCGGTCGATGGCGCTTGAAATAAGCTGCTGCTGTTGTAAGTTCGTGTTTAGGGTAGTATAACAGCTCGTGCCTCCCATTGATTGCGGGGAAGTGCACCATTTCCATGCCGCCCTTACGGCTAAACCACCGGCTACCACTGCTATAGCCGTCCCTGCAATTATCGCCATCGGACCCGCAACGTGTGAGAGTCTGAATGACTGTCCGTCGTCCCAGGGGCGCTCGGAGTTTAAAGTACTGGCGATGGTTGTGCGATCCCACTGCCAGTACATGTCAATTCTCTAGGCTTTTTCTGGATGGCACACAAAGCGCTTGACATGCCTGTAGAGAGCGCTGACGCGATCGCTGTCGTACTCTCCCGTACGCTGCGGTCGATGGCGCTTGAAATAAGCTGCTGCTGTTGTAAGTTCGTGTTTAGGGTAGTATAACAGCTCGTGCCTCCCATTGATTGCGGGGAAGTGCACCATTTCCATGCCGCCCTTACGGCTAAACCACCGGCTACCACTGCTATAGCCGTCCCTGCAATTATCGCCATCGGACCCGCAACGTGTGAGAGTCTGAATGACTGTCCGTCGTCCCAGGGGCGCTCGGAGTTTAAAGTACTGGCGATGGTTGTGCGATCCCACTGCCAGTACATGTCAATTCTCTAGGCTTTTTCTGGATGGCACACAAAGCGCTTGACATGCCTGTAGAGAGCGCTGACGCGATCGCTGTCGTACTCTCCCGTACGCTGCGGTCGATGGCGCTTGAAATAAGCTGCTGCTGTTGTAAGTTCGTGTTTAGGGTAGTATAACAGCTCGTGCCTCCCATTGATTGCGGGGAAGTGCACCATTTCCATGCCGCCCTTACGGCTAAACCACCGGCTACCACTGCTATAGCCGTCCCTGCAATTATCGCCATCGGACCCGCAACGTGTGAGAGTCTGAATGACTGTCCGTCGTCCCAGGGGCGCTCGGAGTTTAAAGTACTGGCGATGGTTGTGCGATCCCACTGCCAGTACATGTCAATTCTCTAGGCTTTTTCTGGATGGCACACAAAGCGCTTGACATGCCTGTAGAGAGCGCTGACGCGATCGCTGTCGTACTCTCCCGTACGCTGCGGTCGATGGCGCTTGAAATAAGCTGCTGCTGTTGTAAGTTCGTATTTAGGGTAGTATAACAGCTCGTGCCTCCCATTGATTGCGGGGAAGTGCACCATTTCCATGCCGCCCTTACGGCTAAACCACCGGCTACCACTGCTATAGCCGTCCCTGCAATTATCGCCATCGGACCCGCAACGTGTGAGAGTCTGAATGACTGTCCGTCGTCCCAGGGGCGCTCGGAGTTTAAAGTACTGGCGATGGTTGTGCGATCCCACTGCCAGTACATGTCAATTCTCTAGGCTTTTTCTGGATGGCACACAAAGCGCTTGACATGCCTGTAGAGAGCGCTGACGCGATCGCTGTCGTACTCTCCCGTACGCTGCGGTCGATGGCGCTTGAAATAAGCTGCTGCTGTTGTAAGTTCGTGTTTAGGGTAGTATAACAGCTCGTGCCTCCCATTGATTGCGGGGAAGTGCACCATTTCCATGCCGCCCTTACGGCTAAACCACCGGCTACCACTGCTATAGCCGTCCCTGCAATTATCGCCATCGGACCCGCAACGTGTGAGAGTCTGAATGACTGTCCGTCGTCCCAGGGGCGCTCGGAGTTTAAAGTACTGGCGATGGTTGTGCGATCCCACTGCCAGTACATGTCAATTCTCTAGGCTTTTTCTGGATGGCACACAAAGCGCTTAACATGCCTGTAGAGAGCGCTGACGCGATCGCTGTCGTACTCTCCCGTACGCTGCGGTCGACGGCGCTTGAAATAAGCTGCTGCTGTTGTAAGTTCGTGTTTAGGGTAGTATAACAGCTCGTGCCTCCCATTGATTGCGGGGAAGTGCACCATTTCCATGCCGCCCTTACGGCTAAACCACCGGCTACCACTGCTATAGCCGTCCCTGCAATTATCGCCATCGGACCCGCAACGTGTGAGAGTCTGAATGACTGTCCGTCGTCCCAGGGGCGCTCGGAGTTTAAAGTACTGGCGATGGTTGTGCGATCCCACTGCCAGTACATGTCAATTCTCTAGGCTTTTTCTGGATGGCACACAAAGCGCTTGACATGCCTGTAGAGAGCGCTGACGCGATCGCTGTCGTACTCTCCCGTACGCTGCGGTCGATGGCGCTTGAAATAAGCTGCTGCTGTTGTAAGTTCGTGTTTAGGGTAGTATAACAGCTCGTGCCTCCCATTGATTGCGGGGAAGTGCACCATTTCCATGCCGCCCTTACGGCTAAACCACCGGCTACCACTGCTATAGCCGTCCCTGCTATTATCGCCATCGGACCCGCAACGTGTGAGAGTCTGAATGACTGTCCATCGTCCCAGGGGCGCTCGGAGTTTAAAGTACTGGCGATGGTTGTGCGATCCCACTGCCAGTACATGTCAATTCTCTAGGCTTTTTCTGGATGGCACACAAAGCGCTTGACATGCCTGTAGAGAGCGCTGACGCGATCGCTGTCGTACTCTCCCGTACGCTGCGGTCGATGGCGCTTGAAATAAGCTGCTGCTGTTGTAAGTTCGTGTTTAGGGTAGTATAACAGCTCGTGCCTCCCATTGATTGCGGGGAAGTGCACCATTTCCATGCCGCCCTTACGGCTAAACCACCGGCTACCACTGCTATAGCCGTCCCTGCTATTATCGCCATCGGACCCGCAACGTGTGAGAGTCTGAATGACTGTCCGTCGTCCCAGGGGCGCTCGGAGTTTAAAGTACTGGCGATGGTTGTGCGATCCCACTGCCAGTACATGTCAATTCTCTAGGCTTTTTCTGGATGGCACACAAAGCGCTTGACATGCCTGTAGAGAGCGCTGTAGTGTATAAGTAAATCATGTTATAAATAAGTGTACGATACTGAATAAAGTCAGTCCTTATTAAGCAACCTGTCGTTTCACTTGTTCCGCCTTTGCATGGCGACCGTGACAGTGGTGTCGTATTCGCACATGGCGCTTCCGAGAAGCGCAGCGGATACTCCGTGTGAAAGTGAATAAAACGAACTAAGTGACAACACCAATTGCCTGTGTAACATAACTTTGTAAATTTAAAAATAATTTTGGAAAACTCACTATGTGAAAAACACAGTCAAAAGAAGAAATAGTAATAGCACAGAATGCATCAGGAGGAAATAACAGTGCACATGCAGAATAGCTGAATTATCATCTCACCACAGTTAACATCCTGCTGATTATCATCGTAGTATGCATAGGATTAGTGGTGTTTTATTACATTTATCGCCAATATAAAAAATGCCACGTCCAGTGGATAGGAAGAGAATTTGAGGAGAGAGCTATGCGACGATCTTTCTTAAGAGGACGTTCCCTGCAACCCATTGAAGAGCAGCAGCAGACAGCGTAAGGTGGAAGGTATAAGGCGCCGGGTGTAAAAAGAATGTGCTTACGTTTAAAAGCGTTGTGTTGGTCAAAAACAAATAAAATCAGTGCGCGTCGGTAAAAGTGCGAAAATTAAAAATAACGTGTTTTAGGGACATTATGATAACAGTGCAAGAAGGCAGGTACTCATACATCGTGCGTGCCAGGTATGTAGTTAATAAGATTATCAGATTAAGGAGAATCGTAGGGAGTAACACTATGTTTAGAATCAACTAGAGAATAATTATTATGTAGGTACTTATAGAAATGTATTTTAATGGCGGATTTTCTAAAAAAATTGTACGATGAATTATTGAAAATAAGAACGTACTTAGTTAAAATCGGACCAACTAGGAGACAAGAAAATATTTTAGCATGTCAAAAAAAATTAACTGAAGCTAATGAATTTTGTGCTCAGTATAATAAGTATATAGAGGAAATCAGTCGAGTTAAGGCATTTAAAGAGCCAACCGAAAATAAACTAATCGACGAATTATGTGAAAGGTTCAACAAAGTTTATCAGGAAATTGTTGTTTTCTGTCAGACTAGTAAAGAGACAGGTGCTAGCGAAATGGAGAAGTTCAGCTTAAAAGTAGCACTTAGTTTGTTACCAGTAATGAATGACCAAGAGCAGGTCACAAAACAATTAATCGATGGCATTGAGTATTACGGATCTATTTTAGAAGAAGGGTCTCAAAGTAACTTAATTGAGTTTGTCATAAAAAGCCGGTTATCACAGTCAGCTAAATTGCGGCTTGAATCTAGCTATAATAATGTCACTGAGTTAGTCAAAGCGATGACGTTACATTTATTGCCGAAAAAGTCGTATATTGCTATGCATAGTAAATTGCAACATATTAAGCAGCAAGAGAAATCAATCTCAGATTTCGGTCAAGAAATTGCTAATTTATTTGTTGACCTAACGATTTCGCAATCAGAAGGACATACTGAAAATTACAGTGTACTAAAAAAAGTCAATGAGAAACTTGCTATTAAAAGCTTTGCCGACGGATTGCGAAACCGAAGGTTAAGTACAATAATTACAGCTCGAAAGTTTGAGTCGTTAAATGAAGCTATCCAATCTGCAGTCGATGAGGAAGTAACCTCACCGTCTACTTCTACAAATGTGTTCATGGGGCAACGACATTTTCACCAATATAATAGGAATAACAGAGGTAACAATAGGTTCCAGCATCAGGGATATAGGCGTGGAGGCTTCTATAGAGGAAACAGAAACAGTTATCAAGGTCAACATGAGCCTCACCGTGGCAATGCAGGGGTGTGGAGACGTGGTACTACGGGACAACGTCGATCTGCACCACCACAGTACAGGAGAGGTAGGTTTTATAATAACAGAGGTAACAGACAGGATAAAAGAGGAGAGAATGTACCCAATGTAAATGTGATGGATAAAAAGCCTGAGGAAAATTTGGAGTTGAATACGTTTTTTCGAGACTAATCTAGAACAAACAATATTTTCTTATAACGAAGCATTACGTGTGAAATTTACTGTAAACGGACAAGAATGTTCTTGGCTACTTGATACCGGAGCGTCAATTTCCGTGGTAAGATACAATAAAATATTGCACAAAAACATTCGTATTTATAATTGCAACGTAGTAATAAACGGTATCGGTGGGAAAATATGTGCAACAGGATACTTATACTTACAGTTGGTTATTGGTAATGTTACATTTACGCAGAAATGTTATGTATTTGATTCCTTGCCGTGTAAAGCTAACGGTATTATTGGATGCGATTTCTTAAAACGATATCAAGCAACCATAAACTTATCAAATAATATGTTATTACTAAAAACGTCATCAGGTGATGAAATTAACGTACCAATAATAAGAAATATGAACAAGGATTCTTTGTATATACCAGCGAGATCAGAATCGGTGCATTTTGTAGAAACAACTATTGACAGTGATGCTGTAGTATGTGCGTCACAGCTATATGATGGTGTTTTCATGGCTAGTAGTTTAGTTACACCCAACAATGGCAAGATTCCTATTAGAATATTGAACACTACCGAGAAAGATTTAATGTTAGATAACGTACAGCCTCTCATACACAGCGCGAAAGATTATGATATTTGTAGTTTTGATAGGTGTGATAAGGATGCACAGAGGGTCAAGCAGTTATTATCATTGATACAATTACAACATTTAAATTTAGAAGAGAGAATGTCTATAGAAAATTTATGCAGCAAGTACTCAGACATTTTTTATTTAGAAGGGGACAGATTAACAACTACAAAAATTTATGAACACAAAATTATTCTAAAACCAAACGCGGAACCGGTATATGTGAAACCATACAGGTTACCACATTCGCAAAAACACGAAATCTCAAAACAAATAAATAATTTATTACAGCAAGGGATAATTGAACCGGCCAATAGCGATTGGTCCAGCCCTTTGCTACTAGTACCGAAGAAACCCGACAGCGGAGGTAATAAAAAATTTAGATTGGTGATAGATTATAGAAAATTAAATAATACAATTATTGATGATAAGTTTCCCCTCCCCAATATAACCGAAATACTAGATTCACTATCAGGATGCATTTATTTTACACATTTAGACCTTCATCAAGGCTATTATAATGTTAATTTGGAACCAAATAGTCGTAAATACACAGCTTTTTGTTCAGGACAATATCAGTTAACTAGAATGCCTATGGGTCTGAAAACAAGCCCTAGTTCGTTCTCACGAATGATGACGATGGCAATGTCAGGACTAACTTATGAAAAATGCTTTGTTTACCAAGACGATCTAGTAGTTTTTGGGAAAAATTTAAATGACCATTGTAAGAATTTATAGGATGTATTTACAAGGCTTAGGAAAGTGAATCTAAAACTAAACCCAAGGAAATGTGATTTTCTCAAAAAGGAAATTTTATACTTGGGACATGTAGTGTCAAAAGATGGCGTCTTACCCGATCCGGAAAAAATAATCGCTATCAAAAACTATCCGGAACCACAAAATACAGATGATGTACGTAGATTTGTAGCTTTTGCAAACTACTACAGGAAATTTATTAAAAATTTTGCAGCATTAGCATACCCTTTGAACAAATTAAGTAGAAAGAATGCTATTTTTAACTGGGATAGAGATTGTGCGATTGCCTTTAATTCTCTAAAAGAAAAACTAATTTCTTCTCCTGTTCTTCAATATCCAGACTTAACAGATAGCAATACTTTCATTGTACAAACTGACGCATCAGGTTTTGCCCTAGGAGCAGTTTTAGCAAACCAAAATGGAAAACCAGTAGCATACGCAAGCAGGGGCCTGAATAAATCGGAAATAATGTACCCAACAATTGAAAAGGAGCTGCTTGCCATTGTATGGGCTGTAAAGCATTTTAGACCATACTTATACGGACGAAGGTTTATAATTAGAACGGATCATAAACCATTAGTGTATTTATTTAACATGCGAGATCCGTCGAGTCGATTGTTAAAATTTAGATTGGCGTTAGAAGAATACGACTTCACAGTGGAGTACGTAAGAGGGAAAGAGAATGCAGTTCCAGACGCATTATCTCGGATATGTGTAACAACTAAAGATTTAAAAGAGATGAATGAAAAGGTGACGTCATTATGTGTAATGACGAGAGCTCAGTATAGGAAGTTGCAGTCGAATTCCTCGGATATTATTGTTTCTGAAGACAATCGGCCTGATCAACCGAAAGTTGTAGAGACACATAATAAACCTAGAAATTCGGTAGAGCTCAGACTTGCAAGTCACAACGATATAGATAAGCTACGAAAACAGTCGGAAATTAGTAAAGAAAATAAAATATTTATTTACGTGCTTTCAAGGTTAACCATTTACATTAATCCAGCTACCCAATCACAATTGACGCCAAGCGACTTTGCGAGGGAGCTGCGTGATTTTTGTCAATTAATAAATGTAGAAGAAATATATATGTTGAGACAAGAGGATAATAAGATTTTCATTAAAAAATTGAGCAATGAGATAGATAAATGTAGAGAGTGGTCCGGACCGCGGTTATGTATAGTACAAGATGTTAAACGTATCAATAAGAAAGACGATAAGCGAGTGATTCTAAACGACTTCCATCTGTTACCTACGAGTGGCCACGCAGGTATCAGACGAATGGTCAGGAATATTAAAAAATATTACTTTTGGCCAGGGATCGATAGAGATGTTACAGAGTTTGTGAAGCGCTGTCATCAATGTCAGAAACAAAAGTATACAACGCACATTAAGGAACCCATGACAATTACAACAACGGCTCATTCAGCTTTAGAGAAAATATATTTAGATTTAGTAGGGCCATTAGATAAAGATGCCAATAATTATTGTTACATTTTAACTCTACAGTGCGAGTTGTCAAAGTATGTGGAAGCATATCCATTGGTTACTAAGAGTGGTACAGAAGTAGCCAGAGCCTTAGTAAATAATTTTATACTTCGTTATGGAATTCCAACAACAATTGCAACCGATCGGGGTACCGAGTTCATGTCAGCAGTAATGAATGAGACTTGCAAATTATTAAAAATTAATAACATTAACTCAACAGCTTACCACCACGAAAGTATAGGCGCATTAGAAAATAGCCATAAACATTTAGGAGCATATTTGCGTATACAGACAGAAAACCATCCAGAAGCCTGGAGTTCTTGGTTACCTTTCTGGTGTTTTTCATATAATACGTCCGTACATAGTTCAACAAATTATACCCCTTATGAGTTGGTATTTGGTAAAAAGTGTAGTCTCCCACATAATTTGACACAAAATATTATTGATCCACTTTACAACAGTGATCACTATCCTTTAGAGTTAAAATATAGGCTTCAAGTTTCTCAGAAGGAAGCTCGAGACCACTTAATTAAGTCGAAAATAATACGTAAGAGTAGATACGATAAGAAGGTAAAAACAGTAGTTTATAAGAAAGATGACCTGGTTCTTTTAAAAAAATGAAACTGGAAACAAACTAAGTGAACTGTATTCAGGTCCGTACAGTGTAATTCGAGAGTTATCGCCAAATGTAGAATTATTAATTAACGGAAAACCTAACATTGTTCATAAGAATCGTACTAAGTTGTTTGTTTCTTAATAGATATTAATTAATTAAGTCATTAAAATGATAAGTAATAAAAATGTTATTGAAATAAGATACAATGTTTATTGCAATGTAACAGATATCCTAGTTAGAAGTAAGCGCTTGTTACTAACCAGTAGATAATAATATGCACTATGCATATGTTTATATTTGTAATGATATGTCTAATGATAAACTGGTGTGAACTTTATTGTTTAAGAGTAGATGATACATTTTAGTTGAGATTTATATAAAAAAAATATAAATGTCCAATTTAATTTTTTTTTCTCCTTGTTAAGAGGTGTAGTGTATAAGTAAATCATGTTATAAATAAGTGTACGATACTGAATAAAGTCAGTCCTTATTAAGCAACCTGTCGTTTCACTTGTTCCGCCTTTGCAGCGCTGACGCGATCGCTGTCGTACTCTCCCGTACGCTGCGGTCGATGGCGCTTGAAATAAGCTGCTGCTGTTGTAAGTTCGTGTTTAGGGTAGTATAACAGCTCGTGCCTCCCATTGATTGCGGGGAAGTGCACCATTTCCATGCCGCCCTTACGGCTAAACCACCGGCTACTACTGCTATAGCCGTCCCTGCTATTATCGCCATCGGACCCGCAACGTGTGAGAGTCTGAATGACTGTCCGTCGTCCCAGGGGCGCTCGGAGTTTAAAGTACTGGCGATGGTTGTGCGATCCCACTGCCAGTAGAAATAGGTTTGGTTGGTTTAAATGACCTGGTTTTAATGTCCCCGTTGACTCCGTTGTTGAAGACATTGACTTTGTCTATGGTGGCCTTATTCCACCGTGGCTCAGCCCTGAGACGCCGCTCGATGTGTCTCTCCACCGCGTCTGGTATCAACCTAGCCCTCCGAGTCACGTTTCTCACGTTATGTCTATCCAGTTCCTGCTCTAATGCTGTTGCACACTGAGCCCTATATCTTTCTGTAATAGGCTGCCCGTAAAACATTACATCCAGGAAATCGCCAGCCGCTGCTTGGTCGAACTCGGTGACCTCTTCAATAAATTCCCTGGTTAGCCTGATAGCGTCCAGCCCCTGCACCAGGATGTCGTGGGGGCGGTCAGGCATGAATATACGCCCATTCATAGGCGCGGGTTCGGGCTGCCCTCCGAAGAACCGCTGCCAAAATTGTTGCATCCCCTGGGGGAGCTCCCCCACGGGCGCTGCTTGCGCCATTATATGGGCACTAGTAACCCTCGCGGAACGGTCAACCCGTAGGGACCTGTGGCGAGTACCGTGCCTCCTGCTGTCCTGTAAATGTCTGCCAAGGTGTTCAGTCTGATGTCCTCACTCCTTGCAATCAGGAAGATAGCGGTGGCCCCCAAAGCCACTCCGAATAGTACTGAAATTTTCCAACACATTTATGCAATACACCTCCGCCGATGCTTTCGCCTGCCGAGACCGCTCTTTCGAGAAGGGAACACACTGTGTATTGCTAGGGGACGTGTCCTTTTTCAGCGTGAGTCTTACACTGGTATTCAAGAACGCTACTTAGATAAGTATGGCAGCAACACTATGCTAAGTAAGGCATTTCTCACTGCGTTCGTCATGGCAGGCCATTCATTTCATAAACAATACTTAATGGACTCTTTGCTGTGCGGACACTTAGCATTGAATGGGGCGCTGTGATTGGTTAACGTTGCGACGCGACTTCACTCGGGTTGACTGACTGACAGAATAAACGTCAATCAAGACAAGTAGTCTGTGATCAAGACGACTAGCGACTGTTTTATTTACAAATTTTGTATTAAAGTAAACTTTTCAAAATGAATATGAATACTAGTTGCTTGAGTACGAAATCACCCAAAACATGGTAAGTATTAAATTGTATGTTTCTGTTTATTTCGTAGTCAAAGTTGTGAAAATAATAACACGTGTTGTTTTCTTTCAGCTTAAAGAAGTTACCATTTACTTCTTCGGAAAGAGAACTAATCGTGGCTTTAGTGCGGGACCGGTCCATTATTGAGGATAAGCGTACACACGCTCAAAACATCGAGTTGAAGAAGAAGGCTTGGGATGAGCTGACAATGGCCTATAATGCACAGTCCTATGTGACGCCTAGGAATAACATTCAGCTAAAAAGATGTTGGGAGAATATAAAATCTAGTAGAAAGAAGGAGCTTTCTTTTGAGTCCATAAATATGAGACGTACAGGTGGAGGCCCACCAGAAGGTGGTCCCGGTTTATCTTCAGATAATGTTGTGGATGCAATTTGTCCATTTATAAATTTAACAGTTCCAGGGGTTATTGACTCCAATTCTATAGAAAGTGAGTAAATATCAGAATGCTTATTATAAAGATAATTAATATCTACTTCTATCTAAATAATATAATAAATATACAATATAATAACTATCTACTTTAGTTTCAGATGACTTGACACAAACTGAAGAAGATATTAAAAAAATAAAAATAAATAAAGGTACGTCAATTTGTATTCTTTGTGCAAAATATTATTATGTACGTGTAAGCATTGTGTGTTTAAGTATTATGTCCAGTTATCATTATTTTATATTTCAGTTGTGGATCTTGAAGTAGTGAGTGACAAACCTGTGTATCAAAATATTAATACAAAAATTGTTACCAACTTCTATGAGTCTGAAAACTGCGGTGAGGGCACTGAGGGTATGTTTTTATTATTATCATAAAAATGTATCCATCTATGTAGTTATAATACGTTTTTTCATAAACAATACTTACATTAAAAATATTTTTGTTACAGTTATGAATGTGGCTAATTTAATAAGTGACGTAGGCAACAATATTCCCTCTCAACCAAAAAAAAGAAAGGAAATATACACTAATAACACAGGTAACTGAATATTTTGTCAATTTAAGAGGTGTGGGCAGGGATTAAACTCAGATGCAAATAAGAACTTGTTGTTGCAGCACTCTTGTTTATATGCACTTATTTATTTTTCAGGTCTTAAGAAAATTTGTAGTGAAACAGAAGCAAGAATAAAGCGATGTACTATGAATATGCAACAGGATTCAGAATTGCATGAATTAAGACTGAACAGGGAGAAGATCCTATTAAAACGGGAAGAAAATTTAATTGAATTCGAAAAACAACTCCATGATTTACAATTAATAAAAATGAAAATGGAAATTGAACTATTAAAAAAACAACTTCAAAATTAAAATACATTTGTTTTATTTTATATAATTATACATTAAAAATGGCGTGTTATAAATGATCTCCTAAATAGCAGTCCTTCTCTGTTGGATGATTGTGTATTTCTAATGTTTTGTCGAGTAGTCGTTGTAAACCCAATATCCTCTATTTCTTCAACAATGCCATGAGATCTACAAATATTGTATAAAACTGAAGTTGCTACAATAACATGGCACGTTGTTGTCAGATTTGTTGCCATTTTTTTTGATAGGCAAGGAAAAATTCTCTTCCAGACACCTATTGTTCTTTCAACAGTGTTTCTTGTTTTTATATGGGCCTTATTATAATTTTCTTCTGAAACTGTTTCCGGTTGTAGAACAGGTGTCAGTAAATATTTTTGACAGCCATATCCACTATCTCCTAAAAGTAAACCATCCATGACACCTTGTTCCATCTTTCTCTTTAATAAAGAAGCTTGGAAAATTCGGTTGTCATGTACTGAACCGGGTCGATCAGCAACAATGTCATATATTTGTAGGTCAGGCCCACATACAATCTGTACATTTATAGAAAAGTATTTTTTTCGGTTTCTGAATACTTCCGCATAAGAACCACCAGGATTTTGAATCGGTATATGAGTTCCATCAACGGCACCGATGATACCAGGAAAGCTTCCTATGCTGTAAAATTGTTCTTTTATTGTTTCAAGATTGCTAGGAAACTTCACAAATTGCTGCATCTTTAAACAAAATAGATATGAAACTCTTCTCACTATCCTTGAGACAGTTGGTTGGCTTACTTTTATGAGGTCTCCAGTAATTATCTGAAAATAAAAATGGTTTTAGTGCCTACATCCTTACAATAATTATAATAATAACAACCCATAAAAATACATGATGGAGTTTAATTACATGGTACTCGTAGGTACTGTAAATATGTAATTTTGAGTGTTAACTTTAAGAAGGTGCATACCTATCCATTGTTATTACATATTGCATAAATATTATTAAAATAATGTGAGTTTGAAACTGTTGTTATGCAAATTAACTGAATTGTTACAAACCTGGAAACTCCCAGATGAATAAAATCTTAAGGCCACTAGTAACTGGTAAATAGCAGGCACTGGAAGGCCTCTGCTGGTAACTTTTAAAAGATCTGCATTTATTAGAGGCATAAGTATATATAAAACGATATCTTTCGAAAATCTATAGCGTCTTTTAAATTCATCAGCACTGTAATAATCGAAAGGATTTTGAAAGTCACGTATCACTTTTCTTGTGCTGATTGTTCTTTGTGTATTTATCCTCTCAAGAATATAATTATCAAAATCATCTTCGCTGCTGTAATCCATCGCAATTAAACAAAACAAATCAGCGTATCACAATTCACAAATCACTACAAACATAACCTAATACTCGATGCCAGTTTGACGTTTGTGTTGACTGTCGCACTATGCGTTGCGTAAAGTAGCTAGCGAGCTACTTTAGCTGTGCGTTCATTATAGTAAGCGCATAGTGTCGTTCGTCCCTCAAGTGTCGTTTATGAATAGGTTTTTGTGACCCTGTGCGTCCGCGCGCCCTGTGAGACCTCATAGTAATGTTCATGAATACGGGTGTTACTATCGCCATAAGTTTTTTTCAATGATAGTTCTAACACTCTTCTCTAGCTTTTAATTTTAATATTGTTGTTCCCATTTTTTTTATTTCTGTTGCTGTTTTTTTCTTAAGCCGTTGGTATCGTTTTTATATAAGTTTCCTTTTGTGTTCTCAATTTTTTAAGTACATTCGTTACGTTTTTGCATCTTCTTAATAACGTTTTATACATTTTCAAGTCTTTCATTGGTGGAATTGGTGTATTATTTGGTACAACTTGCTTACTGGAGGACGTCAGCAGTATTTTATTTCGGGCATTATATTGGTCATGGAAATTAACCTCTTCTAATACAAAAGATAAAGCCTGTTCCAAAGTAGATGGCGCTTTTAATCTCACAATACGCACCATATTTTCCGGTAGATTATAAAGAAACACGTTTAATGACGTATTATTATAAATAGTTATTTTACTTTCTCGCATACTACTCGATAATCTATTAACTTTTGATATTAAAATACTACGCACTGATTGAATACGATTGCAAAAATCCAAAAATGATTAACCATTTCTTATGCGCAAAGTTTCCAATTCAATAGCTAAACACTCTTCACTTCTCGGGTCTCCAAAATGCTGTATTAGTAACTCTTTAAATTCTTCTCATGTAACAATATCCTCGCGCTCACTGATAAGCGCGGCTGCATTCCCCGCTAATCTACTCGTTATAGCATGCATTACATACAAGTTTTGCTCGCCACTTCCCCTGTATTTATCTATACATCTATATTACATATAATAAAATGGTAGGAAAGTGAAAACTGTACATTAAATATTTTTTTTAAAGAATACTTGGGGTGTGATCTACAATAGATACCTAAGCCAAAAATAAAGTTTTTAGAATTTTGTCTGTATGTATGTCCGGGATAAACTCAAAAAGTACTGGATGGATTTCAATGATTCTTTTTTTGTTGTATAGGTATTAAGTCTGGCCGACATATAGGCTATAATTTATCTTGAAAACTTGAACATCTGGTGCAGAACTGCAACAGATCAGCTAAACTATAAGAGATACAAAAATGGTGCCAAAGCAAAAATTGTTCCACGTAATAATAATAATATTCCACAACTATCACACAACGCCATCTAGTCCCAAGCTAAGCAGAGCTTGTGTTATGGGTACTAGACAACTGATAAACATACTTATATATTTCTAAATACATACATATTATAGATAAATTACACCCAGACACAGAACAAATGATCGTGCTCATCACACAACATTTGTCCTGGGTGGGAATCGAACCCACGACCTCCGGCATAGCAGTCAGGGTCACTAACCACTAGACCAACAGGCCTGTCAATATATAATGTAATGAGCATTTTCTGCTGAGAGAATAAATTTGAAGATCTGGAACACCTGATGTGGAACTCCGAGAGCCCAGCTACACTATAACATATACAGTAATGACGTCTTAGCAAGAGTTGTTCAGCCTGATAAGCACTCTCTGTTGCCGTATAAAAATTGAAGATCTGGAACATCTGATGTGGAACACCAAGAGCCCAGCTACACTATAACATATACAGGAATGACGTCTTAGCAAGAGTTGTTCAGCCTGATAAGCACTCTCTGTTGACGTATAAAATTGAAGATCTGGAACACCTGATGTGGAAATCAAAGCTATCACTAATTTCACTGTAAAATATTAAAATAACGTAAGCTGGGAATACCTCCACACACGCTGGGAATACCTCCACGCACGCTGGGAATACTCCTCCGGCGGTAACAGTTTAGAACTAAGATGACGATGAATATAAATATGAATAAAAATTTGACTCTACAGACCAAACCTCCCATTTATTTTTTTTACTCGGGCTCTTGAAATTGGATATCAGACTTATCAGATCTTCGATTTTGACGACCCCGTGTCGCTGGCATAAGCAACAGGATCCGCGTACGAAGTCGCGGGCAGAAGCTTGTTTAGAACAGTGTGAAGGTCTCGAAGATGGTGGAGAGAAATTAGTGGACTGTAAAGTTTGCTGGTACAACTGATTTAATTACTAGAAAACCGTTACATGTGTACAAAGCGGTGGCCCAATGACAAGTAATGTGCGCTTGAAGAGCGAGTGCGTGAGGTCCGTTGTCCGCGCCGCCCGTCGCCCGCGCACCACACCGCGGTCGCCCGGCTGCGCTGCTTGGCTCAGCGGCTCACATGCGCTGCGCCTGCCGCGCCCGGAGATGTCGAGGTTCGATTCTCGACATATTCCCGCCCACGTTGAGATGAATTTTGCGGAAGTTAAAAGTCTTGAGCTGGAAGAGGGCAAATATTATTGTATGCTCTCCGAATGTTGCCTCTCCTCGTTTTCACTTCAGCGACTCGATTGATCCCATCGACACCAGGATGAACGTTAATGATTCTTCCTAATGGCCATAATAATGGTGGAAGAGATTTGTCTTTAACGAGGACTACATCGTTAGGCTTGAGCTCGTTGTTCGAGGACGTCAACCATTTTGTTTTCTGCTGAAGAGTTGAGATGTATTCGTCTCGGAATCGGGCCCAAAAATGTTGTCGGATGTATTCTATTCGCTTATAGCGCTCTGTGCAGCTAACATCCCTTTCCAAAACTTGTGGATGTGGAATTGACGTGAGTGGTCGTCCTATTAGGAAATGGGAAGGGGTGAGTGCGGAGAAATCGAAGGGATCAGTAGACAGGACAGTAAGTGGACGAGAGTTTAAAATAGCCTCAATTTGAGCCAAACATGTGGCCATCTCCTCATACGTAAAATGAACTACTTGCAATAGACGTCTAAGGTGATGTTTAGTCGAACGGACAGCTGCCTCTGCCATTCCATTAAAGTGAGGACTATATGGAGGAGTAAATTTAAAATCAATACCTTCTTGTGCCATATCATATTGAATATTAGAACTGTTGAGGAATTTATGCAGATCATTGGATGCACCGACAAAGTTCGTCCCATTGTCAGACGAGATGCTTTGTGGCTTCCCCCGGCGAGCAATAAACCTGTTAAGCGCGGCCAAGAAAGCTTCCTTCGTGAGTTCTGTAACAAGCTCCAAGTGAATAGCTTTAACCGACATACACACAAAAATGCACAGGTAGGACTTCAAGAGCCTGCAGCCTCGACCTTTACGATCTGCTATAAGCACTGGCCCAGCATAGTCCACACAACAGTGTAAAAAGGGAAATTCTAAACTAGTTCTATTAGAAGGAAGTTGTCCCATTATGGGTTGAATAGTCTGAGCCTTATATCTAAAACATTTCATGCAGTTGTTTACAGTCGATTTCGATAAGTTTCGCCCTTTTATTGGCCAATATGTTTGACGTATATTAGACAACAATAACTGCGGTCCTGCATGTAATAACTTTAAATGGTACATACGAAATAATAGTTTTGTTATATGATGTTTACTACAAATGAGTATGGGATGCTTAACATCATAGCAATACGGCGAATTGTCCAACCTGCCACCAACGCGAATAATTTGATTTTCATCTATGAATGGTGACAAACTTAGCAATCGATTATTGCTTGTTAAAGCCTTGCCAGCCTTTAATAAAACAGACTCAGTGGGAAACATCTCAGACTGAGCTTGACGAATAATAATATTTATCGAGTTTTGTAATTCTCGAGGAGTAAATGTATCGGTAAGTTTATTTGTTTTATTTTTAGAATTATTTATAAATCGTTGAACATAAGCTATGATTCTTTGTAATTTATTAAAATTAGAATATTTTTGTAATGTATTTGCGATTATATTATTATTATTTTGATCATTGTGGGTATTTTTGATTTCATTTGTAGCTAGACATATTTTTTCTTCACATTTTTGTTTTTTATTTGTGTTTGGCATTGTAGGCCACATATCCTCGTTTAATTTTAAAAATTGCGGTCCGTGCCACCATAATGAAGAATCATTACATAACTGATCAGCCGATAAGCCTCGCGATACTAAATCTGCGGGATTTAATTTAGAAGGTACGTAGCTCCAAATGTGACCATATGTTTTCTCTTGTATTTCGTTTACACGATTACTAACAAAATGTTTAAATTGATTGGGTTGAGATGATAACCAACCCAAAACAACGGTCGAGTCGCACCAGAAACGACATTTTTGAATATTTAATGTTAATGCTGTTTTAACTTTGACAAACAGTCTTGCACCCAGCAAAGCTCCGCACAGTTCCAGTCGCGGAATAGTGACTGGTTTTATTGGCGCAACCCTATTTTTTGAAGCGAGTAATTGTATATGAATGTGACCTAAACTGTTAATGGACCTAATATATAAACACGCGCCGTAAGCATTCTCCGACGCGTCAGTAAAAATATGAACATCACTACTACAACAATCATTACAAACAATCCAACGTGGTATCTTCAAATAGTTAAGATATTTTAATTTATCAACAAAAGAAATCCAACGATCATTTATTTCATTGGGAAGTTTCTCATCCCAAGAATACTTTTTTACCCATAATTGTTGCATAATAATTTTTGCTTCGACTATGCACGGACCCACTAATCCTAAAGGGTCAAAAATTTGACTTATAATTGACAAAATGTGCCTTTTAGTTGAATGTTTACTATTATTAATATTTATTGAAAATGACAATTGATCCGAACTGGGTTCCCAACTTAAACCTAAAGTTTTAGATATTTCATTTACCTTAGTGTCTGTAAATTCGTGAGGGATAGATGTTTCACAATTTGAAATTGCCCGTAGTACCTCAAGACTATTTGACTGCCATTTTCTTATGTTAAATTTAGCATCTGATAAAGTTGTGGCCACGCCTTTAGCTAATTTAATTGTGTCTTCGATTGATGAACCCCCACTTAAAAAATCATCAACGTAAAAGTCATGTTGAATGGCGTTTTTTATTTGTGGGTCACTTACCGTAGAAGCTAGACTTGTTAGACACTTAGTCGCCAAATAGGGCGCTGAGGCTGTCCCATAAGTTAATGTGTTTAAAGTATATGTTTTCACTGGTTGACTGGAATCATAACGAAAAACAATTTGTTGTAATGATCGTTGAGTAGGATTAATTTCTATGGCCCGGTACATTTTCTCAATATCGCCGGAAACCACAAACTTATGCTGGCGAAAACGTATAATAATTGAAAAAAGATCATCTTGGACGACTGGGCCCACCATTTGTATGTCGTTCAATGAGACACCTGACGTGGTGGCCGCAGATCCATCAAATACAGTGCGTAATTTTGTAGTGGTGCTCGATTCACGAATGACACCATGATGAGGAAAGTAATACTTAATTTCAGAGTTATCCTCAGATGAGAATCTTTTGTTCTCCGTCATATGTCCTAAGGACTCATATTCACGCATAAAGTTTAAATATTTTTCTTTAAAATTAGGGTCACGTAAAAACTTTCTTTCTAATGAGAAAAATCTAATTTTGGCCAACTTTAGTGAATCGCCTAAGACGTTGATGTCTCGTTTTAAAGGCATTGACACAACGAAGCGGCCTTGTTCATTACGAAAGGTATTCGCTGCAAAATTTTGTTCGCATGCAATCTCTTCTACAGACATATTAGTATGTGTAGAATCTAAAGTATCCAGTTCCCAAAAACGCGTAAGGTCGGGATTAGAATCGCCTTGAGAAAACATACATAAATTAGAGTATTGTTGTGGCGCTAAAACATGTCTAGTAACCAACCAGCCTAATTTTGATTCGCGTAACGTTGGTTTGTTTTTGCCTAACTCGATCGATTCTCTTCCCAAAATATCCCAGAAAACATCTGCATTTAAAAGTAAGTCTATGTTTGAAGGCGTGTTATATGTAGGGTCCGCTAATGTGATACCTAGCGGTAAACGTATGTTACTCACGTCTATATAAGATGATGGAATGAGTGGTGTAATGTTGGGGAAAACAGTACAATTTATATTAATTAAGTAATCACTACAAAGAGACTTTACTGTTACGGTGCAAGACTGTGTGCTAGTAGTAACGTGATTATTGAAACCTGACACGGCTGTTGACACGCAGCGCCTCGGCAGTTGCAACTGGTCACAGTAGCTTTGAGTTATCAAATTAATTCCACTCCCGTTGTCCAGAAGTACCCTCGCGTTGTGTTCTTTACCATTCCCGTCTATCACTTGCACGATAGCTGTGGATAGAAATATGCGTGACGCAGTATTATCTGTGATATTACCACTAGTAAGTACAACACCTTCACTAGCAGATTTAGAAGTGGAATTGGGTTTTTCGAGATGTAACAACGTGTTATGTTTATATTTGCAGTACTTACAACCCGTTAAATTACATCTGTTACTCGTATGGCCAGGACGTAGGCAATTCAAACAAACTTTTAATTGTTTGGCCTTTTCTATGCGAGATTCTATTGAAAGAACCTTAAAAGGTTCACAGTTATATAACGAATGAGATTGATTACATAACGGACATAACGATGAAATTTCATTTTTTGATTTTATTTTATTGTGGGTAGAATTCAAATGATTCTCATGATCTTCCAAACCTTCTAATAAATCAGCTCGGTTTCTTAAAAAGGTTATAAACATATCTAAAGTCGGGCTATCATTTAACTTATTTCTATGTTCTTCCCAATGACGAAAGGTTATTTTGTCTAATTTGGAAGACATCATATAAATAATCAAAGTATCCCAGAATTGAGTAGGCTGCTTCAATATTGTAAGCGCCCTTATATTTTTGGTTGTTGTATCAATAAGGTAACGAATAGACTTACAAGACTCTTTTTGTATCTGTTCAAGATTAAATAAGGCTTGTACGTGGTTATTAACAAGCAGACGATTGTTGTCGTACCGCTCAAGCAATAAATCCCACGCTATGTTATACGTATCACTAGACACGGTAATATGTTTAATAACTAAAGCTGCACTTCCAGTAAGCGAAGCGCGAAGATAATGAAATTTGTTAATATTATCAATATGTTTATTATTGTGAATAATCGAAGCGAAAACATCCCTAAACTCGAGCCAGTGCTGATAGCTACCGCTGAACTGAGGCAAATCAATTTTAGGTAACCTAACACTAGGACCGGCCTTGAAATCCTCACCTGATTGTGCGTCATTGAAGCTTGCTGCAGAATCACGACGCTTAGCTGCGAGTAAACAGCGTGCGCTTGCCACCAGTGCAAAATAATCGTTTTCGAACTGCTCACGCTCGGAAGGCGACTCCTGTTCCTCACCGGACGATTCATCACAAAGCATCTCGATCTCATCCTGCAAAATGTCAAAATCACTGTTTAACGCTTCAATTTTACTTAGTCGGCACTCCAATTCAGCGATCTGCATATCGCTAAGCGTTTTGCAGCTTTTAAGGACATTTAAATATTTATTGAAAGTTGTAAGCTTAGCCTTCAACGATGATCGTTTCTTTATTAAAGTATTGCGATTGCCGGGCATTATGAACTATTGAAAATAAAGAAAGAATATAAGCAGGCAAGTTAAACTAATGCACCAATAACTTAAAATAAAAAGATTTGAAAAATAAAAGTAACCGTCATTAGCTACACAATAGAACAAAGGAAACAGCTGGCCGTTCGCACGTTATTCGGGCCCGTTAGAAAAAACCTGTTTATTGAAGAGGACGGCGACCGATTATGCAACAGCGACAGCGTTATTGAAATAAATTGAATGCGCGTAATAAGTTAGAAGATTATTTACAACGCAATAAAAATGCAAAAAAAATGATGATGACGAATGAACTAGCGTAGACAAGACCACCAAATGATGGCTCAATTGGGCTATTTTGAAGCTAGGCAAGGAAGAAAACGGAAATATTTGGTATAAGAGATAAGCGGGAAAAATATGGAAAAATGGAACGAACTCACAAAACGTCTTATCCAACCACTAATATTTGTCCTCTTCGCCTTTGTTCTTCAAATTGTCCTCCGTCTCATATGAATGTGGACGCGCGACGTGTCACGTAGCCTTCTCGAACAAAGAGGGTCCAAAGTCCGCTCGTACAGTTACGACGACGACGATTCTGACGACGATTGTAATGACGATTTCTGGCAGTTCTTCAGTTTCGCGAAGGACCAAAAACTGTTTAGAACAGTGTGAAGGTCTCGAAGATGGTGGAGAGAAATTAGTGGACTGTAAAGTTTGCTGGTACAACTGATTTAATTACTAGAAAACCGTTACATGTGTACAAAGCGGTGGCCCAATGACAAGTAATGTGCGCTTGAAGAGCGAGTGCGTGAGGTCCGTTGTCCGCGCCGCCCGTCGCCCGCGCACCACACCGCGGTCGCCCGGCTGCGCTGCTTGGCTCAGCGGCTCACATGCGCTGCGCCTGCCGCGCCCGGAGATGTCGAGGTTCGATTCTCGACAAGCTAGTTTATAATATATTCACTTTTACGAATAAAAAGATTTAAATGGCGCTTATCGCCATCAAACAGCGGAATAATTTTAATCATTTCTTTTGGAATTATGACAATTTTTACTTCATCTACCATTTTTAATACTATAATATATATACTAACACACAATAATAGTCAAAATTACAAAGTAAAATACTAAAGTTTTATTCAGAAACAACGCGAAGGACAGCGCAGCTCTATTCGGCAATCCTACCGGCTGCGCCAGACATGTTATGGGGAGCGTTAAATAAAAAAAATAGGACTACGTGTGAGCAGAAGCGCATGCTCTAATGTAATGCCTTGAAAACTAGCCTATGGTTACATGGACATGCAAGAACCGTCTCGGAAGGGCCATCCTAAACTGCAATCGTGCATTTTATGCTCTCACGGTGATCACTCGTTGCGGTTCAAGTTGCATAACTAAGTACCCATAAAAGCAAATATTGATGAGCACCTAGTTAAACAAATATTGACGAACACCTAGTTAAACAAATAAAGTCTTTAAGTATCATAAGCACCTATGCAGGTGATAGGACAATTTTTAAAATCATTTTGAGTTGCTTTAACAAACTCCTTTAAGTGGGGCCAAGATTCTTTATTTTCATCTAATTTTGTCTTGATGGTAGTTATGGCCGAGCGCCATCTATTTATGGGCATTATTTTTTTAATTTCTTCCGTGTTGTAAATTTTCACTTCTACATAATATTTTCCTTCTTTAGTCTCGCTTATTTGTCGTGAATATCCCTAAGCCATCCTAGTAAAACATGAGTACAGTGGGGGTATATTAACAGTTTTGCGGGGTCTCTGTGTTGAGGTGACGCTTTCTTCATTATCGCTGTCTTCACCGAATAATTCACTGGCCGTAACTCGAGCTGACGGTGTTACTGGTGCAACGACCTGCTTCGATTTTTTTGCGCTTGTTGACTCTTCACTCATTTTGATGGACCTTTCCCGCTTCTTTTTTCTTTCCTCTGTCTTCGGCTTCGCCTCTTGCTCAGAGTCATCGCTAGAGAGGAAAAGTTCGTTGCTAAGTAGTGTCGACCTGTCAACAAAAATATAAATGTATTAGTTTTTACATTTGTAAAAAGGAACTGATCGTGAGGAAGATAAATAGTTAACATAGCATTTAATCTGTGCAGGAATCGAACCTGCAGCACAGAAAAACATCACTCAGTCTCAGTCAGCATCAAAAGTTGCTCACCACATTCAGATTTTCAAAATCGCTGTACACCGTATTATTACGGTGTACAGCAATAGTTAGATACGATAGTGAATTATTGAATAGGTACTAACATTCTTGATTGATGCTTAGACAGGTAGTTTGATGAGGAGCTCGGAGCTTTGATTCCTTGCAGAGAGGATACCTTGCAGAGATGTTTCGTTCAGAGAGGAATTGTGCCGGAGACTAATTTGAAAAACCTAAAATCACGTCATTCAGTCCAAATTTGTAAAACTGCATACTTGCAAAAATTGACAATTGCGTACACGAGCGTATTTATCGTAGCGGTTAAGGTTTTAAGTTTACAGCGTTTTATATAAGACAAAAAAAAGCGATTTTGAATCTTATGTAGGTACTCACTTAAATCAACAATAGGGGAATTTCATACCTACTTACAATTTTTAAAAATGATGTCGAATCGATGACGGCGACGACGGTACAAACGCTGCGGTTTACACGCTCGCATGTGTTAGAAAATATAGGATGTGTGTGTGATAAATACTATGTGTAAATCTGGTTTTATTGACATTAATATCGACTTTATTATCAAGTTTTAGACATCAGGATGGTTAATGTTATTTATTTAGGTACTGTATGTAAGGTTTCTCTAAGGACTTTTGTACAGGAATGGATTTATAAAGAAAAGCACAAAATAAAGACTAGGTATTTATTACCAAGCTACCTCCTTTCGCAGGCCCTAGTTCTCGTGGAGAAGAAAGGAGAAAGAAACTCCACGGCAACGTACATTATCAGTACACAGTCACACATTTATAAAAAATACATCAACATTCTCATCATAATAAATATCAATTAACTTACATTTTCATTATAGAACATTAGGACACAAATTATAACTTTCAGCATCACACATTTGGATTCTCAATTATTATATCATATTAATTAAACAGAACACCACTCAGAGCACAGCTTTTTCTTATAAAACGATTGGATAATAATGACCCCGAATTTGACGGTACATCTATTTTTAACCGACGAAAAAAAAAGGAGGAGGTTCTCAATTCGACATGTATATATTTTTTTTTTTTATTTTTTTTTTTTATGTATGACCACGCATAACTTTTCCCAGCGTGGTCCGATTTCAAAAATTCTTTTTTTGTTGGAAAGAGTATATCTCAAAGTTGGTCCCATTTTAATTTCAAAACTAAAATCGGCCTCTAAGGGTAGAAAAAAGGAATTGATTGTCAACTTTCCTACAGAATTTTCAGTTGTGAACCGATTCGTTTGAAATAAAGTTAACATATGTAGTTCTGAGGACATTACAATATAGCAGAGATGTGGAGAAGATAACATGATGGTGTCACCATCATCAGATCAACTCCAGATCCCTGTTATGTTGTGAAGTCAGTCCCAAGAGTTCCTCAACAGTTAACAACAGCTATATCGTGTTTGGACTCATTTCACTCAGCTTGATGAGAACTTTAGACCCAGCTGAGGTATCATTGTCATCGAGGGTCTGAGGATGGTGACGGAAAGCAGGGGCAAGAGGTCCTCAACAGTTAACAGCACCTATATCGTGTTTGGGCTCATTTCATTAGTCTTGATGAAAATTTTAGACCTAGCTGGAGTATAATTGTCATCGAGGGTCTGATGATGAGGACAGAAGGCAGTAGCAAGAGATCCTCAACAGTTAACAGCAACTATATCGTATTTGGGCTCATTTCATTCATCATGATAAGAACTTTAAACATAGTTGGGATTTGACTGTCGTTGACAGTCTGAGAGTGGAGTTTTTAGTTGCAAGTTACAGGTCCTCAACAGTTAATACGATAATTACTGTGACGCTTACGTTGACAATGACAAAAGTGAAGACGGGTTTTTCCAGGTGTTAAACACTCTAATCATGGTATACAACTAAAAAGCTAAAAATAATAACTTTTTAACAAAAAAATCAAACCGACGAAAGATTGAACTGAAAAGCTAAAAATAAATTTTGAGGCGGCGCCAAAGAAACAATCAACGAAAAGCAACCTAGCTACAATAAAATTATGCTTCGCTTCAAATAATTAATTTAGGTACATGTTTGTATGTTTGTTTGGCGCCGCCTCAAAATTTATTTTTAGCTTTTCAGTTCAATCTTTCGTCGGTTTGATTTTTTTGTTAAAAAGTTATTATTATAAACTTAGAATCGTACCACTTCCAACAAATATTGCCGCCATAATTGACCAATGGCAGATTGTCATACATTTTACCTAAATAACTAATGAAATAAACAATCATAAACAAATCTTATGTAGTAGAACCTTTTTAAAACTTGATTACACCATTTAGAAATTTAGTTACTATTTATTTGTAACCTTTATTAAATTCGATAAAATATTTGACTATCAACTGTTTTCGTTCGGAAATCAGTTGATCGTTGTTTTAAATATACACACATCAAAAGTGTCTAGGGATCAACATATATTTTTGCAATAACTTTTCTCCTGATTGATATTAATTAAAATTTTCTTTAAGGATTCATCAAATAAAGTGTTTTCGTTTGTCACAGTAACGATAAACCAAGTCACCTTTGCATTTATAAAGAAATTTGCCATTTTCCTAATAAAGGGATTTTTGACATTTGAACCACTAACACAAAAGTTCGAAAAAAAGACTGAAATAACAGTTTTCTTTAAAATTTTATTGGGTAACTTAAACAATTAATAATCCGTGTTTCTACCGCGAACACTAACAACACAAGAACATCGGTTTGGCATACTCAAAATGAGTTCATCCAAATCACGCTGTGGAATGGCCGCCCATGTTCGTTGCAACAACAAAAAAAGGTCTTCTTGCGACTGGATACCCTCCATATTCGGCAGAGCTCTTCTCTGTAGCATATCCCATGCATGCTCAATCGGATTCAAGTCTGGCGACTGAGCAGGCCAGGGCAGGACATTGATGTTAGCTGCGGCGAGAGTCTGTCTTACAACTCTTGCGGTGTGCGGTCGTGCATTATCATGCATTAACTGAAATAAGGGACCGATTTGCACTTGTAGAGGAACGATGACGTCTGATACAATCGTCTCAGCATAAATTTGAGCGTTGAGGTTGCCTCTGATCCAAATCAACTCAGTTCTTCCGCCGATCCAAATACCCGCCCATACCATGATGGTTCCACCACTATAAGGATGGACTTCCTGGCAGGATTTTAATCGCTGTTGGCGTCCAGGGGTTCTCCAGTGTCGTATACGTCTTGTATCCGGTCTCATACCGAAACGAGACTCATCAGAAAAGCACACGAAACGCCATTGTTCTTCTGCCCAATTTCTGTGTTCAAGAGCCCATTGATATCGAATCCTACGATTGTGCATTGCTATAGGTGGTACCCGTAGCGGTCTTCGGGAATGAAGGTTCACTTCATGCAAGCGGTTTCTGACTGTTTGGTCGCTAATTAAGTTCCCTGAAGAGTGATGAAGCCTCACGGCTAACATCATGGCGGTTATTGTTGGAGCTCTTCGAGTTAAGATTTGAATGTATCGGTCTTGTCTCCGTGTGGTGCAGCGATACCGTCCTCCATGGCGCTCAGCCACGGTACCAGTGCTTCGGTAACGTGTCCAAAGTCGACTGATAACACTCTGACTTGTATTCAGAGCTAAAGCCACAGTACGTTGCCGGGAACCAGCTTCTATCATTCCCACGGCTCTGAGCATTTCTTCCCTGCTTAAATGACGTCGCCGCTCCATAATAACGTTGGTTTTAATCAGTAGTAGGGAAACAGTAGCACTAATAATGTCTTCAATGCGTTGTATGTTTTTATAGGGAAAATATTGACAGCTGATTTTCATCTTTTACTCGAATTTGATTCACAGTTCCTGATTCAAATTATGAAATGCACCAAAAAGGATCCATATAAATTTATAAAATCATAAATTTATTACAAAGCCACATCTCAATCTCAAGAAATCCGCATAAAAATGCTTGATCCCTAGACACTTTTGATGTGTGTATTTCTATTAATTACATATGGGCTATGTATCATAAATCTAACACATGCAACTCCTAGACACGTGGAGAAGTGGAGATAAATGACGAGTCAGAATCTCATATTTCCGTATACAAGAATAATCTTGTTTTATATCTGAACTTCAGCTTACGATGCAACTTTGATATACAATTAACATACCATGAGTTTGCTTGCTAAATCATCTGAATAAAATGTATGTAAACGATTACCGTAAACATAAGTGCAGTAGTATTATTTTGTCGATATATATTTATAATAAAATGATAGGCGTCGTAATGTCTTACGTTTCCTAATTCAGTATACCATTTTTGGAAAAGATATCGATACCTGAAATTTCAATTGTCGTGAAGGACAAAACACGAGTTTACAGTAGAGCAAAACAAAAAAAAAAATTTCTTTTATCTTTTTCAAACAGTGCTATATTCATGATGTCAAAAGAAACCCTAACTATTTTTTCGTGTTCTATCCATATTAATTAACAAAATAAACCTAACTCAATAAGTTACCAAAATGCGAGTCCTTTACAGCCCAAAAAACTAAAGTACTTTACAGCCACGGAATTTTTTACTGATAAAGTCAGATATGTCGTAAAGGACTAATCTTGATCAGATCATCAATGGGTAGTACAAGTCAATAAAATCGGAAATTAAGGGGGTAAAAGGAACAAAAAATCGAAAGCTCTAAATAAAACTGACTACAATAGATAGTAAAACGAACTGAAATAAGAAGTATTTTTATTGTTTTATTGATTATTCAAATGAATAGTTAAAAAAAGTATAAAAAAATGTTATTCTACTAGGAACTCAAACTTTTATGCAACTTTTTAAAATTTAAATCGCCAGTAACCGTTGCGATGCTGAAAAACAATATCAAGTTTTAAAATAATCAGCTAATAAACTTATCTACTAACTACTATTTAACTATTTTATTAAAAGTTAAAAAAATAGTTCAAACTCAAACAACAGGACGGACTTGTAAACATAATAAAATTAAAATAACCAAAATAATAACATATTTTGCCCTCAAGAGCTTAAAACTCAAAAGACTTAAATTCTAAAGTATTAATTAAAGGACAAGTATTTCCAGTGTTTTATTATTTTGAAACTGAGGCCCAGGTTTTTGATTCGTAGTTAACTATAACTGTTGTAACCAATGGTTTCAAATTTCGGTAAAACACCATTTTTCTTCTATGTTAGTCTCACAAATGGTAAAAAATAGGGATTAAGGACACAATTTATTTAACCATTGGTTGAGTTATCAAAAAACTAAACGCTACGTTAAATAATAAAATCTTAGAGATTATTTGTGTCGTTTTCGTCTTCCTCGTCAGTTTCTGGAAGACTATCTTTAACAGTTCCTAAAGACGGTAGTTCTAAATACTCCTTATGAAATCGCTTTGGTATAGTTCCGTTAATACATAAACGCTTTAAATCTATACTTGGCTACCGGTATAGGGATAGGTTTTTCATAAAGCGTTGATAAAACAATATTAAAAGTATCATCTTCTACTTTGTCAGCACTTGTTAGATCTTGGTTTTGTTTTCTTGTTTTTTTTCCCTTGCCTTTTCCTTTCGATCCTCTTCCTTTATATTCATCATTAAATAATGTTACTACTTGAGCGTCTTCGTTTTCTTTCATTGAATATTTTACTTCCATACTTATAGCGTTTTTTAGGGTTCCGTAGCCAAATGGCAAAAACGGAACCCTTATAGATTCGTCATGTCTGTTTGTCTGTCCGTCCGTATGTCACAGCCACTTTTTGTCGAAAGTATAAGAGCTATCCTGTTGAAACTTGGTAGGTAGATGTGTTATGTGAACCGCATTAAGATTTTTATACAAAAATAAAAACATAACAAATTTTGGGGGTGCCCCCCATTCTTAGAATTGAAACTCAAAAAATTTTTTTTCACCAGACCCTACGTGTGGGGTATCTATGGATAGGTCTTTAAAAATTTTATTGAGGTTACTACTATCATTTTTTTCTAAACTGAACAGTTTGCGCGAGAGACACTTCCAAAGTGGTAATATGTGTCTCCCCCCCCCCCGTAACTTCTAAAATAAGAGAATGATAAAACTAAAAAGAATATATAATGTAAACCTCAACAAAAACTTCAAACGAAAATTGGTTTGGATGAGATACAGTAATCAGTTTTTGAGATATAGTACATTTTCAAAAAACCGCAAATATAACTTCGAAGGAACACGTTCCGGGGCCACGGTATCCTGGATTAAGAAAAATCCGCGACCCCAGCAGGCATTTGGCCTCATAAGAGGCACCGTCGGTGACGCGTGAAACACGACGCGCCACCGACCCGGGCTTGGTCCTTGGTCGGACGGCGAGCATAAGCATTACTCACTGTCCGCAAGCCCGCTCCTCCGCTGTGCCCTCCGCTATTCAGAGGGACACGCGTTGGAGCGTCCACCCGACAGGCTATTCGTATACGGGCAAAGAGACCCCTTAGGCACGCAGTGCTAAAGGAAGAGTTTTGCCCGCATCCCAGGGTGCACCGACCCAAAAAACTGGTCTTCCCCCCGGACGTATCCGAGAGGGAACTCCAGTCCACGGGCGCACGTGGAGGTTTCCTGTCTTAGCACCCCATCGAACTGAGACTTTGCATGCATAAAGTAACTATGACGTAGGAATCCCCTAAGAAAGGTTTTTGATAAATTCGTCCACCCCTAAAAGGATAAAATAGGGTATGAAAGTTTGTATAAATCTTTTTAGATTTGAACGGATCGGGCTGAAATTTGGCATGCATGTAGATGATGTTATGACGTAGGCATCCGCTAAGAAAGGATTTTGAATAATTCTACCCCTGAAGGGATAAAATAAGGGATGAAAGTTTGTATGAAACTTTGTCAATTTTCAACCGATCAGGTTGAGAATTTTCATGCATAAAGCTACTATGACGTAGGCATCCACTACAAAAGGATTTTGATATATTCCACCCCTAAAGGGATAAAATAGGGGATGAAAGTTTGTATAAATCTTCTTAGATTTTGGACGGATCGGGCTGAAATTTGGCATGCAGGTAGATTTTATAACGTAGGCATCCGCTAAGAAAGGATTTCGATCAATTCTACCCCCAAGGTGATAAAATAGGGGATGAAAGTTTGTATGAAACTTTCTCAATTTTAAACCGATCAAGTTGAGAATTTTCATGCATAAAGCTACTATGACGTAGGCATCCGCTAAAAAGGATTTTGATAAATTCCACCCTTAAGGGATGAAAGTTTGTATAACTCCTCTTAGATTTTGGACGGATCGGGCTGAAATTTGGCAAGCACGTAGATGTTATGACGTAGGCACCCGCTAAGAAAAGGTTTTGATCAATTTTACCCTCAAGGGGACCCTCAAGGGGATGAAACTTTGTATGAAACTTTGTCAATTTTAAACCGTACATCTATCTATCTATCTACTATGACGTACATCCCCAAGAAAGAATAAAAGAAAAATAAAAGTAAAAGATTTTGATACATTCTACCCGTATGGGTATAAAATAGGGGATGAAAGTTTGTATAAATCTTCTGAGATTTTCGACTAATTACGCGAGCGAAGCCGCGGGCAAAAGCTAGTAATATTATAAGACTTGACTCAGGTAATGATCACAATGGTGTAGCTATACTTCTACATAATAAGATTCATTTTCGTATTATTGATACCTTTTCTGATGATTCAAAATATTGCAGTTCAAATTACTTATGGTAATAAACAGTTAACATTAGCCAGTGTTTACAGTCCTCCTAACCCACCAATTAATTTTACTAAATCTAAATTAGATAAATTAATCCAAAGTCTTCCAGAGACTGTATTAATTGCAGGTGACTTCAATGCACATAACACCATGTGGGGGTGCTCTGCTTCAGATTCACGAGGCTCTAATATTCTTGCAAGTATTGATGATAATAATCTTGTTATCTTGAATGATGGTCAGATGACTAATGTAGGTTCTCACAGATGAAAGCAAAGTGCACTTGATCTCACTTTAGTATCTCCTTCATTAGCTTCAGCATGCAATTGGCAAGTGTATGACGATGACTCTCTTGGGAGTTATCACTTTCCTGTAATCACAAATATCACAGTCTTTAATGACAGCTTCCAAGAAACAACATCCACAAATAAAATTAATTTAAAACTAGTTGACTGGTCTAAATATAATATTACAATAGCTTTTCTTATGGATACTTATAACTTCAATTACTCTAATCCCTTGCAATGCTATACTGATTTAGTAAAATTAATTAAACAAGCTATGCATATGTCTCTCCCTTATAATCAGGTTTTCAACAATCAATCTTCACAGACAATTACCAGATTTAATAGAAGACCACCTTTGCCTTGGTGGAATAGTAAATGTAGTGAAGCTGTTTTAAATTGTAAGAATGCTTATTTGACCTTTAAAGCTGATCCTTCAGAATAAAATTATATAAAATTTAAAAGGTTACAGGCTGTTAAAAAAATCATTTTAAAAACTGAAAGACAGCTTAGCTGGAAACATTTATGTGAATCTTTTAATCGCTCTACACCAATATCTAGAATTTGGTATTATATGAAAAAATTTAATAAAACATTTATACACAATAATACATCTGTCATTGACTCGAGTTGGGCTAATGAATTTTTATCAAAATACACTCCAGACACAGTTGAATCACTGCTGAGTTCCCATTCATGTAGTAATACAACTGTCTTTGATTATCTTTGTAGGCCTTTTACTTTAAATGAATTTAATTCTGCTATTAATTCTAGAAATGATACAACATGTGGCTTAGATTCTATTCCATATAAAGCTCTTAAACTTATGAATTCTACATGTAGAGAAATTACATTGAACATTTTTAACAGCCTATGGTCCTCATCCCTTATTCCAGATGATTGGAAAGTTGATTGTTTAGTGCCTATTTTGAAACCTGGCAAAAAGTCACACAAAGCAGATTCTTACAGACCAATTGCTCTTACTTCTTGTATGAGTAAAATATTTGAGCAACTTATATAGAGTAGGCTAGAATTTTATATAGAAAGCAATTGTCTTTTACCATCAAATCAATTTGGTTTTAGGCGCGGAAAGTCTTCAAGGGAAAAGAAAAATAATGTTTTGATTGGTGTATTTTTTGATATTGTAGGTGCATTCAATAATGTTAATCATCACATTTTGTCTGTAGAACTGAGGTCTCTCGGTATTCCTGAAAAAATAGTTCAATGGGTGTTCAATTTCTTACATGGCAGAAAAGTATTTGTTAAAGTTAATAATAACACCACAATTTTAGGTCCAAGACTTAGTTTTAAGGTGTATGTCAAGGAGGGATATTAAGTCCTCTTATTTTTATTTTATACATTCATAAATTAAATATTATTTTAGGATCTAAAGTATCCAATTTACAATATGCAGATGATTTAGTAATTTATGCTTCCGGGTCTAACATAAGAGATTTAGTGTCAACTTTAAATGAATCATTGGGAAAACTCTATTCATATTTAAATTTAGATATCAGCATAGAGAAGAGCAAAGTTGTTGTTTTTAACAAAATCCGTACATTTAATGTAAGATTACTCTATGATAACTCTATTTTACGTATTGAAAGTTGTGTGAAGTTCTTAGGCATAATTTTTACAAATTATCTTGGACTAAGTATGTCAATTCCATTGCAGACAGAGCTTCTAGGGCATTTAATGCTTTAAAGGCTCTGGCTGGTACAAGTTGGGGAGCTGATCCAAAATTTGTTTTGATGCTATATAAATCAATAGTAAGGAGTCACTTTGAATATGGCTTCCTTTGTTTTGCTTCAAATAAAAGATTAGTGGACAAGTTAGATGTTATTCAGAACAAAAATTTGAGGCTCATTACTGGGGCTATGAGAACAACTATTGTTTCTTTACAGGCTGAATGCCTTATACCTCCTCTTATATTAAGATTTAAATACCTCACATTCAGATTTCTATTTAATATTATTTCTTTGTCAAATCATCCCCTCTTTCGGAGAATGTTGTCATATTATAATAGCCTTTTACCTATTAGTGAATCCGCTCCATATATACTTCATAATTTTTCTGAAATTATACAATATGATCAGCAATATACTATCCACAAATCAATTAATACTTTGCCTTGTTATAATGGTGCTTATGACAGTAAATTTGGTAACATGTGCATCAATATTGACGAAACTCTGAGTAGTAAAGAGGAAGTATATGAGCTACTATCCAGATATTCTGAATTTCGCCACATATACACTGCAGGTTCAAAAAAAAGAGACAAAGTATCTTGCGCATTCTACGTACCACATCTTAAAGGGGAATGCCCAGCCTCCATAGAGCCCTAGGCCCAAACGGACATCAAATATTAGCCTAAAATTGGGGTGTTTTAGAATCTTAATAATATAGGATATCTGAAAAATATATTCAACATGACGCCACTATTTTAGAAATGTTTAAAAAAAGCAAATGTTTTGAGGTTAATTTTCTATGTGCAAAAGTGTGGGACTGTAAGATACAAGAAGTTTTCTTTTTTTAATACTTGATTATTGATAATGATAGTAGGGGGGGAGTTTCTAATATACTTTTATCTAATTATAGGTAGTAGGGTATAAAAAACAATCAATCAATCCATCCATTTAATAATTACATTTTTTATGAGACTTTCTCTGTTTCTGTTCTTAAAAGTTGGCTTCTTATCCGTCTAACACAACGTCCACAAATAATGCAGCTGCTTTGACGTACAGATCCTTCCAGATCTTGTTGCGGAGCAAGGCTAGTAACCAGCGGTTGCGTCAAACAAGATTATTTCTTGATACCTGAAACAATAATATTATTATCGGTAAATAATTTAATTATGATGTAGGCAATAGCAAAATCATTTTATGAATTATGAATGTATATTTACCTGCCTTGGCGCAACCAACTGCTGTATGATGCATATTTATATAATATAGGTAGGTATGATTTTGAATTTCGGTCCGGTTAAAATCTCAATTCACTCAATGTTCTTCAGTAATTGTAGAAAACGTTATACATAGTATCCAATATCTGAATCTAGTCCATAAAACAAGCCAGTAAAAGAAATTGAAGAAAAATCAAAACACATCCACATTGAGCGCAACATGATTACATGACACAAGTGTCAGTCAGTGTCAGTATCTGAATTAAACTCAGTGTTGTCACAATCAAAAAAAAAAAAAAATCGATATACTTACTTACCGATTACTTTTTAAATCACAGATTTACGATTTTATAAATGCTTTTTTTTTCGAATGCACATTAGTTTGTATTTTCATGTTTTATTTTAGTTAGTTTTTATTACAATACAAGAAAAACCAAATGGGTATGCCTGTGAGGTGTATTTGTTTATTAATCGATTCAAATCGATTGATTAATGTAAATATTTTAAATGTCATTAGATGCTGGCAATATTTTACCAGCGTTAAAATCCAGAAAACTTCCGTTTTTCAATAGAGTTACTTTTTTTAACGAATTATTGTAGATTGTAGTGGCGGTTCATTGGGAAAACGCAAATACCTATATTTTTATGGCAAAATTAATGCAAGTAGTATTTTTTCTCTAGTGTGCTGTCCACTGTGGGCCTAGAATGGGCATTGGCCTTTGGTCGTGGTTTTCCACTTCCTACACCAGGTAGCATATACACTGCAGAATGCTATGCAATTGTGGCTGCACTTCATTTTATTGTGGAAAATCCAGCTGTATCATTGAAGTGGTTGTTGATCTCGGACAGCATGAGTGTTCTGAAGGCATTACAGTTTAGAACTTTAGACGCTAAAACTTCTTTCATTATTTATGAAATCAAGAATTTATGGTGGAAATTACATGAAGAGAATATTGAAATTAAATTCTTGTGGACTCCTTCACATATCGGTGTCACAGGAAACGAAAATGTCGATTTCTTAGCCAAAACTATCGTTGATACTGACATTGACAGTTTATGTTTATCTGAAGTTGCCATACCTTACACAAATTTTTATTCAATACTAAGAAAGAAATTAAAAGAAGAATGGAAGTCTTATTGGGCGAGTATTTTGGAAGGTGGAAAAGGCATATGGTATGCATCAATAAATCCAGAAATCTTATCAACTCCCTGGTTTTCTCGTAACAAGGACTTCATCAACAGAAAATTTTATTCCACAATATGCCGACTCAGATTTGGACATTATCGTTTAAATGCACATCTCGCAAGAATGAAAATTATCTCATCACCATCTTGCAATCATTGTAACTCTGAGTGTGACCAAACCGCAGAACACATAATTTTCACTTGCCCTGCTTTTACAATAGAAAGATTAATGTTGATTGAAGATTTAATTAATATTTATGGAGAATCTGAGAGTGTCCCGCGTGCCCTCAATGATATTTTACGGAATACTAACACCTACATACCCTTATATAAATATATATTAAGAAGTGCTATAGAAATTTGATTATTTTCTATGACTACGGATACGACAAACAAATACCTATAATGGAAAAATATTGGATATGACTGATATGAGACATGGCTTCTAAGCCTTTAGACTTTGAATAAATTAGACATGGCTTTGTCCTTATTTGGAAAAAACAAAACAGACATGGCGTTGGCCTTTTGAAATTGGACAAATCAGACTTGGCTTAGATCTTCAAAAATACAAGGAAAATTCATTGGAAATTCAAACAAGACTAGGCTGTATGGCTCTGTTCCTTTGCCTGCCTTTTGGCGAATTTTATAAACAACAACAACAAATGTGACATTAGGTACTGCTACTGTTTACAATTCTAGCGGCCGGTGTTTTGCTATTTATTTTCATTGAAGTGTTTTATTTAAGGATAATATTTTATACAAAATGGTGCTAATAGAGCAAATTTCGGCTCTAATTGATTTCATGGAAAACCACCAAGACCTGGCGCTTGGCTACTGCTGCCGCACCAATGAAGGGCGAAGTTTACGAAACGTGCTTTTAATACACCTATGCAACTCTCCACTGTATTACGTGCAGTCACATGTTTTACATAATAATGGTGTTGTGGTGTCCCATCTATAGTATTGAGGATCGGAGTCATCATTGTTTTCCTTAGTGGATACCCACTGTCACCTGAAAATTATAATCATTTTTCCAACAAACACTAACACATGAACATGATAAAGGTCATAGGATAATATTCATCAAAAAAATATTGTAATACAAACATAACAATCACGCCTTGTTTCCCCAAAGAGTTAGGTAGAGGTGTATCTATAGTACACCCACAAAAAAAATGTAATAAATATATAAATCTCAAAGGTGACATATAGTGATCTATCAACGCACAGCCCAAACCACTGGACGGATTGGGCTGAAAGGGTTTAGCCGTCCTTCCATAGGCAAACTGCCCCCGATAGGAACCTATATCGTAACCTGTGTTATATTGTAGAGGGTACTAATAGTAGTTCATCGAATAGATATTAGCTCTATATTTTAGTTAATTGAGGAGCTATTTGAAAAAAAGTGTCCGGAGACGATTTTTTTTCAAAGTGATATATCTTTGTTGATTTTAAAGCTAGAAAAATAAAACAAATTCCAGTGTTTATGGTACATTTTACAGTTTATTTATATTAATTTCGATGAGCCTAGCTTGAATAAGAATATTTAAAAAATGCAAATAAATTATTTTTTTATTGATTTCTGTCAGATCAAATTGAATTACCACTTTGAAAAAAATATATAATAATTGTCTATACCTTGCCTAACAGCATGCGAAGTTTCATTCAAATCCATAAGGTGCAACATGTTGAATAAAAATAATGAAAGTAAGTGGACCACATTATGACTACTTTGTTGACCCTTTTAACTTTAATTTAATTAGATAAATTCAACTTTAAAATGAATTAAACCTTAATATTTAACAAAAAACTGTACATAAAACCCTCTAAATTAAACTATTAAATAGCATCGAAAAATTCATCCTCAACGATGTCAGCTGGTAATGTGCCCAAGAGACTGGCGGCGTTGCCTCTTTGTATGGCTAAGCTTAGCCTTTATTAAATACCAATAGTACTTAATTAAATTGTAAAATATCACGTCGTTCTGTTTCTATATTTCTATGAGAAGGTCTTGGGCGTGGGTCGTCAGTAGCCGGTGATTTAGCATACGGAATTAATCGACATTTATAACACAGAACATATCCAACTTTAAGCGGCTTCATTTGAGGAACGTTGTATTTACACACTAACTAATTCATCTTCGGTTTGCAATGTTTTCTTTCCTTTTCCAGTTTTCCGCAATATGAAAACACAATTATTACACTTCCCAGACATAGTCGATGTATTTTTAGGTCAAACATAATAAGTCACTTAATTAGGAATTTGTAAAACTGCGCAAATAATAACAGAGAAAGCGTACCACGACTATGCACTGTGATCATGTAGGAACATGAACGCGCGGGTACTTTGATAATCTAGTCACTATAAAGGTGGACGCACACTTATCCGAGCCGAATGCGTCGAAGGAGTCGAACGAAACGAATTTTAGAATTATGTATATGAAATCTCATGAAACCTCGCACACTTATCCGCGCCGAGTCGTCCAAATCGAACGAAACGAATTTTAGATTTCATATTCATCAATTATAAAATTCGTTTCGTTCGACGCGTTCGGCTCGGATAAATGTGCGTTCACCTTAAAAGTAGATCGACAAAATATTGTAATGGGCTAGTGACACCACCAGCTATTAATGTACTTTTATATACGGTAAAAACGCTACTTTGTTAAAGATTATTAAAATCTAATACAATTTGAAAGCGCCAAAAAAGTAGTCATAAGGTGGTCCACTTACTTTCATTATTTTTATTCAACATGTTGCACCTTATGGATTTGAATGAAACTTGGCATGCTGTTAGGCAAGGTATAGACAATTATTATATATTTTTTTTCAAAGTGGTAATTCAATTTGATCTGACAGGTCTGAGGTCTCCGCCTATCGCCGCCGTGAGGACACGTCGGTAATATTAGACTGTCTTAGTGAACGTTCAATCAGGGTAGTGTAGTCGTTGATGGCTGATACTCTGAGCTTATGTCTGATTCCGGAGTTCAACACGAGTCTGTTTTCTCTCCAACTCTTATTCTGCTGCACTTTTATAAGACACTTCAGCCTGGTATTTTTGGATAAGAAGAAGACAGTACTATAGACATACTCGCCCACTGCATAAACCATCAGTGCAATGGGGGTGAAGTACATTAATTCAGAGAGGCCATGGTAGAGTGAACAGATTTGACCTTAAGCTTCCTAGTGAGCGGGCACGCCACTATCGCGGCGGTAAATCCCCTCTTAAAGGAGTGGCTGGAGAGGCGTCACGGTGTTCACACTTTCCGCTTAACACAGGTCCTCACCGGACACGGAAGTTTCGGGAGGTTCCTGTGTCTGATTGGGAAGCAAGAAAGGCCTATTGTGTGATGCCACTGCGAGGATCGCCATCATCATCAGCCTATAAATGTTCCCACTGCTGGGACACAGGCCTCCTCTCTGAGAGAGGGAGTGGGCCATAATCCACCACGCGGGCCCAGTGCGGATTGGTGGATGTCACATGTCTTCGAATTTTTTGGTTCTAGGACATGCCGGTTTCCTCACGATGTTTTCCTTCACCGTTTTGAGAGCAGTGGTGATGAAATAAATTACACAAAGTAACGCGCCTGGCTGGATTCGAACCCACGACCTACAACTCGTAAGTCGGGGCCGATACCACTGGGCCACCACTGCTCTCGTGATCAAAGCCCAAGTGCAGCAGGACAAAATCTTGCATCAGTGCAGTGCGACCAGTTTTAAGCATGCGGGCAAAAGAAGATTCACTTGTTCTAAAAATTATAACTTATCTCGCATTTGAATCTCCTGTCCGCAGTTTCACAAGTACAGCTGCCAATATTATGTTTTTATTACGTCTATATCGTTGAGACTAGAAGTGTTTGCCAATAAATCTGTATATTGATCGTGAGTAAGGCCAGTCCAGGTATGAAACTCGTTTGGACTTATTGTCTGGTATTGGGTGAAGTTCAAGACATCAGTTGTTACATGTGTGTTTAATATCGACAAGGCTCGTGCTATGTGGGCAGCTGTAAATTCCGAATGTTGTTTTGTTGTACGGCCAGCACATGCAATAAGTCTTCCTGCAGATGCTCATTACAAACACGACTGTTTTCGGATATAAGAAGATTCGACCTAGCATCCTAAGTACAATATTATTCGGTATTTCGTACCTTGTACTGTTTTCGCAATATTGGAAAACACACGTGCGCCTAGTGTCCGGAGTCCGCACATAACCAGGCAAAGTCATCTGAACTGGTTCTCCGCTTGCGATTAGCTCCGGAGAATGAACATCAGTGGCGTCGTCTTGACGTGCTTCTCGTATGTTTCGATGGTACGTTCTTTCTGCCCTTTGCGAACAAGGTCGACAAATGCATTCCGTAGGCTGAGCCTGAAAGGTAAAATAAACTTGTGAGACGAATTACATTCAGAATTCGTTCTAAAAACTTGAACGAAGACGAATATGGACTTCTTCTACACAATAAACTGAGACTACTGAGTACATAATTATTATAAGAGAGCGACATACTCTTGTGAAAGAGAAACAATAACCCTACAACAAAACGTATGTGTTAAAAACTCCTCGATATATTCAAATTCCGGGATATCGCACTGATACTTCCCTCATTAAATTGGGCAATTATTTGTGCTCTTTCGGCAATGGTCAAGTTGGCAGGCATTGAGATGATTTTATATGCAGTTGATTGAAAAATAACACGGAAAATATATCGATTTTTTGCATATACAAGGTGTTGATTTGCATCCTAGTCAAATTCAAGGACGTAATTATGCTGATGATTCTCGACCCAAATCAACAATAAAATAGGTAGGTATTTTTTTTATTATTTTTTTCCTGTTTACTGAAATCCGCAAGTATGAACCAGCCGTATTTAAAGGCGGCGCGTCTGTTACTAGCCCTATAACCGCGCTTTCACACACAAACAAACGCAAACATTCATACACAACGCATACGCAACAATCATTCACTAAATTCGTAGGTAATCAATCCCACCTTATCCAACCACGGCGCGGGCGCTCTCCCGCGCACGCGCTTTGCCACGCTCCCGCGGGCGGCCCCCCGCCCCCGAAACAACAGTGTGTTTGATGGTGCCGCAGCGTGCGTGCGCTTTGCAAATTCCGCTTCTTCTTTGTGACGTTATTCGAAAGTGCAAGATGACGGACAATAATCTAATGTCGAGTTGGTGGAGATGGTTCGCCTGTATGCCATCAGTGGAGAGTGGAAACAGCCTACGTGGAGCCATCTGGATGTTCACGGAAATGTTGTAAATACGTTGTCAATTTTATTTGTGTAAATAAGTTGATTTCAAATTTTTAACTACGCCAATAATACCTAAAAGTCGAAAGTATCACCACTTACTGACATTTAACTAGCAAATCTTTAAGAAACATTTTTATACTCAGTACCTAGTTATGAATGCTGTGTCGACCCCGAATATTATAATGTGTTAGTTGTTACGCGCCGGGATGTTATGGCTAGCACGCGACACTTATCCATAGAGATAAGCACCTAGAATAAGAACGTATTGTTAGATTTAGTTTCAATGCCGATACCGCCGCCGGGATGTTTAGGCTAACACCCGACACGCGTCCGTAGAGATAAGAACTAGAATAAGAACGCATTGTATTAGATTTAGTTAAAAATGCCAGTGAGCCGGCCAGTCTAGAATAAAACGTCGTCGTGACTAGACTCCTGTAGTTTTTATTTTTAAAAAACCTTCGGCAGTGCCTCCGGGAGTTAACTGGCGCAGCCGGTAGGATATCCGCTGTATAAACGCTGTGTTCGAGTACACAAAAATCGGTCTCGCGCGCGGCTACGGATATCCACGAACCAAATAAATAAGTTGACCACTCTGGCACCGAAGGTTCCTGTCCACGGCACGAGCAGCTCTACGGGAAGGCATGGGATCGAGCAGACTGTAAGTAGACCTTTTTACTATCCTGTCTCATCCTTGTTATTTCCTGTGTTGCTCCTGTAGGACTATTCCGTAACTTTTGAACTAAAATCGTTGAAAGTTATTTGACTTCTTTCTGCACAAAATTGGCAGGCCTATTTTTAAGTATAATTTTATAATATAAATTGTTTAAGTAAAATAATTTGATTAAAATGCCAGATCAAGTTGGAGTAACTGTCCAAATGATCCCTAAAGATATTTTAAGTTTAATTCCTAAGTTTGATGGTGACAAAAATATATTAAATTTGTTTATAAAGAAAAGCGAATATATTTTAAGAAATTTTAACGGCCCCAATAATGATGTTCAGACAATTTATAATTTCCATGCTATCACTAGTAGATTGTGTGGTAGAGCAGCGGCTCTATTAAGTGAAAGAGAGGATATTAGCACATGGGACCAACTAAAATCTGTTTTCATTCAACATTTTGGTGACCCCAGATCAGAGGACTGCGTGGCTATTGAGCTAGAAAATTTAAAAATTAAATCTAACGAATCTTATCTAGAATTCTGTAACAGAATCCAGCAAATACGCAGCACTCTAATCTCCAAGGTCAATTTACTCGCTAGTGAGGAAATGAAAGCAGCAAAAATGGTGATTTACAATAACTTGTCTCTTAACGTGTTTTTATATAATCTGCCAGAGGATTTAATTAGAATTGTAAGACTTAAAAATTGTACAAGCTTAGAAAATGCGCTCAGTGTCGTCATGGAAGAGGTCAATTTTCAATTTCAGTATAACGCAAAAAATAAAAGCAATACAAAAACAGCCCAGCCTCCATTAAAACCTAATGCACCAGCCGCAAATAATTTCGGTTATCCGGTTAACCAAAACTTTAAGTTTGGAGTTCCGCATCCGCCTCAAAATAATTTTAGGTCTGGTTTCAACAACAACTATAGATTTGGTGTACCAAACCAAACGTATTCCAAACCGGGTATGCAACAGCCTCAAGGCTATACATCAGTGTACATTGCAGGCAGACCGCAGAATCAGAACAATTTTAAATTTGGTATCGGACCTCAACAAGGATTTAGACCTCAACTTAATAACGCACAGAATAGACCCAATTTTAATCCACCAAACCAGCAATTCAAATTCGGTATACCGCCGCAATATCAACAACAACGTAATTTACTTCAGCCACAAGACGCTGATGTGTCTATGCGCACTGTCCGTTCCCTTAGAAATAATATGATCACTAATAACTCTGATGATGAGAATACGTTTTACTCGTATAATAATAATAATAATGAAACGCATGTAGTCCAAGACCTGGATTTTCAATCTGATTACGTAAACTGTGAAAATAATGTACATCTTACTGATATTTACGAACACACCGCCTATGAGAATAATTTCTACTTCGAAAATGTGGAGTCTGTTTCCAATGAGACCACAAACCGTAAATTTTCCTATGATAGCTTCGGGAAACGATCACCCGAAGTAATCAATGTAAATTGCAATAGTATAAATCGATTACCACACATCTATATTCCGGAAATTAATGCCCGCCTAATAATTGATACCGGAAGTACAAGAAGCTTTATTAGCCCAGGAAAAATCGATCAATACTTTTCTGCCTACAAATATTATGAACCATTTGAAGTTATTAGCACACATGCACGTAGCTCACACGACCAAGTTATATACATACCCTTACTGAAAACCTTCAAAAGTTTCCTCAAACACAAGTTCTATGTTTACGATGTCGATAGCCGATACGACGGATTAATAGGTTCGGATCTATTAAAAATGTTAGATGCAACAATAGACATGAAGACGCAAATTTTAAAAACACGAGTTACAGAAATACCTATAGTATACAGCCTCACATGTGAAATCACTTTAGACGCTCGAACTGCAACAATGGTGAATGTACCAACCGTTATTCAAAATGCTTCACAAAATAGCAACGCAGACGACCTGCCTCGTATAAAATTAAATGTACTTACCAATCAAGATAATAACACATCCTTACAGGGTAACGTAGGTGATACTGAAAGACCTGATAGTCCAATATCAATATCGGACTCTTCAGAAACATTGACTGCTCCGTCACCTTCAGACATTATGTCATCTTATCCAGTCCGAAAATCTTCCTCCAGCACCCTCACAGCAGATTCATTACCTGAAACAATACACTCAGCACAAGATATAGATACAAACGGCATCCCCATCCTAGATGAGGCTGTAGACACGAAGCCCCATCAAGTGCTTGTTTTTACCTGGAACAGAAATCAATTATCAGTAAAAGATTTATCACGTAATAAACAAAAAATTCTTGAGTTACACTTACCTGTAGATAATCCACACTTAGTAAAACAATTCCTTCTAGAATACATACAACCTAAAATAAAATACTTCTTTTATTTTGAGGATCAAATACACCGTAACCAGTTTACAGACGCTGTTATTAAACTTTTTAAAAAGGATACTGTTAAAATTTACGAATGCACAAAAAGAATTACATATGTAGAGGACGAAGACGAACAACGTTCAGTCGTACTTACCTACCATCAGGGTAGAACCAGCCATCGCGGCATCAAGGAAACTCTCATGAAAATAAAGCGTAACTACTTCTGGAAAAATATGGACGTAACTGTTGCCTCTGTAATAAATTCATGTGAAACCTGTAAAAAACTAAAATACGATCGTAAACCCTTGAAACCAGTATTACAGTTAACACAAACACAAACAAAACCCTTTGCTGAAATATTTATAGACCTTTTCTCAATAGAAGGGAAATACTTTTTGACGATAATAGACGCTTTTAGTAAATTAGGTCAGGCTTTCAAACTCTCAAACCGATCCACTCCTAAAGTAGTCCGTGCATTAATTAAATTTTTCTCGTTCTATGGTGTACCAAACCGGATAAGTGCCGATCCTGGAACCGAATTCAACAATACCTTGCTTAAAGAAACACTACAATTTTATAAAATTGATCTGCACATAGGTACAGCACATAACCCTAATTCTATGGGTTTAATAGAGCGTTTCCACTCAACCATCTTAGAAATATATCGTATTGTAAAATATGAACGCCTAATTACTGATGCGGCCGACGTAATGACGTACGCGATTATGTCCTACAATCAAACTATACATTCGACAACAGGTCTTACGCCCTTTGAAGTTGTTTTTGGACACACCGATTCGAATAGCACCTTCGCAGTTAACTTTAATAAACAATATACGCAATAGTTAGTTAACGATCACATGAAGCGAACTAAGTATCTCTACCAACACTTAACGGATAAAATAATAGCAAACAAGAAAAAGGTCAAAGAAAAACGTGGTGGTGAAACATCGTTCGATATACAAGAAGGAGACACTGTATTCATAAAGGGAGTGAACATTAGACGAAGTAAAGACAAACCTCGTTTTCAGAAAGCACAAGTATCAGGTGAAATCGTTAGGAACATTTGTCCTGTTAGAATAAATAATCGTGACACAAAAGTGACACTTAAGGACATTAAACGCCCTCCACAGGTTCCTCCTCGGGCTCTTGGTCCTGACCTCCAGGATACACACCCTTCAACTTCAAAGGATAGATAAGAACCCTGGCATATTGATTCTGAAACAAGGTCAAGCTAGCACAAGTTACAATTAAATGAACAATTATTAAGGTCTTAGATTTAAGTTTGATTCATGAGGATTAAACGTAGAATTCTCAATCCTCTAGGATCTATTATTAAGATTATTACCGGTAACCTAGACAATGGCGACGCTACCAGATATGATAATATAAAACACGTCAGGATACATTAGCAAACAAGGTAACGCTAATAACTGAAAACTCTAAACCTTTAGTTAAAATAACGAACTCTACTAAAAATAATTTTATTCAAATTGAAGAAGAAATTTAGGAAATGACAAAATTAATTAATCAGACTAGCATCAACATTGTCATACATAACTTTTTAAATATCTAATCTATCTTAAAACCATTTCCAACTATTACACCAGGCTTTAATAAAGTCTAATGAATTGTTCAAATCATTAAAATTCATAGAAAAATCTAATAAACTTGTGTACCAAGTAAGCTATGATAACTTAGTTAAGTAAGAACAGTGTAATGAAATAAAAGTTTATTCGAAGGGAAGTCAAATAACGTTCATTCTAGAAATACCTGTAATTAAAGTTGAAATATATACTTACTACAGAGCAATCCCCATACCTATTACCAATCATATTAACCAGACCACAATCATTATTCCCAAATACCCCTACCTCTTAGTAAAAGGGTCCGAAATAGTCTCGCTCTCCCAGCCTTGCAACGAACTCTACGCGGCGAAGTTCCTGTACTACGAGGACGAGTCCCAGCTGCCAATGGAAGAAATCTACACAACCGCATTAATGAGATTCTCCTATAACACAAGCTCCTGTAATCCTGTACCAGTTAAAATTCACACTCTCAAAATGTAATCTGTGGGAAAAGACGTTGGATTATCTATATTAGAGTCGAAAGTATCCTATCGGAGATCTGCAATTTCGAGATAACGGAAGAACAAAAATAAAAGGTACCTACTTACTCTCTTACCTTGGATGGATACTGCGATGTCACGATTGGTAGAGTTATCCTAAAATCTAATCATACTACTACAAGCAATATCGACTTTTCGAAATTACCAATTGTCAATCTTCCTGATTTAACACCCATCGAGCCACATCTGCAATGCAAGCCTATCAATTTGGACACTTTGAAATTATAGGAAGTTAGTAAAAGTGAAGTGAAAATAGACAGTGAAAATTCAAATAACGTGAAAAGTGTTAGCGTCGGCACTCTAGTGTTATAATTATATATTTTTTATAGTTTTAAGCATCTATGTATTCATAGCTCGTAAGTACGAAATTAACATAAAAAAATGTTTGTGCCGAAATGATCGGAGTGACAATAATCATCCCAATGATAATCATCCCTCCGATAATTTCGAACTTATGGGGGGAGGAGTTATGAATGCTGTGTCGACCCCGAATATTATAATGTGTTAGTTGTTACGCGCCGGGATGTTATGGCTAGCACGCGACACTTATCCATAGAGATAAGCACCTAGAATAAGAACGTATTGTTAGATTTAGTTTCAATGCCGATACCGCCGCCGGGATGTTTAGGCTAACACCCGACACGCGTCCGTAGAGATAAGAACTAGAATAAGAACGCATTGTATTAGATTTAGTTAAAAATGCCAGTGAGCCGGCCAGTCTAGAATAAAACGTCGTCGTGACTAGACTCCTGTAGTTTTTATTTTTAAAAAACCTTCGGCAGTGCCTCCGGGAGTTAACTACCTAGATCGGGGTAGGTATTATTGCCGGTCCTAAGCCCGTTAAGTAGGAAGGAAAATTTAAAATCAACCAATTTAATCCACAAATAAAAACAAAATCACTACGAAAAGTTTAGGCTAAACGATAGCAATAAAGCAAAACTTAAATTTTATTAATCATCTGATAGCAGGTCAGTGAACTTTTTATGGCGTCTAGTAATACTGTCAATACTGTCATTAGTAAGATTCCGTATTAAACTGATGCTTAAAATGAGTTAATTATCAAACGATATTTACGACAATAATGTGGGTGATTTTCGAAATAAAATTAGGTAAAATTATGACTACCGGTGGTCGCTAAGGTCATTTCTCGGTCGCGCACGCTTGAATTTAGTAGACGTCGAAATTCACGCACACAGCTGTTTGTCGCTGTGTGCGTAGACTACGTAGCTCTGCGTAGTAGGGTGATTCTCTTTAATTTGTATTGAATTAAGGGTTTAATTCTGAAATACTGTTAAATTTCAACAACAAAAAAAAAGCAGCGCTTTATAGTTAGGACCCGGACTGTACTTTCAATTGATTATTTATGTCTACCACCTGAAATTTGACGAGGATGCAAAACAACACCTTGTATTTGACAAAATGTCAATTGTCAGTTTTCTTTTTCAAATGGAATTCGGTTGTCTATTTAAATAGTTTTTATTACTTTTGTTTGGAAACATTTCAATTACTTTGTAGAAACTAATGTCCTATTCATTTATACTAAAGGTTAAAATGTCATGTACTTATATGTGACATATGACGTATGAATACTAAATACATAGGTTTACGTCATGATAATGTTGTCTCTTTCAGTAATATCTTTTTATAACGAACCTTGTTGTAATTTTCGATGACCGGGAAACTAAATCAAAACTGGTACACCACTTTCTTGGCTGACCGTACATGAATCTATCATCTTGAATAGCTGTCTTGTTTTTTGTAACTGTAGTTGGCGTGTAATCGCGTTCTCGATCAACTTGGATGTTGGCCCTCTCTATTTGTGTATTATATTCGTAAATTTCTGCGTCGGTCACGTTGCATATTGTTTGGGTTTGTAGTGCTGGCGTTGTTGATGGGTCATATATTTTTACATTAGTAGTAGGTTCTTTAGTGGTATATTCTTTTGTATAATACTGTTCGTTGGTTTGATTTGGAGAAGATGCTATGTACATGAATGTGTCATCTTCAATGGCCTTTTTCTTATTATCAATTCTTGTTGGTACGTATATTCCTCTTCTTTGTTATTTTGGCTAGTAGACATTTTCGTTTGCTCATATTCACGAATTTCTGCATCGGTTATAATGTTTATTACGTCCCGCTTTATTTGGGCTTGTGACTTCGCGATAATTTTTTTGCTGATGCCGCCATTGAAGAAAAGAAAATATCTATGGGATGTTTTTTCAGATTCCGATTCTTTAATAAAAAGGTAGCGTTCCAGTATTTCTGAAGTTTTTAACTGTGAATGGTTTGAAGACCGTGATCCTAGTTGAGGTGATTCCGGAAACATACTGGCAGAACTCTGTGTGTCCTCACTAGAGGAATCGAGATTAGACTGTTGTTGGTCCTCTGGTGACTGTAGAAACCGTTTTACAAATTCCAATTCCTTTTCGTACCTTATATTCCTTTTCGTACCAAAAAACCTTTCTTTCGGAAGTCGGTGACAAAAAAAGTCAATGAAATATAAAAGAAAAGCCAACGACTTCCGAAAGAAAGGTTTTTTAGTAGGTTATTTTACCCTTTTTCGTGGTTGTTTTTTTAGAAGTCGGTTAGGTTAGGTTAGAATTCGGGTTTTCGATAGACAGATCGGCTCCACCCCGTCTATCGGTTGAGGGGGGTTTCAGGCCTGAAAATTTCTTCAGCCCGAAAAGGCTCGAATTTACACTGAAGTCGTACTACACGCTATGCTCCTTCCGACATCGAAAACCGCAGGCCCGTAGAGCAAAGGGTTCGGGAGCTATAGTAAAAACAAAAAATTATCCTTTTTTGATAAAATTACCAATTTTATCGAAAACGGCAGTTTTGGGGCTACCTGGCCCAAGTTTGGACTTAAACTAGCTGTAATAAGTATCCTAAACACATATATACAATAAAATAGTGGATTTTTCCTATTATTTACAATTTATTTGCGAAAAACGTCAAAAAATCAATAACTTTGAAACTGTTGGTCGAAAAATTTTGAAAAAAATGTTATTATATGTGAAAAATATATGACTTTATTACTATATTAAATTGCTGATTCTAAAACTTTATCCTTATATCCAAAAATGTGTTTATTCCGGTTTTTTGACGTTTTCCGGAAAATGGTCAGGGTGAAAATTCTTAAATTTAAAACTTAGGATAATCTAAGAAGCGCGCAGCAGGCTGCAGTTGCAGATCTTCTAAATCTTTCTCCGTTTCGAAGTTATAAGGGTCTGATTTTGCAAATTTCGTTAGGTGATATTAAATCAGCCGGTTGGGATAAAATTATAAAATTTGTTGCACTCGCCTTGTGTTGTGATGATCCAGCTCGTTGCCGATTTTCAGTTCGCTAGCTCCGCCCCTTCCACTTTTTCAGGCCACGTGGTTTTTTGAAAAAGCTGAATATCTCGGTGATTTGCGGTGTCACGGCGATTTTCAGTGGCCCAGATGATCAGGGACCACGATGCCGAAGATATTCCGCGATAAAAACAGGGGGTCGTCGATCGCGTTTGAGCAGCGTTTGCGTTTTAAGTTTTTTCACAATTCACTTAACCTCACAAAACATGAGGGGCGAGTCGGTGGTGGACGTTACGTTCGCCAGCACCGCCCTGTCGCCGCGCGTCACTGACTGGCGCGTTGTGGAGGAGGTGGAGACCTATTCCGACCACCGGTATATCCGGTTCGACGTCTCCGCCCAGACCTCAGACGCGCCGGTTCCGAGTGGAAGGAACCCAAGTGGTCCGCGATGGGCGCTGAAGCAGCTGGACCGGGAGCTATTCCTGGAAGCCTCGATCGTGCAGGCCTGGGTGTCACCACCGGACAGGCCTGCCGACATAAATGACGAGGCCGAGTGGTTCCGGGAGGCCATGTCAGAGATCTGCGACATGGCCATGCCCCGGGTCCGGCAAGGACGCGCCCGGCGTCAGCTGTACTGGTGGTCGCGCGAGCTAGCAGCGCTGCGCGAGGCGTGCGTTGCCGCGCGACGCCGGTACACCAGGTTCCGCAGGCGCCGCACCCGACCTCCGGATGCGGCGGCTGTGGAGGCGGAGCTGTACGAGGGCTACAGGGCAGCGAAGACCGTCCTCCGCGACGAGATCTGGCGGGCCAAGGAATTGGCCCGCGCGGAGATGCTGGGGACTCTGGACGGGGACCCATGGGGCCGCCCCTACAAATGGGTGCGCGAAAAGCTCCGCCCCTGGGCTCCCCCGTTGACGCAGAGTCTCCAGCCTCAGTTCGTGGAGGACGTGGTGAGCGCCCTGTTCCCATCGCGAGGGGAGCATACTCCCCCGCCTATGGCTCCGTCTCCGACGGAATCTGACGGTGAAGCTGGCGCAAACGCGGACCACAGCGACGACGACGTCTACGACGCTCCAGAGGTGACCGAGGTAGACATGAGAGTGGCGGTACAACGGCTCAAGGCCAAAAATACCGCCCCAGGACCCGACGGCCTGCCAGGGAAAGCCTGGGTCCTGGCCTCGGGGACTCTCGGTCCTCGACTGGGGGGGCTCTTCAGCGCATGCCTGGAGAGGGGCCAGTTCCCGCTTCGTTGGAAGACGGGGAAACTGGTCCTGATCCAGAAGCCCGGGCGCCCTGCGGACTCTCCGTCCGCATTCCGGCCCATCGTGCTGCTCGACGAGGTGGGCAAGCTCTTTGAAAGAGTAATTGCAGACCGCCTCGTCGGGCACCTGAATCGGGTGGGTCCGGATCTTGCGGAGAGCCAGTTTGGCTTCCGCAGGGGGCGCTCGACGGTGGACGCCATCATGCGCGTGAGAGCCCTCACGACGGGGGATGCTGTTGCCCGGGGCAGGGTCGTCTTGGCGGTGTCTTTGGACATCTCCAATGCCTTCAACACCCTGCCCTGGAGTTGCATCAGGGAGGCACTCCGGTATCACCGGGTGCCGACCTACCTCCGTCGTATAGTCGAGGACTACCTGACGGACAGAGCCGTCATCTACCCCGGTCACCGGGGAGTGTGGAACCGGCGAGAGATGTCGTGCGGTGTTCCACAGGGATCGGTCTTGGGGCCGCCCCTGTGGAACATCGGATACGACTGGGTGCTGCGCAGCGACCTCCCCGACGGCGTCAGCGTAATATGTTACGCTGACAACACGCTCGTCCTGGCGGAGGGAGGGTCGCATCAGGCGGCGGCCGACCTGGCGACGCAAGCGGTTGCGACAGTCGTCGAAAGGATCCGGCAGCTGGGACTCGAAGTGGCGCTGCACAAAACAGAGGCCATGTCTTTTCATGGTCGTCTGAACGCGCCACGGTCCGAGTCCCACATAACGGTGGAGGGGGTTCGCATCGGCGTCGGGAGGACGATGAAGTACCTAGGACTCGTCCTCGACAGCCGGTGGAACTTCAGGGAGCATTTCCTGAGTTTGGCCCCAAGGCTGAACCGGGCAGCAGGCGCCCTCAGGCGACTCCTGCCCAATCTCGGCGGGCCAAACGCCTCCTGCCGTAGGCTGTACGCCGGTATCGTGCGGTCCATGGCCCTCTACGGGGCCCCCGTGTGGGCCCTGAGCATCCGGACGCGACCACTAAAGTTGGTCGCATGCCAGAGGGTCATGGCTATCCGGATGATCCGGGGATACCGCACGATCGCCGGCGAATCAGCCAACCTCCTTGCCGGATTACTGCCCTGGGATCTGGAGGCGACTGCCCTCCAGCGCGTCTATGAGTGGCGCGTGGAGGCGCAGCGCCGGGGTGTAACCCCGCTGCCCCGAGAAGTCGAGGCGCGGCGGGAAGAGCTCCGGTGCGATCTCAGGGCAGTATGGAGGGGACGACTATCGCAACCGAGGTCCGGGCACGCCGCAATCGCGGCGGTAAGACCCCTCTTTGAGGAGTGGCTGGAAAGACGTCACGGCGTCCTGACTTACCGCATGACGCAGGTCCTCACCGGACACGGAAGTTTCGGGAGGTTCCTGTGTCTGATAAGGAGGGAAGAGACGCCCGGGTGTCACCACTGCGAAGATCGCCCGGAGGACACGGTGGAGCATACGGTGCAGGACTGCCCCGCTTGGGCAGAGCACCGCCGTGTCCTCTCGGCGGCGATAGGCGGAGACCTCTCGCGCCCGGCATTGGTCGAGGCCATGCTGCGGGGCGAGACGGAGTGGGAAGCGGTCGCCTCCTTCTGCGAAGCAGTTATGCTCGTGAAGGAGGAGGCGAGCCGCGAGAGAGAGAGGACAGCGTCCTCCCTCCGCCCCAGCCGCAGTGGTAGACGCCCACGGCGTCGGACGTCGCGGGACGATCTCCGGCCACCGTAGGCGCGGGCATGCGGGCGGCGAGTAAAGGGCAACTCGCCACCCGACCATGGACCATGCCCGGGTCGACGGCGCGTTGTGTTCCACGCGCGCCTCAAGGAGTGTCAGCATGATGACGGGGCCCCCCTCTAGAGGGCCAAAGCCTGCCGGGGTCGCGGGACTTATCTCATCACCGTGACCCCGGGACATAACGGGCTATTGAAGGACACCGTGGATTTTAGTCAGTACAAGTCTGACAGTCCCTCCCGCCCTGCCCGGGGTGGGAGGACTCATTTGATGATTTTACCACGCAAAAAAAAAAAAAAAAAAAAAAAAAAAAAAACCTCACAAAACACGGTTTTTCACTTAAAACTTTTCAAGTGATGGTGGCCGGTTAAGATGGGACACGGCACTTTGTGGGGCTCAATTTTCCCAATGACACCTCGCTTGTTTCGTTATGTGCACAAAAACCTATTTTTACTTAATTTTTTGTGCGGAGCGCGTGGGATTTCGTGCCTTACTGCTCGGCAGACCGAGTGCAACTCTATTTTTTTTTTGTTTTAGAATTAAAGAAAAAAACTTTTTATAACATCATTTGAAATAAATAATATGAAAGCAATGTACCTTGAAAGTCTAGACTAAAATTATAAAAATAAAATAATAAAAAAAAGCAAAAAGGTGTTTATATTTCAACAAAATATTGTAATTACAGCTATATTGTGTGTGTGTTTATAAGTATGTGAGCATTCAAATTTCAACCAGCTTGATTCCGCTTAAGCCCTACATTGTACTATGGAGCAGGACCAGCATGTTTCCAAACATTTTTGTCTTGGATATAATCTTCTAATTTATAATATGCTTGTTTACTAAGTGTATTCTTTATATAACTGGTGAGGCGTGTAAATAGCCTGCACCTTTGTGAAAGTTGTGAGAAAAATTGAAATAAGAACCTATGTAAAAGTGTAATGGCGGACCTCAAAAATAGATTAATTTTTCCATTGGTGAATCCTCGAGAAACCAATACCAAAATATTATTATTAGCAGCAAAACAGGCCCACGTACCTTGACAATCCAGAGATCCCACTCAGACCCAGGGAGATGGTCAGCCTCGTTCATGCGCGCGTGATGGCTTGTAGGTATAGCTGCCGGCCGGCGAGCAAAATCTTCTTAAATCCACCGGTGGAATGGTTAAAACTCCAAAAATAAACACTGCACTATAAGTTCTCAATGAATAGCAAATGCAGGTCCATTTATTTTACAAGTATATTCAAGAATTCACCAAAAACGGAATTTTTAAAAGCGGAGCACAGGACACACAGTGTCTTTTCTTATGGCGACGGGAACAGAGCGTCCCCTCATGCCATCTATGGTCATGTTGCGAAAAACTCAAGAAAGTTTCGATACGAGGGCGTTGCTGATGCAAAATGTATTTGTCCGAGGATTCATCAATAGACAAGTTAAAATATTTAATTTGAACTACTAACATATTATACATATTATGTGGAAAAATCCTAAAATATTATTATTTTATTTTGTATTGAAAAAACATTGACGCTTCACCATGCTCGGGGGCTTTGGAAGGACGCAAGTACTTTCAAAAGGAAAAGTGAAAAATTATAAGTATTTACTGACCTACATTTTGATCAAAGAAAATCTAAGTTTTATGACTGAATGCGAGAAACAAACGATATAAGTTATTTAATGTATTTCCTAAACCTTAAAGACTACGAGTATTATATAAGAGTTAATGTTTATTGCGTTGGAATAGGATATAATTTAGCGACGGCACGTTTAAAATTACCGAACTTCGTCTTTACCATTGCAACACGACTGACATTATCCGTGCCTTTATAAACTTCAGTTATAACTCCTAATGGCCAACTTAGAGGAGCTGAATTGTCCTGTCCCACAAGTACGACAGTTCCAACTTCTACGGGTTTGTCAGGAGTTGCCCATTTTTGTCTGACTTGCAGCGTATGCAGATACTCTAGGTGCCATTTCTTCCAGAAGGATTGGACCATACCATCTAACAACTGTTTGCGCTGCGACAAATTAATGCGCTGACCAGACAAATCGGCTGCCGGCAAGTACTGCAATGGAGTCGACATTAAAAAGTGAGCGGGAGTAATAACTTCGGGATGGGGATCGGAAGACAAAACGCTCAGAGGGCGCGAGTTCATAATGCACTCTATTTGAATGAGTACAGTTTGTAACTCCTCATAAGTGAGAAGCTGACTTCCGATCACGCGATAAAGGTGCGTTTTTAACGTTTTAACATTCGTTTCCCACATGGCGCCAAAATGTGGGGAGCGAGGTGGGATCATTTTCCACATTATGCGGCGTGTTGACAACTCATGTAAAAGAGATGAATTGAAACTTGAATTTATTAAGAATCTATAAAGTTCATCTAGTTGGGCCTTAGCGCCAACGAAATTTGTAGCATTGTCCGAATAGAGACAAGATACTGGCCCTCGACGCGAGATAAAACGTTTAAACGCGGCTAAAAAGGCATCAGAGGTTAAATCAGCGACCAACTCTACATGGACGGCTTTGGTTACTAAGCACACGAATAAACAGATATACGCCTTCTGGGCGTGTTGGCCTCTGCGACGAGTGAGGGTTATGCGGATGGGACCAGCATAATCCACTCCAGTGTGGACAAACGCCTTTGCTTCCGATACTCGGTATTCAGGTAGGTCTGCCATCATTGGAATGGGATGCGTCGGATTTACCCGAAAACATGTGTTGCATTGTCGCAACTTGGACCTAATGACAGTCCTGGCATCTAGTATCCAAAATCGCTGTCTTAGAATAGACATGAGTAGTCCCGGTCCAGTGTGACAATTCATCACATGGTAATGACGAATTACTAGGTCCACAATATGGTCATGTTTAGGAAGTAAAAAAGGATGCTTAGCGTCAAATGGAAGATGAGACTTCGAAAGCCTTCCACCGATGCGTAATATTCCCTCTTCATCTAGAAAGACAGCTAAACTTTGTAGTTTCTTTGGAAGCAATTTCCCAGATTTGATGAGCTTAATGTCGTTTGCAAAATGAACAGATTGCACAGCACAGACTATCGCTCGTTCCGCAGCTGACAAGCCCTGAATAGAACGAGGTTCACAATGAACCTTTGGTCTAGCGAATTTCAATATATAGGAAACAATGCGCAACAATTTATCCCATGATGAGGTACGTTGAGCAAGTTGATATAGAAGAGGTTGTTCTACTTGCGTGGTCACTGTTAAGACATTTGCCTTGTGCTCGGGAAGTTCCCCACAATTAATAGGAGAGAACGGTTTGACGGGCCAATCCTCAGGAGCACAACGAAGCCAAGAGGGGCCGTTCCACCAAAGTTCATGTGACACTAATTGAGAAGGAAGAATCCCACGAGACAGACAGTCGCTTGGATTCTCAACACCTGCCACATGGTAAAAATGTTGAGAACCCAAGTTCTCCTGACATTGAGCGACTCTATTGCTGACAAAGACTGACCAGCGGTGCGGAGGAGAATGTATCCAAGATAAGGCTATCGTGGAATCCGAAAAGGCGTAAATTCCTGCAATAGGAATACGTAAAGCGTAAGTATCACGAACAGTTTTTACTAATTTTGACATGAGCACGGCGGCACATAGCTCCAGACGTGCAAGAGTTGTAACCTTGGTAGGTGAAACCTTTGATTTCGCACAAAGTAAGCGGACTATGACACCGGATGGACCAGTAGAGTGTATATAAATCACACATCCGTACCCACCCATACTAGCATCAGCAAACGCGACTATACGAACGGAACAATCATCGGTAACGCCCACGTGGCGTGGTATGCGTAATGTATCCAGCAATGGAAACTCTTGCATGAGAATGGAAAAACGTTTAAAAATGTCGTCAGGAGCGGGATCATCCCAACCAATATTGCTCAGCCATAACTCTTTGATGAGCAACTTGGCATAAAATATCACGGGGGCGACCAAACCGAGAACATCAAATAAGCGTGCGACTATCGAGAGTATATTTCTCTTAGTACATTTCTCAGCTACTTGTGCGGAAGTGAAGAAGAAATTATCCTGAGAAGGTTCCCACGAAAGGCCGAGAACCTTAGACACATCACTCCCAGCGTGAAAATCAAGGGACTTCCGATGCGAGTCGGGAAGACTGTTTAAAAGAACGGGTGAATTGCTACACCATTTAACAAGGTCAAAATCGCCCGATTTGAACATCTTTATAAGATCATGCGATAGCTGCATGGCGGTGTCTTCATTATTCACAGAATACACCAGATCGTCCATGTAGAGACTTGTCTCTGCTACTTTAGCAGCTTCGGGATAATGCGGACTGTCAGAGGCCAACTGTCGCACAGTGCGCATAGCTATGTAAGGACTCGACTTAAGCCCGAAAGGTAAGCGATTAAAAGCGAAGATTAACACAGGTTCGTTCTCATTGAATCGAAACAAAATGCGTAGGTATTTACGCTGGTCAACGGGTACACCAACGCGTAAATACATTTGTTTAATATCAGCATTTATAGCGATGGGAAATATTCTAAAATTTATTAAAAGAATAAACAAATCTGTTTGTAAATTTGGACCAATATGGAGTACATCATTTAAAGATAACCCTGTATGAGTTTTAGCACTAGCATCCAATACAATGCGCGGCATCGGTTTGTCTGGCCGAACGACAGCGTGATGAGGGATATAGTACCCGTCATCGGAAACGGCAGATTCGTCGACCTGACTTAAGTAACCGTTGTCCATATACTCTTTGATCACTGCGTTATAATTTTTCCGCAACATCGGCGATTGGCGGAATTTCCTTTCAAGTGCAATAAGTCGACGGTACGCGGCGGTGCGGGAGTTACCCAACTCGGCGGGATCCTTTCTGAAAGGTAACGCGACGGTATAACGTCCCACATCGTCTCGTGACACGGTCGAGGAAAAAATATTCTCACATTCGGTTTCCTCAGGAGAGAAAAAACGTTTATTATCCACTTCTTCCAATTCCCAAAACTTTTGTAATAAATCATTGAGAGCCAATGCTGTGAAAGAAGAGTTAGGTAAATTGAAATTATCACTATTATGCGGAAAATCACCCATAAAGATATACCCGAATGTGGTCAATAAAGCAGGTGGGGCGCGTGAACCAAGATCGACCCTATTCCCCAAGAAAATGTACGGAAACAGCTGAGCGCCCAACACTAGGTCAATATCCCCTGGAATATTCCAGCTTAAATCTGCGAGCGGAAGCGCGTGGAAGTCTATATGGCTATCCCACTTAACATGGTGCGATGGTAGCTGGTCCGTAATGCACTCAACTACGAACGCGTGAATAGTATATTTTTGATCCGGATATACGCGAGACTCGATATCTAAATGTACGTAACCTATTATCGGTCGCGATACAGAACCAACTCCTTTAACAAAAGAATTACTCAAAGGAATTATCAGTAAATTAAGTTTTCTACAACAGGCTGTAGTTATCAAATTATTCTGCGACCCATTATCAATTAAGCACCTCACTAATGTTTTGTGACCCGCACTGTCATTTTTAGCTCGCGCATAAACCTGAGCTGTCGATAACAACACTATCGCCTTAGCTTTCGCTGCATCAGCTGCCAACAACACGGCCGAGCTGTGATCCGAAGACACTGGCGTCACATCACACGAATCAGACGCAATCACCCGTGCGGAAATATCGACCTTATCGCAATGAACGTAAGAGCGCGGCACCAAAGACGTACCGGGGTTCGAAAGGAGCGAGGGAGGCGAGGAGGACAGCGGCGCGGGAGGCGACGCCACGACTACATTGCAATTCGTCATTTTAACATCAGCTGTTTGCGGTTTATTTTCTTTATCAAAATGTAATAGTGTATGATGGCGTTTTTTACATAAGTCACAGACTGATGTTGACTTGCAGTTACTCAAACCGTGCAATGTGCTTAGACAATTCGCGCACCCACGTTTGGATTTAATAAACTCGAACCTTGTTCTAGGAGTCAACGCGGATTTAAACTTAGCGCAGTTATACAAATGAACATGAGCGTTATCATTACAATAAGCGCAGCATGGAACCGCGATCGCGGGTAAACAAGCGGACGAGTCAGCTGACTCGCTCACAACAAACGCTTTTGTCTGTGTGCGTGACTCGCGAGGAGCGGAAGCGGGGTTTCTACTAAAGTTTCTCGCGTTAGAATGATACAAATTCGAGCGTGCTAATATCTTTGCCTGGTCTTGAACGAAGCTTATCAATAATTTCGTTGTGGGAATTTCAACATCTCGAATGGTAAGTTCAAACGATTGAGTAGTCTGTGCATCGATTTTTCTCATGGCGCAGTGCAAAAGAATAAAATCAGCAAGATCCGTAATCCCAAGTTGTTTCAAGGCAGAAATAGACGCACTAAATGTTTCTATGAAAGAATCGAGACTATTAGCGTTATATGAACAACTTTTTAAATCCAATATGTTATTTAAATAATGCGTACCTAGTGAGCGCTTCTCTTGATATTTTTTAACTAAACTATCCCATAAAAACTTGTAAGTATCACCCGTAGGCACAATTCCAGCGGTAACCTTCAATGCGTTGTGTGTAAGCCTACCTACCAAGTACTGCACACGCTGCGAATCAGTCAGCTGATCATTATCATGGATATTTGACTTAAACGACTCGTAGAAAACCGGCCAATTCTCAGTTTTCCCGTCGAAAGATGGCAGCGCGATAGGAGGCAACTTTATTTTAAGCGGTTCAAAAAGAGTCTTTGAGTCACTACTGGGTGTTGGTGGCGATTGATTACTGTTTATTTTATTCCTAACACGTTTAATATGAATATACAAATCTTCAAAGGATTCTAAACAAGCGTAGTCGACACTTGAACCAGGTTTTAAACTAATGTTTATTTGATTAATTTGATCGACAAAAGATTCAAATTTATCTCGAATGTCATCAATTGTCTCTGACTCAGTCATAAAACTCTCATTTTTCCTCGAATCGAACGACGATATATTTCTTGATAAATCATACAATCGATTAATGCGTTTAAATAACAATCCTTTCTTTTCATGAAGAATAGTTAATAAATCTTCCGGCTTCAGTTGTTTATCCGTCATTTTGTTAATTATCAAACGAAGACAATAACAGAATAAATACCTACCAGGCGGTTTGCAATAATAACGCACCTACCAACTATGAGTACCTAGGTATCTATCTAATTATTACTTAATACGCACAAAGCCGAGATGAGTTGGTGACTACCTGCTTATTTACTTCAGAACAAAGCGAATTTTTAAATGCGGATACCTACATAGAATGAACTTTTACCAATAAATACGTAATGTAGTTCTATGTAAGCTAATAAATAATTGAACAGATTTACCAACAAATACGTAAAATCTATTGTCAATTTATTAAGCTGCGTTAAACAGGCAATTTACCGAAAGTTTACGTAAATAAATACCTATTGTGGGTTATTGAACCTATATGATTTTTACCAAACAAATACGCAAAAAATATAGGTACTGGTTATTTATCCGGTATCGAAGGACCAATAAATATGATGAGGCGTGTAAATAGCCTGCACCTTTGTGAAAGTTGTGAGAAAAATTGAAATAAGAACCTATGTAAAAGTGTAATGGCGGACCTCAAAAATAGATTAATTTTTCCATTGGTGAATCCTCGAGAAACCAATACCAAAATATTATTATTAGCAGCAAAACAGGCCCACGTACCTTGACAATCCAGAGATCCCACTCAGACCCAGGGAGATGGTCAGCCTCGTTCATGCGCGCGTGATGGCTTGTAGGTATAGCTGCCGGCCGGCGAGCAAAATCTTCTTAAATCCACCGGTGGAATGGTTAAAACTCCAAAAATAAACACTGCACTATAAGTTCTCAATGAATAGCAAATGCAGGTCCATTTA